>OY754328.1:149923374-151173374 GCA_963573305.1 Pyrrhosoma nymphula
GGGCTCGGCGGCTTTGGATGGGTGATCTTCCAATTCGTCCGAGTGCACCTGGCAAACAGAAGTGCGAAATGACCATAGCCATCAAAGCACGTTAAACAAAAATACTACTACAACAACTTGAACACGTAGCCAAGTTTGACCACCAACTGCCTGCTACACCGAAGCGGAAGCATCGCTTTGGTAAATGATCTGCTTATTTAAAAATATTCCTCAATTTTCTCTTTTAACCCTGAAATTTGACAATCAAGCGGTCCAAACGGGAGTACGCAAGTAGTGTATAGTCGTATGTTCCAAAATGTCTTATACTGTTCATTATTTTTTAATATAATGGAGTCGACGAGCCAAGCGTCCTGGTGGTTCGTACCAACGGCAACCAACCTCGCGAATCGTCCTTCGAGGATCTTACTCCCGTAATTATAAGCCTAGGTTGGCCATTTTGGCCTTTTTCGGGTATAAAAGCTCGGTAGCGTGGAACCGAACCGGTGAGTTGGAGGCTGACTGACGTCGCGACGTCGGTACGAGCGCCCAGTATCTCTTAAATGTGTGCACAGATACCGGGCGCAACTTTGCGCGAGCCACATCGACGTATTATCGAACAAGTTTTCCTTGAACTGTGCTAATGTTTTGGCGTGACCCTGTGTCGGACATACCGATGCTTTAATCAGTTTCACTTATGCTTCGTCGTTGGGCGTAAATTATAGTAATTTACACCAACGCAATCAGTGAACAGCCATGGGAGTCCTACGACGGGATGAAAAGCACATCAAGCCTCCTCAAACCAGCCAGGCGAGCCATCACGAAGATCGCGGTCACGTACCCGGTCTCGTTCCCCGCTCAATGGGGCCAATTCCAACTATATTGCGAATACCTCGCCAACCAGATCTGCTTCTGGCTCCTTTTTGGCATTTTTACTCGCAGGATACTTTACTTCAACCGCCGAGAACCAACCATGGCTACAGATAATCCGTGCTGTGATTAAAAAGAATCGCCCCAGCCAGTCTCAAGAGCCTCAGCCATCGACCAGCACACAAGCTGGCGTACCAGTCCCTCTTATATAGATTGGACAAAATCCAATGGCAGGCCAACCTTTAGTGTCACAACCATTTACTAAATCGACTCAGGAAGCCTCTATCGTGATCACCAATTTCTTTGGAAGATATTAGTCTTCCGCATGGTCCCAACGGTTATTAATTTACTTTTTATCAATTCTTCGGCTAAAGAGATCCGTGAAGAAGTTGTGTGTAGTGACGTCTCTGATGGAATGGGCCCAAAATGAGATCAGATCTTAAACAACTGCAGCTGATTGATTTATTTCACGAGTACCACCACCAAGACCTAAGTTGAATTGAAAGTTGCAGCTATAGCATGTTTCTGAGTCACAAAATGTCCAAAAATTTATCCCGTTCTTTCCAAGCTTTCCGGGAATGAAGCCTTTGAATTTCGGCTTGAACTGCTCGTCAGTGGTACCAAATGAAGACCCTAAGTGCATGTTTCCACATTTATCGAAGAAGATTTTGCTGATTTCACGAGTAGGAGCTAGTTTGTTATTTTTCCTTGGAGGAATCTGGTAATCGTCTAATCTGATCGCTAACAACATAGAACAAGATTTATCGTCCCTCATTTCATCTGCGTATATGGGACATATTGTGCCCGCATACTCCTTCTAAAAATCTTCCTTGTATTCAGGTGATTCCTTGAAGCATTCAATCAAAACAAGCAGTCCCAGAATTCGTTTGTTATTATCTATGCCGTCTCAAGCTCGGCACGCGTCAACAGAAATTTCCTCATTCCACTTCTCACGACCCATTTGGTAAGAAAATATCACAATGATGTTCAATATTTCCCTACTTATGAAAATAATAGGCATGTTTACTTATGAGGGTATTCTTGGAGAGATCAGTCGTGCTATGTCTTACCTTCAGGGTGTTGCGAAAGGAACCCTGGGAAGACTGCTGAAAACATGTTCAGCGCCTTCGAGCGTAGTCCACAACCCACACATGACGCTCGTCTTCAGAGCAGCAAATTTCACAACATTCATGTTCCGATTCCGTATAGTTCCCTTTCTGGCCTCTTGAAATTATTGGTTCTCAATCATCACAATAATTATCATCGAATGGTTTCTCATTCGATTATAATTATTGTGTAATGAAGATGATAATTATCATTTCCTCTTTCATCATTGAATATATCTGAAAATAAGTTAGACTGTTCATGGAGAATTCAATCAATTGTGTCAATAGAGATCGATGGCAGTGGATTCTTCCCCGCCATGCTCATATCTAATCTTGAACTAAAACGTGGATAAAGCATGACACACTGAGAAGTGGACGAATTAAAAGCGTCTGCGCGGGCTACTTCAGAGTCAAATTATGGTGGAATGCGACGACTATACTTCGTATTTTTCGTTACGAAGAGGAATGTAGGCTACTTGACCTCCAATCGCAACTTAGCGGCAATATTTACATACCATAAAGAGTGGGTTCTTTGAGGAGGACCATGGAATTATTTAGATAAATTATTGCATATTCCTTCAAAACAAAATGAAACTTAGGGATAGTTATGCAAAACTCCAGGGTTGGGTCGAACAGACCCTATCTCGATTTTTTCCCATTTATAAAATATTATACACATCTTCGAACGTCTCTACCTTTTGAAAAACTTTGGAACAACTACATTAAGAAAAGATTTCACCCGTGTGTTTAACGGTTAATATGAAAAAAATATTTATTTTGTAAATAAAGCGTTTATTGTCTTATACCCTTATCGGTCTTTCATTTTGACAGTAGGAACCACTTTAACCCGAACTTGGCGCTACTTGGGTTATTCTTAGAATTATAAAAGGTAGTCTATGGCATTTATTGAGTATTTTTAATAATTTAGGCTTCTAAATTTTGAAATTTGGCATACATAATTTTTCATTGAGTAAATAGGAGTAAAATACTCATTTATAATTAATCTACACCCAATATGGAATGGAGTAATGCTATGATCCGTGAGATTGCTGTTGTGGATTAAGACGTTCACGTTGCAAGGTAAATATTGATTCAAATGTCGTGAGACATAACAATGGTGGAGATAATTAGTGTCATCAGGGAGTCCTCATGCGGTTTGGATCAGAGAATATTTGCATTTCGATACCATTGGAGGAAGTGCTACGTGATTACGCCATTCCGTGAACATTCACATGCTATCCGAGGCGTGAAATTAAATGTCGTTGGAAAAGGGGTGTTTATCTTTACTTTCTAGACTCTATTAACCAGAAGAATTAAACTTAACCGTGGAGATGTACAAGTCATCACGAATCTTACTCGTTGCTCATGGAGATAAACCGAACCTACTAAAATACTTGAACGATTTTCTGTATTGTGGCCTAATACGTGGCCATAGGGATGCATATTTCTGAAAGGAAAAGTAAACTCCTCCACAATACTTTCCTGATAATTCATTTCTCTCGTTATTAATATACTTTTTTGGGAAAGTTTCTCCTCAGAGAGTCATAAAATAATGTATTGTCATTGTAAATTAAGCTATTTAAACTTATACACATCAAAATATACATTCCATAAAAATGGTTTATGTCTATTATGGTGAAGATAAAATATCAAATGCCCAAAATGTATTCCAACTCCACATATAGTATAGTCCATTTCCACAGTAAGAATGCCAATGTTTTTTCATGACTTCCGTAAAAACCTGGTTTATTGTCAACTGTTCTAAATGTTATATAGTTCAATGGTAGTCTACGGCCATTAAGTCATCGGGAAAAGCTAGGGAAATCAATCACCAAATGTAGAGTCAGAGAGTATGCCTAACAATAAGTATAATTTAATTAATACAAATGATACCCAATAAAAAGCGTCAGGAATTTAAAATATTATTCTTTACAAGATGGCTCGAAAATCGGCGTTTTTGAAATTATAAACCTTCAGAAATATTGCGGCGATGGTGATTTGGCGATTGCTGCGTCTTCTCAGTAGGCAACAATTTATACACGTGCAAGGCTGTTTGTTACAATTTGAGCTAATTTAATTTTTAGCGCTTTAATTATAGTTGCGACTTTTGTTCTACACCTAGGAAATTTAATACTTCACTACCAACGCACCGCTTACTTTCTTCCGCGCCGTAAAAAAACGAGCAAATAAGCAAGGATCTGGTGCTTCCCCGGTGTTTTATCTGGATGAAGAGTTCTCGGGTTTCCAAACGGTTGAGTGAATCCATAGTGGCCGACGCTTCGAGGTCCAACACGTTCCTCGCCAACATGGTAATGGCACCATACGAACATATTATCGATGTCTAATATGCTTTTTATGTCTTATTGTTAGCGTCATAACATGAAAATTAAAAATCTTAAGAAACGTTTTTATTTTTTAGAATCATTTATCGAATCACTTCGCAATTTAAAATTTTTGAGTATATGTATTTATATTTCATAATCTGAGAAAAGGTATTTTGAGGATTCTAGTGGAGGATCAATTTGACGTGAATGTAAGTAGGTGGTTTCACAGAGACTCTGATTACATATTAAGAGTAATTCGTTATTCAATCTCTTTAAAGACTTCTCTCGTGTAGAATAATCTGTAAGGTAATCTGCAATCTGCGGTTTCCGTACTTTTTCTCTGTTGAGTCTAGGTCTAGGAATTTCTATATGCTAAACAAACTTCCATTTCATTGCAAACTTGATCATTTTTTCATTTCGTTTCTAGGTATAATAGGAAATTACTGTTCATTGCACATAATTTTTTATACATTTACTACAGTAAAACGGAGAGCCTGAGAAAATGGTTTTGCCATCACCTTTGTTAAAATAACGTTATTCTCTGGTTTTGTAATACTTAAACACCGGGGAAATATGTATTTATCGTAGCATCAATCTCTTTACTGTATTTAAATTCTTATTGTACGTAACTATTGACCTGAGCCACCTCGTATCATAAGGGTTCGTTTCGGGTGTGAGAAATTATACACATTTACACAATTTTGATACTACTCGTAAGTAAAATAAGAAAGCATATTTCATATATAATGCATAATTAAAGTATCAGAGGGGATGAATCCAATCAAATTGACTTGAAGAACACGCAAATAAAGGACGTTCCACGAAGTTGAAATTAAATCACTGTTTTTAAGCCATAAGGAACCTATAGTTCAGAATTTCAGACACTGAACAAGAATAGAGAAATGGAATAATTAAATAAAAAGGAAATAAAAATCACGAGGATGATCCTTGGTCCGGTAAAAGGAGAGGAGTAACCTTGGAAGCAGAGGCAATATGAAGATATATATAAAAATGAAGGATATTGCATATATAGTGCGCAAGAGAACACTGAAGTTTAACGGACACATTTTCAGAATGGTTGATTGTTGATTTGCAAAGAAAATACTCAGTTATAACAGAAAATTAAGACGACAACAAAATGTGTTTAGGAAGTTGGTGTCCATCCAAAAGCTATCTAAAATAAATAGATTTTTTTAAGCATGGTAGATGGATTTGTAAGGTTTATGACAAAAAAAGGCTAAACACATCTGATCAAAAGAATGGAAGAGAAAACAGAGTGAAAGAATGAATACATATTTTGAGGAGAAGAGAAAGGGAACCAAAAAACCAGTTGTTTCTCGCAATCTTGAGTGAGATAAACTTGAAAATGAAGGTGAATATGTATTAATAAGTGCATATATTTTATCATTCATTCAATTATGGCTAACACTTGGTAAAAGCTGAGATAAAATATTATTAATTATACCAAAGGTTAGGTATAAAGTTTTTCAAAAGTAAATACAGCTTTAACATTCGTTGGAAAAACTAGTCGTAGCACATTAAAATAAATAAAGGCGATTTTTAGCCCTAAAGTGAATTACAATTGGACATAAGTAATTCTCTCTAGTCTTATCTCCAAAATAATGTGGTAAAAAAAGGGATCCAGAAAGCCAGAGCTTTGGAGATTTGATTTAATCTTCTATTTTTTAAATTATCTGTCACCTTCCCCCTTGGCCTTTCACCAGCCAATTGTTGGAATGAGGCTGAAAAATTATAAACAAACTATTATAAAGAACATGAGGGAGGAACCACTTATGGCGAGGTCATACTTTTTTTGAAGCCAATCCTCAAAATTTCATAATTTGGCCGTCAAAACTGGCACTTGAGCATCAAGAGTTAATCAGGGATAATTTTAGAGAGCAAAAGGCGGGGCTAAGAGGTCCTAGAGGGGGAGGGAGAGGTTTGGATGGGGTATGGATGGGACCCCGAGGGGGCGAGGACGTCAGCGTTTCGGTGGGAGGAGGGGCGCCTCGGAGCCCGTGGGGCAATTAGGCATTCTAAAAGAGATCGGCGGAGGAATAAAAGCAGATTCCCTCGGAGCTAATTACGTGGCTTGCGATGAGCAGTTTCCTCCAACCCCGCGGCCCACATACTCTACCCACCGCTCACCCTGGTGCCCACTCCTCGCACTCTTGCCCACCCCCCTCCCTCCCCATGGCCACTCCTCCCCATGGCAACCCACGAGAACCACTCTGATTACCATGCGCCACCTTCTACAGCTTCTCAACCGGTCTTATTTTTCATCCTTTCACTTTCCGTCAATTGATCTTTTCTCAGTCCATTGCGGTGGTTAATGCATTGGGATGGCAACGGATGACTTAAGTAATTTGCGACATAAGGATAGAGGGGTGGAGGAATGGAAGGAAACGGGGAAGAGAAACCCGGTCTCGGCATAAGTATACTCTTAATTATGTGCATCAAAAAGCTAACAGTTTAGCGTACTACTCGACGAACTGAACACTCCACACGAAGTGCTCTCTACGTGAAAATAAGGAAGAGAGATCAGGATTCCATTCACTTTAAAGTTATTCTTTCGTATAATGTTTGTTGCCAGCGGCTTCGTATCCAGCGATCCCCTCTGCAGGTAGATGCATGCGTTTTATTTTTATATTACAACACATGTTACAATTAACAATAAATTGTATTTTGTAAAAAGTTTTTGATCCTACTGACATTGTATTTCATTGGAGAACAGGTGTTTATTTATAACCTGAGTTAAGTTGAAAATATTTTTGCATATAAATAGCATCTTTTCTTGTCTTTTATTTTAACATCATGCCTTTTTTGAGCAATTCAAAATTCCATTAGTACACGAAGATCTTCTTTTTCAGACCTCTTATTTTTACATTAATCTTAGTGCAATTAACCTTCCCATGCTCACTTCTATTTACTAATATTATTACCTTTTATGCCAATCCAGTTTAACTTCCATGCACTTTATTATGATATATTTCATAAAGAGAAGTAATTCTTCCTGTTTAACATACCAAAAAAACAAATATTTATCGGAACATACACGTCTTATAAATGTTCGAAGATGCTATATATCTACCTAGATAGTGATAAGTAAATGTAATTGGAGGCTTATTTAATGGGTAAAACATTTGATAATATAAACTGTTTTTACATTCAGTCATTCTCTGTTTTTCGGCCAAGTAACAGTAATATTTCTCTTTTGATTATCGTCTTGCTCTTCTTTTGATTCTTAATGAATAACACTGGTACCATTATCCTAGCAATAAAAATCATATAATATTAGAAGGGTTATGAGATCAAGATCAATTATTCTCTAATTATCATGTTTAGGTTAAAAAATCGAGTTTTACCACGAGTTTTCTCAAGCTAAGGTCCATTATGCTTGGGAATTTGAGGATGGATCTAAATTAACAATATAATAAATGGTAGGTAAAATATCAGCTTTCATTTTCCACCGCATTTTTAACATCATTGGCTCCCTGTATTTCTTCTTCATGCAGTAAAAATGTTTAAGTGTGTTCCTGAAATTCAGAGTCATTTTTTGGAACCATAATTGGATCTTTTTGAAGGCCTGGGGAACAAGAGTCTTCTCTTGGCTCCTAATTCCTTTCAAAATGGGTATTTGTTGTCTTATTTTTTCATGTGACATATTTTTCAAACATAATCAAAGGTCTTGTAAAAATTCATGACCTTTGGATGAATGCGTAACTCGTATTATTCCTAATGAGTGGAAATGTTATCCTCCCGATGTTAAGAAACTCTAATTCTAAAGGAAAGAGAACAAGAAATTGTTTGATTAACTCCTCCAAAACGTGGTAATCTGGAATACATATCGTTTAAATTTTTGATGGCAGTTGTGTAGGGAATGAGAAATATTGAATTAAGACATGCATGTAAAAATCTGCTAATACATATGTTATTACTCCTTTCTATGTGTGATGTATGTGATGTAGTATAATACATAGTTTGGAGTGCGCATTTGAGCACCGAGCAATTGGCATAGACTTGAGCAAAACGCCTGGACGAAGGGGTTCTCAGTGTCACTCATTTCCTAGTTTATGCCGTGAAAATTAATATTTTAAAATTTCTATATGCCCTAATACATACGAATGGTACTCATATAAAAATTTAATGAAGGTTTATTTAAAACGTAAATAAATGTATGTTAACTCGCCACAGAGCTCCCTGGTATACCTTTTTAGGTAAGATTAAAATTGGCTAATTTTTACTCTCTCATTTTGCCATCCAAACACTTATTAGTCTCTCACCGGTTGCGCTAGTTATTCAAGCATTACTTTTACCCTGGTTTCCCATTTTAATGCGTATATTCTTGTATTCTCTTCTTTTAACAAATTAATTGTTTTGTATACGAGAATTCGATGATTAAAAATGGTTCGGAAAAGCATTCATAATGTTCACAATGCTCAAGGAGTTAAAAGAACTGAATTTTTTTGCTCAATGTCTCTGATTTAACGTTATCAATTCTGCCCTCCTGTGCCCCCCTCCCCCTTATAACCTCCCCCCGTCTCGTTCTCCCTTCAAATCATCGTTTTTGACGAGGAGGAGGAGTGGTCCTTGTCATTTTATTTTCCCTCGAGGAGAGATTCATCGATCATCCAAGCGCTGCGCTTCAATGGACGAGCGAGCGAACGAGCGGAGGTCGAACGCCACGCGGATACAAAGGAGATCCGTGGAGAAGAAGAGAACAAACGGGGGCGGGGGGAATGCATGGAGGGGATGAAAATGGGGGTGGAAGGAATAAAAGGGGATGGGAGAGTGGGAAGACGGAGGGAAAGGCGAGAGCTGTATTGGGGGCGGAGCATAATTATAAATACGTTGCGGACCAAAAGGAGGGATAACTTCCGGATTTGGAATCGATATTCCGAGGCTGGAATTCCTTCGGTGAAGGTTGTGCGGAGTTTTTTTTTATTTATCCCTTTTTAGAAAGGAAATATAAGTATCTTATAAATTGACGGATCCGATAAGCGATCGTATTCAAAATTAATAGACTTGGATTTCAAAGCTCTCCGTGCGATTTGGAAGGGGTTTGGAAAAATACGTCAATATCGGTGAATTTTTTCAAGAACTCCGAATATATGTCGTAGCGTGAGAATCAATGGATATAAAGGAATGGCAAAGGTTTTCTATAGCTCCTCTCCAAAGATGAATATGATGCCTTGTTCCTCCATTTCTCAGCCTTCATTCCTGTATAACTTTTGTTTATCGTCATAGAGAAGGGCTAAATATAGGAGACTTATAAAATCATTCATGGCATTGTTAACTATATGTAGATAATTACACGTTCAGCAGTCCAAATGTGTTTCAATGTCTTTGTGAAAATCTTGTGCTTCCCCACGTGGCTTTTATTCTAAGCGTCAATAATTTTTAATCATATTGAAAAACAGTATTCTACATATTTTGTATCTGCTTTGAGTCCTTTTTGTGTTTATATGTACCAGGGGTTATGTATAAAATTACCTCTTGCCATTCTCAAATTAATTTTGCGCGAATTACACTCTTTTTTGGTGGAATCAAATTGAAATACATTGGTTAGTAATAACCAAGTTTGTGAAACAAGTATTAAGTCTTTAATATTTTCTAATATACACCCTGCTTACCAACACCGTACTTCATTAATACATGCCGAAGTCCGTAAATGTACTTCTCCATTTAAGATGATGAAACTGAGAACTAATAATTTCTGTTTCGCAATAAATTTTGCTAGCTGCTAGAATAACTTGAACTGCATATGACTAAATTGTACATACTCTGAAAACCTCCATTTTGCCGGAGCGCCCGAACCGTAGTCATTATTTTATCTCAGTTACTGGAGACTCTCAGTTGCAATTCCAGCGTACGCCTCTTTCTTCAATCTGCCTGATTTTCCGCATTTGCAAAGTGACAGTTTGTTTCCAGTGGTATCGGGAGTAGGTTCCTCCACTCAGCTGCAATCTTTAACTAGAAACTAAATTAGCTGACTGCAATGCCGAAGACACTATTTTTGAATGAAACCGGCTGATAAGGAGCATAACCAAAAAATACATATCTTTAGTAACTGGCCATTGTGGAAGCAATATTGTATTAACAAATTAGTGAAAACGATTAAAGACTGTAATATTGATTCTTTGCGAAATATTTATTTTCCAGTCAATAGAGCATGAGACTTAAATTTACATACCAATACGATTACACACATCTATAAGATGGTACATTTAATAAATACCTTGCCCTCTGTTTATCTTATCTTATGTCTTCTTGGCTCATTGAAAAAGGCCATAGCACTGTTGTGCACACTTGAGCCATCACTTTTCACACATTTATAATGCACTTACTTATTTTCACTGTTCATTTTTTATACAGAGAAACATAAAATATGTACATACATTAGGCCACTCCTATGAACGCACAGGTACGAAAGGCGATTCCCTGCCACGCTCCTCCTTGGTCACTCCTTTCTCCTCTCACAAAAAGAAACATATGTTTGCTCTGATGTGCGATCCTCCTCCGTATTTCACTCTCCTCCCAACTTAATCAGCATACGTGGTGATCTCCATTACTATATCTCACTCCCCATACTTTGGTTTTTACTTTCCCCAGGAGTCCATCTTGACCGCGTACGTTATTCCCCAACGCTCTTTCTTAACTCTTTCTTTAAAACTCTCCCCGTTACTAGGTGTTGGTGCATCTCTATTATTGCTCTGCTTGCCCTATTGGCTGTTGTTTCTCCACTTCCCATTATTGTGCATTCACCACGAGTTCGTGCTACACACGCCCAATATGGCGTACCTTTTCGTCTCCCCCGATTTTTGACAACAATGGCCCAAGATGTTATGTTACAAGACGTAACTTGTTGAAGAGGAGGTACCATACCCCTTAAGCGGGTGACTAATCTCCTTCTTAGAAAACATCTAACTTTAGCTGTACTAGATCGATATTCTTCTTCCGGGAAAAATCGACGCATTTGTCTTTTTCAATTTCCCATAGCAGTTTCTCCTCCTCCTTCGCTGAATTCCTCTTCTGGTCAAAGTGACATCTCACTTTTGTTAGCTGCTATGTTAGACTTATTAAAGGGAAGAGATTAGAAACTTTAAGCCGGCATTGATAACTATTTAAAATGCACTTTGAAGTCTTTTACTATCCTTCTGTTTTAAAGCCAACCATTGGAAATTTGTATTTTTTTCACGGAGAAAAATATCTACTACTCTCTTTCAATGCTTAGCAACGGAGCCATCTTCGGTTACTTGAGAGGCGATTATGGAGATTAAGAGTGAAAGAATGGGAGCCTTCTAGTTTTTCAAGTGGGGTTACGAGCATCCAGTTAATAACTCGAGATGCACTCGCTAATGCCTTTTGTTTCCTCCACGCAACGGCGATTCGGGAGCAGAGAGGGTGCAAGGCTCAGGGTGGGAGAACGCTGCGGGGTGAGGAGGAAAGGGTCGATCTTAGAGTGAAAAAACCGATTACAAGGAACTTATTTTGATGCCACATAACTCTTCCGAGAGAAGAGGAGGGTGAGGGGGCGCAGGAGAACGAGGGATGAAACAGAATGAGATACAGATTTTCCGTTCCTCAAAACTTCCTTCCCTCTGCTAAACCAGCGAGTTCTACAAAGAACGATAAAAGTTTCACAACTAAATGGCCCGGAGCGGCCAGACGGGGCCGGGAGGGCGGGCGGGGGAATGAGAAGAGAAAAGATGTATATGCTTGGGATTAGCGGAGGGGTGGGGAGGAAGGGGAGTGGAGTTAGGAGCACAGGGGTCGGAGGGTTTTGGACTCAGCAACCTCGGGCAGGGAAATGTCACGCACGAGACGGGAATACTGGAGAAATAAAAGGGAATTTTAAGGGCAAAAGGTTGTCCATCCTACTTCATGCAAGGAAGGATTGCTACGATTCGTGTTTTGCGGTGGAGGGACAGCGCCAAGGATAGATGAGTTCGATAGGACAAGAAATATAGTATGTTTGACATATTCTGATTCAAAGCTTTTTCCTTCTTGTGTACTAAGTAAGGAGTACTTTACCTTACCAGAATTAAACATTGGTCACGGTGGGCAGTTGCTCTGATCGTTTTAATAGCACACATGCTAAAACGTTAAACTAATACAGCGATGCCAAAGGTATCCATAATTTGAAGTAATTTTGTCGTAATTATTTCTCTGAGTCAATATTATAATATATGCAATATTTTAGTCCTTATCCTTGCAGTCCATTTATCCTTGCAGTCCATTTATCCTTGCAGTCCATTAGCAATAATCATTACATTCTTCAGATTACATTTGAAATGATTAGCCTCATGGCTCAAATTATTCGTGTAGAAATACGAATCACGATATTTTAACGCACTTAAAGTTTTTTAAACAACTACTAGTTCATGAGTAAAAAATTAATTTTAAAAAGGGAACGTATTAAGAGCACAGAATTTTCTTAGAAACCACCATACGTCCTCCTCAGCCTTGAATCACTTCATGGTAGGGTTTTATTTTGCTTTAATAAAATGTAAATATAGTAAAAATATGTAAGAAATAAATAAATGAGTTTAAAAAACTCGAGACGCTACCCAGCCTCAGGGCTCTCTCTGTTAACAATCACTGACTTGTACGGAACGTCTCCACGTCATGTCAGTGCGACTTTTTGAGTTTTGCAAGACAGCATTATGTTACTGAGTGATAACCCTGTGTGGAACATGGAGACATTACCTGAGGAAGGCGATACCATCTGACGAGAATTGGAGCCGAGGTAGTACGCGTTCGAACGAGATGCTGGCAGACACCGAGTGTACATCCCGACGCATCCAATCACAGAGGACACCTCAAATTTGTTATTCAAGGTCTAGAACGAGAAATCATAGGGCTTAACCCGCAATATTTTTATTTTAAAGCGAACTGAAAATTGATTTTGTTTATTCAATCTGTTGTGTTGTATAATACTACCAGTGGCTCAAGTTTATTTGTGTTTTATTATATAGTGTGTGAGTTTAAGGGAATATATTCCATCTTTTATATTAAATAAAAATTTTACCCATGATTCCTCTGCGAAATAAGAGTATCTACCGCTGAGTAGCCAAGGCAATTCATGTATATCAAAGTATTTATGTTACCTTTGGCGCTCAACGAAGGGTTAACCCATTAACCCCCAGCGTTGCGTTTACGCAACATTATTGAATCGTAATTCTTAGTACAAACATTTACTTCAGGATAATTTTTTCTTCGGTTTACTGACTTTTTGAAATATCTGTAGTTCTTATTATGTTTTATTTTCGTCAAAATTTTTATTAAAAAAATTATTTTTTTTAATTATAAATTTGCCTTTTTCAAAGCATTGCTGCACTACAAATTGTATATGGTTTTTCACTAAGATTACTTGATGAATCTTACTATCGGTAATGTTTTCTGTTAGTTCTAAGTTTCGTTATTCATCAAGTTTATTTTTGAAATGAAATTTCATCGTTAATGGTATAAAGCTGGTTGTTGTAAATAATGTTGCGTTTACGCAACGATGGGAATTCTCTGGTAAACCACGGGGCTTTTCTCTAAGCAGAAAGCAGCTCGTCAATATGGCTTTTAAAATGGACAATGTAGTCTTCTGGTGGCAGTTTAGCTGCATTTTTGGTACTCACAGGTTGTGAGTAAACAAAGTAATGGGTGAATGACATTTGGAATTCCATGATGGTCATCTGTACGAATTTTAGATTCAACACTTTGTTACTTAGTAGAGTCAAACTGCTGCGCGCCCATTTGGAACCGGGACAGGGCAGGGTCATTCCCATATCGTTGAGTGGAAGTGTTACTTAGTAGATTTTGAGTTCAGCTTTCGATGTATTCAATTTTAGAGACGATAGAATGAGAGGCTGAGAGACAAAGATTATTTGAGAAACGTATTGGTTGAAACAGGGTTATGACAGAAGGTGGAGTGTTCCTCTAGTCGCCCCTTGGAGTTTTCTCAGTGCAATCGTAAGTGCTTTCTATTCTTTCTTCTAGCGCTTAGGTGCTGTAAGGCTAAGAATCTAGCTTTAATTGTATATATATCAGTTAAATAGTCTTCTGAAATACCTCTTTATCTCTGTTCCAGTAATTATATTAATAATACTGCAATATTGTTTGCAAAACCTTACGCCTTATTTTTACACCTCAGAAGTATACTTTGGAAGAAGCGTCAAGAAGGTAACTGAAGAATATTATTTAACGAGAGAGGTCGTGTATAATTTTTTTTAAACTTGGGAACTGAAATGAAGATTACTTCCTCTCAGTATTTCAGATATGGATGATTTCAGGAGGTTACACCACGGCCGATGAAATACTAGACGCACTGGAAGAATTTAACGAGGGAAGTGACGAAGTCGATGCGGTGGTACTCCCCCCTGAAGTTAGTGAACTCACCGACGAAGAAAATATCGACGATGGGGAGATAGTCATAAATGACGGCGGTATTTCCCTGCCTTCGGACATTTCTGGGAATTTTGAAATACATTCAAACGCGTTACAAGACAAGTCACAGTTTACTCCAGTAGAATCTAAAGAACAATCATCCAGTAAACGCGCACGCCCAGGGAAAAGATGCAGAAAGCAAACGGGTTCACCTAAATGGGAAAAAATATAGTCTACTTCCGTTCGAGCCCCAAATTTCTGTGAGAAAAAGTTAATAGAAACACTCATTACTCAGTATGGAGGCCATTCACCAATTGAAATCTTTCACCTATTTCTCAGTGAAGAATTACTTGAATTAATTTTGAACTATTCAAATTAGTACGCTAAGGACAAAAATAATCATATATTTACTCTGAGTATGGCAGATTTAAAAAAATTCATTGGGATCCTAATACTGTCGGGGTACCATACATAACCGCGCACTAAGTTGTAATGGACTAGCCAAGAGGATATGTCTGTCCCAATTGGAAGGCAATGTATGACGCGGAATAGATTTGATGAAATTAAAAAATATCTACACCTCTCAGATAATTCTCAACTAGACAAAAGTGATAAATTTTCGAAAGTCAGGCCTTTTCTCAATGGACTAAACCAAATTACATTCAGTTTGGAATTTTTTCTAACAAATTGTCCATTGATGAGCAAATGGTTCCATATTTCGGGCGACACTCAGCTAAAATGTTCATCCGTGGGAAACCAATTAGATTTGGTTATAAATTGTGGTGTCTAGCCTCATCCACAGGCTATCTCTATCAGTTTTTGCCATATGGAGGGGCCGAACAAAGAAAGAATAGTTCCTTACCGCTAGGAGAACGGGTTGTTCTAAATTTGTTGAATTTTTGTAAGTCTACAAAAAATCATGCCGTGTATTTTGATAATTTCTTCACCAGTTACAGTCCATTAGCAACTCTAAGTGATAATGGCTATTTTGCAACGGGAACAGTAAGAGAAAATCGAACGGGAAACTGCACAGTCATGTCTTCGAGGGATTTGGCAAAAAAACCTAAAGGGGATTTTGACTATTCGTTTGACAAGTCAAAAAATATTCTCTTAGTTCGATGGCATGATAATTCTGTCGTCACCGTTGCTTCAAACTACGGGAATATTGAACCCATAGTAAGGACGAAAAGGTACAACCGGAGGCTGAAGAAAAGCGAACTGATTCCGCAACCAAATGTTATCAACGATTACAATCAGGGAATGGGAGGGGTAGATTTACACGATAATTCTGTTGCATGTTACTGTATCCAGATTAGGGGCAAAAAATGGTGGTGGCCTCTATTCATAAATGGGCTCGATAGTGCAATGGTGAATGCGTGGCGATTTTACACCATGGTCACGGGTGAAGCAATTCCTCAGTTAGACTTCCGGTCTGAGATCGCAAGAATTTTACTGAGGCAAGAAGTAGTTTCCAATACAAAGGCTGATGACATATGGCATAAAAATCGTTGCGCACATGCGGGACGCCCTAGGAAAAATGACATTCCCCAGGATGTGCATCAAGACAGAATAGGGCATTTCATCCAAAGGAATACTGATAACTCCCGGCGCAGATGTCGAGTGTGCAAATCACAGACAATTTTTGTGTGTTTAAAGTGCAATGTTTACCTTCACGCAGAATGTTTTCACACATTTCATCAGAAGTGACGATGAAAAATAAAAGATGCAACTTAAGTTTTGAAAAGTTGTTTTTATTTTTATTTACCGGAGTTTTCCCAGCGTTGCGTAAACGCAACATTATGCAAATCATATATTATAATGAATATAATATTTTTTTCTGAAAATTAGTCTTAATTGGGCCAAAAAAACCGGTAAATACGAAAAAACCGAAGTTAAAAGCACCACATACAGTCTGGGAAATAATGGGTTAAGGTGAGGTTTACGTGAAGTTCAATCATAATAATCCTTAGGTTACGTTTCTTGATTTTTTGGGAGCAAATAAATTTCGGGCGTAGAAATTTGTTGCATTGGTGACGCCTCAGTGATAAAACAAAATCCTTTTTTCAACTTTGCCCATTTTCTGGGAAAGGGCAATGGCAAGGCAGGGAGACAGGAAAGCCGAAATTAATAACAATTAGTTGAATTAGGTGCAATAATCAATTGATAGTGAATACAAAAATGGACAATAGGCTTCGGATGCCAGAAAGTTGATAGCGATGCAGGCGAAAAAAGAATATTGAAAACTAGTGAGAATATATGCAAATGCGCGGCTAAAGAGTCGGACTGGGAATATGAGATATGGTTTAGGGTCCGTGGAGTGGTGTTGGTTGGAGAGCAGAATGAACGAGATAGATATTTGGTCTTGAATGAGAGTGAAAGTTGAAATGTGGTGGGATTGCCTTAGGTAAGATCAGCCTGAGCAGAAAGAGTCTTGAGGAGGTGGGTCAATGGGTTTGCTTGCTGGCTAATTGAAAGTAGACGAAGGGCGAGGTGGTCTGGAGGAAGATGTGAGATCGTGCAAGGAGTGAGAAGTCCTGTAGTTTTGGGACCCTAGTGAGACCTGGGGATCTTACTCAAAGATTTGGAGCAATTTTGTACTGACGAGGAACAAAGCGCTCTACATGCAAAAATAATTTCATTAAAGACAAGATATTTCATAAAAATGTGATTATGATATCTTAATTACACGATGCAAAACTAAGGAGTTGTATGAGGGAGGTGGTAGATATAGGGCATTAAGTGGAGCGCATGGAATATTTCACTTATATTTTTGTATTTAAGGCGGATATTTGTTTATTGCTGATCAGATTTTCATCCCCTTTTATATTCCCCATCACTTCTCCCATTCCTTCGCAAATATATTTCACTTCCTCACCCTCATAATTTGCGTATACCACACTATGCCCTAAGGTTTTGTTTATAATCTATCCATAAATAAGCCATCATTCTTTTGAAGATGATTTTTCTCTCGCATACCTTTACCATGTACCTTCATTTCCATTCCTAGATGCAGAGTGGATAATCCGGTAGCTACAACACCAGACATCTTCACGCCGT
Organism: Pyrrhosoma nymphula; assembly: GCA_963573305.1. Classification (NCBI taxonomy): domain Eukaryota; kingdom Metazoa; phylum Arthropoda; class Insecta; order Odonata; family Coenagrionidae; genus Pyrrhosoma; species Pyrrhosoma nymphula. The sequence goes on from OY754328.1 coordinate 149,941,085, forward strand.
TTCATATTGCAAAAACTAAAACATGCAGACCAATGATTCTCATCTCCAATTTCAGGTTTTCATGTCTTCCACAGCCTCGAAGCAATTTTAAATTTCAGAGACCAGTCGTAAAACGTTGCTTCTTGTTTTTGACTGATGTACTCACTCGAATAGTCCCCGCCCGGAGATCGGAATGGGGTGCTTATTTATCTTCGGAATATTGCACTCGGTAGGATTCCATCACATCTTTTACTACAAAAAAATTAAATTAAATGTTGAAGAGCTTCATATCCTTGAGATAATAAAGTGTTGGTTTCCTTGAGCCTTCACCTCGTGGTTCTAAAGCCCTTCTGGGCAAGTACCTCACCATGCATGTAGTGTAATGAGTATCGCTGTACCGACGCAGATGACCTCCATTTTAAGTTTTTCTAATAAACACTGCAACCCTTTCTTCCGGGTTTCCAGCTGCCTATTAGATGGCAGCATCTATCCGCTATGTCGCGGCATCTACAAGGGTTAACTGAGACTTATAGAGCCGTCCCACCCGAGTTTGGCCTTCAGTGCCCTATAAATACCGCCGCTTTTCGTAAACGATTGCTTATTTGACAAGTAAACCCGCTTATGAAGCAGTCAATCTCTCTATTTAAAGGTCAATCCACCATCTTCAACCCGGTGGACGCACTTGGTAGCGGTAAGATAGCCAAGAATACTCATGAATACCTGCCTAAAAATTGTATCCTACAGAGATTTGAGACTACTTATATTACCATTTCGTCCTTTCATTGTGACCTTCATGAATTCTTTAACAAGTTATAAGGGTAGAGCCATTTCCATTCAAATTGCCAATGACAATCTGTATCATTGTAAAATATCTACAAAAACTTTTGCTTATTTCTTTCGATCCGTTTCTCTCTCTAGCCTCCAACATCAATTTGACCTATGAATGCTTTTCTCTGCTCAACTTCCGTGCAATATTTACGGACTACTGACGTCCAAAACATATTGCCATGTAGCCTTAAAACTACATTTTATTCATCTTTAACTGCTTTCCGCAGAGTGGGTAATATCTCCTGACAATGGAAGATTTGCTATTTCTCTTTTTATCTACTTACGCACATTGGCCTTCCATGGGTTTATAACCTGGAAGAATTAGGTTACTTTTAAAAATGCACATTTCTTTATCAGCTCCCATAAAATGAACTCTTTAGTCCATTTTTCCCCCACCAAACGCTTAAATCGCAGAGTTCATGTTTATTCCACAGCATTATTATGCTACCAGGAAATTTTTTCCTTTAATTTTCATCTGGACGAAAGACACCCCACAGCATTAAATGTGGTTTTTAGCATATCCCTGTCAATTAAATCATTAGAAATAACATCAATCATTTTACGGCCTTTATTTACCTTACTTCACCAATAACTAGATATTATATCAATGCAACCATAATTTTCAGATACATAAGTGGATTAACCACTTGCTCAATTCCACACAATACGGTAGAGGTTGCTATGTAACCTTGTTATCATAATGAATGGATTTCCTGAAACCCTCAAGTGCAGTGTTTAGGATGTTGATCTCTCCAAGAAAATTATAGTAGTGAACTTACAGAATTAATTAATAGCATATAAAGTAGATAACAATGTAGAAAGATTCTCATAACATATGTATACAACTTTTTCACATATTTCACCAAAACATAAAAGATTTAAAAGACTTTCACTTCATCAATATGTTTATTTTAATATTTAAAATGGAGAAATAATTTATAGGAAGGAAGTTTACCACCTTAAACTTGTAAAGACGTATTTAAAATGTAAAGAAAGAAATGGAATCTTTTTTTAATCAGGAGGGAATTTTTCACTCAAGGAGTTGACAATGAATGTAAGTGGGGCATAAAGTGTTGAAAAAAAGGCACTGCGACTTATTCAGGAAGCGATACCCAAGAATAGAAGTACAGTAAACAACCTATTTCATCATGCAGCGATCAAAGGTCATGCATTTTCACAACGTATATACTTTTATCCCGTTTTCTGTAAGGGGGAGGAAGTGCTGATGCGTTTGAAACCGTCAATATTATAATTTATTAAGAGCGAATTTAGGAAAATTCTATTATATTAACGCGTAATTTTTGTAAGTAAATTAGCTCGTAGGCTAAATTTTATTATTTGTAAGTAAATGTTTATGAGTGGAATGAAATATAAGAATCAAGTTATGAAAAAGAGGTATGATACAGTCATATGTAGTCTATCAATCAATAAAATTAAGTTCCGCAGTTCTTTGAATTATATGTAGTCTATATTGAAAGCAAAATGATTCAATGTGCCTAATTAAATCCATTTTGCATTGTTTTACTTCCAGGTTCTAATTATTTATTTTATAAAATTACCAAATTTGTCTCTCAATATTCATAAAGAATTGATTTGTGAATGAAATGAGGGTTTGAAGAGTCAGAAAAATATACTAATTAATCCAAATTCATTAAAATTCTATTAATGGCGAAAGGCGTAACTTTATGGAACATGTTTTCGTCAAGGCTGTCATTAAAATTCATCTAATAGGTCTAGCACATTCAGTATGGCTAGAAAAATGACAATATAATTTGAAAGAAGCCCGGGTTTTGACTACTTATCTCAATACAAATGTAATGTAATTGGCTTAAAAAGTGAACCAGTTAAAACCAATGGTTTTGATCTTAATAAAGGCAACACCAGTGGAAAATTGAAGTTGCTGATTCAACAAGTACATTAAGTGCAAAATAAATAAATTTATTGTTTTACAAAAACCAAGCATAGCTGAAATATAAATGAAGATGTGATAAAATACGCATTTCTATCAAGAATAGTTTTTTGACTGGGAAATTTCATAGAAACGGTTTCAATGGCTGAGGAAATTGTGGAGGTTCATGTGACACCCGTAGGAATAAACATCGGTCGCTCCAGGGGATCAGGTGAAAAGGACCAACGCCGGGTTTTGCCTCAGGGCGGTGAGAGGGGGTGACAGACTCCAACCTAGGCTGATGGTGAAGATATTGGAAAGGGATTCGGGGCGAGACTTTACTGAGATAAGGGAAAGAATACAAGTTGGAGGTAGAACAGCAAATTAGAGACAGGGGGCGGAGTAAAGAGGTTAAAAAGAGGCTGACGGTTGAAAAAGCTAGGGGGAAAGAAGAAAGAGGTTCTTATTCGCTCTGGATTATAGTGGGATTGGAGGAGGATCGTAGACTCTGGAATCGACGAGTTTGCAAAAAGCTCCGAAGTTGGACGGAATGGAATCGTAGGATGGACACGAGGCTTGGGGGTCGGAGAAGTTGGAGTGAAGGGGAAATAGTTGGTGGTGGGCTGTCCGGTGTCTAGGGGAAGGAGATCTTTAGAGTAACCGGATGAAGAACCGGGTGCATCAAAGAAGCGATTGTGGTAAGAAAAGAGGGAGAGTTGAGAGTATGGATAGAGAGGAATTTCAAAAATAGTGATAAATAATCGTTAAAAGTCTGCACGGAGCGTTCTAAAAGTATGATGGTAAATGCTGAGCTGGTAAATAGTTGTTCTCACAATTTTCTCTTTAATTTATCGCAGAGCAGTATCAATTTCTTTAACTGCCTAGTGAGATTTTTTTTCCTTTAGTAAAATAGTATTATTATAATTTTTCGTAGTATTTTTGGGAGGAACGTACAATCTCAAGTACCAATAATGTTAGTGCTGTTGCAGTTAACCCAATTGGCACCTTTTGAGTAAATATAAATTATTTCAATTAATATCCTTAACTGTAGCCAGTTGAAGCAATAAACTGGCTAAAAAAATGTCGACACTTAATAACTAATTATATGGAAAGCATATAATTAGTCATTAAGTGTATTCATTAGTCATGTATATGCATCGTAACAGAAATTGTTGGTTATCCCTAAGTATGTTTAATTAAGACAGGGCAAACCCTCTCCTAATGCCTCAGCACTTGTGGGCGCTCTGTGGAATTAGATTCTGACAAGGGAATTAAAAGAATTACCTAACAATATGTTCACCTCAAGATACTGTTTTATCGAAATCTTTTGTCATCAATCTCAAAAGAAACGTATCTTGGGCCGGAATGCTTACTCTCCTGTCGATATTTTTTCAAGTACTCCCACCGATCAATGTGAAGCATCATAAATTTTGATAAAGTGTTTCAGCATTTACAATTACTGTGTTTTATGTCTAATTCATTTACATCTGCTATTGAGACACCATCCTGGAAAGGGAAAGTGTTAGGGTAAAGGAAGAGGGAGAGGACTAAGGTGAATACCACGTAAACGTTATGTCTTCTATTAGTATGACGCTCTATTTTTATTATAATTTAATCACTAATGGTGCGTGGAAAGAAGACACGCCTGAACCTATGATTTAGGCTGTGTGTTTCTCTTATTTTGCCACTTCTATCAGTTCCAGGTTTATAGCGTGGGGCCAGAAAAATACCCTTCCTGTTGTATAAAAACTCACCAGGCATTAATTATTCGAGTAATAAAAGCCTAGCGTGTAGTTTCCGAGTGTCTAGCGGCTCTCAACGTCATCGCTTGCGAAGCATGCGCTCATAGGATATGCACTGTTTGTGTGCGAAAATATTCACGACTGCCCCATAGTAGAGAGCCTTAACTATTCGGCATTCTGTCAAATTGAATCCTCGTTCTAGAAACTCAGCATCATTTTTTTCTAAATCTACTCTAACGAGTTCTCCACGTGTACACCGAAAACGCATTAGGCACCATCAGTTGGTGCCCATCACTCCCCTTAGAAGCCGCTCCAACCAGGCACGGTCACCTGCTGGGAGATTTACTATTGCACGCACGCATATTAGCAGTTAAAGACATTCAGCGCAGGTAGGAGGGGGAGTAGAGATGTTGAGAGTGCGGCTGTGTTGGTTACAAGCAGGAAGTGGTTATGTGGGGTAGAAATCTAAATTTACGAAGTGCTCAGACTTTCTTCGGTGAGTGGGGGGACGGGAAGGGTTGGAGGTTGGTGTTAGGGGTGGGTAGGGAGGGCGGAAGGAGGCGGGGGTGTATCGGTGGTGGGTGCTATTAATATGGGGGTTGATGGGAAGCGGGTGCGGAATGCCGCCGGAGATGCTTGAATCGTCGCATGTTACTGAGCGTGCGCGTACGGAAACGGTGTGGGTGGGGTTGAGAGGGACCGTGTGGGCGTTGTATAAAGGATTCGAGTGAGAAAAGAAGGTACATTTATGCAGATATAACGAAAGCCGATACCTTTAAAATATAACGATATTCCCTTAGAAATACTTTCATAGAAGAAATAGGTACATCAGTCAACAAATTATCAAGTTTTTATTACATTGTAATTTGTGATACCATCTCCATCTGCCATCATGTAATGAAAGAATACTGCAATCAAGACATCCAAATTCCGATCATAATTACATTATCACAGATGGTGGATTTTTTAATATGAATATTTTTTGTCTTAAATTATAAAAATATTATTTTCTATAAATACTAATTGTAATGAACTTGCATGACAGAAATAAAACAGATTTTACTTTTTAAATGGTTTTATTACGTTATAATATTGCTAAACGTTGTGATTGCACACAGAAATACACCGATATGTATCGATATACTCATATAAAAAGATGCAGCAACCTAAATCGGATCCCTAGAGTTGAGGGACTTCCGAGGATGAGAGAGGATTGCGGGTGGGAAAGGGAGGTGGAGCTGGGAGGAGAGAGGAATGGAGAGAAGGGGGTTTGAGGGGGTGGAGGCGAGGGAGGGTTTCTCGCTGGGCAGGCGGGCGGACGAAGGCCAGAGGGGGAATGGTCCAGGACTGGAGGAGGGGGTGGGTGGAGGTGGTGGGAGGCGTCGGATGAGTAGTAGTCGGGTCCCGGACAGGTGTTCGATTGGTCTAAAGTGGGAAGCGTGACGCCGGAAGTGGGCTGCCACGCTCAGTGGGTGGCTCTCGCTCATTTATTTATACACACACGCGGGGAATTTTTGAGTCGAGAGGGATTTTTGGGAATGTTTTCGGAGTGGAAGGCTGGTCGCCGGCGAAGGGACTGGAGAGTCCACGTTACTTTCCGAGAGGAGCACTAAGTGCCTGAATGTGATACGCATGAAATTTAGCGTGGAGTGGTTGGTGCTGCTAGGACCCAGGAATAGTCTTTTTGTGTTATCTTCAAGGTATAGATGACAAGAGCTAGAAATGTTTTTTTTCCATTCTCCCAAAAAATGTAAAAGCCTACATTAAAATGTTTTCTTTACTTTGAAATTGATATCCGACACTGAGGTTAAGTCGCCTATAAGGAGCACTAAGTAAGTAAGTGCCTGAATGTGGTGCGCGTGCAATTAAGCGTGGAGTTTTTAATACTGTTGAGACACAGGAATAGTCTCTTTTTGTTCTTTTCTTGGTATAGAACTAAATTTTTTTTCAATCTCCTAAAAAATGTAAAAGCCTAGATTTAAATATTTGCTAACTTTGAAAAGCATATCCGACCGTGAAGTTAAGTCGCTTTTTTAAATATTTTTCCTCTGATTCTACACTCTAATGCTGCAAAATTCGCATTTTGCAGAGTTTGCGTATGTAATGAACTAACTTTACTGTTTGTTTATATTTTCATAAATGGTGTTATAAAATTTTCTCATAATGAACCACCTGTCGTAGTCACTAATATTTCTCTCCCACAGCGGTGTATAATAATAAAACGTAGTTTTTCGCCAATGAATCGGTAATTTTGGGAAGATTCAAGAAGCCACTATATTCTACCTAAATTATTTATGATTCAGTTGTAACAGATATATTATTCTTCACATATCGATGTATATGTATTTTCTAATTTAGAGAATGATACGAATTCAGAGGGAAAATATTGGAAAAAAATGTTGCAATGAACCATTTTGCCATAGCTGTGCGAAGACGCAAGCACCTGTAGCTATATTTTGAATATTACGTAAACATCACTGATTGGTAATTATGCGATTTATGCCCATTTTTGGGTAAATAACTTCATTGGTATCTTATAACCATTTAAATTGCCAGACAGGCTGAACAACTAAAATGAAAAAGTAAATTCCTGGTTTGGTCATATTTTTTTAGATCAGACCATAATAATCTTACTTCAGTTATGGTCATCTTGAATTTTCCATTGCATAAAAAAGGAAATGGATTTGTTCTGAATGTAAAAAAGTTAAAAATTATGAGGTTACAAGTTGAGGAGAAAGATCACTCAGTTCGTTTTATTTTTATTTAAATGGTGACGTCAATTATGTCAAGTTTCAAATGTATGAGAAAGAGGAATTTTAAAACCATATATAGCATAGGTCATTAATACTTTTACATTAAAACTCTTAATTTTTGCGAGAATAACCCTTGTTTTTATTACTTTCAAGTAATGTAAATCGCGTTAAGTTCATAAATATTTTTACTTGTAAAAACATTCCGATTTATTCTATCCTAAATATCAATCTCAAAAAGCATTCTGAACCATTTGCGTGTAATATTATCAGTTAAATAACTAAAATTCTTTGATTTTAGATTAGGTACATTCTTGTGTGTGCATAGTGTTCAGATATATATTATATAGTATTCTATTCTCCATTGCACATGGGAATTCTTCAAACATGTTTTCTTTGCCGTACTCTCGTTCATGAAACCTATTATTTTTTGCCAATGGTAATTGTAAACAGCTAATTATTTAACTATACTACTGTGTAGCGTTCCGTTCAATGTGCTCACTGTGTATTCTACCAGATGTTAAACTTGCATATATTTTTTCTAAAACTTCTACTATCCATTCAAAATGTGCTCACTGCCATATATCATCATCCGAAAAAGAGCAGGTTAGCTAAAGGAGATTGGACTTCGATCTTATAATTCCTACGTCTCAAGCCAAGAGATTTATTTCTTTTGAATAAATTTGTCAAGTGCAAAAATAAGTCATTGTCCTTAAACAATGAATTTTAAGTTTCAAGCGTACCTACCTATACTATGATGCATAGTTGAAGATGCGCTTCAAGGTATCTTACGTCTGTATTACTGCTTTGATTTAAAACCACGAAGGAAAGACGATTGTCTCTCGTGGTGATAAACGAAACTTGCCGATGTCTACTTGAACATTAGCGGGTGGGCCCAAGCACGATTACTCTATTGCATCAATTTCACGTTTCCTGTGAAGACACTCCTCTCCTTAAAACCTCTATGAAACTCACTGTGATAGCAGACGCCTGGGTAGCTTTACTTGTTAGAGCACTCGGCATGTGATCGAAGGGTTTGTGTCACTGTGAATTTCACACAGTTTGTGCATCCTCTTTCATTTTGTCAATATCCAGAAGAGTTTTTCTTTAATAACTACAGTCGTGAACCTTTTAGTCAATTTTCTCTGCAAGGGAGCTATCCCATTCTATTTCTTTCTGTCAAACTTTCCAGGAAAGATTTAATACCAAAACATAACATGCTTTAGGGTGTAAATGGACGTGGCTGAAGACGCATTTTCTCTTTTGGAACCCTGTACATTTTTTAAATGAACCAACGTTTAACTAACAGAGATCCTTAATGCATTTAGTGATGCATAAGCAATGACGGGCAGACTAATTAATATTATTTATAATTATGATAATGACATAAGAATATATATTGTTGATAGAGATTATTTTGTCGGTAATGAACGAGGAGAGTACATATTCAAGAAAAAGATGTACGACTCAGTAACTTGCGTAAATAATTAAATTTGATAATTCCTTTTCCTACATTACCTCCGCGAAATAGGTTTGACCGATTTGACCCCTGGGTTTCCATGCCAAATCTGTTGTTTATGAAATGCGTATATCCACTTACACAACTGATATGCGATATCCTCCGTCATGCCTTCCTTCATTAAAGACACTTGTGATACAATAATACCAACTGAGTATTTTATTAAAACTCTATAGTACCATGTATTATAGTAGTGATTTAATTATCTAACGCGTGTTTTGGTCATGGCATTTAATTAGCCTACCACGATGTTGAACAAACTTTTAATCCAATATTTTTTCAATATATTCAATATAATAAATTATATCTACCTGCCTTCATTTTGTTTATTTTCTTTCAGAGACATTCACTATAAATAGGTGTTCGTTCAGCATTATGTTGTAATTAAATACTAGATAGTGAACATAATAAAACTCAATGAAACACCGCTTGAAATCAGTTGAGCAAGTGGTATAAAATCCACTGCGCTATTGCCTGACAATTTTTTCACGTCAAACTCCCATCAAACGTGATCAGTTATAGAGTTCGTCTTTATTGTCGAAATATTCGCAACAAGCAGTGACCTACTTTTTCATTATCAGCAAGTGGTGCTCTTTTTCTTTCGATGATTGTTCCCCCTAGTTAAGTTTCAGTGAAGCACCTGAATAAAGAATTGACTACCGAGGGATGCAACCGAGTGCATGGGAATCCTTGATTATGCGGTTTAAGGTGATAAAAATAAAAAAATCTCCGTCCTCTCTTCCGTAATTTTTTTAACTGGATTTTCACCCCACCCCCAACTACAGACTCCAAAAAAACAGAACTTACTCCGTGAGATAGTATCACAATATGATTCCACTGATATGGTTATGCTCAGTTTTAAGGTAAGTGCAACAAAAGAGGCTATTATTGAACTTAATGTCTTCGCAGTAACGCGATAATGTAGTTAAATGGTGGTCGTCGTATTGACTCTGAATTTAGTACGACGGCAATGACGAGATATCATTTTTTCTTTATGCAAGCCTTCGCTTTTATTTTCGCTTTGGCTGTATCCGTGAATATATCCATGGGTTTTTATCACGAAGAATATTTCGCGCAAATTAATTCATTACATTCGGCGCCCTTAAATATTCCCGTCGAGCCTCATCTCTCTTTCATCTCATCGGCTATCGCGAGCGTATTTCAGTCCGACTCCCCCTTCAGCCGACCTCATCGAGCCTCATCTCTCTTTCTCCCTCCAGCATTCGCATCATCCATTCGCTTCCTCGCCCTTCCTTCTCTCACCTCACATCCTTCTTCATTTCCCTCCCCACAACCGTTATCTTCTTTCAGTTACATCCTCTTCCATCCCATTCTATTTTGTCTAATATCCTCCGGAATTTTTCCCTCCTCATTTGCCGTATCATTTCTAAGTAAGCCTGCGTGACCTCCAAACTCTCCGGCTTCTTCTCTCGACAGTTCCTTGCGCCATTTTTCACTTCTTCTTTCACAACGCATATATTCTCACTCGTCATCATTTGGCATGGGTAGTGCATAAAAAAGTACCGATATTTAACCCACGCGATTTTTAAAGCAACCATTCCTGTTGTAGGTACCCACACGCTGTATACCGTTACATGTCGATGTTAATTTTTATTAATTACTTGCTAAGTAAACGTTAATTTGACCTAATTAGTCTAGTATTTCCGCAAACTGGTATGCGATGCATCTATGTGGGTCGACAGTTAAGCATGCATTTACTGTCACCAATCATTATTTCATCTACATCTACATACTACCCCGCAAGCCACCTCAATAGGCGTGTGGCGGGGGTGTTAGGACACCAGCCGTTTACATATAAAAAGGAAACGCTCTAATGAAATTACGCCTAGCATTTATAAAAGTCCCTTATTGTTCGGGGGAAAAACGAATTCCCATACCTATCCGTTCGGCAAAATATGTCTCTTAATTTATCGTTTCTGTCGGACCTGGAAATATAGTGGGGTTCTAATATGGTGTTCTCCGTGTCACTCTTAAAGATATCTATTCTCAATTGCTCAAGCAATCTAAGCCTAGCACGCAGCCTCCGAGTCTCTAGTGGCTCCCAGCCTAATTCTTTTAACATCTGTGTAACCCTGCCTGTACGCCCGTAGCAGTTTTTGACGAATCGCGCAGCTTTCCTTTGTATTTTATTAAGTTCCCGGGCTAAGTCTTTCTACACCGGATCCCATATTCTCGCTGTATATTCAAGGTGTGGCCGGACGAGTGCGAAATAGCACCACTCCTTCACCCTTTCATCCGAAAATCCTCTCACAATACGCTTGACGAATCTTCAGATCTTTGCCACAAATATTTTTTTTGTGTTCCCAACGATAGGTTCGAAGTTATCGTAACTCCTAGATATTTCACTTCATCTATCGCCTTTATGTTTATATGTACATTTATTAGTATAGAGTGTTGAGTAATCTTAAAATAGCCGCGAATAACTTTCTTTTAAACTTTTACCATAACTTGTTTTATCATGAATTAAATATGCAAATAAATGCATATAATGTCATATGGCTTCAGTAAGAAATACTATATTATCTATCTTGGAGGGTACTACGCAATACGCTATATCATACCATATACAGCTACATTCCTCATAATATCTCCCTGGTGCACAGAAGCACTTTGTATGACCTCGGATAATTTTCCATGTGTTCACTGTTGTCCACCAAACCCATCGAGTCAAAAGTCATTAACGATGACTTTGATGATAAAATAATCACGAGCAATTGTAAGTGTAAATCCGTCAAATTCTAATATGGTAGAATCAGCAGAAATGTTTATTGTTTACACCAAACTAAGGTTGATATCTGATATGGCTTTCTAGTCTTTTATGGCTAATTAATCCTAATTTCTTAAAATAATTAAATTGGAAATATTTTGACTAATTTTTACACTTCCAATTCACTAAAAATTGTTGGATTTTGAAAATTAATTATTACCTCGGAAACTTCATGTCCTAGACAGAAAAATGTTAGTGCGTTTCACGCTTTAGTGTAGTCATATTGCAAAGGCCAAGTATTTTCACTATTTAGTATAACTTAGTTACATAAGGGTGAGTGCGGTGGCCTAGTGGATAGAACGAAGGGTCCCGGGTTCAAATCCAGGTGAAGCCTTTGGATACCTCTGAACAAAAAATCCTCGGAGTGCGAGGTGGCCCTGGGAAAGGAACCCTACCCTGAATATGTGAAATTTACACGCCTGTAGCTTAGTCTGGGGTGAGCATTACTCTCAACTATCCAAACCAACCTTCGGGTTGAATCACTGAGTGAGAGTGAACTACATAAATATTTACTGTAACTTACATTTTAGCATACTATCTTATCTCTATCGCATATTACATCATATCCCGCTACATCGCAAATCGTATGATGTCATTTTACATTGGATATAGTATAATATTGCAGTGAATAAAGTTAAGCACTTCGGTGAAATCCGCGCCAGGTCATCTATTGCATACATAGGTACCCATCATGCCATAACCTTGGGGATACCCAAAGTTAGTGTTTTTAGTGTTAAGTCAAGTGTTTAGTAATTCCTTATGGCCAAGAAAACTGGGTTTTCCTTTCTAATGTACTTCAAAATGCTATATCTCTCTTATAATATGCTCCTTCGCTTCTATTGCATCATGCACGCTCTCTTTTTCTTAACTTTCCTCCTCTTAACGATTATCTTCCACCACACTCAAACATGACTTCCTCGGTCTACTTCTTCCTCTCACACCGTTTACTCCAATCATAAGTATCGTGAATGTTTCAATATTAGATTCTCATCCGTTCTCTAAATATGGCCAAACAAAAGAATCCCTCTCATTTTATTGTCGTCCATCACTGAAGCATCCAATCCACATTATTTGATCACACACTCATTTATAACCCTACCCATGCTTCTTTTAACGCAAACAGAACTCAAGAACACCATTTCTACTGCATTTACAATTATTCATATCATGGGTTTCGCCATACAATAAAGTTGGGAGGAAAGTATTTTTGTATACCGCGTTCTGCCGTTCCCTGGACGAACACTCATTTATATGTCGAAAATTCTCAAACAAACAAATATACGTTTTACACATAAATATGTGATGAATAAAATATGATATATATGATGGTGTGGCTTTACATGTAGATTTGTGATTTCTCTCAACCTGAGTAATTATGCCATATGATATTTTGCTATGCATGATATCATGCAATTTGGGACGTGCTTTGTGTTCAGAGATATTTAAATTGTATCGCAAAGCCAGACGCATTCTCTCATGAATGTTTGTGGGAGGGCACGAGTGCGAGGGACGTTAGTGGATGAGCAACACACAATGTGTGAATGAAAAATGCCCGAATGACCGTTGCACGGAGTGAGGATACTGTCGGATTTAAGTATGTAGCACAGTCTAGAAGGGTTTTGGAATAGTGGTGTGGGTGCGTTGATATAGGACTAGACCAAGGAGTAATAATATTCGGGAATGATTGCTGAGGGGGATGATGTCCATGATGAGAATAGTGGAGGCCAGTGAGGACACCATCAGGTGAAGAGGTGCGGATAAAGACGTCGGTGGGGCACTGACGGGCATAGAGCAGGGGATCCATCAATGGGTGTCTCAACGTCTCCTCACGCGCGTCGAAATTCAGTTGCATTATCCCGCGAGAAAATCAACCCATGTAAATATCAGAGCTCATAGTGTAAATAACATCATTATGTTATTGCAATTATTTTATACCAATGGATTACGTAATAACAACTAATTAATAATGTATGTTGAAGCAGATCTTAAAAGAAGAAATTTTAGATTGCTGCCTCGTGAAGTAACTGCTCACTAGACAGAAACAATATTTAGATTTAACTGAAAACTAATTATAGAATTTTAATTATATTTCCTACACTTATTTCCCACTAACAGGTGAAATGATTTTTTAATCTCAATAAGTAATCAATGGTATTGGTAGTGGATATAAACTACATTTGAGCTAAATTTTTTTGGTTTCGTGAGAACGTAAAATTTAACAAAGAAGACCAAATGGCAGTTTTATTCAGTTTATTCATCATGCAATGCCTCACTTACTTTTCAAAAGTGTCACCAACTTAGGTTTATGAATGACGTCATGTTTAATTGCTTCATTACAATCATTAATTTTGTAAATTAGAACTTGTGTGCTGTGAAACAAGAAGTATATTAATGGAAAATCGGCAGTACTTTGTCCAAAAGATAATAAATAACAAAGAAGGCCTAGTTCAACGGTTAGGCGGCCAATATAATACCATTTTGGAAGGATTTCTTTTACCTTTGTCCTGGGAAGCGGTGAAATATTAGGACAAATCTGGAGGAGAGGAGGGCGAAGTAGAACCTCATATCCGATTGAGTGAGAAATCGGGTTGAAGGGAGGGAGGATTGTGAATGAAGAAGAATTTTACGCTAAGGGAATGAGCGACCGATTCAAACTGCTCGCTTGGGAGACACGGACGTGACTATTTAGGAGAAGGATGCAATTTCAAAACGTGTATCCGGGTCTTTCTCTCGGTTCCTTTCACCAAAAACTCTCCCACCTTATCTTTCTCTTCTCTCGATGTCCGTGTAGTCATTAATAATAACTTGAAAACGTGGACTTAAAAGGTGCAGGAAACAGCCGTCATGTTGGATTTAAAATATGAGCCGATTGTCAATTTCGCAGCTCTTTCCCACAGGGATATTATACCCGTTCGTGTCTTTTAATGTCCTTTGCTAAAATCGAAGGTCTCTTTTATTTCATACCTGCATTTTACAACGTAAGAGGGAAATAGACGTAATAATGAACATCTATGTTGAAGAAGAAAAACGCTCAATTAGTTTGATACATAAATTTGTAAAGATCCTTAAAAAAGTGGGTGGAAAATGTTTTAAATTGCATGGAGAACTATTAATTGCTTGGGAAATTTTAAGATCTGGCAGTTTTGGGAGAAGTACTTTGATATAAAGTATTTTGAACGTAGCTGTTTGATAATATAAACAGAAGATTACACCCAAAAATTAGTGAAATCTCATTAAAACCTACAATCATGGACTGATTTTTGAACAATAGCATTATGCATAGGAATATGCCTGCTACTGCTATTTCAAATGGCACCAATTATTATTTCAATGAACTTTGCCAAAAAGACATATAATTATTAATAATCCGTTGTATAAATAATAAAATGCTTTTAAATCCATTACTCATATTACGATTAAAACTGTTATATCGACAAGAAGAATCGTCAAAATAAATCCGGTACAATAAAAGAGGAAAATTGAATCAATACGAAGCATCAGTGCGAATTTTTATGCGTACTCTTCTTTCCTAATGAGGTAAATGTATACACTTTGCTGACTACTATTCACCTTACGGAAACAGAGTAAGACTAGTTCTATTGGATACCCGGAGGCAACATCGGCGGAGACTAGGAGTGTATAGCGAAATGGTACCTGAAAGTAACCTTGCAGGTATTTGATACAGAGATCGAGGTCTGACAAGATAAGTTTCTTGAGGACCAAGGAGAACGTGCTGCTGCTGATGGCCGTAAAGCCCAATCGTGTATCGGTCTTGAGCTTGGATCCAAGGCATGCACTAAGGGAAGAAGAAATGGAGCGAACCGAGTCTGAAACGACGACTTCCGCGACCGTCGCACAGTGGGGTATTTGACCCCAAATCATGGCCAAAATTATTTACCACCCAATACTGTTGAATTATAGTACAAAACTAGTTTAATTGTGTTTATACTTTTATTTTTTTTGTAAAAAACAAAAAAAAACACAATTATTACATCAACCTACATAGATGATTTTCTGAAGGCGTTATGGTACCGCGGATTTTCGTGGCCGTTTCTGGCGCTCCGGCGGACGTGTCCGCGTTCATTCAACTCTCAACTACGGGACTACTATTAAAGATAGAGACCTGCTGTTTTTTTATTTAATAATGGAGATATGATTCTGTGTTATGATTGAAAATAAATATTTTGATCTCCTTTTATTTGTGAGAAAATATTTATAAACTTTGGCTTATGATTGCTCCATTATAACCGAAAAATCGGCTTCCTACAAGTTGTAACTACAATCATGGCCTACGTAGTTTGATACATAATATGGGTACAAATTTATTTTATAGCCCATTAGGTATAAATCTATGAGTACTGAAGCCGATTATATTTATGGTGAAGTGCAAGATCTTGCGAAAAGTATAAAAACAAAGCTAGTTAAAATGCTAGGTAAACTAAATGCTCATTGCTGTTGTTAGAAACTATGTTGTTCTATGCCCTATAGCCATCTGCTTTGTCTTCAAATGGTTTATCTTTGCTTACTCTGTCCTTCTTCTTACCCATCGTCCCTAAAAGACGAAGCAGACCCCCGTAATATCTGTCACCACAAATCAAGGGCCGAAAGACCCGAACAAGGCGAAGCGGCACCCCACGTATCTTTCTGATGTGACTGGTTCTTCTGGCTCTCTTGCTATTGCCAGGGAGATTATGAGAGAGGATTCTCGAGGTAGCCCATAAGTTGTTGTTTTGAGTCTCAAATTCGACGACAAGTGATGAGAGGTGATATCTCGAGTGAATGAATGGGTTCAGTTCGTGGGAGGCAAATGAAAGTTGATAAATGTAATACGGCCGTAGTAAACAGTTTTATCCTCTACAAGGAAACTAATTCACCTGCAGGTACTTAATACCATATAACACAGAAAAGTTTCCGTTTACATTATATTAACATTATAGGGAAATTCTCCTACCGCAATAAATTAGGGCGCAAAAGAAGCCTTCCCGTTTTCGATTCAACTATAAAAAATTGCATACCAATATCAATCATTACGTGTTCTCGATGCATTTTTATGACAAATTAACATCAATAAATCGAAAAGTGCAATCTCTTTACCTCTAGCATTTGTACATAGTAGCTGTGAGTGTACTCGTTTTATGTAGAAAACAAAGTTACACCTGCAGTTAAAAATACAAAAGAAAAAAAAGGGGCGAATATGGACAAGTTTTTTCTGCGTAAATATGTAAATCAAAGACTGTTTTTTATGTGCAATCAAAACTTTTGCCCGACCAGACCCGACACATTAAAAAAATAACCACCTTTTATGCGTTTCATAACTTTTGACACTTAATTTAGGAACTTTTATTCCTTAACGTATATATATATAGTTTAAAAATTAGTGATAATTATAAGCTTTAAAATATATTGAAATGAGCAACGTACCCATAACTGAAAGGCAGCAAAATGTTTTGCCGTTACGAACGTAAACTGAACTGTTATAAAATAATGAAGATAACACTGCGCCTGCAAATAAACCACGTTCGACTCACTCGTCCGTCAAACGTTGACTGAATTAACCTTACCTTATTTGCGATACAAATCGCTTTAGTCGCCGGAATTTGTTTAAATCAGTTCCCTTGTCCTTCTACCAAACTAAAATCATCATTTTTTAATTATTTTAAAGTATTTTAATTTTTGTTTTTTGGCCATGATTTGGGGTAAAATACCCCATTGTGCGTTGATGAGATATCGGGTCCTGGGCATTTTAGGGATGGTCAATTCTTACTGCTACTCTATTCAAAATAAGTAAAGTTGGGACGTCAAGACTTAGTAAAAATTAATCTGATACTTCTGTATAAAACCTCATGATGAAAGGAGAGTTAACGATATTATTAGACATGTGCGTCATAGTATTGATTCCAAGCCACAATTATAGGGTATTTGTTTTAAAATTGGCATCTTTCTATAAATTAACTTCCACAAAGTTAAGCCTGAGACGATTGAGTCACCTGTTTAGCATTTAATATGCTTTTATGATCAAAATGTCGTCAGCAAGCTGGTAGAAACACACAAATAGTGGCAAATTAAATGGTAATGTTTCCGAAGAGTTTAACTAATTTACCTTTGCCAGCAAAACATCCACACTATCGGTGAGATAACAATGGTTACTAATTACATATATACATTATGGTTTTAAATTTCATTTATATGAATTCTCATTAAGTCATGAGGAGGAGAATTCAGAAGTTATTGCTACTGTTCGCATAATAATTTCAGAAAAAATCATGGGATGATGTTCTGTTTTTATTTCCTTGTGTTGTTAACATGAATTATTTCTTTCAAGTCAGTATCCAATGTGCTCATTTTCTAGATGCCATTTTAATCCACCATATATAAAAAAAAACGTGGTCTGCTTCGGACCAGACGGTGGAAGTTATACTTCTTTGGCCGGTCGCACACACCCGCTCACACACACAGGCAGACAGGATATATAAATGAAATAAAAGACATTTTTTCTCTATTATTCAATATATTTCTCTTCGATATATTGTTATTTTAAACAAAACTTCTTTTCAAAGTTCGAACGTACAAAACGAGTAAATGGGTGCTTGCAGTTTGCAAGCAAAAGGGGAAAATTGTATGATAGTACATTGTAAATCATTAAAAACGAATGCATTCAGGTCTTACTTCTTTTGGAAATTATTTTACCTGGGTCAATTTTTGACCTAAGAATATAATAATGAGATAATAGCATAAAACGAATGGTCCCATGACATATGTACTTTGTTCTTCTTAGTAATTGCTATATTTTTCCTTTTATTTTCATGCCATTGAGCAATTTTGAAGTAAATATTTGTAATTAAACATGATTACAGTTATTTGGCAGTATGAAATTCAATCAATATGAGCTAAGTAAATGCTATGGATTTTCACATTTCATTTTATTTTTGCTGATCTCAATTATTATAATTTACATATTAAATACATGGCGTAGTACATGAATTCATAATTTCAAAATCCAAGAGATAATGCAGCATAGAACATTATCATTTTACATGGTTTTGACTTGTAGAATGGAGTTTCGAGGTACATTTCAGAAAGTAGGTGCAAGGATTAATGTTTCCTGGAAAAACAGAGAGAGGGAAACCCGGAATAAGGTGTTAAGAGTGTTTCAGAAGCAAAATGGAGGAATCTGGAGCGATCCCAACGGATTTCGTAGGCATGAGCAAATGGAGGAGTGTCAAAGCTACGAAACAGTTTATGTATATAATTATAAAACATTGTAAAAAGTATATTTCTAAGGCATAATATCGTTAAAAGCGATTGAAATACGCACGGAGAATGTTATATTCCTTTAAGTTTAATCTTTATAGCACGCGTATAAGGTACTGGAAGTCTCGGGAACAATGAAAAAATTGCTTAGCAACGAAAATGAAAAAAGATCGAAATTTGCATTAATTTTGCGTTTAAACTTCAAATATTTCAATTTATCGATCGATAGAGAAACATCGGTTGCAAGAAGTAAATGCATTGATCTTTTGGCCTCATTCCAGTCAAAGAATGAAACTTGTATCTAAATTATTTCATATTTTAATGAATGAATGAAAATTACTCTACACGTAAATTATTCGTTTTTCCCATTTAAACCCATTAAAAAACAAAATCCTATCTGGACTCGAAACCAATGAAAAATATTGGGATTTTCGATTTTTTCCTGACTCGACACCAAATTTGAACCCTTTCCTGAAAATTTCATCCTTTAACTCGATTAGAAATACCCAGGAATTCGTATCAATGCGTACAATTGTGGATTTTTCTCACCGAAAAGAGCGTGACGCGGTTTCTCGACCAACATCCCATCCCAAAAGTCTCCAACGGGCGCAAAGAAGTATAACTTCAAAAACACTTTTAGTAGATACGCCGTACCTGCCAGAAAATGAATTCTTCATTGGAAGGCATGTGCGATCATTTTTCTTCAATTGTATTTATCGAGTGTTCTGACAATGTTGATTTTTACGTATCGGAGAAAACATGAATGTTATTTAGTTTTTAGTGTAATTTTATTGATATACGTATATTTTTTTCTAAACATTGGCTCTTTGATAAATCTATAGCAACAGAAATTGTAGAAATAGAGTTGGAAAGTATATTCAGTAATATATGTAAAATATATTTATTAATAAGAATTCATATGATCGAACTTTTTATGTTTTTATCTTTGGCTATTTTTCTCATATTTTGAAGTGGTCGTTGTGCGTGAAAGTGGTAGTAAATTTCCAATGCATGTGTAGATGGAAGTTAATAATTTGAACTGAAGTTATCTTACTGCTCTACTTGGATAAAATGTAACATTTTGGATGCAAGTGCTTTTTTACCTCTATTTTTCCTTGGTAAAAACCCGGCTGGCATACAGTAAACCACATCTATTTTTAAATTTGTATTTCTCTCTTGGGAGAAATTTAGTTTTTGTACCGTGATGGATTTCATAGTTTTCCCGATTTTATGGCGAATTAACTCCGCCGTGCAATCGCCCAGGAATCCGAAGCGATGCTGTCCCCAAGGCTGGAAGTACGTCATGACTTGCGCCCAGGGAAACTTTTCGCCCCACTGATTAGCATATAGTTCGCGGAATTAGTCTGGCAATCCGCTGTTGTTTCGTATTCCAACTCAAGAAGTGATTGTCATCTGTTTGGGTTGTTTCCGCACTATCACATGCAGCGGGTCCCTCCATTCCCGCTTCTTGTTCTTGCCTTTGGCATCCCATTTATTCGAAACATCGTCACACTCACCCGCCCGTCGCCCTTGTCGCAGCGACACCCACGGCTACGAGCGCTGTATACTCGCGAGGAGGGTGTGAACATCTGACTCCACTGCGGCTGGTGAATGGGGGTGGCAGGGAGATGGGAAGGAGGGAGCGGTTGGGGAAGCAATGGGGCGGGCGATGGTGGATGGAGGGAGGTAAGAGGTTAGATCTGTGCCCATTGTGCGGTGCGGAATGTATGCATGGATTCCGATATCCCAAAAACTATTTTGGATTCATTTCAAATGCAGGATTCACCACGCTGCGTTTTAACATTTCGGTTAAAATTTAATTTTTGATATTTCCAAACATTGAATGCAAAATATCCTGCAATAATAGCTATAACTATAGGAATTCAATGCTCCCTTCATGGGAAATCTTAAATTACTTGAAACTCTTAGCCATTTAAACGTTTGAAAATATTAATATTTTAAGTTAACATATCTTTGGTTCAAAAGTCACAAAACTTCCCACGCTGCAACAATAATTTTTCTCATATTTTCTATAGTTTGTATAAGAAGAAAATATTTCTTTTTATATTTTTCTCATGGTCTGTGAATGAAATTTATTTAACATTTTTAATATCCATAAAAATAAATTTACCTGATAATGAACATATTTTTCTGATAGGTACTTAATCCTAATTTTAATGTTTATTTTTTCATAGTCCTGGAAATGAATGCATTTTTTACACTATTGCATAGTTATTTGAAAGCTGGGTGACGTCTTCTGCTATTTATTGATAGATTGAATTGTTATGACCCTTTATAGAAGCACGTGGCATGAAATGTAATCGTGACTATCTGCCCCAGAGTTGCATAAATATCTAACTCATTTTTACAATATGCAAATGCGATTAACATCTCGTAAAATCAGCCTGCATATGAACGAGCGGAGATATCTTGGTTGAAAATTCATAGATCCATTCAGCTATCTAAGGGTATAGGATTTTTGAAGAGGCCCTTTGTTCCTTAGAGGATACGACCACTTCTTGGTACATTAGTCACGTGATTAGGAGATAATCAATATGCTCAAGCTTTGGTATTATCCATTACTTCATACAAAAGAGTGGTATCAGCGTGGTTTTTAACACTTTCAGAACATGCGTAAAAAATATTGGACACATAGCTGTTGGTCATTGACTAGTGCTTAAAAGTAGTGCTTCTGAAGTGATCACAATCCATTGTGATTAGTCTGGCAAATCCTGCAGTAGTATTCGTAAGGCTAGTATTTATTTCTTCAACTGTGTGAGAAGTACTCATAATTAACACAGCTTAGTACTTTTCTACAATATTTTATTATTGCACGACGCGTTTCGCCGCTTTACGGCATCAACAGGTTTACTATATACAGTATGCAGAATTTTGTATTGTTATTTTAGTTGCGGAGGAGGAGGGGGGAATCCTGATATTGGGGCAGGGTTGAGGAGAAGAAAAATAAAAGACACGATGGTTAAGGGCAGGTGAGGCGGGAAAGATTGATTTTATCTGAAAGGAGTGGATGCGGAAATAATATTTCGCTGCAAAGGTGTTTTGAGTGTCTGATAATTCCTAATTGTTCCAGTGCGTTCATTTTCAGGCCTTTGGGAATAACGTGTAAACTTTCGGGTACAAAATTGCTCGTATGATTGTTATCCAGAAGGTGTTTGGCAAAAGGTGCGGTGAAATCCATATTTCTGTAACATCTGGCGTTTTCTTTGATACCTGTACTATAACTTCTACCAGTCTGGCCGATTTATGCCATATTGTAGCTATTGGATTTAATTTTATAAATAACAGAATTTAAGAGTGTATCTTGTCAACAATCAAGTCAACAGTCATATATGTGTGACAAGTGCCTGGGTGTAAGGTTATGATTGTTTTCTTGGTATTCGCTGAAGCTGATTTAGTATTCATGGACACTCAAGTTATTTATTTTTCCGATGCGGATCGCGGTTAGTAAATTCAGCTATTTTTATAATAGCCGCGGCATCTCTCGTATTAAATGCTCAATATGAACAACATACCATTATTTCATCAATATGACATTTTTCCACTGGTTCTTTCAATTATGAGAAAATTGGAATTAACGTAAATCGCCCAACAAAATTAACTAAAATATAGGACAACAAACTTACTAGCAGATGGAGTCATGATCCACAGGACATCTCTGAATTCACTTAACTTTTTCAGAATTTGTAGAATTTCATGTTAATCACTTTCTACAAACATGTAAATATATCTTTTTTGGCAGTTACACTAACTTAGAGCTTTTTGAGATTAAGATACTATGTACTGACAAACGAGATATGGACTAAAAATAATAATTAAATATTTTAAGAAGAATGAGTTACCATGAAATTACCATCAGACTTTAGTACCTTTAACCAGCGCTCTTCTTAATCTTCTCTCTAATTCTCGCCTCCGATTCGTGGAAACCACTTTCCTCATCTACATTTCCTTCACCGCTTTCCTCAGACGTCACAAAGCCTCCCAGGATAAATACAAGAGTTCCTTTTGTCAAAAACATCAGATGATAGTGGCAATTCATCAAAACTCGGGTCGTGGAAAGGGAATGTGGAAAAGAAATTATTGGCATGCCTAAAACTTTGAATTCTGAACTCTGAATTCTGTGGGAATATGGCTAAAAATATATCATGCTTTGTATATTTTACAGAAGAGCAGTTTTAAAGTTAAGTAGGCTCTGAAAAATCAGAGTCTCAAATTTTAGGCGTTACCTTTTCATAATTGATGTAAAAAACTGATATATTTATATTTTTTAACTTTTCAACGGATTTAGCACTACTAATACAATGATATGCATGACTCAATTTTGCAAAAAAAAAACGGACATATCATATTTAGCCATCTTACCACACAACTAATACTTAAAAGTTAATTAATTAAAAACATTTAGAAATCAAGTATGTGTGGCTTAGTTCAACTCTATTCAACTAAAAGTTTAGGTAACCTTTGGAAATTACATGTTTTCTTAGTTAAGAAACAAGGAAACATTATCCACGATTTGGTTGTTCCTCCTATTGTTGGACTAATTGAACGTCTTATACTTATACTGGAGATAAAATACCAAGATACTTGATCGTCCTCTATAATTAAAATGGGTAATAATAAGTTGAAGTAAATCTATAGCGGAGGGATTTAACAATGTACCAGTCCTAGTGTGGGAGACGCGAACTCATATAATGTGGTTATCACCCTTACCAAGGACGTGTGCCAGACTAGATATACTCACGGTTTAACATATAGTTCCTAAGCTGACATAATTTGTGACCCCAGTTCATATGTGATGTAAAGGTCATTGGTGATTCCAAAATACTACTGCTCATCTTGGTAAGGGCGAGGTCAAGCGATGGAATAGGCTCGACATCTCTACGCGAAGATGTGCAAGAAGATATGTAAGAGCCATTTTGAATCGCTTCCAAAAATAAAATAATTTCACTCTTGTTATAATTAATACATTGAGGCGAAAAAATAAGAATATGGACGGTTTGGACGGTGTAATAGATCCTGTGAGGCGAGGCGAGGAATTAGTGGAGCTAACTTCTCTGTAGATACTTTAGTGTCTTTGACTCTGGCTTCCGTCATTGGGTGTGCATTTACCAAGCATCCTTTAACCCAGAGTTGTAGCAACTCATAGTAAAAGAGAAAAGCTAATTCACTCCTCAAAAGTCATGTCTCAGGTGATCCCCTGCCCATAACAAAAGCCAGGCGGGCCAACGCCGGCATTGACGAAAAAAACATTTTCGTCAGTTTATTTATGAATAATTCATGGAAACTCTCAGAATCGGACTGCGCATAAGCGTGCCAATATTTCAGGAATTTCTGATAATGGGATAACTTTGTAAATATTTGAGGAAATGCAACCACTGATAGGTTCTTGTTCTGTGAGCTGCGACAATTCCTCTACCACAGACTACTTGAGGGTAAAACGAGATTGAATTCCGCCACGAATCTTTACCACCAATTGCAATAAAATGAGAAAATTACTATTCGCATAGTATATTTGAGTAAATTGGTGATATTATTTCATTAGAGGGAAAAACCAGAATTCTATTACGCAAACATCTATTACGTAACTCGGGGACTGCCTATACACATTTTGAAAAATGTAATATTTTCTCAAAGTTGATGGCTAACCTTAGAGCTGTAATGAATTCTAATTGTATCTTGAGATGAGCATCAGCAACTAATGGTTTTAATTTCTAGGGTGACATGTGTAGATGAAAATGGTCGTTTTATAATACACAATATTAGTTGTTATAGTGAATAACAGAAATACGGTTTTATGTATACTTGTATAAGCCATGGAATTACTATATTAATGCTTCTCTGGGACTAATATGCTGTAATGACATTGTCAATTTCGACAGCATTAGTAATTTTGTTATGGTGATTAAATGTTGGGCTAATATATATAGACCTATTTTAAACGCATTAAATTGAATACACATATATAGTATCAGTACTGCACTAAAGAGTGATTAAGATACCTATTACATTTCTGAATTTTCCGTTAAATTATTGTAAAAATACCCGTGTTAAGGCTCCTTCAGCGTAAACCCTTTGATAACATAAACGTATTAATTTATAACGTATCCTTGAAAGCGTACTTACTCACATTCAGATATTTTGGGACTAAATCGATACATTATCTTAATTTCATTCCTCTGGCAACTACCATTAAACTATCAACTTAATATTTTCATAATTGCAGAGTTACGGAGGAATGCAAGCGAGGTATTTCCTAGTTTGAGATGCTCACGTCAGCGAGGTGCGTTTTTTAAACGGACTCAAGGGAAAATCGTTAAATTTAAAATTTCTCTGATAAAATTGAAATCAATGAGAGACTTCAAAACCATTGGAGAAATTCATAGCAGCATTTTTAGTAAATCCGGTCTGATCATCTGAACTCTTGTGAAAAAATCTGTCAGAGTGCAAAAGTTATCATTTATTATTTGATTTAATATTTGAGTTTTGTTGCTGCGAATGTTTTACATGCTCGTTCCTTTCAACGGTGATTTGTTGAAATGTCAACGCCAAAGCTTTCATCGCTGGGCTCCCTTTGTAGTTACGATTCATGAGCCCGTCATTGCTCGTCACCCCTTACCGTCATTGCTCCCGACGTCCCCACATCTTACGCACGTTGTTCTTTTCTCAGAGCACTTTACCGATTCCGGGATATAATTAAGCCACATTGGTTACAACCTAATAGGCCCGCCGGGATTCGTCCAGTGTGTGGTCCATTTCACACTGCAAGTGGAATTTTTCTCACCATTCCGGAAAAGGTCTTCATTGCCAGTCAAAAGACATTCCTAAGTGTAATGTAGTGCCTCAGCCGATTTTGAAACTACATGCTCAAGATTCCATAGTGAGTAAAATATTTTTCTCATGCATTTCTTTCTCGTATGCTCAACGCATTTGCACTTTTACTGATGCATGTACTACTGAATGGATACCACAGATTTTTTTATACAGCGTCAAGAATGGACGAACTATTAATGGGATTTTATTGGAACCCGGAAGTGAGCTTGCATGAATAAGCAAGTAATCTGTAATATGTTCAACATTATGTATCACAGCTTTTCATTCACCTAAATGAAAAACGTTTATCACCTCCTGAGAAAAATCTGTGCTATATCTCAGATATATAGAGCACATTCTCAACCAAGCAAATGTAATGCTATCATAAGAGAGCGATTGAAATTTTTTTATCATTATGTTATACAACATTAATTGCTATACATGATAATTTTATTCCTATACTTGTATCCTTTAATGCTACTACCAATGCAGTAGTTAACAGAGTTCTTTAACTTATATCAGACAATATTTACATAATAAAAAATCATATATCATAGTAGTTTTGCTTTAATCCGTACTTTTCATTTCCCTTGGATCCTTTTATCAGTACAACTATCTTTCACCATAAGCTCTGCATTGAATATGTAGCCTTATAAATTTAGTACATCAAATTCAAAAAGCATCGAGAAGTATCTTCTCCAATTTTAACATTTTTACAATTCTTTATTTCAAGATACCCTTTTCCCGATCTATACTACTGCTTCTAATTGATATCATCAATATCTCGAAGAATGGTGAAGTGAATAGTGCCGTATGACTCACAATGCAATAGCTGATAGCGTGCCTCACTTTCACCGTCAGTTCCTAAATGTACCCCACGGATTTATGACCACAACAGAAATGACCCAAGGGTACTACCATGAATCGCAATTTTGAAAGATATATAAGACTTAAAAAGGTTATGAAAATTTATTATTTAACCTTGCCAATCAAAAATTATCTTCATCTACACAAAATGAATTTTTGGTATGAGCCAAAAACGAAATAGTTCAGTTAGCCTAAAAATAAAAATTAATACATACCTAATAAAATGCAATTTCTGGCAAAGAGAACATTTTTCACAGGTTATAATTCAAATTTAACGGCGGAATAACAAGGAAATCTCATTGAATTAACATATAACGATTTTCACACGCGTCAACTATTTTTCAAAATGTTTTTAGTTCGTCGTTATTTCACTAATAATGTATTCACATGAAAAATTTAGAATAGATAATAAATATGATTTCCACATTTCCAAAGGCGTGCTTTACCACATTCAAGTTATACGTGCGTGCTTATCATTCCATTTACATGAAGTTCTGTACGTTTTATCTATCTATGTACTATCTGCCAATATATATTTGGTCAATAAATAAGGATTTCAATGAATTTTATTTTATCAGTGCATCAATAAGCGTTTTGTTAAATTGTCAGCAATAGATTATTAAATATTCGAACAAAAAATATGCTGAAAATGTATGCACTCACATTGTTTTCAATGGATAATTTGGTGGCGCTAAATGTAGATATATTTCCACCTGTGCATATTGCTACATAAGGTGCGTAGCTCAAAACATAATGTGGCTCGCTAGCCAATTCAAACGAAAATATTCATATTGCATTGCAGCTTGAACATTTGGATAAAGAGCTGAACTTCTGAATTGGAATATTGTAATCCCTATTCGGATTTGTTTCTTGCTCTGAGAATCAGCTCGTTTGAATAATGTAGTATGTCCATCAAGTTGATTGAACATAGTTTAGCCATCATCGTGTGAGTAATTGAGGCTGGGATTCACTCTTGAATTATTTGAAAGCTCTCCTTTGCATTACGAGACCCGTAGCACGCGATAATCTTGGCACACAGTCCAGCACTTTCGGTCGTGATGCACGTCCCAACACCTGCAGGTGTCCACCCGTCTCTACTTTTGCAGCACAATCAATAACCCGTTTCCTCTCCCTTATGCCCACTGAACTCCAACCCCTCCTCCCACCCACCCTCCCCATCTCCTCCTCCTCTTCCTCCTCCGGGTCTACCTTGCCCTCCTGCTTCGCTCTTCTACGCTTTCGCGAATTCAACCCCTTCCCCCCTCCAGCTGGTCTGTCACTCCACCTCATTCCCTTCCACTCCCCCTACTACTTTCCCATCTATCCCATCTACTCCCCTCCTTGCCACCCCTTTTGCACTCCCACGTCAACCCCCAACCAGTTCAACCATTCCCCCCCCCTCCCGCTCCAACTCTTCAATTCCTTTTCCTTCCCCTTAACCCGATTCTTATTCCTTTTTCATCCGCTCTTCTTCCCGACTCCCTTCAGCTTCATCCCCTTCCTCCCTCCCAACCTTTGGTCCTTCACCCAACCAAATCCACGTTCCGAGAAAAACTGTTCCCCCCCTCCTTACCTACCCTACCCCTCTTCAGCCTTACCCGGTGTTCCTTCCGGCCCCAGCGCCCCAGGACCCCTGACTAACTCGCCCCACTGCATATTTAAGACGTGTACTCTCTTCCTCCCGGGCTATCCCGGCTTCGTGACCAAGGGACGCCCCAAGGCTTCATTCCCATTCCCCATCTCTTCATTCTCCTCCACACTCTCCTTCCTCCACCCACCCTCCTCCACTGTCGTTGCGAAAGGGTAGAAACCGAAAGGAGGCAAGGATGAGGGAGTGCAATGAAAATGTCCGGAGGAGAATCGGTAAAAGCAGGATGGCCGAGTGCTAAGGAACGGAGAATTCGCTTTAAAACCCTTTTTCTTCGTTTCGCAATATTTCTCCTAGATTTCCTCTTTCTCCCTCTCCTCCCCAGTCACCAACTACTTCCTACTTCTCTTATTCCCCCTCGTACCCATGTCCAGCACCCACCGTCCTCCTGATTCATCCGACAGTCTTTGTCTTAAGAAGAGACAAAGAATAAAGAGGGATCATCTGTTCAATCATGACTTGGCCTAGGAGGTTGAGTGTGTGCATTTTTGTGGTTGTGAAAGTGTTGCAAAAAGAGTGTAGGTAGGTGTGAAATACATTTGATGAGGTAATTGATTAAGTATTATGGAGGGAGTGTATTCTAGGATTACGTTTTCGACCGTACATCTTGGAAAACAATGGAAGTGGTGCGAAAAGATTCAATGTCTTTCACGTATTTCGACGAAATGAGCCTGAACAGCAAAATGTGAAAGATTTTTCGAATGGAAATAAAGTCATACTTTAATCATCAATATGCTGAGAAATATTATTAATTTATGAAGTGAATAGGAATATTTTGCATTTAAATTATGTCTAGTCTTCATTATATTTTTCGTGAGTTTTTTTTCCAAAGAGATTAGTAGAGAAAAATATAATACATTTTCTAATTTCTTGTCTTTTAGATGACGATAAAATAGTAAAGTGCACGTCAGTTATTTTTTGCGACTGTTGATATAAGATCATAATGACATTTGTTCATCTCAAGCTATGCCAGTAAAAGCTAAATAGCTTAATAAAGTATCCAAAATTTCAATAAAATAACTCTCTTTGACGAAGGAATTATATTGAAAGCTACTTATAGTAACTCAGTCATTTATAAGTAACAACTATAAGGATAAATTGGTATTTGTGAAAACTTTAACATCTCATGATCTTACATTTGGCATTTAAACTTACATATTTTTACTTCCGAAGATAGAAGGAAAGTTACATAATATTATGTTGATTTTAATTATTCTCTAATAATTTAATGTTTAATTACATGTGTCAAAAGAATAGCGGGTGAAGAACTTGCTGTTATCCTACGTAATACGAAGGAAGTTAAACAATAACGCCTAAAGTCTCATGTAAAGCAAGTTCAGAACAATATAATCTCAAAAGGTTCTTCTGATGACCTCTCTCTTGTTTTCCGCATCTTTTTGGTATCTCTCTCTACATTTTTATAATAATTCTGCTATCAGTTGAAAAGCCTATTAGTACGTGATAGTGTGTGGTCTTGGTAAGAGAGTTGGAAAAATATAGTCAGTAAAAGTACGACAAACGCAAAGTGAAAGAGCGATTTCTAACAGTTAAACTCCCTTTCAGCAATGTTGAAGCCATAGTTAAAATGTTATTATCCCCAACTAAATTGGTTCAAACTACCAAATAAAAGGAATTATTTTATACGCCTTTGCATGACTCTTTTTTTACTTTCCTCTTGTTTCTTATTCTTGCATTTCCTAGTCAGCGGTTGAAATCGCGGAATTAAAAAAAATACTTTTCACTTTTAAATTTGCTATTGCATGATATAGTGATAATATAAGCAGGTTGTTTATATTTTATTGTATTGTATATTGTATTGTAATCGTTATAAGTGGAGTAAAGTATATAGATCATTACTATTGGTTTGACTCTGGAAATATTTATTCAGTTGAAGGATTTAGAGTTAATATTCAGAGTAGGGTATGCAGTGTATTATCTATGTTGGGCTAAAATGTCTATTGATAAGCAAATATTTTACTGTAATTCCAATGTTGGTGGGCAATTGCAATATCCTCCTGGAACTCTGGCATACAAAGATGGGTTAGAATGAAAATTATATATGCTAATTTTGAATTGCACTTCTCAAATTGATGTTATAGCCTCATTTAAATGCTAATGATAAGGTTACGTAGGAAATATCTATCAATGATATAAGATAATAATGGATGATTTAACTGTAACGATTTTTGGGAAAAAATGAAGCGTAAAAACAAATTAATATATAAATGACTACATTTTTAATCCATCCAATAATGAAAATTTACATCATACATATAAAGATATGAATCAATTTCGGCTGCAGAATGTGCATGGAAGCAAAGCATGGAAGAAAATACACGCATTGATCGACCTCACAACAAGAATAAGTTGCATTTAGTGCCATGACTGGAGTTATGAGTGGGAAAAAGAGATGTTAAAAGATTAAAACCCATTTAATCTAATCAAACCATTTTCTAGACTCTGTAAAATGTTTACCACCTTGAACGTTGAGATTCCTTCTCTTACATTACTTTATTCATTGCTATGATAAGAGAGGCGTAGCCTAAGGCACTGTACTGATAGGGATCGTAAGCAACTCAATATTCGGAGGAATGAGGTTGAAAGCTAGAGTTGTTATCGGAAAGGTTTGGGTCTTAGTCCACCCTGTGGCTCTTATCCCGAAGACTGGTTCCCTTTTCTCGGGCCATTTCTATCACTAAGCACCAATTCCTTCAATTTGCCAACATGTTTTTGGAGTACTCTCCCTCTACATGTGGTATAGGCAAGGGATGCGTACCTTTTGTGGTAAGGAGACGGTTTACAAAATATCGAAGCAGCCAACTTATGTTCATGATAGTTTTATTTTTGCAATTCTTTTTTACATAGGCATGCCATGATTTCGTAATGATTAGGACTCCTTTTCTAATTAACGTGTCAAAGACGCATCTGTATCAATCACTGGTTCAAATCATCAAAGACATCGTTGTAGGTTAGTAATTTAAAAAAATATAAACAGGTTCAGTTCATTCCACCACTTCGTACCCGCGTCCCTTGCTAATCTCTAGGATAGCATGGAGAAGAAAATCAATGTTAATTATATTAAGCCACGGAATTCGAATTTAAAAACCGAGGCTTACCATATAGCTTAACAAATTGTATTGAAGCACACTAAGTAATTATCTCCATGAATTAAAATCTTTGTAGTTCAGCAGGACTAATTTAGTTAACTGGGCATTATTAATAATATGTTACACTCTAGTGAGTCACTATCAAACCAAACATGTTTATGGCAAACACATTTGTTCATTGGAATCACAAAACCTGCAGATCCTTTAATTCCATAAAGAATTCTATAAAGGTGTCGGCTTTCAGTATCCTAACATAATAACCTACTAAAACTACTACTAACAATAAGTTCGAAAGATTCCAAAAAATGAGATACTGCAGCATTTTTTGTAAATCTCTAATTTAATATAAAATTATCCCTTATTTCTCTTTTCTGAACTATTTGCCATAATATTTATTGAGGACACCCGCTTGTCCGTAAAAAACCTGCCTTAAACATGTTGTAGAATAACAAAAACTGGTGAGTAATATTATGAAAATAGATAGTGGGAAATGAAGTCTTATGTTTTTAGCTCTTGGAGATTAATCAAAATTTTAAATATTAATTACTCATTATTGCCTCAATGTCGAAACACACATTTCATGGAAAATGTCCACAGCATTGGTATCACGCCTGATAGTTGTATTCATCGACTTTGTGGCGACGTCACTGCTTATTTTTTTTAACTCAACAACTCGTGTTTCACCAGGGTGCTGCATGCTATTGAGCACACGCAAATGCCCGCGTGCGTGGGCATATGGCGCTGTTAATCTTCCTGCGAAATTGTATTACATTTCCATTCGGTTTGGCGCCGTGTTTTCCGAGCTTTCGTGTATTTCGCTCCTCCATTCAGGCAGTGCAGGCCAATACACGGACGTGTTGCAATGCGGGAGCGACACAGAAAAGAAACGCGACACGTGAAGCGACCGATAAAATGAAAGCTTTCGAGCGCGCATTTCCCCTCGCTGTTATATTTTCCCCCAACAACCGATGCGCACTTGTCCAGTTTTCATCGGAACTTATAATCCCAGAAGTCTTCGTGATTCTCTCTGCACTCGAATATTTTTAAATCGATCATTTTTCCTCTTGTTTCCGGCAATATGCCATGTTGATGATATGTTCTATATACATACACAGAGACTTCTCATTTTCATTACTATAAAACTACTACAAAATACAGTCAATCATCCCAATAGTGGAAATGTTTGGGTCCGGGAAAATCGTCCGCTATTGAGAGCTGTCTGCTATTCAGAGGGACCGGAATTACGGAACGCCTCACTATGCAGTATCTACGTTGGTAAATTAAAATATAAAACGAAGTGTTTCATTTACATTTTATGTTTAGTGTTGAAAAATTAACCATTAAAAAAATAATCATCCATTTTTTATACATAAAGAAACTATAGGTGTCATCTTCATCAAAACAAAAATAGGAAACTTGGTCCATGGAAACAAGGCAGTGTATAACGGTTATATATGATAATAGAGCTAATTAGTGGTCCCTATATAATTTTATGTGCATAGTTAGTTAGATTTTCCAATAATTTCAGCCAAGGAAATATCTTTTTCCTTTTTATCCGATATCCTTATTTTATTAGAGAAATATAAAAATGGTTATTATTGAAAAAGGAAAGAAAGAGGAATGCGTTGCTTATGGTTGTCAGCAGTTTTTATTTTCTTCTGCATCCCATTAGTACCCATCAATAACTGGTCTGAAAGAAACAAGAAAGTACATAATTACACACTCGGTATATGTCCTTTTATAAAAAAATGCAACCTCAAAAATGTCTTGAAATTTCCACTGCTAAATGAAAAAGTCAGTAGTATTTTTCTGCTTCAAGGTAGGCTCAAAACGTTGTTTCTAAACGTGTAATTCCTCATGTTAAATAGGCTTTAATCTTATGGTATCTCCTGATCTTTAGAAACTTATTTTATTTCTTCAGTACTCCTCAAATTCCTTTTGGTAGTCAGAATGTTTATATGGCATTTATGCGATCCGACGATACTGTCTTCATCGCTTTCCATGTTTTCTGATTGCCAATTTTGCGTCAAAAATCTTCTGTCTTAAGGGATTCATCCTCTGTGCATAAGTACTCATCTATGGCGGCATAGTCTCCATCTCTTCCTCCTCCAAAGTTTTTGATCAACGTTTCCAATTCTTCAAGGTCTAAGTTCGTGCTTTTAATTATGGGATCAGTGTTTTCATTGTAGCGACTGAATCCAGATTTCACAAAACATTTACAGACAGTTGCTTCTTCAATTTTCCTAAGTTTCCTAATTTCAATTCGAAACTATCCTAAGAATGGCATAAAGAACATTTATACTTTTTAATAGTTAATTTGACTGTGTTTTGTCTTCAACCTTTAGTAAAAATGTCTTTCAGCACCGTTTTCCTGAAATGAATTTTTAAGATTTAAATTATTCTTTGATCCAAAAGCTAACAAGGATACGTTGTGTTGGAAAAAATTAATTTCATATTTTCTAACTTCAAATCCGGATGGGATGAAGAATTATTTACAATAATAATGAAAGTCAATTGGCCATGAAACCACGAGTCATCCACGCTTTTTTATCGGCTCGCGAGTCCACCCCAAGAATGATTACGTTTATGTTTTTAAAGGAACGTGGTGTGGAGGCTCTTCCAATAGAAAGTGAAAAATCATATGTACCTGTCATATGAACGCAGAACAATAATGTAACTAATTTTTTGGACACTTTTCCTACCAGACATTTTTTAAAGACATAATTTTCTCTGGCAAAGCTCTAAAGACAGCTCCGGTCTCGTCACACTTAAAAATTCATCTTTCATTATGAGTCGTACACAAATTATAAATTTTCGACCTTCTCTCCAGCACGGTTTTTTTCACTCAAGGAAACTGCTTTTCCGCGCAAACTATTGACTGAAAAGTTATGGCGTAATCAATACTTTCTAGCAAGCCGTTTGATCCTAGGAGTTGGAGACACTCATTTCTTACGCTTTTTCAAGAGTATTTTTCTGGATTCAAGATCTAGATATTGGGATTTTAAATGAATGAGTCCTACAAAACTCCATTGAGTGATACTATTGCTTTCTAGCTCATAAGTGTTTGGAAACGGTCTATTTACCTTTTCACTTCTGTTCTCAGCCCATTCTTTTAACTATCTATCTAACATTCTCTTACTGAAGTCAATCACTTGAGTCTTCCCGATGCTAAATTTTCATCAATTGCACGGACACTTAACTTTTTTGCCTCTGACGCACGCAAAATGTAAACTATCTCCCTTGAGCACAGCTTTTATCTTTTAGCAGCCATTATTCTATGAAATGGAACACTTTTTGATGCATAACGTCCAAGCTCTTTCAATTTCCTGCGACTTAATTTGTTACCTCATGAACTTCAAGGAGATACTTCAGCTAGAGCAAGTGTCAGAGTTAAAACCAAGGAATTCAAATAAATTTTAGGTGGGAAAGGCAAGAACAGGAACAATGTAGAGAAGCAAATGTTGGAAAACGCAGCAAGTTTGATGCTAGGACGTCTAGAGGCCCCCATTTTGCCACCTCTGTCACACATTCTTATCTACTTCACTCAGAGAATCATCCATTCCATCTTGCATTGGTCTTCCCAGACCCCTGGGCGTCTCCCTTCCCTTTCAATTCCTCCCCTTCTACACTCTCTGCTGACCATCTCGGTGGTCATGACACGATCCACTACTGGTGGTAACACAAAAAAATGAAGCATCAAAGCAGCGAGTGGAAAGGTAACAGGCAGGATCACTTTCTCGTCGGTGGACATTAGATTGTTCCCTACTTGCTAGCACAAGGTTTTCTGGTAAAGTTCCTAAGGTATATTTGCTTCAAGAAATGAAGGTTTTAGTTCAGGTGAATTTTGAAAAACTGTAGTCCGTTAGTGGAGGTTTTACTCCATTTTGTTTACAGATTTCACCAGATATGACGACGGAGCATTACTTGTAGACCCGCAAGTCCTAATCTCTATTACATTGCATTAAATATATCTTCGAATAATTTCCCAATTATTCACACTCTTTTTTTAGTTTTTTTTTGCGGGGCATGTACCTCTCCTTGTCATATACTATAGTTTAGCCTTTACGCTTTAATGGTAAAGACCTTAATTTTTACATTGACTCATTGTCGGATATTAATTTTTGTTGAAACACTTAAACTATTTTGTAGACAAGATAATAGTCAAGAAAGCGTAGATATCTGGTAATGGTAATAAACGCAATGGTAAGGAAATTGTTAAATCGTAAGCCATAGGTGCCACTGAAAGTCGATTGATATTTCTTACTCAATTCAAATAGATGATTAACCT
Organism: Pyrrhosoma nymphula; assembly: GCA_963573305.1. Taxonomy (NCBI): domain Eukaryota; kingdom Metazoa; phylum Arthropoda; class Insecta; order Odonata; family Coenagrionidae; genus Pyrrhosoma; species Pyrrhosoma nymphula. Next base: position 149,976,568 of record OY754328.1, read on the forward strand.
TTTCATAGCAAAAACCTATCTCAATAATTATCTGTCACATTCCATTCGATATACTTTCACCCTACCACAGAAATCGTCTCCCTTATACGGTCCTCTGAACTGACATAGTTCAATTCTTCAGACCACAGATATTTTAATTCTTATGACTAATTTATGATTACTTTACTTTCCACGACCCTGAACCAAGGCCCCAGAAAAAGTTTAAGGGCCAAATGAAAAGAGAAAACGAAATTCATTCGTTACTTTAATTCCCGTCATTACGCCATTTCCCAAGGTGACGGTTATCCGTTGAAACATGGGTCGGTCGCGTCAATAAAAACAGTGTGGATACATTCTATTGGAAGTTTCTTCTTTCTTTAATTATGAAATATTTCCATAAGTTCAAAACTGAAACTATTTGTTTACATTCGTTACCATTGTTATTCCCTTCGTAAACCCCCCTCTCATCTCACCTGTCATATCACCGAAACCTCGACCATCCGAAGGGCCGCACTTAATCAATCGACTCCCCATCATCCCGCCTTTCGGAAAGTATAACATCTTCCTCTTCTCACCGCGAACATTCAGCGGAATTACCAACCACCCCCTCATGTCCCCCCGTGTATTATGTCCCACTCTCCCGCTTGTTTCCACACTCCCCCCCAATAAACACCTTCTTCCCGTGCATTCCCCCACACCCTGTCCGGTAAATGTCTCCCGCCCCTCCCTCGACCTGCGGCAATATATCCCTTTAAACCGAACTTTGCAGCGTCCGCAAATGGACCGGCTCTGCAGAAACGACAGAGAACGGACGGTAGAAAAATGGTGGCCATCGATAGCAATGGCATCGGGGATTCGGAACAGCAGCCGTCGCAAATCCGCTCGACGCCACCCCACGGCGAGGCACATGCCGAACCGAGCCTCCATACCTCCCCCGCTCCTGCATAGGGTTGTGCCTGCGATGGTTGGGGATAGATAGGTTTGGGTTAAGGTGAAGGGTTATAGGTGTGTATGTATGTGTTCATGAGAGGAGAAGGGGTGGGCGGCAGCGGAGAAATGTGCGAAAGCGGACGTTCTCTGGTCGACCAATGCCGCGGTGGAAATGGATGGGGCTGGACGTGGAAGGGGAGATGGGTCGCGCTATTCGGGAGGTTTAGACGATAAAAAATTGGATAATAGGCCCTTGCAGCAGCGTGTGTAATCGACAGCTGATAGGTAAACAACGCTCGTGTCCGTACGAATCCTTATGTACCATTGGGGAAAAGGGTTTATCATTGGAAAATCATATCTCCCGTTGGTGGCAATAGGCGTGCCTGATCTAATCCGATTGTTTTTTGGAAAAAAAGAGATTTATGCTACCAACACTTTTCATTCAATTGAATTCTCCTTTTTTTTCTGAGGAAAAATCAACAGAACATCAACAGAACAGGACTCATTGCATTTCATGAGCTAAAAATACCGACTGCAAACAAAGAGATATCAGAAATAATTTGGATCTTTCGAGTAGCTGCATGACTTTTTGCAGTTTATTGGGTTCGTATTCCTTGCCGTTTAATATTTTTTAAATTTAGCTACCTTTGCATTTTGTTTTTTATGGTGACTGTAAATTTTACACATGGTTTTTATAATATCCAAACCATTAACATACTAAACAAAACTTTAATATTCTCTGCATCTATCTCTAAAAATATTATTGGAAATTGAAATTTAACTTATTTTCTTACTAATTTCATAGTATTCTGACGGCTAAAAATAATTTTCCATTAGAGTTTTAATTGATCTCACGCTACAACTTAGTGAATTTGATTAAGGCTGTAAAAAACTATGTGAAATGGAGGAGATGAAGCAGCTTCGTAACATTCATACTTGGATTGGCATAGGCTGGAATATAGAATTTTTTAAGTAAATTATATTCGTCATGTTATCTTGATAAATGTTATGAGTTGCGCCATGATATTGCGATATTTTAGTTCTCGTTCCAAATAGGTTGCTCTACCAATTCCCTTGTATACGCCTCCATGTACAAGTCACAGCATTCCTAAGTTCTGTTAAAGTCGTGAAGTTGCATTAATATGGAGAAATGTTAGTAAAAGAATGAAGCGTAACTTTTTAAATTGACTGAGAATCATCTGGAAGACATTAATTTGTTGATTGAATTCCTCTTCATTGAAATTAAACCAAGGATTTGACGATTTTCATCATTTTCAAGATGAACATTAAAGGTATAAAAAAACATTAATATAAATATGCGCCAATACTATGCTCAGTTATTGTATGAATGGTGTGATTTTGAAATGCGAGTTATTATTATAATAAAAAAAAATGAGTTGTACGATATATTTCACGGAGAAATATGTGCCAAATCGGCTGCTTTTAATCAAAGTATGTATTCCTTTTTGCGCGTCTTTAGGCGTAGGTGTAAATTTTTAATCGGCCGTTTGCCAGTCAATATTTACTTTCAGTGTTTATTTAGCGTTTGGGATGATCGAATGAGTGAGTACTAGCTAAAAAAATTGCATTTGCATAAGCTCGTATATAACCAATCACCAGGAATTTCTCCGAATAAACAAGCCACCCGCTTCAAGTATCGTTTTCATTCCAACGGAAAAACTGGAATGCGCTTGTGAGGGTTCACTCATTGCTGTGAGCGAATTATCGAAAAGAATGAAACGATGCGGGGTGGCTTCAATGGTGTATAGAGAGCCGATTTTAACTGGATCCTGCACCGTGAATTACCATAACATTGTCTCCCTCTGCCTGCACCCTCGCCCCTTATCGCTCCTTTGCCAGATGTGCCGTGCGCGGTGGTTCTTCTATCTCCCCACTCCCGCACCACCACTATCCCACTCCCGCATGCCCCACACCCCCTTGCACCCCTCCGGTCGCTAATGAAAAGCCAACGTCAAGTTATATTTTCCACTCAATGACGGCGCTGCAAATTTTAGTGACACCGTTGCCACCTGTTACCTCGTAATTACAAATCAGACCATTTTCCAACACTTTTAACCCCCCCTCCCCTATTTAAAGGTGCTGCTGGCACTAACCCTGGTTATATTACCCATCTATTTTTGGGGGTTGTATGGGGTTGGCTGCGAAGGATAGGTGATAAGAGGTAAGGGTAGAGTAACAATGGACATTCAATTCAAAATATCGATTTAGCTATATGAATATATCAAGAGATTATTACATTATATCGGATGGATAAGATCGATTATATTATCAAATTCTTTTAATGCTCTCACTTAGTGTCAAACGACCTAGTGAAACGTTTAAGTGCATGGATTCAAATATCGAAACAAAAAGTTCAATATGCTCAAAACTTTGGTAGCATGAAAAGTTTGATTACGGAATGAGAAATTTTCATTCAGGCTAATGTCAAATGCATGTTGTTCATTCATGGAATGGGGGGAGGAGGGTGATGGGAGAAAGGTGTTGGGTGAACAGCGGTGTAAAGAGGGATGTTTATTGAACAGACGCTGCTGAGAATGAACGGGGAGGTGGTACTGCATGAGAGGAGGTTTTGGTTTTGAAAACAACGGAAAAAAGCTCGCAGCCATGTGTGCGACTGTAAATGCGTCGATGGTCGATTTTCTGGATAAGCGACACGATTGACTGCCTGTAAAGGGAAACGACGTCCCAGCGGGTAGCAGAGGGCATAGCACTGTAAAAAATGTGTTCAACTAGGTTTTAGTTCGTTGCAGTAGAATGAAAATGTATGATATTTAAGTGCTTCCCTTAAATTAATCGCCAGGAGAAATGAGGATGCAGCTCTATAATTCGTTGGATATCCAAGTCTTCGCTCATATCCAAGTCGTTTGTTGCCGTTGCCTTACTTATCGACACAGTGGCAGGACATCGTGAGATATTGGTGACTAAACTGCCTTGCCTTGTGCCTTTCGACTTTTTGCTCTGGACGCCCTACGATCCAGGAATTTACCTTTGCTACGCTTGGACTACTCTCTTTGGTAATCAGACCAACGACGCGCGCTTCTCGGAGCAATCGAAAGATTGCTCCGAGCCCTGTCCATGGATCACGCTAAGGATTCAACTGTAACTGCTGGTCTGGAAAACCCACCGCTAACGGTATATTCCGTAAGGAAGATGGCCACCGCTTCCGCTGATTCCACCGGGTTACCCGTCTGTGCTGACTTCCCTGCTCCAATCTGTCACTGCACCCACGATGAGTGATTGCTCGTCTGGCCTGCCTCCGTGGGATAGCTCAACGCCTCTGCTAACGGTGAGTCGTGGCAAACCCACCCCCTCCATCTCCCAACCACCTACCCCACTATAGCAGGAACCGCGCTTTCTCGCCCTGTTACCAAAACGTGTGACAGAAATGTCCACCGTTTTTCAAAATCAAGTGAAATTTGTAAATTCCATCCCTCGCGAACAACCTTTCCAGGAAGTGAGGAAGGGAAAAGCCAGCATCCCTATTACAATTGAAAACCAGTCTAACCCGCTTACCACTTCAAGTAGTTTTTTCTGCACTAAACTCAGTAGAAGAATCGGTAATTATGAAGTAGAAGGACTCATTGTATTTTTTCAATTTTTTTTCTATTGGCTTCCAATACGTAAATGATCATAATAAAAAACTTGAAAAAAATGTCATTTTCTCTCATTTTCTACACCCTTCGAAAATCGTAAATATCTGAGTTTTTTCGCAGCAGCGCGCAAAAAGAATATTTCCCAAAGTTGTAGAACATATCGGAAGCCATAAGAAAAAATGTTTGAAAAAATACGATGAGTCCGTCTACTTCACAAATACCAAAGAATCGAACTCCGACTCTATGCAAATTGCAGAGGAGGAACCCCCACCCCCCCAGTGTATTTAAAATGGAAATTCCGCCAATTTATGTCAAGGACTCCTCTAAATGGTCCCAAAAATCGGTCCAAATCAAACGAGTTTGTGATAAACCCCCAGTTGCCACCCTTGCACGAAACGAGATTAGGTTGCAGTGTCAAAACATTTCTGATTACAGAGCAGTGATTGGCCTTCTAAAAGAAAAAAAATATCCTCCATTACTCCAACATACCAAAATGCGACAAAAGACCGCACTTCGTTTTCCGTGGATTTCCAACTGACGCGGAGAAAGACGACATCATAGGTGCTCTCAAAGAAAAAGGATTTGCTGTGGACCACGCCTACCAAATTAAAACAACCAAACCCACGAAGATCCAGTGATCGGAACGTTAAGGTGATCCGCTCTGCTGATACAAACGCCACGATACCGCCCATCGCTGCCCGCACGCTGCCACTCTTCCAAGTTCGTTTAACAGACGACTTCCAGAAGGACGAGCTCATGTCTCTCAGCAACTAAATTGGCCTGGAGACATCCGCAGAATCCTTCCGTGGAAGCAGCCGCCCACCAGAATGCATGGACTGCCAGGAATACGGACATACTTACAAAAGCTGCGGATTGGCCCCGAGATGTGTTAAATGCGCTGAAAACCACTCTTATAGAGAGTGCCCCGTGCACAAATTAACGCCATCCAAATGTGTTAACTAGGGAGGAAACCACACCGCCAACTATCGCGGTTGCTCCATGTATAAACAACAGATACAAAAATTAAGAGAAAAACGACAGTAGCTCGCAGAAAATACCACCGCTGCTGCGCAGTCATGTCCTGCAACAATCCGCAACTATCCTTCCCTGGATAGAGGATGGACTCCAAACCCATTTCTACCGCAAAATTCCTCCACAAACCAACCACCAGCCACCAACCTAGCCCCTCCCGCGCCCACACCTCAAACTCCACCTGTCTCCCAAACTTCCGGACCTTCATCTTGGAAGATGGAAATCAAAACCTGGCTAAAATCACTCATTCCAAAATTAATAGTTCCACTCCAACGTCGCACAAGGATGGACGTGATAATCTAAGGACTGACAAGTGTTGCTGAAATAATTCTCAATGCATTCTAAGGCGTCAAATAACTACTAAAAATGCAACAATTTAACGCAAATTCTGTAAAAATATCAATGAAGAACTGATCCACCTGATACAACAGGAAAAACCAAATACAATATCACTGCATGAAACCTGGCCTAAAACAACAAAGAAATTCTTCATCTCAAATTACAAAGCCCATAGAAACGACAGAACGCACACAAACGGGGGCGGAGTTATGATCTTAGTAAAAAAAGGATCTTCAAACTACCCCCTTTTGCCTCCGGAAACGCCGAATCTTGAATTAGTCGGAGTCGGCATAACAACAGAGATCGGCTGCCTTCAGATATGGTCTGCATACCTTCTACCTTATGGAAACTTCCACTCCACCGACCTAGAAACACTAAAAAAATCACACAAAAACCGGCCACTATTGGAAGTGACCTCAACTCCAAACACGTAACATGGAGCTGTGCTTTTACGTCACCCAGAGGAACCGCACTCCGAAAAGCAGAACTACATCACCATTTACCACCCTAACTCCACTCTTTCCCACGCACTTTCCCGATAACCATCCTCATCGCCCAAACATCCTTGATCTTGTCATTGCTTAACACCTCCCCACCCTATTCACCCCTCGAACCATCACAAATTCAACCACTTCCGACCTCTTCCCTCTGGTATACAATATACCACTCATCCATCCACTCCTTCCTTCCCGACCTACGATAAACTGGAAAAAGTTCAAGACACTATCAAAAGAAATAGACCATCCAGATCCACGCCAAGCCTAAACCCCAGCTGACCTAGATGAAAAAGTCAAGAAAATTGCAGACGAAATCAACGATGTAATCGGCTCCGCCACCTTTCCTCCAAAACTGGAAGAATCTTTTCAATCTCCACTCCTGGCTGCGGTACTTGCACTCATCTCACGAAGAAATGCCGTCCATTCCCTTTGGTGCCGGACAAATCTTCGACAGTATATGCAGCTATAAATGGCGCTAAAAACCGTATTACATTACAAAGGAGAAGAGTGGAACAAGAAAATAGCCCATCTTTCTCACAAGGATAACTCAACTTGGGAATTTCCCAGGAAGCTAAGGAAACCTGTCACGTCCACTCCACCACTCAAGCAAGATACTGTCACAACCACCACAGATCAAGAAAAAGCCAACCTGTTTGTAAAAAAATCTCGCTAAAACTTTCCAAAACTCCTTACCCTCACCTGTCAAGGAAGACTGCAATACCTCCTGCATATCACTCTCCCTCTGCCCATCACCTCCCTTCTCACCTGTGTCACCACCCTAACTACTTACAGTCATGAAATCCCTAAATCCTAAAAAAGCTCCATGTCCCGACAACTTCTCCAATACCCTTCTCAAAATCCTTCCTGCAAACCTAATCACCTACCTACGCCATTTACTGAACGCCTGTCTTGCCCTGTCTCATTTCCCTTCACCATGGAAAATTGCTAAAATCATCCTTCTCCCAAAACCAGACAAAAATCGATCAGACCCTAACAGCTACCAACCTCAGCTACCAGCTATCAATCTACTCTCCACCCTATCGAAAATCTTGGTACGAGCTATCCTAAACCACCTCCTCCTAATTATCACCGAAAATTCCCTTATCCGTGACTAACAGGTTGGCTTTCGCCAGAAGCTTGCTGTCACTCACCATATCCTTCGCATCGTGGAGCACATCACCTTCAACATAAGAAAACCATCTGTGTGAGCGTTCTTGGACTTGGAAAAGGCCTTCGATCGTGTATGGCATTCGAGTCTTCTTCGCAAAATTACCAATCTCCCAATCCCACTTTTTCTTTCTAAAATAATTCAATCCTACCTCTCACAGCGTGCCTTATTCGTATCCGCCAATTCATCACTATCCCAACCATACCCTATCTCCTCTGGAGTACCGCATGGCTCTATGTTATCACCCTTCCTCTTTAACCTTTTCATAAATGATATCCCTAACCACCCTTCCACCAAACTCTTCTTGTATGCAGACGACACCGCCATCTTAGCGCAATCCTTCGACCCGAATGTCGCGGCTGAAAGACTCCAGGAACACATTGACGAGGTGGAGGACTGGATGGACGACTGGAAATTTTCAGTCAACGTGAGAAAATCGGATGTCATCTGCTTCAATAGTAAGAGAAACAAACATCTGTCCGACTCTATATATTATAACAACGCTATGTTCCAACGAAAAACCACCACGAAATTCCTAGGCGCCCATCTTGATTCCAAACTTTCATGGAAAGATCACTCCACACATGCGCACATGAAAGCCAAAAGAGCGTTCGGCGTAATCTACCCTCTTCTGAAAAGGTCCAGTAATCTCAAAATTAAAACGAAGAAAATCCACTACACCTCCATGATCAGGCCAATTCTGACGTATGAATATCCAGCCTGGGGAACAATATGCAAAACACATTTCACCAAACTACGAATTCTGCAAAAAACAATTCTGCGTACCATGAACAACCCCCGGTGGTTCAACAGAAACGACGACATCCGAAACAGTTTGCAAATTCCTGCTCAAGAAACCCATCTCCACTACCTTAAAAATCATTTTCCAACTCCCTTGGAAACTTCCAAAATCCTACCCTTGACTCTCTCTGGTGCTGTGTAGAAAATCCTCACTTCAAACATCCAAGACCAAAAATATCCCTAACCACTTCGAAATAACCCCATAACCTTCTGGCCACGACTCCACCGACGTTTCTAACAAAATGTAAAAAATACTGCTCTTAAAAATATAAACGTGCTATATCAGGGATCTTTCGTGGTTTGCACCGGGTAGTTAGGTCCATGGCGGCCAACGTTTTGATGCTCGAGTCGAGCATCGAAACGTTGGCCGCCATGGACCTAACTACCCGGTGCAAACCCCGAAAGATCCCTGATATAAATCTTCGCCGGGAAAGCCTGAAATCATTCATTATAAACGTGCTGTTTTCCAAACAAGAACGCCACCACCGAAGACCAGCTGAAGCGGAAAGTTCGGACCAAGATGCGGGAATGCGCATTGCTATCCGGCCTGCCTGCCTGCCTGCCGTTGTCTTATTTGCCGTGGAATGTTCTGATTACATGATACACACGGGATAAATACCAATGGTCTAAACCTTTGATAACCTTTATGCCCGTAAAAAGTAAGGCTGGCCATGTTTTTTTTTCTAATGCAAATGTCAGGGCAATTGCACATTTGTGTATTCTGAGTTTTGCACTACAATGCCAATTATTCTGGCGATGACAAATGTGTTTTGACGTCAAAATTTTGAAAAAACAATACATTCTCGGTTTACTTCTCCCTCAGTTGTAATTTCATGCTTCTTTAATGAAAAATATTCATTCGGATGTTATAATTTTCGTGTTTCCACTTATAAGACTTAATACGGTGTTTTCAGCTGAATGCAATGATGAACTGACGCTCATTCACTCATCCTGAGCTAACTCTCAGATACTCCAATATTGGTATTTTTGGTTCTTACTCCAGGGATCCTACACAAAATGGGATAAATTATATCATACTTTAAAGAAGAGAATTTGGAGGAACCAAATGGTACGATTTAACAAAGAAATACTGAGGCATTAAAATGCGTAACCAGCCATATTGAATTGATCAGTTGTGTAACTAATGTGCTGAGCAATAGGAATTAATGGCGGAATATTCATGGTATCGTTATGATTTATCTATAAAATGGCAAATGTAAATCTACTCCAGTATACCAATGGAGTATGTTTTCATTGGTTTATGACATAATTATTGACTTGTATATTGTGACAGATTGTATAATCTGCTGTGATTTTATAAATTGGATCAATTTATTTCTATACTAGGGTTGGATTATCCATTGGATAAAAGGTTATCAAAATATGAATGCATTTGCAATCATATACACGAGATTGTTCCGTTAAAATATTTTAGAAATACTTCATTCTTTATGGTGCATTCCTTCATGGATGAATTTTCTCTTAACCTCCCGTGTATGATCATTCACAAGGAGAGACGGACAGGGGTCGTGCATAAACTACCTTACAAACTGAAGGGGGGAGGGGGTCGCCTAAAAACCTACGGCGGATAAAGAGGGGGAGGGGGCGGGGTTCACTCAAGGTAACGTAGCAGTTACAATGCGCCTGGATACGTTTCTTACTCGTCAACATCGCGTCGACAATACTATAGAGTTGACTTGAGGAAGGGTCCGCGGGGTGTTTCTTACACCTCAAGCTTCTACTTTAACTCAATTTAACTGAACCATCACCTCTACAATGTTGCAAGCCTTCATACCATCAAATTGATTACATTTTAACTTTCTCGCGGGTTAAATAGCGACCTCGTGACAACACTTTTCAAGTTAGCAGTCAGAAATGTGGGTAGGGGAGAGACCAAAGTAAATGAGCACAGTGCCTTGTGCCGTGATTCATGGTTCATTTGTAGAACTTATATTAGAATATTTCTTGTTCCAATTGAGTTTAGATAGTTCTATTTAGAGATGTGCGGTATATAAAAATATAGCGATGCATCGGAAACCGATATTTTTTTAATATACCGATCAGCCGATAAAACTATCGTTAAAACATATTCCGGTGTACCGGTTTATCGGTACCATTTATATAATATATAATTATGCTACTGGTTTTGCTTGTATTTTCAATCTAACTGTATCTACTTACCAACTATCTTTCGCTAAACTTATTTAGTTCTCAGAATACTAGAAAGCGAAGTAGAATCGTGTAAATTATTAAGGATATTGAGGAAACGAGCAATAAATAGGTAATTTACATTTTTTATTAAATTATATATTTATTAGAGAATATTTCCGAGGAAACAATTTTAGGTTACTTTGTTCGATTCATTGTGGTTTCCAGTCCAAGAATATGCGGAATAAATGCACAACTGGTATCTTCTAAACATTATTTTATCTGATAAATACAATTTTTTAAAGTTATTTTTTATGCAGAAAGCTCATACTTCCATAATTACCAAATGCTATTTCCATCATTCTCATTTAGGGTTTGTTTTCCATGTGCGATACCTTCTATAAAAAAACACAGAAATAGGCTAAGGAATAAGCCTAAAACCACTTAATCATCGTATAATGACAGATTATGAATATGTTAGATGTTATCAAGGTGAAGACATAGTGAACAGGTTTCAACAAAGTATTCAGAATTAAAAGATGTCATGCATTGATTAAATATATCCAGGAGGCTTAACGCATTCCTAGCTTTGATTATGATGTAGTGACAAAGCAAATGCGATTGATCTCAAATGTAAATCATGGAAACCAATATTTTTATTATTGATCCCAAAAACACAAGCTGGTTAATATGATCACCAGTCAATCTGCTCCATTCACCAGATGAAACATAATTGACCAATAAGACGGTGCGCTAAGATGGTACTAAGGATCGCAGTACAACCATGAATTTATGGGCCACTCCGGCTAAAGCAGGGAAAGCCGTTCTACTGTTCTGCCAAAACCTCAGAGTTCATTGCTCTGAGTGAAAATGCCTGGCTGAGATATAATTGCAGCTCATTCGGTATCGAATGTGACGTGTTATATTCGCTCTCTTGTCCTATTACCCGAGCTATTTCATAACGATTCGCCGAAATGCATGTGGAGGCTTTATCATCACGTATAACTGGGTTTTCATGAAGACCCTGTGGGTGCCATGAGACTTGACCTAGGTGATGAAGGTCGTAGCGTTAAATTCTATACTAATGTCAGCTATGGTGCTAGATAAAACTGAAGGAATGGGAAAATAAATATAATATATTATTATTCTGTGAATAAATTTGCCTCGAGTGAATTCTAAGGACATATGATTATGGTATGTGATATATGATTAATAATCATGAATAAATCTGAGTGAGATAAAGATTCTTACACAACACCGCTCGTGATAGGCTTAAATAAGGCTCCCCCACAGAAGCAAGATGAATCATTACGCGCCGCGTTGCGTTACAGAATCGCGATATAAAAGTTTTAATTGTGTTCATTGCTTGCGTTTACACGTAGGCTATTAACACCCCAAGCGTTGTTTTTGCAGCAATTAGTTCGCGGCAAATCAACATTTTGAGATTAAAGTGAAAGACAATCTTTTTTTTCTATAAAGTGATTATTTTATCTTAGCAAGAGCAACGACTAGAAAACTACGATATCAAATCAATCTACATAATATTAAAATTGAATAGGAAGAATAATTTCTACTAGCATTTAATCACATTATTCACATTTAAAGTTATTGTTGCATTACGACAATACAATACAATTTCACATTCGATAAAACACGTGGTGCCAATGATGGGAGCTTGAAAAGATAGCCATAGCAACCTCCATGGCTGCAATCTCTAAAAATATTCTATAGGATATGGCGTTTCATAATGGTGTTCCATAAATTCATTTAGGAAGAAATACAAGTTAGGGTAAATATGTGTTTTCATTGCAAATGCGTTGCGTGCGGAATACCGCAGCTCATTTTAATGGATGGTATAAAACGGAGGTCATCATCCTAGATGTAATTAGTACACGCAGGGCAAAGCAGAGCGTAAAATTTTTTTCAAGACATGCGACTTTCCATAATTATTTTTAGTTATTAGATTTGGGAACATTAATTTTCCTCAATCAAATTCGGATTGAATTAAGTAAAGAAAATTTACATCCGGTTCCAAGCAAGGCCGTCTCATGGCCTATTTTTAAGGCACAGCGCTTTACAGAAATCGTGGTAGCAGCGCCGAATAGGAGAAACACTTCACCCTCGTGCGGTACAGTGGCGAGAGACAAAATAGAAGGTACGGTTGGGTCGGATCCGACCCGAACTCTTTTTGATGACGTTTATGGTAGAAATAAGTGAGCATTAAGCAACTTTAATGCATGATAAAATTCAGTGACCGAAAATTGTGATCATGCAGCTGTTTCTAGTTTAGAGAATACTTTGTATCTTCGGTCGATATTTTTTTCGTGGACCCACTTCACTTCCCCACTCACTTTCACCCACTTCCCTTTCCCTACAACTCTCCCCCACTGTATGTATATGACTATTGAGAACTTGAACAATGTTGTCTTGAAAATGATACAACAGAGTCTATAAACTGCGGTCGAAAAAATAAATATCGTGTGGATGGGTGTGGAAAGCAGCAGTTCCACAAAGTATAGCCTGAAACGTTTGAATACGCTCAAACCTAGCCTCCTCCACTCACTAATTATGTCTAAAAACACCGTGTCAATTTCCTCTGAAACAGCCGGCTAAATGTATGAATTATTAGTCTCCCGTTTACAGTTTGTGTCAATGTAACATCAATTGTGCAAGTAAAAACGTCATGGATAGCCATGGAGCTCCGAAAGCATCAGAGTCGACCATCGAACGTACACTCATCCCCCATTGTCGCCTTCTCAGAACATTGTCTCTGTTGCATTCGTTTAGTCCGAAATGAAGATCAATTTATGATATTAGCAGACTAGGAAAACGATTCAAAGTGACTTAGCCTTAGCAAACATTGTGGCAAAGTGTACACTGATAGAAATGCTTTGACAGTTACGCCAGACAAGCCCCGAGCGGATGACCCGATTTAGCAACCGATACAACATTAAATTCTATTGAGTTTTTAGCTAAAAAGAGTAAACAAGTAAATTTTTTTGGAAGAATGAAGAAATTAGATATAAAATAAGATACCATAATAATGTGGAAATCGTATTTGCATAAAAGCGTCAATCGTTCAATCCCGGTCAAGGCGAATGATTTTTCCTCTGTGGAATAATCGCACTTTTGTGCACTTTCGGGTGACTCCGTAAAGGTAACTACCGTGGCTAGTCCCGGTGTCCTGAAAATTCGATATCACTGTTCGTCAGAATTTCGTCCTCCGATTCTGAGACATTCCTCAAGGCCAGGTACGTCCTCTTCTTCATCGTCTAAGTAACGTTATCGTAAGCGAAGACGAAGAAACTCAGCTAGGATGTCCTCAGGGGTTCTAAATATTTCTTTTGAAGCCGTTTTGTAAGCAGAACTGCGAAACGTACAGAGAAAAATTCGTAAAATTAACGGTACAGTAGGGTCGGATGCGACCCGAAACAAGAGAGCTTTCTGGAAAACTGAATGTAGAAAGCAAACGTCACGTACCAGGTAGCTGCAACCACTCCTACACCTTTAGCACGACTTACTGTTAGGGTTCCTGGCCAACTCTCCCTCCTGCGAAGAGAGGGTGGAGTAGGGGAGTGGAAAATTAAACGCTCGGGTCGGATCCGACCCCCACCGTACCGTTTGAGGGTTAAGAAAATTCAAATCCAAGGTAAAAAGAGTTCATCACACTTTTAAAAAATCGTAGTAAAACGGTAAAAACCATGAAATTTTACTTCCTATTTTCCTTTGCTAGTGGAAGTTATCATCAACCCCACTCTCTAAAATAATTCCCTAACTTAATAACTGAACTAAGGTATGCAAATTTTCATTTTGAGCAATATATCGGGTACCGGTACTTAGAAAATAACACGGAATATACCGGTATATCTACTTTAAAAAATACACCGGTATATATCGGTGTATCGGCAAAAATATGCCGGGCATACCGTTATATCTATAATATATAAAACCCCTTGCGTGACACACTCACTCACTCACTCACGTATGATACGAATTCCTGATCGGTTCTTAAAGTTGTATGGAGTAGAAATTTTTTGTGAAATTTCTTATGGGAAATTCATCGTAGGAAAAATCCCGAAAACGTTGAATTTTGAACCGGAAGTGACCCACAAAAAATCAAAATGGCCGATTTTTCGACTTTTCGAAATGTAGACTTTTGGTTTCTCCTTAATATCTCTTAAACTATGGATCTAGAAAAATACTTTCTACAAAACTTTTGTCTCTGTGAGACCTACAATTTTTGATTTTTTTCTATCCCGTATAGTGCTCTCGTTACATGGTGCGAAATTTGAATCGGCCTTAGCTCTTGAACTAAGAGTCGGGCATCCAATTTGTCGATGCCGTTTTATAGGTCTCACTGAGACCTACAACTTTGTGCCTGTCATTACTCTCTATCTATTATATTGCGCAGTCAACATGGTGCCAAAAGCCACTCGGTTCCGCCGCTGTAACTTTTGAACGGTCGGTCGTATATCGCATCTGATGAAAAATTCATGTAAGGGTTTTCAATTATCTAAAAGATGCAACACACCGTTTCCTTATAGTGCTAACGTTACATGGTGTCTATTTTTAATCGGCGATTGCTAAGAAACTAAGAATCGGACATTCAATCTGTTGAAAGCGTTTTATGAATCTCTACGAGATCTACAACCTCGTGCCTGCCCTTTTTCTCTATCTATTATAGTTCGCAGGCAGCATGGTGCCAAAATCAACTCGGTTCCCGCTCTGTAACTTTTGAACGGTCGGTCGAAGATCGCATCTGAAGAAAAATTCTTAGTAAGGAATTTAATTATCTTAAAGATGCAACTTACGCTGTCGCCCTGCGCTTCGTAGTTTACTCACCAAAGGTCATAAGACCCGGTTTATTTTTTTAATAGCCCCTATACTATGAGTCCGATCTCAAATCTGTTTACGGGGTTTTATATATCTCGTGGAAGGCTACAACCTTACGCATATCCTTACTCTCTATGACTTATAGTGGCCGTGCAACATGGTACCAAATTAAACTTTTTCTCATAAAACACAGTACGCTGTCGTGTACTGGTATAAAGACAACTTAATGAGTGAAAATTATGGAGTTCGATTCCCTGAAGTGGAAATTCTTATATGTCCGTGTAGGGGGCGAAGCCCACAGAGCGTTGGCGAGCTTTGCGAGCCAAGGTTCTTTTTTTCTTTAGAAAAAAAGAGGCGAGCGGAGCGAGCCGTCGTAAAGGCTTTCCACAAGCTGCCATTTTATCTTGTCTTTCTTTCATAGTTCACTGAAACATGGTGCAAAATTAACATTTTTTTGTTTTTCTACTGTAACTTCTAAAGTAAAATAGTAGCTCCAATCTGTTTACAGTTTCTTGTAGATTTTAGCGATTCCTACAACTTTAAATCCTTATTCTCTATCATTTATAGTGGCTTAGAAACATGGTGGCAAACTAAAAAAATTTTTAATCTCCCCTAACATAATGGGGGCGAAGCCCACTAAACAGGGGTTCTAGGGGGCGGAGCCCCCTAGCGAGCGCAGCGAGTCAATACCTATACATCGCACATACCTATTTCTATTATATCTAGTATTGCTACTTTATTTGTCTTATTTCCACCAATTCCTCAAAAATTGAGAAAATATTTTTTTAATTGAAAGTTTCATTTGTTGAGACAACGTTACATGTCGGAGGGGGGGAAAAATAATACGGTTTTCAACTAAGGGGGAGGGAGGGGAGATAAAAAAATCATTGAAAACGGTAACGTAGTTTATGTACAACCTCATAATAAAATTGGTTAAAATATCGCTTCAACAAATATCTTAAAAAAATGTTTCACCATATGAGGGTTTTTGCTTAAGTTTCAACCGCTCAGCTCCCGGCGCGCGGAGCCGAACCTCGACGCGCGATCGAAAAATCAAATTTATTTCCGACGTCGCAAACTTTTTTCTAAGTTAACTGCATATAAACTTTAAGAAGTCTTTAAATAATGCTCTGATGTAAGTCACTTCGCGTGTCTTTGCCAAAAACCCATTTGAATCTCCTACATAATGTAAACTTTGGTCTAAAAACAGCGTCCGCCATTTTGTAACGGCACAGCAAGATTATATCAAAGCTATTCTTTAAAACTACGGAATTGTAAAGAAACAATAACATGCTAACAGATAATATCATTTTTTTATTCCATAAAAATCCTCCTTAAACTTCACCATCAACTTAAGTCGGACGTTTTTCCGAGAAAACTAAATACGGGCATTTTTCTGGAAATTTGCTCATGTTTGGGCCTCTGTTTCTCAGTAACGAGTAAGAACTAAGCCAAATAAAGTACTATTCCAGATACAGGAATCGATTTTGAGTTTTCATGCGAAGTTTCAGTTTCATATCTCAAAAAACGTCATTTTGGACTTTAGGCCAGCTTTTTCCGATTCCGACCACTGTGCGCTCTTCGGTTCGTTACTTGGAGTTGGACAATTGGAAGTTATAATTCCAGCATACTGATTGGTCACACATTAGTATGCAGTTAATCCTACCTACGGTTGACGCTAAATAATTGAAGACGTTACTTTGTAATTAACTTCAGCTCGGGTATTAAATGAGAAAATTTAATCTCCTTTCAATTGAAGATCCACGATTGAATTGATGGCAATAGGAGAGAGGTTCATTTCATCACTCACATCCCTCTTTTGACTGAACCTCGTAAAAATCTCTCCCGATTCGCTCTTATTAGATTACTCCGACGCGAACTTAGATTTGCTTTGTATCCGCATTCGTGCCAATGCATTCATACAGTCTCTCTTTCTTCTCCTTGACTTAGCTATCCATGTGTTACACGAGACTGCTACAGTGTCTTCACTCGCAACTCAAGCAGAGTGTACGCAATGCTGCTGTTCTCCCTCTACCAAAGTAACCCGGGGAATTCTATGGTACGAAATACAACTTCAAATTCCAGAGAATGAATATATTTTCTCATGCGGGAAAAAGTGTGCTGCATTAACGTAATTTACGAAGCGTCAGACGCATTCAAAGTACAGTTACTTCAAACCCCTATTTTTCTCACCAAATTAAGAGTGCACTTTCCAATTAAGACCAAAACAGCCCTGTAATCATAGTAATTGAATTGAGTAAAATCCGATGACAAGTTTCAGGTAGGAATGTTTTGCTATCATACATCCCGTACCTGTGATGCGGAAGTGAAGGTTTATGAGTTCCAGTTACCTTCCTCAAATCACTTTTGTGTGGCTGACCAACTTGGACTCAGAATCATTAGTCTGAATTTGAAATCCTTAGTGAAATTCTGAACTACAAGTAAATATAAATTTATTTTAACTTTCATTCTTTGATTTTTTTATTTTCATTAATGATCAATAGGCGGTTATTCGAATCAAGTTAATATAAATAATCATGAGTTCTATCAAGTTATTGTGTTATCTTGCGGTTATATAGAATATGAAGACCGGTCATAAATATGAGTTTAGGTACATAAAAGAGACTCAATACGCATCGTATTGAATTTTAACTTGTTATTCGCATTTAGAAACTCTTCACGCGTAAAAATATTATGCATTTACTAATTTGAGCATTTGTAAAATTCCATATTGTCGAGAGATTCTTTAAACCTTGACATAATGGAGCGTACTAGCCTTTTATGACTATTATAAATTCATTCGTAATCTACGTTAAAATGGATCTAACTATTGCTTCATATCCATTGGATTGTATATAATAAAGTACTTCTAAACGTCAATATTATCTTGATATCTGCCCTTTTAATTGCTATTTTCTTACTATTTTTGTAGCTCTGTACCCAAATCAACCATAAATTTCATAAACTTATTTTCTATTCCATTTTTTATTAATCCCATACTGCGATGTCTTCAGCATAATTATTGGATAAATTGCTGGCCAATCTCACTGACAATAACTAAGCTATGGCTATAATATGTTCTAAGAATAGCTGATTCGTCGCCCTTACAAGCAGTTATCTCTTTGACTAAATCCTCGTATAATCCGTGGAACGATACAAGCAATTATTAGAACTGAGGAAATTATATGGTAAAATGTTTACGTGCTAGTTGAGGACCGCATCAGCGATAATTATGTGCATTCCTGGAGTGTATCTTTTCAGCAGTTATCACAGTTAAACCACTCATGAAAATTTAGAAAAATGAGTCATTTATTTCAAGTTACATGTGGAAGTATTTTAATGCGTAATGATAAGCTCTATTTTGTCTTGCTGCTTTTGTAAATACTTACCTTAATTTATAAGACAATGGCTTAAATATATCTTTAGATCGACTTAGTAAACAACGGATGCCAAAAATTCCAGTCTAGGAACATGGAGGAGCTTTTGCTCATAGAATCGTGGAATGAGCTGTGTCACATCACGAAAGAGAAAAATCAACCCAAGAGTGACTATAAACCTACGAGTCCTGGTTGTATTCTTCAACGCGAATACTTCCATCATCATTTTCATGCCCCTACTTGTCTGCTACTATGAAGAGCTCCTTTTTTTAACACGTTTAAATCTGCCCTGAGGGCGGAGTCTTATATATTCCAAGTATACACGAAGGTGGTTGTGGAACTTTGCCAACCATCAGACCAACGTAAAATAAGGAGATGCGGTGCTTCACCCGGAAGTGAGGTATTACAGCGAGTGAGGTTTTGTGCCGTCTGCTTACTTCTCGAGATTACTCATCGAGGAGAACCGTGACTGAGAGAGAAAATGTCTTTGATTAATAAATTAAGCTTCGTGTCCATTCGTGAACTCAAGCTACTTCTTGTAACAACAAAAATTCAAACTAAAATAATTATGAAAGAAAAATAATTTATTTTCTTTATATTGTGACCAATGTTTTATCTATGATTACATTTTAACTACCTACAATAAGCAGCGATAAATGGGCGTTTAGGGATTTTAGGATAATTACCTTTGCATAATTAATAATGAAAAGTACTCTTCATAGATGTGATATGCTGTATTTACATCAATGAATACCTTGCCATGTAGAGTGAATCTTCCAGCAAATTGAGGAAGCCATATGATCTCGTTAGTGTCTAAAGTAAACTCTCGTCCTTTCTACAAAACTTTCTGTGAGTCTTAATACCGCTAGATGTCATGTTCTGAGGACTCCCATTTGAGTTAATACAGAACTCACCATCAACTAACTTATATTTTTCACCAGCGAAAGTAAGACTTTTCAGTCGAGATTAACATGTAATTAAGACTAAAAACTTTGTTTCCAATGCAGAAAAATATTATATTTGTTATACTTTATTTCATGGAGTCAGAAAAAATAAAAGTGGCATACGATAGGAAGCAGGATTCAATAGTCCACATCAGGTAGAAAAATGAGTCAGTTGCGCAACAACGAGCCCATTAGTATTTCCGGAGTGAAGTGGTGCATCATTAATGGGCGAGTTGAGCAACAGAGTCGGTGGTGAGGGATGAGCAGAGGAGATGCTTGGATGAGAGTGGACGAAAGGAACCATAAACTCAAGAGAGATGGAAGTAGGTTTCTTGGGAGAGCGAAGGAGCGCAGGGTATGAATTGCCTCGTTTATTGGGCATAAAAGTGGGCGCCCGGAGCAGTAAACGCGCCCATCGTAGGCGTGCAAAAGGCCTCCCGAGTTACGATCCTTAACGTGTGTCTTTGCCGCAAGAAAAAAATTCCAACGGTACACAATTTCACCGGCTTTTTCTCCACCCCGTGGCCCGCCAACAGTGGAAGATGCTCGCGAAATCATATCGCCACGCATTTAAGAGCGCATAACATGTATTTTTTTCTTGGTAGCATTGCGTTCCCACCTGATCATAAAACAGGAAAAAAAAGTATTTTCACTGTGGCGAGATCTCTTTACCAAATATGTATAAGGAATTGTAGCGGAGAAAAACTGTGAACGAAAGGTGGAAAATATCGCATCAGGTTAAATGAAATTAATTAGGATGGTGTAACTTTGAAGAGACAATAATTCTCTCGGTAGTCACATTGCATCCGATAAACCTCAGTCGAGAATTAAATATAATTCTTTTGAAGAGTTTTCCAAAGCAGATAACTAGTCAGTATCGAAACTAAGTTATCCTCCTTGGATTTTACAGTCCTGTTCATTAAAAACTTAACACCTCGGAGCCCTGTTCACACAAAACTTCCCACGGAACCGAAAATTTTCAAAGTCCCTACTTGATGGCGATGTGACAACGTGGTCGCCCCATTTTGTGAGGGGAGGGGTAGGGTCCGGGCTTCCGTTTGCTTTATGAGTGGGCGAGAATGAAAGGGCGATGGCTTGTTTCGGTCGCTCAAAGACCTCTGGCAGTTGACAACTGCTACATGACGGAACGCCAAACACATCCCCAAGGACGTTTCGTTTTTGTAAAAACTTTTTTCTTACGCGAATTTATTAGCGTTAAAAATTATTTTAGTGTTGATGTATTTTCGTTATTTGTAATTCATTGTGGTGCCGACATTCCTATTATTATTATTTGTTGAGTTTGTTCTTGGCCACTTAAAATTAATTGTATGTATTTTATGAGGGGTTGGTCAATATATATGGCCTCCGGTATTTCTTGTAGCCATTTTTTAAAACATGAATCTAAAAGTGACTCTTATTAATTAACCGTAATGAAACAAACGCGCATTAAAATGGGCCGAGTCATCTCAGTAGAAACGTAATTAAACAAACCCACCTAACGTATTACGGAAATATTTTGTTTTCACACGTCTGTAAAAATTTAGCATGGTGAGGAAATAAACCTGGCGTAGTAAAATCAGGAAACTATAAATTAAGCAAAGTGAAACAATAGGGAAAAGTAGGGAAATGTATAAGGGAATAGGTCATGCTAGGAAGATGTGATTAAAGCAAGGAAAATGTATTCGTAATGTGCTTATTCTTTGGATTTACTTCACCAATTATACTTTTACAACATCACCAAAAGAACTTCCTTATCCCATGACCATCATTCCTAAATTCAAATGCACTACTATCGGCAAGTATGCGTGACGATTACACGGTGGTCAACGTGGGATAATAATATGTCCAGCTTCAAAAATTAGTTAGATGCCATTCGTTTAACTTCATATTAATAAAAGGAGTGAAGCAAAGGAGACCGACAACTTCACCCTCATATTTTAACAGAGCATTCCTCTTCCAACGAATTTTCATGGGGAAATATTTCCTAATGAGGATGGATTAAGAGACAAACATTCACTAGTTCCTGGTTGAGGATGGATAAATAAAATATCCAAATCGTTGGCAGAAGTTTTGCATTATTTATCTTGGCCTAAATTCCTGATATTTACACAATTATGTGTAAAGAGGTCGAGAAAACATCATAGGAATAAGCCTATCTATAATCTCTAGCCTTGCAGCTCCATTCGATTGTTTGCATTTACTCCATTTTTTACGCGTATTCTATAGCGATACAAACTATAGAGTCTGACTGGAAAGGAGTTATCGCTTATTTCGCTGGGAGGGGGGAAAGGAGAGTTGTGTTAATGTCCCAACATTTGGTGGATGCGGGAAAGTGGGGGACCCTTAGCTCAGCTTAACAGTAATGAATTGTGAACTGAATTCTATGTAGGAAAACTAAATGGCCGGTTTCCTAAGATGCATAGGTAGAGTGCGAAAAATTCATTTATCTAACCACATGTCCCTATAATTCTCTTACTTCCGCGATATAACGAAAATATCCGCTGTAAGAGTGTGAAATTCCATCGCCCGAACCTCTAAAACGTGACACCTATCATTCACTATCTGCCAGAGTTCTTCCCATTGTCGAATCAGACGAGCGAACATATATCAGCGTAATATATACCTGCGTCGAGTTAAAACTGTAATCTACGTAATTTAGCTATCATTTGGTAGGGCAAAATGGAGTCATAGGACCCAAAAATAACTTTCATGACCCTTTTTCTTAGCCTCGAATTATTATACGAAAAGATTCGCTAATAGAATATGAAATTCCTACGCCCTTCGAAAAGTTGAACTATGAGATCTATCATTCAATACTTACCAGGGTTCTTTCCATGGTCGAATCAGAAGAACAAAGATAATTTACCGTAATCAGGGTTGGTGGCAAGGGGGGGTTATAGCCCCCATTGCGTCTCAAATCACACTTGATAAATGGCTTCAGGGAAATATATATCATTGATGGCTTTAAACACGCACATTTTATTTAGACACACATTATCATTTTTAAAGACATAAAACAATATAGATTTCATTATATTTCAAATTAATATAACAGAGTAACAGCGGCAAAAAACTTACTACCTTGCAAGTTTTTCTTCGATATAAATACATCTGGTGAAGTTACATCTGGTGTAGTTGGAATTACTATGCACAATTGGCTACAAAAATGTGCAATATTTACAATGAAAAAACGATGAGATTTAAAAGTGGATCACTCTATTTCACTCTGTAGTAACACCTAATTTCAATCTCGAATTTTAGCGAACATCTGTCATAGCAAAGTATTCGGGAATAGAATTTTACAGGGGCGATGTATTTATGCGCAAACCGTAACTAATAAATGGTTTCTTTTTTAAATAGTGAGCTCAATATTTATGCACAAACCGTAACTAACTAATGGTTTCATTTTTAAATAGTGAGCTTTCCAGAGTATCGAATATCATATCAAGCTCTTTTGACATACTTTTAACTATACAACTGCGATTCTTTGATTTTAAATTTTTTTTTGTCGATGAACAAGGAACGGTATTCACTGCAAATATCTTCGGATTGAAGTAGCTCGATGCTACTTCATTCCAATATTGGAATGCTTAGGAAAACACTTTCGATCCACTCAATCATAAACTTCAGCCAGTTCTCAATTATTGTTTCGCGGTGGAAGTTAGAATACATTTCTTTGTTGCCATTATAATAATCCGATGCCAATATTTTCCCTTTCCAGTCTCTTAAATACCTCTTTCGATCTAGTCAGTAAGTGATTTAACTCTATCAGCAAGGATCTTAGCATAGAGGCAACACCACTTTGGCCCTCCCAATTTTTCCCGGGAGAGCAATAAACATACCGAACCAAAGGAAGCCCCTTCCATCACCCTCGCTCGCTCGCATACTCTGCCAAAAAGTGACAATGGAAGGGGGCAGCGGCTTCTTATTCGACTGGGAGTGAATGATCAGTGTTGTGGTCGGTTGAGCTGTTTCTGCACATTATGTGAATGCGTGGAAACGGCCCATACATGGGAATAGATGATCTCTCGTTCACAGCAGCTAGAAAGCGCGGAAACGCAATGCCCACTTCTTTGGTTTATATCCCCACAGCTCGTTCCGTTTTTCTATTAGTTTCCTGCTCGCATGAATTAGCGTTATTAAATCTATCTATTGATATGTTGACCCCAAATAAATATCATTTACATTTTCTTGTTCTGGAATTCCTTACGGTATCAAAATCTTTGTTTCTTTTAAAACGTCATGATTAATTATTCGCTTTTTACAGGACATTAGTTCAATTTTCTTTACTTTGTCAATATTTGCTTCTTCGGGAATTAAGTAAGGAAAAAGCCACTAAACGCATTGTAGGAAGTGCTATCACAAATATTTTTCCTAAAGATCTCGCATGAAAAAATCCTGGCCTATGACGAATAAAAAACGCAGTAATGGCGGTGAAGCAAGAGGGGGGCTAACTTGAACCTGATACGGTCATTGATCTAGTCAGAAGTCATTGATCTAGTCGAGAAGATGTCAGTCTAGTCATACATATATGATATGATGGCATTAGTGAACGCATAATATACACTCGTAAGTCAAATTCTGCATTGATAGCAGCAAAACAACCGAATTCACCAAATGTATGGGATGAGTACGAAAGGTGCATTTTTCAATCCGCACGTCCCTCTCTTGAGCCTCGAATTATCACGCGAATATTTGATAAAAGATCGCGAAATTCTAAGCTTATCATTTTAAAATGAAACAGTTGTTTCCGCATAAATATATCGCCCCTAGAATATTTTTCCCTAGAATTCCTTACGACGACAGTTGTGCGCTAAAATTCGAGCCTGAAATTATCGATTACTACAGAGCGCAATAGAGTGATCCAGTTTCAAATCCCATCCAGGCGATTGTTTTTTTCGTAATGAATTTTGCACATTCTTGTAGCTCATTGCGTGTTGTAATTCCACTTACTCCAGGTTTATCTACGCACCTCATGAGATCAAAAAAATACGTGTAAAAGCACTTCCTAAAATGCTTTTCATGGTTTACTTTTATAACTTACTTACTTTCGGAAAGAGTAACTAGGTGTGTGATTATAAAATTAAACAAACTGTGCCCAATTCCGAAATGAGCCAAATGGCTTAGAACATATTTCACAATTCAAGTATAATATGGATTGCGATATCACAAGGACTTCCAGATAATGACAATGCGTCAGACATTTCATAAAACTTTACGTTAATGAATACGCGTATAAATTAAAATACTCATAAGAAACGAAAAGAACACCGGGGATTGATACCCATGAGACCCAAGATAGGCTTTTGTTTTTCGTGGCTGCTTGCATCTGTCGTGTGCAAGGGATCTTGGTGCGTCTGAACTTTGCAGATCTCTCTATCTTTTTTACTTATCACAAGAATTGAAACCCAACCCCTCCTCTGGGAAATAATCCTTTTCGCAGGTCAAAATTTTCCTTCCGTCGGCCTTAATACTCGCCCAACTGCGGGGAGAAGGGTTCTCGTTCCGCTTGGAGAGTTTATTGCATCCCCGCTCACTGTCAGAGGGGCGTGGTTCGTCGCGTTGCCACATCGCCGTCAAGTCGGGACTTGGGACTCCGAGGTGGTAAGTTTTTAATAAACAGTACTGTACATACCAGAGCTTTTTTCCCGCAGTTGTCCGTGGTTACGTACGTACATGTACGATAGCCGCACTTAAGGGGTTAACATTATATTTCGATGCATTTTTGAGATTTTAGCAATATATTTTGTTACGTCTTTAAATTGATGTATGTACAATGCAAATTTAAAATTTTATTTGGGCAAGCGAAAGTGCCAGTGCTTCAAAAATCACATCAACATTGCTTCCAATCTCTCTTGCTTTGCAGCCGTTACTGTTCAGGCTTTATTGCTTATAAGAGCATGCTCCAATTATGTTTTAATAAAGTGCATTCCTACTTCCAAACGCATGATACTAAGCTCCTATTCTTTTTCTTTTATGCTGCATCATAATACGTATTTAATTAGTGATCTTAGAGGTTTATAACGCAATGCAAATGTAATAAAAAATATATAAATTTATGTATAGTATGACATTATATCTCACGATATGAATGGGAGATTTCCAAAAAATAGTTCCTAATATGGTTAATGTCACACTGTTGGGGAACTCAGTTGGCATCGTAACAGTGATTTAACTGCACTCATAACAAATCCAAGATATTTATGAGCTTTTAGTGCACTAATTTGAACTATGCTGTTAAGTATAACAAGGATATCATGAAGGACGCCTAAATGTGGTAGATAAGTAGAACATAATAGGTGCTTGTGGTTAAAAAACAACCGTGTAGTGAACATGTGAATCGTTATAAAATGTGAAGCATATTCCCTCTCAGGTAGATTGTAAGCACGTTCAATTGTTTTGACTAATGGAACTGGAGAAAAATTAATCGCCGAAATGTGAGAAGGATAAGTTAGTGGGATAAACTCAACGATGGACTAATCGAGAGAAGAGAACTTCAAGATGAGACAAATATAGCGCGTCTAAGATAAAGGAGAAAGCATGAAAAAGGAAATAGGCAGTTGCTTGGATAAGTTATCCCAAAACAAGTTCGAGGACTGAGGAGCAATCGTGGATCCTTTGTAAGAGGCTCTTTGCAATCGCTTTCCAAACCACAAATTCTCCAATTAGGTTTCCACGGAATAATATTTCTTCTTATTTACAGTGAGCATAAATAATATCAAGTTGAATCAGCATGATAAAAATTATGTTGATAATTTTCCCATTGCCTTCATCTACATCTACGTCTGCGAAGTACCGTGCAAGCCTCCACTAGGGTGTGTGGCTCTGGATGATTCCACATCAGGCATGAAGCTCTCGTCCCAATTCAAATCGGGACCTCGCATGTTCCTCCGGCCACTAAGCGCTTACCAAAAAGCAGTCAGGAGAACAGTTCACTGCCATACCCGAAACTAGGAGAGTGCTACGTAAACGAACGTGCAAACACGCCGCACACTGCTGAAGACACATCTAGTGGTTTATAGTGCTAATACTATTAAAATTTGAAGGCTACCAGATACAACTTCATGCAGAGAACAAGATAATTACGGACATTTCAAGCAGGATGAAGTGTTAGTAAAAATGCTCTGTTATTAAACACAAGTGAAAAGTCTACCTTCAGCTTTATCAAAATCGTAATAATTCTGCAAGTCTGAAAATCCCCTATCTTGTACCTAACTTCAAGGTTTATAATCTTGTACCTTATTTCAAGGTGACGACTCCTACATTCGCGTGAGAGTTCGGTTGTTGGGAGGGTGGCTGGAGGGAGGGTGGCTGGAGGGAGGGTGGCTGGAGGGAGGGTGGCTGGAGGGAGGGTGGCTGGAGAGTGTGTGTGTACATATCGCTCGTGTATAAGAGTGGAGGAGGGGAGGGGGAGGAAATTGAGAGGGGTTGGTGATCGTTTTCTAGGGAAGAGCTTCTGCTGCGTTGCCATGGAGACGAGATGAGGGGTAGGGGCAGGGAGTGGAACGAGTGGGGGAAGGAGGGGTGAGATGAGTTTTGGGAGATCGCGAGAGGTGAGTGGTAATTGGATGCGGTTGCGAGAGAGAGAGAGTGAGATGGGGACTCGTTCCTTCCCGTTGAAGGGGGTGGTTAACATCCCCGGTGCAAGGAATGGGTGGAGGTTGGTGAAAGAGTGAGAGCACGGAATAGAGAGGTCTCAAGGAGGGGTTTGGGGGTTGGTAACGGATTGCATGAGTGAGGGGTGCAGGTAAGAAATCAATGGGAGAGCGTTTGAGGGAGTTGTAACTGGGGAGAGCACAACAATGGACGGATCTTAATTAATAGCGTAGAGATAATGGGACGATTGAGTGCAAGTAAAGTGGAATGACTAAGTGAATATTTTTTAAATTCTGAGTTTGAATATGACGATGGGTCACTTCCATTTCTTTGCCCTCAAAATAAGTTCAATGCCAAGTTAAGTTAATCTCCATTTACTATAGTAATTTTGGTAAGGTCACACTCACTTTTTAATTTTGGTGGCTCAAAGCGAGACTTAATATGCATCGCACTTATTTTTAGTGCCCAAAATGATAGTAAAGCGTAGTTCGTCAATCATTTTCGTCCTATTCTAAACGCGGTTGTTGTTAATGTAAAATGTTGTGATTATTAATTTCTTTAATAGCACTCATGCAAACTACATCACTGATTCGCGCAGCTTGTTTTGAGAAAAGCGGCTCTAATATATAAACTCAATACATAAACTCTTAGGTTGAAGCTGAGTAAAAGTTAAATCAGAACTCTCACTTTTCAGTGTTCAATCTGTTGATTGATTTGCAGCAAAAAAAATATTTTCTGTACATCCAGGAATGGTTTGAGGGTTAATCGGTAATAATGGAATTATTTATTTGTCATTAATTACGTAGATAGTAAGAAATTTCTTGAACTACAACCTTCCTGTCATAGCTTCAAGTTTGGCGTGACCGTGGCCACAAAGCTAGTTTTTGCGAAATTATGTTCACCGTTAAGGGAGCGGCGTGTGTTTTTCGAGGATTATTCTAGCAATAAATGTACTTGTTTTGTTTCATGCTGCAAAATATACGATGTATATTTTACAAATACGTGAAATTTAATGGGATACTGAAGTAAGACTAGTCAAATATATATTGTTGTGTAAATCTAAGAATCAAATTGCGAGCCATCGCAAGAATGAATGGCATAGGGCATTAAGCATAATGAATGGCATAGGGAAATTAAGGGCGACGGCCTGGGAAGGGGTTGACGTGAAGTCCTCTTTGTCCACGACCTACACTCTGGAGGATTGAGGTTGGAGAGCGTCTCTTAATTTACAATATGAAGGAATTAATTCACAATGCGGACTTAATTCTTATTTTTCTTTACGTATATGAGGCAATGAAGGAAATAGAGCACGACATTACGGCTTTTACATCAATAACGCTCTTTAGCCTAAGTTTGCCGTCTGGTATCTCTGGGCATAACATATTGGTTTTTCACTTCGAGCATGTATATAATGTAGATGATGTTGGCGAGGAAAATGGCAGTCCTCAGGCGTGTGACGTCAAACACGGTGAGTCTGCCGATAATGCATACAATGACTTTGCTAAAGAAGCATCTTTGTTATTTAAATGAATCTTGATTTTCGTATTATTGATGGGAATTAAAAATTGTAAACAAATGTGGTAGTTTTTCCAGAAGGATTACTGTCGGAGAAGGCGCCATTTGCGAATGATAACATATGCATGTTAGTTATGAAAAGGCAAATGAACGTATATTTCCAAGAAAAGCTTAGCGTTACAACAAAATCTTTAGCCAATATAGCAATGTCTAATGGACCCGCTATCATTTATGCTTTAGATATGAAAATCACTTGAAAACACGTGGTCCCTGGGCACTAGTGTGTAAACACCTCAATGGATTACCATATGTGATGTCACATGTGGCAGTGGATTCATGGGTCCTCCACGCGGAGACTCCCCCCGGCCTGAAGCTCGCGCTTATCGCCAGGGGTAAACGGAGTCGGCGGGGAGTACGAAAGAAAAAAGGAAAGGGTGAAAAGGGTATCATTCGACCCCAGAGTCATTAATAGGCTAAGGGGCATGAAACGAAATGCGAAACAACATTTCTTCTAGGGCGTTTGCAACGATGAATCCTATTGATGAGGAAACAACGGAGTCGAAGCCTGTCGCCCAGGACCCGGCCCGCCTGGAACGTCACATGTGACAACTTGCTCTGGCCCTACAAATATTACATTGCAAGGAGAGCGTACGTGCCCCCTACTCAACACTTTCTCGGAGGCTTTTCACAATGCCGAAGATCCCAATCGTCACGATGCCTTTTTTTCGTACTTTCTGTGCTAAGAATGGAATATCTCATGGCATTTATGATAGAAGGAAATCGGGTCAAGCATCCGATGCGGGAGGAGACTGGGAGATAGGAGTTGGAATAGGCGGTGGTAGAATTTGAAGTTGTGAATATATATATATAGAGGGGTGAGAGAGCAGGGGGTGGCAAAAGTCAAAGGACTCCCTCAGGAATGGCTGCGGCGGAGGAAAGGACCATTGCTACGGTCTGGTTGGGGATGGGACAGGGAAAGGGCAAACTCGGAAGCGAGTGACTTGTATGGCGGACGCGAGAGAAATTTCCTCGGAGGAAAGAGGAGAGCGAGAGATGGGCAAAAGAGGAAAGGCTTGCGGAGTTCATTTTTTGTACGAGTGGGCGCAGTGGGAGGTGAAAGGCAGGAAGAAGGTAGGGGTAGTGAGATGAGGACTATGGGTCTTCTTCTTCAGTCCAGATCCCGTTTCTTGCTCCGCAACGTGGGATATGGGATGATGCTGGACAGTGAGAGAGTGCCGTTTATGGCACAGCCTGTTTCGCAGAGATAACGATGCCACTGGGGCATATTCGGCAGAAAGGTCGGGCGGTTGGAAAGTGTTGGAAGGCCGGAAGAAGAGAATAGGAAAGGGGACGTGGCTCGGGATCGGAGGGCAGCGTTATGTTTTAATCGAGGGGAATGATGAAGGGGGTGAGAAAGGTAGGGAGCTATGAGCGAGGCGAATGGCGGAAAAGTATTCGCGCGAATAAAGGGGACGTGTCGAACAAAGCAAGGAGAGCGTCGTGAAAAGCGCGTTTGGGACTTTCGAATTGAGTGGCGGGAACAAAGTGATACCAGAGGTATCGTGCAGTAGATGTAAAGGGGCAACCACTAAATTAGACCATGAATGGTTGATGTTCTCAACTAAGGAAGCCGGTGACGCATTAAACTAAAGCCCGTTTCACACGAAATTTGATCCAGCACAAGGTCTAGTATACTCGCTAGTATGCTAGCTTTCCAGTATCGTGCGAATAGAACCAGTATACTGGCTAACAAGCATGCTAGCTAGTATACTCGCTGAGCCACTGGATTTCGTACTTGATGCGGTACTAGTTTGCTACTAGACCCAGTAGGACTCAGTGGCCATCTACCAATCACGTTCACGTTACGGACGCTGTGCGATCTTCTCTTTTTAAAATTAGTATGGAATCATATGCAATAATTGCTTAACAGCAAGCACAAGGTCGATGATCGTGTGAAACCTTCTAGTACCGTTTCTAGTATACTGGGTTTCGTCCTCAATATCAAGTACCAGCTAGCATACTAGGTCTTGTGCTGGATCAAGTTTCGTGTGAAACGGGCTTAATGTATAGAGCTAGAATCGTCGATCGTGATACTAAAATAGAGCGGAAGACCTTGAAAAGAAAATTCATCATGTTACAAGTGATTCTTTTTCAGGTTGGCCTATATTACCCGCTTCACTAATGTAGGAAAGCGGTAATTACTGTATAGCTCTTGCGTTGCATCAAGAGTTATCCCTAATCCTATTGATCTTCGAGCCTCTTAAGTTTCAATGGTATCTGTTTTTTTTTTGTCCTTGACCTGCAAGTAAACTTTTGATTTTAGGAATTCTTGCAATATTCATTACAATCATCTTGGCATACATTTCAAATAAAATATTCTTATAGTCATTTAACAGATTAATAAAATAATAAGCAAATCAGGACGCCTGGGTTTTTTTTGCCTATTTGTTAAAAGCATTTGGCGAAAATCTGAAAATTTGAGGTCAAGTCTCCTTAAAGTATGAAAACAACTTAGTTTATGACATTGATTTTGAAGGATACGGGGTATGTACTTGAGTATCATCGGTTTAAATATCTACGCTTGTTGAAGTTATTTTGCTTGAGAAAAGCAGCTTTGAAACGAATTTTACACCTTTAGGGAGTAAATAAATAAGCATGGTTATAAGTATCTTTTAATCGTCACTATAAGAATTTAATTATGAATATAAATTCTACTCTGGCTGTACACCAGGTCTGGTCCTCTACCCCCACCGACGCTTCGATGTGTGATTCGCTTATGACCTATTCGGGACCTGACCAGGTATGTAACCGGAGAAAAATTTTTATTTAACATTTTCCGATATAGAATCAGTTCTTGCATATTTTTTTAATGCTGGATTACTTGCTGCGGTCATAAAAACGTTTACCATGAAAAATTAGATGAAACGAGCTTCATTGCATTTCATTTTATACTCTACTGATTATTAATGTCATATGAGGGAAAGTGAAAATGTTGTTTTCTCAGCACAGAGATATTTGATTGCTTAGTTGAAAAAATAAGATAAGATTAGATTAGATAAAAATTATATTACCAAAATTTCCTCTTTTATGGCTATTTACTTAGTCAAAATCAAATTTTAATTTTAAAAATAGGCATTTTCATCGTAAACCTTATTTAAAAATTTATATACATATTCACTAACATATTTTCGTCACTTGTCCTAAATTTCATTTTTTTTTAACTGACTCAGTATGATAGAATACATTTTAATGCTAGGTCAATAGCACATATTTTAGCGATATATCTATTTAGTGCAGTCGATTAGTGAAAAAAAAATTTTAACTGTCGACAAATTCAAAATAGTCAGTAAAATAGGTATTCCATTTCTTTCATCTTCCCTGTGGAAGAACGAAAACATATCAAGATAGAGATATATCACTTTCCAGGTGAAAAGTCATTTCTGATAGCCCTAGTTACAGCAGCTTTAATTCTTAGAGCAGTAGTACGAACAAAGTAATCATCAAAATTATATCTCATTATTACATTCAGGTAGGGTTCTAAAGTTAGAAGAGTAGTGATTGATAATGCCGCTGTTACCCTTGCAAGAGCATTTGGGAAAGGAGATAGTTTCGACGGTTTTGGCAACGAACTAGAAAGTAGTTACTTCCAAAGATGGAGTTGGTTTGTATTGAGCAGAAAGTTTGTTATTAATGCTGGATAGAGGGTTCCTGAGTTTAGGAGGTCTGCCGAAGTCTGCCGTTTACTTCGTGATTGGCCTGCGCGGCCGAAGAGGGTGAAATTAGTTTAGGACTTTGAGAGGATTTCGAGGGTAGAGCTAAAGTATAAAAGAAGTAGAGGAATTTTCGATGGTAAGATTTAAGAAAGTAGACTCAGATCCAGAAAGGGAAGTAGGATCGCAAGCCTCTTGCATTTGAAAGAGCTATAAATAATTTGTGGAAATAAATAAATATTACTTGTAGTTTTAAAAGCAGCAGCGGAATATAAGAAGAGGCTTTTATAAGTACCTACAGTAATAATCACATTGATTACTGGACGCATTTAATTGCTTAAAAAAAAGAATTTTAAATGAATTATATTTGTGTCTTGAAACATTTTTACAATTAAATTTCAAGCCAAATTTACATTTAAGCCTTACGACTATTTTATGTACTGAATTGCACGTAGTGCGTTGAGTATTAAGGTCATAAAAAATTAAATTACGACGATGGGAGAACTGATGTGATATTTCTGCAAAGACATTTAGAAAAATCAATTACAACCCTTATATATAGCCTTCTATGGGTCAAGCGTTTATGTAGTGGGACTCCATTTTCCTGTAGGACAGGGGTATGTGTGTGTTGTAAATTTTGATCAACTATGTAGTAGATGATGCAGTTCAAATAAGTAGAAAAATATTATGGCATCATATTCAAGATGGTGTATCCAAGACAGACAAAGGAAAATCCTTGGTATCCATAATGGAAAATGAGAACTATTTGACACTAAACTTCGTTTTATTGTTAAAATGACATCATTTTACAATTTAATATGCATAGAGAGGAAAACCATACATTAATTTATCTTAACTGCTAAGGAAGGTGACACCCGTCATTAATTGCATAGGTACCTCAGCGGCTGCGGAATAATCAGAAGGAATAATGTGTTATTTGAATTCATGAGGGTGATGAAGGGCTAAAAGCAAAAAATATGTGGAAGCACTAAATCGCAACAATGCTGATGAGGCGAATTCTCATATCGGCGAATCCCAAAATTGATTCTCGTGCTATTGATGTTGTGCCGCTTGAAATCTCGTCATTTTTAATCTTATTTATAACGCTTAATATATGCATGCGCAAATAAACCTAATCATCCCGATCAATTTTTCTTTTATCCATTTCAGGTCCCTCGTAAAATTAAGTGCCAAAGTGGTTTAACTAAGGTCGTTTTGAAGAGCTGAATTACGCTTTCATATTAATGTCCTTCTTTGAATGAGGCACCGTATCAGAAATTGATAGAATTGTTTCATTACATATAAATTCTGAATGTTTTTGGCCGCCAGTAAAGAATTATTTTTAAACATTGTAATGTGATCTTAAAAGCACGTAATATTTCTTTGAAATACAAGTATACTTGGGAATGGAGAAACTACCCGAAATAGTATAAGAATATGGCGATTCAACGGCATAGTCCCACTTGACGTACCCAGCAGATGAGCATAGATATACTTGCATGGCTGTCACTGCACTTGGCCGCAACCTTCGTTTTGAAAATTTTGAACGCCACTACACTTTTTTTTTGCTGGCGATGAAATCACATGCACGTAACTCGGAGACTGTCTGTAGTTATTCTTGTCGCAAATTCGTATAGATCTTGCCTCAAAGGAATTGCAATTGAAAGTTGTTACGCACACCGTCAGCGTGCCTGAGGCATCGACTAATAGGTACCTACGAAATCCGGAGGCCAAAATCAGTAAATGTTGTAAGATCTGCCTTCTCATTTGGATTTAAACCGTTCAAGTAGATATATATTCCTTGTAAATTTGCAAAAAAAAACTCTTTTGCCTGATAATAATTTCACCTCCCACAAGCACACTTTTAAAACATTTACAGGATATTACCCCGGTGGCAACTAAATAAATTTTTATAAAGTCCTTATATTAATTGCCGCTTAATCAGAAAGTGTTTTAACTTTTTTCATGTCAATTGCAAAACATTCCTCATCAAGGGAAAAACGTTTTTTTTATTTTAGCAGTAGGTACTATACGACTTTCAAAGAACGTCAATTTACTGAACTTTCTACCGACATCGCAAAACGGAATCTGGCTCTACTGAAACTCTTGTAACGTCTCTTTTTTCATATTCACATACATAAGTCGCTAATATATCAGTGGTCGTGAACTCTGTGTTAGTTTCCCTTCTCTGTATTTTTCGAGGACTGATCTCCAGCTGGCTGAAGAAAACGCAAATCAAACGCTCGTGTTATTCCCAAATGACTGATTTTCCCATCGTGTCCCTCAGGGTCGAAAAAAATGGATGATAACATTTTTTACGATTCAAAGTTTTCTGTAAACTCAGAGTTGATCACAACTTGGTTACGACGTACGACTTGGCCGTCATATATCGGCAAAGTAAATAAATGTTCAATATTCAAAACATAAGCATACAGTCTTTCAAGTCACATTTGGTGATAAATATTTTGAAGAAAAATGTTTTATTGCAGGTATGGAATTCAAATTTTCTACTCATTAACAAATTATTAATGATCTCGCGGTAACTCACCACTATGCAAAGTTGAAAAGTTACTGTTGGTACTGCTACGATTCTTTCGGTTTTAATCTATGATTTTAAATAGAATATTCTATATTTAATCACAACTCCTTGAGTTCACCAAAACTTTTTAATAAATTCCAAAAATCACCGTACAACTACTGCTGCATTTGAATAGGAATATTCCCCGATTCGTCTATGTGATGATCTTTAAAGCAGACGAAGTTAATCATATACTGCTTTGAGTACCAGGAGAGGATTATTTGTTTGTTAAATTAGTTATGGTTCACTCTTATGGAACACATAATTTTAGTCATTCATATGCTAATTTATACCCCGTGCTCTAAATGCTGTCACCTATTACGGAGTCGAATCAGTTCACGCAGACTCACATTAATGTTACAACGTATCATTCCGCAACTAATTTCTTTCAAAAGCTTCGGATAATATTTTTGAGATCTTTGTCAGCGATACAAGTTGTATTGGCGTGAAGGATTAGTGTAGATGTGACAGTAGAATGAGATAACTTAAGTATTTAAATGCGAGAGGTTCTGCACAAATCGGAATTCACACGGATCTCGGGTAAAGGAACAGCAGATGGATGAGCATCGTCGAAGGTGGCCAGGGAAACACTGGGAAGGGTAAAGGGCAAGAGCAAGATCCACGACGATTGGTCGAGGGTATGGGATTAATGAAAGGGTGCGGGGGAGAGGAAAAAGGTTTAGGGGCGACTCAGCGGTGGATATTAATGCCTGCTCTTGAGATTCCCTCTCAACCGTGGGTTGTTGATGCTTCTCCGATAATTTCCACTTAACAATGGAATGTGCGGAGTCAACTCCGCCGATTGCTTGAACTCAGGCATTGCTGGAGTATCTTTGCGAAGTCGAACTTCAATATATCCAACTTATTTGCGAACAGTGGCGGAATTTTCCAATTACTTCCCAAGTGATTATGCGTTGTCACTGAAGTATGTATCTAATGAAAATCGGTTCGGAAAGCCAGTTCTCAAATCTGTTTGCATTAATCAATGCTTCCAGTTTGTATGCTGAAGCTCCCAATCCATCGGTTCAAACCTCTGTGAGGGAGATTACATTTTCATTGTGTCTCACTCTGCGACGACCAATATTTGTTTCGTGAAGAAAAACATTCTGGCAAAGCGCGATGGCTTAAATCTAAGGGAAATAGTTTAAATTATTTTTTCCGTGTTTTTAATGGGACACGTTTTAATTTCACGAAAACCTTTTGATTATATTCACTATCTGATGTGTATTTGGAGTGTATTGAGGTTTTCAAATTATACGTCGCATTTGAAATCCTTATAATAAATATAACTTCTTCAATTTTTGACATCACAAGTTATATTGGAAGAAGGGCATTTCTGCAAGAAAATGATTTCTTTCCTTTGATTTAGTAGAAGCAGTATATCGAACTCGTATGTATTTACCCTAACTGCGAATACTGGATGTTCTGACACAAAATCGTTTAAACACCATACAAAATCGTACAATTAAATATGGAGTTAGAATTGCATAAAATTTTTATTTTACTTTTATTAAAAGTATTGAGTAAAATTTCTCTCATATTCTTTGAGCTCCCATATTTGAAATAATTGAGACATCTCACTGCCCAATTAAATAATCATTCTTATGTAGTGCGTTCTGACGCAATCTTCCCGTATGGGGCATCAGTGTACCTGATGATGAGGTATTAGCGTTCAATCACTCAACAGAGTGCCGATATTTTTTTTCCTGCGATTCAAAGCATCCTTAAGAATGAGGTAATACCTTTTAGACATTACAAAAGAGAGCTTCTACGAACTACAAAAAAATATCACGTAAGATTGATATTTCAACGATCGTGTGCTTTGTACCCGCTGCTTCGTAGGAAAAATATAATCCCTCTCTTGACGCACAAAAGAAAAGTTTCGCTTTTGGAAGAAGCTGAAGAAAGTACATATTTATAAACCTATATAGGACAAAAAAGTCCCTCTTTATGGTCCAAGGCTCGTCTGGTTCTCAACACAAGCGGAATGGCGCCACCTACGTCCGTATTACTTTATTAAAGGACAAAGAGAACATTTGCGGGAGCCCAGGCCACATTAAAATTCAAGTCGTCAAAATTTCCTTCTTTTCTCCATCTCCAGAAGAAAAGGGAAGGAAACACAAGAGCTCCCCTTTCCTCAAGATCCTTCCCGATCCGGAGTGAAAAGAATAAGTGATGAGGGCGAATGGTACGAGCAAAAAAGTGATCATCGGAACACCTCTCTCCTTCACGGCTATTTCTCTCTTATATTTTACAATCCTTCTCATCAGAATGCCTTTCTCGAGCTTATACGTTTCTATGAATGTTGGAGATATTTCGGGACGAACATTATAATACTATGATTATGATTCAGATGCAAACGAAATTTACAAAACGCTGAGATATAACGTATTGGTATCGTTTTAGGTGCGTTGATATTTAATCAGAAACGACGTGGTGCTCTAAAAACAAAAAGAGAAGGCTTTAGTTATTATTAAAAACATTCTAAAATTTGGGAGTACTCAAACTAAGGAATGTAAACTCCAAAAACTTATTTTTTACCAACTCTAAATAAGAATATTACAAATATCCATAGCTGTTAATGTTTAAATCAATAGCAAAAGTTTAAAAATTTTCATTAGGACATTAGGAATTTCTTTTAGTTGAAAGAGAGGTGTATATTTTCGTTGATAAAATAGTCGGTAGTGAACGTAATTTAAATCAATTACAGTCGTGTATATTTGATTATTTGCAGTGTTTTTCTCATACCCAACAAAAGTTCAAGACATATTTCAAACTAACCATTCCGTTATTCTATGTTATGTTGATCATATATCAAAAAAGAATTCAAAATCTCAATTAGTATTTTTGAGATTTGTGTAATTTTTCTTCTGTTTGTGAGAAAATGGGGAAGTGAGAAAATACGGTGATAACTTTAGCCGGTATTTAGCAGGTTATGATTAATTTACTTGGGTTTGCATGAGCATTATATTCTCCCTATAACGTCCAACCCCAGGTATTTCCCCATCCCAGGGCTATCTGCGTCTACTGCTGAACTGGACGAATCTTCCCTTACATATAGGAAATTAGGATAGTGATTGCACGGAACTAATATTCAGGGTCATTAAAATGATTCATTCCCAAGCGTTAGGTATTGCAACAAGTCATCTATTCAATAGGTACTTAATTGGCTATGAGTTGGGGGCAGTTAAAACTTTTTCAGACTATGACGATTAAAACGTGTGAAGCACGTTCTCCTTGATTTTGAACTGACGTGAGTAGAATCCCTGTTCTGAAGTCAATTCCGTCGGGATTCTCACGGCATTTGCTTCCGTGGCAATAGAAATACTGAAGAATTCGAGTGTTTGGGAGGGGGTAACAAGATACCGTGGGAAGATATCCCTTTGTCAGTGACACTGAAAAGTGATACCCGTAACATGACTCGTAAAGTGTAACTTGGTCATCTGTTTTCGGAAAATAATGTGCCGGCTCAATATCAGAGAGGCACAGCTGCAGCGGTGTCGGGTTACGCAGTGGAAAGGGAACCGAGACTTGGGAGGGGAATTCATATTACAAAATCCGTCGCAGTTACCGAGATATGCTTAGGACAGTTCTCACCTTTTTGACATCAAGTCACACTTGAGGTGGTTGGAAATGCAGATGGCACACCAGTGAACAAAGAAAAAATTAATAGACTCATAAAAAATAAAGTATATACGAAAACCGATAATCAAAACTAATCGTTTTTAAACAAAAATAACAAAATTGAACAGTCTAATAATTTAATTTATTATTATTGATCTTTTATTACTTTTATGAGCGTTGCGGCACAGCAGTAGCAGCAGCAGAGGGCACACCAGTGTGTCGCGACACACCGGTTGAGAATCACTGGCTCGGGAGATCGCGCTCGCGGTCTTCAAGACGTCGTCCTATCTATCTAGGGAGATTCTACGAATTCAGATGAAAAATATGGTTTGCACGATTTGATCAAGTAGAGATACAGCTATGCCGTAAGTCATTTTAAGAATGAGTGTTGACTACCATATTAAAGAGCAATCAACTTTTTGTTGTCAGCGGAGTATATACTTTGGCATGAGATATATATGGACCAAAAAAATCAAAGACGGGAATTATCCTCCCTCTTCGAATTCAGACTTTTCTCATTAAAATATTTTGATACAATTGAGGCAATCGTGTAAACGTATATCATGTTACGCTTCTTCATCGGCGCTCTGCTGCGAGAGCAGCCTCACGCCAACCCTGGGCCCCCGATTAAGCCGTCTACAGTGCACAGCTCGCTCTCCCCCCCACCCTCCCAATCCCGGATACTTTCTTAAGGTTCCAGTCGCGCTGACGGTGCTAAATCATTCCTTGAATAACAGAAGCTTCCCTCTCTCCCGGTTAGTATTTAGGTTTGGGTGATTCCGTAACGCTACTCGGCATCATCCGAGGGCTGCTACTAAACGATACACTTTTCTAACTTAAATTACGATTTTCCAGATAGTCATCTCGTACTTTTCGTACTTACCTATGAAAGTGCTGCACAAGTTTATGCCCTAAAAAGGAAAGTTTAGATTTATTTTCGACTTCATTGAGTTGATGTTCGATGTTTCATATTTTACACACTTATAAACGAGTAATAGTTGTATGCACGTAGGTATAATTTATCTTCAAAACTGCCCTAACGATTTTTATGACATACAGTATCATGAGTGTTATTGGAACGAAATATTCAATGGGCTAGGCCTTATCTTCGGACTTCATATCTAAAGAATGCGTTCTATTTGAGTACGGATTCTTTTCCGCGCTGCAAATTGTCGCTTGTATCGTGCGATTCTAGCTTTTCCGCTGAAACAATTTCAAATAGATAGAAATGACGAGTCCCAGAAATTTGAAATAACTACATATTATTCGTCAGATTCCGCCAGATTTGTACACTGCTTCATACACGCTCTCTTATTCTTAAGAATCCTAACATTCACGTCAACTAAATGTAGAAACTGTAATTAAGACCAACTGGATGATTGTCTTTTAAGAGCCTGGTAGCTAAGTTATAAAACTTTTAAAAGTAAGATACCTTAATCCGTTAGCTCTAGAAAACTGGCTCAAGTTTAATAATTTCTACCATTATGTCTTATCCTTGCAAACCACTTTCGCTTCACTTAGACTCATGCATAGCCTATTCTACCACATTAACCCATGACTTTCACGGACTACCTCTTACTATCACACCATTCATTCTACTATCACATACCTGCTTCGTTTTTCAACTATCATCCATTATCTCGACATGGCCAAACCAGCGAAGCACACTCCTTTCATATCTATCCATTACTGGAGCATACAACCAACCTTTCATCATCAATTTCTTCCTAACCCTATCCATCCTACTATTGCCGTCAACACTTCTCAGTGACAACATTCCTAGTTCGTTAAGCTTACTCTTATGCTTATTGTATTGGCTTACCAAGGTTTCGCTGCCACATAATAACGTTGGAATGAGAACACTTTTGTGCACTGCAATTTTCGCTACCTAGACAAATACTCCAAAATGATGCTCCAGATATGCTCCAGAGATATGCTCCACATGCAACCTACGACCCTCCTTCTGGCATTCGTACGCCATATACTCTTTTCATTTATCCTTACATCTTTCGCAAACATTCGTCCAAGATACACAAACCGTCTACTTCAATATTTACTTTCACCATACAATCATTCTTACCGCTCTCTTTATCAAAAATTACTATTTTGTTTTTTACGCACTTATCGTCAAATATATTCTTCTTGTTGCTTTATAGAAGTAATTTTGGAACCACTGTAATTCCTGCGTGCTCTCAGAGAGCATAATCAGCAAAATTGCTTAATCTGTGTTCCTTTTCGTTTGCACATTTATATTTCCAACCAATACATCAACGTTATCTCGACACGCATATCTGACACATTTATACATAACAACACTTAACAGCCACAGTTACAGTGCGCATTTCTACTTTACGCTATGTTATATTTAAAAAAAAAAAGCCACTCAAGACCCCTTCAAATCTCATACTTGCCTTTTTATTATCAAACGACGCCCACATAATATTCAATAACTTCTCATTCACTCCCTACTCCTTCAAAACCTTCCACTGCTTTTTTCCATTTACCATGTCACATTATGTCTTTCCTAAATCCACAAATGCACAAAATTATTTCTCACGGACGTCCATACATTCTTTTAGCACATACTGAAGTTATAGAAGCTGATCCAATGCTTCCTCTCCCAGGCATAACCCCACACTGTAAGCCTCCGATTTTGTCAATAGCAATCTTCCTCACACTTACGATTAATATTTTACTGAACATTTCCTGGAATACTCAATAAACTAATTGCTCCAAAATGTTCATCTTCGGTTTTATCACCTTTTCCTTAGTGCAATGGAACTATTACAGCATTCTTCCAATCCATATAACAACACAAAACCTTTTAAGCATCAATTATACAATTCAATGTAAGTTATGCCTTCACTTCAGGTTTTCACTGAGTATTCCATCAACACTTAGGTTTCTACCCATTTAATGTCACTTCGATTACCACCTCGTTCCTTCTTATTTCCTTTTGCATACTGACAATTTCGCATACTAATTTTCAAGGTTCATCCTCATCGCCTGCACCGTTATTTTATATTTTTTCGAAATACTCGCTCCAATAGTCTGTGATGTTAGATCAATTGTTGACGGTTTCACTTTGTGGAAATTCATATTAATCAAATATAGCACATTGTATTTTCCACACTTATATTTAC
This sequence comes from Pyrrhosoma nymphula, assembly GCA_963573305.1. Lineage (NCBI taxonomy): Eukaryota > Metazoa > Arthropoda > Insecta > Odonata > Coenagrionidae > Pyrrhosoma > Pyrrhosoma nymphula. The sequence continues at coordinate 150,018,396 of OY754328.1, forward strand.
TGCCACCTCGACCGGTTTCAACGCTTTTACGTTATTTTCAAGAGAAGACAGAGTGAGCAGTTTGTTTCACATATATATGTTTGAAAAGAAGGTGGGGTAAACAAAACGAAGGAGGCAAGAGGTGGGGACTTACGTTTAAGGAACAAGGTCAGGGTTTTCGGAAAAGGTTTTAGGGGTTGAGGAACTTACACAGTAAACAAAGGCGAATGCATCATCGGCACAACCTCGTTAACAATTTTTTTTCCATACATATTTTGAAATGCCTCAATTTCAAAATTTTCCACGAAACCCAGTTGAGCAGCTTTGTCAATAACATGTAAAATATTAAATCTATAATCAGATGAATTGTCACAGTCTAATAAATGCTTAGCAAACATGGATTTGTTGTCGGAATACAAAAATGATTTTGAGTGTTCATCTATTCTTACAATTAACATTATTCCAGTCTGCCCAATTAAAAACTATTACAATCATTTGTATTTCATTTTAACAGGTAAACTCCACTCTTTTCTTTTTCACTTATGCGATCTTTAGAATTAGATAGTGACAAAAACAATTTACTGGTAGTCACTGGATTATAAAAACATAACTTGACATTTTCCATTGGAAGCAATCTACTGAGTTTATAAGACAAGTTGCATAGAAAAGGTATTTTGGCCCACTTATCCTTGGAACACAAAATGGGAGAGAGAATTCTTCTTCCTCCATCTTCTTCTTAAGTTTGCGTTGCAGCAGTGAATCGACAATTATCTCCTCGTAACCATTGAGGGACGCAATGAGTTTAATTGTTTTCACTTCCATTTCAAATTCAGTTTGAGCAAGGGGAATGGAAATGAGGCGATTTATTAACGAGTGAAAAGCAGCCAGTTTATGATAATGGTGATGGTTTGACTCATTGGGGATTACCACATCAGTAAAATTACTTTTGGGGAAAATAGAAAACCAGTGGGAATTTTCTTTTATGGCTATTTTTAAATCCAAAAAATCCAAAGTGTTCAATCCTACTTCCACTATAAAAGATATAGATGGGTGCAAGGAGTTTATTCTTAACACAAACTGATCCATCTGTCTTTGACTCCCAGACTAAAGGCAAATAACATCGTCAACATAACGAAAATAATAACTAATGTTTTTGATGAGAAGATCATCGGAAGCGAAGAGTTTTTTCTCCAGGTTGTCCAAAAATACCATCGCCAAAATTGGAGAATGAGGTGACCCTATTGCTATTCCATGCGCTTGGGCGTAAAAAGTGTCATTAAAGTAAAAATAATATTGAGAAATGCACAGGTTCAAATGAGCTTCATAGTCCTTTATGATTGAGTCACTGCTACCAGCCTTTTTCAAATGTTGAAGAGAGAGTGCCTCTTTTGCGGGCACTGAAGGAAATAGTTTTGACGTCAAACGACACCAACATTTCATTCGATGTTGGAGAAATAGAAGATAATTTACTTGTCAAATCTTCTTGCCTGGCCTTTCTCCTTAAACTTAAGTCCCCACCTCCTGCCTCCTTCGTTATGTGTACCCCACCTACTTTTCAAACATGTATATGTCAGACAAACTGCTTACTCTGTCTCCTCTTGAAAATGACGTGAAAGCGTTGAAACCGGACGAGGTGCAATAAAAATAAGTGTGGAAAATTAAAGTGTTATCTGTGACGTTGCTCTCATCCCACACAATTTCGCCTTTTTTTCTTTAGAGCATCTATTCCCCTGCTCTCACCTAGCTTTGCCCTTTTTACCATTTCCAATGTAGAATTAAATTGTAATCAATACACTATTGCGTTTTGCTAGCCTCATCCTCCTCTCAATTTACCAAACCAATCTCTGTACAGGCCCAGGCTAAGGAGTCACGGTTGGCGACGGTCGCTGCCCCGGATGAACATTGTAACTAACTCAATACTGTCTTCTCTCTCCTCCTCCTGACCACCATCAAGGCCCGGCACCCGGTCATTAAATACTAAGATATTCCATATGAAACGCTCTACGAAGATATAAATTGTAATAAATTATTTCACACTTTTAACTAAAGGATATCAATGGTAATAAAGTTATTTGGCTCTTTGTACTAAGAGATGATTGCTTAAGGATCGATTTGCAATTTATGTACTATATATGTATGTTTAACGTACAATGAACACATTGTATATTTCGTGAGCTTTGTCGCAAATGGTACCAAAATTATACATCACTTTCATAAAATGGATTTTGCTTCGAAGACATTTACAAAGTTCATTTTTTTTAAGCACTTCATATTTCTTTATGAGCTGGATACTTAGTGATGACTTCCAAAAATGTGAATATTTAACCTTAATTAACCTATTCCACGCATAAGGGTTGACCCCAGTTCCGTAACCACCCGCCCTCCCTGATCGCAGACCTCCCGTCAATGTGGGCACCCATGGCGCTCAACACGGCGTCGTCGCAGCCTTGCTCACTCCGGGGCGCCTTTGCGGGGAAAGAGGACACACTTTTCTTCTTGCACCGTCCTTCTGCGAGGCATTGTGTTCCCTTCTCGTGAATTTTCCCCCGGAACGAGAAAAAGCTGGAACAATTCCAAAGATGAATAGCCTCAAGAAAATTTCAGATCCCCGGGAAAAATTAATGAAAAGAGGAGGCAAAATATGCGGAAATAGGGCTAGAGTGAAAATGGGAGGGTGTTAGGAGGTTAAGGTTCAGGCGAAAGCATGCTACAGAGAGGGTGGTGGGTGGGAGGGGAAGTTGCAAGAGGTTGTGAGAGGGGGAGGGTGGGGGTTGCGGGAAGGAAGGGATAAGGGTTGTGGGCGAAGCGAGAAAACTCTTGGGGGTGGGTAAGAAGAAGAGGAAGAGGGCTGCAGAGGAGGTCACGAGGTAGGGTATAGGGAGAGGAGGGGAGAGGAATGTTGTGGAGGTAGCAGTGAGGGGTGAGGGGAGGGAGCAAGAGAGGGAAAAGCAGTGGTTTCGTATTTCAAGAAAGCACAGTCAACCCATAAAGTAGGATTTACTCATTTATTTCCACCCTTTACCATTCAGCGCTTACACTCTTCCCCCAACTCCCCACGGCCTTTCTTCCGCTTCAAACCGACCTTCGATCTCGGAGGCCCTATTAATTCCTTCCTCCTCGCCCATGGGGAGCTTCTAAAATCCAGCCCCTTTAAAACACTCTCCCCTTCCCGCTCTTTTCTTACGTGTTTCCTTCCGCGCTATGTTATCTCTCATCGGAATACCCCTCCCTTCCTTCGACAAAACCTGTAGTTCCCTTCTCCCGCTCATATCCCCTCACTACCTTCAGACGACATACTCGCATCCGCCCTACGTATCAAAAGACTTATCTGGATTTTTCGGCTTTCTCAAACCATATTAAATTCAGAATGGAGTATTTGCACAAATTTAGGAAACAACGGCAAATGTTAACTTTTAACATAAAAACCCTAAATCCAAAATTTAGCTGTTGCACATTGCCTACTTTTTAAATAATAAGAGATTTAAAATCACAATTTTAGCCTTGCGCACAAACAGACCGCGGCCATATTGCGACTGCTGTGACGTCATCCCCCTGACTCGGCAGTCGCTACCGGGTTTGTTTACATTCGTTCTGGTTCTTTTCCGCCTTGAACGGTGAATATTTTGCGCAATAGGCTATAGGGTGCCGAAGTACACTATGCAGGTACCAAATTATACCCATGGCATAATTAATACGATAAAGAAGGACCAGAGTTTAATGAATTGAACGATAATGTAAGCGATTTATGCCTATTAGACTGTGCTATTATTTTGTTTGTTATGCCTGCGAAGCACTTATACAATCATTCAATTTCATCAATCCTGTAAAAAACAACAAAACAAAAAGAGCACAGCACACAGGACATTGGCGCGTTAAAAACTATGGATAGTTATACAAACTGAAAAGTAAGAAAAAGTACCCCCTCGGATCTCTCGTGATCTCCGAACTGCTAGGCGATGACTTGACCGCGTCTCCATCACCATAACCGACATATCATTGTTTAAAATACGGGAATTATAAAATAATTCATCCATGTTTTCATATGTTTAAAATATTTTCCAAATGTTTTTTCATTTCAGTGATGGCAATATTTTTCGGCCACCAAACCGTTAGACGCAACATTTTAGACAGCTAAAAACCCGTGTGCACAATCTAAACTAAACTCAGTATATTTCCATTTATGATTAAGTAAGATACTTTATACTTTTCTACAAAATTTGTAGGTACTTAGTATTTTACTTAATCATGAATACAAACAAAAATAACTTATACGAAGTGAAGCCTGCCACTGTCAAGTTTTGCGCAGTAAGTTTAGACTGTGCCACCATGCACACAAACATAGTACATGGTAAAGCACTCGGTAGTCAACACCATTTAAGACGCACGCAATATTATAAACTAACAGCATATTCGTAGATTGGGTTTTGCTTCGCTATCTGTTAATACCAGCTGAAAATGTGCCCAGATAACCAAGATTTGAGGTGAAAATTTCTTATTTTTCCAGATTTTTAGTTTAATGATTTCAGATTAGTAAGCATTTTCAACAACTATCAATAATAATTTTGGAGAAACATTGACAGCAAGAGAAAACACCCATTGAGATTAGCGTGGTGATGAACGAGACTGATATTTTCGTGAATACACGTATCGATTGTAAAAAAGTTTCAAATAATCAAGATTGATATTATAAAATGAAGAGGGTTACTACTTATATTGTACTCAATATACGAACATATTATCGAGTGCCACAATGTTCACATAAAATCCGAATAACTTATTTCAAGGTTAGAGACGATAACCTTAGAACTTCCGACCTGCTAGGCGATGAATTCACCGCTGAAAATATACCCCATTATAAAAGTTAATACTGGCCTACGAGGAAATTTATAACTGCTACAAAAGCGATCGGCATTGGATATTTGGTGATTGAATTGAATAATTATGAGTAGCAATAATATATGTAGTTTGCAGTTTAAGATAACCTGCATGGAGTACAAATTCGCATGTCAAAATAATAAACATGAAACAGTTTCCCTTACCCTGGCACAAGATGTACACATGCCGTCGATCAAATTAAGAATAACATAAGAAACAATATACTTTTACAGTTACGCCATTTAAAACTTTGGTAATTTTTTCTAACTTTTACTATATTGGTAGAGAATTCTAATGAATTAATGAATGACAATTCCCCTCTTTACTATTCACCCAAAATTATCCGCATTCCGCCAAGTCATTACTCGATAGTTGATGCAACAACCATAGTTTACAGTTGGATCAAGCCTCGATTATACCTGTTAACTTTACAAACGTAATGATTCCCTATTTTGAATCAGTAAAGTCGGAATAATTCGTATATTTCCACTTCATACATCCTCAACACGCTATAACACAGTCTCACCCGTCTGCTGCAAGGGGGATTACGTCACTACGCAACGAGCCAATGGCTGGGCGTAAATATATCGTTGCGAAAACAATGCTCAATAAATCGTGATTATTAAACAAACTAGGCAAGTTTAGAGCTGGTAATTTATATATATTATTATGAAAACACAATTTACGATATAGAATGGATTTCATAGCAATTTGCAAACACTCCATTGGTCTCGGATATTTTGCAATTATAAATTACATTTAACAGCTAATTTTGTTATAGGCCAAAATATTTTTTGTAAATATTTCTGTTCAATAGTTTTTCTACTTGAAGATCCCCTCCTCCTGGCTCCTGCCTGAACCACCTAGAATTATAAACCAATTTCTCTCAATAGACGAGCGGTACTGGATTTTTCAATATTAAAATTAAAAATATTCTGGGTGGCATTTCCACTCATTTATTTTATATCAAACTATTTTTCCCCTGAGTGCCGTTCTTAAGGCTAAATTGATCGTATTTCAATCATATTGAGATCTAGGCCCGATTCTGATCTTCCACCAGTCAATGACTAACTGCTAGTAAAATGATAACAGCTAGTTAACTAATTATTCTCCTATCAATACAGGAACGCTGGTATAGTTATCATCACAATGGTCGGATGCCGTTGTGGTTTGGCTAAACGTTTCCTAAAACTCACACAGTATAAAGTTCATGTTTTGAGTGAATGGAGGCCAGGAACTTCCTCTATATTTTAATTTGCTTTGTAAAGTAATAGTACTTTTTAAAACATACCAAATGGAAACTATCCTGAGGCCACATGTGTGATTTTAGTGGAATGGAAGCCTGGACCCTTCCATTCTTAGCTGCTGTGTTATTTGCTACGATGTCAACGTCAGTTTCCGAAAGCAGCAAACTATACAATTAAGCACGATTACAATGAGCTTAATCAGCATATTTAACAGTTCAGGTTCAATTGAATATAGGCATTTCTTAATGTCAGTATTTCAGTTGGAAATACCTATTGAAAGGGCATTATTACGAGAAAAAAATGTGAAAATATCTTTTTCGTCTAGATAGACCTGCAACCTGCCTACAACTAGGAATATTTATTTCTTGGCTTTCAAACGGAAGAAAGAGAGCAGAAATAAATGCCCTGCATACAACATTTTTACCGGCTGTGTAAGAAAACAAGTAATTTTATGCCCTGGAACTATATTACCTTTTCATGAAGAGATGCATATTTTTCATAATACATTAACAAAAGTTCAATGAAACGGCTTCATAATGAGCTACAAATTTGCCTGCTATCAGCCATTCCATTGGTTCCGGTTGTGACTTGAGAGCGTTTAAGTTTAAATTTTCGTATCAAATACTTCAACTAAAATATACTGAAGTACACTTTTAGTTAGCAATAAGAAAAGGTAATTTTACAACTTAATATGCAATCAAAAAATTAACTAGCATTTTTTGAAATTGGAAAAAAACCTGTGGATCCGGGTGTGACTCACAGAAATGACACTTAATAACATGGAATACTTTAAGCTGTAAACTCTGTGAATAGCTTAAACATTGAATATTGAAATAAATATCAGTAATATTAGAGATACTGTTCTTTAGTTATAACGGTTATAACTAATGGAGATGTCCACAAAAGCATCAGTATTCTGGTTGCACAATTTTTAATAAGTTCCAGGTGTGACATTGTGAAGCTCCGGGTGTGTCCTAATTATTCTTTTTGCTCTACATTATGATTAAAATTCAATTTTTACTTTCAAATTTGGGTAATGGCTTAGTATATTTGATCAATTAAGCTATATTAAATTTGGTTAAGTTGAAATTTTAAACTGTAGAACAAATATGTAAACACATTTCGTTATTATAACAACTAAGATTGATGAAATATCCATTGAATTGATAAGAGCACTGAAGCAAAGGAAAGGAAAATATATTCAAACTAAACAAGACATATATGAAGGTGGCAAGTGACCAAAATAGTTTGGAGAAATAGTGATGATACCCATAGAAACAGTATTAGCGGAAACCAAAAAGAAATAATTGGATGCTAGAGGACCTAAACACCAAATGTCTAGATTAAGAAATGAAGATGAACAAGGAGAAGACCAAGTGTATGGTCATCGGAGGAAAATGGGAGAAAGTTAAATCAAACAAGAAGAAGAATGCATAGAGTAAGTTAAAAGCTTAAAATATATCTGGGGAGTATTACAACAGAAGATATTTGTTGTACATCTGAGATAAAAATACGGATAGCATTAGGAAAAGTAGGATTCCAAAGGAAAAAGTTGCTACTCTGTGGGCCTTTGAACAAAGAATTGAGATTGAAAATAGTATAGTAGATATGGTGTATGGAACTATATGGGGCGGAAACTTGGGCAGTTAAGAATTGAGATGAAAAAATACTAGAATTCCAGGAGATATGCATATGGAGAAAGATGGAAAAAGTGAGTTGGAAGGATAAAGTGAGAAATGAGGAGGTGAGGAATGGACAATTCCCTGCGAATAAATTAACTGCTGACGACGGGTAAAGAAGGAATGGTGGAAGGAAAACGAGGAATGGGAAGGAAAAGCAAGTGATTGCCAGACAACATCAAAATGCGCGGAAGGTACGCGGACACAAAGCACCTGGCTGAGAAAAGAGTGGAGTGGAGGAGGAGCCCATGAGGAAACATCTAAACATCTAATCTGCCATCTGGAGCAGAAAAACATCAATGTAAAAAATTACCTGGGGCTTGTCTGCTAATATTATATTTATTATAGAATTCATTATTGAAGTTTTTCTTATACTCTGAAATTTTATAATGAGATTTTGACACAGGAAATGAGAGGCCTACATAGAATAACTAAACTTTATATGTTTTGAAGTAAAATCAGAGAAATAAATAAATATAATTATGTTTATTTGTTTCTCATTTAATGTTAAAATGTGATGTGCTGATACTTTCAAGATATTACGTAAGGTTTTACCTGCATGTAATGCCACCCAATAAAAAATAACACTTTAATAACAGAAGTAATGAAGTCTCTTGGAAATTTGGTCACACCGGAAACGCAATTAAAGGTCAAACCCTGAACCATTAAATCACATATTGTATTCATCTATTTAACTTTTTAAAATTTTTTAATTTTTAATAGAACCCAAAATTTTAATAGCCTAAAAAAGGCACTTTCCTAAAATCCTACAATTGTACTCTACATAGATTACATGTTTTATAAAAACTTTTTGATATTTTTTGTTCCAGGTGTGGCCAATTAACATTAATAACTAATTTGCATGGATTTTAAATAAAAACTTACCCCAATGAATCAAATCCTATAGGATTTAATACTTTAAAGGCAAAATAACCTCTTATATTGCTGATGGAGGGAAACAGGAGATCAACAATGCAAATACTTGACATAAACAAAATATATATCAACAGCTGATTTATGTTGTACGTTTATTGAAGACACAAAGTTCACTTTTTAAGGCAGAAAATAAAGACAAATTAAAAAAAAAATTACATGGTGTGACAATTTAGTGTTTCGTACTTTCAAATATCTTATTTATATTATTTAAATTATTTTTTATTTTTTCCCTATTTGGGCTCACTTTAAATGGAATGGCTGTTGTATCCTCGCATCTCTTACACAGCACCCGCCATTGGTGGAAGTAAATTATCCTCCTGGCCGAAACACAATCTCTTGCGATTCATAAAGGATTTCGATTACCTTTTTCTCTTTCAACCCTCTCCTTGTCCCCCATACCACTTTAATCTCTGACCAGGGGGGTTATTCGGGAATGTCGTCGTTCATAATGTCGTTACTCATTCATTGAGGCATTCAATGAACGGTAAAAAGACCCAAGCGAACGACATTTTGAACGAATCTATGAGCTAATGTCAGAGCCGTTGGCTCAGTTTTGTGTTCCGTTTCTTCTGCGTTTTGCGCACCGCTACGAGTTTCGCATTTGTTTTTATTGCAATTTGGTGGCAAAGTAAATGAACAAAAATGGAACAAACAGACGGCTGTGAGTTTTTAACATAGGATTATGAATTTTGTGTAATTTAGCATTCATTTTTGTGTGTTACTTAGAAGATTTAAACAATATTTTATGTCATGAATACATGGATTTAATTAATTAACGGCGGTTGAGGTTGTTAATTACGTTATCACTGTTAATAAGTTCCGTAGTAATATTTATTTTTGCACGTCCGTTTTACTAGTTTGAGGCAGAAAAATTTAGTTCTAATTAGTCATAGGCAACCGTTACGTGACATTGCGTCAACGCGAAGTCCTGTTGGACTATATGGAGAGGCATAGATAGCTTGCTGTCGGCCTGTGTAAAGGCCCCGAAGGGGCTACCCCGAAAAGACAGATGTGGGAGCGCCTCTCTGCGTCCCTCAATGCAGTCGAAGGGGGCGCAGTGAAGACGGCGGACAAGTGGGAGAGAGTAAGTTGAAATAACAATAGCTATGAAGTGTCATTATATTCGTGATCATTATTTGTCAACTCCTTAACTATCAAAACATTGCCACTTCTATGTCTGCAAATCGATTTTTCCAATTATGAGATGTACATGCGTACAGATCTTTTTCATTTGTAAAGGCAGACTACCTCTGTATTTGTTTGAGAAGTACAAGTAATTGATACACAACTGGTTTTTCAGTCATGGCGGGACTGGCGGTGTGACGCCAAAAAGCGGGCACCATCTCTTAATTGTCTCAACTTATTTCTCCTCATGGCATTTTCTCAGTCTTTCATCCTCCTCATTCCTGCGCCGCCTCGCTATTCCCGCTTCTAAAGACCAGTGATCCATGTCTATAAAATATTAACGGATGGAAGGTTATCCATGAAAAATGATTTTTACGAAACTCTTTTAATATATGCATCCAACATGTGCAAGTCGAAAGTAACTTCAAATCACATGAGCGTTAACGGCATGCTGAGATATCTTTGAAACTCAACAGGGAAAGGAAATCCTTTTTAAGTAACTCAAACCCAAGGCATCCAAATAGTATTTACAAATGAAATCACTGTTGGATGAGTGATATTCTGATTGCGTAGATCAGAATATCACTCATCCAACAATGGCAACAATTAGAAATAATAATTATTTCTACGAAGAAGACTGATTTTCCACTAGGTATACAACTACGAAAGCATTAAAAAGATTAAATACGAGGATTTCTATAAGTATACACGCCGGGAATGTCATTAATCAACCTCGAGTTATGAAAATATGTTGGAAGTAAATAAACTTGACTCGCATATTCCGCCAAAACACTCAACAAAACCCTAACGGAAAGCGCTTGAAAATCTTGGCTACCTGGGCGGGGCGGGGGGGATATCCCATGATGCTATTTAATTTCCGTCGCGACGCTAGCGCCGTCCACCGAAAAATTACGGTCGACACGGTAGCTTCGGTTTTGAGTCGGTCCGTGGACGAAGAACTGCCAAATGAGCCGTGGGCGCCATCTTTGACGGAAGCAGATGACGTAATTCTCAAAATACGGGAAGTGATGACGAAATGTCACCGTTATCGACATTCCCGGATAACCCGCCAGGTGGACAAGATGAATGTCATTTCAGTACATCACTTCCCCTGTCAAATACTCTGGGAGTAATATCAAAATAAAACGCACTGGATTATCCGGTTTCAGTTAAATAGCCTGGGCAAATCTCGAAAGAGCTGTCGCGGATACTTAGAACTCTCTGAGCCCACCATTTAAATATAAGCGCCTCCTTGGCCCATTGTCTAAAGGAATGATATTATTTCCTGCGGGCACGCATCCCCATATCACAAAATATTTATAAATAGATATATAATTGCTTCGTATAAAAAATAGCGATTTTTTATGAATTCTAAAAGACGATTAATATTATGTCTGAAGAGATTTGAAACTGCTTTAAGTATGCACGCACATGCCTACCAATGCCATTGATGTCCCTTTAATTTTTTTTAGACAAAATGTCAAGCCACGATCTCTCAGACGCCACCCATCCAGCCAACCTTGGCAATAAGACAAGGCTCTCCACCGCGTTTTCAATCGATTGAAAAACATTGAAATGGAATGGATAAGGTATCTTCTGTAACCAGAGGACTTTTGAACTAAAGGATCACGGAGATATCTGTTCAGGCCATAGAAGAATACAAGTCTTCATGTAAACATGACTAACAAAATATTTTGTCGCTTTTTCGTGTCGTGAAGTAGAGAAGTGGGGCGATGAGTAAACTCTTGTACTTTACAAACTAGACAAAATCGGCATTGTCGTGTAAGATTTTGGTTTAAAAATCAGTAAACTGTGGCGATTCAAACAAAAGTTAATATATGCCTGTGCAATGTCATTTTAATCATATTTTTATTTAAAATCAGTATTATAACTATTAATAAACAAAGATTGCTAACCCTATTGAGAAAAACTTTTCTTAAGGCGGCGAATGTATATATTGAAATATATTGAAATGCATATTCTTATTTCATCTTTTCCTTAGGTAGGTACAACCATAGAGTAAGTATATATATACTTACTCTATGGTACAACCTACCTGTTTTTCAGTGCGGGCCTCTGCCTACTTCTGTAAATAATGGGCTTAGGGAACTAGACAATGATTAAGATAGAGAGAGAGGAGATATGTTAAATCCACACAGGAAAATGCATTATAATATTAACTATGACGTATCATAGGCAATGGTACTTTTTTAAAATACGACTGTTTAATCCTGTTAGGTGTAATTCACAGAATTGGTTATCTCTCTAGCTGATAGCCTAGCAGCCAAATACAAGAGCAAATATTTAAATATTACTGAAAGTTTCACTACAATCAATATTCCTTACTAAATTATGTAGTAGCATGTAACCGAAATCCTAAATCCGATGACAAACAATATCCATGGCAAATTTTGAACAAAAAGTTACAAGGCCTACTACTGCTACATTTCTACTACTGGCTGCCGCGGTATCTGATACCTTTCGTCGATATGGAGAGTATTCCCTTAGCGACTAACCGGCCAACACATTAGTAGTAAATGTGGATAAAGGAGATGTGAAATATGGCAGTAAATGGTTATTGCGAGTGTAAAAATCTCAATATGAGCATCCAACACTATACCCTTGAACGCGATCGACAACTTTAAGGTTGCTGGAGTAATTATTTGTAAGAGCAGATAGAACGTGAAACTTTGCATACGTGATCTTATTAATGATATCTACAGATTCGAGTGATATGAAAGAAGTTCACTGATTTGGTTTATTGGCAATTAATTTCTATTTTAACCCTTACCCTTAAATATAATTTTTCATAGTTCGATTACATATTTACAGATGCGTTTTTCTTCTAAACATGACTTCTCAAAAGTCAGTGCTTCGAAAAAGCATACCTATATAATTATAATGGAGTGTTTGGACTTTTTTTTAGAAATGCCGTGAAATAATGTGAATATCCTAACTGAGCAAAATCCGTTATTTTAGGCTCATTGTTAACAAGTTATCATTGAATGAATTAATACTGCAACACCAAAACAACGGTCCGTCATGTTCCTGGAGCTATGACGTCATCCCCGATACATTTTCACTGAGCAAGCTATGCTTAGGAAAGCACGGAGGGAACTGAAGCCTAATTACACTAGTTAAATCCATCTTGTTCAACGTAGTTTCTTCTGAACTTTAGAAATTATTGAACGATGATATGGGTGGACATTTCAGTTGAAAAGAATCCTTGAAAAATTTAAGTGTTGACGTCGAAAGCGGTCAGCAGCCAAGCTCTTGGTGTAATGTACAGGGAATTCACAACTTTTATAAGATGGAGTATATTGTTTTGTCACGCTATTTCAGGAAATTTATTTTAATTTTTTTGAAATAATGGCAATTTATCACAATTGTTTGAAGAAACGAACAAATGTATAACCAATTATATCACCATGCCTACTCCTATGCTTGCGATGGACTTAAAATATTATTTCTTTTAATAAAACCTGGAAAAAAACATTCAACACAGGACGTGACTCGCAGGAAATTGACTTGAATAGAAAAATTGATGACAGCAAACACTCCTAAGTTAATAAAACCACTGTAACAGGACGGGAATAGGAGCTATGTGCTTGGCGAACTGGAGGGTAAAACTGGAAAACATGATCATGAAGTTTTTCGGAGTTGTGTCGTTGGTAGCAAGTCACATCTGAATTTGAAGAATATGGAGATTATGAAACTTTTTCACCTATTATTATTATAAATATATATTTGAAATATTTTTAACATAACGTGAATATTATGCTAAAACATATTCATTTACCAAAAAATCCGTATATAACGTGCGTTATAGATAACCATTTATTATTGATATTTAATTGATTTAATAGCTTCCCAAGACTAAAGAACTGAATATGTGCGAAAATGCATCAAAGTAACCGAGAGTTGAAGAGAAACATTTTCTCATTATTACGGATATTTAATAAAAAATTTTAACTGCTGTTCTAAATAAAAAAGGTATTACATATACTTCAACAGAAACCATCAATCGAGGTTTGCATGCGGATGTGAAGGATATTAATATATGCGTTATTTCACGTGGATTGTTAAAAAAAAATGGTGTCAAATTGGCGTTAGGGTTGAAGATTTTAGAATTCAAAATTCTACTGTTTCAAGAACGAGTACTTTTAATACCTATATTTTCGAGTTTCATTTTAATCATACAAAACCATTAATAACCTTTTATTAAACTGAATATGCTAACTTAAGTGGAAAGTAGTAAGTTTCCAGTGCAATGCAAAAGAAATGGTTTTATAAATAAAAGGATCCGTAATGGATGTTAAGTCAATGATTGTGCATTGAATAACAATTATATTTAATAAAACATATACCTTTCAGAACAAGCCTGTATTGTTTACTAATTCAAACGATGAATAATAACGTTTACTTACGATACGATGTAATTACAGGCCTGAAATTCCGTCAATTAATTTAACTACAGCAATGATACACACAGTTACTTTCATTAAAGTTTTGGTAGTTTTTCCTAAGCTCTTCCATATTCGTTGGATCTCCTGAAGAAATATTGCGTCATACTTTCTCACTGAACGCAAGGAAGAACTTTTCTTTCTTAACGCAAGTAAGCCTCCCTTTGGCTCATGGAATACGCTGGCAAACAGTCACAGCTGACTGCATTAAAGGGATGACGTCAAAAAGCGAAGATCCCTGGCTTGGGGTTTTAGCTAAAAATATCGTTACGAAAATAATGCTTAATAAATCGTAATATTTCAAAGAACTAGGCACATTTGTTGCTGGTAGCTCTAATATAGCTATGGAAACGTATTTTACGGTACAGAATAGAATTTGAATTAACTCACCGAAACACTCCTTTTTACCTAAATTTCAAATGCCGCACCGAAAAAGTCACTAAATTTCAACTCATATGCTTTAATTAATACAAAAATTTAAAATATTCTTATTGTATCTTTTCCTTTACTGAATGTTTGCAGAGTTCTCCCGTATAAATAGATACACATAAATGAAATGTGGTCCTAGAATATTTGTTCGAATTGAAACATTATATCAATATAAACTCAAATTGAATGGAAAGGTTGAGGCCGTGGGAATTTAGTGACTTTGATGTCAAAAATGCGAAAAATAATATATTTGATGTAACATGGAACCAAATCAAGCAATTTGTTAGTCAAGAAGACAATGAAGTAGAATTTTTTATGTACAAAATGACACAAAACAAGATACCTTGATACAAGATAAGATTTCTTGCCAAAACCAGTGCTCTAGATGCTTGTACTCATGTTCTGAATGACAACATAAATTACAAACTTTTAGGCATTTAAAATGTCATTTTAAAAAAGGAAAAGAATTACAAAACACCCCCAGAAATGCATTGGCTATCAATAACATCCTGTTGAATAATTGTATTGGAAGGTATGCAAATGCAGCAGTTAACAATGTATAGGATTTTCTGCTAAATTAACAACGAACAATCCTGATCATTTTCAAATGTGGTGCTATGCCTATATTCTAAATCTGGTTATAACTGACTCAAAAAAGTCAGTTATTTCAAGTGCTACATATTTTTCTTAATGACCTTTATCGTACAGATTAAAATTCCCACTACACGCGCTACTGACTGGATTATATTTTGACCAGCCACAATCAGTAGAAATATTATGCTTTCAACACTTAAATGCACCCTAGTAATTGAAAGGTTTAAGGAAATTGCAGTGTTATTTAATATCCACACCTAGGAATGGATACTATGGAAGAAATGACTCAAAACACATCAAAGAAGGCTTAACACAAATGGGGAAACGTGTTGGTGGCCAAAAGCTTATATTTCATTAAAAAAACAGCATTGGTAAATTTCCACACAGTATTTGTAAACACACAGTTAAAACACACCACCGACCAAGGTTTCGGCACGGAATGCCATTATCAAGGTACAGAATTCTCAGAAAAAGATACCACGGGATGTCGGCAAGGGGGTGGGGGGTACTAAGTCACAGAGGGGGAACACAGGAGGAAAAAAGGGGGGTGGTTAGAACACAGAAAAGCCGTTGGTGGTGAAGTTCAGGAGGCATGGTCATAAGATTGTCGGACGGGAGGGATAACAAGGTTTAACAGAGGCGATCGATCATTGAAAACAACATCATTACATAACTTAGCCGGACTATGAGCAATATCATATTGCTCAAAGAAATCCTGCTTAGCCCCTTTGTCAAAATGGTGTAAAACTTCCGTGTCGAAATTACTAAAATGGTTAAAATCACACAAGCGTTTACCAAGACCGGATTTATCGTCACAATTAATAAAACTAGACCTATGCTCCTTCACTCTGTCCTTAAATCTGCTGCCTGTTTGGCCAATATAACAAATATAACAGTCATTACAATTAAATTTATGCACACTACTTCTGTCTACGGGGTCATACCGGTCTTTCGAGTTGAATAAAATTCTTCCAATTGTCTCAGGATTATAAAAAGATACATTACAACATTTATAAAGCACAGTTTAGTGCTATTTGTAATATAATTTACCAACAAATGGAAGTTTTACCCAGCGATTTGGGAGGGAGCTATTGACAGGATGGGATGTTAGTAGCTGTATAGCTTTTCTTTGGCTACAATGGTGTACCATTTTCATCAAACCCATTTCGACATGCCAAGGCCTTTATTGTATTCATTATTCTTCAATATTATTATATTCAAATATAATTAATTAATTAGAATACGGTAGTGATTCCAAAAACTTATAAGATTTAAATATTTCGATTTCTAGTTGACGTCAAGATTTTAACGTTTCAGAATATCAACTTTTACGACAGGTGACTACACCATTTTAGCCAAAGAAAAGCTATACAGCTACTTATATCCCTCCCTGTCAATAGCTCCCTCCCAAATCGCTGGGTAAAACTTCCATTTGTTGGTAAATTATCTTACAAATTACACTAAACTGAGCTTTGTGATTATTGTAATGTATCGTTTTATAATCCTGTGACAATTGGAAGAATTTTATTCAACTTGAAAGACCGGTATGACCCCGTAGACAGAAGTGGTGTGTATAAATTTAAGGGACTGTGATATTTGTTATATTGGCCAAACAGGCAGAAGATTTAAGGACAGAGTGAAGGAGCATAGGTCTAGTTTTTTCACAAATACAAATTTAAGCCTGTTACGCTTTTATACAAAATCTTAATTGCTTACATAGATTCGTGGAGTGAGGGACAAAAAAGAAACATCTATGTATGTGGTTCTAATCAAAACTTTGGAAATTATTGAAAGTGATTCGGAAACTAAACCAGTTATTAGAGTGAGAGCAGAAACCTGCACAAATGAGCCCCTGAAATATTAAACGATACTGACCAATTTTATACTTATAAATATCAACAAACGTCTGAACTATCGTCTCAACAAAGTAAACGTTTTTAAAGCATTCCAACTTGTTCAACGCAAAACGGAATAGCGTGAAGAGCTAAGATCAAAATTGAGCGAAATCAATCAAAAAGCAAATGATTTTATAAGTTGGGTCCAATTAAAGCTTTGAAGTTGACCTTGGCGCAGAAGTTGAAACAAATTTTCAAATAAAGGTGAGAAAATGAGAGAAGTATTCAAATCGTTCCCCTAAATTTCAAATACCGCGCAGAAAACTGTCATTAAATTTCAGGCCATAATATGCTTTAATTAAGACTAAACTGTAAAATATACTTCTCGCATCGTTTTCTTTGCTGAATGTTTTCGGAGTTTTCCCCCATAAACAGACGTAATTAAAGAAATGTAGTCCTAGTAATTTTTCCACTTTAAATGCACAAAAATTCCAAAATTATTTCAATGTGCACTCAAATTGAATGGAAACGTTGAGGCCGTGGGAACTTTGTGACAAAGATATCTAAAATATGAAAAATAATATACTTATTTGATGTAACACGGAACCAAATTAAGCAACTTGTTTGTCAGGAAGACAATGGAATGAGATAAAAAAATAGAATAAAGAAAAAAGCCTGGAGAACAAGCACGGGATGAAGTTATTGTGAATTCAGAGAATGCCATTGAAGTTCAGGTATTTTATGTCATATTGTATGGTTGTGTAACAACTTTTAAAAGATATTTTCCTACAACTCTCAAAGATTGTTTACTGACATGGCTCATAAAAACCAAAAGGACTCGAATCCATTAAAACTGCTTCTGAAGTGCCGTGCGAGGTTTTCTTAGAACCGAGTAAGATACTTAAAATGATTTGACCAAAGAGAAACTCCAAAAAATCTCTCAAAGAATTAGTTCATCTGGCTAATAACTAGAACGACCTTAAACAATCTATACTGGAAATATACGTCGTCGAAAAAGAAGTTTCAGAACTAGCGAGTGAAGAGCAGACTTCATTGATGCCACTGTTCAATTTTCGACTCGGAAGTTACGTCATGTAAGTCATGTGGAAATTGCTGCATTTTTTGCTTTTGACTCCTGAACAACTACGACGTGCTGACTGGCTCTTATAGCACGTTGGGCCGGGCATATAACATTTAGCTCACTTTATTATTTACACCAGTAGCTGGTGAAAGAAGCTTATCTGTTTTAAATTACATTAAAAATTGAAGTAGCATAGGTAAATCAAAGTCAGAGATATTCCTGCTCATTTCCTCAGAAAAGGACATTCTGATGAAATCAAAGATGCATAATATCATCAATTAAGTAGCCAATAAAACTAGCCTTTCAATACCTCTTTTTTTAGTTTTTGTCAGTTTTGATATTATTCAGTATAGTGCGTCTACATGTGTTTCTCATTGTGAACCCTAACTTTTTATGTAAAATAATGCAATAAAATGGCCTATCTTCGTATGCTATTAACTAGAATGTGTTATAAGTCCGAGAAAACTGTCTGAAAGAGTACAATTTTCAGCTTATATTTTCTATTTCATAATTGAATAGGGAATTATGGAATCAGTTCAGAAAATAAAAAGCACTAAGAAAACTGAAGAAACATGTATGCATATGCTGTACCGTCCTTGGAGGGGAGACAGTATGTATTTGGTGGGTCGGGTTGACCCTTGAATGCCAGGGCCAGAATTTCTTTCCAGTCCGACCTTGCACTCAATGACCCAGCCACCTTGTCCCTCCGCTCCGCTTTCGTATTTCGGCGTCAAATGTGTCACCTCTTCGGGCGATCGAGTTGCGCAATCGAATGCATTCGACTCCGTGTCAGCACTTAGGCTTCTTGAAGGGTGAAGACAGAGGTACATAAACCTCCTCCTTCTCGCTTCCATCCCATTAAGGAATGGAGGCGAGGATAAGCGTGGCTTTATAGCGTAAGACCCAGCAACGCGAATAAAAGGACCTTTTAAATTATCTCTTATCAGGACGACAGCACTTTCGCTTTTTGCGGTTAAACATCGAGAAAATACATTATAAAATGTGTCCTCCTAATGTTGAACTAGTTTCGTTAGAGCTAAATGTATTCACTATTACCGTTCCGAGCGCTCTTTTTACCGTTATTCCACACTTCAAGAAGAATGGTAGCTCGGAGTTGATCGCCTCTCTTAATCTCTTACCGCTAGAGTTCTCTGTCTCGTAGTTAAAGGGTGAAAGTGTAATTCTCAGATCCCCTCAGAGCCTACGTAGTAGTTGCTAAAGATCTTTTTGCTTTTACGAAGTAATAACATGAACCGTCTAGCCTTTTTTTTGTAGACTTAAAAATAGGTCTTTTGTGCTCTCTAATCGCTGAATTTTTCCTCCTATGCTACATATATATTGCTTGTATATTGCAGGAACGGCCTTGTAATCGCTATTGTCTTATATCAATCTAAACCAAGGAAAAGATTTTAAAATAACCTGAGAGTTCGCAGGCGGCTCATTCCTTGTTACCAAATATTACCTTTTAAATGGAACAAGTAATAAATTAGCACATCTGTAAATAACCGTCATTTGAGCGGGTTAAAGCGTACTAGACTTAGCTCTCTTATCCTTGAAATACACATAGAAAAAAATCCTCTTTAGAAAAAAATACCACTTGTTTTCAGGTTCCTATTTATACAGACTGTCGGGTGCATTTTCGCTCGAAGAAGTGAATTTTTCACATGCAAGTATATTTTAGCCACGAATCCTGTCTGAAAGTTGAAGGGTTGTTGATGAGCAAAGCATGGGGAATAAATCGCGGAAAGAAACGTTGACGAAAAGACTACGATGAGCAAATAACGCATTACAGAAAGCACGAAAGGGAATAAAAAGCACGAAGGGAGCAAAAAAGTTCACTAATCTTTAAATCGATAGGTAGTCAAATGTGTATTTCCCTTTACGAAGTCTTTTACAGAAAACACTGTAATGGTGGGGGTATTTTGACTCGAGGAAAAACCACCACAAATCATTAGACTACCTGTAGCAGCAATTTAAGCTACGACATCAACTGATCAAGAGAGAGTTCTCATGTATAACTATTCCTCCATCCGTCACCGGATATTGACCACGTTCCCTTCCGCGGGCTTCAACGAGATACCTGCATTAGCTGCCCGTGAGTCCTGACGTGCACCACTCGATCCCGTCCGAGCTCACATCAAAATAGAGGATGCTACGGTCAGGCCCGTGCAACAAAAGTCGCCTCGACCGATGGAGCACACAAAAGATGATGGGTGGTTGGCATTCTCAGCTTCGCCCCGTGGACAGCGGAATACGAACTCAATGAGCCAACGTCATCCCCTTCAACCTTTCAATCCCTCCCATCTTTCTGCGTCATTATCCGGGACCGGGTCCGGTTCGTCCTCCTTCGGTGTTCTCACCGCCGAGCTGATCGAATTTATCAGCGGAAGCAAAATTGGAGTAGGAGCCCACGAACAGGCTCTCGCTTTTGGAGATAAAATTCATTTGCAATTGCGAGGTCTTAACGTGACTACACGTACTGCTTAAATTACTGCTTTGTTGAGGATCCCTCATGACTGAGAACTGATTCTGACTTTTATTACATATTTTTCTATGGAGGGAAGCATGACAAGTAGGCATATTTGAGGCTTTCCCTGTAGTTTGCAGCAATTGTGAGGTTGGACATTAAATAATTTTGTATTTGATGTAAAATTGTTGCTTCAAGTTTTTCATGTAGTAAGCCACATGACTTCGTTTTAAATGTATACAATAACTCTTCCTTTCTGTACTTGTTCTCGCTACAATTTTCCAATGCTGAATCGTATCGTTGTTGAGGTTATCAGCTGTGTCACAAATTCCTCCGATTTTAAACAGTTTTAGTGACTGTTATTAGGAGTAATGTGACACAAAGACAGCTCTCTAAGTAATTTCCTCATGCCTACTTGACATTCCATGCGTTATTAATTAAAAGAGATGTTTATAATGTCAATTTACTGAGCGTATCTCCCTTTTACCTCCCGTTTATTACTACGTGGTTGTGGAAATGTAATTTTAAAACTTATTTTTTTCATGTTCGTATAACCTTTACCGTATTCATTTGGGATTTATGTATGTGACTTTTGATCTCCGTACTTAAACACTTGTGTGTTGAATTATTTATCCAAAAAATACATTATGTCATCTGTCAAACGATGTTATTTCAATTGCGCTGCTCTTCATTAATGTTGAATACATTCTCCCTTCGTAGAAGAGAACATCGTAGAAAGGTGTAAATACTGCAAGAATTGTAAATTTAAAATGCTTTAAAATTACGCAATATTTAGGTACCATTAACTGAGATTCGCTACATTATAGCAAGTAAATGGTTAACACCATAGAGAAGTTGCAACATCCTGGTATGCTGGAAGCATAACTACGTACAACATCATGATGATCATAGTACATAATGCATTTTAATTTAATGAAAAACTACTAATATTTAATGACGTAAACAGGTGCATTTCGTGGCTTTTTGGAAAAAATAGTTCATTTAAATTTCATATTACGTAAAAAATCGTGAAAAAATACATGATTTAATGCTTCTCATCAATTCAATAATTTAAAACACCCAAATTAAAAGCCAAGTGGAAAAAGTATATTTCCGAAACCCGATGGTTTTAACTATGACTTAAAATTGATTAGTAGTAATTAATAGATAGAAAATAAATGAAACACAAAAAGTTACATAAAATTGTTCGGTAAATGACTGAACGCTATTGCTGAATAATGAAATTTTGATGTGGTTTCAACTTCAATTAAATTCATTGCCTTTTATAAATGCCGTATTAAATTGAAATTACTGACAAAAAATGTTAATTTAAATAATTATTTTTTTTCTATTTAAGGAAAAATATTTACATCTCATCTACCATATATGGAACGTAGCCTCTGAGAACAAATTTGATGGCAGTATGAAGTAATAACGTCATGCTGAAGCTACAGAAATGGTCATCAGAGGCAGGAAGCACTTCCTATCAGAATTCTCTGTAAAAATCAGGTAGGTCCTTTTCCTTCTTTATGAAGTTGCTTTATCTCTCAAAAGGGCAACAGGTGTTGTAGCTATTTAGGTTGTATATCTTCTCTCTTATTATAAATGTTGCCATGGAAAGTACAAATTAAATTCAATTTCAAATATTCTGATAAATTTCTCTTAGTGATTTTTTGTTAACTCTTTCTGTTCTTCTTTATCCTTCATATGAAGCCGTTAAATTTTGCAGCTATCCTCTGTATACTCAACCTTAGATTTAATTTTATCTTAAAAAAGGAGCACAAAAGTATTCACTGGTAAATACGTCGTCGGCCATGTCGGTTTTCTGTCAAAATGTTTTAATATGTTGGATCACGTGTTGCCAATCACACAAGAAAAATCGTATTTTTTATTTTTGAATCTCAATAATAGCCACAAGGTTGAGAGTATTTTTACTTTGTAAATTTTGGTTGATCCTTGAAAATCAGATACTTTATTATTACTCTTCTATATTACCGAATAAAAAATGACTAGCTTCAATCAAATGTACCTAATTTCTAATATTTTAACATCATATCATGAGAAATTTGCTGGTTTTAGATTTAACAAATCTGAGCCGATTATAAGATGTAAACTTAAGAATTGACTAAAACCACAACTGAAAACTATCTATATAATATTGTATTCCTAAAACTTTCTGAAGCAACATTATACGAGTATGCATGAAATTGGTTACATAGTGCCATGTTTGTGCTATTTTGTACTTAAAGAATATTTTATATTGGTGTATAATAATATCGTATTGATCGTAAACCGTATCGTGTCGTATCAACGTGTGTACAGAGTTTATTTTAATGTGATAGACGAATCTACTACATTTTTCAAGCATAACGTTTTCGAAAACTACTAAAGATATTTGATGAGGGAATGATTAGAACTCAAACGATTTTTCTCCAGGTTGTCGATAAATATCTCAGCTATATTTGGAGAAAGAGGTGAAGTTATTGCTGACAAGGGTGGGGCGATTACGATGTCGGTTAATCGAAAAATCGTTTAATTTGGCCAATTAATTGAAATTTTGGAGTAAATTAATTATTGATCGAAATAATTGATAATCGATTAAATTACACGATTAATTCAGCCGATTATCTATTATTTTCGGCATTTCTTTGTCGGTTGAACTTTGTAGGGCTAGGGCGTAGCGGCTCACTTTCATCTCCTGCTCGTTGATTTGACTGTTGCCGCAGAAGAGAGACCTACAGAACCTTCCGTAGGTGTCTATTCTGCGGCTTTTAGTTATTATATGGAAATCCAGAGCACTCTCATTCCAATTATTCGCGGAACAAGGAATCCCTGGGTTATCCAGTAGTATGCTGCAGTTCAGGCAAGACAATGTTATAACAAAAAGTTTGGCTTCGGCTGCAAAATATAAATAGAAATAACTTTAAGCAATTGGTAGGCGATGATTTATCGTGGAAAAACGAGGTATGTGCAGTAATTTTCGAAAATATTTTTAATGTCCAGAGTGGTGTGCAATATTGGCAAAATAATCAAAACAAATACATAAAAAGAGAATAATAATTGGGCTTTCCTAACAAAATCCAAGTTCGTTTACATTTCAATGTAAAAATGCTAATCCAATCTTGGGCATACAAAGAATATTTTTGGGACAATACTCAACCATTGTTGACTTTTCATTGCAAAAACCAACGTTGTCTTCATGGAAGGTATAAAGTAAACATTCTTTACAGAAACCAAATCACTAAAGTAACACACTACCAATTTTGACTAATGTTTGCAAAGAATGTTCTTGCAGGCTCTTCTTGGCTTCATGGCCTACGTGAGGGGATATTGTTGAGGTCTGGATCACAACAATATTTTCTCCATAGTTGAGCACTTAAAAAAAAGGTACCTCATTTTAAGGGCTGTATGTATTACCATGGCTCTATGAAATAACTGAAGAAAGAGCAAATATAGAATTGTTCATTCCATGTATTTTTTTCAACCTGAAAATGTTCAAGGTAAAGTATTCACTTTCTGCGCCTTATGATGGGTCAGATTCATCTAAATAGTGGGAGCTTAACTAGCATAAAGTTTTAAAGTAGTAAAGTTGAGTCGTAGCATAGAAATCAGTCATGGGAGTGCAGACATCCGCCATTTTTTGGCTAAAAACTCCGAATGCTATCAAGAATAAATAGGATGGAACCGTGCTTTTTACGAGAATTAAGGGTGATGAAAATTGCCTAAATTAATAAAAAATATGGAGTGGATCTTTTTTCCCATTTGGAAGGAGTGCCTCCGCATTTAACCTTCGATATCGTAAACGTAATCAATGCACGTTTGTTCATCTATGTGAATGAAAGTCAATGCTTGCATATATTTACGTTTCAGTATCACATAAGAAAGGCTGAAACGATTAATTTCAACATTTAGAGCTATGTATACTATACAACTGTGGCAAGATAGGTGACATTAGGTGGGCCCCGAGGCAAGGTGGTCCTAGGTGTCATACAATATCGCTTTTGTAGAATTTTACACACCGTTCGAGATACCTTTGAAACTATTGAAAGGTCCTAGAGCTTGGAAGTATGGTTTGGGGTCCTGATAGGACCTGGAGCCCCAACCTGTTACTTTATATACTGATTCAATATGGATGAAATTACGGACCTTTCATCTTGCAAATTATCACGCTGGTACGCAATAGCAATTGGAATTACAACCTGTAAATTAAAATTGCCCTCAGGCCCTTGGGGCCCAACAGTGGGCCCTCCAAAATTAGCAGAATATCGATGTAAACTAGAGTTTTCACTTGTTTTAGGGACACAAGTACTACACCTTTAAAGCTATTGCAAGGCCCTAGAGCTTATAAGTAAGCAACGGGCTCTGGTAGACACTGGGGCCCCAAACCATTACATTCTATGTTGACTCATAACGGATGAATTGATAAAATTTTACACGCTAGTACGTTATAGAACTGGGGATGACAAGGCATATATATGATAAAGTCCCCAGGGCCTCAAGGGCCCCAAAGTGAACCCTCCGGTGATTGTAGAGTATAACAAATGTTTGATTTCACACACTGATACGTAGGAACACACACAATTTGCTTCGAAACATAAAAGCCTTGTAAATTCTGCACGTAGATTTATGATAGCACAGAATGCTATATAACAAATACCCTCAGGGCCCGAAGGGGGATTTGCAGTATTTTTAATTACCTCAATTTTGCACTGTTGGAGATATTTGTGGAAAACCTTTGAGGACATAATAGGTTCCTAGAGCTCGTAATTAAGTATGAAGCCCTGATAGGCTCTGTGGACCCAATACAGTGCTATCTGTGTTGCCTCATTATGGGTACGCAGTTAAACCAATAACTTTAAAATGTTCTTTGCAAGTACTTGAAAGCACTTGGAATGATATATACTCTATCTGAAAGGTTCTAAGGCCCCAGAGGTCCTACTGCTGACCCTCCGGTAGTTTTAAAATGATGTTGTACAAGGATTTCGGGAGGTGTTTTGTGCATCGAAACATTGGAATTGTATGATTGTTCTAATGTTAAGCGTTTCGGGCCTTTCGAGTGCACCCTGGGTCATGTTTTGGCTAGCATATGGGTTTTTTTAATTTTTTTTCATACACCGTTACCTATATTCATAAGGTATGCAGGAGTTTCATATAAATATGCATGGTGTCTCAAGTTATTTCCTCGCCATGCGTATTGGCTCACATACGTACTCAGATAATACAGCTTGAACAAAATACAGGCTATATTTAAACATAATTTGCCTCTTGGGACAAATAAACTACTATTTTTAAAGGCTTCTTCAATGTAGCGAAACTTTATGGCACTCTCCAGTGGAGAATTAGAGACCACTGAGGGCAAGTCAAGCGTTGATGAGCGGGCAAATGTACTGAAGGACTCCCAGTGTGACATCTGGAGGAAGATTCGACCACTTTATCCCACATCACTTGCATGCTTTCCTCTTCCTTGCGTCATACTCTTAACAAGCGAGTGCCACCAAATTGCAGCTTTTTCACTACACCTATACCTATCTTTAAACATATGCCTTAGTTGATAAGTGTAAACTGCAATATATCCAACCTTTCACTGAAGCTATGATTGAAATAGGCTCCGGTACTCAAAGATGTGTGAGATTTTGGGAGACCATGTAACCAGGGATTTTGAGGTTTCGTAAAATAAATGGTGTGGTGAGGTAAAACTTAATGGTATGGAAAATTACAAAGTAACTTCCTCTATTTACTTTGGAAAATTAAAACAAAGATAGTTAGTCTGAGATTAGTTTTATCTTTAAAAGTTTCAATTATTTTTTCAAACTTTACAACGAAAGCTGCCTTATGTCATAAAGAAAATTTAGGAAATTCTCTGATATTCAGAGGATTAACAATCTAGGACAAAATATTTTACCGCAAATTAAGGTGGTAGAGAATTATTTGAAAGTCAACAAAATCTCTAATCATTTGCAGTAAATGCTATCAAAATTGTGCATTTGTATGTAACAAAAATGGTCCATTAACAAACACTGCAATTTCCAGCAATGCAGGAACATGAAAATGTATCATCAGATTAAAATAAGAAATTTTCCTAGCTCGTTTATAAATCTTACTATCTCAATATAAATCTCCAACCAATAGACAGTTTGCCCTTAGCCTACCTTCCGTGAAACGATCGTAAATACTGACTGAACTGACGGCAACGCACAATTTTCCGATCCACTTTATGACGAAGGAATGTTTAGGAGAAACGGGCATGTGCTTATTCTGAGGTAAGGAGAAGGGTAATGTTTCAATCAGAACCGAGTCGATAAATTTGCCGGTATTCACGAGACAGAGACGTCATGTAGAACCACAGCAAACTTTACCCAGAGATAACCTTTCATTCCCGCTTCCTGTCCTCGTAGAGTTTGTGGCAAGTGACAGAGCTTATGCCGCTCACAAAGCGAATCGAGATGGCATCTTGATCGATTGTCGAAGGCGAATGGAATGGATACATTCTTGCGGCTCATCGGCTGGGAGAACGGAAATGTGGACGGGAAATGTGTTTGCACATTCAGATGTACGCGAAAGGGAGAAGGCGATTGAAAAGTGAAAGCATAAAGGATCAAAGGATAAAGCTGGACGGGAAGTGATTAGATTCGCCAACTGAAGGAAGGATTAGCCATTCTGGTCAATTGGAATATGCTTGCACCAAAACATGATCCATTTAATGGGTTGCGGGATAAACTTAAGCTGATAACAAGAGCTAATCGGAAAACTTGAAACCTGTTGATGATTTTTATAAATTATGAAAGATGCTTATGAAGGAACTAAAAGAGTCCTCAGACTTTATTCCACCAAAATTATAATTTTTTCAATAATTATTTATTTAAAAAATTAATTCAATTGCACTGAAAACTACATTCTCTTACAAAAAAGAACAATTTACATGTTTTACAGGGTTAATTAAAGAAGTAATACGTTTCTTCTGTACCATTTGAACATCATTTGAACCCTTTTTAAATTGCTAGTTTTTCGACTCCATGCTTGCGATTACCAAGGGGTGTAAAGTTGTCAAATGGTGCCCAAAGAAATTTTCTTGAGTGTTCTTATTTCTTCTATTTTGTCAAGTAGAATAATAATAAAATCAACTATTTCATCGCTTCCAACGCTCCTTTGATGAGTTTTAAAGATATTTCTGGTATAAATTTTATTCTAGCCAAACACCTGGAATATTATGGCAATCTCAATATGTAGGCAAAGTCTGTGCGACTGAAGAATAGCATCCAGTAAAAATCCTTTCCTGTTTTCAAAGCTCTTAGTTATCAGAAATTTTTGTTTGCCAGAGAAAAAAATCAATAAAACTAGACACAGAGGGAATCAAAAAGCAGAAAGTAAACCCTAAGTGTGTAAGTTCTGTCTCCACACGTGTTTGTCTAGCTTTCTTCCTTCTTAAGACTTCTACTCTGTGGTTAGGTAAAAGAGTCACGTGCTAACAAGTAAATATTGTTTTACTCATAAAACGTATTAGTCGTCTCACTAATTCTTTGTCCAGGCTAATGATAAATTTTATGTAGAGAAACGGAATAAGAAACCTTTATTAGTATTTACGCAAGATTATCTTTTCATTCAAGACACAAGAAAGACTTATCTTCGGAGAATAGTCATCATAATTTAAGTGAATAATTATTTCACCTAGAAATGTTAAAACATGCAATAAAATAACATGTGATATAATCAGGAAGTATGATATCCCATAGACCGTTAACATAAATTATGACTTTTCTATTTTATTATAAATTTACTATACTAGCAAGCTGGTCTCATTTCCTTCGTGTTCCTAAATATTTTTGCGTTTTAATTTTTAATTAATGGGACGGCTTATTAAATTTAATTTATTTATATTTAGTTATTTAATTTAACATTGAAAGTTATTTTTCTGTTTTTTCCTCACTCTACTTCTCTCTCATATGTATAGATTTAGATAATTACTTACAATAAGGTAAGCAATTTTTATCTATTTATGTTGTGCAGTGTAACGACTGATTCACATGACAAGTTTTGTGTAGTCAATATACTGAACTATCGTCCATATATAAACACTTCGGTGTACATGCTTGTGTCTTCTTCGGTACCAACGTTTGCATGATGTATTTAATTGTGAAAGAAATTGTGGGAGCACATCAATTGTGGAATTAATGTCACCGACATCTTTAACTGCCTCAAATTATACACAGACACTTATCTTTCCAGTTTATGGCTCCTCATAGCGAATTTTCACAGAACACTCATTTAATTCCGCTCTACATTTCCCTTCCTCTGTCATACCGTCTCCGCATGCTCCTCTCCAGCGCGATTTACTTTACATGAACTTGTGCTAGGACGCCACTTTGTCGTTGACGATTGTACATGTGAGACGACTCAGGGGAGGGCTTTAGAGTCGAAGACAAGAGACTTTCTCCCTAGAGAGTTTTGTTGAGGACTTCATTTAATGGAGTCCAGAGAGAAAGATATTTTGTCATACTATTCAACTACATGACTGCTATCATTAAAGCATATTTCTTGCAAACCAGGCTTTGAAAATATTTAAAAAAAGGTGTACTCGGCACACTTGTTTGAATATTTTGAGAATAAGAATGGAGCTCAAATCATTTAGTTTTAATCAAAGGTTTAAGAATGCCTCAGGCGTCACTTGGTGGAAATACTTAGCGCTCAACGAGTTGTATTGAACTAGGGGAAAAATTTAATCGTCCTAGATCAAGTTGAAATTGTCTATATCCCCGCTGAATTTGTCTTCGAAAACGACTACAGGTTCAGTACCCACTCATCTCTCTCATCAACGTTCACCTACCGACCAACCCCAGATCACCCAAGTTGATGGAACTTAATCATGATCACCGTTCCATAGATTCTTCTCATTTCCCCGAACTTTCTTCCCTTTCCCAACAATGCTGATCAACAACTCCTCCCAGAACCCTTCCTTTACCACTACTTCCTCATCCAGTTTGGAGTATTTTTAGTCCTGCTACCCTTTAAAAACCTATAAAATGGCAGAGAGCAGAAACAATGGTCGGTTGATCGAGATATTAAGTGTGGAAATAATCGAGTCTCTCTAGTTCATTCATATAAATTAAAATTGTGGAATTCAACATACGAAAAGGGTGGGTACATGGAAATTTAATGGATTTTTACTCTCACCAGTCTAAAACTGAATACGCAAAGAGATTTGTGGGCTTGACCCAGGTAGTTCAGCGGTACTGGGTGGCACCATTGCACCTGGATTGAACTTAACCATGTCTCATAAACTAAAAAAAGCGTGAAAAGAGACTAAAATTCGGCCCTGAACAATTTATTTTTCATTTAACGCAAGTAGAGCGCTTTTACCCACCTAAACACTCAAATTTAGCTTTAAATACGAAGGGTGCTAGGTGCACGGATTCCCGATAAATAACAGTGACGGGACTTAAACACGTGAAATCACACTCCACATCGGTGATCTTTAGAGGAGGAAATAAATTCCCTTTACTAATCTCAATCTCGAAAAATGAGTACCGATTTAGTGTTCAGTTACCGTCACAGAATCAGCTGAAGGTACGGAACGTATATAAAGTAACTTACCTAACTATAGCGGCCATTCAAAATATATACATTTTCACACCTAGTGTTAAAGTAAATGTGTATGCGAAAAATGTCCATTCTCCTTGGTCATTTCACACTGGTGTACCTAGCAGGTGTATCCTTTAAGTGTTTATCGCAAGACTCTCCGAGGTAATGCTGCGATATGAGGATCGTGGGTCTCCAACATGAGAGGCACAAGTCCTCAATGAGCTTCCATCCCATTCGTTTTGTTGCGATTTCTCGTGCCATGTCGTCCCCATGACTTCCTGCGCAGAGCTGCTCAAACGACTGTCGTTGCGGTTCGAGGTGCTCCCTCACCGATAACTCGCATGGTGCTCCGGACGAATCCTCTCACGCCTTCTTCTAAGTTCCTTCCCCTCATCTCTTGGAAAGCCTTTCCCATCTACCCACCCACGGTCTTTTATAAGAGGCAAAAGACCTTTCCCTCTTAACCTCTTCCTCCCTCAACTCCTACCACCATCGTGTCATTTTTCTCCTCTCTCTCCTCTTTCATCATATTATTAATGTATATTTTTATCGAACAAAACTGTAATCATTGGTATATTGAATTTTTATCACCAATCGGTGAGAAAATGGAACGATAATTCCACTTGAAATCTTCTCTTCAGGTAAATATCTTCGTGTATTTTATAAAACTTCTGTGTCGTATGATAATAGAGTTGATTTGGTGGAATACTTGTTTTCTAACTCTACTGAAATATTCTTTAATAAGAGCAAATGTTCATGGCAGATAATTAAAAGACATGTGTACTTAGGCTTTGCCGCGAGATAGAACAAGGATAAACGAAACTTCAGGACGAACCTTGCACTTGGGCTAGGATCCACTTACGCCTTGATATGCAGCCAAATTTTGTAGTCACTACTGCAATAAATCCCAGCTTATTATGAGTATATCAGAGTGGGTTGTTCCACAGTCCCAAAAGTAGGTTTGATTTTAAAGCAGATAAAATGGAGGACTCTAGAAAACTATGTCCCTTGACTAAGGCTGTTTATTTATTTATCCGAGTTGTGAAGAGTAATGAATGGCTTGAGTTATTCTAATGAATGGGCGATGAAGAAGTAAATTTCCTGTCTTAAAATTTCAGATGAATGCGGGTAAAATATATGGAAAGACACGTAAGGGTATGAAGTTGAATGGCTTGATGTGTTAATGAAGGATTATGGGAATGTTTCGGGTCCTTGGCATCAACATGTGGATGGCTAAATACTCAATGAGTATCTAACAAATTTTCTTGCATTTCTAAATCTTGCAAATTGTCGACCACGGCCTCCAGAGCCAATATTCGTAGTAATAAGGATTGAATGATGGAAAATCCTTAAAGCTAAATATACAAACGTTTTTCGCTCAAGTAACTTAGTTTTACTGGTTCCGATGGTTATTACATCGTTTTCAAGTCGTCGAGAAATTTCCCAAGGCCATCAGATTTCCAATCCTAACTTTTTTACTGCAGCCTTATATGCAGTTTTACTGTAGCCGTTCATTCCCTCGTATTCTTTGCTTGCTCGTTTGCAGACTTTATTTTTCCCACACACAGTTATCTTCAACTCTTCCATGTGTCCGTCCCTTGGTCACCCTCGTGGGGCTATCCCATTCATGTTGCCCCTTATTATATTTCATGAAAAGTCGTTATGCCTCATGGTGTGCCTTATTCACCGGTTCCTTGTTTGTTGTGGCGTTCTGCATGACTTTCCCCTCTTCCACTCTTTATGTACGCACTAATTACTTATTTCATCAGTTCCCTAAATCTACAATTTTGGTGGCAGCAACGCATTCAGTGTGACCAGATGAGGCGAGGTGGGCATGCGCGAGGCAGAGGAATTTTTTGGGGCCGGAAGGAGCGGCTCCGAGGCCGGTCCGGATGCGTGGAAGCGGTTGAACCCACGAAATCCTGCGGGATATAGCGCCTCTCGGTGCGTGCTGCGGTCCGCGGGAGCGCTGCCGGCCGCCGGGGGGTTCAGTGTCCGATTCAATTTTCATTTTATCTCTCGCTTGCGAAAGGGTGGAGCCTCTCACCACCCACAAGCCTCCGGCAAAAGCTTTACCCCCTCTCCCGCCATCCTCCCGTACGGCCAACTTATCTTCCCTTGTGTGTCACTTTGCATTCCGAATCCCCACATCCTCCCCCTCTCCCCCCAGCCCAGCACCATTCCCTCCCCCACCCCCTTGGCTCTCTTCTCATGTTAACGAACGCCGAACGCGATGTCGCCCAGTTTTCCCAACCCCCGACGCGACGTGGCAACTTATTCCAGCGGTCGCCCTCGCTATCCCTATGCTTGCGTCGGGTCTCACCACACACCCACCGAGAGTGAGATATGTCAGGCGTGAGTGATTTTGCATTATGTCTGTGAACCAGCGACAGGAATGGTCATGGACGCAGTTAGTACTGCAGAAGAAAGAAACCTAGATTAATCTTTAATTCATAAGAAATGCGCTCAAAAACCTCAATTTTTGTTAAACCCACGCCGATACATTTTTAAGCTTTGTTCACACTCCATAAAGCATTCGTAACTATCCATGTTCCGAGAAAAATGGAAGGAACCTAAAATAATCGATGACTTAAAATACCCAACAAATTTACTGCAAATATATGGAAAAGAATTTGGTTAAACAAAATCGACCAACTTATAACACACTTGGCGGTTGACTTTGTCATTTAAGTTTTGGAGCCCTTTTCCATCGTTTTGTGGCCACTTTTATTTGTACTAGCTCCTCGAGCCGGGCATTTTGGAAAATGAGTAAATGGAATGGTATTAATACGCTATGAGTTTCCGGATAACATCACCGAAGGATGCATTCCTAATATTCTTCGATGTCGGAAACAATCAGTTACAGAGTTAATTGATTAAATGAACAATTTAATCACTAATCATCGAGAAATGTATTGTTAATGTAACAAACAAATGCAAAGTCCATGCTAAATATGCGTGAATAAATTGATTTGGATTACATTTAATTTAACAAGTTTAGCAGCCCTATGATGGCGAATAATTTTTAAACCGAAAAGACTCCCTCTGTACAATCTTAATGAGCTTAATTAATCTTAATGAAGTGCTCTTAATGAACTGACGAATAGAATACATACTTTTTTTGCTTTTCTGTTAGATAGATTATCATAATCAAAGTCTTCTTCTTTAAGGAATTTCATTTATTTGTTACCTAAAACACCCAGGCCAATTCTTCTCATCTCTATTTCAGGTTTTAAAGACGTCCTCGGAGTGATCTTTCGTTCCTGCTATCAGTACAAACTTCTGGTTATCGTTCTTGACTGATGTACCCTCTCCAGTAATCCCCGCCCAGGGATACAAATGTGGGGCTTGTTTATCCCTGGAATATTTCACTCGTTAGAATTCCATCACGTCATTTCTTATGAAACATATCAGAGAAGTAGTTGAAGAGCTGCTTCTTCTCGGTATATAAAGGGGGCTGCCCCCTTCTCCGGGTTACTGACTGCCTCTTAGATGGCGGCAGCCAATCGCCAAATCACGGCATATTCACGGGCTACCTTAGAATTTGGGAGCTGTTACCCAAGGATGCCCCCTAAACCCCTTTAGATAACACCGTCTTTTGTCCACGACTGCTTATTCGACGAGTAAACTCGATTCTTTCACAGGAAACCTTTGTATATAAAGGTCGACCCGACCCCCCGGTGGGTGCAAACAGTAGCAGTTAGCTGGTCACGAGTTGAGTAACTATTGACATGTCATAGTAGATGATGATGTGGTGACCACTATAGTAGAAGTAGAGTATGACAGAAATGCCAATGTAAACGATTCTGTGGAAACTCATAGCTGGAATTGATGCGTTATCATCACTTGCTCCCAATTAAGTTCTTCCATAGTTCCAAATATGTATGGTATCTCAATGGGACTCGTTGGTTCAATGCCCCAGTGGAAACAAAATCCTAATTTTAATAATATTTGTATTCTTGAGACAGGTGTAATTATTAATGATTCATGGTGGTACTCTTTTCTGCCAGCGTTTAACATATATGCTAAACTATTATGCTTCTTCAGGGCACAGAGTTCCTTATGGATGTATTTTTCTAAACTAACATTCAAATTATAGAATCAATGATTTTCTCAGTCAATGGCATATTCGGTATTAATCGATTGTCTTGATAAATATCGTCATGTAGACACATTGGACTTTCCTGAATAATCTTTTACGGAGCTACATATACTATAAAACTGTGCATCGCATTGCCTTTAGCGCAAGATTCGAGAGTGCCATCCTGATTTGCAACTGACCCAGAGTGGCGTCAAACGATAGCTTACGCTCGACGACACAGTAATAACAACACGACTATTTTTAAGTACATGCAAGAGCTTGAATAAACAACGACCGGTCACAAAAATGCAACTGGAATACTCTTGCGGGTGATGATGAGGCGAAATTTGAGAAGGGGTGAATAGTAAGTGAAGGTACTACTAAATTTCTTGCGTGAATATTATTCAATAGTGATATTTAACTTTAATAATTTTTCGTGTGGCTCATGTTATTCCTCATTGATCGTTCCACATACTAGAAATGTATGTGGAATGTGGAAGTAAATTAGGTACGTAAACTCATCACCAAATTAGCATTTAAAATAATAAATGGAGCGCACACAAAGTACGCTCATACATAATATTTCGGTAACCATATTGACCCACTGTGTCAGTCACTTAAGTAGGATGTCATCATATGAATCTATAAATAATGAAATTCATGGGAATGGGCTCAAACTGCTCACGTTTTGACTATTTAGTTGGAAAGTTTAGAGTATACACAGACTCTTCGAAAGGGAGAGTATTTTTCAAAATTTTCTAATTCATTTATTTCCTATGAAGGTTCAGATTTTTTCTGCATCCGCTACGCAAGTATTTTATTAAATCTTGGCATAATATAATTCTAAATTCTCATTGTAAAGGACTTAAAGTCTTTCTTTATTCGCATCAATGAACGGAGTTCGTTTTCATAATGGTATTTGTCGTGGAACAGCACTCATATTCCTCTTCTTATTCGGCGAAATCTAACATTCGAATGCTGAATTCCCTGTGGCGGAGAAAGGTAAGAAATAAATTTCAGTGTGACAATTCAACATCCGAGAAACGCTTTATTAATTCCTCAGACAACTTCTCACCCCTTCACCTGACTTCCCCATCAGATATATAGATATTTTATTAAGATATTGGCATGGTCCCGTGCAACATTTTCATTGTAAATGGCCTTAAATCTTCCATTCTTTGCATAAATAAACAGAGTTCGTTTTTATAATGGGATTTACCGTGGAATAGAACTCATATTTCTCTTTTTATTCGGCAAAGGCTAATATCCAAATGCCAAATTCCCTGAGGTGGAGAATGTTCGGAAATACATTTCAGTGTTACAATTTAACATCTGAGAACGCTTTATTAATCCGACCGCCTCAGACCTCTTCTCACCCCTTCACCTGACTACTCCCCAATCCCTTTCTTCATCACTCTCCTTCCTACCATTCCCTTCGTCCTATTCGAACAACTCCCGACATACTAGAGCGAAAATCCTCTCGCCTGCTCATTCCCCCATTCTATCCTCTCCCCACGAGTTTTCCAAAACTTATCCTCACGCGAGCAAAAGCCTTTCCACCCTCCACCTTCCCCCCATCCACTCCCCCAGCGTCACCTCGGCGGGCCCGTAAAATCTCTTCTTCTCCCCCGAGCGTCCGTGGAACAACTCCTTCTCAATCCTTTCCCGCAAAGTGTCTCCATCTTTCTCCTTTCTCTCCTCTCATCCACCCGCAATATTTGTTATGTATGAATGTTTATACCCGCTCATAAATAAATAAATATATGCCTGTGTGTGCCCGGGGGATCTCCCGTTTTCGAGCATGTTTGTGCTGGGTGTATACTCACTCATACACGTACGTGCAGGAATGGGCTTTTCATAGATACCTGCACGCTTCTGCCGAGTTCGTCATAAAGGTTGACTTTGCTCGGATGTGCAACAACACATTTTTTTATTCATAAAATGCTTGTGCAACATGAATGGTGGTTTCTTCGATCCTTGCATGCTAATTGGCCAGCTGCTTTCGTGGCGAAGTACGATTGAAATCTAGATGAAGTACGTATATGAGGATATGCTGTAAAAGTCAAAATCTGCACCTACCAAAATACAGCGATTTTATAGATATTCTATATCCAGCATCATGTCTAGATTTAAAATTCGATGCATGGTATATATGCGTACACAAGGCCTTAGATCAGTAATGTTGCGGGAATGGCCTAGATATTAGTGGCACTGTATTTTTTCTGTCGTGTCCTTAATTGCATGGCCACCACAAACAAGAAAGCAGATATTTTATTTCTTAACGAAGGATATGATAATATTTTTGCTATTCAAATGCAAGGCAGTAAGAGTGCTTGAACGTCGAAACTCATTCACTCATTCAATGAAACCGTATAGTGCTATCCCTGAAGGAACTTTTCTTGTAATACCTACTTCTAATCGACTTACGGGTATTTTTGGATTAGAGCCAACTTCCTATGAATCATATTCGGTGTTGAGACTCATATGCTCTAAGCCTACTTTTGCCTTATCTTTTTCTTTGCTCTAAGTTATTTGAATAATTGCGTTTAAGTTGATTCAGGCACAATGCAAATAAGCTCATCTGACAGCATTTATTTTCGAAACTCCGTTTTCATGTAACGATACTTTCAGGAACCTCATCTTATTTCGTTTTTAAATATACCTTATCTTTACCTTTTTCGTTTCACACCAATATCCCATTTATCCCTACTTAACTGGTGATTTGTTCTGAAGTTTGACTGACGCCCCGAAAGAAGGTTTCAGAATATAAAACATTTCAAAAACCGTCAGTTAGTTTCGAAACATCAATGATTACACTTTACCAGCAAAAGAACTGCTAACTGCATTAAAAGTACAAAGAACTATGAATATGTGGATAAAAGACTCTGGTCGAAGTCGACTAAACTCAAGTAAACTATTGTCTCAATTATCAGAAAAACCAGCAACAACCTTCAAGTGCTATTTTCCTCCTTCCTTCCCTTACCATACAATTAAATTAATAAATACCCTTATTGAACACACTAATCTTGCAATGAGGTGCAAAAACTTGCAGTATACAATTACTAAAAGGAAAACACTTTCTCTAATGCGATCGATTACATATAATGTCTTAACGGTATCTCTCTCTCTCTTGCAGTTATCAATCCTTAGATTGGTTTTAAAATAGACCTCCATTCATCTCTTTTCTGATCTTTCCTTTTCATTTCTTCTTAGGATGTTGCCCCAGCATCCTTCCTCACTCTCGCCAGATATTGTTCCCTCCTTCGGTATCGTACCCCCTCCACTATTCCCTCTAATACACTCTTTACTAGACTCTCGTGTCTCAATATATGCCCCACCAATTCTGCTCTTCTTTTAACAATGCTCTTCCATAGTTCATTCCCCTTCTCTCTCACTCTCTTAAACACCTCTTAATTTTTAACTCTGTCAATCCAACTTATTCCCAGCATTCGTTTATAACACCACACTTCTAAAGCATCCAGTCTTTCTTCCTTTGCAATGGTTCAGGTTTCACATCCGTAGAGAGCAATGCTCCACACGAAAACATTTATCAATTTTTTTCCTTATATCTACACTGATGTTTCTTGCAGTAAAAATTACATAGAGACAATGAAAAATACTGCAAAAATCACCTTTGAACGATAACGGAGCAAAGCAATTTCCTTCCATCTTAAAAGTGAGGAGACTGTTCCTGAATAAATTTGAACTAAAGCACATTCTTAAAGATAGAGTTTTACCAGACTGGAGGAAGGACTCCTCCATATCTTCTTCCCTTTCTCCATCCACCCCCTCCCACCGTCCTTTACACAATCCGTCCCATAGTTCCCCTCACCCACATCTCTCCCCCCTACAACTCATCCCCCCCTGGTCGCTCCCACTACCTCCCACCAGTCCCACAAACACCTCCTATTTCCATCCAAATACGCGTCACCTGGCTCTCTCCACTTGACGAATTCCCGTTCCCATCCCCTCTCTCCTACGGCGCCCGTAATCCCACCGATCCCTTTCCACTTGGTTCTTCCCCACTACCCCTCCCATGCCCTGTCCACCCCTTCATCACCCCCCTCACCAACCCACTCAACATCCCCCATCCCACCTCAACATCCTTGAATAACTCCTCCGGCGGGGCTTTTGGGGTGGGAGAAAGGAAGGGGTGTGCGGGGAATTTTCATCTTCCGCTCAATCATATTCCACCGCCACCTCCTTTCCTCTCCACCTCTATCCCACTCTCCTCCAGGCGAAATCCCCGCTTTCCCTCAATTTACAACCCTTAATTTTGTAGAATTCCTCCTCACCACCGCTCGCCTAGAGACATCCGCCTTATGTTTCCGCTCCTTCCTCCGTTCAATCGTCGCCTCGCAGTCATAACGCCGTTTCCTCGTCTCAACTGTTTTCTCTTCCGCAGCTGCCATCTCATTTTTTTCGTGAAACCTCCACTCTTTAATCCCCCTTTCATGACTCTTAACACTTTCTGTAAATCTGTGAGTTACATGTATATAGTTTGATACGTATTTTTATCATTGAAATAATAAATTTTTCCTCATAGTTCATTGCCTATCGTTTCTGCGAATAATTAGGCATATGTCTGACCGTTATGTTATATCACCGGAGTAGAAATTCCGGGTTGGAATTCATTAGGCATAAATATATTTGCGAAAAACGTGATAGCAGTCAATAAATACCATTGCATTTTAATTTTTTTATGTTAAAGGACATTTTTAATCAAATTTAAAACATTTTTTTTTCACTCAATGGTCTAAAATGGGTCTAACCATTGGTTTGAAATATGTTTTGCATGCTAATCGTTCAATTCAAGTTTTATTTTTATTATCTTCTGTGGGCTCAATTTTTATTTTTAATCCGCGAGGTTCCAGACGTACCGCTAAGAACCATTCCCGAATATCGAGCACATAGATCGTCGAATCATTTTAAATGTATCGCAAAGGTCTCTTAGGCAGAAATTTGTTTAAATGACTCACCTAACAAATTTATATCAGAAAGCATTGTTTGTGGCACGTAGCATTTATGTCCCTGATTTCCATTAAAAAGTGATCCATTCATTGATTTCAATCGTTTTTCATCGAAAATTCCCGTTTCAACTTTCACCTTCGAGTGATTGGACATAAAAATGAAACGAATTATTATGCTAATAATGCACATTTATTTGATTCTGCCAGCATGTCACTAAGTTAAATTTTCAGAGACAAATTATATCTCCATGAGTGATGCTCGTCAAATTTGCGTCGAAAATGTTCCTATTAAATTTTTATCTCTGGAGTTGATGCGACGTAAAAAATCCAATTTCAATTTTTATTCCGAGGCATTTGTGTAATATGTCATTATTCAAGAATTATTTTGTTATCGGCACATTTTTTGCTGAAATTATGTCGGAGAAATAAAATATTGAGCGACATGTACATAATTACATAGCGCATTGCATCAATAGTCGTTGACATTTACGTTGTTTGCTTTTGGTAGATCTGCAATAGTTGTAGAGTGCCACGTTTTAATCCATCCCTTATTATATTAATTAAGAGAATTCACAGAAGAGATAAACTAAGCTGTCTTTTAAAATAAGTTTATGCAGAGTTGAATGCTGAACATAAAGGGAGAAGGAGGTGGAGAGTGAGTATTTTTAAGGTAGAGAAGAAGGAAAGAACATATTTCTCGATCTGAAAGATATATAGGAAGTACGCAGTGTCGAGTGAAATGATATTGAGGATTTGGAGATATTTAAGTAACTGTCCTTGAATCCAAAAGTATTCTTGAATATACGTCGCATTAAATGCTTTTATAATATTTCTTCGAGTACTTTAATTTTCTTTTAAAAAAGCATCCATTTTATCCAGACGAATTAACAAACAGTTTGTTTAACTGTTTCCCGACGAATATCTTTTTCCCGTAGGATGTTATATCAAATTGCGACCACCTAAATCAGTAGTGGTCTTTGCTATGTTCGTGGAGTGTGCCCCACACTTTTTTTCCCGTCTTGAGTCCAATATTGCCTCCTTCATCTGCTTTCCGCGTCTCGACTCTGCACCTCCCTGCGCCTCCCACGCACTCCTCCGATCCTTGGGCCTCGTCCCACCCACATATGAGCGCATCCTCCCACTCTCAGGATACTTTTTAAACTGAGCGCCCCGCGGTCGAGGGAGAAGGGAACTCGCCCACTGCTCGTCCTCACCTCCCGCTCGCTACAACCTCCTCCACCTGTTTTAGCAACAGCTGTCGCCATATGAGTCACTGCAACTTTTCCCTATACATCTGTTTCCTTGCCTCCTATTTTCTCTCTCCCTGTCCTTCTCACCCACTCACTACCTCGCTCCGCGAGAAAGCATTTCTTCCCAACTCTCTCCTCTCGGAAAATTGTTTCTCGATTTCGCCGCATGGCGGCGGTAGCGGTCGGACGGTAGTTGGTATTTGGTGAGGGGAAAAGGGCGGAGAAGTGTGGCTGGTAGGAGGGGTGGGAAAGGAAGAATACAGTGTGAGTGAAGCGGGGGCAGAGATTCCACTGTATGCCGTCTCCTCCCATCGCAATCTCCCACTCCAGAGTCCCATTTCATCGCACAAATGATCTCCTTCCATCGCAGTTTTCTTATTTCACTTTTATTTCCTCGCCAAAAGTGATTCCTTGCGTCTTTAGGTGCACTTGTGCCAGCATTTCTGCTATGAATAAAAACCGGTCCCATCACCCGCTTATCTTCAAGAGCTATTTTTTACACCCAGTATTCTCTGTTTTATTTAATGTTATTTCTTATTCCCGTTATTATTTTACTTGATGCTAATTGATGGAAATTAAAAAGATGTATTTTTTTAATTTTTCAGTCTATTGTTTTTTTCATTCAGCAATCAAGTCAATGCACTATATTCAATCACTCTGCTACCAGCCGTAGGTCCTGTGAACCCTAAGATCATTTTACTTTTATTCATTACTGCGTGTCAATCCCAGCATGCTGATACAGTTTATTTTGTTTCCTTCAAGTACCCGCCAAATCTTCATGTGTAGCCTTCTCTAAATCTACTCCCTTGATTTCACAACCAAATTTGGTCTATTATCTTCCCGTGGCCCTTTATTGGTCTCCAAGAATTCGATATTCCCTAATTCTCAGAAACGATTTTACAGTAGTGAATTGGGTTTAATTACCCCCTTAAATGTTTTACTATCATATAATTAGAACTGAATGCGATACATCACATTGGAGTGGAAAATATAATAATAGGTTATTAATAGTAACTTTGACTACGTATTGTCGAAGATTTTATTTTTGCAATATTTCATCTGCTTATAAACTCATTGCGAACTTTGCAACTCATTAAAGCATGCATTAAAACACATTCTTCATCATCATTTAAGTCAACATTCTTCATTTTGCATTTGGAATTGAATATGTCATTGGCTGAATTTGAGAAAGTTACTTAAATACGTAAACTTCAGTAATGAAATAAAATCGTATATAAATGGATTTTCACCTCAGGGTGTTGGTATTAATCTTAGCCTAAATATTATACAATAAATAACTGAGTGAGAAACAAAATGTGTATGATGTTCGAGATAAATAAATAGAACCAATACTGGACGCTTACTTAGGCATATTAATTCTTTTTTCACGTTATTTATAGGGTTTTCAGTGAACTCAATTAATTATTAACTTTTTGCCCCAATTAATTGCACATTTTCTAGTCCATCTTATTGAATTTGATTTTTCTTAGCATAAATGAAGTCTATTCTGAAGGAGCGCTGCAAATCCCTTTAAGGAGAGTGAAATTTTAATGTATATAATATCATAAACAACAAACTAAGCTTTTAAGGCTTCCTGCCTTCTTACAGCGGCCACTGTACCCCTCTGCTCTTCCCTGTAATCTCCATCTCCACTTCCTTGAAATTTCCTTTTGACAGCATGATGTCCTTTCTCTCTGTCTTCGCCTCTCATCCATCCTTCGATCGCCTCGTGATTCATCCCTATTCGCTCACTCCTCTGGAGAAAAAAAGAAGAGTTTTATCGTCCTTCACTCCCAAAATCTCATCCTCCTTGTCTCTCTCTCTTCCTATCTCGATTCCCTTTACACACAGACCTTTATCCGCACCCTGTTTTCCTCCCTCTCTCTCTTTCGTTCCTTTTCATTTCTTATTTTCCGGCTACTCTGTCTTCTACTATTTCCACGAGGTTTTATCCCATACCCTACATCTTCCGGGATAACCGAAGATAAATATCATAAATCAAATCGTCCCATTATAATCTTCTGTTCTGCTCCTTAAAGGAAAGGCGCCTTCGTTCAGTGCTCAAGGCGGGGTTTTCTTATAAGGGGGAGCGTGGTTGGGG
This sequence comes from Pyrrhosoma nymphula, assembly GCA_963573305.1. Classification (NCBI taxonomy): domain Eukaryota; kingdom Metazoa; phylum Arthropoda; class Insecta; order Odonata; family Coenagrionidae; genus Pyrrhosoma; species Pyrrhosoma nymphula. Next base: position 150,061,084 of record OY754328.1, read on the forward strand.
AAAGTGGATGAGGGATTTGCGACTCGCAACATCAAAGTGAGCGACGGTACATGGTGTGTTACGTCATCATGGCCTGGTGACCTTCAAAGAATTATTTCCTGCCTCCTTACGCACTCCCCATACGTTTCACTATGCCCGACAAGTGGCTTTATAGTATGTGTATATACATCTCAGCGGAAGATAATATTATAGTTTTTTTATTTCTTTCACTGCTTTTTGCTGAGGTATAGGGTTTATGGTCATATTATCTTTCCATGCATCTAAAAATATAATAATTATAATTGGAGCCATACCATTGATAGCAAAACACATGTTCTTTTTTAAACAAATATTTTCCACGGGATAAATAACTACGGTCTCTCAAGTAATGTGAAATAGGGAAAAGTATGTATTTTTAAAATTGCAGTTGATAAGAACAAATAACGCAATTGAAAATGAAGACCTTTTCTGTTCGGGTTTCGGATTGGAAGATTGTGGGAGTATTTTACGAGTGCAATGAGACATTGGAAAGTGATGAATAATGTGAGCAGCCTTAATTATTCGTGGATGAGGGGAAATTCGACTCGAACGAATAAATATTGAATGTTATCGATTTTTATCGATGCTTTCTGATGACAAAACTCGTTTTGTGCATTCATTCTGTATTATCGCTCTTATTAATCTGACCTCACACTGAATGCAGTATCTTTTTATTATTTTCTCAACACTGAAAATTTTGTATTTAGCCATCTCTCACTTAGTAGTAAATTCACTTGCCTAATCGAAATATCCCTTTATCTCTGTTTTATTACTAACGAGCGGAAGGTACCCGTTGAAATTCAACCGGTGTGAAAAACGTTGAGCTTATTTTATAATAAAACCACAAAGCCTGAAGAAAAGCTGTCAGCGTGGTCATTTGAGGAGTACTTAACCTATCTTGTATGTTGTGTTCGTTGTAGTAGACACGCTGACCGTTTTCCAGGTGCACGGAGAGATGAGTGACTATTGGTCCACTTTCATGCACGGGAAATCCAAACATCGGCCATACAGACTCATTACTACTTACATAGCAAATGTTGATAGATGGTCACCTCGTCCCTACGGTTCTCTTGAGCCGTATTCTGAGTGATTAACAGCTTGATCGCTTCCCTTGTGAACATACATATATCTGCATTCAATGACTTAATTCAGTTGCACTATTCAACGCTGGTATGTGCGTTGAGTATCTTAATCAGGATTGGGCAGAAGGGTACAATCCAGCGGTTGACAACGTCAAAAGGAGCATTTGTAGCAGCAGCCATATTTAGTTGACCTACGAATCTTCCATCACCCAGACTGCGCCTTCGGCATAAAGGGTAGCCATAATCATTGGTTTCGGTTACTAAATAAAAAGTCTATGGTCTTGCCGATTTTCATGCACGGATGCCGTTCATTACGCAGAATTTCCGTTTTTCATTCGGGTAAGAAGCATGTAGTGACGTCAGTATAATTTCCGCCATCTTAAAACTTTGAAGGTTCGAAACAGATGCGTCTATATTTGAACCAGATTTATAGCTGGTTACCCGTCTGTAGATTGGGTAAGGATGAAATTTGTGCGGTTCTTAGCGTTACCCGAGAAACACCGCGGGGAGATGCTCATGAGACCGCTGGTGGGTATTTCTTTGACCATCCAAGTCTAACCTTTGTCGTTTTTCTTTCAAGGGCTCATAAGAAGATTGTTTCGAAAGGTTACTCTTTTTTCTATTAGGCATGTTGATGGATATATTTTCAAGTTCAAGGAGGGGAAACACAGCAGCAAGTGAGAGTATTGAATAGGCAGCTCAATGATTGAGTGAATATACCTTAGTTAGCTGAACATTAACACTTTCAAAGAAATATAAATTACTCATAACGTTTATGGTATGGGAATTGGTCTAAAAAACAGTTTGCAATCGTAATGAGAGGCAGATGCAGACAGTTCCACCACGTGTTATTCACCTGAGTATTAAACGATAATAAACAACGCCGTGTTTGTTGTAGCAACGGAGGCATTATTACAATTACTATTCGCTACACGTTAATATTCTTGCACATTTATTTGCGTGTGTAATCTATTTAATTGCTTTATGTGTCTCGTTTACTACTTAAGCTTCCTCTCATATATATGCAGTGCCCCTATGAAAGCTAATTTTAGAATATACACTGAAGAGTATACTTGTTGTAAATATGCATTGAATTTATCGATTACCCCCTGAAGCAATCTATCATGGGGCCCTTAGGAGTCTGGGCCCTTCTGATACAGATTTTCTTTCTACGTGCTATCATGGACCTGAAAGAAGACGATATTTAAATGCAAGATGCGTGAATATCCTTTGAAAATCAAATCTCTGGTTGCCAAGGAAATATGCTATTGTTGATTTCAGATAAAAATGTTAGATATTTTAGCTAAAAACATTAAATTCAGACGAATTCGGAGCGTAGAAGAAAATCGTTTGAAATAATTAGAAACTTCATTTATTCAGCCATCCGATAAAAATAATCCCAGCCCTATATCTTGAGTGAAAGTACTTTTAAAAAGCAAAAAATGAAACCACTGCACCGAACCCAATGCTTAGCATGGACCACCAGGGGGGACCTTCAGGGGGCCTTTGGGGTCCCTGGGGGCTTTTTAATATAGCATATATTACAACCAGACATGTTTTCTATCTGCATGCCAAATTTCAGCTCAATCGGTTTAGCAGTTTTTGCGTGATGGAGCAACAGACAGACAGACACCATTACATTTTTATACATATTAGTAAGGATCACACCCCTGACCCTGAAGAAAAAGGGTTTTGGTTAATTGAACCCTACAGTGTTTTTTGTCTACCAGTAACAAACATGTGTTCCAAATTTCATCAAAATCGGTCCTGTGGTTTAGGAGGAGATGTGGAACATACATACATACATGCATACATTGACTTTTATATATATAAAGATTTCTCTCACATAACCCTCAATAAATACACCAGTATTTAAAATTCAGATATATGCTATAGGGTTCTTTTACGTAGTAAAATAATTCACGTCGAGGTCCATTTTTGTTTCGAGTAGATAATTTGCAAAGAAATTTTGAATAATTTATATTCGTTATTTTTTAATCTTATTTATTGATATCAAAATAAACTGATTTCTTTTTTCAAACTCTTAGACTGTAGCAATTATCCAGATGTTACGTGAGAAGGCATCAAAGAATTTCCTGATGATATTACAATAAAATAACGGTATTGTTTCCTGGTAAGTAAGATAACTAGCATTTAAAGAAGGAGATAAATAGTACACTGAGCAGAGTAGCGCAGGCAAATAAGGCATTTCATCTGAAGAAGAGACAATAAACAGCTAAGAGGAAAGGTAAAATGAAAAAAAAATACGTGTGGAAAATGCTTTTTTATGTTTGAAAAGTTGGGGTGCAAACAGCAGCAGGAGAACAGAGATTGGACGCAGACGACATTTGGTGTAATCGAAAAATAACAAAACTCAAACGGACGGAGAGAAACACTAGTTATGAAGTCCTACGAAAATAGACGAGTCCTTGGAAATAGGTGCACATCAATTGTGGTTAATTGTGCGGGTATGTGAGTAGTATGCTCTTTAGTTTATATTTTCGCAAAATGCCAAAATTGAAATTTTGTAGGCAGCAATTTTTTAAATGCATATAGCTATGGAATCACGGAAAAATAACATATTTTCATCATTGTAATTTTCACGCTTTTGCTCTTTCCGTTATATATTTGGAGGACGGGGTCTTTCTCTCCCTGACCTTGTCTCTTTCTCTCTTGCGAACGGGAGGTTCGGTCATCCACGATTCTTCAAGTCAATTGCTCCAGTTCAAATGACTGTGCGTTTCCGATAAGTAGGAAATATTCCGTATTTTCCGTCCTTGCAAATTAATGCTTCTCGTCAAGTACAACACGTATATAGAAGTCATTTTTTAGTGGGACTCAATTTTGACAAAATATCCTCGGGACTGAACGTCAAGAGGAGAGCGCACACGGCACTACGGCACGCGACGGCGGAAGAAGCCGCCGACAGGAAGGTTGAGTGAGATTCGGTGTGGGAGGTGTGTGTACCCTGTCCTTGGTTCTGCTCTCAAGCAGAGTCAAGGGACGGCATGGCTGGAAGGAAAGCGGTGAGAAGGACGGTGTTTAGAAGACACCGCGGTGTTGTCCGTTTATTTTCAGCTAGGCCAGTAATCTCTACCCTAGTCAGATGTGAAGTCTGTCAAGGTCACACTGATTAGGTTTGTCTCCCATTTATCTTCCGGGTCACGCTCTTATTTATCCGTTGAAGATAGCAAATGGAGAAGCATTGTCCTCAGAATTGGAAGTAACCCTTATTCATTCAGTTCATATGTTTCATCATTCATCTTATGTAGTTACTTTTGTAATTTTTATAACATTTACAAATATCCTTACGCCAGTCAAAAACACGCGGAGAAATTAGTAAATTTCCATGATTTCGTGTATTTAAAATAATTTATTTTCAGGACACTCGATGTCAGGCGTCCCTTAATGAAATTTTTAATTCATATTGATAGGAAAAACACATAAGCGTTTGCAAAAATAGAACTTCTCCAGCTTTATAATCCCTTTTTAATGGTGTTTCCCTGCATGTATTGATGATATAAGCACCAAAAGCTGATATTCATTTTCTCCAATCCTTAACTATTCTCCTAAATCCATATTAATTAATAACTATTTTACATATTTGCTCTATCCAATTTTTATTGCTTTCTTAGTGATCTTAGCGTTAATTTTAGTACTAATTTTAAGTTTTTTCAACCAATCAATAAGATATAGCTCTCCATCGTGATAATGAGATCCATTTTTAAAACTATTTCCACTATTGCAAAAACCTCTTCTACTCCATTATCCCGGCTCTTTTCATGCCCATCAAATATAGTATTGGCTATCTTTCTAGCTGTAATCTTCTTATTATCAGCAATGCCATATTATATCCCTTTTTTCCGTAATGAGGATTAAAAAGTGAGACAAACTAATCTCCATAGATGCATTTGTAGCCATAAATACCGCGTTACTGCGCACCCTAAGTTTAAGCCAAGCAGTGGTGGCATTTTTACACTTTCTTGATGTGTGGGAAATTACCCTCAATTCATTTCAAATTTGTAGATCTATTAGTTACACGCCTTGCCCACTTAATAGGAAGGAATTTGGGTAGAACACAGCGAATGCGTACTTACCAACAACTGGGAGACCCAGGATCGAATGTCAGTCATATAAAATGACTTTCTCAAACCGATTTGGATCCTTATGGTGTACAGTGATAAGCAAATTTGTCATGTTTGATATTTTATTTAATTGAAAACGCCTTAACTATTTTCATTACAATCCATAAAAAAATTATTAAGCTAGCTATTTATACCTTACAATCACTTAATTTAATTTCTAAAACAAATTAAATAGTCTTCAAAAACATTTACAGCCTAAACAATAATGAGTACCGCGAATATCATTCTTTTAACACTAGAATGCAGGAGGGGTCATTTTTGACCCCTTATGCTTTTTCAACGTGGCTATTTCCGCCTAATTTTTTTCAAACGTATTTTTGATTTGTGTCTTTTATTCTTTTCAGTCAATGAGTATTCCCTCAAAAATAGTTAATGTAGCCCTCACCCTTTCGAAGAAATTAGTACTTTTACCTTCGATGCCGGAGGGATCCTTTTTGACCCCTTTTGCTTTTTCGACTTTGCTTTTTCCAGCAATTTTTTCCAGCGACTGGTGCCCGATCTATGCCACAAAGATCTCTCTGGTCTTCAAAATATGGCTTATCTATCATTCAGAAAGCATTGTCCCGGGAACACTTTGAAGAAATTCTGTGGTTCTTACGATTTGACCAGGTTAGGTCCACCAGACCCAACCGCTTGCAAAATAATAAGTTTACTCTGATAATAATAATTCCGTCTATATTTAATCAAGCGTATTTAGGACCATTAGTTCCTCTCTAACAATAAACTTGAACAATCACAAACATCCATGCCCTGGGCGGGTGAAACCTTCCCAGGCAGGACTTGAACACACGACTTTCGGATTGGCAGGCGAGGACTTTACCCCGCCACGGCCGAGGCCGGTACATGTCCGAGGTTTGAAACAAATTTATTGAAAATTGTCAAGCCTGCTACATCCGAGGGCCTTATATAAGTGTTGATGAGCAATTATACCCTTCTAAACCCGGTGCATGTTCCTCCAGTTCATGCCTACAAAACCTGACAAATATGGGAAAACGTTTTGGCTGGCTATTGACAAAGACTCTAAGTACACGGTGAATTCGTTTCCTTACCTTGGCAAAGATGACATTTGAGCCGACGACCAGCGTCTGGGCGATTATGTTGTTGAGAATTTGATGTCCCTGTATGTCAATAAGAGGTGTAACGTTACCTTCAACAACTTCTTCTCGTCACTCACATCGGTGAATAGCATGAAGGCCAAAGATACGAGTATTGTTGGAACATTGAATCCCATTAGTCGTGATGTTCCAGCTGAAGTGAAAAAGGCAAATCTGCCTCTGCATAACACTCACATTTTGAAGCATGATGACCAGATGGTCACACTTTATCAAGAGAAAACCAAGAAAAAGGTCTTTCTTTTGAGCTCACTCCACCCACATGTTCAGATTGGTACAGATGAAAAGTAGAAACCTGAAACAGTTGTTTTAAATACGTATAGTTGATGTTTTTGATCAGATGAATTGAAAATACTCAGTACAACCATCCTGCAGACGTTGTCCCGTATATAGCTTTTCAAACATTCTTGATCTTGCTGGAATCATCACCCAAAAGAAACTCAACAATTCTAGAATTTCCAGAAGGGAATTTTTGCTAAAACTTGGCGAGGGAATTGTTCAGGAAAATGCTGATTCAAGACAGGGTGGTTCTCTCACTGCATATGACGATTCATACGGTGCTAATCCTGAAACAGCAAAAATTCGCAAGAAATGCCAGGTAAAATTACAATATAAGAAAGGTACAAAGGGTTGTAAGTCATGCAAGTTTTGAAATGAAATCTGTCTGTAAGCAATGCAATGGCAAAGAAACTTACGTAGTTCACTGCCTAAACTGCATATTACCTTGAACATCTTAACGTTGCTCTTGAAAATTTAAAGTGTAAGGCTATTTTTATATAAAACAAACAACAAATGCCACGCACTCTAATTTAATTTCCTGCAAAGACTAGCGGAATTATTTGTAACTTTGGAAATAAATAGTTTTCTTCATTTTTTTGCTATGCCTAGGCCTAACCTAACCCTTTCCGAAAATTGTCATAATCAACCGTTAAAATATCAAAAGGCATAAAAATACTACATAATAAAATAAAAAACGACGGATTCGCTGAGCAATACAATAAAAAAACAGTGGGGGTCAAAAATGACCCCTCAGGCATTCAAGGGTGTGCGCAACCTTCAGGCATTCTAGTGATAAACACGAAATTATAAATACTTGCGCACAAGAAATAAAAATCTTCCTTCTTTGATCTTCTCTCTACAAAAAAACTTGAAAATCATGAAAAGTAAAAACGAAAACATGCAGCAGGCTGAAAAGGTTTAATTTAGCCATGAAATTTCGCACTGTATATAGACAATTTGGTGGATACAGTTTCCTCCACGGGATGTAACATCCTCCTCTATGCAGATGAATGCAAAATTATCAAACAAGTAAATTCTGTTAATGACAGCATTACCTTGCAAAATGCTCTCCATGCCCTGGATAATTGGTCCAATAGTTGGTCCCTAATAATGAACACATTTCCATTTAAAAGTTTTCGGTTTTATCTTTCACACTCCGTGAATCTCCACATGTACACACTCATATAATTTCAGCAAATATGTGTCATTCTCGACAGCAAATTTTTCATGTAAATATTCAATTGAAACTATAGGTCATCGGAACTTCTTGCTCTTTTCTCCTTACGTGTTCCTTCACGAACTACAAGACTGAATGAGCTATTTCATTACACCACCCCACGTCTGTCTCCAAACAGTCTCCAGTCAATCAGACTCCTATCTACGTGCAACGCTACGTTGAAAAGAGTCCCTGAATTCGATCCATTCCATTAATTCCGTATATGTCGCAATACTCCCTCATCCTAGATCTGCTATCTTCTTTCGCTCTCTGTCTGTTTGGTTCCAATTTGTTCAGTGTTTAATGCGACTTCGTTATTAATTTATTTAATTGTTATTTGTTATATGGTTCTTTGTTTATTTGTTTTGAATTAATGTTGTTATTTGTCCATTGTAATCGGCCTTTTTCTTAGACGTGAATAATAAATAAAAAAAACCTGCAACGACCCCTACAGCAACTTCCGAACCCAAGGAACCCAAAGAAACATTAGGAGAGCATGTGAGGCTACCCGTCACTCCGGAGAAACCGGTATGGCCTCTTAAGAAGCCATCCGCATTGAACGTGTTAATGCTCAATAATCTGAGCATCTGAACTTTTCGTCAATTTGCCTTATATTTGAAAAACGGCGTATCTTTTCAGATTGATGAAGATTTTTATCAACTACTTTTGATTTGGAGGTCTGACACTCCTTGATCTAACGATAAGTCTCGGAATGATTTCCTTAATAACATATAAATTCGTGTTGCATAAATCCATCACATGTGATTTCAGTAAGTATGACAGCTGGTACATTTAAACGTTTAATAATTCGGATAAAAATTTCCAAGAAAATGTATGCTGGAACAAAAGCTTTAGCACTGTGTAAAATACACTTTTGGCTTAAACTTTAACCAATGTTTCGTATTTATACCTCAAGTAACGGAATACGTATCAGGCTTTATTCAAGGCACTTAGTGATATTGAATCGAGTTGGAAGAAAATCCTCCGCAAACTTCTCGGGAAAATATACCATCGGCGCCAAGAGACTTACACGACCGGATGCCGCTCTTTCGCCAACTGCTTTCTCACAGCATCTCGCTTCCCTCCTGACCTTGCCTCTTCTTTCTTAATCGTGCATATTAACGTGTGTTTTGTTTTCGTTCACGTATGTTTACCTTCAATTCTAATTCACATTTTGAGTTTCTCTGATGAGGCAATTAAGGCCACTTGAGCGCGTAGCTGTGGTGGTTTTTCATTTTCTTTTAAATGCCTCGTCTCAGGTTAGAGCCCATCGGGTGTACAAAAACGTGATTATGACGACGTGGATGCGTGGCGCTGGAAGAAGGAAGGGTGGGAGGGAGTCAGGAGGGAGAGAGTGAGGTAAGAGAAGTGGGGAAAGGAAGAAGGAAGGAGGAAGTTTGTGTGTAGAGGGAAAGAGAGAGTCGTTGACGTACGACGGAGATACAGAAGGCGCTGTTCGTATGCCTGGGCAGTATTGAATTGCATTGCAAGCAATACGCGATATCGTGCGAGATATCCAATGCGAATACATAAGAAATGTAGAAATATATCCTAATTGATTGAGATGTGATACAGTATGATATGTTTAGCTGTCTGAATTCAAAGAAAAGAAAACTGCGTGAGTGAGAAGTTAAATGGAATAGGCCAAACTGATACCTTGAAAATACATTCTACACTTGCCATTCCGTGCCGGTAACATTCCTTTATTTTATTTATTCTCTGCATTAGTTAAGGCCATGGAATCCCAAACTGTAGGTCACGACCTTCCTATTGTGGCATGAGATACAAAATACATTTCGTGTTTTGCCGTATGAAATTAATATCGCCAAGCATGGCTGAATTTCGAATGCCTTTATGTTAGAATTTGATATATATCCTGAATATCTTACGACATTGTCGATACATCACATTATCGCGCAGGTGAAAGGATGTGGAGGTCCAAAGATGAGGCTAGGAGCTGTGGGGGAGATTGGGTTGGATGTGGGAGGCGTAAGGTGGGGGGGGGGGGGCGTTTGACGAAGGGGAGGCCGAGAGCGCTCGCACTGCGCGAGCGCGGCGATCGGGAAGGACTCGAAGGGGGGCGGGAGAGGGTTCGTGGGGCGGGAGAGGGGAGATGGAGTAAGGGGTTAGAGTTTCGGGAGGGGTACGTGGAGAAGGGCATGAATCGGTTGGTATTTTCGCGAGAGGGGGTAGTCGTTTGGGGAGAGGTGGCCGATAGGGGGTGGCAGGCCGGCAAGGGGGAGGAAGGAGCGGAGGAGAGGGGCTGGCATGGGGGATAGGGGGAGGAGTGCGACCGGCTGATGCGTTCCCCGCTTCCAGTGAGTTTTTGGAGCGCGCGGGGATCACACTGTTCTCCGGGAGGTCCGGGGAGAGAGACCGCCGCTCGCCGGGGAAGTTGAAGAGCGCGGCAGCTGACTCTTCGCTTGCGGAAGGAGGCGACGCCGAGAGGCACGCTTCCGCCACGGCAAAGTGGCATTCCGATCGCACGGAGGTCAAAGTAGCAGGAGTATAAAAGTTCTCGAAGCGCGATCCCCAAGGGACGAGAGAGAATCACTCCGGAGGTCAAAGGCCGGCACAGAGGAAAAAGAAATCCGATAAGAAAAAGGAGTGATTTTTAAAAAGAAGTTTCCTTTTTACGCCTGTACGCTGTAGTAGGTTCCGGAAATACCTACTGCCACTTTGTTTTCTTCTGCCTCCTCTCCCCCCTGCCCGTTTATTTCCTTGGCGAAGCGGGTCAGTTTTTTTCTCTTAACGAAGTGTGTTTCGGCATTCTTGATAACTTTGACCAGTAAACTCCGATGGAGAATTGAAGACAGAAATAAACTTCTTTGTCTTCACGTTCTCTCAAAGGCTTCACTGTCTCTTTGCCCGGAAATATCCCAGTGAATTCCTCCGTTCTCCCTCTGCCGACTCACCCTTTGCCATTTGACCTCGCTCTCTGTTCGACGTTCGTCGCGCTCTCGGCCCGCTAAGAGTGCAAGCGGCGACTGATTCAGTGACTTAAGCCCTCCTAGTCTTCCCCAGAAGATCTTCCACACTATCACCGAGTTTGGTGGTCGAAGCCACTAGTCGTTCTCCTCGGGAGATTTCAACTTCTCCCGCCCATCTTCCTCATCCCAGGAAAGGGTTGAACAGGTGTGACCATGTTACCATTTGCGCCCCCACGGCATCCCGGCGCTGGAACCACGCCAGGGGGCGCCGCTGCACCTTGGGACACCAGTTTCGAGGCTGTCCACGCCACTACCATCTAAGGGACCATTATAGGCTTGTATAACAAAGCCCTGTAGGCAGCACCCTGTTGACCGTGCGTTTGTACCATAAATTGTACATTTTAACTGACAAGTGACTGCCGACCCGAGCTGAAGAGAGAAGCTAGTGTCATAGAAAATATTCCTTACGAAGTTCAATCATCTTGCCAGTCAGCGAAACACCTGCAACGGACATAGAGCTGAGCGAGAAGTGACGCAAGTGCGTGTACTCTTGTTCTTTTTTGACCGTTCTTGGATGATACTGAAGTCCGATGAAATCAACGTCAGGATTCGCCAGGAAATGGGAATCTCTCAACGTTGACACATTGAATGAAATGCTCTCGGGAAGGAAGCCAAACGATAATTCGAAAAACCGCTCAGCCTAAAGAGTTGTTAGAACTGCAGCTGTTGTTGGCCATTCAAGTATAACAACGCGAAACAAATTTCCCACGAGTTCCCGTGAAGCCATCGGCAGAGAGAGAGGAGTGTGAGACAAGGAAGGAAGGCCTCCGTGGCGTACTCTGAAGGCCGGATTCTTGAAAGGAAAGGCGTCAATGGGATTAGCGTTGATGGTGGGCTTCCTTGAGTAACGTCTCGCTGGCCGGTCCGGTTCGCCGAGTACGGATTCCTTCCAGTGGCGGCAATAAGGAGCAGCTCTGAGTCTCGTTTGACGCGTCACGCTTCCGAAGTGTGTTGTTGCACAAGGACAACGGAGGGGAGGGATAAGGATCGAGAATCGACCCTGAGGGACTGAATAGTTCCTTTATTATTTTAGTCCCGGCCGTGCTGATCGTGGAATTGAGTCCCCATGTTTGGGTGGTTTTGACGTCAATAGCCGGCTAAATTTTAATTAGGGCGCCATTATCCTTACCCAAGTTAAATCCACGCTGTAATATTTTTCACTCCGAGAATATCACTTATTGGTTGAATGATAATTGAGTGGCGAAAGTGAATGGTGAAAATAATAATTTCGTTGAAGAACTCATGTGAACATCCGAACTAGTGTGTTGAAGCATTATTAGGAGAGAAATAAGGAAATCCCGTCTCTTCATTAGGCAAGATGTTTGAAATGAAGGTCTGCGAGTCGAAGAGGAACCAGCCAGATACGGAGATGACAACCACGCTTGCAGGTGTGAAGAGGAAGCTGCCCTCTTGGCAAGTCATGGTGTGGATGGCATTACTCATTCTGCAAACTCAACTCTCAGGTAAGCTATATTCTTCTTTTTTTTGGAAAAATCAACTCATTTGTATCCCAGTCACTTACAGGTTTAGAGATTGTTGTTTTCTACTAATATGTGAACTGTCTACTATTCTGTTGACATGATAGTAGCTGAAGTTACTTTGTGGAATTGTGAAAAAGTTAAGATTGCCAAGATCCATTCTTTTAACTATGTTTATTACCATTAGCTAATTTTATATGGTGAGAATTATTCTTGGGATATACACGATTAAGATCCGTATTATTTGTAAAAAGATTCTTACGAAGAACTCCAAAATATTCATGCAACTCCATATTCTTTGCTGAGGGACTTGAACAGACTTTTTATTAGTAGTTACCTATAATGTTACTTTAGAGCTCTACTGTTCTTAGTATGGAACCAAAATCTAATTTTTAATACTTGTTTATAGCAAAATTTCTTCATTGCTAGTAAACATTTGTGATGGAATATATAGAGCTAGAGATATTTTTTTTATTTTTGATTTACAGCGGTCATTACAATTTATTGTCTATTATGTACTGTATTTTTGTAGTTTATGACATATGTACCGGAATTAAGATATTCAAAATGATTTCTCTTATCTAAAATGTCATGTATTTCAGGGAAAATTAGGTCCTATATTCAAATGATATAACATTTTAATTTGAGATATGATTCTTAAACAGATACTCGATATTAATTTGGATTTGGAAAATTGAAAGACGTATTTACCTTTAAAAAATAGTTATTTCGCAAAGGGATTACCTATTTTAGAAGAGTTTTCGGCAGTTATTAATAAATAATGTCACAGATAATTTATTAATTAAGAAAGAGAGCTAAGTATGTATGCGACCACGAAAATTATCATAAAAATGATACGTCTGACAGTTTTGATAAACGTTGAGTTTGGCGTTTTGCAAGGGGCCATTACCAATATCTTAAATTTATCTTTTTCAACTAGCTTGGTCTTCTCCTCCATAGAGTAGCACTTATTTGATGAGTGAATATTTAGGAACCCTAGTCGAGTTCAATCCCTTTCCCTGGTGCAACCTCCAAAGGACACAATCTATTACATCAAAAATTTAATGTTTCAGCTTTGCACTATGCCATAAATGTGATATTCAGCGAAATACTATAATTTACGCAATCTACTAAAGGCTTGAGATGTGCCCCCGGTCCTATCCCCATCTCGCCCCACCAATATTATCCGAGCACTTGAATCTTCAAACTCCTGCAAATAGTCAGTGCTAAAAATCCACCATTGTGCATACTTGTGCATCAAATTATTAATTAAATGATCCATCAATAAATTACCCCAACAACTCTAAAAGACCATATTGCCGTGAAAGTTCGATTATTGGCCATGTGGCATTAGAAATTAACTCATTTTTCATTCTTCAAGCTCAACCAGAGTAAAATAATGAGATCATTTAACGGATGGACTATGTATAGTAATGAACAATGAAACGTATTATAAATCACGCATTACGAAAATACTCTCGTAAACCATGCTACAGTAAGACGCCTAGGAGTAAATAGTTATTGCAAATCCTTTCTTTCCAGCACATTGACTTAACTTCTGTTACAAGAACCGCTTTTTGAACGGAATTGTGCGAAGTATCAAGGGAAGTCGTGTGTTGAGGTAAATTAATGGTCAAAATATTTTAAATTAATCGAAAAATTAGGAAAATGGTGAAATTTAGAAATAAATTGAACCTGATAGTTATTTTTTTAATAATAAAAAGCACTTGGTTATTATTCTACACTTTATTTTAAAGAACACAATCCGGGTTTTGGCATCTCATGCCATTATCTGCCCTGTTAATCGGCATCTCATGCCATGAAAAATGCCCGTGTTCTTGAGAATAAAGTGTGGAATAATAACCAAGTGCTTTTTATTATTTAAAAAATGAAGGAGTTCCTCCGAGCTACGCCGGAGACAGTGTCTTATACTGATAGTTATTCCTTGTCCTTGAGCATATTCTATTTGTGATATTTTATACACCTTATAAATATATCAATAACTTCCTTCTCAAACCATTGGTCTTCACTTTAGCAAACATTCTAATGATTTTTAATTGCTAAATTTTAAGTAAATTTCTGTAAACCAGATAATTTCAATTTTTTCAAGGATTAATATGGGTATAACTATGAGTGAATGCATTTATTCTCATAAAAGTCGAGTATTCGGTAAAAGGCTTAAACTAAATAAAAGAACATCATTGTTTGGCTAAAAGTAATCCTATGCATCAAATTGTTGAATAACATTAGTCCTTCATTATATTTTAATTAATGGCATTTTTCATTATGAATGAAATAGGTATTTGATTTTAGAGTTTGTTTAATTAAACATTGAATTATGTTATTCCTATTAATTTTAAATGAGCATCTGGTTTTTGCGAAAAAAATTATCTTTTCAAAAACGTTACATCTCCCATCATGACTGCCGTCTATTTCTTGGGATCAATAATTACGAATATACGTAATCAAAGGATTCTGGTTTTGCTTTGGGTTATTCATGTTTAAAAATGGTATTTCCGCATGGTTTTAATGGGCTGACCATGGTTTCAACGCATGAGCGTCCTAATCAAGACTTTTTCCAACAATTACGGGTGATTTTTATTGATCTGCTCAACAATATTACTTTTTATTTGCTTGATTGCACGTAGTGCTTATTTAAGTCTTACGTTGCAAATTGAACTTTCTAATCAGCATATAGTGCCTCATCAATTTTTGAATAACAATTTATCCTCCTGATAAAGGTGAGGAATTCCAAGATTTCCAATATGGTTTACATAATATTTGCTATATTAAGGTAGTTATGCAATTTAGCTTTGAATTTCAATAACAAGAGCCTTAAAATAGTATGGTACGAAAGCTGCGACTATAGTCAATCGGAATTCTTTAAAGAAACAAAATTATTAATTAGATTATCATTTGGTAGCTTTTAATTTAAATCAATCCTAGAGAATTCTTCTGGCACTACGAATATTATGCGTCAAAGCCTTTAACCCTTTAAGGACCAAGGGACCTATTTGTCCCATATTTTTTAAGCGCTCCCAAATCTTATGGAAGCACACAATGGTTCTGATATGTACGGAGTCAACATGTTAGTGGCTTAAAATAAACAAACCTATTTGCAATACCTTTTTATTTATGTTGCTGCCTAGCTGACAAGATATTTCACTTAAAATACATTCTATGAACTAGATATTTGAATTTTTGTGAAAAAATAATGATTAGACCAAACACAACATTGCCATCGTTTTGACCTTTATATGTGCCTACCACAAGATATGAGTACCTTTGACGGTGCAATTTTGCTTTTTTTTAATGTCATGGGACGCATTTTTTCCTACGGTCCTGTAGAATGAGGCTTAACATTGGTTTACACGCATTGATTGGTACAAACTAAATTTCCACCATTATGAGTGCCTGCTGGGCGATGTCTGGGGATTAAGACCGTGTTCTTCTAGATGAAGGAGTACCATACTTACTGGGTGAAGATGCTGATAATGGAGAAAGAGAAAGCATTACATATATTGTTTTGTAGTAATTGAATTACCGCCACTCTGATCGCCCTCTGGGCGAGCGAAAATCGCATCCTTTAGGAAGCGCGCGTGCGGTGGTAATGTTACAAAATAGTAGTCTTACATTAGATGTATGAATGCATTTATAATTTGCATACAAAGCAAATGAAAGCAATACAAGTTGCATAGGGCCTCCTGATAGCAAGTAGGTGGAAAAATAATTTCCGCACGTTTTTCAGTTTCGCGTCGCGTGGCGAAAAAGTGCTATAAAGGAAAAGGGTCTTCCGGTTTTCCGCAGTGCACTTCACCGGCTCAGTGATGCCAACCAACCTCGCCCTCCACGGCACAAACCGTCCTCACCAGTCACCACTCCGGCGTTGTGGTAGATTTCCTCGAGGTTGGGGTGGTAGGGGCCATCTAGAAGCCAAATTTCTTTCTCCTCATCCAAGACAAGTAGCCTTCCCAGGGATGTACTCGAAATCGTTTGTACGGAACAAAAAGCATACCATCGAACGTCGTAACAGATCCACTGCCCTGATATTGAGTGCCTCTTTGTTTTGTTGTATTCGAATGCTGAGACCTGCAGGGTGAGTCAAACGACATATCTGATAACTCAAGTTTGTAATTCAGAAGGTTTCTGCCACTACTCTCGCGTCAACTGCTTTGTTGCAGTTGTAGCACAATTGAAAAAGGATGTCAATACTAGATCACTTATTTGCAGTATCTGATGATGCTATTGAGTCAGAAATGAGAAGGGGTGAGATAACGTACGAATTTTTTTCTTATATTAATATTTTAATCTTTCTAAGTTGTGCTAATGTCAAATCGGATAAAGCAACTATAAACTATGTTATTTTCCGTCTAATTTCTTGGATGCAGAATTACCGTGGACTATCGTGTAATTTATGCCAGCGCAGGTCAAATCGCCAAATTCATGCCTCATTAATTACTTTAATCTAGAATTAAATGGATCATTATGTTATATCCCAGATGTTGAGATACATGGAAGATTCTCACAATGAAGAGCTTCAACAGTAACCTTTTTCATCATTCTAGCAACTTCTTGATTTCTTAACTAATATGTTGGAGTTAACAGCGTTGGCATGACTATTACATTGATATTCGTATGGCGGAATGTGTATCAATCTTTAATAATAGCTATGTGTGTTTTCTCGTGTTCAGATATAATCTACGTAAAGGAATGAATATCTGAATATCAGTTTGACATTTACTAATTGAAGGTTCAATGGCTTGAGGATCCATTTGGGTTCAGCCATATTTAATAGTTGTCTTCCATCTTGATAAAAATTATGATATCATGTTTACCGTAAAAGACAGACATCAGAACCATGGCATTACTTGGCTGTTAGTTTAGCTACTTATTATCTTTTGACTAGTTTATCTTTACCACCATTTGCAAAATTATTCCTCGGATCGTTATATACGAATTCCGCTAAAAAGCAGAAACACTTTTTCATTATGTGATACTATGTATCCCTCAGTCAAAAATACATTCCAATAATAATAATTCCAGTCTCATTAGCTTGGCTTACGAAAAAGAATAGTTCTATTGATGAACCCAACTTGAACGCTGGCGGTTAATTTTTTTGTTCTATAATATATGGTACTTTCGATTCAACGTATTCTTATTTTACGAAGAACAGGGTGTCTAACAATTAATATTAAGGCTCCATGACAACAACAACCATTAGCCTTTAAATTTCTTTGGTATTTTTTTGAAATACAGATTTAGTCAAGGGGTTCACAATTTTGATGTGCGTAATACTGTTTTATTTCACGCGGAAGTTATTTTTTCAACCAGCTTGTTTCAGCTGCGCCCATTGTTCAACACGTTTCAGTAATGAAAATATATTCTCTCTTCCCATGTGCCTTCAAGTAATAATTATTCTTTTCTTTAATAACATTGCTCTAATTGTACACGAATCCTATCGATCCACCATTTCCACTTGCCCAAACTAATGGGATTAAGGGCACCATGCAATTGGCGCCGAGTATTTTTTAACTTTATGGACGGTGGCTCAAGTTGTCCAAGCGGTAGCATTTAGTCACATGCCGCGTGTTCGAGTTTCCGGGACAGCATTTCCACGGTGAAGCTTGTGAATAACTGAATATGTGTCCCGGAGAGAACGGACTTTGAAAGAGCTGGCGTAAAAAATCCCATTTTTTTGCTCCATTCAATTGGTTTATATAAAGCAACTACACCCTAAATATAAAGGTTTATCTGTTTCTGGAAAAAGTATTTTTGCATTTCTTCTATCTTTTTACTATGGATTATTAGCCCTTCGCATTTCATATGTCAATTAATCTTGCATTAAAAAGGATTAAAATAATCAGTTTAAATTTCCAAGCCAGATGGTCTACGGGATATCTAACCCATTTATTTATATTTTTGCATGAACCAGCAGGAAAACTCTTAAACATGGTAGTTAAAAATTTCTTAAATTTAATTTTATGATTGTTCTCATAATGTGAATTGTGACTCTCGACAACTATTAGAATAACAGATATTAGACTCTGCAAGTATCAAAATCAACGACACACAAATTAGATAAGGTTCACTGTGAGGTGCTTTGTAGGAATCAAGAAATAAAAGAACTATCAATTTTGAATGGCTTACCTTATAAACTCATAAAAATTACCCACTAATTGGGGTAAAAAATTGAGGTTAAAAAACTGCACTAACTGACTATGTTAAAATATTAATTTATTAAACTTAGAACAATTAATTTTTAAAATGAAAGCCAATATATACTTAGTTTTTGGAAACCTTCTGACAAGTCTCTGACTTAGCTTGAACTGAAGGAATTTAATGAGCAATTAATAACAAAACTTTTTATGGGTACTCATCATCACTATCAGTCATTCAACCCTACTAAGATTAGCTGACTGCAGCCCTCCGTTCTACCCAGTCGCCTGCTAACTCCTTTATGTTCTTTCACCCTTCTGTCTCATATCCTCTTTTGGCCGGCCCATGTATTGTCACCTCGTCTTCCTCGTCGGGCTTTCCCTTCTACTTTTCCTTCTAGTATGTTCCTTACGAATTTGTTGTGTCTAAAAGTGTAATCTATTCACCTGGATCTTGTCTTCCTGAGAATGCTCCATATGTTTTTACCATTTTCTATTCTCTTGTCTCACTTCTTTTCTGAGCCAATCTGTCCATCTTATCTTTAACCTTCTCTAGCACTAAAACTCAAAAGCCTTCATTTTCTTATGCTTTAGCTTTCCATTGACCTGTGTCTATGATTCACAAAGCGCCACACTACACAAATGTTTTCAAGTCTTCTGTGCTTGTTCATGTCAATTTTCAAATTCGAATGCTCACTCATGTAGACATATTGTATCACAACTTTCTCTCGCATAACCGGTTAATTTGTTTTTTTTATTTAGCATCTGTGCGTTTTTGTACATTGTTGTTAATATATAAAGATAAATTATTAATGACGCTTAAAATGGAAAAATGAATTAAGGTGATATTTTGCTGATTTATATATTTGAAATTGTTTTTTTTTGCTAGTGACTTTGATGCAATGGTTTTATTTGATTATATTTACTTTTTAATGATTCAATGGAGCTATATGTAATTTCCCCTTGCCACACACCCTTAAGTTGGCTTGGAGGGTATTATATAGATGTAGATGTAGGTCGTGTAATTTGCGCTACATACCTGTATATCATAGGTCCAGGTTTATTGTGCCTTGTTAAGCGTTTTGTAAGCTTAATTTTTATAAGGATAAAATCACTCATTGATAGCCTTCAAGTCTACTAACCAACAGTCTTTTTGTAGAGCGGAAAACCCAAAAATTCAGCTTACTTCGCATAAACCTAACAGCTACGTCACCAACGATAACTGGAAATAATTAAACCTGACCTTTATTAAGGAATGGAAGTCTCCATGATTTACAAAGTTAAAACAATGCTTACGATCTTACAAATTTGCGGAACGCTGAGAAAGAAAATAATTTGTTTGAGCTTAATTCATTTCAGATCCTTCGTACAGTGGGTTTCAACCAGCCAATCGACACAGGTTTCTTTTTCCAAATTTGGTTTTGAGGCGTTCTATTCCACTGTTATCGGTTGTATAAGTTGTTGCAGTCAGGGTTTTGAATGCCAATCAAGGCGAATGGTTTGTGAGTTTCGTTTCCCTCGTTTATTTCTCATGGCTGAGCAAGTTCCAGTTTAGGTTCTCACCTAGCCACGCAAAACTTTGGGTATTCTGAGAATTATGCTACTCGCAATCGTTCATTTCGAGGATTTAATTGCAATTTTTGCCACCCCTCATATTTTGACATATTTTGTTTTTCTGCCCTCTCCACGTTTAGCTTATATTAAAATTTACAAGACGAGGTCCCTTCGTTGGAGCTCATTGATTTCCATAGCACTTCCCTTTTCTGCGTACTTTGCTGTCACCTGACTCCCACCATCTTTCCTTCAATTCTTCCGTTCTTCGTTAGTCCTTGGCCTTCTCCTCCTTCCCTTCCATCGGCTCTTCCTGACCTAACTGCCATATCCTACCCGACCAAGATTTCCTTCCTCGGGCCCCACTTTCCCTCCTGGGTCTCCGATAAAAGCGTCTTGGACAGAGTGCGACAAATCACATCTGCCCCCCGCACGATCCCTCCCAAAGCCCCCGCCCCTATTTCAACCCTTTCCCGCCGTTACTCCTCCTTCCTTCAAATATTTTCCCCATCATCCTCTCGCCTCCCCACAAGTCGTTATAGAATTGGGCCTGGTGTCCCCGCGTCCCACTCAGCTCGAGCCTTCATGGCGCTCCAATAAGGTGATTCATCCCTGCATGTGGATGTCACGCGTCGCCGACCCAAATGCCCACGGCAGCGTTCATGTTTCGATAAATATGCTCAGATGTGTGCACTCCGTGCCAAAAACGGAGCAATATCAGTGCCTACTTCTCCGAGTTTTCGGCCGGCCAGTCGCCGCATGAATCAGAGTAACGGCAGCGGTGTCGGCTTACATGTTACATTTAAATCCTCCCTCATCCTATTCCATTTACGCCACAGCCCATTCCCCTCCACCACATGTATTCATTCTGTCCTCGCAGGACACTCAACTCTGATATCCATCTCCCACTACAATGCCTTTATCTTCGCGATTCCGGGTTGAGCAGTCTATGAACTGCCTCTTCCACTGGGAAGCACTGGAGCACTCATATCCCCCTGGCACCACTCCCGTGCATTAACTATGACCCACATACTATTGCCAGTAATTTGGGAATAACGTGTTCAATCGCGATAAAGCCTCCCAATCGATTAGGCAATGACGATGCACTAATCGATCGACGCTTCGATGAGATGCTGAAAGCTCGGGAGTGATTTATTTGTTAACAGCCGCTGAGGGTTATTTCGCCATTTGGGGACTTTCATCCGCCAAAGGGGAGTTTTTGATCCTTTTTCGACCGTGGTCATTTTTTTTTATTTTCGGTAACATTCTACAAAAATGACAATTTTCGATTTAAGAGCAATAAAAGTAATAAAACCTATCAAACCTGCCTCATAAGCAAGGCACTCATTTTTTCAAATCCGTGATGGTGCATAACGTGGTTTTTTTTATGGAGTTCCTATTATATTTATAAAAATGAAACTATTTAGTCATGCTTGATTCTATCTTATATTGTAGTTAATTGAGTTATATTTAGGAGTTAAAATATATCTCAATAATTTAGCTCTCTACTGATAGTCTCCCCCTTTTTCGAGATTTAGAAATTACTAATCCCTTACAATTTGGGAACAGCAGTGACAAACCCGACAGCCTTTCATTTATTTATTCCAGTTCATCATTTACAAGATTTTTTCCTGATACTATAGTGTTCCTCCACGTAAATGTAAATTATCATCTTCGTTAGGAAGTTTGAGTGAATTATGCAGCGGCAATTTTTATACCCATATATAGTATATCCCTTATTCATTTACTATGTCGTAAAAATTGGCTCTTTCTTGCACACATCTTCCTATGAGCTGCTTTCCGGCTTGTATTTCGTTGTTGACAGCGCAGTATTTTAATTCTTTTGCCAATGTCTCTCAAATTCACTCACTTGAGACGAGTAAATAGGAAAGTGGCGAATTACGAGCGACAAGACCTTGGGAATATTCCGTCCGGGTATTAAAAAGTTTCTGCAGGAGAATGACAGGTCTACGTTTTGTGTGGGTCTACGAGCTAACTTTTGTGGAGAAGAACCAAAAACTCCCTCTTCTTCACAAATCACGAATTGAAACTATAACTCCTCTGTTTCCTCTTCCTGGAGTAAAAAAAGTCAACCGTGCCAAGTTATGTAAATAAACCTACCCTCTCTGTTCAAGCGTTTATCTTTTGTCTCGATAAACTTTGGAAAAATGTTCGTCTTTCCAGACTTCTTTGCTTGCTCTCCAGCTCACTCAAGGGATTTAGATAAAAGTTTACGGAAAACGAGGACTTATTCAACGGTATCTTTTTCATTAACTTCTCCATTGAAGGCCACCCCTAGTTGCAAATGTTATTTTCACTCCTGAAAATCATAAATAGTGTATCATGAATGCATGCTATATATTACGGAAACGTGTTTATATTTCGAGGTTTATGATGGACTAGCTTATTTCTCTCCCTGAACCTTGCTCTGCCATATGCTACTCATACCTGTTTGAATTTTCTTATACTCGAAGGCTTAGGATTTACTGAGTTTCCGTCAACATGGAAAGACGAGCATTATCCACTTATGTATTATGGAATGATGGACAAGTTGAATATATTTATCCATAACTCGTGTCCATCTATCCAATTGTCGATATTTATTATTTTAACGGATCTGCAGTGCATCAGAAATATATCATCCCACTGAATCTGGAAAAAATGAATTCAGTATTTATAAAACTCACTGATTTTGATTTAATTATCTTCCCACTTGGCGCAATCAAATTATTTTTTTCAGGTTGTCTATTTGTTTGGGATCCGATAAATAATCATTGGGTGTTGTGTAAAACCTTTGACGGTGGTTTTTACACCAGAAGACATATCTTACGGAAAAGTGTTCAGTCTTATATTTAGTCAATTCAGTATTTAACTTATTTACAAAATTCTCTATTATCAAAGTTAAATTGCATTTAATACTTTTTAACAAATCACTTGTTTGAGTACCAACGGTTGGTATAATTAGTTTATATTCTTCCAGGAAGTTATTATTTTCAGTCGAAAAAGTGAAATCATTTCTAAAAAGTGTTCGAAAAACATTTGGGGTTTTTTTCGGAGAACGCCGTCACATTATGCAATTAAGTAGTTTTGAGAAACCATGGTCTTTCCCGTTAATCTGTCACCCACCCCACCAAGCGTCTTTTATTCTCTCTCTCCCCCTTCCTCTCTCTTTCCGGCTTATTCTCGTCTCAAAAATGCCAAAATCTTTTATTCCATTTCCCTCTCCGAGTGGATGGATCTTGGTCGTCACCTTCTCCCCGTTCCTCTTCGACGCGCATTCGTTCCCTCCCACCCTCCCACCGTCCTACACTCGAGAAAGCAGTTGTGCGTCTTCTCGCGCCCCCTCTCTTCCCCCTTCATACCTTGTGAAACTCGCTCACTTTCTTATTCTTCCACACTCCTTAACTTTTCCCTTTTCTCCCATTCATCCACGCCTCCCTGTCATATTTGCTCCCCACTTTCTCTCGCCCTCCGCACCTCCTCCCACTTCCCGATTCCCACCAAATCCCACCTTTCCACACTGCTCACTCGCAGAATCCAACACACCCTCTCCGGCTCCCTCCCTCTCTCCCTGCCTCACCCTCCTTCATCTCAAAACTGCCTCCTCACTCCCTGCGCCAATTTACTCCGAAGCACAAAACACTTTTTCATTTCCATTATCCATTTCTATATCCAAACTTTCGCGTTCTGTTAGTTGCACACTTCATTCATTTATGTTCTAGCATTCTTTGCTCCTCTTTCAAAAACACCTTCCCAAATTTGCCAGGAATTTTTGTGATTCATGCCAATTCTTTCTGGAATTCCCAAAAGCAATAGTATTGATCTTACTAACTTCTCATTACCAATTTTAAGTGAAGAAATTTACGCTTTCTAATGGGAAAGGGCCTATAGAATATATGAGTGCGTATGTCTCTCGTCTAAATTATCAGATTATGCATATATGCCTCTTTTTGTTGACACTTGCTTGGAAAAAATTGTTCCTTGTTATTACTTTTATACATACTAATCCTAAGACTGAAGTTAATATACTTATTCCTCCGGTGGATTGGTTCACTGATGGATGAATGGTTTTGGCTTAACCTACATAAAAAATGTATGAAGAGGGAATTTTGGTGACGTAAAGTCAAGGATCTGCAAATAAACAAGGATATCCTTGTTATCCCTGCAGAGAAGGAAAATTCTACCATGATAATGGCTAGAGAAGACTTCAATAACAAATATTTTCATCCTCCAAAATACCAAAACGCCTACAAAGAGTTGAAGACGGATCCAACTTTGAAACTACAAAAAACGAGATGGCTCATAAACAAATTTCTTATTGCATAGGAGGAGAGATATTGGCCGCTAGAACCTGCACCAAGCCGCCAAGATAATTTGAACTTCCAAAAATACATAAAGAAGGCATACCTCTCTGACCTATCGTGAGCCCTATAGACTCTCCTACGCACATACTTCCCTGATACCTCACCCGGGAACTACTACCCTTCTCCGACTTAACTTCAACTACTGTACAGAATTCTACGGACTTCGTAAAAATATAACCACCACCTGTAACAGAAAGTTAGAGTCATCAAAACCCTTTTCCAATGAGCTCTGCATGTCTTCGACTCAGGATCCATCGCCCATGAGAAATAACATTTATTGAAGACCTTTGAGAAGAACGGCTTCCACCGAAACCTTATTCTCAAGACAGCACTGAAAGAGAAAGACCAGGAAGTCGTGTCCCTGATGAGGACCATCCAAGATACGGAAAAACCAAGACTAGCGTATTATGACATTTTTCCGTATGTCGCCAGAACTACAGATATGGTATGGTGTGGTGTCGCAAATATGGTGTGGTGTGGCGACCAGAAACAATTTCGTTACCAACATTTCCGACCTACTCTGCCGACGAGGACTGTCTACCCAAGGGCTCACAAAGAGGTGTGTATAAAGTTATATGTGAATGCTGGAAGTAGTACATAGGACCATCATCCTTAGTGCTGAAATGCCAAATTTCTGAACACCATAGGGCCATCAAAAACTGACTTTTCAACCGGTCAGCGATCGCACAGCTCACGCGGCGCGGGCCATCTCACAATAGGATATGGAGGAGGCGAAACTAATGCGAAAGAATCTCACTTTTTTCCATAATAATAATGGAGGCCATAAAGATAACCCCGAAAAATGTCAACATGCAAGATAGCTACACACTATGTAACACTAGGAAGCGGGTTTTCATCAAAAGCGGAAAATAACTTACTGAACGCAGGGGTATACAAGGCGGCCAAATGCATATAATACCATTACTGACCTGAAGAAACGAGCTGAAAAGCTCGCGAAACTGTCGTCAATACAATAAACCAGCGCGGAATTATTCCCCAAAGTAATCAATGCTCAAGACCACTCCGCGGGAGCTTTGTCCCCACCACTTCCACCGGAGAGAACTAAACCCTCCAAGCTGTTGTTGATTTCCCTCATATTAACCAGATTGGGTTTCTAATTTGTACTTGAAAGATTAGCTAATTGGCAGGCCTAAATTAAAAATCAGCATAATGATTTTTATACATTTAATTGACATTTTTAGACACAATTAAGTTATCTAAGCTATACAATATTCCCTTGCTGAATACAAGTAATCATATCCACCCATTTTTCTTCTCTTATCTACTTCCTCTTCCTATACATCTAGCATTTTCGTTGTGAATAGTTTCTGATGCATGATTCTTCAGGTTCTTTTAGGGAGTTCCCGTGAAAAATAATCTTATAAGTCTATCTGTATAGATTTATTTAGATAAATCCGGTTAAAAAGGTTATAAAAATGTTTAATGAAACATGTATCGTGCCGTAACTTACTTGTTTTTAGCTTTGAAATTAGATCATATCGAAGCAGATATTGTTAACTGAAGTGCCTCGACAATTATTATAACCAGCCAGCCGAAGAGTCCTTCGCTCAGCATTATTTTTGGGTCAAAATATTTTCTATTGATTCTTATTAATTTCTTCTGTAAACTCTCGCCTATATAAGTTTGTTTATGCTATCTCTTAGGTACGGTGTTAATGCATTTGTTTCCTGCTCATATATTTCTTTTTTATTTGGTCTCCCTCTCTTGCTTTTTTCCAAACAAACTGGGCTCTCTTTCCACGCTTCCTATTTACTTTCTTCTTTTTCGAAAAACCATCGCACCCCGCCCTTTCCTTCTTTTCCTCACATCCCCTTCTCTGTCCATTACGTGCTCTCTCCCTCTCTCCCTAAGGGCCCGCCTGGACATTCTGAAGGCGCACCATTAATCAAAGAGCCCTTCCTTGGCGACGTGGGGCGACAACGCTTTCTCATTGGCGCCGCACAGAGTGGCAGCGGCCGAGAGTTCGAAAACTGAAAAACGCTCCTTCGAAGGACGAAAAGAGCGGGCGAGCGATCACGTGCCTGATCGCTCCACTTCGCGTTCTCCATCCGATCACATTTGTAATCCTCGCTCTCGGGAGCGGCTTTGACCAAAACTGACACTTCTCACTCCCTAAGTGGTCTTCAAAAAACACTCCCACATATGTGCTCCTGGCAGATGGAATTTTTATGTATGTTCTACGACTTTCGGTAAGTTTTAGTTTCTTAATTTGGAAAGAAAATTGGGAATTATTCACCAATCGGTTCAGCCACTCACATTATTAAGTTCATATAGCAGTCACAGTATTTATTTTAAACTCTCAAACCACTCATTCAAAAGAATGTATTAAAAGTACATTAATAGGGAACGCAAAGTTCTGCGGGATCTTTATCATGAGTTAATCGTAAGAAAGCGGCCTGCCTATGAGGAAATAGTTATTTTTACGTGATTAGAGAGGTTACACATATTTTGGCTCGACTTGAACTTGAAGGGATGAAACATCAACTCATTCCTAGTAATCATGCCTCAGTCTAGAAATAATGGACATGAAATGGAATATATCATTATTGCCTAGAACATTAAAGTTAAGTATTACTATTGGTTAACAATTAATTGTATTATATTATTCCATTCATGGCATTTTACAAGTGGTAAAATTATATTTATATTGTAAACACTTACGTAAAATAGTTAATAATTTGAAATTACCCTCCTAGTATGTGTCTGGCGTCCGTGCAAAACTTTTAGAAATATTTTTTTTAAAGCTTTGATTGTTCATGGCGGATAAGTAAGCCTTCTATATTTATTGCCAAAACTATTCCGAACTTAGCATCTGTAATTCCGAAATTCTCTTTTTTCCGGTATTTATTAAATTATTTTACATTAAAATGTATCAAAAATATTTCAATTACGCATTGTGGCAGCGAATATTTCTCCGAAATGGATAGTCACTTGCGATAACCAATAGGTAATGTACTTCTGAGTCCAACGGGATATGGGTTTAATTTTTCTATAATTTCTCTATCGCGATTACATCGTGAGCATAAGTTTGTTGAAACTTCCTCCAATACTTCGCGAAAGGGAAGCTTTCTGCAAAATAATTCTAGTCCCACGTTTTTTAATTCTATGGAGAACCCATCGCGCATTCAACTGACGTATGTTTTGTAGCTGATCATTAAACTCACCCTAAAGTGTATGCCCCCGGAGCAAGGCACTGAAACGTTCGCTCCGCGTGTCACTGGCAGCAAGCAGCTCGAACAATCCCCTGAGGCTCGCAACGGAGGGAAACTATTGATAAAATTGCTGTATTTCTTGAATAATTCCAGCAGATATATCGAAGTCTTTTCACCATATCACCTCTAACTGGCATTGGGGAAGAGAGTGGAATTGGACATTTCTCTCTTTTTTATTCTGTTTAATATGATAGATTTTTAGACAAATTGAGAAAAAACATGTCAGCAATTATGTATTTTGAATGAAAAATTCCATTTCCGTCTTAAATTTCTTATTCCTAATATAATTTTGCTCGGTCTTTCCGTCTGGAACAATTTTTTTGCGGTAATAGCCAACCTAAATGAATTATTACTGGCGTAATCACTAGCACAGCTTAGATAAGACAACGAGTAGATACATGATAATTTGTCTCACCAAATTTTGAAATTTGGACACTATAACACAAAAATTGGTATGATTTTATTATTATTGGTATATTGAAAATTTTAATTTTGACTATCGCTTGCCAAATTTATTTGATGTCACCTTAGAGTTTTCTTTGTTTGTTTTGTCTAGGTTAATAGTTTTCTCTGACATGCTGGTATCTTCATGGGTAGAAAGGCAGTCTACTGACCACGGGCCTCTGGTTAAAAACTCGTATAATCCTCTCAATATAAGTACATGTTAGTCTATACCTCAATTATACCAATTCTATTTCAATTCGGTATGCAAGAAAAATGTATATTATATCGCTTACTAAAAGATAATTTAACTAATGAGTACTACTATGTGACTCAAAATGGTCCGCATTTGGCAAGGTAGTTGCATACGTTCTGTCTTTAAACGAATTTGAATGCATTGGAATAAGCACGAAACAAACATGAATAATATCCGTTATCCGATTATAAAACCAGCTTACAATATAAAGGGGAACTTCCAAGTTGATTTCCAGAGTACGAGATCTTATTGGAAAACTTAAGACGGCTGAGGGAAAACAATTTCCCCAACCTGATGCATGAATTTATAATTAGTGATTTTGGCGTGTTTTTAACTTGTTAAGCTCTACGGATTAAACGGACCATTGAGCTGAAGGCTGGTCGGTAGAATACAGTAATACGTTAGGACATTCTTCAGATGTCTTTCAGGTTTACCATAATGTAATGGGCGTCTGGCAAGGGTTTCATTTAATTCAGCTGCTGTGTATCGCTTGAGTTCTTGAGTGCTTCTTGCTCGCTATTGAGCTTAAACACCGATCCTAAGCGCCTATCCAGTCTATTCTCGAGGCCAGCCAAGCTCCCCAAGACCCCCGCAGTGCTTCCCGCCCATTTTCTCATTCCGGGCTCTTCCTACGTTACACTCTCCTCGCATGCATTCCATCGCTTCCGCCATTGGGATATGACTCCTGAGGGGGCAGATGGCGTGGCAAAGTTCGCACGAAGGGAGAGGGAACGAACGCTTCAACACTTGGGGTCTCGGTTGAATATCCAGTAGGGACCAATCCAACTTTTCATATTATGCCGGAATGGTGTGGGGAGGATAGGCGCGGAATGCTCAGGGATTCGAGTTAATGGTTCCGTGCCACGAGTTAATGAAAAGCGCGCTCGGAAATTCTGACGGACGGCCAGCTGGCCGGTATGAAATGGGCAGACAGTGAAAAGTGATGCCTAATCACCATCGGGATACCTCTTGAACATTGAGTCGTTTCTTAATAAAATATAATTTTGTCCGGAGAGAGAGGGCGATGACTGTTCGATGGGTGATCAGTTGTCTGTTTGATATAGGTGTTCGTTTTCAGTGCTGCGCAATGCATGTTAGAAAATCTCCAGTGGTTTCCGCCGGCCTAATACACCTTGTCCTAATTATAAACCATTTGTCGCAGTGTTGGTAGCCTATCAGTAAGCAGATAACTGCTGAAGACAAATAAGTACAAGTAAATCGAATAAATTAAGCGTATGTGTAATGTTAAATTGAATAATTATGGCTCATTCAACTAATTATGTAACTTTGAAGTGTTGGTCTGACAATTTTGAGTTTTATTCGATAAGCTGTCAAGTATTTTCACTCCGATATGGAATTATAGAACCCTAGTAGTAGAGGGCGTACGTTATTTAATGCAATACTTCCTGAGGAATTCCTTGATGCTGACGAGAGTAATGCCAGATTCGAGTCTTAATAAACGAAAGAGCGGAGGCAGCAAATATGAAAATCTGGCGGATTTCCGAAAGCGACGTGATTTTCCTCGCCCAGCTGCAAATATGGAGGTGAGTCCATGCACGAAGAGGAATAAACAGAAGGGGAGGAGGGTGGTTATCCGTGCCGCGGCAAGCACTATCGTGAGTGTACATGTGCGAGTCTCCGGGTTCAAATGAGACCGGGTGAAAATCACCAGGTATGGTTGAATTTCCCGAGCAACCGGAGTTTGGGAAGGAGAAGGCCCAGGCGGCAAGAATGGACGTACGCACATATATCTTCCGTTGGCTTCCTTCCCCTGACTATTCTCCCTCCCCTTCTCGCACCGAACCCATTCCATTTCCTTCCCCCACCGTAAGCAAGACCAGAGCCCGTAATCTCAAACCCTCCCTAATTAAAACAATGGCACTAATCCCACCACACTCAGCATAGGAAGGTGGGATGAGGAACGGTGGAGTAATGGTTTGGAGGATGCGGGGGGGGGGGGCAGTGGTCGAGGGAGGGCTGGTATAGTAGGAAGGTGGTGGGTGAGGGGCAGAGGAGGGCCATGGGTCTGGGTGGGCGATGGTATGGGACTTACTATTTGTCTGGACGGTGGATTGGCGGGGGTGTGGGCTGAGGAAGTGGGTTGGCGGGAAGGGGGAGGCTCGTGAGGGGAGTGTGGGACTTGCTCCGTAAGATTAGATGTTGGGGAGGCAGCGGCGGGGGAGGGGAGAGTTGGGGAGAGGCGCTGTGGAGAGGCGCTGGGGTGAGGCGCTGAATTGAGGCGCGGGGTAGGGTGGTAAGAGTGTGAGACAGAACGCTCCCGATGAAGACATTGGCTGGATTGAATTGAAGAAGGTGAACGCCTTGGTGGAGAAAGTGTTCGATCCAAGCCCTCCACTCTGCCATGACACTTTTATGTTCCCCTTCGTATCTTTTTCCGTTTAAAAACCTATAATTATTAATTAGCAAATCAGGTCAAACTTATTCATTAAGCACAGACTTAATGACTCGTTTGCCTGGAAATAATATCACTATGGATGTGAAATGTGCATCCATGTTTACATATGGTATTGCAAACCGCCGATTGGACTTATTGCGGGAGGGACTTGGCTAAAAATGATTTTTCGTGTTTGAGAATGAAAATGCAGTACTCGTTAGTAAGAGGTTTCAGTTAAACTTCCCGTATTTCGATGGTTAACTCGCACTACCTAAAACTAGTTCATAATGCTATGACGAATGCAACATCATTACTTATAGCGCCATTCCAATCCGTGGCCTTTTGCTACCATAACGGCTTGTTACAAGTTACGCTACTGCGGATGGCGTCCAACAAAAAGTGATTATTGTTAAGAATCTCGGGAGACATGAATGGGTAATGAAAAAAATCTCTGCATGTGTGCAGCAACCTTTACTATAACCGGCATAAGTTCGCATGACTAATTTTTGCCATCACGTGGAAAAAAATATAGTGATGTCCGTGTATCAGTGTTGCATTTTGCTGCATAATGTGCTTAGTTGAGAGTCTGTTTTTAGTTCCTCACTTTAGAAGCAAAAAAGGAGTGTTTAACTCCATAAATCCTAGTGCGTTATCTTTCATATGATTGGGAGAACCAGGCGATACAGAGTGAAATCGTTGTGGTCTCGTCGGTGTCCGAGTTAACCAAAACCTTTATAGAAATCTTAGTCTCACTCGAGGGCCGCGGAGACGGAAGACGTAGAGGAAGTAACAGAGTGGTAAAAAAATTGATTAGGTTTGAAATACTGTTGTTTAAGGTCTGTTTTGTGATAATGGATGGACAGATTCAAGGTTTGGAACTAATATTGAAATAGGGTCGCCATAGACACTGTCTACAGTCAAACTTGGGAACCTCCGAACTATATCCTGGAGAAGTAGCATTACTGCCCATGATCATTATAGGTACCCAAGGCTAGAATCAAACCAGCAGCATTTTGCTTTCCATAATAACGTGTTATCAACTTGGCATCCACATTTGACCTTATTTAGCTCACTCATATAGGCGGCTTCACAATGTCTGATGTAGGCAGTTTCATTTACAGCTATAGTCACGGTTGTACTGGTTGTACGAAAGATTCTCTCGCATTACCCAGGCTCTAGCTGAAACTACGAATATAACCTCAGGCGACGTTCACTTAATCTGGGGGAATATTGTTGCGGTCTTATTTGCGATGTTGTACGTGTTTCTGAAGAATACAAATATGTGAACACAATGTATACTTACATAGTTCAGTGAAGAAATTATGGGAAATCAAACGCTGATTTTTGGCAAAACATAACCTTATGCGATTACATTCCTCCGCCTAATTCAACTTTCTCCCTTTTCCTACACCACACACAAAAGAATTTCCTCCTTAGCTTCCTTCATCCCTTCCACACCTCTCATCCTTCAAGTCCTTGTATTTCTGGAAAACGGCGGTGGGCGCCTATTGGGCCGGTCCAAGGAAAAGAGGAGGCGGTGTAGGCGTAGCAATGGGTCAGGCCGGTGGATATGGAGGGGAGAAGAGTAAGAGCTGTTAGAGTGGGGGACGGGTAGGCAGGTTTGGATCCATTATCCAATTAGCACCACGAAAACAAAACACTGCCGCTGCAGGACTGCCGGGAGGGTAAAGGATGAAACGGGTATTTTTGGTGAAGGGGTGGATTGCGGGCCTCGGGCGATGGTAAGGAGTTTCCCTGGTCGGTTGGGGCCGGAGAGAGGAGAATTGGTGGGTGGGGCAGAAGGGGGCGCTCCGAAGGGGATCCAGACCATCGGGAAGGGTTCCTGGATGCTGGTCCAATCCCATCATCCTCCACCGCACTCCGTCCCTTCACATTCCCGAATCTCCCTCCTCTCTCAATCCACCCAATACTTTTCCCCGCAAAACCATTCCCCTAAAACCCTTACAACCCCACACCGCCCCTTATACCCTACCTCCAGGCCCCGCTTGCCGATATTAGTGATAATCGCGCGTCGCGGGAGACCGCTGGCCGTTTGTCAGCTACGCGTACGCTACTGCTCCGCGTCCTCGCTGCATTGTGAGATAGCGAAGAGAAAGTGGAGGGGATGTTAAAGGCGATGTCATGGACGAGGACACCGGGGCTTTCGGCTGGGATCGGGAAGAATGGCGTTAGTTTTCTTCATCTCGACCATGTCTAACAACGGGGAGCAGACGCTTTCCATATTGAGGGATTATCCATTAAGTTCCCCCCGAAAATTGGGCACTCGATGCCACTGAATTTTAACTACGTTGCTCGTAAACTATGATACTTCGCATACTGCCAACATTAAAAAAATATATACTCTATTTATCATGCATTTTCATGTATTCTTTCTCAAAACTAGCAGTTTATAATGAGCCAAGTTTGATGTAGGTAGCATCGTTGTAAAGTAGATACACATATCATATTTTATTTTGAAATTCAGTGAAATGTTGCCGTTTCAATGTCCTCGTATGAAAAATTTTTCAGAAGTTCTGTAAATTCAATATTTCAAAAATGAAGAATAGTTACTGGAAAAAGACGTTTACTGCAACGAGCTAATATTTCGTTCAAGGATAAGTGTGTCAGAGGTATGTGAAAATAATGCAATCTATCAAAGTGTCAATTATGCCTGTTTAATTATGCTATTTAAATAATAAGCAAGATAATTTAAGGTTTTATTGCATAATACATGATTTTTTCATTGATTAAAATTTGAATAATATGTAGCATTTGACGCCCAGCGTTCCACAATTTGGAAGGAAATTGCATCATTTTCGTCTTTTGACGAGTTTCATAGGCATAAGCATGAATCAATCATGAACAGTATCTGTTATTAGTTTAGAAAACTTTTTACGATATGAAGGTAATATTCCACAATGCAATTACAATCCCTTGGAGTAAACGCGCAGTGGAATATGATGAACGGATTGGATTGAGAAACGTATGCACTGGCCGGAGCGGATAGGAAAGATTCTATTTGCGTACGATTGAAGCTTAGGTTTAGGTGGGTGAGCCAATCAGGTTTAAGAGCTGACGGGCGTAAAATAGCCGATATGGGATTACTTTAAGAAACTAATTTACAGAACAGTTCTTTCATGCAACTTTATTCCAAAATTTATCTCTTGTCTCCGCCAGAGTTTTTTGAAATTTTAATAAATATTCATCCATGTCAGCTTTTTGATTCAGAATAGAAAAAGTTAGATGTATATTAACCATTCTAATTCGCGAAAAGGCTGAAATTGAGGCGAATCAAAACTATAAAATCTTCTAAAGAGAATACTTCGGAGGAATCAGTCAGTTAGCATATCTTAAAAATAACTAATTTTATAGTTACAAGTTAGAAACATTACTAATAGCGAGTGTTCTTCTAAATGAGACCTAATTCATTAATATAAGCAACATCTCATAAAAACAGCGGATAGGTTGGCGAAAACAAACAGCGGTATTCTTTTTTCTCCGCGTTCACCTCAGCGTGATGAATAATCACGAAGGAGAATCCGATCTCAAAGGATTGAATTTTGATGACACAGTGAGAATGTTTCCTGAGAGCAGGTGGTGTTGCAGGTGGTGTCGATGGTGGGAGGGGGTGGGTGAGGGGATGGGCTGGGGGGAGGAGAGGGAAAGGGTCAGAGTTGCGGTTATGCAAATCTCTGATGAAAGTGGTGCATATTCGGGAGCGGCGAGGACTGATCAGTCAAAGGAAACGAGATGGGATGGAAGTGGTGTTTTGGAGTGCCCTGTGAGGGAAGAAGGCGACCATTGCGGGCAATGAGGTAGGAACAGCGAGCGCAAGTGGGAGGTTTTTGAGGAATTCACCAAAGCAGGGGTCGCTGGTTGCGAAATGGTGAAGTTAGATTCTAGAGGAGAAATGCCTTGCTCTTGAGAAGATTGAGGGATTGGAAGAGAGGAAGGAATTGGGTGCGTCGTGGGGTGCAAGAGGAGGACAGGACTGACCTGAGCGATCTTGAATAATGTACACAAAAATGAAAGGAATCGATAGAGTTTGGACGAAATCGACGGGGGAGTATTCGTGTATAGATGTGTGATATTGCGATGCATTGGCTTTCGTATACGACATCCGTGAGGTATCATTGTAACCTGATACATCACAAAATGCGATATATCGTGTGCGATATATGCTGTGTACGTTTTCACTATAACTCTTGAATCTTTGTTCGTATTTTTAGTTGCAATATGCATAAATACTAACGGTCCCTCTAACATTGGTAGTATATCTGTGGCGTAGTGCATTCTTGTGGAGCTTCGCCCAGTGACAGGCGTTAGCGATGTATGCTAGTGCATCATTAGTCGTAGGTACACTAACTTTAGGGTATAGTGTAATGCATGTTGGTGACTACTCACCCCCTGTCATACAACTTTTAGGTGGATTGCAAGGTATTTTGTAGATGTAGACCGTCTTGTGATGTTATGCTATATCATGCGATATTCAACATTATGCGATTTACGAGAGTATAAAGTGCGATCAGATTCGAAACCATGCAATGATATCACATGATATGCTATTCAACAAATGAACGTTATTATGCAATGATGCAATCTATGATTTAATGATGCAATACGCGATACGAGGAGATATACATTAGCACCTCTTGCAATATGCAGTGTAAGATTAGTAAATCGTAGTGCCGCACTTAAATTTATCAAATAGCATAGCCATGTATTCGCATTCACCGATGCAGGCGCGTTGTTGGGGAGATTGGGTTACGAGGGGGGTACTGGTTGTGAGAGGGCTGAGGCGAAATGGTGACCAAATAAATGCCGTTGTGAGGCTTTTCAAAGAAACGGAGCGTAGAAAGTCGGATAAGGGTTTTAAGATGAAAGGTTTCGGTAAGGCAAAGAAAATTGTTCGAAAAAGACGAGAATAGCACATCTTCGAGGTGGTAAGACGGCTACGAAAGTTTAGCGAATCAGATAGCGTGCAAACTAACTTTGACTGGGGACGGGCTTATCACGGGTACCATCCAATCCGTCGACTCTTGAATGATGCCAGCCAATTATATTCCTCTTTACAAAATGAAAGAACTTACTTCCTCCTTATTCCAAAGTCTTTATTCGATGTAATACTTGTTCAAGGTCCTTAATGTAACCTCTCTCTTGTTCCTTTTTTGCACTTTTTTGCGGAGATTGCATGCTTGAATTTATTGCTGTAAGCTTCATATTGCTACATTTTTACTTCATTAGTGTATTCCCTCTCACTTAATATATAATTTTAATACTAGAGTATTTTCTTTTCTCAATGTATTTTCACTTTGTTCTTACTGCTTTCAAGTTTTCAGTTAATTGACTTGAGATTTTTTTGGTCAAATTAACTCAAGCTTCTATGCGGCGCGTTATTATGACACCGGTATCAACAAATATTTAACAAAGCACATTGGAATACTTTTGTGCAAGTAGGGGAAGTGTTATTGGAATTAACACAAAGACTTAGTTTGTTCTTTTTATCTTGTTTCACGAAGATAAAGTTTCTTCCAGCATTTGAACTTAAATAATTTCTATTATATACGTCATATGATACATGTTCACAAATATGTATATAAAACGAAATATTGTCATAATAGCCATTGTCACTAGTCCCTTACCTCACATTCTTAATTGAAAGTATCTATTGAAAGTAACCAAAAACTAGTTAAAAATCTAGAGTTAATTGCACTCAAAATAAGATTTGTGCCACAACTTTAGAAAAGCCGACTCTCATCGTGTACTCAAGAGATATCTACTCAACGATATAGGATTTTTAAATTCGTCAAAATCCCTTTAGGTTTATGAAACACCGTTCGTCTTTCCCCTTGCGGAACAGGAACGACCGTCTGAGCTCAAGAGCCAGCTACTAGATAGGGACTTTGGTCTTCTCGAGGGCATGTTGGTGTGTAGTGGTGATGACTACTCATCGGTCTTTTAACGTATCAGAAGCAGGCATACGATTCATTCCCGGCCTCAGGAAATGGAGGCAAGCAGGGAAGCAAAACGAAACCAAACAGAGTTTCGCGTTACACTCTGAAACTAGAACACGTCTCCGAAACATGTGATCGTTCCCCCTCGTAGCTCAGTTTTCTGAGTCACACGAACACTCCTTGAAACTAAAACACATTTCTAAAACATGCGGACGCATTGCAGTGAAACCGAAATCAGCTTCAAAGTGTTTTGCTCCGTAAGTAAACGCACATCCGAGCACTCAAAAAGTTTGGGTTCGAAACCTTGGCGCATATGATGGTAGCAACCGCAGAATTTTTAAATTAAGTTCTTCTTTACCTTACCTACTCAGTTCGTCTTGGGTCGATGGTACTCAGCTCTTTTACAAGTTCCTAGAATGTTATCAAATGTAATCGAATTAGATTTATTTTGTATGCGAGCTGATAATGGAATGGCGAATACAACGGAGTTTATATTTCTTTCCAATAATGCTTTCCAAAAAAATATTCCTAGGTCCCTTGAATCTCTTATGCCAAGGTATCGTCAAGTTTTTTGTAAGCAGGTATCAGTGTCGAAATCCACGATTGCTTCCATGCATGAAGGAATTATTTTTTATCTTTTAACTGGTATTATAATTGAATTTCACTGCCTGTCTGCACATTTTGAGATGCTGAATTTATTCCAACGCAAAATAAAGCATGAATTATGTTATATTATACTATACCTCACACATTTCCTGTTTAACTCAAAGGAATGGGTACTCCATGTACAATAGTTTTGGTACATTAAAAATCAATTTACCCGATTTAGCATAGAAATCGTTTTCCGCGAGGAACAGGATGAAAAATCCATTGTTCTGGGAACTGAATCCTTATCCTTGAGAGTTCTTCCTGCAAGGAACTTACTCATTTAAAGGAACCTCCGATAATACTGCGTGACTAAGCGTGCGGATTTAATGGACTTAAGGACGCTGTCAAACGTGGCAGTAATAGTAATGGGAAAAGGGACCTACCCATCATTACTAGGATCATTAAATATGCGTAAATTGTTTTCGTAAATGAAGAATTTAAGGACGAAGAGTAAAGAGGAGCCTGACGATATATAGACTGACTAAAGGTACCAAGATGCCCGCAACTTTAAATCCTATCCGACGGGCATCCCCCATGCATGTCTTCTTCTCCTGTCACACATGAAAAATATTCCCCTAAAAATATATTCATTTCCAGATCCTTCAGGATTCAAAGCTTCCACTC
Source organism: Pyrrhosoma nymphula (assembly GCA_963573305.1). Classification (NCBI taxonomy): domain Eukaryota; kingdom Metazoa; phylum Arthropoda; class Insecta; order Odonata; family Coenagrionidae; genus Pyrrhosoma; species Pyrrhosoma nymphula. Next base: position 150,099,025 of record OY754328.1, read on the forward strand.
ACAACAACCGCACTAGCGCCCTCTACTCCTCCACGGCAACCAAAGAAAACTCGTGCATTTGCATCTCTTGGGATTTCTTAATTAATTTAGTCCTTCACCTGTGCATTTGATGGCTAACAGTCTATTATGATCAGTATGAACGTAGCGTGCATGTGCTTAAACCAACCGTGAACGGGATACAGGAAAATTTAGCCTGGCGGAAATTTTACGTTGACGGTTGATGATTCGACGTGATCGTTAAGTCACCCACAAGAACCCATGTGTTCAACTCGAGGTTGGGGTTGAATTTCACGTTCACACCAATCGTAACTTGGCCGTAAACCTCTGGCTCAGATGATTAACACACCCTCAGGCTAACATAATTACCTCAGAAATTCGGTTGGGATGGGTAAATAATGCTTGCGCATTACGAAATCGGCACCCATCTACTTGTTAATGAATTGAATAAATGCAAAAGATTTGAAGCGTAATCTCTCACTACCTTGTTCCTCATTGCTAGGTTCGCTCATCACTTAATGAACTATTCCGTGGCTCTTGTTCTCACCCTCTAGTTGTTTTTGACTCTCGAGTCTTTGATCTTATAATCGACGATCCTCGTGACCTTTCCCTTCGCTTAGCCCTTCCTCTTCTCCCCTCCCTCCTCTCGCAATCCCCTAACTCCCCGATCGACAACGCATATGTCTCCATCCTTCCGAGCTCCTTGCTTTATCCATTCCCTTCCTCTCTCCACTCTAACCTCGAGGCACTGTCTTCCCACAAATGTCCTCCCTCCGGTGCTGCAGCCACCCATTCATCTTCATTCTTTGTGCCATCAACATTTCACTTACATCTCGCCAACCTGCTCACTTCTTCTCCTCTGCCTTTTCCCTCCATTCTATCTTCCATTCTCTCTTACCCATCCCATTCTCTTACCCTCCGACTCTCATCCTTCCCCTCCCTACTTCGCCCCTCACTCCTCCGCGACAATCCATTCTTCTCTTTTGACTCCCGCATTTATTCCCTTTAGATTTTTTTTCCACTTGTTCTCCCTCCCGCTTGATATTTCTCCCCTTCCATTTTTTTCTTCTCCTCCAAGCGTCTGCTTTGAACATTCACTTTCTCCTCAGACCGCAACCCCACACCCCACCGACATCACGACCGACATGACCTCCTCCCCGTCCTTCTGCTTCACCCCCGCCCCCAGTTGTTTTCTTCTTTACGGATCTCATCCTATCCATTCTTTCTCTTAACGCCCTCCAATTTAAATGATGCATTTCCACGCCTTATTTCACCTTCCTTTTTAAAGAATCGGAATGGCCCCAATCCATCTTATTCTGCGCCACTCTAATCTTAATTTTTTTCTCTCCTTCCATTTTCTTTTATGCTTCTGCTCCCCCCTCCATTCCTTCCTCCCCTCAACGTTTCCCTCCAACCCTCACTTTCTTCCTTTATTCGACCACCCCACAGCCTGTTGATTAAGTCTCACCGTCACCAAGGGACTTTTTCTTGAGGTTTCCATCATCCTACCCTCTTGCCCCAATTACGTGCATTATCGTTCTGTCTCCACGTCATTCCTCGTGATCTATCTCCTTCCTTCCTTCCCTTTGGATTGTTTTCCAGTCACTTTCACTAAGAAGCGCTCCTTCTCTGTTTACTATTAGACTGTATTAGAGAAGAAGTATTACTGGCCTCTTTTTCTCTGTTTAGAAAGAGTTTATGTTGCTTCTCGGGTTCTGTGTTTCCAACATTCATGGTGTTGATTAGCTGATGTATCATTGGCACTCTTTTTAGTTAATTATTGCATTATTTGCGGAATTTGGTACCTAAACTATCTTGTTATCTATAAATTATTCTAATTGTTAAGCACGTAAGCGAGAATATCTTATCCGTTCTGAAGAACATTTTCTGTGTCAAGAGTGATTTTAACGTTGTTAATGACCCTAATGTAAACACAAATTGTATCCGGTGTTATCATTTTAGCATATTTTTCAGGAGACATAATTTATGATCAGCGTTATTGAAGGAGAGGGAAATATATTCTTGGTATGATGTTGACTTCAATATTTTTAAATTGCCCGGGCATTAATATCCCATGGCCGTTTTTCATAACATGCGCAGAGTCTAAAATTTTTCATATTTTGTTCCAAAGGAATATGAAAAAGAGAATTCATTGATACAAGAAGTACCAACAGTTTTATCTTTAAATTATTTTGAAAACAAGGTATCTGTTGTATTTTTCCTCTCAAGTAAACATCTGTGTGAGTAAGTGTGCTTAATTCCTTTCGGTATTGGTACATTGGGCTCTTGTTCATTTACTGTCGTGAGTTGCCATGATTTGAAGTCCCACATCTACGTACACGTCGTCATTATTATTTTAAGTGACATTTTTCTTCTTTTGCACGTTGTAAATGGTCTCAATAACGCTAAAAATGGGTAAAATATTTTTCCACAAGATGTATAAAATAAAACGGATGTTCAAGGAACACATTGATCGATTATTTTGTGGTCAAGAGCTCTTACCTCGTATCCCTGAACGTGAAATCGTGTTCCATCTAAGGAGGGGCAGTATGCGCATGTCGGTTTTTTCTCGGGGTACTTGTCCTCAGGGGATGTAGCAAAGAAGGTATTGTAAGTTGGACACACTGAAAAGGAGCTCGGATGGGCAGTGCTGAGGGACGGAGATGGCGGGGTAAGGGCAGCAGACGAAGGCGGAGAAAAAAAATCACAGAAGAGGGAAAGAGGGTAGTGGAGTCGAGAAAGGAGGTCGAGGAGAGGAAAGGTTGATCCAAAGCTCAAAGCCATTTTACACGAGACACTTAATTGCGCAGTTTGATGCACAGCAAATGTGAGAACGCGGACACGGTATTAGAGCAGGGGTTATTTTCCCGTCCTTCGTTCATGTATTCAAGCGGTCATTGCAGCAAGTCCCCACTTTTCACGACGCAATTTTCACCTCACATTCATCCATACATCAGACTGTGCCACGTGTTAAACAATCTTTAGGGTTGACGAGAAGGATTGGAGGTGTAAAATAAGAAATGGAATTCAGTTAATTTTGGAGAGTGCAGGGGGAGGTCAGTAGTAAAATACAAAGGGATGAAAGGATAAGGCTAGAATGAACGTAAATGAATTAGGAAATACCTGGGACATGGGTGTTTGAGTGACTTGGTGGGGTATACATTGAATCGATAAGATCTAACCATCACCTCTATATTATAAGGCTCAATAGCTGTATCATCAATATTGCATTTAATATGCATTTTTCAATATTTGTGAAAATTTTAATTAATAGAAAAAATAGTTCCAATTACAGGCTGCAATTTTATATCAAAAATACAATTATACTTCACTCTTTCTGGTTTTATACATAATATTCTCCAATTTCATTCGAGTAGATATAATCAAGAGCGAGTCAGAAAGCAGTGAATTTCATAGTGGTATTTGTCAAATAGTTTCCGTCAGGCAAAGAAAAATATACGGTTTTTCAATTGCCAACCTCCAGTTGGGTAGGTTGCTACTCGTATTTCTTGGAGTTATTCTAAATTAGCCTGTTTATTATTTCATTTTGTTATTTAGAAATTCTGAGTGCTCTATGAGCAAATCGAGAGTTATCTTAAGCGATAAGTGACAAATAGGAAATCTTTCTTAGAAAACAGAATTTTGTGCCAATAATCTCTGCGATAACATATAAAACACATGTAAAAGAGGATTTTTTCCATGAAGAATGGGTAAAACATTAGTTCCATTAGCTTCATGCCGACACAGAGGCTAAAATAAATACAACTGGAAAAAGGAGAATGAAAGTCGTCGTTATGGCTGGGGTTAAGCTTGACAATACGACCATGTCTGGCGCAGTGTTTGGGGACGCATGACAAATGAATCCCACTTTGGCTTGACACTTCGTCGCAACCATTATTTATTATGTTTGGCGAAGGAATACTTTTGAACTATTTATTTGACAGCTACAGCGGTTTAATGGTAAACGGTGCAACGTAAATCAGAACGATTAGCTTGTGGTTATGCACAGGTAAAAATCTAGTTTTGGTAATAACTATGGCTAAGAGTATGAAATCTGAAGCAGTGAGCAATGTCATGATAGGAAGTAGTTAATGCAGGTAATTTAGTTGGTTTCGAGCATTCGGTAGATAAGCGGTAAATAAGTTCTTTAGTTCAAGCGTGACGTGAATATTCATCACAAATAGGTATTGAATAAAATTTAGCCATTCATTGAGTGAGTTGCTGGGCCAATAATATTTTTATATATGCCACAACTAAGTGTAACACCACTTGAGTCCCAAATGAGTCAAACTTATGACCTCAACTTATTTTTGATGATTTAGCCAAGGTTTAAAGGCTAGAAATCAATTTTAATGAAAATTTTGCAGTAGACGCTTGCGCCATTTGGTAGATCAGTGGTGAAATAATTACTCGTTTACAGGTTATTTTTAACTATAGGTAATTTTAAATATGAATTTATAGGCACATTTATGAGCTAAGTCTAATAAAAGCATGAAAAACAGATAAGGTAAAGATTTACTTTACTAACATCATGTTTTACGCCTCGTTCTTGTAGGATAATAGTGTGCTTCTTTTAGGATAATACTTTCTAACTAGACTTCCGTTATTTTAATGGAAAAATCAGTTATCTGAAATTCCGTCCAAATCCAGATTTTCGTCCACCTAGGTTGAATAAACAGCTATTTTTGTTTTACACACCGACAATTATAGCGTGTGTAGAAAATGTATTCCGTTGAAGACTGATCGAAAGAACTCCGATGGACGCAGTTAAAATTTCTCAATTTTTTGTAACCTCTGCACAGCGACGGGAATTGGAAGCGTGGATAATTTGGCATGTGAGAAGTCGGTTACTGGCCAGATTAAATCGAAGTAGAGGTAGCAATTGGCAGGGTAAATTACGGGCATGCATTCATCCCAGAGTTGGTACAAACAAAGGAGGATAAAAAGAAAAAAATACAAATATTTAGCGAGAAGCATACAAAGGAAAGCTGATAGAAAAAAAGAAAGAGTGGAAGAGAAGAAATCCCTATTTAAAAAAATGTCGCTTAAGGGCCTTTGTGGGTGGAGGGGAGGTAAGGTAGGGTTGGGTGAAAGATGAAAAAAAGGTCGAAAAGACTGTTGTTACTCCTGCTGTACTTCCATCGCTTTTCGTTTCATGTCTCCTTCCTCACACTTCTTTCTCTTCTTCTCCTAAATTTTCTGTTTCTTGTGAATAAAATCTCCGGGACTAGGAAAAAGCAGTGAGTTGGATGAGCCGTGTGGATATGATGACAGAAAAATTAGTCCGTGGTGCCATAGGTAGACGGTTGCGGGGGGTGGACTTTCGTGGAGGGGAGGGCCTTGCGTGGCACCTTAGAGAGAGTGCATTGGTTCATCGCTTGACGCGCCACAAGCAAAAAGAATCTCTGGATAATGGATTCTCCCCAGGGGACATCAACTCTAATCCGGGAGATGGCGCCCTCTCTTCCCACTCATCTCCCCCAACTCCTCTCCCCAAAACCACCTTTCTCCTCTTAAAATGGAGTTTACAACAAAATGAAACGCCGAAAAGGAAGGACGAATAGGGTGAAAAGATTGAACATCAAGGGCAGCCGAAGGACGGAGGGGCACAATTAGGTGGGAAGAGAGAATTAGGGAGAACGAATTAGCGAGAAATATAGGGAGAAAACTGGTATTCTCACAGGTATATAGCTCATCAAATGGACGTTTCAGAAATTAACGCACAAAATGCGTGGTTATGATAAGAGACCATGGTCGTGATGGAAAATATGTCTCTTTTCCAGGTCTTTGTCCTTATCTGTAGTAAGTACCACGTAGCTACTGCTGTGTATTTGAAGTATACTTACGCAGCCATTTTTTCTAAAATTATGCATCATTCTACGTGGTTCATATGTAATTTCTAGATCTAAGGTCCTTGTTCTTTTACTTGTCAAAGACAGTATATTGTTATTGTTCTTTTTCTGGTGTCAAGACTGACGTCAGCATACAGGCCAGCAGCTAGCAAAGTTTTCCATTTTCCTTTCGATAATTTGACCTTTTAGCTTCGAAGTTTTTTTCAAAGAAAAGCGTTTATGAAATTTTCTCACACTTACGATTATATAATTTAGTTATTGAATAACTTAACTTAAACAAATTTTTATGTAAGTATTTCACAAATATGATAATACAATAAATGTACTCTTCTTTATAGCTATGAATTTTAATTTATGCTTCTATGAGATGCGCAGCCATTCCCTATGGATTCCTGTTTATTAGAACTTTGACTAAATATCTGCCATTCCTTTGTTAATCTATGTTTTATCTTTCCGGTGGTTAAAAATTATTAATCATGCAGGATTGTCGATTAAGACAATTTTACATTATCCAATGATTGCATTGCTACTGTGACTTAGGTTTTTTAGAAGAAAACGATCGAATGAAAAAAATAATTTATTATTGGTATTTACAAACTTAAAATAGCTCAAATAGGTGACTTTAGAATATTGGTATTATATTTTTATCCTTTTAATCTCTTACATCGAGTTTATATGTAGAATTACTCTTCGACCGCATAGCAACGACAGTGCTTTTTTCTGCACTGACATATTCGATGTAAGAACATTTGTATCAGCTGACTCGTCTTCCAAAATAAGTATTCTCGCTCTGCCTCATGATTATTGTCAGATCCCTAATAGCTCCGAGTTCAGATGCGATTCAGGGCTGTTTTTGGCATTATTTATTACAGCTAAAATAAATCTTCTGCTACGATTCTTTTCAGGCCTATAATGGATGTGGCTTTAGAATGCAAGAATGCATTAAAGAAAACCCTTCTTTCACTATCTTTCACTTACTTTTCCATGCTTTCCTTTTTTCCACTTTCAAAATAGCCTCTTTTACTGGATATTTTTATCTTGTTTTTAACCTCCATACTCTGGAAATAATAGATAGGTGTGACTACAGGATACGAATACTTACCTACGACTAATGGCATTAGGGTGAAAGACATGAAACTCTTTCCGCGTGTTGTATTTCCGGCAGTTCTTAAAATGCTCTCACGGTTTTTCCAACAAATAATTCTACCCGTTTTATTCACTATCAAGAACAAGAGTTTTTCTAAGGATACCGAGTAACGTATATCGTGTAGCATTAGCGGAAAGAAAATATTTCAAGGGGTGTTTATCTCAGAGTTCAGCGACGAAGGAACGGTGGACTCGAGACCATCTATTTTCTCGGGAGTACGAATCATCCGCTTGCCGTCTTCGTCTTCTTTCTTTTTGAGGCAATAATAGGTAAAGGGGGTTTCTTGCAGTTGAAGACAGTCTTACTTGTCACATGTCCCAGTGAAAAGTTAAAGCCAAACGCTGCTGCACAATGGGTTTCTGCACTGATGACTGATTTTTTTTAGTAAAACCTTGACTTAAAATGAAATTCATGATGTTGTTATAGTTTAAACTCTATGATTTTACTGAGTTGATTTATTTTTAAGTAGACTCCACCACAAATGAGAGTCAAAACAAATAATAAATTTGCACTCTTTGTTAATTTGGTTTAAAAAATGTTTTTTTCTCTGACGACTTGTGTTAGCCAATTGAAAATCAAATAAAAGGTTAAAATTTTTCAGATAAGGGAGAAGGTTCATCAAATAAGAGAATGCTTTTTTAATTGCCTGTTATCTCACAAATTCCTTATATTTAAAGTTATTTTAGTGTCTCATTCGACTTTCTGAAGCAAGCATGGAATGGTTTAGTTTATAAATGAACATTTCATGGTCCCAGATCCATTTTTGATCCAAGAAATTATTTGTGTAGGATCAACCTATTAGTAACGTATTATTAGTAAAATCTTAGAATTTCGATATTTTTTCTTTATTAAATACCACAAACTAGAAAATGCCTTTTGTGTTTCTTTAGCAGCCACGCCTTCTTTCATAGTTTCTACCCATTCGGTCCAAAACCTGTACCATTGACTTCATAAAAATGCATATCACCCGCATGTATCGTCCACATAGTATGCAAATGTATTATTACATAATCACAGTATTTAGGTGGATAATGCGGTTCTCTCCATGACAAATGTGTGTAATTTTTATGTGATTAGACCACTTTAATGGTGTTCTAGACCTATTTGAGCAAATATTTATTAGATAATATCTAATCAACAAATAGAAGCTAACGCCATGGCACATACGAATTATCGGTCAACGATGAATTAAAATAATACCAAGGACCCACGCTACGACATCAAACTATTAATTCAAGGATGACATTTCTTCCGAGTATCAAACCCTGCCAGCCTCTAAACGTCCCTGATTATACTTATTCTGCCCTGAGTAGAGTAATCCACTCAAACCCCACTTACCAAGGTCCTCTCAACCGGGCACACATTACCCATCATCGCGCGCGTGAAACTCCTGCCCTCGGCTTGGCCGAACATACTCGATCAAGCACATGCACCTTCACCCCTTATTCCGCCAACAAATTCCAGGTGATGCCCCTGCGTCTCCTCTTACTCTCTGTAATCCGTATTTACGCGTCAGAAAGCACGTGCACGTGTGTGATGCGCTCTCAACAACGCCCAACCTCCTTCCCTTGGGCACGAGCATAAAAATGTCTCCCGAGAGAAGAATGAAGAGAGGGAGTGAAGAGGGGGAAATGCACGAGAGAGAAAGAATTTTTGCTGCGGCGATGTATGGATTGTGATATACGATTTGCCCTAGGTATCGCATTGCCATACTTATCGTCTGGATAATGCGATACATGATAACTTGTATTTCATACCTATCATTCGGCATATATTGTAATGCGACGACAGGCGATACGCGATATTTGGCGATATATAATTCTGCTTTTTTAAATATTACACAACATTTCATGCAATTTGATATTGGGAATTCAAAATGTTTTCACTTGCTATCCAATACGAAGTACGGTATATCACGATGTCTGAACAATATTCGGTATCCTGCAATAGGACATACCACACGTGGTTTTCGCAATTCAGACATTTCATTCCAATGTAATTATAAAATTTAAAAGTCACCCTCTACAAACGAGACTGTGAGACAGACGAACCGGGTTGAAATGGGATGTATGGAGTTGGGTATGTGCGGGGAAGGACGACGCTCTCAAGGAAGGGGAGGATGCAAAGCAGGGGAGGTTCCAACAGGGCTCTCACGCTCTAAGGGGACGAGAGAGCAGGCAGCATTCGGGGGGAGGGAGGGGGGGGGGGGCGGAGAGGAAAAGGGAGAAGAGCAGAGGAGATGTAAAAAATAAGGTCTAAAAAGAAAAGCTCGGGTGCTGCAGCGGGTTGAATGTGCGTGCCGGAAGGCAGCCACCCGTCATATGTATGGATGTACGAATGCCGGTGCGAAGAGAGGAGGGGGAGCGATATGGAGGAGTGAAGCACTTTTGAGACACTGCGGAGTCGTCGTCTTCTTCCTTACGGACGGGGGAGGGCATTGGGGGTATGACGCGGTTAGTGAAGTGCGGGATTTATTCTTTGGTCTGGAGAGGTGATGTGACTCAGAACGACAGGTACAATCCGAGGCGAGAAGTCCTGCCAACATCCAAGGAATGTATATGTTCCAGGTATTTTCCACAGTTAGGCAATGTTCGCGTGCTCTCACCTTCTTCCCAGTGGAATAACTTCCACCTGATCACTCCCTATGCGAGCGTGCGCAGTGGCTGGAAGAGTCAGCCGCTGCTTATCAATTAAAATCATTTATTAGTCTGTTAATTCATTAATACGGAATGCAGTGCAGTTGGCATCATTGGAAGCATGTTATCTCACGGCACGGCACATTCGCCCGTGCATTATTAAAATCTTATTTCACTTATATTAATAAATATTATTAATTACTTATTTTTGATGACATCACTAATTAACGAAAGGTGTTGAATAACGTATAAGTTTTTTTCTCTGCGTAGCTACAAGAAACAAAGTGTACAAAAAGACAGTAGTTTTTGGGGATAAGCTTCGGTTTGAGTTAAAAATAAATCATTTATGTGGGTTCCATAAGTATTGATACTTTTCTCCGCGGTGGGATATTCACCGTATACGTTTCCATTAATGTTATGCATGCGAAATTTCACTCGATCACTATTTTAATTAACGGCCACGGGAATTATCGTTTGGAGCACGAAGTGAATGCGTCCCTGCTGGAAAAGTGGTAATGTTGCCTTCATTTTCCAAAGTGGTATTAAGCCGCTATAAAGCTGGAAAAAACGATTCGGAAAGCATTAACATTACAGTATAAAGTGTGAGTGTGCATTGTCACTCAGTCATTTGTGATTTTCTTGATCATCTACGAGTTACCTACCTACGTTTAATGTTACCATTTTATAATATTTTGTGAGCATTTCATGGAAAATATTTGCCTTTAACTATCTTTGGTACCATTCTCGCCTACCCTATCTTTCAAATACATTTTTTGTAGTAATGGCCCTGAAATCAAGGGTGACAAAGGTTTGTCACTTTGATTGCACTTAAGATTTATCTCATATGATCACCTTCTTGAAGGGACTTCACCTTCTAGTTCACTTAGTGCAAAGATACAACTAAAACATGCGGAAGCAGGTGGAACATAAACATATACTTCATTGCCTTCGTGCTGATAATCTTCATGTGGTGAACAACTTCACGAGGGGGAATACAATTTCCAGCATCTCCTCAGGCCAGGGGCGGATCCAGGGAGGGATCTTGGGGGAGGGGTAAATTTGTATGCGTACGTGGATGTGTGAGTTGACGTGTGCGTGTTTATGTAATTATGTCTCACATTTTATATTTACTCATAACTATAACCGTATACAGGGTATCGCAAAAAAAATACGCTGGCTATACATTTTCGGATTCTACACCTGAAATGAAACAAAATTGTTTTGTAATTTTTTGTTAAATTCCGCTTCGTTTAGCGTATGTCTGTCTGCATGTGAATTAAACAAAAAAACATAGCTTAAGTACGGCTGAATAATATGATTTAAAATTTGGTGGATGTATTAAGACCATGAACATCTTTAAAAAAAAAAATATTGAAACTGTTATGATCTTACGTTTCAAAATGGTGGCCGTTCCAAATTTTCAATGGTAAATTGTAAGAAACCTGTTAAATTTACGAAAACTTTGTTGTGAACAAAATAACATAAATTTAATTGTGATTTGAACGATACATGAATTTTTAAGATCTTTGCTCAAATATGCTTTGCTTTGATAAATGCTTTTCCATGTCAAAATGGAGGCCGTTCCAAATGTTTAATAATATATTGTTAAAATCCTATTAAGTTTTCGAAACATTTGCTAGAACAATAATAATTATAAATTTTATTGTGATTCTAAAGATGTTAGAGTTGTTAAGATCGGTTGAGATTTTAATGAATAACACTTTTTTCCTGTCATAACGGAATGTAAATCAATGCACATATTAAATTTAACGTTTATTTGTTAAAAACTACTTCGAAATTGTATTATTTTTTATTTTATTTTATTTTCCTTAGGTTTTTTTTATTCATAAGATTATTATGAATTTGTAATAATCTTTATAAAAATGCCAGTAGTCTGTAGTCTAACAAACGTCGGCTCATTTGGAAGATTCCTATTGGGAAGCCTTTCAGGATATAAGCGACGACTTTCAGCACCATTGCAGTTTGCAAGGCCGTACATGAGATGCATATCCGTTATTTCTTGAAAAGAATATGCGTTTGGCATTTTCAATGTTCACAATAGTAATAAAATAGCTAAACACTCTCATGAAACCTCAGTGCTTAATCTTGTTTTTGTTTATTGTTACTGTAATACTGCAATCAATCATCATTTTTCATTGTTGTCTAATAAACAACTGAGAATCACTAATTAAAATATTAGGTGGCTGGTGTTTTAATGAAGATTATTACATATTCATAATAATCTTATGATTTAAAATTTTAAGTAAACCAAAAAATAAAATGAAAAATAGTACGATTTCAAAATAATTTTAACAAATAAAAGTTTAAACTAAGTATATGCTTTGTTAATATTACGCTGTGACAGCAAAAAACATTTTACACCCAAATTAGTAAAAACTATTTTTTTTTGTTTCAGCTAATGTTTCGAAAAGTAAATATTTTTTTAACAATAAACCACTAAATATTTGGAACGGCCATCATGAGCTTAAAACATCCAACAAATTTTAAAGCAAAATATTTTGCCGTACTTAAGCTATGATTTTTTTCGAAAAAAAAACACATGCAGACAGTCGCTAAATGTAGAGGAATTAAAAAAAAACGTATTCAACATTTTATTTCCATTTCAGGGGTAGAATCCGAAAATGTATAGTCAGTGCACTTTTTTTGTGACACCATGAATATTTACTATGCAAATTGGCGTTTAATTTAAAATCATTATTTATGGGTATGTTGAATCCTTTTTACCTATCCTATCTGTGATCTGGTGACGCCTGTATGTAGGCGAGAGAACACCAGAATTGGCAGGGTGCAACATTCAACGAATAATATGCCTGCGTAAGCCTGTATTTATTCTCCCATACCCGTCACCCTCATTTTGCTACGTCGATCACCATGGTCACCACTCTCAGATAACCAGCATCGCCTACATCCCTCTTTCAGTGAATTGTAACGGAAATTTTTATTTTTATTGACCAACTTACTTTTACATCAGGAAAATGCGAATAAGTCACTCACACTAGTACACACGCGAGTTCACGACCACTGATTCAAGAGTGGCAAAAATATACTTAGATGAAATTAGAGAAATTTTACACCCGTTTAAGGAAATGTTAGATTTAGTTTTATGTTTCGGTTAAAAAGTTAAGAAATTGGTTTTTCATTGAAAATATATATATCTAAAAGTGTCTAATCTAAGTATTTAGTGTATTCTAAAAGGTGTTGCACCTCCCAATTTCGCTGGGAATAGCAAGAACCTCTTACCTGAAAAAGAAATATTTTGCAGTTTACAGGAAAAACAAGGTCAAATTCTTCCTGACAAAGCAGTCATCCAAATATAGTCGTTTTAAAATAAAATTCAGTAAATATCGGAAAAAACCTCGCAAAGGTTTTAGAATTGATTAGTGGAAGTAAAATAACTATTAAGTGAAAGAGAATTGATTTGCACACGTACAAGAAAAACATTTCAATTAAAATGAGGGAGATCCAAATGAAAAGTTGGTCTGACAAAAGATGGCTACTTCGCATTCGCAAATTCTATTCGGCGCGTCAGGTAGGCACACATTGTGCGTACAAATTATTTTATACCACTTGGAGTTGCAATTTTTCGGAGGCAAACTGGATAGGATTTTGCAAAAATGAATGTTTACTGGATCCATGATTCAAAGAATATTCTTTCTCCGAAGATACAAGCTATAAGGCAGCCTACCATGCCTTGACAATAAAGCCAGGCAAGTACCCATTATTGAGCACTCTGAACCTGAAGAAAAGAAGCCCCTGTAAACTTCTCCTATGTGGGAGGAGTTTGATTCCACCGTTGCTAGTCAGAACTCCAACATCTGCAGCAATTGTGGAAGTGGACAAGTACCTACAGAAGGAATACTTGGAGAGGACCTCTGACCTACTTGTTTGGTCGGAGAGCAGGAAACAGGTCTTCCCTAGGCTTCATACACTAATGAAAAGATAGTTGTGTGTGATGACCACTTCAGTGCCTTGTGAGCTTGTTTTTTCGAAGGGAGGCCAGTTTCTTACTGAAAAAAGAAGTAGACTGGGCCCGAACAAACTATCAATGATCATTATCTTAAATCATAAATGGGAACGTTAAATGTGTTTCTTTTGTTATAAAGTACCTAGTTTAGTTTAGAGTTTCTGCTTTTTAGATCAATTAGCTACAAGTTTTATTTACCTAAGTAAAATAATTGTTGTTTCATATTGTATTGGTCATCTAACTCCAATTAACTGATCATGATTCCGATACGTTTTAACTCTTTGTAAACTGTGTTAATAAATGCAAAAGACATTTTCAGGATACCACCCATATCTTTATTGTTAATTAGTATTAAAAAAAATGCCTACAATATTCATCTGAGGGTAAAATTAGAGTTCCCGAACTGCAAATACAGTGTATTAAACGGTGGATTTCCAGAAATAATTAAGAGCTTTTTAATGAACCAACGATTTAAGTTGAAAGTCATAATATCATTTACGTGATGCTGAAAGAAGGAATTAATTTACCCCTCAAATCTAGCAAAGTTACTGATCTTACGGTAGACATCTTTTGACAGCCCTCAATGAAGTCAGTCTTGCCACTCAACGAGTCGCTGGGATTCAATGAATTAGGAAGAGTCTTTTGAGTCAGAAATTCAGTCATTCACGCTCTCACGCCTCCGAATCAGTGTGTCCTTTGTGGTCCTTTGGGTGTGTGAGTCCTTCGAGTCAGCGAGTCCTTTGAATCTTTTAGAATCACGGTAAGTATTTTGATGCAGCAATTATTCTCTGTCTTTCGCGTCACTAGTCATTCGGGAATCATGGGGACTCTGCGACTCCCTCCTTCATGAGTCAGCGCTGCGCTCAGTGGCTCGTCCGGCCAAAACGTTCACTTAAGAGTTGATTCTCCCAGACCTATTGACTCGAGTCATCATACACACCTCAGTGACTCGTTCATTTGAACGACTCGTGACTGATCGACCCAACTCTAGTATTAAATACCGTAAAAATTGCGTAATAGATCTCTATGGTATGACACTAGATCATAACTGGAGGAGTTACTCCGGTAAACACGTAAAGATACGTCAATGGGACAAAAAAATAGACTCATTCAAAGAACATGATTGATTCTACGTGCGACAGAGAGTGAAGTAGGCTGTGTTAGCACCCAAACGCTCATAGTCAGAAAAACTCACCAACTTAATAAATTCCGTGTGCTAACCCATGCTGACTACAAGAGAAGTTTGTCCTTACTTTTTAAGGGGTCAAGAAAGGTTGTTTGAAACAAGGTGAACAGCAAACGCTGGGTGACAGAGAGCCCTTACAATTTAGGGGATTGGAGAAGCAGCTTTGCAAGAGGCGTTGGTAAGACGAAGTAGGATGGACGACGCCTCAGCTGCGACTCCTTTCCTCTCCGTCGGATGCTGGCTTGGGCGTCTATCAATGAAGTTTACTATGAAATCCTATGCTTTTTCTTTTACTCACCTAACTTCTGGGGGGGATTTCCCCCTTCCACATATCCGTGGATCCACCACTGCCTCAGGCACACATTCATTCCACCAGACGCGACAACGATTGGAAAGGGAACGAGTCATTTGGGTTAGTTCACCTTCCTGGGTAATCGAAACTTCTTCCACAGAAGTCAGCACGGCTTTAGAAAGAGTAGATATTGTGAAAAACAGCTTGGACTTTTCCTATATGATATTTAAAAATCAGTTGAAGCAAAAAAAACTAGTCGTCGTATTGGTTTTTATTAAAGCATTTGGCAAGGTTCTTCACAGAAAATTAAAATTCAAATTAATATAATTTGGAAAAAGCGAGAAAATGGTGACTTGTATACTGTATAGGCGATTTAATAACTGAGCTTAAACATCGCAGTCATCAAACAAGTAGTCATCGACGGCATTAGTTCCACAGTGCTTAGAGTTATTTGCTACGTCCCGCATGAAAGTGTGATTGGCCCCCTGATAGTTCTAATTATTGTAAAGGACATTAGAGGTTTTTATTTACATTCAAGTATTCTACCAGCTGATTGGTAGGTTCTTGGACAGTCCCCATTTTGTATCCCAACCTAGTAGAAATTGTCTCGCATTCCCTCCTAAGGATGGCCCGTTATTAGATCCCTCTTCAATTCTTCATATCTTCTACCTCCTCTTATTTCGTCCAGAATTCCTATCCTCTTCCTTCCTCTCCCACGCTTCCCCAGTGTTCTCCCCTCTATCACTCTCTTCAACATGCCCTCTCCTCTCAAAACCTCCTCCATCCATCTCTTCTGCCTTCTCCGAACCTCTGCCACAAGCTTCCTCTCCTCTCCGACCATATCCAATACCTCCTCGTTCGTCTTTCTCGCCATCCAGCTAACCTTCTCCATCCTTCTCCAAACCCACATCTCAAACGCCTCAAGCCTACGCACATCCTCCCTCCGCAATGACCAAGTTTCCGACCCATATAGCGCCACGCTCCATATTAAAGTTTTCACCAGCCTCTTCTTTACGTCTCTTCTCAGACCCCCCCTCATCAATTCCCTTCTCTTCGAAAATGCTTCTTTAGCTAGCGCAATTCTTCGTCTGATGTCCTTACCACTAAACCCATTCGCCTCCAAAATACTACCCAGATACGTAAACTGCTCGACCTGCTCTATCTTCTGCCCTCCCACCCTTATATTCAGCCCCGCCTTCTTACTTCTAGAAAATCTCATTACTTTCGTTTTCTTGTGATTGATCTTCATCCCATACTTTTCGCACTGCACCTCTAATGCATTCACCATTGACTGTAACCCCTTGGCCGACTGACTAACCAATGCTTGATCATCTGCAAATCTCACTGATTTTATCAGCTCCCCTCCTACCTTTATTCCTACATCCTCCTCCCCCCAAGCCTCCCTTACCATTTCTTCTGAATACACATTAAAAAGCAACGGCGATAGTGGGCACCCTTGCCTCACTCCCCGTCATATCGTGGCCCATCCCGATTCTCCATTGGCTACCCTAACCTGCGCAGTCTGATTCATATACAAATTTCGAATCAGACGCCTGTCCCTCCAATCGACCCCTAATTTATTCAACACACTCTTATAAATTTTGTCCATTCCACCCGATCAAACGCCTTCTCGAAATCTACGAAGCATGCAAAAACATCCTGTCCACACTCTAGGTTTCTTTCTACTAGAGTCCTCATCACCGCTATAGCGTCTCGCGTTCCCGTCCCTCTCCTAAATCCGAACTGGTCGTCACCCAGGTATTCATTCGCCTTCTTCTCTAGCCTTCTGTTTAGAATCCTCAGAACTACTTTGGCCGCGTGGGATAATAAGCTTATTGTCCTATAGTCTTCGCAAGTTTTTGCCTTACTCTTCTTCGGTATAGGAATTAGTACAGTCTTCGCGAAGTCTTCCGGCCACACTCCATCCTCATAAATCCTACGAATTAGCGCAAAAAGTTTTCCTCTTCCGTTCTTCCCCATGCTCTTTAAAAACTCTGCAGGTATGTCATCTATTCCCACCGCCTTATTCCTTTTCATGTCTCGTAGAGCTCTTTCAATTTCGCTATCTAGGATACTTGGTCCGATGCCATCTCTGTCGATATCGTCTTCCCTTTCTATATCTAACCTATTGGGCCTTATTTCTTTACCATACAGCTCTTCAACATACTCCTTCCACCTCTTCTGGATCTCTCTCGGTTCTACGATTACCTTTCCCGTATTGTCTGTTATCGTTGTAATTCCCCTTTCCTTATTACCACCCGTCAGTTCCTTTACTTTCCTATATAATGCATCTGCTCTTCCCTCTTTTTGGTATTTCTCTAACGCGTCGATCTGTTCTCTCCACCACGCCTCTCTTGCTTTCTTTGTTTCTCTTCTAAGCCTGTTATTAAATTCTCGGTATTTTCTCTTACCTAGCTCTGAGTTTACACTCTTCCATTTCCTTCTCTTCTCCATCTCCCTGATCATCTCCTTCGTGATCCACGGTTTTCTAATTTTAGTTGCACTCACTACGCCTACCGTTGCTTTCGCTGCTTCTATAATTCCATTTTTCAAACTTCCCCATTCATCTTCCACTGCTCTAACTCCATGATCCTCACCCATTATCTCATCCAACTTCTCCCGAAACTTCTTCTTCATTGCCCCAGTTAATGCCTCCGTATTCCACTTACGTACCCTCCTTCCCATTCTTATCTTTTTCAGTTTTACCCGACATTTCATGACTAATAAGTTGTGGTCTGTGTCTGCATCAGCTCCTGGATAAGTATGCGAGTTTTTAGCACTATTCCTGTATCTGTGACGTACCATTATATAATCTATCTGGAACCTGTCTGTGTCTCCCGGCTTCTTCCAAGTGTACCTACGTCGAGGATGATGTCTGAACCATGTATTTGTAATTACTAGGTTATTTCTGCGGCAAAACTCCACAGCTTTCTCGCCCCGGTCATTTCTTCTTCCTAGCCCGTAATCGCCCACCTCCCGCCCATCTCTTCCTTCACCCACCACCGCGTTCCAATCCCCCATTACTACCAGGTGCTTACTTCCTGGTATCCTACCAATTATTTCCTCTAGCTCATCGTACACCCCATCTACCTCCTCCTCTTTATGATTAGAGGTAGGCATATAAACCTGGATTATAACTAAATTCGTTGGTTCTGCTTTTAGTTCCACGACTATTATCCTATCACTCACCTGTTCTGCATACACTACTTTTCTACCAAGTTTCCTGTTCATTACGAAAGCAACCCCGCGCTGACTTTCATTCCCTCCACTATAAATTACTCTATAGTCGCCGCTCCAGTAATCCCCGTCATCCTTCCATCTTACTTCACCCAGACCCATGATGTCTACACCCACCTTCTCCATTTCTTGCTTTATATTCTCTAGCTTCCCCGCCCTCAGCATAGTCCTAACATTCCACGTGCCTATTCTAATAGTTTCGTTCCTCTTCTTTATCTTCTTTTCCTCTGCTGCTGCTGCTGCTTTGTCTGAGCAAGGATTTCGTGTGATGACGACCGCAGGGGCCTTGCTCCCACCGCTGCCGGGCACGACACCCGGCCCTCTTGGCCGAGTCCCGTAGTTGCCAGGATTCATTATCAATTGAGAACTGTCCATAATTTCAAGGTTTTTGTTTTAATTGAGGTAGTATTCCTTGGCCTTACTCAATAGTGTTTTTTACGTGACACCATCACTTCAGAGGCCGCCCCACTGGGGTCAGACGCCTTTTGCAGCCGCCTCACTGAGGTACAGACGCTGCGCGGACTACCATTCGTCTGTCTCCTAACCTTCGACCAATCTGGCATGGGTGACCCTACCAGGAGCAATGCTCCCGCCAGTGCAGCTCTAGGGGTCATCGGAGCACGCAAGCCCTTCAACCACGACAAGGTTGTAGTCCAAGAGAAGGGACATTAGAGGTAAAGCAGTAAAATAATATTTCTTTCACATGCTGACATCAACCGAGAAATTGCCTCAAATGCTGACTTAGAATATCTATCATTGTAACTCAGCAACGTATACTATCGTAGTCTTGACTGGGGGCTTGAACTTAACCTTAGTTAATGCACTGCCGTAGACTTCCTACAAAAGAAATCACACCAACTCTGTATTTTAAAAAAAGGAAGGGGTAAATATAAAGGAGTCAGATGAAATCAACTCCAGACTTAGCGTGGGGAAAAAATACGAAGCATTTGTGGCACTGTATTATAGAATCTAGAGTTTTTGAAGCGAATAGTAGGAAGGTTATCCGATGAAAATGTAAAAGAGTTCCTAATTTTTCTCTGGTTAGACCACATATAGAGTACGCTGAGACCATTTTGGACCCTGCACAGAAAGAATAAAATTAGCGAAGTACATAAAATACAAAGGATAGCCACACGCTTCGTGAAAAAGTCCTAAGAGAGGACAGGAAGAGTCACACTGCTGATCAAAGGACTAGGTTGGGAGCCTCGAATGCTATACTTAACGCTTAGATTACTTAAAAAGTTCAGATCAGGAAAGTTTTAGTACGACACCGAGGATATTATTTTGGCCCCGCGTTTAATCTCTAAAACTGATAGAGGTGACAAAATAAAAGGGATACAAAGTCGAACTGATATGTACAAAAGCTCCTACTTCCCACGAACAATTAGTGATTATGTAAAATACAACGTGACACTAACATAAGTGACTCTCAATCATAACGTGACACTCAATCGTTAAAATGCTATTCACGTCTGATCTTTTCTCCCTTCCCATTTCATGGCTGGTGTCCTAACACCCCATTCTACACGTCTCTTCGGTGGCTCACCGAGAAGTATGTAAATGTAGAGTGAACGTATTTCCTTTTTTCACTTCGAAGTAAAATAACATTCCTCACAATAACGTAGTCAACATAGAGTTTTACTCCACCACCATTTAGAACAACATGGATTATATTTTTCCTCATTTTCATTCATACTCACCCTGCTCTCCTTGTCGAGTCAATCTCCAAGCTCGGATTGGGATTGATAACGTCACCAAGGGGAGTTGCAGTAGTCCTTGTGAGCGGAAGGACTTGTCTTAGGGGATTTTGGGATTCAGGGTTGGATTGTGCTAAGAATTTCATCCCACAGTGATGGAATCTCTTTGTATCTTAATGGGCTCAGTATGCGAGGCTAATTTTTTAGAGAGGTGTGTGCGTAAGCCATAATGGGAAATTACGAAGAGGATTAGGAAGGGGAGAAAGAAGTTTTTCGTGCCACATAGTCGAGGATATTTAAGTGTCAAGTTTTGAGGGACATCCATCTGCTTGAAGTGAGTAGACAGTGGTAAATCTAGCTAATGGGAATAAGCCTGTGTTATGGGTACATGATTGGTACATTTGGACTTGCCAGAAGAGTAGGCATGCATCGTTCGTGCAGTGGAGGAACGCTGAAAAGAAACTTTTCGTGATGACCGAAGATATAAAAGTTCAAGCCAAAAAGTTTTCACTTGCTCACTGGGACTTTAACTATGTTTATAAACATCCAAAATTTTCCCAGACAGCATGACACCGAATACATGAGGTGCTTCTGTGAAGGTGAAAACATTCTAGATTGTTTTGAAGAAGTTTGTCACTCGGTAAGATGAAAAAATGTAATCACTGATTCGTTATGTACAAAATTGAACTTAAAAATTGAATTCTGATGGTAATGGATATTTTAAAAATCATCATTTGAAATTACTTTTACACAGAAATGCACATCGAAGTGATAATTATAAAAAAAGAAATAAAAATTTTCCAAGAGTTTCTAATTCTGCTTCTAGGATCAACGAATTATTTATGTTTATTGAACCCATTGTAACGGTCTTGTACCATCAATAAAGGAAGCTGTTGGGAACTTAGAAACGGCTGCTAAAGATCTTGACCTTACAGTAAACGAACCTAAAACCAAGTTCCTGCTACAAAGTAGAAGGCATAGAGTTGGTAATTGGCAAAGCATCACCATTGGGAACTACATCTTCGAAGGTGTAAACAACTTTACTTATTTGGGTTCCAATGTGTCCTCGGACAACGATGAGACCAAGGAAATAAGGAAGCGAATATATGCGGCTAACCGTACCTTCTATTCCCTACTTCCTGTCTTTAGGTCAAGAAATGTGTACAGGAATACAAAGGTTAAACTCTATAAAACCCTTATACGTACAGTTTTGTCATACGGAAGTGAAACATTAACACTAGAAGCCCCGGTGTTGTCTACCCCCCGAGAAGCATGTAAGCAAGGATGCAAGAGACTTACTAGGCATCAGGAGCTGGAGAGAACAGTCAAGAGACCGGGATGACTGGAGACGGAAAATTGACGAGGCCAAGGCTCAATTAGGGCTGTATCGTCATCGGAGAGAGAGGGTAAAGGTCTTACTTGCTGTTTGTATCGTTTTAATAAAATTAAATGAACAATTTTTCTCCCAAAAAATGGATTTTTAAAAATTATTTTGGGCGAGTTTTATTCGGAAGATTAAACCATTTATAAACCAAATAGGAGTTACGAGTATTTACGCGTTGTAAACACTTCACTGAAAGGGTTCTATATTATGTAATTTTCGCAGCTTTCTTCCATTCACTTACCAATAAATCACTCCACATAGACAGATTTACTGAGCAACAGTTTTTATTTATAAACATTTGTGGTACATATAAAATCCACAACTTTAGAAAATAGTAAGCACTTTTTCCACTCCGTTTCGTTCTTTTTATGCGAGGAGACGTAATTTCTTCGAAACACGTGTCCATTAAAATAAAGAGACACAACACGAAATACGTCCATTGTTTTAAAATGAATAAATAGTTTCTTTGAAATGAATTGTCCTAAGTTAGTAGTGAGAACTTGCTTTTTAATTCCAAGTATCTTTCCTACCTGCTCGCTAAGTCCTAGCGACTTACAACCTGGGGGTATGCATTGAATGCCACTACAAAAGAACAAGCTCACAGTTAAGGCCCCTTAATTTACGAAGAGTGTTCCAGTTGATTATTCGATACTTTCAGTAATCAGTGTATACTAACATAATGCAAGCATGGCGAAGTGCTTTGAAGAGATTGCTCTTTCTGTCAATCATACGCTATGCTGGAAATGGTGAACTCTTGCCATGATATACGACTCAAATATAAGTATAAATAATTCACTGATTTTATTCTTTCTTCCCCAAAGTTAAAACTATATAATTTACATTCTCTCTCCTAATGGTCATAGAATCTATCAAATTTTTATCTTAACCTCACTTACCCCATGTTTCACGTAGGGTAGTGCCTTCCTGCTATCACCGTAAAGTGAAATTAACAAGTAATTGAGAAATACCTATAATTATAGTACCCTATATACCTACTAAACAAATCCGGTGGGGCAGCATCCATCTGCTCATAGTAAACACTTGCTCACCTTATGCTTAAAATATGTTTACATGCATGAGAAATGCAATTTGAAAAAAGCGGTTAAAAACAATTCAGTTCGTTATATAGAGAAACAAATTTGCAACAATTGTAAGGCATTGTGTTGTTTATATAAATACTTATAGCGTGTACATATTTGTAGTGTACCAATAAGTGAGGTTAGCTTTAAAAAGTATCGACCAAGGACTGTACGCATATCCTTCGAGCTCAAAGTGCATCTGTCGTTTTTCAATGAGTGAAGTATTTTGCATATCACTCCACGAATGTACAACTTTCCCGAAAGGTTCGGGAAAAGGTCACTTAGCTTGAAAGATTTGCTCCACTGCAGTCTTTCAAACATTGCCTGTCCTTAAAGAGTACTGCAGTGGTTAAAAATCGTCATATATCAGGATGAATTTTTTCTAAAATTTCAGAAAAGTGTATTTTCTAGTTACTGTTTCCGTAACTAATTTGGTATTAGCATTGTCTTGACACATTTTGATCAAGATCGTTACATAGTGATAAGGTAAATGGAAGTTTTTTATTATTGTTATGAACTTCCATATTCTAAAGTTCCCTTGGAAATATTATCTTGGAAACTACTATCATAATATTTTACTGCGGCTACTTTAACTGCCTTGTTGTGAACAAGACATTTTAAATGCGGGGTTTAGTAGAACTAAATTTTCAACGCAGTCTGTCTTCAGTCTTGTTCTTATTAATACATATTGACATGCAGTCACATTTTTTTAAAGTTCTCCCTCAGGGGCAGCCGACCTAAAGTCAATGGTTTCAATGAGGCAGAGATAGATATAGATAAAATATGCTGTAGTTATTTCTAACACGGTCGTTGTTTCGATTCGGGTGGAAGGGAAGCAGATAGATGTAGCAAAGGAGATGGGAAATGTGAGCTTTGGGCAAAGCGAATAAATGGAGAGATGTGGAATGGGTAGAGAGGAGAGGACGATGGAGGAAAACATATATTTGCTCGAGGAGGGTGTGTATGAGAAGAAGGGAGAGAGGCAAGTTGGTTATGAGAGAGAGAGAGAGATGGTGAGGTTTGACCTTTTTCAAAGCTTTATGCGTTTTCTGCGCATTGAGTGAGAGAGAGGGGCAGGGTGTGGTGGCAATGGGTCCCGCGGGACGAAGAAAAGTTAAGAGGACGTTGGAGGTACGCGTGGGAGGGGGAGCGTTATCTGAAGAGAGAATGGGAGAGTAGCGGTGATGGAGTCGGAGAGGTAGCGGCGGCAGGAGGTGGAGGAGAGGCGAGAGGCAAGATGAGGTTGTGGGGAGGAGAATGTCGGCTTGGGCGGAGGTGGAGAAGGGAATGGAATGAGTATGAGGGTGAAGAGATGGAAATAGGAAACCGTGAATATTGGAAATTTTACAGCGGTGCGGCTTTTGAATGTGACATATTGCATGTGAAGAAGTGCGACGGGCCATGGTATAGTCTTTTGCATAATTTAAATCGCTAGTTTTTTTGTGAATGGATAAAAGTACTTCTAAATGCCCTGTAATGGTAAATTTAAGCCGCAGTTGATAGCAACATAGCAGTAAATGGTAAAGTCTTGACATTGTCGTTATTTAATCAATTATTTACATTTAATTTTAAGTCGTTATGATACGGAAATCGTCAATCATACTATGCCCAGCTAAATCTTCCTACCTTAAACATTAAACTTTCATATTTTTCGCAACAAGAAAATGTGAGACCACGCATAGGAAACTTTGATGCATTAGTGTTATGAAATGTCACAAACGCATCTGGCTAGAGTGTGTTTAGACAAAAAGAACCGTCATTTTGTTGAAACTAAATTAGTACGAGTATTTATAATTATACTCAACGATGACGTTTCGTTAAGCAGAAGATTGCAACTTCCGTAAGGTTTCGTTAACATATATTTTCTTCCGAAATACTAAAATTAAATGGAGACTTAGCAGTGAGGTGTTGGAAGTAAGGAGCTAGACAGCCTGTGCATTAACAGCAAATTTATATAAATATATAAACCAGTCTAAAATCAGGATATATTTTTTCATTGACATGCTAATGACCTCCATTATTGCCTAAAGAATATATTAAAATATAATATCTAACTGCTGATTTATGATACTCAGGTCTTACTTTCTCGATCATTTGAGTAACATAGGTATTTGAAAAAAAAAACAAAAATCCAAATTCTGAAAAATTCCAAACATGTATTTGAGCATATTCATGTATGAAAGTAGCATGGCAGGTGTTAAAAGGACTCTCGAAAAACTGCTTCCGAAAATCGCTGAGATGCTGAGAAAAGGCAATGAGATAGGACAAGAACTCCTTTTAGTTCCCCAAAATTGATATATGCGCCACACCTTATGAGGTGGGTACGAAAACGAAACCGAGTTTTACGCCTTTGATGATCCTCGCATGGGAAATAGGGACGTGATGGTGGCCAGGGAACGGGAAGAGGGTGAAAGCAAGGGATTTTCATTAGGCGTGACGCATGTGAAACTAAATAATCTCGATAGAAAAACGGTCGGGGACCAATTCGGCGGCCTTTCTTGGCCCTGCAATTTGGAGGGAGTATATATCTGCTCCTGCGGGACGGAGGCCAACGACACTTTCCACTCCCGAAATCCCAAGCGACCTCTTCCGACGCTCCTCCCACGACACCCTCGCGCCGCTTCCACCCACCACATTCCCACTCTGCCCTGCATTATGCCACACCTTATCGCTTCCCTTCTTCCCTGGCCCTTCCCTCTCGCCATGATCTCGCTCATTAGCTTCATACTCTGCAGACGAAGAAAATCTCCTCGTTTAAGACATTAGGGTAAATGCCGGCCCGAAAATGGTACAATTATAACTTTTAATGGAGCCACGTCCGTTTTGAGAATGCCTCTGGTGTATTTTAAGCAATTAATTTAAGTGTTTAATGTGGAATTAATGATTTGCTATTGTTTTGCTTGACCCGTTATACACTTTGCGAAGCAGGATATATTTCTCTAGTTATTAATTCATTCTGGGGATATGTTTGAGATGGTGTAAATTTATTTCTCAACTTTCTCCTCCTGAGGATCACTCACTTGGCTCCTTTTTATTGCATAGGTTCTTTTAATTTCGAAAAAAATTCAGTAATTTATCTTTAAACATTGTATCACAGCCACATAGAAAGTAACTATGTTCACCATATGCCATTAATGGTGAAATTAAGATTAATAATAAACTACTTTGAGTCTATTCTGCAGTCCAATTTTTCTCAGAGTGCAATATTAATAGAATGAATTTAATTTAGTGGAAATCAAGAACAGCCTTGTTTTACTTTTTGATATGAGTGTGATATTTTAAGGCCGTTATGAGGTTTAATCCCATTAAGTCTTTTACATTTTTTCCCTTTAAAATTTACATTTGGATGATGGATTAGAGTTCATAAATTTGAATTTGCTTTATCATCTTTCATAATTGGATAGATGTTGAACAAACTTCGAAAAATGACGTGGACAGTTTTTATAGATATTATATCAAAACTTGCAATCACAACTTTCATATCGAAGTTTGCGTTCATACGCGCTAACAGCTCAATGCATAGGAGAATCCTGACTTTTCTCCATGGCTGTTAACCATTTTTTTATTTCCTGGAACTCATTTCATCTTTACATAATTTCTCAATTCAAACTTTTATTTTCGATGCAACAGACTAATCATTTTTCAAATTTCTCTCTAAAGAGAATGATACATGTAATGCACCTTGACGAAAATATGTTCTTCGAAATATAAACATCACCGTAACGTATTGACTCTCAGAGAGTGTTATGCAGCAGAATATCCTCTTTGACAATTTATTTCCGTTCTTCGAACTATCTTTATCAAAAGGCTCCGTCGCACGCTGTCACCTTCGGCCTCTGTGGCTTTCAAGGCCCAGGTCACGAGGCTTCGAGGGAAAGGGGTGCCGCCCCCCACTATCCCCTCCCCACCGGCAGTGATTTTGATGCCCCCAGAGTCGGTTTGACACCCCTGCTTTGCACCCGATCGCCCAACACAAATTTCCACTTTGGCTCACGAACACCGGAGCGTACAAGGACACGCATGCTGCGGCGCAGGGCACGCGGGGACGACTAGGTATGTGCCTGCACTTATCTCACCTCACACTCATCTAAACCATCCGGGGGCCATGTCCTCCGTCTCTCTCACATTGCGTGGAGCCCTCCCCTATCATGAATATGTAAACGCGCGGATCGAATCTCAGCGTACTCCAACCTCAAGCGGAGTGACATCATCATGGGATAGATAGAAAGGCTCCCCATCTGTTTTTTATGCTTTTTTTATTCCCTTCTCAACCTCCCCTTTCCCTTATGTGTCGACCCCCCCCCCCCGAAAAAATGAATAAATAAACCCCTTAGTAGTGACGCCCTGCCTCCCTCCCCCTTCGCCCTTCGCCCTTGCCCGACCCGCAAACGTTCCTCCTCCTCACCCTGTTTACCTCTCCGGTGATCAAACACCTTTCATGTGCCTCGATGTCCTCTATCGCCCTCTTTATCTCCATTCAATCTCCACCAGGGATCGCTCTAAATAGTGAGTCCCTCTTCACTCAACCCCGCGCCCTCGTCCTCCCCACCGCCCCTTAACGTGAACGCACGCAGGGACGACCCCTGGCTTCACCCTCCTCTGGGACCCCTTAAATCTCTCCGCAGCATCTCCCTATCAGCTCCTTTTCATCTTCCTCCCTTTCCGCCACATCTCTTCCTGCCCACCCTTTTGCTTAGTTCATTCCGCGGGCTAGAGGAAGGAGAGGGGTTCGGTGATCTCGCGGTCACCTCGCCTCTCACACCCCAGCCCATCCACGCGCTTCAATCTACGCCAGGCACACTGATTTCTAAAGAGTGGGAGTGAGAGGGAGCGCTTTGGGCTGGCGCACTCACATCCCATCTTTTGTGTAGCCTGTGAAACTGCTTAGAGGGAAGGGGTACTTTTCGCATCGATTCGTGTCGGTAAGTACATAGATGTTAGGTTCATCATTATAAATGCACGACACGATAGATGTGAGAGAGATTACAACCTGATTTCATTTCATTAGTCGTAGAAAATGATCACATTTTTTGCCGCTGTGGTTATTTATGGGCTATCTATGGGTCACTTATGAGCTCCAGCCGCAGGCGTGGTATGCACTTAAAATTCAACAAAATACGTACGGATTTGAAATCCTTCCTGGATAGGAACAACTTACCCAGTCAGGTTGCTGTGGTTTGAGACTATGCTCAGAATATACCGCAGCATGCTGTTTGTACTTCCGAAGTCTTTCCAAGACCATTACAAATGGCACAGATAAGTAGTATAACGTGGAAGATTATTCGGGATTTCCACCGGGCCAGGGGGGTTATCGCGTAAGCTTCCGATCATAACATTCGGATCCGATTCTCGGATATTGTCCCGAAATCTTCTGATGTGACGTACGATTCCTAGAAAGTGCTATTGTGTAAGCTTTTTTCCGATACCTTCGGATCCGAACTTGGATGAAATCCAACCGAGTGGGTTTGAGCACTCGGTTTTAGGTCTTCGGAAGGGATTTGGTTTCGGAAGGGGTCACATCATCTATTTCGGGACTAACAGCGAAGAAAATATTGGGCCTACACTTTGAAAAAAGGTTGCGTATTATATGTTTTTGAATGCAGAACGCTAACAATGGTAGCTAGAGTCTTATTTAGAGTTATATTTGTTTATTCCAATTACTAGTGTTGGTGCCCATTTAAGGACCGGCTGAAGGTAATTACTCTGTGATAGTTTTATCAATTGGATAAGATTTAGATACGATTAGAAAGTGTGCGAATAATGTATATAAATATGCTACGTGACCAATGACATGGATTAAATGTTTGAAACGAGGTTTAAAAGTGATAGTCAATAGAATATTAGTTGGTTGTCGTCTTTGCTCGTTTGGAGTGAATTAATGTCGATCAAATTTAAGGGAGCTACAATATTACGCAACATTTTGGTCAAGAACATAATATATGCATATGTTTAAACAATCTCATTTGTGTATTGTGACAACTTATGTCATTTAACTGAAAAGGGGACGATGGTTTTTCGCAGCTTCATAGGTCGCCTGTCATTGACTGTATGAACGCGTTTATCTCCTTCTTTTGAAGTGTAATCCAATTATTTACTTCCAGTTTATCATTCATTGTAATCTATTCTCATATTTCATTCATATTAAGGATCCAATCGCCTCAGTGTTTAGTGATTGTGTGCTTAATTTGTGACATAGACCGGGTGTTTTGTCAGTCAGCTGTTGTTGTGGGTAGATATTTCGATCGACCAGCAGCAATGCGAAATTCGGTGTTCGTTCTATGTCAAAACCGTAATAAATGGTAGTTAATTAGTTTCTTAGATGCCCGGTTGTTTCCATACCCTGCTTTGTTGATAATCTTCATTTATGGAGAAGCAAATCGTCAGCTTTCGAGGACAAGTTGGATTCGTGTTATTGCAATCACTCGGGATGCCTGTCAAAAGACTTTAATTCTAAACTGCCTTAAACAAATACGCAATCTTCAAATATTGCCAAGGTGGGTTTAAAGGAGGGTATGGCCGTAATAACTAAGCTTTACGAAAATAAAACATTGCAAAGATTGATAACATTGATGAATGCGATACATCCCAAAGGCCTCGATCGTCTTACTTTGCAGCATTGTGATAGAAAAAATCCATTGATTACACACTTAACAGATTATATGGATCTTCATCTTCCTTCGTCTATTTAGAAATACTAGATTCATTGTAATCTGTGGTTACAGAATTAATAAATAACTATGCCTGTTAAATACCCATATTTATAGTCCACCTTTTTATAAATAAACTAATACTTTTTTAAATAGACTAATACACTGAATTTGCCACAAGTTTCGGCAAAATGGATATCTTTCCCATTAACAAGGCACGAAAGGAACAGGGTAATTCAAAGGCAAGTATACACATATGTAGCTTTCAATAATTAATTTATTATAAAATTCACAATACAAACTGACCTTACAAAACAAATAAAATTCAAATTAATCACTCCTTCGCAGTTGTCTGGTGTATCTGGAAAAGAAATTCTTTTATTAGAACTTTATCACTTGTTTCTTTCAAAACCAGTATCTACTTGGCCTCTCAAATTCCTGGGACACTAGGCTACATTGATGGAACACATATTGCCATCAAGGCCCCAAGACAGGAGGAGCATGTGTACTTCAATATGAAGCATTATCATTCTCTCAATGTTATGATTGTGAGTTACAGTAAAGTTATGACTAATTTTAAAAATAAAAAACATAAGTTCAATCTAATGTGTCAGTACATAGCATATACCTCCTAGTGGTGGGTCGCGGGTAGCAGTATGTTGGCTCGGTGCTGCAGAATCTGGAAAACAATTTTGAAAATTAAGGGAAAATTTACTGCTGGCTTATCATCACAAATGTATTATCATAATTGATGGTATTTTAATACAACTATGTACGTTTTAAGTCCATCTGTTTTGAGATAATAAACAATTATATTTCATAAAAAATTTGAGGCATTAAATGTTTAAATTAATAAAATACTTGATGGATACAGTTACATTATCTCTATTTAGTATATTCTGTAACCGCTATGCTTTTAGTTGGGGTGCATAATGGTAATTGTCTCCATTTCCAAATTAAAACATTTCCACCAATGCCAAAAAGAAAAATAATTGCAAACCCTACGAGGAGATTACTGCCATAGCGTTAGCCTCAAACGTTTGGCTCTGAGAGTATGTCCTACAGCAGATTAAAAGCGTTGTGAGTGAATTAATTCTAGGTATTCCTCTCGGTGACAAACAATTTTCTGTCTGCTAATACTGACAATAGAACAGTTATCTAGGGCAAATCAAGGATAATCGAAATATCGCATCTATGTGCAGTTATTCATTGTGATTGAAACAATAATAAACCAACAGATACTTCGTCTTCAATTTCCCTCTATCTACTAATTGAAATAATGAATGCAAGAACAGATGATCTTCACTAATTAAATCTCCCAAAATGTAAAATAGTAGGTTAGACATTCCGATTAAAGAATCGACACTGCACCCTTTCTATTTAACTTACCCTACTACCTGCTGGATCATTTAATGATAACACATTTTAGCACTTCTTTGTTTTATGTGAGCAACATGATTATAGATAACACATGAATTAGTGACGGATGCCTTTAACACAATTAATTGTATACGTGATTTTTCATTTCTTGATATCAACGAGTTTAATTCTTCTACGTTAATTCAAACATATTACACTAAAACTACTTCGTGTCACTCATTATCGTTAGACATATCATCGAAATCAAGTTCTCTGGGATTCCGAATCCAATTAGTCTTAAACAAGAATATAAATAGGTACGGATGTGTTATTCCAAGACAATCTTAATTGATTTCCTATGACAGTGAATTGCGTGCAAATAACATATTACAACATTGGGAACATCTATTTCTCTTCGACTGTAATTCCACAATACATAATTACAAAAGCAAACACCACTTACCTTTCCGTGCCTCTTCCATTTCCTCGTTATTTACCTTAGCGATGGGTTACTTGCATTTCGAAGTTCAATTGTTTCCAACGTTGCCACCTTTCCTTTCGGAAGATTATCCAATCCGAGCGCTCATGTTCCCAAGGCAATCCGAAGGTGCTTACAAAATACGCTCGGAACGGCGTTCTCGGATACTTTCGTCGATCCGACTCCGAATTGGAAACTATTCCGAGCGGCTAATCCGAATTTACGCAATAACCCCCCAGGTTCTCCATTACGGCCGACGTTTCGATGAACGAGTCGTCCATCGTCATCAGGGCATGTCAAGTCTCGCAGGTGGTCCTCCTTATATGCTGATGGGCGGGGGCGCCAACCGACGCGCCCGCCCATGACGATGGACGACTCGTTCATCGAAACGTCGGCCGTAATGGAGAACCTGACCCGGTGGAAATCCCGAATAACCTTCCACGATACATTACGCCGGGAAAACCTGCGATCATTCTAAGTAGTATATGCTTGGTCCATGTGCTGAGAATGTGCTCAGAACATGCATACAGCACTAGTAAGTTAATGTTCAGAATTCATGCTGAGAATGACTTCGGAACGCATGTAGAGCACTATCTCCCTCAAGTGTTCAGAATTGTTTCCCTCAGTATATGTTAAGGATATGCTGAGCAAATTAACTATCAATAAATATACATGCTTATATCCTATCCAACGACTTTAGTAGATTTATATCTACATAATCTCTCTTCTTCGCAATCTTACGGTTGATCTTCATCCCAAATCTGTTATAGAGGGTGCATTATTGACTATAATACCTTGGCCGATAGGGTAACTAAATCTCGGTGACCTCATGAGCTCCCAGCCTATTCTCAGCTCCACACTCATCGCTTTTCTCATGGTCCTCTATCGATTTCCTTTTTAGTTCTATCTTATCAGTAGCGTCGACAGTGAACACTTCTATCCCCAAATAGGAACTAGAATAAAGGGCGGATCGCTTGTTTTAGACAAAAATCTTGGAGACTTCAGCACTTTCCTGCGCGTGGAAAAACATAGTGTAGGTGTAGGGGCAGAGTGCACCTAAATCAACCTCTTGTAAATCATTTTTGATATTTTATTAGAAAAGAACATTTCGACGAAGGCGTATATGAAGCGAGGCTTAGATTGATGCCTGTAGCATTGGCCTCCCACCTAAAGGACCCAGATTAGTATTCCGGCATTAGCGGATATTCATCTGAGAAATCCCGATTCCTGATTGGTTGCCATGTCTTGGTTAACACTTTTGGTATTAATACTCTGTCCGGGAATTGGATGGGAAGTTAAAATATCTTGAAGCCTTTCGTTAAAGTAGGCTAATGCCGATGCCGAGTTCAGCTAGTTTATTATCAATAAAAATACATGCTAAATCAGTGATGTTACATTGGTCAGCAATTCAACTTAATGATCTATTAGTACCAAAAGGGTTTCCATTGCAAGCATGGCTAACGAAATACACATTTCAATCTCAAACGTTTGTAAATTAAATGAGCATGTATGTATTTACTAACGCTACGGAGACAGTAGCATGCACCCTAGAGTATATAGTGAACTGCAGAATTAACCTTATAATACATGAATTTCTATTTCAAAATAATGGCTGCATGACACATAAATCTGTCGAAACGCTGGTCATTGTGCCACTAAAGCAGTTGGAAAACCGAGAGACTTTTAGCTACTCGATTTACTGGGAAACCCTGAAGTCATTTGTCTGACCTGTCACTTTACCAACGCTACTTTCTTGCATTATTTTTCGTGACTTGCCATTATTCACTAAATAATAAGCAATATGAATGCTTGTAGTTAGGAAATATGTAAATGCCTGCTCCCTACAAAGGATATTGCGAGAATTAATTTTTGTAAATTAATGCAGTGATAACATGCAGACATATACCAACCCATTACGGTGTCTATTCTCAGGAATTAACTAATTTTAAATTTAATGAATGTATAGCGTTGACATGCCATCAATGATATAGGTATGATGCTTTTTGTTCAAATCGCAGCACGATATTCTTAGCACATCCTCCGCATGCTCTCGTAGGATATCCTCCATCAGTATCTTGGCAGCATATGTTCAGCGCGTTCTCGATGTTGATGATTGGCGAAAATTAAAATAATTACGAGGTTGATATGCAAAAACATCACCTCTATAAAATAAAGCTTTGCGCATTTTATTTGCAACCTGGTCCCACGCTGTGTATTCTGCGGTTCGCATACAAAAATGGGCATTCCGGTTGTGATATTTTTAAGTATTAGCCTATTATTGCAATTTCACTCTTCAGAAGGAAAAGAAAATGTGATTTCATAATTAAGAAGTGCCAAGTGCTCGCGAACTTCAATAAAACGTTTTATTTTTACAAGTGCTCCGCAGCACACTCCTAGTAAATGCAAAAAATGTTTACTGCCACATACTCGGCAGAATATTCTCATAAAGATGTTTCCGGACTGTAGGGAGTAAATCTCAAATCACCGCCAATTGGTCGCTACGAAACATAGTCTTGTATATGGGAATTCCAAATTTAACCTTTGCGATATTGTTGCATTCCATGTTTTTTAAGGCCAATACAGTTAGTCATGTCGGTATGTTGATTAGTATTAAACTTTTAAATATATATGTCAGTCCTTTTAGTGTATTGTGCAAAACACTTATATAAAGAATAAAAAATCAACGAAACATTTCTTGAAATATTTAGATAAAAAAACCTGATGGATTTTCTTAAATTTCTAAGTACATTCTTAGAATGTCTTCACAGAATATGATAGGCCTTAGATTGACAGCTTATACTGACAATTTTCTCATTACTTGTGCTCAGAAGAACATTCTTGGCACATGTTCAACATTGGTACATGTTCAGAATGTTCTCACTGCTTGAAAGAACATTCTCAGTGTATGTGTCATCGTATGTTGGCATAAAACGCTGTTCATTGGATAGCTACTAAGCGGATATCCAATTTTTTTGCTACCATGCAACTTATTTATTTGACAAGGTGAGGCTACATAATAATCTTTATAAGACGTTTTATCAGGATAAATATAGTCTTCATTTTTCGTGACTAATTCACAGAAACTTTTTTTGCATCATAAAAAATTAAAGGCTAAGCTACCATAATACCAAGGGCTTCATCAGAAGTGGCTTTTGTATGCCTTTTATTTATAGAGATGTAATCCATCCATGTTTATTGTTATATTTGATTGGTCAATTCAAAGATTGATATCATTTTGGGTTAGAGTATGACCAAACTAAGGGTTTGTCGGTATATCGGAAGATGTGAGTGATTTCATTGCGAGGAAGTTGAGCTGCCACATGAGTAATCGTGTGGTAATAACTTGAACTTTGAACTTCCTTGTGCTCGCAGTGTCGCTGAATATGACCACTCTTACAGCTAGTGTCCTTCTGTATGTATTTTTTTCTAGAGTGTGTGATTGAAAGAAGACCTGTATAAGCACAAGTGTGAAGCACTTTTTGTGAAAGCTGAAATATTTCACAGCTTATTATAAGTAAGAGATATCCCGCATTTATATCAACTGATTATTTCAACGAGTTCATAAAATTCTTTCACTAACATTTTTGAATCATTTTTCAATAGATAGGGGTCTTATTACTTGGGAAATGTACCTTAAAATGTATAGCTCTTTCAGCTCTGTTTGATTGTGATTTTTAAACTATAACCCTTAATCAAAATATTTTTGTGAAGATCTCTTGCTCACAGATTGGAAAAGAGATTGAAGAACTTCATATTCTCGACGTAAACTCTTTTACTAAATAAGTACTCCGTTTTGCTGAAAATTATTTGATTGACGATATGGCTCTCAATTTTTCTCTGGTTTGATGGCACTCCCTTCAAATTCTTTTGATATGCGCTGAATCCGGGAAATTTTATCATTTTATAATTTTTAAAGTAATTACGTGAACTTAGATCCCTTTTTGGACTCATTATTGTAATTGCAAAATAGCAGACTTAAGACTGTCTTCTTAAGTTTGATTTTATTTCTTCCTTTTTTTAGATTTATAATGAACAGTATCTTTTTGCAGGATATTTTGGGCAATTATTATAAATCCATAACCTATATCTAACCAGTAGATTATTCTAATGAATGAATGAATTAAAACTTCATCCCATCCCATTACTAAACTTCGATAACTAACTAAATGTACGCTAAAATGTCCTCTTTAAAGTGATAGGTATATAATAATGTTTCTACTACGCGTCGTCATCAGTGGCCTTCGAGATTCAATTTGACCCTATAGCCGTCTATGCAAAAGTTGTGATTTGTAGGTGAAATTCATTCACGACTTTTTGGCTTAATGTTACCATGACAAAGGCTGGTGATAGGTTTGTAAATTTCGCAATGACTTAGCAACGGATTAATAAGCGAAAGTGAGCGAATATGCATAAATGGATAGAAATTTATTCTGCAATGGCTCTAACAACATGTTATATGTGCAGTGACTCGAAGGTAATTGCAGCAAACAGTGCCGTTGGCATCCAGTCGCTCCATGAATAATTATATGATCTCAGCAGTGTTTTTCATCGGACATGCATTGAATATGAAATTTGTATTTGGAAACAAGCTTGTTCAGCAATGCTTTAAAAAACCCGTGTTATTTATATAGCGAAACCCGAATTTTGCTATTTCCTCTGACCTGGTAATTTTTCACGCTTTAGAAACCGACTTCAACTTTCGGACACAAATTAAAAAAAATAAATCACCAAATAAAATATGTATCAAAATATAGAACCAAATAAAAATCAACTCTTCAACAGATTTATTTTAGAAAATGATTTCATTAATTTTTAAATCGAAGTTTTTTGTAAGAACCATAAAGCCAATTGTATAGTCATGACATTGTATATACCTTCAAATATTTCAGGCTTAACTTCGTGATAAGGCGTGGTTACTACATTGATAAACTAATAATGTTTTCACGGATTATTGCACAACATAATTTGACTAATATCCGATCATATATTATATATATTATATATAACATATATTATCAGGTGATGATGTCATTTGGTGGTGTTGTCTATACGACAAAACGAGTTGGGCATGAAACTCATTTTTAAAATACACATGTTTTATGCATGGGTTAATTGTACATACCATCTACTACCTTGAGATACATTCTATTGTGATACTTTGTGGTTCATGAAGTGTGATACGATTAAAATTACTAAATTTTGTTCGTTTCTCAATTTTCTATTGGTTTTAACTATTGATGAACTGCTAGATGGAATTTGATGTCAAAGGATATTCATAGGCGCTGGTTTCTACGATTTGTCCATAAAAATCCTGTATTACATCATGTGAAGTATACTTCTGTAAAGTTCTGTAAATTTCACAGTGAGATCTCCTCTTGAACATCGACGGGGTACTCTATAAGCGGAAAACAGACGTGTATATTCGCGTTAAATTAAGGAATTGTATAAAGTCTGGCAAGCCGAACCCTAAGTATAACTCGGAGAGTGCGTGGGAAATTTAGATATTTGGTATTCTGTTACTCTCAACCTCCCACTGAAAGCTTGCAAATGCATTGTTTTCCTAAATTTACAAATTCTGCAACAACAATGATAATTCAATAATATAGATAATTTTTCACCTAGTAGTAATTAGTAAGCAAAATTAAAAACATCAAATTAGTAAAGCTTTTTTCATCATTTTTTAAAACATTTTCTGAGGGTAGCGGTGAGAAATTAAAAATTTCGAATATCATTCTAAACTACTAAACGTAACAGATCATAAATCGTTTGGAAGAGTGAAAAATCATGAAGCAATAAAATGCTTAATTGACGAAAAAGACAAGCGTTTCCTTTATTCCCGGACATTCGTCGAATCTCGAATTACTCTGATAACGACCTTGTCAAACGATTTCCTCTCAGATTTAATTGGCCATGATGTAACAAGATTTGTGGGGCGTGGATTGCTCAATAAAAATTGATGGATTTGAATGCCTGTAGGATATCCGTCGTTACTGAACTGCGAGTGGGGGACAATGGATGAAAGGAATGGGGGACAGCGGGGAGAATTTGGGAGCCAGGAATGAAGGGTATGGACCTTCTCTCTCTCTTTTTCCTCCATTGGCGATGCGGACAAAATCGGTTCATCACCACAGGATCATGCAGGATTGATACATTCGGATTGAAATGTCCTACAGCAAAAGAGACTAGTTATGACTCTGTGAGGAGTAATTGGGAAGCAGAATATTTTCTTCTATTATTTACGAGCCATGACAATGATATGTAGAGCAAAATGGCACGTCTTTCAATTAAAAAAAATAAATGCGAACAGTTTCTTTCATTCGTTTGTCATTTTTTACTGCAATACCCCTAAACATTACTTGAAGATATTGAGCGATCGTTTTCTTTATTCTTCAAGTTATCGACTATAAATATAAAAAATGTATGGGAAAATTTCTTACCTACCTACTTATAAAAAATCAACTGTTCTTGATTTTCTAAGAAAATGCTTTAGTGGTCATGTCACTCATTTTGAAATCTTAATTAATTATTGGCGATGAAAATATTGCTTTCATATTTTTAACCATATTTTTGATATGGCTAATAACCCCAAATTACCTATACCAAATATTTTTATTTGAATGCTAATTGCTTTAATACCACGCAGCTATTGTTACTCGCCAATCGCACCATTTTATTATCCGGAATGCAATATTTGTGTAATCTGATTGGTGGTTGTTCCTCTACAAAGATAATGTCTGTCTCACACTGTTATAGTAAAATAAATGCCTAAGGTCTTTCCATTTGTCCATAAATATTAAAATGATAAGTATTTGAACGAAAATAATTTAAAACAAATTAATGAAAAAGATATAATTACATGGAACGAACGTCGGCAGTTATGGCATTATGAGGGTTGAGAATAAAGCGGAATGTTTTGAAGTGGTGAACGAAACACGATTTCTAAAACCTTTAGTTTAGTCTCTGTTTCATAATACTCAAAACAATCTAACAGGAAAGTAGACGACGACACATTTTCACGTATAACTTTCAATAGCGGAGTCGACGAATGAAAATGTGAAGTGTACTTACTCGAAGTAACGAGCGCCAGGAAGTCTTACTGTTTTAATATTCATTCGCGCTCCCACTCCGTTCCACCCACTCTATATATACACACTTCACCGACTTTCGAGGGGCTCGATAACTCAAGGAATTGAGGGAATGTTGTTCGGTCGAGAAGTGGTGTTGAATTTATTAGAGACGCGGATGAGCGACTGGGGTATTTCAGGAATGGCACTGGAAGGAGGAGGATATGAGGAAGAGTGAGGGGAGGGGCCGCGTTTCTTGGAGAGGGCGTGGGTTTCCTTATCGTATCGGAGGAGGCAAGGGTGCGGAGTGGATGCAGAGGGGAGTGGCAGAGATGTGGAGGGAGTGTCCGTGGAGTTGAATAGAGAAAAGAAAGAGCGATGTTCTGGAGGAGGTAAACTTGATGGGTGGGAGGCGAGAGAGAATATTTGCCAGGTGGGTTTGAAGAGTCGAAATTTCAGCAAAAATTTCACGACGCGACGGTCACCACGAAAAAGGATGGAGCAAATATGAGGATCGGTTTGGGTATGAATCAGAGGAAGGAGGGTTTTAGGGTTGCCGGGGATAGTACATTACCATTTTAAAATTTATGGATTTTTAGTTTCGTGATTACGGCACTTACTAACAACGAATGAATGAAAGCTTTAGCTACTAAATAAAAGAGGTTGGATGAAAATATAAATTACTGCCACTGAAAGTCCTGTATAAATAACATGTTGACAATGAATGAATTACCAGTAGTTTCAAGCTCTGTTAAAGGTGATATTTATGGAGCAGTAGTGTTTTTTTTCGGGCTGAGGTCGTCCGTTTTCCTATTCATACTATGTATATCTCTTCGCATGGTATTCATGGTGAGTTAAATGAAAATTAAAGAATAAAATATATTCCTCTAACGTTAGAACTATGCTCGTTATTGCAGTGATAAATGGAGAAAATCGAAATTTGAGGTAACAAAGCTAAATTTAAATGGCCGTCGACAGTTGTATCAGCGAAGTAAACACTAAAAGGAGCTATTGTTGAGATGTATAAAATTCTACGTAGAAAAAGTGATTGATTTTTAAGAACATCGAAATTTTTTTGGATGCATTTGAAAGATTACATAATTAACCATTATATCATTTATAACTTAGCAATGTTAAGTATATGACAGTAAAACTCCAGAATACTTTATTTTATACATTTTGTCTTAATATAGGGGCAACACGCTTTTAAGTATTACCTAACATGTTATTATTGCTTTTATGACCAGAAGACGCCCACCCGAAAGAAGCCAAATCACCTAATGCTTCGCCCTAAGCTCTCAAAAGTGTTAATTACATGAAATACAGAAACCTGCCGCATGCATTTTATTAAATATCTTCCTGAGAACTAAAGTGTGATGGAGGGATGTTGAGGTTAGGAGTAGCGTTTGGGGAATGGGAGGGATGGTTTGGGAGTGGGGGGTTGGTGACCCTGTACAGAGCAGGGAGGAGGTGGGTGTGACCGGAGAGTGGGCTGGCTGGCTTTCTCGCAAGTTTCTGAGCGCGCGCGAGGGTGACTCTGTGTGGGGACCCTTCATTTCTCTGCGGGGAAAGTTTTATGGGCGAGCGGGAAGAAATAAACTCGGGGGAAATGAAACAGTCCGGGCGCGCGGGCCCCGACCGTGTAGTAAGTGTACAGAGATAGAGG
This sequence comes from Pyrrhosoma nymphula, assembly GCA_963573305.1. NCBI lineage: Eukaryota > Metazoa > Arthropoda > Insecta > Odonata > Coenagrionidae > Pyrrhosoma > Pyrrhosoma nymphula. The sequence goes on from OY754328.1 coordinate 150,138,731, forward strand.
GGTGGGGAAAATAAGACGAAGGCTTCTATGAAAAGGGGAAGGAGGGTGACCGCGCAGAATGGAAAGGGTTCGCTTTCCTCCACCCTCCTCCTCATACGCTGGCGGTGTTGATTTAAAAGTGGGCTTACTCTCGACTCGGGAGAGAGGAGGTGCTTCTCTTGCAACGACGCTGGGGTGCGCGGGCGAATGGTTGATGCCGAACTGCCGCTCCCCTCATACTCCCTCGCAGGGTGACATGGGCAGGCATTTGGGCGGGGGGGGGGGGCAGGAGGGACGAGGGTATGAATGAGGGTGCAGGCAGGGAGGGGAAGGGGCTGGGGCTCCAGAAAGTTAGAGGGGAGACGCTTGCAGGAATTGCGGGTGAGCTGTTGTCAAGGTGTCGCCCAAAGTTGAGGCAAGAAGCGGTTATAACTTTTGACAGAGAGACCAGGACGGTTGGAGCGGTAACACAATGGATGCGGAGACTTCGATATTATTAGCAATCCCCATTCACGGACAGAGTGTGACGTGACCCGGGCAAAGTTTCAGGACGCGGTACATCCCTATTTTGCCGACTCTTCTGCGTTCCGTTCTCAATTAGTCACTATTGCATATTTCAACTCAAGCTTTTTGAGTTTTTTAAGCCAATGAGTGATATTAGTGGTCTATCTTTTAAATTTTTTCTTAATCATTATTGTAAGGTGGGTTTTATTACAAATATAGGCTTTTTGCACGAAATGCTGCGGGATTACGATTCAAATAACGACATGTATGGCTAGGTAGCCCCATGTATGTAGTTGATACACCAACTGCCGATGCAAAATTTTATTAAATAAATATAATTTAGGAAAAGCGAACGTGAGTTTTGATGAATTCCAGCTCAGTAATGGGCGTCTTTGATAGCTCCCACTGCCGTCGTAGTTCTCCATTTTCTCGCCGCGAGCGCTCCATCAGAAAATGAACACGCTATCTCAGATCTGATGATTTCTCTGTTCACTTGCAGAACGACAGGGGAAATAAGCGTGAGGGTAGCATGAGTAAGCATGGTAGTCGCTTAGAGTACTTCAGACTCTGAAGTTCAGAGCAGCAGATAGTGGGCTGTTTGCTCTCGCGTTCAGTTTTCCTAACGCGCGCATTGGCCGCTATAGGAGAAATTTTTCTTCATTGAGGATTTTATTGCCTCCTACAGCATTGTTAGTTTACTATAATTTACCTTCTATCATTTATGCCTTATGCTTAGCAGCGTAAAAACAACGGACGTAGTAGCAGAAAATTGAATTTGTCTGCCGCGAGAAAAAGAAGGAAGGCAAAGAACCTAGTGCGATGGAGAGAGGAGCAAAGGTTAAGTACATGATAGCACTGCGAGGAAGAAGTCGTGTTCCATGTGCTTAAGGAATATTTTTTTCGAAAATAGGTATCAGAATTTCCAAATCAAGAAGCATGTCTAAAAATGTTTTTACACACGTTTCTTTTGTAACGAAAATGATTTATTATCGTAGCTATTATTTTACTCTATGTATTTAAAAATTATGTCATCCACCATATTTTTTTAAAACATATTACCATACACACAAAAAATACTGCCATATATAAAAATAGTCTCCGACATAATTTTACGCTTAAGAATGGCGATCATAAATGCTGTTGAGTTTAGGAAATGTCAAAATGTGTCACTTGCGCAAAAAATTGAAATACTGCAGCAGGATATCCTCAATAGTCCCAGTTGTGTTTTTGGAGAATATGATGTTAGATGTTTAGATATAGGATATTTTTGTCATGGACAAAATAAAAAAAAACAACATGCCAGCACTAAAAGAATGTGAAGTGCATGAAAAATTGGAAAACATTGTACAGAAAATTAGTCGCCACGTCCGAAGCCTCACGACGTTGATAACAATTCTGCAGAGCATTAAAACGCTATCATAGCAAAATTTATCGGCGGGAATCGAGTTAATTTTGTTCTTACCCGCTCATATGGAGGAAGATGTGCAGGGGCTGTGGTCAACTTAAACTCGGGAAATCTTTTGCATGCCCTTTACAAAAATGTTGTAATGTGAGCTCAGGGTACCATTGAAAAACGTCACTCCAAAGAAGAGAGCTGAAGGTAATTGCTACTTCCTACCAAAGGAAAAAAACGCCGAGATTGAGGAGAAATAAATTTAATCAACTGGGAAAAAAGTATGATTCCGATTACGGTCCCAATTCTGGAAGGCCTGATATTTCTATTGAGGAATTTAACATTGAGTGTCAACTATTTATGGAATCTCTAAAAAATAATGAGGAAGAAATTAAAGAAATAGAGAGGAAAACGATACGACAGAGGGAAAGAGTGGAATGCGTTGCGATGCGTCAGAAGATGCTCACTGTCTCGAATTTTGGGCAGGTCTGTAAAATGCTTCCACACATTGATTGAGAAAATGTAGAACAAATCAATCATGCACCGTTATTTTGATTCTCTTCACCTAGAATACGAAAGGGTAAATGAAGACAAAGCTTGCGCGGCATTGGAAACAGCATAACAGAGAATTTTTTACCCTTTCCTAGGAGCAACTCCCTATGGAACAGTGGGGGATCGGTGCATTGTGATAATAAAATGCCCATCCTTGGCTGCAGAGATGAGTATAGAAGAGGCGAACGTAAATGAAAAAGTGAATTTTTGGATGAAGAGTCACGGAATTAGAATATACCGGAAGCATAATTACCACTATCAGATACAAGGCCAGCTCCATATTTCTCAGCAAGACTTCTTCATCTTTGCTGTGTGAACGAAGAAGGGGTTGAAGGTGGAGAGGATCCTCAGGGATGATGAGTTCTGGGAGAAATTCATGGTGGAAAAATTTAAACAATTATATTTGGAATACATGATTCCGGAGTTAATCGATCAGTCGATCCGAGGTTTTCCCGGTCAATGCTGATTCGGAATTGCCCCAGTATTTTGGCAGCTCAAGAGAAGAGACGTCGTGAATCTGTCAAACGTAAGGATGGGGAGAAGGTTCAGAAAGGAAATTTGAAACGCAAAAAGCAATAGAAATAGAACTATTATAAACAGCATAATGTGTTCTTTCATTAGCTCTTTTTGTTTCCCATCATGGAATAGATTTCTGCTTAGATTGCACCTATGATGTTAGAGCCGAGGTGGTTATAAGTTCTCACTTGGAAGGTTGCTGACATCAATGCAGACATCTCCCGAACTTGTATCGGACGGCTGTGGTTCCGGAATAATATTTATGCCGATGCCGTGGGGCAATATTTTCCTTATAACTGTGCTGACACACTATAATATTTATTGTGGTCAGCTCCTTCTATAGTTGTATCCCTAGCTATGGGTTGCAGCAATATTTTACACTCATTGGGCTGATTCATCGTAAATAATTGTATTAGACCATTATCATTGGGTTGGGCTGGGAAAGTCCCCGCATGAAAATACATTATTTTCTTGTCCTATTCCTTTAAAAAAAACTAGACTTTCATGACATTAAATTGAATTTATAATGCGATGCTATCAGTCCTAATATTATTTAAGCGAAGGCAAGTGCATAGGGTGAAGTATTAATTAAATAAGGATCAGTAAAAGGACCAAATTTGTTTCGGAAAGGGATGAGCGTGTGACACTGTTTCCTGGATTGGATGAAATAAAATACGTAATACGCATCCAGAGATGTTCAAGTTATGAAGGTTGATGGAGATTTGCACCATTAAAAATCTATAGGACTTTTAATCTCCTCCATTTATGCATACCTTAACCATTAGATTACCGTAATAATATATGCTATTGACCCGCGCTATCCCTTGTCCACAGGTAAGCGCGTCATTCGGCATCGTACCGCTGCTGATTGTGAGGAGCAAACACAAATACGTGACTGGTCCGCTGTTGTCATGCTGCCATCGGCCAAGTTATTATCCATGGGCCAAGTCCAAGGAGGTTAGAAATGAAATGGAGGCGACATACCACTTGATTTTTGAAGTCAATTCCGCCATTGCAGTCACAGTGAATTGCACAGTTTACACCTTCCTCTGGCTTACGTGTCCGGCGGTCGCGTTCGATTTTCGTCAAATCTAAGTTAAAAACCACAGACAAGGCGATGTTTTGTGCTGGTATGGCAACACCTACTCGGCACAAAATCCTTCCCAACCACCTCTATTCTTGCTTCACTTTCGCCCATGAGCGTTCACGGTCATGCCCTCTCCATTTCATTTTAACCTCCTTGACCAAGTCAAATTCAAAACAGACTAGGTAGGCGCTGACTTCGATAGCTCTACTGGTCAATAAGAAAACTAACCTCACCCTCAGAGGAGGAAAAAAAATATGTTCCACGTCCTCTTAAACCTAAAATTTGCCTACAATTCTTGCATAAAATCTTTAAAGGCATAGTTTTCCCTCATTTTATTCAAAATCCGACATACTCTTCAAGCATTTTGCCTTCTGCGTTGTGCTATAGCTGCACTATCATAGCAAAAATTGCACAATTCATAGATAATCTGACAAGAAATTGAAGTGATTATTTTGTTGATTAAGTTTTATCATGATTTTCCCTCTAACTTCTGACGCAAAAAAGTTGCAATTTTTAAACATAATGGCTTAGTAAGCGTTCTGGACGTAACTATTTTACATCAATGTCATTATTTTATAAATCGAGGTGTCATCGAGGAGGATCATTTTTCTCTGATATTTACCCAAGAACTTGTCTGTCGCACAATAAAAAAGCGGTTGATTCTCGTGAAAATACTTCTGGACAGATATTCCTGGAATACTAACTGACCTAGGAACAATTTTTCGCATGAGTTATATTTAATGGTAGAGTTTGCAGTCGTATAACATGGCTGAATCCATGAAAATTAATGGACATAAATAAACCTAATGCATAAATTCCTTACGAGATCAAGTAGGCTTGTGCGATGAGTCGATTAATCGAAGTCATCGACGATGATTTTAGTCATCGCGGTGCGATGACTGTAATCGATGACGATGAATGTCATCGACCATCGATGCCGATGAGTCGATGCGAATCATCGATGTCGATGCGAATCATCGATGTCGATGAGAATCATCGATCCCGATGAGTCGATGAGTTGATGCGAATCATTGATGTCGATGAGAACCATCGATGAGGATGATCGATATCCTTATATCACTAATTTTTCTTCTTTTTTTCCATTCGTTTGAACGCCTTAGATCTAAAATGTATGTATAAAGTATAAGATCCCCAGCTATTGCGCCTTGAGGACGATGGCAGGGCCACAGTGGGATGTTTGGAATTCATGTTTTTCCTCATGTTTGTGGTAGACGATACAGAAGTAGCGATCACGTTCAATCACAGTTAATACGCAGTAGCAGTGGTAGCATTGTATTTTTTGGTTGCACTGGTGCAGTTGGTAGCAGCGGTAGCAGCCTGAGCTAAATCGGCTAAATTCACCGAATTCACAGTCACAGTGATTTCGATTATTTATTCACAGGCTGTGATTGCTATTTTTCAGTATCGGTGATTCAATCACAGCGATATATCGCTCATCACTACTGCAGAGTTCATCGAGAGTCATCGATCATCATAATTCATCGATCATCGGCATTCATCGAAAATCGAAATTCATCGATCATCGTTTACACTCTATACGATGATCGATGACAGCCATCGTCATCGAAACATTTCGATGAAATTTTTTCATCGAAAATCGATGACCAAAATCGGTCATCGCACAAGCCTAAGATCAAGTGTCCAAATGTTTTCCCAGAGGTGGGGATTTATTTGTAATTTATGCGTAGGCAATATTTTCTCTTAGCTTTTTCGATTATCATGTAACTTTTTTATCAGCTTAAGAGAATAAAATTGGAAATAAAGATGGAAAATGTATGATTAGGTTTATGAAGACTCGCCAAAATACCGCATAATTGCAGCTGAACTTTGATGACGTTTGAGAGATTTTGGATACATAAGCGAGATGGTATTGGATTATACAACAGCATTGGGAAAATTGAGTTTGATCAAGGTTTGAAGCTGTTTTGTGAATCATCAAAACTAAGTTAACCATGGGTTGAATGAGGGAGGGTAGGTGCTTTATTAAGAAAGGAAAGACGAAAGGTTAAGCGGAGAACTTATTCAATGGAATAGTTCTGTGGTAAGATGGCAAAATATGATATGTCATGTTTTGCAAATTTTGTAGGAGGGCAGTTTTAAAGCAGAGTAGGCTCTGAACAATCAGAAGATAAAAGTTTAGGTCTTACCTTTTCGTAATAGATGTATAAAACTGTTGCTATCAAATTTTTTACTATCCAAATACAACGGTAATAGCACTATGCATTACTAACTTTTACAAAAAACGGACTTTTCATATTTAGCCATCTTACTGCAGAGTTAATACATAGAGAATTAAAAGTAGTCGACCAAGCCATTGAGCCCTGTCATAAAATCCAATCATCCACTTTAGTATATGCGTGGGTTTTTCTTGCCTGTTGATCAAAAATATGGTTCAACGTGTGGAAATTTTCTTTATAATTGACCGTAAAATATATCTAAATACGCAAAATATACCTACATACGCGGTTAGATTTGAAATTTAGAATGCAAATTATTAACGGAACATTGTGTTTCTACATTTTCCACATTTATTTGTAAAAGTGCGAATTCAGCTACTAATCTACTGATTATTCAACGCGTTGTTTAAGGGCTTTCATTTTTTCATTAAAGTACAAATCACGTACAGAGAACAGCGTCTTAAAATTGTTGCGTTTCTAGATGGTACTTTTAGGTATCAGGATTCAAACGATCATTCGTATCACATAAATGGCCTGAATTGATAAACACATGTTTATTTCACTCATTTTTTTCACGGCGGAACTTACTGGCCAAATTACATTAAAATTAAATTTAAAAAATGCTGTAAATTAATAATGCATAAATTTTAGTTGATGAACGTATTCAATGGAGCACAATTAACTGACTAGGCATGAAAATAGGTACCCAATATGTTTAACTGGATAACGTGCAAAATTGCCTTTTGAAAATGATTCAGTATGCTTGGATTTAAAATAAAATAGCCCCAGAATAATCTGCGTAGTACAACAGGGAATAATACCATGCCGCGAGCAAAACTGGCTAGGAAAAAATATCTTATAGGCCCTCTTCAAATTCGTAACGATGTTGCACGGGCCGGGCCAGGAAATAATCAACTTAATTAATATTTCCTTTCGCAGACACGGAGACCGTTGAATAAAGAATTCTGGATCTAAATAAACCATTTTTCGAGGGGTAGGAAGGAACTAGGGCGGGAGGGTAAGTGGCTGGCAGAGGGGGAGGTAAAAAGGACGAGACAGGAAGAATAGTCTCACGATGAATAACTCAAGACGAGACTGCAGGAGGGGAGAGTGGGAGGGAGAGGTGTGGGAGGAAAGGGAGGAAGAATACGAGAGGGAGGGATGGAGCTTTCATATGTGAGGAATTAGGGGAGGGAAGCCCTTTGGGGTGAGGGGGGAGGAAGAAGCGTGGTGGGGGGATGAGGTGCAAGTGGGTGGGTAGAAAAAGGATTGGAGGCGGATGGAAGGACGCGGGATGCGCCGAGGTAGAAAAAGCGGCCGATTATAAAAGGGGAATTTTCAAGGGAGGGAGCGAAAGAGTCGGATAACTGCCGGTGAATGGAGTCCAACTGACCATGGTTCTATACCTTGGACTTCTGCTGGACCGGAAGCTGACATGGAAACAGCAAGTCGATCGTGTCCAATTACAGGCCAAGGCCGCACTAAACCGGATATATCCGTTTCGGCGACCGCCTGTACTCAGTATGAAGCGGAGGGTATACAGAGCCTGCATACTTCCAGTTATCACCTGCCCGTCCCCTGTATGGTCTGGAGTACCACAGTCAACTCTTCAGAGAATCTAGGAGTTGCAGAACTCTGCACTCCGATGCATCCTATCCTGTGGATGTTACGCCCGCATAGAATGAATGCATCGCGACGGGAAGTATTAGCCCCTAGAAATCCTCCAGCCGAGGATTTCCAGCCAATTCTTCGGCAGAGCAGTAGTCTAAAAGCATCAGGCAATGCAACACATTTCACAGATTGTGGTGTGACCGGGGGAGCGCTTCAAGCTGCCAATAGCCACAACGGACGACCCAGCACCCCAAAAACATGAAGCCTTGGGTAAAATGAAGAGATTACGAAGAGCATCAAAACGAGACATGATAGAGAAAACAGAAAACGCCGCACTCCACTTTCATAGCATAAGCTGGCAAGGCGACTCGTCTTTCTACGAGGAGATTTCACTTGTGCTGGGAGGGAGCAAAAATGATAGGGCTGGGGGAGGTGGCTTGAATACTGGCTGGACGGATGGATATCCTCTCTATTTTTCCTTTCTCTAGGGCCGTCCGTATGTATGTGTGAAGCAATTCTGTTCTCCCTCGGAATCACGTCGTGCAAGAAGAGAAAAGAGAAGCGTATTCGTGTGGCAGGACTTCGGTGGTGGCAGGCATCCGAGGTAGGACAGTTTTTTGTTTGTCCCCCCCACCCTCCCCCCACATCCCCCGCCGTTGCGACGCGGCCGCGCCATTTGAATCAAGAGAAGGCGTCCGCGAAAACGCCCAAACTAAATGTGTGCACGGAATGTGAGTAACACGTATGGCATGGGAATGAATTGACAGAGCGTTGTACTTAAGCACGTATATAGATGCCTTGCGTTAAATCTCCCTGGTCAAGAGAAACACGTGAGAGGAAGAGGGGAAAATACACCTCGAATAGGTCTTATACCGTGATACGCGATACAGGAATTTATCTTGAATTCGTCATGCAGACGATTATGGAATTTTACACATATAGTCTTTCAGGGTATCACAACTCTCGTGGGGAGATAAGCGATATGAAATTTGTTATAAAAATAGTTTTTTTAATAGGTACATAAATAGTTGGACATAGGTCTCCCACTGTGTACTTATGGCACTTCAGTGCTGTTGTATGGACATAATTAGCAGTTCTTGGTAAAACTTATGTAGTATTTATCATATCGCAGCTCATCAGACATGAATAAGATATTTTGTAATAAAATGTGCAGTAATAATTTATGTAACTGACGGAGGAATAAAGTCAAGGTAGGTTATTATAACAAAAAAGTCGACTTTGGAAGCTTTTCATTCCATCCGTTTTACTTCGGGTATTGAGGAAGGGAAACGATAAAAGTAATCTTCCTCCGAGTCTCATAAAGAGGATAAGGAAAAAAGTTTATTTTCACCCCCGCTAGAGAGCGTAGCAGAGGATAAAACTCGGGAGTATCAGAACATGATTATGACGGATGAGCCTCGAGGAAACGTCAACGCTTGCATATTACATCACTTAATTCCGTCGTGCTTATGAAAGAAGAGCGTGTTCTTTCAGTTTTAAATATTTTTTGCTAAATATCATCATAATAAACTTCTTGTACCATTGTATACTTAATGGGTCATTCTTGGTACCCGACTCGAGAATTTCGTTTATACTAGCTTTTCATTTGGTATTTTTCTGTCAGACTGCTCTTATTATTTAAAGTCTTTCAGAAATTATAATTAATACGCGCACATTTTACAATTGAAGTATGAAAGAAAAGTAATTTTTAATACAAATAACACAGAACTAAAATTAAAATTAAAACACGCGTTACTCAAATCACAGCAGGGAAACATGTTCTGTGTTTATTAGTAATGAATACTCTGAAATTCTTACCAAAATTATACATTTAAAATAAATGATACTTATTCCATTTAAAAACTTTGCTTAAATCCCTCTATTGACAGCGTAGATCATTCGTAACATATTATATAATTTTTATTTTTCAAAGAAGATGAAAGAAACTCTGCAATGGTTATTTTACATCGCTACATATTTATTCGTAATTATTATATTAAATACCTAAATATTAATTAGCATACATAAAATAGTTTAGTTTACATTCACACTGCTACAAAAGTAATGGTATGAACAGCACTTTAGATAACTCCTTAGTCTGTATTGATTCGTTCGGGGGTGCACCTTAGACTTATCGTATCGTCATAACATTCATTTAAATTTACCTTGTATTGACTTTAAATATTTAAAAACATTCCCAGTAATTGAAAATATATAATTACATAGACTTAATGAAAACGGATACATTCACCTTAATATGTAGATACATATGAATTCGTACATAAATTTCATACATGCATATGTCTACCAGAAAATCTTTGAAAGTAAATACGCTTATGTAATTCTTTTACAGAAAGCAACATTCACACATGGGTTTAATAGGTGCGGTTTAAGGTGCACTCTAAAAATTCTCGATCATATGGGGATGAGGATAACTCAAATATGGCGGAGAATATGATAAACTGAGGTAAATAATAATAATTGTAATCATTAGGCCGGTACAATGGAACATAAAACGCACACTTTCATTATTTTTCGACAAACATTCGAGTTAAAGAACAGCAAGTTTCTCGATTACTAAAGTAAGACAACTTGTATCTCCAATGATGTTAACATCCCACTGATGAATCAATATAATCAATAACCCATAATTTGAATTAATATTATTTTATTTGAGCGAGTTACATCATGTTACTCATGAGACTACTCATAAAATGTCAACGTGGAATTTTAGAACTTCAGTCTCAGCGATGATTTTCGTGATACATGACGATTAAGGGTACCAATTAGATTGCGGTTTCCTCTCCTGGTTTCTGTTTCAATTAAATCTTTACTTTCGGCAAATAGCAACCAGGCTTACAATAAATTGCAAATAACACTATGAAACTCTTATGTCTTGAAGTTGATGTGGTGAAAATTATATGCTGCTATGCTAACTCTAGCAATCTTTCTTCTCAGTACGCCTGTGAGTGCTTATACGCATGACCACGCATTCACAGTTCACTACCGGTCGTCCTTAAATTTCATTACCTTAAATTTGGAGTGCAAGGTGAAATGTTCTCACACTTAATTTTTTTTTGTATGGCAATGGTAAATTTACTTCCTCCAAATGAATTAGCCATTGTAATTTTAGTAGCATTAGCATCTACATCTACATACTACCCCGCAAACCGCCTTAATAGGCGTGTGGCGGGGGGTGTTAGGACACCAGCCGTTTAAATATAAAAAGAAAACGCTCTAATAAAATTACGCCTAGCATTTATTAAAGTCCCTTATTGTTCGGGGAAAAAACGAATTCCCATACCTTTCCGTTCGGCAAAATATCTCTCTTAATTTATCGTTTCTGTTGGACCTGGAAATATAGTGGGGTTCTAATATGATGTTCTCCGTGTTGCTCTTAAAGATATCTATTCTCAATTGTTCAAGCAATCTAAGCCTAGCGCGCAGCCTTCGAGTCTCTAGTGGCTCCCAGCCTAATTCGTTTAACATCTGTGTAACGCTGTCTGTACGCCCGTAGCAGTTTTTGACGAATCGCGCAGCTTTCCTTTGTATTTTATTAAGTTCCCGGATTAAGTCTTTCTGCACCGGATCCCATATGCTCGCTGCATATTCAAGGTGTGGCCGGACGAGTGCGAAATAGCACTTCTCTTTTACTTTTTCATCTGAAAATCTTCCCACAATACACTTGACGAATCCTAGCTTCTTCAGAGCTCTGCCACAAATATTTCTTATATGTGTTCCCCACGATAGGTTTGAGGCTATCGTAACTCACAGATACTTCACTTCATCTGTCGCCTTTATGTTAACACCATCCACAGCATCTTGTTTATCAAGTTCAACAAATTTTATATTGCGGTGTAATTGATTGGACATCAGACTCTCTATGACAAGGGCCATTATATATAATGTGTTGGGGAGACTCGGTGGTGGTGGAATGTCTCTCCCTAAATATCCTGAGATTGTAGGATGTGGCCTCTTGTGAGTTTCTCTGCACTCAGGAGTTGTTCTTGTCTTTTCGTAGTTAACAAAATCTTTCTATTTGACGGGGCTCACCTGCAAGCTACAATGATAAATGAAAAAGGTCTTAACCCGCGGGGTGATTACGGCAATCTCCGACGTAAAAAGTTTGCATTTATCACACATCTGCCGCACGAAAGCACAAGGGTTATGAAAACACCAAATTCTTTAAGAACCTGCGCTTGGGGCGACACGTTTAAGTGTCGGAACTCAAGGGAATAGACTTAGGAGTTGCATAGAGATAACTTCCCCCATCCAAATTCTCCGCTCCTCGTGAAGAACTCCTTGTGGGAAGTTGAATAATTGTTGCGGCCGCCGCCGCTGCAAGGGAGACAAAACGGTACAGGAGGATGCTTCGCAGCGGAGATGAAAGGCGACTGGAGTTGTCTCTCTACACCGGGAAGGAGAGCTGCTCCACAACCTCATACGAATGCAATTTCGGAGTTTACAAAGCAAGGATGAGAAAGGAGCAAAGGGTGGAAGGGCTGAGGAGGGCTGGCGGGAAAAGGTTGACGCGCCATCCGCATTCGATTATTTCGCTTCCTTAGTTCGCCGCCGGGCAGCCAGGGGTCGGGAGTGGCGTCGCAGAGGTCGCGAATGAGGCTGGAAGGCGCATATGAGGTCGGGGAGGGATGAGAAGGAGTTGCAGTGAGGGAGGAGGAGGTGGAAATTGAGGGGATGGGACCTGGAGGTGGTTGAGTTGGGATGGGGGGCGTCAATGGGGGTGTTTTTTTCGGATTGGGAATGTGGGTGGAGGAAGGGTGACCCTGGGGGATGGGAGGAGGAACTCTTGCCGTGGCGATGGTTGGCGGAGGGAAGGCGAGGCGTGAGTGGGAGAGTGTTGGAAAATGCAAGAGGAGCGAACGTATTCTGCGAGGGGTCCGGGGGTTTGAATGGGAAAGAGGTGGAATTCTTTCTCGTTGGAGGGAGAGCGACTACAAATAGGACAAGGGACGAAGTGGATTCCTTGAGCTAGACTGCGTCTTTAAAATCAAGCCGGAAACGAAATATTTCCTTGTTACTCAATCATCCTCAGAACGAATGTGAATGAGAATTGAATATGAATAAATATAGGTTTATATTTCGTTGGGTATTTAAAGGAAACTGTTTACCATAACGCTCGGTAAGATAGGTGGTCTGAATGGATTTAATGAGATGGCAGATGATAAAGAATAACTAAAGTCACAATTTTTACTTATGTATATGGCCGAAACTATAGATCATATACTCCATTGAGGATAAATGTAAGTAATATAAGTAAGGGTAAGATTAGTAACTCGGAACCGATCTGCTCTTGAAGGAGGGCGCCAACCATAACGTTGATAATTGTGTTTAGATTCCTCCTCACAAAAGACAGATAGTAGTGATCTGGATTACTCGGGAAAACCTTACGGCGAAAATCGTTTTCCTTATCGGCTACCTGACTTACTTGATCACGCATTCTAATGCCGTTTTCGCTCGAATGTTCCATTCCATTGAATGCTGGTAGTAGAAAAAATCCTTACAAGCAAATGACTCACCTCTCAACACCGAATCTCATACAGATTAAATCGTAACCAACCTGCAATATTTTGTCCGTAAATACAATAAGTTTATCTTGCAAGCTATTTTATTTGTAGATTTGAAGTAGACTCCCTCACAAACGTCAAACTAACGTTTTTTACTAAATCAAACTGGCACATTCAGATGAAGAAACCATTCGTATCAATGTGCCTATTAATTAGGTACTTGACAGTCAGTTCCTCCCTTACTCTATGAGCGTCTGGTTCCGCAAGTTTAGGCCCTGAATGTTAACTCAATGTGCAAGGGCTTCAAGTGAAACATTATCAAAAGAATCAAAGGAATCTCATGCCTCGTACCCGTGATCCACTAACTTTTCAAACAATCTGGTCTCAAAGCTAGATAAGTTGCCGAAATAATTCCTAGAGTCTGATGAGAGAAAAATCACTCAATAAAATAAGACAATGTACTCTAAAAATAAGCTTACAATTTCGCTTATCACCATTAATATGTATTTCATATTACTAGGTTACAATGAATGCACTTGTTTTTATCGCTGCCCTTATTATTTATGGTCATTTATCCTGAAAAAATGAGATGGGTGCTCTGAAGAAATGACATTCTATTGGATCAGTTTTCTTGGCTATGCTTAAAGAAAACATAGAGCTAAAAATGTTTATGTGATTTGATGGAGGCTAACACGAAATATGGTTCCAAAATATAATAAGAACAAAATATACAAGTTTCATCATGTACAAGCAGAAACTACATCAAAGAGGAGGGAAGTAATTATTGAAAGGATGTAGTGGCACACCCACACTATTCTCGAGAAGTTAGAGAATGAAATTGATGAGAAGTGGTTTTGAAGAAGCGCAAGGGTAGTAAGGGAAAGTATGTTCATAAAATATATTTTGTAAAATGATCGCTATGTTCATTGTGACATCTCAACTAAGTGAAATGATGCACAGAAGCATTTTTCATTAACTTTTATAAACATCTCCTCACCCTAACTCATTGGCATGATTCCTCAATATGGTCCTTGCCTTCACGAAGAAGCCTACACCTATGATTGATACCTATTTCAAGACTCGTCTAAAGTTCATAAATATTGAGTAGAGGAAAATTAACAATCCTTTGATTGGATGTGAACAGCATGCTTTTTAATATTCGATTTGCTTAACGAATTTATCATGACCATATCAGTATGAACACTGGATATTCAACCAGTTGATATTTTAGGATTTTGGGTGATCCCTTCATTAACTTCTCTGTTTTAAGGTCATCATTTCACCTTTCCACGCAGTACTTGCCGGGTATCAAGACTCTCAACATCATGGAGACCAAAATGTATACATTTTCTAGGAAAAAAGAGGAGGGCATCTCTTGGTGGTGAAGTTAAAATAACATGGGAGATTAATGGGTCATCAAAGCAATTTCAGCAAGAAATGCTACGAATTTAATAATACGATAAAATGTGGGAAAGGAACCAAGCAAGAACGGTATCAAAAGTCGCCTACTTCTTGACTCAACAAGGTCCATTAGAAATCGCTCCTTACCTTAATTTTTAGCCTTAATATTAACTCGTGCTCCACATGGTGTTCCCACCCATGCAGACGCGAGAGGAGAGGCGTGAGATGGTGGAGCGGAAGTGAGGCTGTGGGGTGTGGCACTAGGGCGTCCACGCTTCCTCGGGAGGGTGGCGCAAAACACACGGAGGGACTGAGATGCTCGTTTTCGGGTCTCCACACCACTGTCCGGACAGCGCTTGACGGTCAGGAAGGAAGGAAACCGCAGTTTACGCATTCGCAAGGGAGACCAAGGGACTCTCTTTGTGCAGGAAGGGAGCGGGGAGTACGGGGTTTGAAGGAGGCCCGGACGGGTGAGAGAAGCTGCGAGGAGACGGCAGGAGGAGGTGGGCAGACGGGAGAAAAGGGTGGACTTAAGGTGGGAACAGATGGAGCTAAGAGGGGGTGAGTCCCCGCTTGTTCCTAGGGCTGCTGGACGCTGGGCGGGGTTTCTGGACGGCGGAGTGGGAGTGAGTGGGGCAAAGGGGTGAAGGGGTCGAGGTGGGGGAGGGGGAGAGCGCGGGGCAGCGGTGTCAGGTGGGCGAATAAACTCCGCCGTCACACTTGGACCTCCGTTGAACTTATCCTTAGGTGCGGTTTTATCCATGTACGTTTGATAGAGACACATGCGGGGAGGGTGAACGGGGAGTAGGGCTTGCCGAGGAAAGAGGAGAGCAGGGACTCCGGTAGCGAGGAATAGAGTGCATATATAAAATGAGGCATGCGGGCGGAAGGTGAGTGAGCACGGTAGAGCAGGAAGGAGTCGGAGAAGATTGGGGCCGTGAGAACTCGGCACTGAGGAGCGCAGGGAAAATTAGGCGGTCGTGTTAAATTAGAGTCGGGCGCCAGTTTGGTTGACGATTGGCTACATAATTTACGGAGGTCATTTGGGTATTTCGGGGCCTTCATTAATGTTTGTAAACGAGATATCAAAGTAAATAAAATACTCCTACAAAACCGGCGGTCGTACTTGGTTTATTGAGATATACTAAGTAGCTTTAGCGTAATGACAGTGTGGGTGTAGAACAATTCGAAAGTTTTTAGCAATATTGCGACGTGAACGGAATATATGAATGTTGTAATACAAATGGCTCTCATATTAGCATCACTCTTTATTACCTCAGTTCCCTCATCAATATATGGTATAGTCTTTATTTTATTAAGGATTTATTTTAATTGGCAGGGTCGTCAAGACTAGGGTGTCACCATTTAGATGCGCATTTTGAAGCTGTCTGCAGTGTGCTCTGTTTTCCATCCGCTAGAAGTGGGATTTAAAAAAAACATGTTTTTCAGATTAAAAAAAAACAATGTTAATCGCTTAAAAGCTTTTAATACTAACTTAGCAATTTCAATAGTAATAATTACCCTCCTGATGTGAAGCGTTTAATTTGAATTAAATAAAACTATTCGATATTATTGGCTGCTGCTATTTACATTTTGTATTTTCTGTGAACTGATGGATTTTTAAGGTTTTTCTGTGAAGGAAGGAATATTTCTGCAAAAGGATGGAAATGGTTAATACATTCTGATTGTTTGAAATCCCAGTTTTGAAAAATAATTGTATTAAGGTAGCAGTCTTGGCTTAGAGAGAAGTACATTGCGAGGATAATTCACATTTATGGCCTTCATGCCATACTCAAAATGTTACTAATGTTTGTAATATTTTTTGTCACTCGTCTTACAGGTCTAGCATGCTAAAGAAATAAAATGCTATCAATTGGTAAAACACAGTTTTGTCAGTTTTGGGAACAGTTCAGCATAAATACTGCTTGTGACTCAGATATAGCCTAGGATATTTAACCCTCCAGCGGGCGCGCTGTGGCACAAAGTGCAACATTGTTTCGTTTTGTTGTCATGTTAACAATAGTGGAAGGCCAATGACCCAAACGCACCAATTATTTCTTCTATGTAACAGTATAAAGATTTCTGCTGGAAATTGTAGCGCAAGGTGTCCCGCATTTCTTAATAAAACGTATTAATACCTGATATGGTTGTCTTCGTTGCACTCTGTGCAACGCGCACCTTGTGATGAAATTCGATCCAATAGTGGCACTAATTGATCAACGTTGTTACTTTATCTAAGATGTAGTGTGATGTGAGTAGGTAGGAATATAAGAATTTTCACCATTCCTCCTCTGATATATGGTTGAGCTCACATCTAAAAATATAGTAATTAGAAGCAGCTGTATGCGGAGAGAAAAACCTTCGGAAATTGAGCTGTGGTATTATCTCCAACGGGAGCCCTATGATGTGAATATAATTTTAGGAATAATTTCCATTGCATATTTTTTGTCCTTTTATATTATGGCTTTATCTCTACCAGCTAACACTAAAATATTCTTGATAAATTAACGAATTGAAGATATGCAAATTGAAGAAGTGAGCGAGAAAGCAAGTAAGAAACGCGGAAAGTGCGTATTGTGTGGCCGTGGAAAGTACATATCAACGACAATGTGGGAAGTGCAATGACTTTCATTGCCAAAAGCACTGTGAAACAGTAACTACGTGCAAACAGTATATATATATGACGTAACAAAGCCTTAAGAGATACAATCTTTCTAATATTCTAATTGAGTTTTAGGCATTGCGTAAAAATATAAAAAGTATAGCAGATGTTTTAAATAATAAAATTGTTTGCAAAAATATGTATTGTATGCGTTAACTATGTAAAACATTATAAATAAAACAAGGAAAAAGAATGTACCCTTCTTTATTCCAGTTTTTGTTACTAATATCAGCAGAAAACAAAGTGTGGCACTGAGTGCCACGCGCGCCCGCTAGTGTCAGAGAATATGGCGCGCCCGCTGGAGGGTTAAATATCTCATTCGTTCAACAAAGTAGGAAATGTTAGCAAGAATTCCTTGAATCTCAGCATTGGTTATTTTAAAATTAAGTCAGTGAGTAATGTTTTTGAAGGAATAAGATAAGGAATGGTAGTATCCCCAATGAAGAGGCTAAGTTTGCCACGACTTGTGACAGGTAATTGCGGGGAACTTGCAGGACGGGGTCAGAGCGACAAGTCGGGATGGCAGATAAGAAGAGAAAGATGATGAGGACGTAAGCGGAGGACGTTGGAGGAAATGAGAGAACGGGAAGGGCTGAAGCTCCCGGGCTCTGAGTCGGGAGAAGATGCGGAATGGAGACGGGAGAAATGTGCGGTTGCGGCGAAATAAGGGAGATCTGCGTTCATATTTTCGTGCGAGCGAAGGAAAAATGTAAGCGGGAGGGTAGGATGAGTTTATACGGGCTTGATATCACGATCAACGGGTGGGCACTGAGATAGTCCGGGAGGGAAAGTGCTCTGCAAAGGTTACAATCAAGATAAACATTTAGCATCTCAAATGCATTGCTGATCATAATCGGCACTAAAGACATGCAAATGAATTAATGGTCGGTGGATGATATCTACAGAAAAAGGATGGGTGAATGTTTTAGATACAATAAGATCAAGTAAAGCTAACAAGCATTAAGGCTTAAAGTGATTCTCTTGTGTACGAAGTCCAAAAAAAGAAAGGTTTGCAGTTCGCAAACAGAAATGAGTGAAATGGTTTTGAGCTCATCTGAACGAAATAGAGAACTTTGAGATTGAGATTACCTTAAATAATAAAACCAGTCAGATTTTACTCGTGAACCACTTCTAACAGAAAAACAGGACAATGTTAAAAAATCACCATATGTAGCATTATTAATTGGCTTGAATGAAATTGAAATGACGTAGAATGAAATTTAATGTTTCAATTGCATGAATAAATGAGCATTTTTGCAATGACAGAAGAATAATCCACCAGATGTATTGTAATTAAAGCCACCACGATGATATTGAAGGACGGTAGAAAATTAGAAGCTAAAATATACAAAGTACTTAGATAGTGTTGCATCCTTTCATAGGGACTTTTCCACATGTACTTCGAAGAAGCAGACAATAAATACCAAGAAATGAGAATAAAAGGAGTAAAGTAAAATAATAAGGGTTCAACGTGCTTTGTTTAGCTGATTACATCTCAGACATATAAAAAATGCCCGACAACATGCAGTACATCGAGTGCAATAGTGTTAAAGTATACAAATTAATCGGAAGAAAACAAAAACCCTTGTGTGAAGAAGGAAGCTCAAGGCAGAAAATGCACTGCAAAGGGAGGTGATTGGACAACGGTTTTCCTTCTATTACCTTGAAAGCTGCATGAAATGGAATGCAAGAAATTCAGCGGCTACCAAGTGAAGAAAAACTGCTTTTGTTTTAAGGAAATTGGATTAATAATATGGATGAAGTACCTGACGACATTCGTGTGGAGTATTACATTTTATGGTTCAGAGACATTAGCCATTGGAAAGCAGGAACACAGGAGAATATGTAATGGATTGGATGAAAGTCGGATAAGAAAGATCAGATTTACGGATAGGATTAGAAACGAGGAAGTCTGCGGAAGAATAGATGAGGGGAAAACCATGTGGAGCACTATGAGGAAAACATGGTATAAAGGAAGAAAGGCTTGGAGAACAAAATTATTTGTAAAGAGCATAATGCAAAGAAAATAGAAGGAAATGCTTGAGGGAGACAGAGGGATTAATACTAAGTACGGCCGATAAGCGATATGGAACAGAAGATCTACAATGATATACTTGATTTAGTAGGGAATTGGGTAGAATGCAAGGCTGGTAGTAAACTCATCTTTAGAATGAATGGTTTTATTAGATCTTATAGTGATTACCATGAATTTTGAATGTACATTCCTCCAGTCTTTATTTTATTTTCCACTATCGTCTAGAGCATGCATTTTGATTTTCCTGTTTTGCATTCTGGAAATTCGTGAAACACCCCCATACTTTGGGAAAAATAAAAAAAAAATTCCTTCCTGCATTTTTCATAATTTCGCTCGAACGGTCGTACGTTGCACTCCATGCGCTGCACGCTAACCAAATCCCTTCGCAGCATCAATCGCCAATTTGCACGCCTTGATGCTGAGCTCGTTCGCTCACCCGCTCCGTCCTGAGGGAGAAAATTTTCTGCATCTCGCCCCCGTTTGAAAACTTCCCTCACAACTCCGCTTCCCAACGCCGCCATAAAAGTACGACAGAAGGAAGAGGCGATATACACACGATGCTACGTTGCCTCGGTCTGAGGTTCGTTGGGGACGAATAACTTTGGGAGGTGTGGCCAGGGGGGGCAAGGGTGGGGAAAAGGAATTCTAACGGTGGGGGCGGGAAGGCGTGCGGAATGGTGAGCGAAAAACGAAGTAAGCGTGAGGTGATGTGTGTAATCGATGGCGGAAGAACGGAGGTGAAGGCGTGCGCGGTGTGGGCTTTCGTAGGCAGGAGGGAGGGGCTCTTCTTTTGCGCCCACATTACAGACAGCTTGGCACGGTGGGGAGACAAGATGATAGAACGACGGCGTTCGGGGTTTAAGCCAGGATGGTTTGGGGAGGAAGGACATGATTTGCATTCTTGGGGTGCTTGGGGAGTGTTTTAAGGGAATTGAAATAAGTGGTGGTTGCGTCGCCAAAAGTTTGAGAGGTCAAGGACGCCCAGAAGGACTCGTTTCTAAGGTTCTTGGCAAGGACAAATTTGCGAAGAGATGTCCGATTTTGCTTCCATTCCCCCTTCTACGACGCCTTAAGAATTCCATTAAGTGCACGTGGTCCTGAAGAAGTAGGGAATGGCCGAAAGAGTAAAAGAATTAATGTCAGGTTTGAACTGGTGGAATTCCATTTTATAACGAAAAATAGAACTTCAAGGTTAATCAAGCACCTGATGATGATGATGCAAAAGCATTGAAATTCGGATCGTGTATACATGTTTTGACAAAATAATGGCCGAAAGAGTATTGCAACTGGTATTCGTCAGAAAAGTCGATCGTTGTAAATGAGTGAATATATTTTTTAAAGATATCTTTAAGAAAGGGGTGGAGAGAAACTCATTGTCAGCATTAACTGTCTACTATTGGCGACAGTCGCCAAAGGGACAGCATCTTTGCGTCTCCTTATATTGATGTAGTATTGTGTTGCTAGAACTCAAAGAGGCGTAAGTATTCTGTAAACTCACCCTCTTTTCTGCCCCAGGTACGATTAGGAATTACACGGAAAATTCTGAAGATCAGTAGTGATTCAAAATATGGCCCTCAGAAGTGAAATCCTGAACTTTAGCAACCACTCTAACCCAATCTTCAAAGCAATGTGCAACGACAAGGTCACGTCACTGCTTGGGTTGTGGAAGAATAAAAGTAAACATTCGTTGGTGCTTATATGTGAGTGGATATTGAAGTCATTAATGCAGAGATATTCAATTTTTAAGTAAAAATGATAATTTCCTATTTTTGAAAATCTATGTTCCTTTTTTTAATTGCTCACTTTAATATCTTTTATCATGTTTCCTTCATTACAGCTAAATTCGTTTTGGAAATGGTATCCTACAACGGAGCAGAACCAAATGTTGGGATTTTTCGAATATGTATTATGTACGTATAGCATATATAATTGTATGTACTCCACCATGTAGTACATCCGTTTATGGTCATATGCAACATAGATTCGTTGGAAGTACAGTTTGTTGGCTTTTAAGTTACTCTTACACAAATCTAATGCATTCCATAGCCTGTAAGAATCCTGGTCACTGTTCCGATACCAACCCTGTGAGGAAGAGCTAGTGCTCAGATGGTGATAGTAATTCAGGTTGCGTAGAACCTGAAAGATGGTTTGAATGGTATATAGGAAGGGAGGGGTGGTAATATGCGTGGCAGTGGATTCATTTGACGGGGTTTTGGGACAAGTGTCGCTATCTCTTGGTTGGTTCGGGAAGCTATCTTTCGTCGCACGACGACAGGAGGAGGAATGCCTGTGGAAGCGGAAAAGAGAGAAGTGAGTGGATGGGAAGGATACGAGACGCGTGTATATGAAAGTTTTCCGGTAATCTGTTGGATGAGCAGTTTTTGAGGAGCTCAAGACAGAAAAGAAACTGCAGCCTGGTTGGGGGAGTCGTCCCAGAGTGAGAAGAGGGAGATGAAGTATTTTCCTTTCGGATTTCCCTTTTGCCCCCTCTACTTCACATCCGTGAGGAAGTTGAAAAGGTTCTTGTTTGGGAATAAAAATGAAGAGGAGGGAGAAGAGTGAGGAAAGTAACAAGGATAGAAAATTGAGATGAAAGAGGAGAAATGCATTGGACATTGGATGTTTGTGTTGATGCGAGAGGGATATTGGAGTGCTGGTGAACGAGTTTCAATGCGGCCATCCACTCTTCAGCTCCTTTTAGCCTCAAAAGAATTAACTAATAACGCAAATAAAATGAAGAATAAACAAAAACTGATGTTTGCTGAAAACATTATCGCAATCGATGGATAATTTTTGGGGACATAAGGTTTTGCCAAATTTATTTATTCATTTGGTATTCTACTAGCATATTTGATTTTTGTGATTTCCCTAACTTCACTTCCCATATATGATACGATCTTTACACTAGTTTACTCATTAAATTTAATTTTCATCATTCAGCTTTTTCTCAATTTTCGGAAAACTAATGACTCTTCATGTCGTCCATAACTCCTATCCCCTACCATTCTCTTCTGCGCTTACCAAGTGTTCTCCCTCTATTAATTCTCAGTACGACCTCTACCCACGTTTTCAGATATCTTTGAATGTTCTTAACTTATTTCCTTTCTTCTTCTACCATATTGTACACTCAATCGTCTGCCTCCCTTACTACCCAGCTCATCTTATCCAGTTTCTTCCACTCACACATCTCGAAACCCTCTTTCTTTTCTACAATTTTTCTACCACGTAGATAAAAGAGAGAAAAAGGATAAAATATAGCATATAATGAGCAGCATAATGTTTAAACTTTTAAATGACACATGAAGCACAAAATTTTGAACTAAATTAAATTGAAGAATTACGGCGCTATTGAATTGAACTAAGAAAGACGCATTTTGTCATATTGATGGCAATATTTTTATTTCGTCTGATATCAACCAGGGAGGAAAAGGTCTGATGTTAGAGGTTAATTGGTGATGCACCGTTATGAAAACCTATTGACCGCAAGATCAAATCCTGCCACGGGTATGAATCTTGGTGATATCTATGGCTATATAGTACGATTTAACGTTAATAGCTAGTAGCAGAGCACCTAAAGCCTTCGTACATGGCACGATTAAAGTCTATGACTGACAAGGATGGATTGGAGATCTGCGTCACTGGACAGATATAATGTCAGCATGTTAACGTTTCCCGGATGGTTGGTAGCACAGTGATGATGCAAGCTTGGAGAGGCGATTAGTTTCCTAGTGGAGAACAGAAATGCACCTTGGCTACCTGATTAGAGGCCTGGAGAGAAAATTAACGAGTAAAGAGTGACTTCTACAATAAATACATAGTTTCACAAAACAATTTATATTTTTTACCAATTGGCAAAGTGCACAAGAGACTCAAGGGTTTCCTATCATTCACTTAAATTATCCGTCTTGTATTGCCGCAGTTTTTATACGAAGCCCAGCTGAAAAAAATATAACAACATGGTATAACATGGCATGGTATATATGGTAACAAAAGAGTCCCAGAAAATTGTCAAAATGATAAATTATTCGAGGAGACCGATATTCACCTGTCACACAATTTTATTACTTAATTTACATTAAACTTGAACGCGAAATGAAAACATTCAAGTGATGCTTACCGTTTTAATTTTTGAAATTTGCATCAGTTTTTCTACAAACAGCTGTCTTAATGAGAATTCAAATATGCAGCAAGACGATTCACAAATCGTAAACATGCATTGAAGGGAAATGAGTACGTACTTAGACTGCATTGTAACCAACATTCAGACAAAGCCTTCGGAATTCTTTAGTGTTGCGTCAACACATGCCATTTTCTTTCTTTTTCGTTAGTCTCGTAAGTGAAATCTATGATACAGAATTATAGGATGCACAGTGTATACTCTTACAATATATAATAAATATTTTTATAGTCCAATTCTGAAAGCTTTGGTAAGATCTTGTTTCACTTTTTTACTAGGGAATAAATTGAAAATCATGCTACCATGTGATTATGTGACGTGTGAGAAATAAATAAAGGATTGCAGACATGTGGCGGGTCAGAGTTCGGTGAGTAGGAGGGAAGGTGGAAGCGTAGAAGGGAACTGAAAAAGGGATCGAAGTGAACGGAGGACGTGGATAGCGGTGTCAAAGTGACAGAGATGACACAGGAGGGAAGAATAACGAAGAGGGAAAGACCGAAAAAGACATTAGAAAGGGAGACCGAGAAGGGACCGCAGAGGGCTGCTGAGGGCGCAGTGTGAGGCGAAGGGTAGCGTGTCCTAACGGAAGGGGAAAGAGATGAAGAGAATGAGAAAAATTGTGGTGAGAGGCAAAAACTGCCAGCTCCAGGGTATATTAGAAGGAGAGTGGAGGAGAATCTTGAAAAATATAGGGCGGTGAGGGCAGAAAAACCGTCACCAGAGAGCTGCGGCAAGAAGAGTGGATGGCGAATGGTGATGAATACGAGAAGTTGAAATTGGTCAGGGTGCACAAAAGAGGAAAATGTAGGAAAAAAAAGTTGGAAAAATCCCTTTTCACTCTCTCAACCACTCAATCTTACTTCAATCTCACGACCATTTGAGAGTAGAAAGCGATTTGGAAGATGCGGATACCGGTAAAAAGGGAGAAAATGAAATTAAGTAGGAGTGGAGGAAGTTAGAACGGCTAAGAATGTGTTCCACAGCCCTTTTATATTACTCCAAAAAATAGATGAAATATTTCATTTTATTGTTAGAAATGTCAGAGACTGATTCATGCCGAACGTTTTGAAACAATTTGTGAGTAATTTTAATAAAAACGATAACAGAATACTTATCCACACATATAACATTTTTACGACCATGGTTTCATGAAAAAGGTTCAATTTTCAAGGACTATGTTGAAACTCACTTTATATCATTGCGAATATCAGTTAATATTTCACCAGAAAAAATCCTACCCAATAAGTTCAATTAGTCAATCATTGTATTTCAAGCTTATAATTGGTTTCCTAAAGGCTCACCTTATTTTCTGTTTATAGGTAACTATTCATAAAACATCCTAGCACTTTTTTCCATGTCTTTATTGCTTCGTGGTGATTCATTTTCCTGATATCACTCTTTATTTCCATTCTTTAATTCTCTTAGGATCCTACCCTTTTACATGTCGTTTTTGTATTCCTCTAGAAAATCCATTGTCTAATGTCAATGTAAAATCGTCCTAGTTCTTTCCTTTTGCATTACGTTGTTGATGGGCCTCTGTTGCGATACTCTTCTAACAACCAATAATAGAATAACTCTATTATTTCAAGAAATTGTTCACTCCTGAATGATAAAACCATCCTGATGGAGCATTCGACGAACGTATGTATTAGGCCCAAGGTGGATAACAAAAAGATTTGTGCTTAAGGAAGGGCGTGAGGGAATATGCGAATCGGAAAATGAGAATGAGGAGGGAAATAGAGGTAGAAGGAAGTAATGAAAGTAGGTTTGCGCTTGGATATGGCTTGTGCGTAGGGCAAGGCGCCCCCGAGGGCACAAGAGGGGTCGAAGTGGGGCAAAAAGAGAGGGGGCAGCTTTTTGAAGAGGGGAACAATGTGGTTGAAGGAACCTGGCGAGGTGGTGGGGTGGAGGTGCAAGGTCGAGAAGGCGAGCGGTGGGAGGGCAGGTCAGGAATAGCAATTAGGCCGAACCGATGGCGTAGGATGGAATAATGAATGAACAGCGGAGGGTGGGCGCGTATGTTGGGCGCGTGCGGGGAGTTGTGCGCGAGATGTCGAGGCGATGACGAGGAGGGGTGGAGGTTGGGAAGGGAAGGATTGTGGGTGGGTTGGGAAAGAAAGGGTTCGGGAGTGTGGGAAGGGACGTTTTTTGGTGAGAGGCTGGAAATAGGGTGCGGGGCTGCGGTTGTGTGTGAGGAGAGAGCAGAGCATATTTTTTTACTGCGGTGGCAGCAAAAAAGGAGGGAAATTTTAATTTTAACTTATGTTGCGACACGTCAAATACTGATCCGAGCTTCCCCTAGTCCCGTCGTGTGTTTTTATTATCTTTTATGAGCCCTTTTTAATGCATCAAGAAGCGAGATGATGGACGATGGAACGCAAAAGGCTCTAATGCGCCTAACACGCGCTGCTTAAGTTTGCTCCAAAGATACAATACCCTGGCTTTCCACCGCCTCCAGGGTAATTTAGAAACACTAAAACCAAATTTATGTATCTTACGTATCAATTTTCATTTAATGCTTTTGTTTCAGGGAAAACTTCGTGATTGGATTACTTATTATAAATAAAGTTTACCAAGGGTGTCCAAATGGATGTAGTATAACTTTTTCTTATTTAATTTACAGCGTATGACTACGAAAAATGGGTATCCTCCCTCGTAGCTAGCAACTCTATTTTTGTATTTGTCTTTTACCCATTCATCAGGTGGACTTTAACTGCGGTCCCCCTGTCACATTTGGTTTCTAGCATATGCCGGGTTTTTCTCCACCCTAACTCCTGTCCCCACGTAATCCTCCCTTTATCATCCTACCAGCCTCTCTTTAATGATAGTTATCGATCGCCTAAATATCATATGGAAAGGAAAGTTTGTGTTTTTTTTATAAAAATGAAAGGCATTCTTTCAAGTACAACTTTGGAAGATCTACGCCTGCATTTATCATTCAAAAATTTGTCAAATTTTTCTTTTTACGAAGATTACAATTGACTAATAAACTATCTATAATAAAAAAATTAAAAATCGGTACAAAGTGATATTTTTAATCGTTCATCATATTTTTATATATACACAAACGTTTTCTTCGGTAAGCGTTTGGAAAAGAGTAAATTTACAGTAATAATCTAAAAATTAAGCGCTATTCCAATTGGAAGGATAATTAATTTCAAACAAATGGTGGCCGGTTTTTCTTTAAGAATTTTTCTCGATAAAAAATGCATTCAATTATGTTTTATGAACATATTGATAAATGAGAGAGATATTAAAGAGATGTTTGTCGCGTTACCATTTTCATCGAAAGGATATTTTAACATGAAATCCACTTCAAGGTTTATTTAAGTCCTAAGAACTTAATTGAGAAAAATAGTGGTTTTTAGACGTTCATTTAACTATTTTATGTTAGTGGTAGTCTTGTCTTGAGCATATGTGTTATACGTGTGCTGCTGCATTTACTTTCGAATTGTAACACAGTATCCATTTTTCTCACGTTAAAAGCTACATGAACCTTAAAAGTATATAACAAAATGTACAATGTTTTGAAATATTTGCTGCAAATAAATCTTTTAAAGGTCTATCCTAGCCGTCAGTATTATTTTCCAAATTCCAAATAATTAATTTATTTGGCATGTGTTCAAATAAGAGTAAAGGGTGTAGAAATCTCCTGCTAATTGAAAGATTCCGTGAGAAAATCTAGCTGAGGTGTCATTGGGAACCCACGCACAAAAGTTTGTTTTTGAATTTATAATTTCGCCTCGAAAGAAAAACTGTTCTTCAAAGGGAAAGGAGTGGTCTTCTCCTTCCCCGGTAGTATAAACACCGCAACTATGTATAGTGAATTAGAATGGAGCTCCATTTCATCTAAAAAACACCTTGGGATTGGTCAAATAATAATGGTGTGTGATTTATTACGCAGTACGCAGGTAAGTCAAATTAAAGAAAATTTAATTGAAAATTAGAAATTCCTGCTATTAAATTTGATTAAATGTGAGGAGTTCGTGAAGACTACTATTAATGAGTATGGATGAAGTTGATGTAGTTAGGGTGTTTAAAGAGGGTGTTTAGTGTGGAAGAAGATGTAATTAGGGTGTGGACTCATGTGGTAATTTCTCACCTTACATTCTGCCAAAGGAAATCCATGAATCCAATGACCAATGAAAATGGAAATTCAATTACGAACCCTCGAGTCCTGGTGTACATACGGATATTTGTAGTTTTCGTTTTTTTATTTTTATATTATAATTAAAGGACTTACTTGATCAAAATTAAATAAACGATGGAAGTTATTTCAGCATTATTCTTCTCAGAAAATCATGGCACTGTAAATTCATGAAAATACCAGTAAAGCACAATTATTATCTTATGAAATAAGTGTCGCATGATAAACATTTACTGTTGAGCCAAATATTTATACTTAAAGCATTACTTGTTGATTTTTATTCTGCAATAGGAATGATATCAAGTTCGGATGCACATATAAATGACCGTTAGCAAGAGCAGTAGTAATAATAATTTTCCCACAGTTATTAATTCAATTTATTTTTTCTTCCATTCCCAAATAGTATATGATTCATAGAAAAGTAGGTGTTAGACTATCAAGGGAGAGATTAATGGAATTATAATTGGTTTTTCAGGGTTTGATATGGCCTCCATGCATCTGTCCCAGTTTAGGAATTCAGATCAGCAGTAATATAAATCATTGATTTTTTCGAATATCATGAAAGGGGTTTGCTTCATGAAAAATTAATTTACTTACATATTACGTGAAGAGGCATTTATTCGTTTTATATCTTACTATGGGCTACGCTAATGTCCATTGTAGCAATGTTGATCGAAATACTCAATCGCGTCTTTTTTCCTGAAAGTTGTTAAGGCATGTATAATGTAATTATTTGGTATTATTCAATGCATAAATATCGTATTTAACCCTCAATTTTGAGCATATTGCTATTTGAAGAACAAAATAGCTTATTATATGCACCTACTATCGGAGGAGGGAAATAGAGTTCTGTTGTTTTTATCGCGTTTATAAGTCATAAACACTAAAAACATTAATATTAATCTAATTAATACGAAGAGTAAGAGCCAGTGACATATGTTTTCACCTTCTAAAATAAACAAACAGGTCCGTATAAAACAATGTTAACAATCGTAGTCTAGTGATAGTACACATAATCATGGAGACCATAATGCGATCCAGGATTACATTCCTCGACGCAGCTCGCTTTACGAGATCTGTGCTGCTAAAGAACTTCCTGTCATAAAACCAAAGGTATTAAGAGCAGATTGCCTCGTGACAGTCAGGAAGGAAGTTAGAGGATGTGACTAAAGGGAGAGACCCAGTAGAGAGGGGAGGGCAGCGCCTAGTAGAGGCGGGGAGGGTGAGGTGCGTTTGAAGAGTAGGGATAGGGGTTGGTGGGGGAGATGGTAAAGGGTATGAAGGGTGAGAGGGGTCGGCGAGGGTGGGTCGTGCCCTGGAATCCCCGCTCCATTCGCTCCGACTGAACAACCAGAGTGAAGATGCGATAACTGTCAGGTCGCCCGGAGCGATTGCGCGATTCTGCCGTCGCCGCATCGCATCGCAGAGCCTCAGCACCGCCGCCGTATCTCTTCGTGCCGTTCGCTTGCGCTTGCTGTGACACACGGGCGTGTGGATCGGGATATGGGTTCGTCAGCGTATTTCGGGCATGTTTTGAGGGCATGATGAATAGCGGGGGGATAGGTAGGGGAGGCGTTGGGAAGTTGCCCGACGTTGAGAGGGGAGAGAGGAGGACGTGTATTGCGAAAATTAAACGGAGTGTACGTGGAGTTATGGTTGGGAGGTTGCTGCAACGCAATTACAAAATTAAATGATAAAAACAAACAGTCCGTATCAGACAGTTTTTCAGAACACTAAAGAGAATATGATAAATTAATCGTCAAAGTTGGGAGACAGACAAATCAGCAAAGGAATAAATGTCGGCAAAAGAAAATTTAATTTTGAATTGGTACATTCAAGCAGAATTTGGAATTGCCTTTTAGAATTATGAATGGTATTGACATGACTGATATGTACATATTAAAGTAACTATACTTGACTTTTGTTATTATCAGCAAGTACAAATACTGCTTACTGCTGAAAACTGAAGTGCATTAGAAAGAAGGATTTAGTTTCATGGAATGAAAGTGTTATTCACGTTATCTGAAAGAAGAGTCGTCTGGGTTCAAGAAGAGAAATAACCTGTCGTCAAATTAAGTATAAGTTCAAATTTCAAGTATTGGCAATGAAAATTGATTTGATCATTACGAAAACAATTTCGATAATCCTGGTCAAAAAAAAGATAAATTTTAATTGTCGAATATATATATAAATATATATCAGTGATAATCATAGAATAGCATGCTTACTCATTTTGGAGGTTTAAACTTGAAGGGAAATAAACATAAACGCTTTTTACAATTTACAATGCTGCCGTTAAAAGAGGAAAGGCACGTTAAAGTCTATGTAGGAAACCAAGGTAGGGGTAAAGATGTTGAAAAAATAACGTGACACAGAGAAGCTCAAGGGCGACGAAGATAGGGATGGAGTGGAATTGCACGTAGTAATGTGTTGTCCAATGCGAGAGGAGATACATTTATGGAAATATTTGGCTCTTGAGAATTCGTGGGCGTTGGATGGGAGTATGGTGAGGTGGGAGGGATGACAACATCCTCCGGGTCCTGGCAAAAACAACGCTTTTGATGGATGAAGCTTCGAATCCGATTTAAAATCACGCGTTTACTCCCATTCGAGTGCGATGGTCTAGCGGGCACACAACCGTCAGCATTGCTGCAGCATCCTCTGCCAGACTATCTCGTATCCGTCATCTTCATTCCCAAACAAGTGTTACAATAGCATTGTTAGACAAGTGATGAGAAGGAGTGAGGCTAGACGGAACCATTGCTGCGGGTCACGTGAAAGGAAGGCGCCGGGCGATGTTATTCAATACTTCCTCTGCCAACCCTCCACACCCACCCCTGACCGCTTCTTTGAGACGCCCAGCCGTAAAAGTTACTATGGCTTACGGTCCCAAGTCATATCCGCAGGATGGATACATATTCGTGCACCTCGCCCAAAATAAAAGACTATCGAGCAAATGTCTACTTTTTTATGTTTCCACATTCGTCCAAGGCCGCGAAGTTCTGGCAATCACCATATTGATATTCTCCGGATTCGGAGTATAAAATATTTTCAGTCCCAGAATCAATGTTGAAAAGAGAATTTTCAAATTTCTAAGGGTTTGTTTCGGATTTTAGCCTTTTCTCATCATTCCTCAAGGTAATATCCAATAATCCTACAAGAGAGTTTGCATCACTGTTTTTATTCAGGATATTTGAATTTTGAATTTGTAAAATTCAAATTATAAATCATTACGAATAAATATAACTGTTTCAGGCTGAACCTGGTGGAAGTTGTCGATATTTATAATTAATAAGAACACTTAGTAATCTTCCACAGATTTTATGTCACAACGCCTTTCACCACACTGTGGCACATGATTACGCCACAGTGTGGTGAAACGCGTCGTGCAATATAAATAAATCTGTGAAAGATTACTAAATGTCTTATTCATTATGAATTATAAATAATGATATATTGATTCGGACATACCTTACAACTTTTAATGTAGCCTCATTATTTGTTCTGAACTCAAAATAATTACATAGTTACATACTCAAGATATAATTATTTTTAATTATATCTTGTCCCTATGTCGTACAAGGTACAAATTTTTCCCTCTTTTAATGAGTTTTTTATTAATCAATACGAAATTAGTGGAATAACTGATAAAAAACTTTTCAAAAGCACCACTTCACAAATGACGTAGCATACCTGCCATTTTGCACTAGGGTGGCATCAGAAATCTGAATTTATCTTTCAGCGTAAGCTGCAATTGCATGACTCTTACGTGAATGAGACAATATGAGCCTTAACTCAACATTGGACAGTTGAGGACAAGTATGATGTCTTGCAAGAGGAGCAATAGAGCAATAAGAATTTGATAGTGTAGCAGATGCAGCAAATACCTCGTCTATAAGAGGCATACAAATACGTGAACTAGATGGTCCGTCGCTCGGGGGATAAGCATACTGATGTCACAGAGGGCGGCGCCATTTTGGCTTCCTTTCCGGAGGAATGCATGCGACCCGAGGGAGGAGTTGCCAGAGAAGTCTAGCGCCTGAAAGAAAAGGCTGGAGGCGAGAAGGGATGAAAGGGGAGGGGTGGAGAGGAGCAAAGGAAAGAACAAATGCAGGATGAGCGATGAAAAAGCACGGATCAGAGGAAAGGGCGGAGCGGGTTGAGAGAGGGAGGGAGGGAAGACAAAAGGGGCGAAGGAGTGAGAAGATGAACGTGGGAGGAATACGGGATGTTTACTATCAGTAAGAGTCACACACAAGAGGAGAAAAAACGTCAACCAACTCACTCTCCTTCTCCAGGAGCCAAAACAAAGCCTTTGCGGGTGGTTTGGTGTAAAAAAGGGGGGGTGACGGAGGGCAAGGGTTCATTTTGAGGATGACTGACAAAAAGGAGTGGCGGTATTGTGTAACTCTAATGCATACAAGAGGCTGGGCCAGGAGTAATGATCCTTGTGTGCGCAGAAACCTTCGTTTCCCGTCCGTCATCCATGGAACTTTGACGGAGCTAATTCTTTCAAGTTCCGTAATTTTGTTTTCAGTTACAAATATCACCCTTTCTAATAATAGAATAAGAAGGTTATAGGGTGTTTCACTGATTCAGGGGAACTTTTGTTCCATTTGAACAAAAAATGAGTCAATGAATTACAGGTGAAAGATTAAAATTAGTCAGTAGGTACAATTTGACACTATTGTTGAGTATACTACCATACTTTCGACACCGGGTGTCATTCTAATGTTTATTTTACTTTCAAAAAATTGTATGACAGTCAGTGCCAAAACCATCGTATGAAATAAAATAATACAATTTCACATTCTTGTCATAAACCTAAAAGAATTCATCTAAGTAAAGGCCTTTTCAATCGCTTTCAAAGAAGTTAATTTCTGCGAATTAATGTCCACATAACAGTTGATAAGTAAGGAAATTTCCCTCCAGCCTCAGTATAAGAGCTTTAAGTATATATGTGCATCCATCTCATCAGAGGACAACTAATAACTGATACGCAAAAATCAATATTTTGAGTGAGGACCATGGTAGAATTATTTCCAGGTTAATCACTATTCAAGGGACCTAAGAATGATTCTTTCACAAGTGAGATGATACCACGCGAATAAATATAAAGTAAATTTTAACATGATTTTAATATTGAGAAAACTACTTATACACGTCTTTATCTGGTTACGGAGTCTCTTTTTAAGAAAGAGCTAGAGTGTAAAGGTCACATATAATTTTGAGCTTGATTGCACGTTAAAGATAAAGATGTTAAACACCCATTTCTGCGAGCCTAAGGAGGAGGCTCCGACACTTTCTTTGTACGATTTTCGCTCCGCGAAGAGCGCCGGTAGATTTTACGTCGACGGGGTCATCCTCGATGAATCAGGGTTATCCGCCAACTTTCCGGCCGCATTATTTCTTTTTATTTTCTCTCTTGACTGCCCGCCGCCCTTTCCCTCTTTGCGACCCTTCTCCTCCCACGGAACCCCTGTGAATTCGGCACTTCCGCTTCGCCCACCCCTTTGCTTGGCTCTTACCGGCATCATACATTTTGTTAGTCCCTCGTATATTTTTTTTATCAACCCCATTTATCCCTTTATCTAAACCCTCACAGCTCTCGTCCATCCATCCATCTGGGCCCTTGCCCCCCGCCTTTATTTGTATCTTTATCAAAATTGTGTTATCGCTCTGTTTTCATCATCATGTTCCTCCCCCTCCCCCCTTATTTCCCTCCCACTCCCTCAACCTCCGTTCGCCCATGACCCTCCCACGTCTCCCCTTGAAGTCAGATACCGACACGCACGAGTAAATATATTTCTTTCCTCACCTGCCCCCCTCCAACCCTAAATCTTTTCCCTTTTTCTCCATTCTTTTAGCACCCTTTTCTCCTTCTTTTTCTCACCCTTCCTCTAACTTAAGCTGTAATTTATTATTGCTAGTTACTTTATTTAGTTATTCCTCTCGTGCGTTTGTCTATCATGAATATTCGTTTTATTAGGCTTTAATTATTTTTTCTCAAGTGAATTTTTATTCTTTATGCCTTTTATTGCACTTGTTTGTGCAACTACCGACTATAAAATTGCAGTAACTTATATTTTATGTCATTTTATCGTATTTATTTTGCATTTTATCGATTTATTTAGAAATTTATCGATTTATTTTGCATTTTATCGATTTATTTAGCATTTTATCGATTTATTTTCAGCAATCACCCATTTAGAGTTTGCATTAATAATCTCATGATAGGTTTTGCTGTTATATACATACTCCTTACCTATGGAGGTGTTTTCTGCAGAGGGGTTTCTTCATCAATGGTCCAAACATACCACCCTTAGGTTTTATCCACAATTTTATATATCTTTCCCACATGCTTTACATATTTGTCCAACCAAATGTACACGCACAAATGTCCCTATTTAATTACATTATTATGTAAATGGAGATTGCTATAAAAACTTACCAATCTTTATGAAATCCGAAATAATATTTGCAATCCTTGTATTTTGTTTTTTTCCTACTGTTTGACTTTGATGTGATTATTTGTATACTTTGTACTTGTTTTTAGGAGACATGGAATAGAAAATAAACATCTATTATTGTTATTACACATTTTTACTATGAATCATATTGTAAACATGACCATTAATTGGTTTTAAATGTTTAAAGCTTTGTCGAGTGATAAGGAGGATAGAGAAGGAAATACCTAGCTTAATTCTCTTCCCAGTAACGATGCCCATAAAAATCAATAATGATGACGATCTATCTTTATTCAAACGCTATATCCCATCCCATTCCCCATCCTCCCGCCCACCTGACCTCACCCTCCATCCAACTCCTCACTGCTCTTATTCCATCCCCACCAGTTTCTTTTCCCGCTCGGTGCTCAAAGGGAAAATTAGATGAGACCTCCAACAGCCCATGACCTTTCCTCCTTTCACGGCACCTCCAACGCCTTCCCCTGCCTATCGCTCCAAGTTGAAGCAGCAATTACTCCCCGCCTACCTTTCCAATTCCCTTTATTCGGCCATATTGTTAACCTATTCCATTACACACCCTCACACTCACTTTCTATCTAAGCCAAAATAGGGAATCGGATCTGATTGGTGGATACTAGTTTCTTATCCAGAGGACCTGGGCTCAAGTCCCGGGCTTGGCGTTGATTACTCAGTGGATAGCTGGTCCCTATATAGGTGTCATATTGAGAGGACTAAATGTGTAGTGCATTCTTCGAAATGGGGCGTTGAAGTTTAGATCCCTTGCCTTCGCTACGTGTCTTACGTTGAGCGCTGATAATTTTGTTAGAAGGCTAACACCGATTTACCAACCTACCAGCCTTAATACGGAAAATGAAGTCTCCAGACCACCTCCCCCGAAACAACCAAGCTAGTCACCCAGCCAGGCATGATTAGCACAGTAACGCCTACACGGAATGCTCTTGAGCGCATGCGCGGGCTAAGTTGGCTCTCGAGGTGACTCCACCCCCTTTCCCCTCAACCCCCCCCCCCCACAATCCCGTGCGACGCTGGTAATCCCGACCCACTCGCTACTCCTTTGTCAACCTGACACCACCAAGGAATCAATCTGTCCACTTCTTGCGACGTCCCGCTAACTGCCGTCTTCTCAGGCGTACGGGGACGGACATGGTGGTGTCTGACACCTGTGAACTGAAGCGGCATTGTTGGGACAAGATGCAAGCCACAGTGTTTGGATATGGTACAATCCTACCCTTAGCCTCATAATATCTTCATTCAAACTACCTTCTAATGTCCATGTCCACCACACAGTCTTCCTTCAGAGAAATTCTGCCTTCGGTATTTCTTCATTTAATACGGTATACTAATGAGAAAATTGAATAAAAGGCACTCCATATTTCAGTTCCTTACTGCTTAAGAAGAGGTGTAAGAGTTACTGTTTTTAGTTAAGATTTAAACAAAATGATAAATTTTTAGAAGAGCGGTTGAAAAACCAAGTATTCTAATGAAACGAAATAAGAAACGTTAGTATGTAGTTTTCCGCTGAGAGAGATGTGATGCGACCAGATTCTTATGTCCTACATTGTTTTCAAACCAGAGGGATTAACGGTAGGTCACGAAAATTATACCGTACACAGCGGCTTTTAAATTCCCTCCCCTTGCATCTCAGAAATGTTCTAGAATTACCAATCGGCCTTCATGTGAGCTTTATCTCATTACGACCTCCTCCATAACACATTTCAGGTTTAAGATTGAGCTTTCCCAGATTGTTTGATAATGATATATCGAAACCGGTCGAATTACGAATTTATCAGTGGAAACATTCGAAGAGTTTTCCCATAGCCATGCTTCTGAAACAACAATATTACTATTATACTGAACTAACCTTTTGCTGATGGCAAGATTTTAATTTTGTTTTGTAAACTTTTTGACTCGTTTAAGTTAACATTTTTGAAAATGCTTGTGACAACTTATCTTCCATTTCACCATATCTTGCTTAGTACTATATTTCATTCATATGCCATTAGGTAGTGACCCCGCGGCAAATTTCTCTATACCCGCTTTTATTCAGATTTTTACTTATATGTTTTTGCAATATTTCAATGGCACTCTCCTACTCGATTTAGATAAGTACTTGCTGCAATACTCGGTGAATTTCAAATTATATAGGTACCCTTAGTATATAGCTCAATATCTTTTAGTATACATATGTTTGCATTCATTTACAATCAGTCATACTGCATTGCTTCTTTGTACAATCATGAATCAACACCACTGCTTTAATTATCTCTCGTATGTATAAATTCTCCCAATTAAATCATTAAGCCATCAAAGGATTTCCCTTTCGGAACACCTTTACCAACACCATCAAAGAAACTTTGTTATCGGCGATATCCTTTTTATCGTACTCC
This sequence comes from Pyrrhosoma nymphula, assembly GCA_963573305.1. Taxonomy (NCBI): domain Eukaryota; kingdom Metazoa; phylum Arthropoda; class Insecta; order Odonata; family Coenagrionidae; genus Pyrrhosoma; species Pyrrhosoma nymphula. The sequence continues at coordinate 150,175,393 of OY754328.1, forward strand.
CCCTATTAATGCAAATTATTTCACCGAACTCAATATCAGTCTTTGTCAGTCGTGACGGCAGTGACGGAGGCTTATCTTTAGCGTCAGCTTTGACGCGCTTAATTTGATTTGCGTTCCAGTGTTTGCCTACAAGTCTCCGCATCCCTCATAATATTTACTTTACGCTTTTGAAATAAATTTTCCAATATTTGATAAAAATATCCATTCCTTATTCCAATCTTTTGTAATTTTTGTATATCGCGTGCTCATATTTATTATGAAAGGTGTCTATTTGGCGTTATTTACACGATCGACTGATTAAAGTGTACTGTAAACATTAACTGGTCATATTTGAATGCCGATTCTTGTTTGCAAAATGTTTCAGTAAGCAATAAAAAGTAATGCATGGACATATGGGGTGATATTTCCAAAAGAATATGGTATTTTTTTCGTAATAACGTAGAATTTCAGATTTAAAAAACTTTAAGACGCCTGTCCTTGAAGCTTTTGCCAAGAATGGAATTTTGCCAAATTATTTAAAAAATAATGGTTGGAATTGCATGTCCCATAGGCCATTAAACAAAAGTTTTCTCAGTATGATTTTACATAATGGATTGTGTTTTTAGCATAAAAGAAATAAAAATGTATTTACGTTCGTGTACATGAAGCTACTGCATTCATTTGTAGGGTTTAGTCGCAAGTACACAAAAGTGGTCTTAAGAGTTTATTGTACATTTCGAAGAATTATCTTTAAGTGTATTTCATTACTAAGACGGTGTTGGAAAATGCATTGCAAATTAATATCAAAACTTGCAAAATGGTGTTTGTACTTGAAGCCACGGAAATTAATGATAAACGTTAGTAATTCCTTGTAAAATACATGTACTATCGCCCGAAATTGCCTTTCTTATCCAAAGAATTTTCCCTGAGTAATTTTCCTTCTTATAAAGCCGGTTGTGCTTGCAGAGCAGTATAGAAAGAGAAAACAAAAATCTAGGATGGATGTACCTGAAGCAAGCGAAATTAAATCTTAGCGTGCATTAATATATAAAAATATTTGTAAACAATGTCTCTTCTCATGTTCATCGGATTTTCTCTGAGTACTTTTCATTTTGTTCTCCCTTAAAAACGCAATGCCACCACCGTACCCTCATTTTATGATCCTCGTTGAGGGAGCCATAACTTCCCGCCGGCGGTTGAGGATCACTAGTCTAAATATCGCCTTCCCCTTCTTTTTAACGTGCCTTCCCTTTAGACGCAGTAATTCGCGATCCTCCGGACTTGGCTCCTCCACAATATTGCCACTCTTATCCTCACCGAAGGTGCTGCCTTTTGTCCCTCTTGCCGAATCAGCCCCGTCCATCCAATCCAGCCCTCGCCTCCCTAAGGGAAATCTCCTATCCCTCCTGTCCTTCGTCCCTCTCCACAGGGCGGAACGTGGTGGTGCGGGCGGAGGGCGTTATATGGCAGGGATGGAGGGATACGGAAGAAAAAAGGGAGAGGGTTTTGTTGGGGTGTGGGTGGAACCCCTTGTGTCGCCTCCGAGGTCGTTAGGGGATGAGATGGGAAGGTGGAGTGAGTGGGATTGCCGGAGGAGGGCTGGTGGGAGGGAAGTGGAGGGACTGCTGCGCAGGAAGCTTAGGGAGGGAGGAGGGCGTAGGGCAGGGGTTGTGAGCGCTAGAGGAATTGGTCGGGATAAGGTGAAAAATGGGGGCGGGTTTGGAGAAAGGGATCGGGATGAGGAGGGATGTCGGTAAGAATTGGACATTTTATTGTTCTCGTCCTTTAATTCGATCACCTAGCCATTGCAATTTCAAATCTTTCTTAAAAAAAAAACATGTGAAATGTGGCTTAGGCCATCGTTTTCAGAAAAAAGGGCAGATTCATTAGATTAATCTACCGGTTAGAGGTAGGTTATGATGAAAGTCAGAGAATATCCAGCGGACTCTTACGCGTGCCGTGCCCTATCTACCTCTAGTGTTTCTATCTTCGTCTCAGCATAAGTCCTACCTTTCTTCATCACGTCCATAAAACCGATTCTCTTTCTTCCCCTTCCCCATCTACCCAACATCCTACCCTCTATCACTGCCTTCAGCAAACCATCGTCCCTCATTACCCCTTCCAGCCAACTACCCTGTCTTCCCCTAATCTCATCGATAAGTTTCCTCTCCTCGCCCACCATGTCAAGCACTTCCTCATTTGTCTTCCTTTTCGTCGAACGCACCTTCTCCATCCTCTCTACACCCACATATCAAAAGCATTCAGCCTTTTTTCGTCTTCCTTTCTCAAGGTCCACGTTTCTGCCCCATACAACGACACACTCCATATCAAGCTCTTCACCAGCCTCTTTTTTACATCCTTACTTAAGGTCCCCGTCATCAGCTCCCTTATATTTTTGAACGCTTCCTTCGCTAGCGCTATTCTCCTCCAAATGTCTTTGCTGCTATGTCCTGTTTCTTCTAGCGTACTACGGAAGTAATTAAATTGTTCTACTTGCTCCAGTTTGTAACTTCCTACTCTTATCATCAGCCTCGCTTTTTTTGTCCTAGAAAATCTCGTTACTTTTGTTTTCTTATGATTAAGCTTCATCCCGTATATCTCGTACTGCTTTTCCAATGCACTGAACTTTGCAGTCCTTTCGATGACCGACTGACCAACGCCTGATCGTCCGCGAATCTTACCGACTTTATCCGCTGGCCTCCTACTTTCATTCCCACATCTAGCTCATCCCATGACTCTTTTACCATTTCCTCAGCATAGATGTTAAAAAAAAGGCAACAACGGGCACCCTTTCCGCACCCCGCAACCTATAACTACCCACCCTGATTCACCGTCAGCTACCCTCACCTGAGCCCTCTGCCCCTTATATATAAGTTTCGGATGTCTCCTATCACGCCAATCTATTCCTACTTTCGCCAATATCTACATTAGTTTCTCCCAGTTTACTCTGTCAAACGCTTTTTCGAAATCCACAAAGCAAGCGAAAACATCCTGTTTATACTCTATTTTTCTTGTTCTCATTGAAGTGTTCTCATTACCGCAATCGCGCCTCTGGTGGCCCCTCCCTTCCTGAACCCAAATTGTTTACCACCTAAATAGTAGTTTGCTCTGATCTGCAACCTTCTATTTATTATTCTGAGTAGAACTTTTGCCGCGTGCGAAATTAAACTGATTGTTCTATACTCCTCGCATTCTGACGCTTTTTTCTTCTTCGGGATAGGTATTAACACTGTTTTCACGAAATCCTCTGGCTATACTCCTTCCTCATAGATCCTGCGAATAAGTTCGATAAAGGATCCCCTTACTACCTAGATTCTTCAGTAGCTCCGTAGGTTATCGGTTCCCACGGCTTTTCTACCCTTCATATCTCTTAATGCCCTCTCTATTTCGCTGTCAAGTAACTCTGGTCCGTTATCCGTTATCCGTCCGTTAACAAGTTATCCTTATCTATTGATCCTTCATCCTCTAGATCTAGGGTCAGGGGTCTATTCTCGCCATCATATAGCTCCTTTACATATTATCTCCACCTTTCCTGGATATCTTCCTGTTCGATTCATATCTTCCCTGCTTTGTCCTTAACCTTTGGTATCGTTTGCCCTCTCTTGCCACCCATTAACATTTTCACCTTTGCGTACAAAGCGTCCACTTCCCCCTCCTCCTGCAGCTTTTCCTCACATTTAGGACGGATAATCCATCTCAACTCAATGAGATATTTAATTTGGAAAAAACAGGCACATTATTGGGTGAATTTGTGCACGAGACCAGAGTGAATTTGGTGGAAGAATATGTTTTTAGATAAAATAAACCCAAAGAGGACATGAAGCGTACATTAATCCTTTAAATGGCTCACAATCCTGAGCGTGGGATAAGAGACCAAAAAGTTGCACATTTGAGCTTACGTAATTGAGGTGACTCCGCCCAAAGTATACGAGATTTTGCAACAAGTCTTCTAGTTTAGTCACAGAAGGGCATGGTAACAGGCGGTGAATAAGGAATGGAATGTTGTAACTATCTTCTCGAGGGAGATAAAGCAACTGTTGGTAATAAAAACATAAGCATTGCGAGAAAAGGTGAGGATGAAAAGTGAGTGGGTTGGGAGTGTGAGAGAGAGAGAGAGAGGGAAAGAAGAGCGATAAAAAGCGTGAGAGGTTTCGTGGTAAGAAAAATATCCGTTGGGCTCCCGGGGCGAAGTGACAGAAGGAGGGAAGAAAAGGTTTGCTGGAAGATGAGGAGCCTGAGAAGAATGATCGGGAGATTGGGCGAGGGACGAGTTGTGGGCTCACCACACGTTGAAGGAAGGCTTCGAGGACGGGGAAAGGTGCAGCGGGGCTATATGTTGCTGCGGGTGAGAAGGGACGGGGGATAATGTGGCTGTAAAGAAGGGACGGTGAGGAATACGCACGCCGAAGGGAAAGGAAATGGCCGCAAGGGAAAGGGCGGCGAGTCGTTTTGACACATCATCAAATGTATCCTGCCAATCAGTTCATCGGAAGAAGTGCTATTTCACTCCATTGTGCAATAGGAGAGAATGAGATTGATGTGGTTACAATGCCAAACTCTTTACCACGGCTTGCATTCCTATCTGAATATGACCGTTTCTCCCTTATTTATTTGCATAGCAGGTTTAAAAAAGTACCAAGTGCAACGTTATTGACATTCATTTAAGGCGTTCGCACGCTATCATAATAAAATAAACGAAGGCACAGTGATTGCAGTGCCAAGCGAAGTCGACTGAAGGTTTATAGCAAGCAATTGAAATCTTGGTTGTCATGTTTATAATTAAGAGTAGACAATACCGAAGACTTGTTATGCATATAGCTAGTTACAAGTTGACAAAATTTAGTTTTCTCACCAAGCGAAATCCAGGACAGTTTGTCATATTCACCTTCAATTGTTGAGTATTTTATCCCATAAACCCTGTCTGCAAACAGAAAACCACTACTCATGTGCATCCATCGAAAAACTATGTGTGTCTCAAACAGAGAAGTAAGGGAAAAATGTCACCTTCGATGAGGTAAAATATTGACTTGGCGAGGAGGAGAGTAAGCCGGAGAGTGTTATTGTAGCTGGGGCTGAGGGGTAGTGTGCGCGCAGCGAGGCGAGGAGGTCGGAGGGAATAAAGCGCACATCTTCATCTTCAGGTTGTCTCCATGGAACCGTCGGGATTTCGGGACGTGGGCCGCCGGGGGCTGTAAAAAGCGGGGAGGACTGCCGTCCGTGTGTGTGTGCGGGAGTAAAACGGCCGTAGACGACGACGGGAAGCTATGGCGCTGAGGGGGCGCCTCTCTGGCGGTCTGGCGCCTGGTGCTAAAAGCCAGCCAGGGTCGAGCATGGACGGGGAATGGATAGGAGAGGGGTCAGAAGGGTGTAGGGTAGGTTGATGGCACGGGGTGGGGAGTGCTGGAAGGGGGAAATAGTGGACGAAGAGAGGGAGCCTGTAAAGAGTGGGAAGTGGAGGAACCAAGTGAGGACACACGCTCCGGGCCAACGGTCCGCTAATCCCGGCCGTAGACGCCTCATCGCCCGGAGGTCGGTCGCCTTCCCTCCCGCGCTCGTCTCTCGACCAATCTTCCTCTCCAACCCGTCTCCTCCCCGCCTTCCCACTTTCATCCCCACCTCCCCTCTCCTCTTCCTTCACCCCCCCCCCCTCGGCTCTCTTCTTCACAAATCCCTTACTCTGCCTAATAACCCAAAATCCCCATTCCTCTTCCTTATTACGCTCCGCCAGAGCAGATTTTACCTCCAGGGTCCCTCCTTATGTGTTCTCCTCCCCCACCCACCTTAAGTCCCTTACCCCATCGTTTAGTTCGCCCTACACTCATCATGCTTGCTGTAATGATCATGGAGCTTTTATTTTTATTTTACCTAACTACATGCGTTTGATATTTTTTATTTATTACTGTTCCTTAAATGGTGTGTGAGCGGGAGTGGTAGTTATCTCCCCTTTCATGAGCACTTTTTATTAAATATAAAGGCTAATATAAGGCGTTGAGAAGCTTGAATTGTTTTTTAGATGAGCTAGATTATTATTTTCGAGGCATTAGATTTTTTAATGCTAAGATTCACTCAAATTGATGGTGATTCCATAAAAATCCAGAATTGATAAAATTGATCGAGACAATATAATTCTTACGTTAAAGAATCTGCACTCGGGGCGAGTTTTCGATAATTCAGTTGCCTTATGAGGGAGCGTTGGCTAGTAAGTTGAGTTTTATCTTCACTATTGACTTCATTATCTTGCTAGCAAAGACATTTGATTACGGAGGAGAATATTACATAAACTCAGATTGATTGTTACCATGCTGACGGTAAACGTCATGAAGCTACGTCATGACACTTTGGAGTACGGTGCTTCTACAACGAGTCGCTTTTAGGTTTGATGTTGTCACATCGTTATAGTAAAAATTATTGAATACCAATTTCTGCCACTAGTATGAGCACATACTTGATATAAGTGGTGAAAATATGGTATCCAATAAAGATTTGCAATGTTTATCCTGTATTTAAATCATCAAATAAGATCATATCCTTTCTAATAGGTGGGAATGTGGGGGTACTTAAAATTTAAAGTTACATTACTCTGATAAGACTCACAGATCCATCAGAAATACTCTGACAAGTGAAGGCAATGTATGATACAAAAAAGACCTTTTAGTGGCATAAAACATCTGTTATGATGCAACTCTGCTCACCTTGGTTATACACTGTCCCATACCACTAAGTTTAGCAAAGCCCTTTGTCATGCTTAATTTTGAATTCAAATTAATTCTGATTCCAATTGAACGAAATAATGGAATTTAACAACCCCCATGAAAATTAGTCAGGATATATAACAAAGGTACTCCATGTTGTTGTAGGTGAATGTCTTGTAATCACATGAATTAGATTTCGTCTTTCTTCAAAACTGATAAATTAGTACAATATATAGAAACCTCTGGATATGTTTACCGGCATTTAAAGTATTCCTTATCCTGCATATTTCCATCACACTTGACCTTTTTTAGCATTATACATATTTTGAAATGACATATATCTTATTAGCATTGACTTATTTTACCGTATACTGGTGATTGCCTTCACCATAATGTAAAGCCTAAAACCATTGAGCATTTTTAAGAAATATTTTAGTAGTTTTCTGACAGTCCTCTTATTTTAACATGCTATTTTCTAAGGCCCTTTAAATAATTTATCGCTTTGTACATTTCAAACCTTTTGAATGTGAAATGAAAAAGTGTGGTATACACAAAGCGAGAAAACTATTTCAAGTGTCTCCTTTCCACAAAATTAAGCATGAAACTGTAAATTATGTTCAAAGTCCATTATTAGAGAGTGGGAAGTTAACATGGTAAAATGATTGAGGAAGAGGTAGAGGTTCTAGGTAAATTAAAAAAATTATTTTGAGAGATTATCATATTCTTTGACTCTAATACCTGTTGCATTCTAAAGTAACCTAACACGTGATACAATTTTGTGACGATTCAGTTATACGCATTTTAACTAACATAAACTTCTTTAATTTTAAAAAAATCAGCATTTTCGAACATTTTCGAACACATTATCTGGGTAAATTAAAAATTATTTTGAGAGACTATCATATTCTTTGACTTTAATACCGGTTGCATTCTCAAGTAACCTAACATGTAATTTAATTTTGTGACGATTCAGTGATACGCATTTTAACTAACGTAACCTTCTTCTTTAACTTTTAAAAAATCAGCATTTTCGAACATTGGAATATTAGACTAAAATCTTGGCATAAAGCCGATATCATCATTTTTGCATTACTTCTTCACCTGTACCTAGGGAGGAAGTTTGATGGGAGAGAAAAATCCAATTCTTGCCTTATACTTATTCGCGGTTCACCGTGGCTCTTCGAGGGAATGTCGAAATACGCGCTCCTCTGAAGAGAGCTTCATGCGTTTTCGTCAATTTCCCGCTCCTGAAATATAGAATTTTGCGACTCAATGATGTGAAGGTGCTGAGGAAATGAGAGCGTGGTGACAAAAGGACGACGGTTTACCCAGCCCGCATGCCAGCTAGTCGAGAAGGGAAATAGGATGGGACGCTTTTAAACATTAAACGGAAACGCGAGAAGAGAGTGGCAAATGAATTCGAGATGAGTTAGTGGGAAGACGGGCCCCGAAAGTGTTATCAAAGGGGAAGTGAGATAAAACTGTTAGGGCGGCGGGCGGTTGGAACGGAAAGGAAGGAAGAAGAAGGAGAAAACGAACGAGGGAAGGAGAGACGCCGCTGGCGTGGAGGGCAGCGAAGAAAAACTGAGCCGCCTGAAACGAGTTTCTATGGAATGGTGGCGTGAATTAAACAGGCCGAAAAATAGAGGGGCCGGAGAAATGAGCAACAAGATCTTTTAATGCTTCTACCCAAGGAGTAAGAACCGTGCAGCGGGGTGCCTCGAACGTTTTGTGCAAATTTTGGCGACGGACCGTTTTTCTTTAATGTATGTCCCCAAGCGTTATCTTTCTCCGGCAAAAGAGAGGGGGGAGTCGTTTTTATAAATTGAAGTTCACATGCAGGATGATATATTATGCCTTTGGATCTTGGCCGTGGTTTGTTCAACCGAATTTTTCCAAGATATGCTCTTAATTTAATATGCTGGCTCATATACTGAATTTGTCCGTGGAGGTTTTAAAATCACTACAATCTATTAGGATTTTACCAAGGAGTAGTTACTAGTACCTTCTGAGCATTTAGCAGCAAACCCATTTTTCTGCATGTTAATCATGGCTCTTCAGGAATTTGTCAGCATACCAAGACGTTACCTGTGAGCAGTGTTATAAAATGTTAATTTCTGACATTATAAATTATTCCACTATTGGAATTCAGAGTTGTTTCCGAAACACGCCCGTATTTACAACAGGTAATTTCAATTTTCAGTATTATTTCCTAAATCCCAATAAATTTTAACTCAGATGCCCTCGCTCATTATCATTCTAACACTGATAATGTTTTACGAGGAAAGGAAACCACTTTTCATCAGCAGAGGCAAAGCATGGAAAGGCCTCAATGCGCATTGGCCTTAATATTTACTCCAGCATAGTCATATAGTATCTATAAATTTTGAAACCTGACGTTAAATAGTTATAAACCACCATCAAAAATTCCCTGGTCTGATGATAGCGCAGAGGCGTCGAAACTAGTTTTGCCATACTAATAAATAGTGGCGAAAATAGATATATATAATAATAAACACTTTGTGTTTCTACTTCAGTGACAATGGATCTCCACATGGTGAAGCCTGAAAACATCGAATGTAGCTAAACGCACCCTTTAAGACAGAATAAATGCTAAAATATTCATCGTGAGGTCTGAGTGCTTGATATTCCCTTAAATAAGTACCACAGATATATTAGAGGAAATAGCACGATCTCTCTCTCTCTTCCGAACTTGCTCTTACGTGCTTCCAGTTTAAAATTCCATGTTTCACCCTGCCGATAAACACAAATTGCTTTTCTTTAGGGTTCTTTATATACATACTTGAAATTATAAATGCTGGGCATCATTTATGTGGGCCATGAGGAACATGGGAGGATTGGTAGGTATATCTTTTTTTAAGCTGAGTGATAAGGCCGATTCGGTGGCGAGCTGTGAATGCCCTGCGAAAAGTATGCATATTCAATTTTTTTAACCCCATGAAAAAATAATCCAACTGAAACTATGGATAGATACGTCTTACATTTCAGCAGCTAAGCGTCACCGAGTGGCGGTGATAAGTCTCATCGAGGAGACCGTAAAAAATCACAACTCTCGGCTTGTTGCCATTTTGCTGAACGTGGATTTAAGGTGGAAAGGCGGGTCCAGGCACGCTATGGGATCCCAAAGCCGCATCCCACCGGGGATGTCCGGCATTCCCTGTGGAGCGCACATCCGTCCCTTGACCCAAACGCGGACTTTTCGGCCCGGCCACCCACCGCGGCCCGGCCGATATCGCGGAAAGCCATCGCCGGGCAGGAAGAGCTCACCTTCGGCGGGCGTTAACGCACCCACGACCGCACTCGAGGCCGGGATAGCCCACCCCACACGGTGAACCCCGGCTGGATATAAAAGGGTAACGGCGGTATTTCCAACAGGGACACTGACTTGCTCCCTCTTTGCCCGCTGCAACTCTCAGGGGCGAGGGAGAAGGTTGAATTTCCGCAGCAACCCTCCCGCGGCCTCCAAACCTGGGAGGGAACGAGGGGTGGCGATATCAGAGTGAAGGCAGGGGCATCGCGGAGCCCATAAACACGGAGCCCTGTGGGACGGGGAGCCCACCTACCGTTTCCCAAACGACCGTTTCACATATATACATAGAGATACACGTACCTATATGTATTTATAAGTCTCTGCAGCACCCTTTTTTTTAAGGTATCCAACCTTTCCTTTACATCTCCGCACGAGCGAAAACCCACAAAAAAATCTCGCCTCAAAAAATACAACCCGACACTTTTTCCCGCTCGCGTCCCGACCCCGGCCCACCGTTGCAACCGTTTTCACGTTCGCGAGGGCGTTGAGAATAAAACTGCTCCCGAATACAACAACACCTTTCCAGCTTATCTCCCAAGCCGAGGCCGTAAAACATAGAAATTACTCTGGGAGGGACAAAAATGTTCAAACTGCGTCGCACTCCGCCCAGACTCGTGGTCTCTTTATCACGCCAGTCACTGCTTCCCCCAACGCCTCCTCCTCATTCTTCGTCCCTCCTCACCTCCTCTCCCTCCTCCTCCTCTATTTATTTCCGTTCCTCCACCACCCCGTTTCTCACTTTCTCCCATAAATTCTCGTCGTTTCGTCATTTTTCTCCGACTGTGTTAACGACCTCGCTCCTCTCCTCTTTCCCTAACCCAGCGCTCAGGCGCGGCCCAACAAAGAATCGCGACCGCTCCGACCATGAGGACCACTTTCGCACCTCCATTGCATCCAGGGAACCACTTCACATTACTCAACCGCCCGCCGCAAAAGGAGCCGGAGCCCCGCTCAAGTCTTGCTCTCAGCACGGCCTCTTCGGAAGCGGGCCTCAAACGCCTCCACTCCAAAGCACTGTAAGAAAATTCGTCGCCGTGAAGAAAATTCCTCGTCTCCGATACTCGGGCACATACCTGTTGTAATTTTCTCGAGCACATTTGCTTATTGTAGATGTCTAGACGAGGTTTTTCAAGTTGTTTAAGCTTTGTCGGTAAGTCCACTATGAATTTATCATTTAAAGTTGAATGCTAATTAATATGTTTAGGTTCCTTATGCAAGCAGACATCTTAAACCACAATATTCTCAAATTATTTATTTAGGAAATACAGTTGCAATGGAATTGTTTTTGTATTAGTTTGTAGGTAGTTATTATTAAACATTGGACTGATTTAAAAAACCCAAAACCAAAAGGAATTTATACTTTTAGTATTTGTGATTTGCTGTTTTTTTGGCAAAAACAACTTTCAAAATTTCACCTCACTCCATGAACATTTCATTTGGAAGCTAACGTGAAAAAGTCGGATAATATTAAATTCGGTGTTTAAAATGTATAAAACGAGCTTAACCTGACAAGAAACGCAGTTAACTGAAATATTTTACAAATAATACCAAATTAGTTGTTTATGTAGTCTACATGGCTTGTTTTTGTGCAAAAATTATTAATATACTCTTCCTCCTCTGATAAATAACGACGTGGTAGGTGACGTTATATTGTGGAATTGTAACATACATGGCCAAGTGGGATCAGGTGATTTGTTGTTTTAATTCCTTCTCTGCACTTATCAAAGTGAGTCCACAATGAGCAAGCCAAGAATTTTACCCAGACTTCTCCTTGGCATCTCCATAAAATGTTTCTTTACAAAAGAGGCTTTATCGGTCGTACCATACTGTAGAGAAGATGGTCCGAAGTCTAATTTATACAGTACTTCAGAATGGAAAGTTACGTTTTAATGGAATTCTTAGTACCTATAAAGCCCGACAAGTCATCTATAAAATAATAACGTAATTTTTTTAAACTAAAAATTTTACCATTTACATTACGCCGAAATTCAAATTACAAGGCGCACTTCTTTTAATGATTTTGTACTTACCAGCCGAAATTTCTCGAAAATCCATAACTAAATATAATGCTCATTGAAAGTATTTATTTAGGCTAACGCAAGACATTGACTGCAGTGCATCATGGGAGCATTTAGAACTAATTAATGATGTTCTTGCTTGTTCCTAACAGAGGAGATATTCTGGTTTTACATACTACCCAGCTATTTCATAGTACCCTTTTCTCTAAAGCACTGAGCAAAGATATGCGAGAATCATGTGGCAAACTCACAGTTAATTTAAAAGTTGAGTAAACTTACAAACTAGGTCACGTTGACAAGTTTTACTTGCTTATATGTTGCCCCAGTATTCAATCATATTAATAACTTTCGTTTATGTAATTGCAACTCATTTACATTACATTCCAAAGATTGATTTTAAAAATCACATTTATAGTTCGGAATGGACAAGAGAACATAAAGCAGTTTTGATAACTCGCCGATTGCAGAAAAATATTTTCTCTCCAGTTCCTTCAGTGTTTTGCATATTTATCTTTCTTTTTATTCAATCCAAAAGGTTTATTCTTTCTCATTTACTTCCCTATTATTCGGACTTCATTCACCGCCTCCACAATACAGATACTTCTCTAAACCGGCTTAATTCATCCTCCTGTATGCATGCTTTGAATTTAACTCTAGTCAAGTTTCTTCTTTACTTCCTTACCATGCTTATTACGTTCTTTTCTGCATATCATTGAACATCCATCCCTTATCATAACTTATTATGAAACGCCAACATTATTTTTCAAGTTCCTCCTCTATGTCCAAATATCAGAACTGTAGAGATCCATGCTCTGTATTGCACAATGCCATTTAAGCGATACAATTTCATGGTGCGAAAAAGCCTATTTCAATTCCTTGAGCGTTGCTACAGCCGGATGCATCTTGAAGGGCAGGGGGGGGGGGAGAATAGAGAAGTAGGACATCGAGTGGGAATCAGGGTGAAAGGGGGAGAAGGCAGCGATGGGGGAGTTGGGGGGGGGGGGGGAGAGGGGTCGAGAGATTAGGGCCGGTGGAAAGCACATGCTTGAACCAAAGTCGCATTGCGGCTTTGAGGCTCACACATGTTAGGCTGCACGTGGGGCGCTGCGGCGGCGTGGTCGAAGCATTTCAGTAATTTTCACCCCTGGACATGCAGCATGGGATTTTGCTCGATTATTTTGCAATATGCCATTGGAATTCAAAAAAGTTAGACTAATTATTAATTATTGGTAACGCCGCAATGTTAAGTTGATTCTTTGGACTAACGTGGATATATTCTGAGATATAACTGCCTCCCAAAAAGAGAAATAGAAGGCACAACGAATGGAAAAAAAACCTTAAAAAGGTACTAAAAAATATAATGTTCTTAGCAAGTTGAGAAGGACAACCAAATGAGCAATCGACATTCGCGGAAAAGGCGATGGAAAAAAGAGGTGAAGTCCACGTAATTGAATTCTAATTTAAAATTCGGATTGATGATTGCTGACAAAAATTTCAGTTAATTTCTGAAATATATTCCGTATTTAATACACATGATGCCACTACTAGCTTTCCACAATGCGCATTAGTCGTTTTCGTAAAACAAATCAATGTCCTCATAATTCGTTCTTCTTGGTGGAATGTGAAAGGGAAAGGCGTGCATTGAATTAACATATTTGTTTTATAGCTGTAACAATAACAAAAAATTTCTCTATTAATATGGATGTTAATTTTTTCTCCCGTGAATCTTTCATTTCCGCAGATCTCGCGTCATTTTGTGGGCTCTCATTGTCCCTCGCTTGAAATCCTGTTTTCGGTGCATTAAATTCAATTTTCATTGCTATTATTTGTTGCATGAAAAAGCCCTGATGGCCGAAATTTGATGTATAAAACTTTCGAATTTTGAATTATAAGAAAATAATAAATTTTAATTTTTAACTCCGTGAGATCAATGTGTGCAGATGTTGTTTGTATTTTTCTAATATGGAAACTATATCAACCTTTTTTATTGAATTATAACTCGGCATTTCTATTTTCACATTTCATTATATTTTGATTAAAGCTACTGTAGTTGAATGCTACCATGTTGGAAATATCGCACATTCACGATTTATTATTTTTTTATAATAATAAATGTATATTTTTCCAAATATTAATAAAAGTATTCATCCGGAATGATGAATTTTCCTTCTCTGTAAAATAACTATCTCTATCTCTGTTCACTTTTGTTGTTGACATTTTTGTCACCATCCACTATTTAATGAATGTAGCTGAAATAATTCCATAGGTTGTATTACATTTTTAAAAATACTCTTCTGAACTCCGTATCTTTCAATGCATATGAAGCTCTATTCTTAATTATCTGCGTACAATTTCAATGCAATAGTATGAGGGTTTGAATTGAAGATGACAAAACCTTCATCTTTAACTTTTTGAATTGAAAATTGCTGCCTTCCACTCCACAAATCTAACTTCCATAAGAAAATGTAATACAGAGAGAGAGATTCATACGATTCAAGGAGTCGAATGCTACGGAAAGATTTCTATGGATCGAAAAAGTCAAGGTGATATCCCTTTGTGTGTACATGTATATCAACCCTTAATCCCTATAATGACCCGCTGAAACTCATTAGTAAAGGATAGTTTTGGAAATCCAAGCGAGCCATTCCAGGATTAAGATAAGAGTGGAAATGGAAGAAAATCGAGATGCAAGCCCGTGAAGGAAGAGAGAGAATTTATCAAAAAATACAAGAAGAACGGTTGGAGCAAGGCGTGGGGAGGAAGAGGCTGAGCTGAAATGAAAGGAGGCCAGCGGGTGAATTTGAAGTACTTGATGGGGGAGAGGGGTTGGGGGGGGGCGGGAGAAGTGGGAGGAAGGACTTGCGATGGGTGGGGCATGTTGGTGCGGTCGCTCGGGAGCGCCGCGCCGGGAGAAAGTCCGTGGAGTATGTGCGGCTGTCGGAGAAATTAAGAGAGCTTACGCGAGAGGGAGCGGGGGTGGCGAGGGTGGTGGGGTTGGTGGCGGTGTCTCATGGGGACCAAGTTGGCGGCGGAGGTGGGTGGGAGGACGGGGGGAGGGGAAGGTGAGAAGAGGAGGGGTGAATACATTTCCTTAAAGGAAGGGCGGTCGGAGGGAGTGCTCGTGGTGGGAGACTGGATATGGGAATGCGGAGATTTGAGGGAATTTCGGGCACCGGTGGTTGGAAGTGGCTGAGGATGGAGGCGGGGATTTTCGTAGCGACGAGGAGATGCCATTCTTAAACTAAAAGGAAAGGGGGGGAAAAGAGTGGGAGGGCTCTTTAAAGGAGGAAGAAGAGATCAGGGTGAGCGGCACGAGGGAGGATGAGTTTATAAAGCTCGCTCCCAGCGTTTTTTACCCTCATACCCTTGAAGCAAGAAGTGCTCGGGACCTTACGGGAGCAGCCAGTAGCAGGTGCACGAGAGGATACCCTGGAGAGTGGAGAAGGGGTCGAGTCGGGGTCGGGTGGTTAGGGACGTCTTACTCCTGGGACATTATCTTCGCCTACCATAAATCATGGAAGACAAGAGGGTGTAGGGAGGATTTTGGGAGCGGGGACCCACCATGCATCCTGCGTGAGGTCTTTCGGTAGGGTATCTAACTTGGGGCCATGGGGTACTCATGGGGGGTCGAGATGTCACCTTCATGCACGGAATCGGAGCACTATACATGCCCAAAATTGGTGTGACCACTTTCACTACCCTTACACTCACATGCCTCTGACCCCTGACATCCTGCCTCCGCATCGGCCCTGCCCGCTCATTTGCCTCGTTAAGCGCGGTATTTCTTCCACAACTCCCCATCCCGCTTGCTACCCTATCCCGCCTCTCGTTCACCCTTCTTTTCGTCCACGAAGTATCAGGGTAAACATGGATTCATCTTGTGGGAGGGGTGATTTAACGTACGAGCTGAGCCACTTCGGAGGTTAATATCCCGAATTAGAGCTAAACCCTGCCACTTTTTTACATTTGATTACACGGGGAAATTTGCACGAGATGACCTCTTCGATGTCTCTGAACGTAAAAACGTTGTTAAGATAGAATGTCATCCTTTTACCTTTCCCAGCATTTCTTTTTATTTCTATTCAACTATCTCTCTCTCTCTCACGTCCGGCACTTCTTTGTTCAGCAAAGCGGATCTCACGGAAATCAATGTGCTGAATGTTTTTCATTCGGCACAATATCCGCTAACTCGCGACTTTCCGTAAGGATGCAAAAATAAATATTTTGAAAATAATAATAACACCCTCGACGGAAAGGGTATTTTTTCGCAGCCTCCTCCCAGGCCTTTCCTCTGAATTCGCATTATGAAAGGGGGAATAAATTTCGCACGGCGGGTGAGCAGCTCACGTGCAGCGACGACACAAAACCGCGCGGAATATTCGGGAGGGGATTTTTTTGCGAATTTTTTAACTCGATCCACGTCCTTTCAATTCTCTCTACACATAACACCCTATTCGACAGGCGTATATAATGAGGTTTTGCTCACAATTTGAAAATGCAACGAAGCGTGTGGCTGTTACAAAAGGATTCTAGAACAAAAGAGCACACTTGTCAATGGTGTAAATGAAAAAGGGTGACTAAGTGTAATAGACAGATACGGTTGAAAACTGAACAAAAATCATTTCCAATAATAATGAAAAGCTGTTGCACGGTAAAAGAAAAGCACGCAGACGTATACGTTTGAATTTTAACATAAAATTTGTTGCGACCTGATAACTTATTGAAGCATGTGATATCCAGGCTAGTGTGTGTTGCGTAACCAGTAATTTAGAAACACACTATACCTCTATATAAAGCACTATTCCTCAACAGTGGAATGTGATGCAGAAGTAAACTCACTGTTTCCTGTCAGCCGATAGTTAAAATCAAGTTTTATGCAACATAAACTGGGATAAAATGAGCATAGAAATTATGCAAATAAAAACTATACCTGGCATATTGTGATTAGTTTTCGAGATAAAAGAAAGTAGGCAATTAAGCATTAGTTCACGAAGTTCTCCCTAACAGAATCAATAGCAATACAAATTGACGGAAAAAAGTTGTGTTAAATATAAACTTTATCTGTGATACATTTGAATGATAGGTAAATTTTTCTTGCACTTGTCTTACACCTTACACTTTGAGAGTAATTTAAGATTGAGAATAACAGTTTTTTCTTATTTATCGCTAAACATTGCTCAGGAGGTTTAGCGTCGATCAAACCTCTGTTGAACTGCTAACGTAATCAAATTTAACAGCTGTTACAAGATGAATTTTTTTATTGAGAACAATTTGGTTATTCAAAAATACAGTTTATTACAACGGTACGCATTTTGGAGAATAGATTCCACTGTCCTTTCCGATAGATAAGCCATCTGCAAGAATATCACCCTGGAAGGATATTTATATTCCTCCTTTTGTGTGAAAACCCCAATCATTACTCGCACTGTTAAATAAAGTCACTACTTGAAATCATTATTGCAATAAGGTACAACTCGCATTATGGTAGTTCAGTTTACGGATAAGTAAAGCATAAAACTCTTCTCTTTTCGATCGGGGTTCATTTTATTCATGGGTCGTTCCTGCTAACAGAATTTCGTCCAATCCTTAATTTTCATTCAGGGCACATGGACGCGCCCCGTAATGGGCGTCGGGAGGTCTGGAAAAAGGGAAAGGGTAGAAAATCTCGTAAAATGTTATGATGTGTTTTGTGGAGCCTCGGGCTTGGAGAACTTCCCGCAAAGATGTGACGGAGCGGCAACGACCCGGCCCGACAAATGGTTTCGGAACTAAACCGCCGCTGGTGTCGGAATGCAAGTCACTTTCACCTACCTCCCATCCCGACAACACATACACACATACATCCAGCAGCCCTTTCGCTCCAACGGTCCACGGGCAAAGCTCCACCCCCCGCATCTCCCCTTATCCTCCCCCCAAATCTGTTGTCCGCCGGAGTTTGCCACGCACCGCGCGGGCGACGGCGAAAGGGAGCGCCGCCAAATGGATTAATGAGAGAACGAGGGAAAGATGCGAGTTGGGTGGGAGGGAGGCGGGTGCATGCAGAGCGGGAATGGAGGCAAAGCGATGTCGGAAGGAGGACGAGGCTGTCCTGCACGAAATTCGTGAATTCGTGCCTCGGGCTCCACTGACTGTTTGTACTTTCGTTCACGCATGACGGGAATTTGGTTTGACACAAGTGCTCAACATCTAAAAGTTTTGCTCTCCATTAAATTTCGGTAATTAATATATATTTTTATAATAATATCTATTGAAACGTTATGCAAGGTGCACATTACCTTGTATTCAACCATTGTAATTTCGCAGTTCCTTATCTGGTCAGAAGTCTATTAATGCGAAAATTGAGCATTTTGTTTCTGCTACCATGCTGTTCCATATCATAGAAAATAACAAATAAATAACAATGAATCCGCCAGAAGAGCGTGTGGCAATGGATGTTAGAAACCAGCTATGATAAAGGGTGTGGGAATAGGAAAAAGGAATTAGAAGAGTCTCTTAACCTAGCGCTGCGTGGAAAATTAGGAATGCTGTGCCTATCTGTGAGACTAGCATGTCTCTCTTATTTGTCGCTTCTGTGGTTTATGGATACATAGTACGGGGTTAAAATAATACCCTCTATATCACCCAGGAACTCGCTTTATCTCGAATTATTCAATCTTAGTTTCAGAGCTGCTATCGCCCAAATACTTAGGACTTCACTAAGTTGCGACACCCTCTCTCTTCCCTCGCTGTAGTTATCTACGAAGTGTGCGATTTTCCATCACATATTATTTATTTCACGGATTAAGTTTTTCTTTTCTGGGTCCAGAAAGCTTACGCCGTAGTAGAGACGTGGCCTAACGAGTACGAGGTGACATTTCTTCCTCACTTTCTCGAATCCCCGGCGTCCGCTGCCGGTAGCTACGAGCTGGCACCTATGTGCTAGCTCGTTTCACTCACGTTTGGGGAGAAGGAAGTGGATGTGACGCAGGTAGAGCAGGGGAGAGGGTGAGAGAATGCGTCGTGTGAATGGAGAGTCGGGCGGATGGTTTGGGATCCGACGGTGGCAGTGATTTGGAGCGAGAGGGGCTGGGATGGCTCTGGATTGACGTGGGCAAGGGTGGAACGCGCGCTCTGGTCCGCAGTTTGGAGCGAGACGAGAATGGAGCGGGCGAAATGAAATATAAGGATAGGTCGCGCATTGGCCATCAACTTCTGAGTAGCATTGAGCGGAATGCAAACGGCGCGAGGGAGGAAGGGGTGGGATTCCGGCGTGAGTGCCGCACCATCTGTCACCGGGGCGCACGCAACGCTTGGAATGCAACTCACTATCACCGAAATCCCCCCGTCGCTCTATCTAGCCTTCCAACCCATACCGTACCTCCCCCTCTTTTCCCAAAACAACACGGCAAACCCTTCTCTATCCCCTGGCCAATCCTCGTTCTCCCTTTGATTCTTCCGTTATGAGTTGGCGCATGAAGGATCACTGCGACGACCTCGCTCGCTGGAAATATAACTGCCTGGAGCAACACATGGATCTCATGGACGCATTCCTGCCCCGAATATTTTCCTTACTTTTGGAATTGCTTTATTTTAATGCATGTGATCACATTTGTGTCTTTCTTCGCTTTGTGCTAATCCTATGTTTTTGTAAGAGGAATGTTCTATAATTAGTGACCCATGATATTACTTCTGTGGGAATTTAAGTTTAACTCATGGTCATTTCTGTGAGTTATTGTGGAAAAAGTAAATGACGAAGATTTTAGGCACTCCTACTGGTATGGTTTCATCGCACCTTTCAACTTTTTATATGATTTTCATTTTGTCATATGTATATATATTATAGAAATTGATATACAAATTGTCAAATAAATTTTTTGTGCATGTATTATCATGGAATTTGAGGATCTTGCATTAAAAAGGATAAGAGAAGAATCTATAGGTCATGAAGATGCATGACAAAATACAATCATCAGTTTCAGCAAGACCTGTGCAAGCATCCATATATATGTGCATTATTTATCATTGGCTCATTGAAAATTTCTTTTTTTTTGGGATTAGTGATTTGATTCTTTCGCTAAATGGACACTGAAGAATTATGAGAAGATAAAAAGGAAGGTGGAACCTATCTAAAATTAGCAAGAAAAGGAAATGATAGTCCGGAAATTGGCTGCTGGAGACTAATCATTTTTTTTATTTAAATCAGCTCGAAATTATGCAGATCGTATTCGACGTCGAAATAGTGGGAAATGGAGAGGTGCCAGGGCGAAATGAAGCGGAAGGAATATTCCGCAACAGGAGGCGGGCAAAAACGCGAGACGAAGATCCGACGAAGTTTTAAAAATGAGAGAGGAGGAGAGATGGCTGGGAGTTGTGGAAGGATGCGAGGAGAGCGGGGAAGATGGAATGAACGGGAGACGGGGGACGACGGAAGGGGTGTGTCAGGGGCTGAGGGGACGCGAAAGGAGTGGATGGAGGATCGCGCCCGGGGCGCAAGCTGTCCTTGTCACGTGACGCGGTGGTGGGTGGGGAGATGCAAATTTAAAACCCCGCGAAGAGGAGGAGGATAAGAACTTCTTTTTCTCTAGATTTTTTTTATACCTTCATCCTCAAGTATGTAAAAATAATTCTAGTAATGAACTTCATCAAAAGTTGCCTTTTAGCAAACTCTGTCAGAGTGCGAAAATCAAGTTAATGGCTTGGCATGTATGAAATGGTCTGCAAAAACTTTCGTCAGCCCAAATAATTTTTGGAACTGGCCACAAGTCGGGGAAAAAGTTATCTTTCTCTCCGTGTGATGTTTATTAAATCATAAGTATTTCATTTATTTTAAATCTCTGCAATTAGGTTTATATCACAGCGCCATTAGAATTATTCTTTGATTCCAGTATATTGTGCTTATAAGATTAGTTTATTTGCTTTATGTAGATGATATTTTCCGGAGAGCACATACACTGTCCACGGACCCACGAACAGGCTCTTGTTTGTGAAAAAACGATTCGTCGTTTTCGACTTTTGGAAGGCAGAAATTTTACTCATCTTTAGGTGATGAAAATAATCCTGAATTTCAATATTAAACAATGAATAAAACATTCAAGTATTTAAATTTTCATTTCAGCCTGATTGTTAACGACTTTAGTTGAAATTTGAAAACTTAAAATCTTTATTTGCGTTTCGTCTTTACTACTATTTCTCCATGGGCATCAAATTTTGATGCCATCGAATTTTTCTTCATTCTCTTTTACCCTGCTTTCAATAAACTTTCTTGCCTTTTTCCTCTCTACTCGTTCTGACTGTTTGTCCCTACCACAAGCTTATCTCAAAATTATCAAGAACAATTTTTCTTTCATCAAAAATCGCATTAGTTTGTGACCGAATAAACACACGTGCTTTCTTAAAAATAGTCCCATTTCCCGAAATTAAAACTTTGAATTAGGTCCCTAATAGTCAATTTGTTCCTTACACTTCAATTCTTGTATTATTGAATTTATTTAAGAGTTTCGTCGAAACACAGTCATTCAAAAATATGCATTTTATGTATTACATGGACTATTTAATAAGTTATTTCAATTTCTGCTTGATGACGCCACTATTAAATTGAGAATGCAATAACTAAGTAATTTTCTCAAAGCTAACCAATACTAAGTTTCAGTTGAAGTAGTTTTTAGTTTAACTTTTGTGTATTTAAAGAAGTGGTCGGCTGCGCAAATCAAATCCGAGTTGGACTGCATTCAAAGGGACCCTGCACCAGCGTTGAAGACCTTACTTTTGGATCAATGAATTCAAACGTGATAGAACATCCATCAAAGATGAAACTAGCTCAAGACGTGCAGCTGGAGTCACCTCACCAGAAGTGATTGAAAAAATCCATCATATCGTTAAAAACATCGTCGAATAAAGGTGCGTGAAATAGCTGAGATTACAGGCATATCAATAGGCACAGTGAATAATAATATTCTGCATAAAAAATGAAAAAAACTATGCGTACGGTAGGTGCCGCGATCGCTCAATAATATCGATCAAAAACGCATGTGAAGAGGCATTCCATAGGAATGCTTGTTAATGATTAAGCGCAATCTAATGCTTCATTTCGTGACTGTTGACGTGACTTGTTTTCATCATTTTATACCCGAAACGAAAAATCATTGGATAAGACGGGGGTGTATGTACGCCAAACAAGGCTAAGACCGTTGGCTAAGAGCCACTGTTTTTTGGGATCCCCAAGGAATCATCTCTATTGACTAATTACATAAACGGCAAGTAATCACAGGAGAATACTATGCAAAGGTTTTGAACCATTTGAGAGGGGAGCTTTAAAATTAATGGCCAATATTTTCACGCAAAAAAGTCGTCTTTCACCAAGACAATGCGCGAGTTAACAAATGCTGTTACCATGTACAAATTGCACGAATTAAGATTATTTTTGCTGCCTCATTCGCCCTAATTTTCTTTTTTTCTTTCATCTTTTTCAATTCTTTAAACAAATCAACATATTGGACGAGTATTTTGAAGGTTTTAATTCTTCCTACTTTTCCGAGGGGATAAATAAATTTGATCACCGCTGGACCAAATGTGTTGAGCTGGAAGAAGGCTATGTTGAAAAATAAAAAAGGAATTTCTGCGGTTAGAAGGTTTATGTATTTACCTTACTTCTGTAACGACCCTTGAGGTATCAGTCATATCATTTGGAACTTTGCCTTTTTATTACATTGAATTTTGTATCTTTTAAAATCGAAATGAGAAAAAAAGGCAGCTCATAAAACAAATTTCTTCTATAAAAAATTCTTTGTCATATTTTTGGTTGTTTTTAAAAGGCTTGTTTTAAAAAACCTCAGCAATACTAATAAAGCTTGCAAGATTTGTTTCTATTTGCCGTCAGTGGGAAAAGTACTGTCATTTGCCAATTTTTTTTCTTATTTTAGAAAATACCAAGTGATTTATGCCACCTCGGTGTTCTTAAGCGTTGGCATCAACAACAGAAAAAGCGATATATCAAGTAAAGAACCTAAGTCGGATTTTCAAATAATTTTTATCACCATTATTCTATTAAGCAGGTAAGATTGGAGTTAACGAAACTATAATCCTTTCATAAAAATGGTTAATACAATTTAAGTCATTCACTATTTCGCTTTTTTCATTATTAATCGTAGAATGATTTAATATATTTATTTAAACTGTCATAATTAATTATTTTTCCAAATATTTTCGAAAGCTTAACAAATACATTATTGAAATGATGTTTGGTTTTAGCTTCAAAAGGCCTATAAGCAAGTAAACATCTTTATGCACAATACTCAAGTAAGGTCCATTTGCGCATCATACCTGCGTGTGCTTTAGCTTATCTTGTTCTCATGGTCAATTGAGTGTGTTTAGGTCGATGGAGTTGATGTTCCACTATCTCGCATGAGGTATGCATTCGGAATACACCCCCGAGGAAGCGTTCTGTTTTGTCTATAAATAGCCCGCTGCTATTGGGCGATGAAGCAGAAATCAAACTTGTGAACGTTAGCTGGCACATTTTATCAAGCGAGCTCGTTTGCTGATGACCGCCATTAGCGTAACGGCCCTCTGTGCCGACGGCGCGCGATGAATTCAACATATCTGTAATCGACGTGGCCCGTTCATGAAGCTTAATGGAGATCGAAGAAGGCTTACTGAAAATAGCTTTTGGCAAACTGGACGTTGATATTTGCATGTGCCTCTCAAAGGAAAATTGGTGGTCAAAGCAATTAATTTGTAATTACTATGTTATATTTCCTAGAAGTTGGGGGCTATAAAACTAGTTGGGGGCTATAAAGAAGAATGCCTAAATATTTTCGCTTTTAATATTTCACTGTTGTGGTAGTAGTTCAACTCGGTGATAGTTATCAAAGCAGAAAGCCAACTTAATAGCCTATTCATTTCGCTCATTCCAGCTCAAAATCTAGAGAGAATATGAAACATTTATACCTTTGAAAATAAACAATTTGGTAAAGTATTGAAACAATATTTTTAATATACACTCTTTTGCTTTATTAATGTGCTAGTAAAACTCAAGTATATTGGTGTTTCATTTATTGATCTGTTAAAATGACTTAGTACTTAAATTTCGCGCTCTATTCTAAATATTTTTCTGCCAAGGTAAAGGACATTTGAAAATAAAGTTTTTACCTACAAATTTGGAATAAATGCCTTAAGTAAAACCTTTAATATTTATTTGAAATATCCAAGCTGATATAGTTTTTTAAAAATTTTGGAAAAATATCAATGAGTAGCAAAATGAAACACTTTTTACAGCGTAATCCATCATTTTGAAAGCAGTGGAAAATTTTACCCGTAACCTCAACCTTCCTATGCAATGAATTAATTTGATAAAATAATATGCAGGTAAACATATTTATATCAATATGAATAATAATAATTAAGTTGTGTATTTTACTAGCCAGTATAGAAATGCTTTTGTCTAAGAAGTTCATCTTAATAAATAAAATGTTTCCCTTTCTCCTCTATGCCTTACACCTGATTTATCACCAGCGGTCTCTCGTATCAGTTCGGCCAATCAACTTCACTCCCTGGAGTTCAATTAACGTGTAGTCTATTGAGTGAAGAGCTATTGCCAATGGCTATGGATTTGCAGTACAAATGTTCTTAACGTGAATTAATAATAGACGATGCTCACCAGCCGGAACATTATATTGAATTATTTATATACAAAACCTTGGAGGTATTTTTATTGTTGGTTTTTTATGTATAACTCGTTGAAGTTCCTGTAAGAACCCTCGGTCCCGTATGCTTGATATGCTTAAAATCTCATTGAAACTCAAATGAATAATAAAGTGTCATTTTTTAATAACTCGGAAAGTAAAATGTGTAACAATGGTTGAAAATGATGAAAATCAGAAGCGGTTCAGGGAATATATATCTACCGTAAGGACGCGTTCAATGCTCCTTCCATTGAGCAGCAGGATCGATTTGGCCGAAAAAATGCATCGATATGATGTTTAGCATGTTCATATTTTTAGATAATTTAAAAATAAAGAGGAACAGGAGTTATTATGTATTAAAAAAATGGAGCTTAGCCGTAGTAATTGTCATATGTACAAACCTTTAACTGTGTCGTGATGAACCCGCGTACAATTCTCCTTTTTGTATAGACAATGCTGAAATGGATGGGTAGCTTTAAAAAAAACGTTAATAAAGCGGAGTGAGGCGTATACAAATATCAGTAAAGGGTTGAGATAAGAATCTAATTGAGTGAAATGGAGCGAAGTGAGATTCAAGGAGGCGAAAGGTCGCCTTTAAGGTCATCGATGGACGTGCGTGACAGAATGGCGGGGCTCGTGAGAGAGAAAGAGAGGAAGACCTCATCACTCCCTCTCTCTTGTCTGTGTCCGTCATCTGAGGCGAAGAAGAAAAGTGAAAGGGGAGAGGGGCGAGAGGGTATATAATTGCAGTTTACACCCTACAGAATAAACGAGATAATCACCAGCTCTCGTCTCCTTAATCCCTCGGAAAACATGCATTACCCCTCCCCTTTATTACAACAACAACAACTAGGCTAACCTCTCTCGTTCTCTCCCGTCCCTGCTCCGAGCCACCCCACAGAAACCAGCCCCCCCTGCCCCCCACAGCCGCCGAACCCCCTCAGATATCGTTTTCGCCATGGCCATTGAAACCGTTCCCCGTCACATACACGGACCAACACCAACACTACACCATCCCACCCCTTGCCCGGTTCACTCCGCCGTCATCACTTCCTGTTTACCCTCGGCCCTGCCCCGGCCACTTCCCGGAAAGCGTCGTTCTTTCCGAGGCGCTCTTCGTCGTTTGATTCCGCTTCGATTTTCCTTTGCGTCCATTTTTCCGTTCCTTCTTTTTTCATTCACCCCTTTCATCCGTGCGTTCCGCTCTTGTGGTCGCATCCTCCCCTTTCCCTTTCTTCTCTGCCTTTCTTTCGTTCTTTCCATCCGCAGTATTTCATTGTTATATTTTTTGCTCTCCCACGCGCCCTAGTTTGAGTTTGTGACCGTTTTTCGCCTCTGCCGGAGTAGTGCCAAAGCAATAGCATTCGATATTCTGACATCTGAATTTTATGTCAAAGTTACAGTGATATGTTATTTATGGTTGTTAATTAAATAAATTGTGGCTTTAGTACGTTTTCTAGCCCAAGGGAATATCGGTGCTCCGAATTGGCTTGCACTGCCAGAGTTAGTTTGTTAGAGAGTATCTGATTCTATTTCTAGTTATAAATGCAGAAAATGGACAATGAAACGTTTTATCAACATATCGTAGCTTTATCCTAGCGAGTGGAGTTTAACAGGTAATGCCCAATGTACGTGCATTCCGTTAGAATTTAGTTATTAATTCATTATATGTGAAATAATATTATGTATTTTATGCTTCTGAATTGCAACTAAAATCCATGAATTTGTTAATATTGTTTCCACTCTTCACGTGATAAATGCTAAAGATGAACCTAAATGATAGCACAATATATTTAACCGAACTCTCAAGTCTAATTTAGTACCAGAATCTCTATAGGTCACTTTCTATTTATACTGAAAGTTTATATAATAATGTGATCATAGCATAATTTTGATTTGCCATTTCGTATTGTTATGAAAATATTCTGCGGGTTCCTCACTTTTGTATTGAAGTCAAGTGTGAAAAAATATCTATCCAAATTACAATTTAAAGTAAAACTTAATTTAAAAATTTGATTTTCCATGACGTGACCGTCATTTTAGACAGACTCTCCAAATGTGTTTTGAACGCATTTTTGTCTTTCATAATCTTCCTGTAGGCATTGATTAATACCTTTGCATTTATTTCTTTGACGGAGTTCTGTAAAACATTTTTGAAACTTCTTTCTCAACGAGAGGATGTCGACTATATATATATATATATATATATATATATATAGGTAAATATATATGTACATATCTTATTTGTATCTAATGATGCTGTAAATTAGCGTAACCCTTCGTGCAAATAAGAAAGTAACTATGTGAATGTACAAAATTGCTGCATTTCATTATGAATGCTATGAATTTCTACAAATTACTATTATGCTATTAAGGTTGACATACTTGCCTTAATATTGATAATTTTGGGTTAGTTTTGAACGATTTTCTTTTAGTCAATGTTTTTGCATTGTCTAAATAATATTCATGCGATGTCGTGCTACTGCCTCTGTTAAAACATACTAAAAGTAACTAAAGTGAAAGCAAAATAAAATGCATGAGTAAACGGGACTTTCATTAACTCATGGGATTATATGCTACAAATAATGTACAGGTTATGTGTGTATAATTTAGCATTGGCCACAAAAATATATCTTTCATGGAAATTCGTCAAATTCGTCTGTATTCCCTGATAAATTAATTCCATGTGTATCTATGGCCGCATTTCTGTTTTCCATGATTGAGGAATCCTGATACATTTCTAATCTAAAATACTGAGTAAATCCTCTTTTAAATAACTCAAGTATAATCATTAAAATTAAATGAAAAATATTACTCTGAACTTTGTCATTTCGCTCAAATACCCGGAGTACCCCAAAATTGTTGGAGTGGAGTTGGAGTGAGTTGGAAATACCCTGATGAAATCACTTCAACCGAAAGATACAAAGAAAATCTTAGAACCAGGACGGAATTAATGAGGAACAGCAATATTTCATGAATGCAAGATTTCATTCATCAGCAGGTTAGTGGGTTAATTCTATGTGGAAATTATGACTTGAGAAATTGAGGGCTTCTTAATGGTTTCAAGATTTGGTCAATAGGACGTGTGCATGAAATTTACGACATTCGTAATCTTACAGAATTAGGGTTCTTCTAAGTTCTCCAAATCTGAGAAGTAATTCACGAGATACAAGCGTTTTATACCCATACCGTTTTCCTATACCGTCCCTTAATCCTCACCTCTTTAAATTCGTGTAGGTTAGTGGAATAAGGAATTTAAGTCGTCTTATCCGAAAGTATTACCTCACCTTCCCACACGGCTCTCTCGGGAGAAATGGATGACTATTGAGCGGTTTTATCTGCGACGAATGAAACACTCTCGTAGAGATATGGTCCACTTCCTATCCTAGTCTTTCACGGAACAAGAGGATCTCCGAGTACCTGCTTCCTGGAACGTGCACTTCTCTTTGGAGCAAATCTTATTCTCGCAACACTTTTAGCCTTAGTTTCAAATCTGCTTTAATGCTTAATATTCCGTTTATTGTACCTCCAATTCCTGCTTCCTTCCTCAAACGTGATATTTCTCGTTCGCTCATTGTATTCAGTTTCAATCAGAAATTAGTCCATACCAGTTCACTTTCATTTATCTTTATGTTCTGGATATTTATTCCAAATATCTTTATCCTTTTTTTTGCAGACAGCCATCACGTTTACAAAAAATGTTCACTAAGGAATATCTCTGTTTTTTCATAGTAGTCCGTTTAACGACAAGAAAACAACAATTAAATAACGGCAGCAGATGGGTACCAAGGTGACTTCTGAGCTTTAGATGCCCAGCAGACTAATAGAATCTCTTTTGGAAAGTTTCAAGCAGATGCATTATCTAATAGTCCTTATGTGTTTACCCTTTAGCTGTATAATAAATATAGTTTAGCGGAGTTTAACTTCAACTATAAACCGCGTTATCTTCAAACTTTGTTTTCATGTGGTTTGAAGTATTGAGGTAAAGCACAAGAGGGAAATAAAGGGATTTACATTCGCATTCATAGGTACTACCGTGAAATTAGAATATGCACATTTGCTCTGAAGTTGGTTCTTTTAAACTAATATTTGTGTTTTATTAATATGCTGCAACCGGCATAGTATTTTAACCACCAGATATTCCAAAATACTTTGATTTTACAAAATGATTTGCATAATTTTCTCCGCATGCGCTAGAAAATGTATCGCGTACATTAACGTCTGAATTATAAAATTCACGATTGAATTGAAATACCTACTGTCATTGCTAAGCTTTGATATGTGTTCTAAGGACAGCGCAAAACATTGTAAAATAAATGCAAAATATTTCAATGAGTAGATAATAAAATATTCAGCGAAATACGGGTTTCTCTGCAGTCTATTCGTGTATTCTTTGAAAACATATGGACATTTCTAATTCATAGACATAGCATTCTGAAACGTCATAACAAAGAAATATTGCATTCTTCAAATCATTACCATAGAAATATAAATACGTAATACAGGTTAACTCCTTGTACCAGCTAAATATCGGGAAGTATTAAGTATAATTGTTGGCCAAGAACTATTCGTTAACAAAAAGAAGAATACTTCAGACTATAGACTGTTCCTTTAGCTTCAATACTTTTCATGTCATGATACTTTGTGATGATTGGGAATTGTGTAATTAGTCAATAAATTAAGAATGCTTCTAAATAATTTATTCACATTAAAAATTGTCATATATTATAGTGCCTATCTGGCTCACTGTCAACGAAAAATTCACATTTAAATCTTTCCATTTCAAAATTCATATTTTGGATTGTAGAGTGTATTAGTTTAATGTGGGTATGCTTGAGAACTGAGACAGGGTATCTGCGGTTTTATAAACGATAAATAATGAATAGGTGCATATATCACTAGAGAGTATATTAGCTTCATAAATATTTTTTATATCATTTACGATGTATTTTCTAGAAAGTAATTTGCATAAAATTATCCTGATACTATCGGGACTGTGTTTATCATATCTAGGAAAGATAATTATCGGAAATTGAATGAAATAATGAAAGAATTAGTTTTTCCAAATTAATTGATGTGCGCAGTTCAAGAGCTACTCAGTGTTTTTCAACCAACTACCTCACATAAATCATATCATATAATAGGGAAATAATAGGGAACTAGTAATTTCATCATGAGCGACGAATTTTTCAAGGAATCACGGATTACGATGGAGAAAATTCTTAGTTAAGGTTTTGATGCTAGGAGTTGGCTAATATTTCTGAAGATAACAGAAGATAAAAACTTTGAGAAACTTGATGAATATAGAAGTTTTACTGCTGCTGCAGAAGTTACTTTATTGAAAATCCTTTAACCTGTACTAGGATTTCATTTAGGAAATGTTGGCAAATTTTTGCACTGAATCTTCGACAATAGAAACAGAAATGTAGTCAACGATGACATTATTAAACTTATTTTACGATCGTATAGTTTTTCTCACTCGTATTACTGCTAAATTAAGTCGCAGAAGTATCGACGTTCTCATCTCACTACTGTTATTTTGTACTACAGCTGCGCATAATAATTCAAATCTATAAACACATAGTAAGCTGCAGTGACAGTGCATCATTCGATTACATTTTGAATTTTAAAACTATAAATTGTGTCAATATTTTTCCATTACCGATGTATACTTTTGATGGAAATAAATACCTTCGCAAGTGACATTTTTTAATACGATCCCTCAGTTATACTTCTTGATTTAATATGCATAGGTAATATATGTATTCATGCACTGCCATTGTCTTTGCACACTGAACTCTCAAGCTTCTATATTGAAGACTAAGTGACCTTACTCATGGAAGGCATCTTAAAGTATATTCACCGTGCGTTGATTCTCTACGGTCTAGCATTCTTTGCGTAATAACAGTCTATTTCACCGTTGCAATCGCAGCCTACAGTAAAGGTAAACGAGAAACTCAAAATGTCAACACTTTTCGTTTGAGATAACGAGACTAATGAAGCACCACCTCCTCTGCACAAATGAAAAACAAAGATGGGAATAATCAAATCGTTTCCTCGACAACTCTGAGCCTAGAGCAGAGAGAAACGCTGCTTGCTTCGCTGTATAAAATATCATTCTTTCCGTATAATACGTAAGAGATTTCAATAATAAAAGTATTTAATCTAAACCCCGGATATATATATTTATTCAAACGGTTCTGTTGTCCCCCACGTTGCCAAGGAAATAAAAGTAAAAAAAATGCTTTATCCTTTTCGTGTTTACATTCGAATGTTTCCTTCTTTATTATTTTATTATTTTTTTCACTCCACTCAACTCCATCCGCATTCATTTCTCATAATCCCTAAAGACGCTGGCCTAAGTGGTGCAGTGAGTGAGGCCCATCGCCCCTCCCCTCCCTCCAGTGCCCACCCCTCTCTCCGAATATACACCGTCTCCCAACTCCTCCTCCCCTCCCACCTTCCTTTCCCCCCCCCCACAAACACCCTCCGCGACCCTCCTCCATCTCTCCATATATTTCCCCTCTTCATAACTCGTGGGAGGCAGGGTTGGGGGGAGTTGTGGGGCGGGAGGGGTGAGTGGGAGAGAGGGCTGAACGAGAAAACGCTGCGTTGGAAGAAGGGGTTTGTTGGCGCTGCTAGCGTTTTGGAGAGGAGAGCCAGAGGGAGAGGAACACGAGAGAAATACGGAGAGGGATGTAGGGAGAGGGGAAAAAGCAGCAACCACCGGATTCCCAGGAGAAGCGAGAGATGGAAGGAAACAGCGAACGCAGAGGAGGAAGAGGGAAGGGAGGGATGAGGCCTCCGTGTTTTTTGGAGGGTGGCGGTTCCGGGGGTGGGGTGGGGGGGGAGAAGGCGAGGTAGCAAGGCGAGGTGGCGGGTGGTTTTTTGCGAAAGAAAAGGCAGCGAGAGGGTTAAAAAAGAATTGTGGGTGGGGGGGGGGGAAGGCGGAATGGCGGGAAGTAAGGAAGCGTGGAACAAAGGCGAGGAGGGATGAGAGGAGGGGGAGGAAGGGGGCGCAAGGGGGAGAAAGGGGTGGAAAGGCGCTTCGCGAGAATTTATCCAAGCGCATGTGAAATTCTTTGATGTGCGTACCTTGGAATTCTTATCGAAAAGCATTGTTACCACCGGGCGTGGATGGTGCTCTACGCTAAGCTTGGAGAACGCTCGCTTCAAAATCCCTACCTCCGGTTCGGATGCTGATGAGCTCGTCAAAATGGACGAAGTAAGTTCAACGTGTAGCTCTTTAGTGCACTTATTACATTCGCAGGTAAATTAGTCTAGTTCCTTGTCATAATTGTTCAAAAATAGTTTCAAAGCCTCCTCTAATAACTTATTTCTCTTAATGCCACGTTTTTACGCTCAGGGAACTCGCGAACAGCAACTAACGTTATCATACCTGGAATCAGCAGTTACTGCAAAATTACTTGGGCACTCACATGCGTCTTTGCTTAGAATATGGTAGAGTATCAAATGATTGCACAATGGAGTCGTGCTATCCTACCGAGAAATGGAAATATTGGGGAATGAGTAATTAAGTACTGGTAGGATATTGACCTCCAATATGTAGAACAATGAAATAAAAGAAAAGAGCAATAAACCAGTAAATTAAATTAAAGATAAATCCAATTTTTCTATAGATTTTCGATGGGAAAATTGTATTAATTTTTAGTTTTGAACAACGAAGGAAAGCAAAAGGCAAGCAAACGAAAGAAAAAGACAAAGCATATTTATTTTTTATTACTGCCTATGTAGTCATTGAGTCCATTGTTAAATTGGCGCAAAATGGTCTTTATGGTTCTTTGTTCCGTGTCGAAAATTTTTATCCTAAAGAAATATGATTAACTTCAGTTGATGGGAATGCATGATTTTTAGCAATATTATTTTTCAGTTCACTGTCAACTCTTCTTCATTGAACAAATATTTTTTGTGAACTGCATGAACTCCCAATGCATGCAAACGTTTAACAATGATTTATACAGTTCCCATATAAGTAAATTCTTACCACTTTTTCAGGATTTAGCTAAGTTGGACCAGGCACATTAAGAGAGGATGCGTGATTATTGGTGTAATTTACTTACCCTATTGCCCAAAGTCGTGTAAAATAAACATTATATTTCCTAAGAACAAGAAATATCCCCTAAATGTCGACTAACAAATATCATTCATCACCTAAGCAATCTCATTCAAATCTGTTGATCAAGAAAATACCATTTGTATACCAATTAGATGCGTGAGAGTTACAGTTGAAATTCCATCACAATTTCTCGTCTTGAAGACACACACATTCTTCAAGATAGGTATTTTATCCCAGACAATAGCGCCAAATAACTTTTTTGTGTTTTGAACTCAGTCCTGGTATTTCAAATCCATTTTGTTTACTGTCCTTTGGAAATCTAGGCCTTGCAGTTACTGCCGTGCCAGGTGCGATTTTCGAGGATATAAAATTGAATCTGCAGAACAAGGAACACTTTTTGGTGATGCACGAAGAAAAGGTTCCGAGAGGCACTGCCTGTCTGCACGCGATCTTCTTTCGCGCATTCTTTTGTGAACTGTGTCATATTTCTGATGCATATTTTACTTTTTGCTAGTTCTTTTGCTTCTTGTTCCTCGGTTTCACGTCTACAGCTGGCCCACGAATAAATAGCTACCTGGATGGAAAAAGCCTTTCCTCACGATATTTATTTTTCTGATTTTTCGGTGGCCATTCCAAGAACTTAAAAAATAAAAATACTCATTCCGAAATGAAAAGCCATTGCATTGAATCTGTGCATCGGATTTTATACCTAAGGTTGTTTATTATAAGTCTATAGTTATTGTTTGCCACGAAGAACTGCACACTCGGATGATCGATGTGGAATTTTATTAAGTTTCTTCCTTGAATCACAACTCCTCCTTGCAACTCCTTATCTAGATAACTACTTGAGTGTCCGAGATACCAAAAAGAATGTTTTTTTTCTGAGTTACACGAAGTTTAGAGAGTATAATTTTAAATTTAGTAAAAAACATACACAACGATCTTAAATGACACCATCTTTAATTTTTTTAAGATTAAAATAAGAGCTACTTGGAAAAAGGTGTAAGTTACATGAAAGAATTTAATCAAAGGAGTTTAATTTGAACAGCGTCATGCCTATAGTAATCCTATGTAGTTGAAGAGATATCAATCCTAAATGCAAGAATTTAGAAATACTAGCAATATAGGACCTTATTCAATAGAAGATATTGTATTTCTCTTTTTAAACGCAGTTAACACCACACCATTATGAATGTGAGACCTAACGGGACTATCAAGAGTTAAAAGTGGAACTTCTACAAGAGAACTTTGCCAGTAATGTACCGTAGGAAAGCTTATCTGAGTATTTTCCGAAAAGCTACGATGCCCAGCCACGCAAAAACGTCAACTGAACTCATGGACATATGAATCTGAATTCTCATGTTTTTAATTATTTTACTACTCTGCGCCTGAAAATATAATAAGGATACAAAAAACCTTAATTCTATTGCGGCTCCATGAAAGAAGAGAGACATGCTAAAAGATGTACAGTTCTATAAGAATTCACTTTTCTATTTAATCCTTGAGTTTGCTTTTCGATTACGCCAACAACGCCTATTTCATGGCAGATCTCACCTGTCTAGTACGTTCTAATTGTTAGATAGTATTTCCTACTAGTGCCCGCGATGTTATTATTAAGTCAATTCACTTCATCCAAGGCAAAGGAAGAATTCAGTGGGCTATTCCTTCAGATTGCGATGAACAGTCTTTAGTATCATTTAAAAGGAAATGCTCCATGTCTTTTGTAAGAGCCAGCAGCATACATAAATAAGAATCACTGAGGAGGTCATCAGGTTCTAATAAAAAAAAAGAAAATGGTCGAAACTATTTGTATTCAAGAATAAAACAGTAAGAAAGGGGACTAATCACATGGGAGAGAACTCTCCCTGCAAGTCTTTATAGGTTCCTTCGAGGAGGATTTACCGGTTCTACGGAATAAATGAGTAAACCTCAAGTTCGTAGAGATAGGAGGAAGAACTTTTGAGTGAGAAAATATTTCACCCGCTGATTCATCGTGGAATGATATTACATGGGAAGCAATTGAAATTAAGGAAGATTCCTAATAACTTTAATAGAGATGATACTCATTGGATGAACAATCACTCGCTGTCCAACGTTTAGAAACGCGTGTTGCGCGATAAAATAAACACAAAGAACGACAACCAATTGCGACGGACCTTACCCCAACGGATGATGCTTATGAAATGGACAAACTGCATTTCCATTTCACTTCACTGACCTGAAGAAGCCGACTGCAATGCCGGCGAAACTGCAGTCCCAGCGCAATGGACCTACTTGGAAAGAGACCCGGATGACATACAACTTCAAATTCGTATTAAATTTCTGGGAATCAGGCCCTAAATATCTTGGTTGTTTTTCTTTTTGATTGTTTACTTCACGCATCGCATAATTGGTGGTTTCTTGGAAGCTTTTAATGAACAAGGAAATATAAATTGCTAGCTCTTAATTGGATACGATATCGTCAAGGAACTCGCTAGATTCTCAGTTCAACTCGGAACGTAATTTCAAGTTTCTTGGGCAAAATGTTAGCCTTGGGCAAAGTGTCTTTGTGCTGTGAGCCATGGTAATTGGTTTCCTCAATGGGATCACCAATCAGAGCTTTGGAGCCAGTAGTTTGATCCTTCAACATGGATACAATTTCCGCTCAAGGTTTGATAAGTGCTCTCGTCCGAAATATTCGTGAATGGCTAGGCAAACCGGTCAGCATGCAGTCCGCGCCCTCTCTCTCCAGTAAAGTTCTTAGCAGATCGAGTAGTAAACGCGCAGCTAGTTCGCAGACCTACCTTTGAAAAGCAGTCTTGAGATAGCAAACTTCTGGGTGCATGGCGCTCACCCTAGCTCTTCGCAGGTTGCAACGAAGACGATGCGAAATTCAACGCGAGGAAGCCGAAGTGGAGAGGACAAGAAGAAACAATTTTCCATTAGCCTCGAGGAGAAATACAAGTTTGAGACGTCACGGAGGCATTTCCGCAAAAGGTCTCTGCTCATCCCACTTCGCTTAGTGCGAGAGCATTCGGGCATGGATGCGGCGCCCACTGGGGTTCGAACGGCGGCGATCCTAAGCTCTGCTCTCGTCTCGTGTTGCCTCGACGACGAAAGCTTCGTCCCAATGGACGAGCGGCCAATGGAGATGCACCTCCAAATTGCTCGCATCCAAGTGGGGCTTTGCCGCATACGTGCTCCTCTCTCAAATAAAAGGAAAACATGCTCTCCTCTTCCTGGGGGCGCCTCGAATGTATTCAGCCGGTCATCACCGAACGTCGTGCGCCCTTTCAGCGCTCTCCCCTGAAAGGTTGTTGGGTTAAAATCTCAGACAGCGTATTTCGCAGTAAAACGAGCGGAATACATTTTATAGCTTTACTGAAAACTTATTTTCTCACCGGATGTTGGCGTACATTACGTTTTCATCAAAGACAGAAACCACGACACTTGACTCCTGCTAAATAAACCCAACGATAACGAGATACTTTTCATGACGCCGTGCTGTGAACGGCTCATCCTTTTATTTGAATTTTACGGTAGGAAATATTTTCTGAAAGAGTTTGATTATATTTTATCTGAGAGCCTTATAGTACCTACTTCGCAAACTAGGTCTAAACTACACATAAAAGTCAAATATGTATACATATTATTGTAAAATGATCCTTTTTCCAATGTTAAATCTTTTATTTTACATTCATTTTAAATTTGGATCAGGTGTGAAGGCCACCCTCAAAAACGCTTGGCAATTGTAGTCGCATATATATGTTTCGCGAAAAATACGTATTTTAACTACATTTTATTAAAAACTAGGGCACTGAATTAGAACCCGCCACTGTTAGGCGAATTGATACAAAATTCTAGCATATTGTGCGTTGTCCTGGGGTTTTAACTAGTCTAAACGTCTATTACACAGCTCCTGGTACTGATTTTACACTCTTCATTTTGCTCGAATGATCGATATTCGAACCTCTTTACTCAGTAGCCTGTGTTCTTTTGGAGTGTATTGCAGTTACTGCGAATAGAACTTTTCTGCTCTCCATCTTTGGATTTCTCCAATTGAGGCTTTTGATTTTGCCCCGATTGCTCTAATATAGAATCCCCATTTAAATTTCACTCGGTTAGTTCTGAATGACTTCCTGCACTCGAAAGAGCCCTTTTCTTATTACTCAAGTTCCTCGGTTAAAACGTACTATTAAACTCCACAGCATTATTGAAGGCCTTTCGTAACATTCATAGAAGTTAATAGATACTCACAGGAAAAGGAACCAATGAATTTTATGAGGTGATTTGCTCCTTTGATGTAGTATAACGAACGTATAACATCCATCGATAAGGACGAAATTCGTCCTCTACTGGTGAGTGGCAATAGGGACGATACGGATTATCCGCAGGTAATCAAGATGGGATCTTAACCAATTTCCCGAAGCCCGCATCCACAAGACGCCATGGTTTATTCATATCCTCACCGCTACTGCAGCGCACCTCGGCCCGTCCCGCAATGGACCGCGGGCCATCGAGCGCACCGCCGACTGGGACATGGGGATCTATTTTTGGGGGAGAAGGCACACGGGTTGATGGCGGCTGAGAGGGATATATATTTCTCGAAATGTTTCGGATGACATGAGGGGGAGGGGGGGCGACCGGAAGGAGGGGATGGCGACCGCGAAGGTGCGGGGTGAGTGGGGGGGGCGGGAGGGGCAGGATATTTGGGGTCGAAATCGTCGTCCGCTTGTGTGGGAGGATGAGTGGGGGTGGGGGGGAGGGTTGGAGTGACGAAGAGGCGTATGTTGCGGGGGCAGTTTGGGTGGGTAGCGGGGGGTGGAGAGTAGCGCGGCACGGGGAGGGGTGAGGTGGCCGAGGTGCTTCCCCACTCGGGTACGGAGGCGGGCGTTTGGAAGATTAGAAATCCTCTTCTGACGCTGGAATGCTCACATAAACCTGTGCATTTGATCACCTAGGAACCTAGTTCTAGACCACCATTCTTCAACGTTTTCACTGCTGCGGTTTTGTGAAAATTGGGGAAACATTTCCTTGGTAGGATAACGGCTAAGGCTAAATGCTTAATAAATAAGATGATACTTTATTTATTTAATCTAATGGTCAAGGATTCTTTACGCTAAGCTACTAGTGAAAGTCGCATCCTGTTAAGGCAGTTACGACGGGCAAAGCTGCGTATATGATGATTTTTATCCTACCGATTCGGGGTAATTTTACCTATAGCTTCATAAAAATCAACAGCAATAAACTATTATGTGCTACGATTCTGTCAGATTTTAATTTCACTTCAATTCTTTTTATTAACAATGTATTTCAATTTTATGTATCATCAGATTCAAGCTTCTGATACCTTATGTTATTAGGAACAGACTCATGTCTTCCAATCCATATGGAATAATACCTCCACTCGCCTGACACCAACATTCATGCGAGCCTCATGAAAAAGTCGGCTAAGCTCCGGTAGTCACGGCCATGCTATAACATGCGGACACTATCCCGGTAATTAATGCGTATTGATTTTTCATGCTTATAAATTGTCAAAAAATAGGAAATATGACCGGAAGACCGAAGAATGAACTTAATACGAGAAACTTCAGTGGATAAGCTCAGAGTGAGATCCAATACCGCACAGTACTATTAATGTGCAAAGAGAAACGAGATTAGAATTGGTGGAAAACATTGATTCCCCTGACCGATGCTGAAGAGCGTACACCTAGTGCGTAGACATAAGAGCTTATCTGCTGATTAGCTCACCTGCCAGAAGATCCGTGAAGAATTTTCTCGGTATAATTTTATCATTCATTATTATCGCAGTAAAAATAATTTTACACAAATTAAATTGTTAATACACTTAAACGGATGAATTTCCACATAATCTTACGGGGATTTCTACAAAAGTTATCGGAAATCAGAAATACCATGCTACAGATTTAGCAAGATACTCGTATTTAGATTCCCCTCTTCGCGGTCAAAATCATTGCTCCAAACCCTTTCCAGTTCAAGATTCAGAGCAAAGTATGTTAAAAATGTCCTGTCAATCAAATAAGAATACATGTCATACTCAAGATAGATGAGGATATCTAAAAGTTTTATGCTTAGTTATGCCTCAGATTGGTGTTATGGTTAATCATTTAGTTAGTCAAAATTTCCCAATTCAGTCTTAAACTAACCAATATATTTCAATTGGAAACACATGTAAAACCAAACATACAACTTTTCTATTCCGCATTTGGAACAAGTAACGGATTATGTCTTGTTTGATAAAATAATTGCGAAAATTAAAAGTTTCTTTTGTTCTTTTTTCATCAAAACAATTGTATAAATTAGTACCTGAGAGTGTGTCATACATTTTGGGAAATAAATTTTAACATACCACAGAGTACTTGTACATGTTACTCATAGCGTACGTTATAGGAGAAATTTATAGTCGGAAAGCTATTTCGCAATTTGAGTATTTAATGCATTTTATGGATAGTGTACGTTACGGAATAAAAATAAAGATCATTTATTTACCACCAACCATTATTTACCATTTACAACCAGCGCCATACAACCCCATAGCCATTAAAAAAAAAACACAGTTTAGCATTTTAGAATTAAAACTTAAGCTGCCTACTCTTAAGCATTTCAGCTTGATCACGATCTTGTTGTAATTATAAGATTTTTACTTCCTGGTTTCAAGAGCCTTTTCCTTATGTGTATAATGAAATGCAAAGCGTTTCATCAAATGCGAAAAGAGTTTCATCTTTTGTTATGGGTCTGCCTCTTCCTTGTGTTTTTGTTCTTTCTAGAGAAACGTTACACGTGTCGTAAAAAATACGTATCATAAACTTTGAAATTTTGTGGATTTCTTCTGAGCCTCTCGTTTCTGAGTACATGCTTGGTTCAAAATGATACCTACGTGCTATGAAATGATCCCTTCTTATTATATGCTGTGAACTGGCAGTCAATAAATAATCGACATATATACAGACAGCGAAAAAAGATTAAAGTTTTGAGTTCAATAGCATTGGATCTCTAAATGCTACAGCGTTTAACTGTTCTGGTTATAATTTTAAAATTTTATTCCCTAGTTACAGGTGGCATTTTCTTGGGTACTCCTTCCAACTTCCTCAAATGTGTGGTGAGTTAACCTCAGTTGCCACTCTATGCTCTGCTGAAGTCACGTAGGTCGTTTGTGAAAAACATAATAAGACGCATGCGGTGAACAAATTTGAGGTGCAATACTTGCAATTTTGAAAGTTCCTTCGGGTTTCCTGCTGCTATATAAAAGCCGGCTTCAAAATGACTGCCAGGGTTATTTTATTTTCAAAGAAAGCAAGCTAAATTAAGCTACGAGTGCGTTTGTTAAGGCCCTAGTATATACTTCACTTTCATGTGGAAATATTTGTTGGAGATTCCTACTTAAGTCCTAGGTTTTCCTTAAACAGCAAGTAAAGTTAATCGTTTCAGTAACGTGTATAGACGGTAGAATAATTTTCCTTTATTATTTTAGAAATCTATTTTCACGATGCATATTTAACATCCTTTTCTGAATTTGTATTTCTCTTTAGTGCCTATTCGGCATATTTAGGATCCATTGTATACCTATTTTCGTCTGAAGGATTGAAATTATTCTAGCTGCTAATAATGTGCGTAAGGTTTTCACAAATATGATTTGTATTTGTCTAAAGAATACTATTAATGCTATCACGATGAATTTCCGTGAATTCCTATTAGAGATTATGCTGAAAAATTGTTTACATATACTTCACATCAAACAAATTTACATTTTTACTCAAAATGAGTCTAATTTTCTTCTATAGGCCCAGGAGTATTGGCCGTAGCATGCTTTGCGAAAATAAAAATAAGCTCAAGTCATCGAAGAATAAATTCATGAATAGTATATAACTGCTACCTGCCTTGGTAAACAAAAGTATATTAAATAGATGGCTGAACAATATTAATGGCCAATGAGGTGCTGGTTTATTTATTTGATGTTTGTAATTCCATCTTTCATTCGATCAAATATATGTTTACCTTGTGCTCCTGGCAATGAATGCTAGAATATGTATTAATAAAATCTTGTATTTGCTTTCAACCTAACCCAATTGAGCTCGTTAAATGACCTCGCTGGGTATGTACGAATTGCACTCGATGTAATTATTATGGCGTCGTTGACTGCCGCCAGCAATGTGGGTATATCCACTCTTTTTTCTGTATGAAAGGTATAGAAAGCGTAAGTGTGGTGTTAGCATTAGGGTGGGGTTGTCATAAGCATTAAACGCACTAAATGGCTAGCGCACCAATGCCGGACAATATTTTTCTAACCTTAAGAGATATTTGTACCGCGACAGTGCGCCCGTAGTCTAATCTTGTGAAAAAACGGGGAATTTTAGATCGTATACGAAAATGTAATGGTCCACGCAAAGCGGTGCTCGACAAGATGTATTCCCAAGAATCGCGTGTCGACGCGCCGTGTCCTCTTCGATCCCGTCCTTGGACCCGCTCGTAATGCCCCAAGGGCGTCTTTGGGGTCGGAGCGTGAGAGCGGCAAATGAGGGTCCAGGGCTTGCTTGCTCAACCGGCCGGGGTGGATGATGTCTTTTCGCCGCGGTTCATCCAGAATTTGAGTGCACTGACGGGTGGATGTTAAGTGGGGCGGGGGAGGGAGGGGAAGATGTGTGGGGGAGGGTGGGTAGGAAGTAGGGGTTGGAGGAATGACTGGGGAGGAGATGATTGAGCGCTCAGTTGAATGGGGTGAAGAGAGGCGTGACGTAAGTAGGGGAGGGATAGGGGTGGGGGAATAGGGGGTTTGGTAGGGTGTGCTTGAAAACGGGTTGGAATGGACGGTTTATATAAATATATACAAAAAATGGAGAGTGTTTGGAGGGGTGAAGGCTGGAAGGATTGAGGAAGAGAGAAAAAACGATTCACTGCGTGGCTGGGAGCTCAAGTCCGAATGGCTTTCGTGTCCTCTTAATGTGGCGGGTTTGAAATTTTTAAGTGTATAGATTTTCTTCATAATTACAGTATTTGTTCCTTTAATGATGGTATAAAATTCTACGAAAAAACATTTGGGGGTTTACGAGTTGTAAATGTAGTTTTTGAGATACTTAAGGTTTTTTTTATCATGGGGCCTTATGGCGCACACCGCTTCGTAAGAGTCAATTACGTATTATTTACGTTTTAACCATACAGATTTTCACCAAAACCTGAAATGATGTGGATAGTGGTCTGCAAGTTCCATCCTGAGAAAATCAACTGGTGTTATCGACTTATTAGCTCCGTATGTACGATAGAAATAAAACATTCCTTACATTTTCAAATATTGCGCGCTAAGTTTCGAGGTGCATTTGGCAACGTTGAATCGGACGAAGGGAATTATTGGAATTCAGGATTCCGCAGCAGACAGCCCATCATAAGCAAATCATGTGTAAATATTATTTTAAAGTATAGAATATTTATTATTTTCATCGGGTCATTTATATTGGCGTTCGAACAGG
Organism: Pyrrhosoma nymphula; assembly: GCA_963573305.1. Lineage (NCBI taxonomy): Eukaryota > Metazoa > Arthropoda > Insecta > Odonata > Coenagrionidae > Pyrrhosoma > Pyrrhosoma nymphula. The sequence goes on from OY754328.1 coordinate 150,217,613, forward strand.
ACACGTATTAATGCTAATATAACATTTTGGATATATGTTCGCGAGTACATTTGTATAAAATACTACGTTATGACCGATAATTTTGTAGCAGTTATCGAAAAGGCAGTAAAATTATCTAGAAGCCACTTCAATAGCTAAAATATATCAAGGGTAAGAAGTCAAAACTCTTGAATTAAAACTTTAATTTTCCGTTTATAGTGAAATTAATTCATCTAAGTGATTTAATTTATTCCTCTAAGTCAAATTAAACAAAATTTATATCAAGAAGAACGTAGAAATCTAGCTCCCTAACTGATAATGTAATTTCCAACCTTGAATGTGTTGTGGAAAAAACTACGGTGCTTAAAAGCAGCACATTTGATCATCTCCTTTTATCATCACGGGTTAAAATAGACTCTTGCGCATATTGGAGAAAAAAAGTTACTATCTTTACTGACGCCAAAACAAACTGGTATTTTGAATATTGCGTCCGAACTTTCCCGAGTCCAAAAATCGATCATGCATGCACCAAACAAATTATTAAAAAAAAGCTTCCAGGATAATCTTGAGCATTCCTTAAATGTTGCATTTACTCACACAATAAAATGAAATCAAATAATAAACCATGTGTCAACGATGAAATATACTTCTACTATAATTTTATCAAAAGTTTTTAAAACATTTACATACACCAGTAGAGCAGTGGTAGCAGCTTTGGCATTTCCATCAAACACATTGTGTCCATTTATTTCCGATTTACGGCTGGTAGATACCTCCTTTATCATGAGACAGGATCGAAACCGAGCAGAGAAAGTAGTCGCCAATCCAAACTTTCTTTCCCCAACAACGTCCTTGAAGGACAAGACTGTATTACAAATCTTGAAATCCATTTCCTCGCCAATTAGCGCGATATCAACTACTAAGGGACCGTCTACATTAACCACAGTAAACTAGAGTCGTCATCCGCATCTTCAGTTTCAGCGCCTCTTCATGAAAAGGGATTGCTTAGCCCTTCTTTCAAACTCCTTCTTCGAAACAAACTTCCCTTTGCTCCTAAAAACCGAAGAAATCTTGAAATGTTTCCAAGACAGAGCTTCGAAAGGACCAAAGCAACTCTTCACCAAATTTCTCACTGAATCACCAAGAACAATCCAACAAAATCGTGGAAAAACGAACGCACTAGAAACCACAACAAATCACACCACCACGAAAATAGCACAAAAACAATTGCCTACACTACAGCAGTACCGAAAATCAGGATGCGCGTTGTTTCCGAGTAAAAAAGAGAGATTAAATAAATGGTTTAAACAATTGTGAAAGATTTAATGTAATTTTTTAATAAATTAAAAATTTAAACGCTTAATGACAATTATTTCGTCGCCGCAAAAAAATATCCGAATGCCCGTAGCACAAAGATATAAACCTTTTCAATCCAAATACAAAAACCAACATCTCCAAGGTCTAAGGATTTGTAAGCAGTGACAACATTCAGGTTGCCTAGAAACAGTCAACTTAAGTTTTATGTTATGTTTCATGTCAATATTTAAATTTAACAGGGAAAAATTTCATTATGACTTGAGTACCTAGTTAAGGCTTTCGGATAAAATATTGTGTAATTTAATGATGTCCAAATAATTTTTCAGTGCCATTGAAATTATATGAGCACTAGTTCTCACTAGTTCAATGGCTCACGATTACCGAACCAGCCACCTTCAAATGGCGCCAGATCAGTGTAGCGGCATCGTTTCGTTTGGGTTCGAGTCTCACCTTTTTACCCCTGCTCCAGATGTACACGGCGCTGCCAAGTGTCGCATCCCTTAAAAACACAAGATCCCGTTTCCCACACATTCGGAACAGGAAATGGAGCATTCCTAGCGAGGTGACTGAGCCACTAATGCTCGGAGTGATGGAGGCGACTCTCCAGGCTGAATTCGAATTCTCACTTGAGGTTATTTTCGCAAGAAATTATTTTAAAATGTATCACTTAGATGTGATATTAACAGTAATCCAATAGGTGCCTCTCAGACACGCTTTAAAAAAAGATTTGCTATTCTGGAATGTATGTAGGCTTTTTCAATGCCATTAGGTGATATCGCGATATTTCGCCTCATCCCATTCTTATTCTCATAAATTTGGTATATTTGTTAATGTAGTAATTTAATAGGTTTCCATTTTGTTTTTCTAATATTCGTAATCACTAAAATGGGCTCACATGATGATGATGCTCGCATGGTTTTTATTGAATCGATATATTTATTTTGGAAAGTAGATGGAAATGTATTGGAAATGGACTCGCTCAATAATACGCATATAGTTATGCATTTCGTGGATATGGATTACATTTCAGAGTCTGAACTTCAATTGTACTGAAAGTGGAATGGACTTAGAAAGCTCTCTAATCTCAGCAATGTCCCTGGTTTAATTGAGGATCCAACCCGTGGTTACTCATGTATGCATAAGATTTTACTCAGGTTCCAGAGCTTTATGCCTTGTAGCGCAAGGAAAATGATGCAGGAAATAATAATTTTCCCGAATGAATCAATACAAAATAAGTTCAGGATTTAACACAGTTGCCTTTTACTTTCAATGGAGGAGAAACATTTTCCATAGAAACGTTCAAACATTCACAGTTATATAATTTGCCACTATACCAGTGCTATCACCCTCATCATGAAAGTTAAGGAGAAAAGGTAAGAAGTAGCTTTTCTGCACTATAAAACCTGTCGCACCTTATTCAATGTTTAATTCTTCCTCGACTGTAATGAATGTATTTGGAAGTAAATTCTGCCATGCAGGAGTAACAAAATATTTAAACTTAAATTTCCTATAAGTCGGAAAATGCGGTCCTTATTCGTGCAACGTTGGACTTAATTTATATCTTGAGTGATCAATTGCAAATACTAAATGCTTAAGAGCACGATAATAGTTCTCTGGCTCTAAGTGAAGGCGCAACTAAACTTTACAAAGCTCTTTATTTGTTTTTCATGTACTAAATCATGAAATATGCAGTGGTACAGTTACCGTTTAATTTATGGCACAGAGAGAGCTTGCGTAAAAAGGACGACAAAGCACTATCACAGAGCCAGGAACTCGCTTTAAGTAAAATTCAGATTGGAGTATCCACTTAAAGTTTCCGCGTATATCACTAAGGACTCACAATTTCCCTAATATTACTTTTGTACATAATATGCATAGAATATCCAATTTCGTATGCAATTTAAAAGCAGTCACATAATGTGAGGGATATTTCAGCGTTTTAATTTTTTCATCTCTAGTAAGGGGTACATAATTATTTGCACTCAAAATTACTGTCCTCTAAAAATTTCAGCATTTCAGCCAGGAACTTAAAGCAATGAAATTTCAAACCTTCCTCTGTATTTTAACCTTATCTAATTTTATGGAGCTTAGATCCATACGCTGTTTGAAATATCTTCACTTCTCCGTATGAATATGTTGGATTTCTTTAAGTGACAATGTGATACTTTGCCAGAGTTCTTCTCCTAATATGCAATGTCATATTCATTCACATAATTATCAAGAATCATAAAAGCATACGCAAAAATTAATCAGCAGATCTGCTATTGTTAATTGTACCTTCTAAGGTATCTCATATGCTTACATAAGAAATGAAAATTAAATAATGTTTGTAAAACCTCATCTGAAAATTACTATATGCTACATATTTTATAATAATTACAAAAGGATCGTAGGAATGCTCAGACTTATCATTATTTTAAAGAAGATTATTTTTTAAATCACGCATAAACGAACTAATAAACTTTTGCTGTAATATGATGGTTAATGTGAGGTTTAAATTATTTTTTCATATCATCTATTAGCTGGAACTAAGGCTAAAGGTAAATTCAATTAGGCCATTCTTATCTTGAGATTTTAAATCTGCAGACCCAGTCGGGACCTTGCCTGTCCCTGTCCTAACCCTGACCTGGATTAAATGAACCTCAAGTCCCCTTCCTCTCCCGCCCTGGTGGCCACTCAATCCCTTGAAATAAAAGGCTTCTTTCCGGTTGAAATGCGGGGGTTGGTCCCAAGGGGCAGTTTTCTCGGATATCCGCGCAACGGGTACGATTGGTTGTAGCACTCTGGGTGTCGTGTAAACTTCGGCTGCGGTGGAAATTCAGGATTAAACAGTGATTGCATGTCCTGTTTATCCCGGGAGAGAGGTGGGTTAGCATCGTGAGACCTTCTCGGGCTTCCGCGTGTTCACTTCGGAGGGCATTAGGTTCTGCCAGATTCTTCGCCGTTGCCACGATTTTTGGCTTCCAAACTTACCCTTTGCAGTTCCCCAACCAGATTTAAATTTCTCTTATAATTACACTAATTTCAGTTCTCATTTACCTGTTGTAGTGCTTATAGGAAAAGGAATGATTAATTTTATTTTTAATTAGAAATTCCTATGCTTGAGGAAACTTGGGGATTTTTGAGGGGAGAGAGACATGTAAATAGAACGGGAAGAGTTAACGGATAAAAATATGCAAAGATTACCAGTTCTTGTTTTTTGCTTAACGGGAGAGAATTGGAATCACCGTGAAACAATCTCAGTGATTGAAGTTTAAAAAGTGCGTTGAATAAGGGAGCAAATGTTTATTAAAAATAGGATGATAGTTGATAGGTGAATAATGAAGATAATGAGTTTATGAACTAAAATGAATGCATACCAAGAATCTACACCAACTAAAAGCAGCACTTGATATTCTCAGGTTGTTGCAACGCCTTGTTAAGTACGAGACTCATTAAATATTAGGAAAATAATAGTATTATTTATTGAATTTAAAACCTTTTTACTAAATGCATTCAACGAATGATTTTTATATTCTGAAATGTAATAATATGAAACTCATATTTTGTGAGACTGATGCAAAATAATATTTTTTACTAACGTTTTTTCTTTGTAGAAAAAAAGTGAGTCGTGTGTCTTCCATATTAGTTGATGTTTTGAGGAAACTTGTCATCTTTTTTAAGTTTATCGAATAACATATGGTATTGTACCTGGGCATAATGTGATCTTGGGGATTGAGTTTCCTATTATTTAAAATCTTATTGCAAGTGTATGTCATGTATGGTTAATATTATGTTGAGTTTTGCTTAACCTAACCGCAAGAATAGAGATTTCTTTAATATTTGAATGCTGGTCTCAAGGGTGATTCATTTATTACTCTTGAAGCAATTCATTGAAAGTGATAAATGATATATATTATGAATGCACAATTCATAATGCTGTATCCGTTGTTCAACTCGAAATATACGTAAATATGACCCAATTATTTTCCTTTTCAATTATATTCGAATTAGCCCTATGATAAAGGCTAACGCGATGCTGTAAGAAAACTAAAATGGCAACATGAAATTGTTGAATATGCACTAGAAAAAGACTTCTTATTTTTCGCTATTTTACCATTACAGAATTCAAATTAATTGATTTTAATTCTTCATAATACATGTTAAAGTGTAAAGTGTACAATTATTATATCTCCACCAATGCTCTGTAATATAGCACCTCCTGACGAGCCAGGGGCTCAGGAGGACTTATATTGTATTTATTATGTATCTCTGTTTGAGAATCATTAAGAAAAGTTTATGTTTGTAAATTAATATAAGTAATAATAAAGAAAGGTTTTCAATAAAAAAAGAATGGATTAAATTGTCCAATAATTTTGGATATCTGAGATAAATACGACTAACTTAATTCGCAACACATAAAATATTTCCTGAGTAGTATTTGTTGACGTCTAAATCGTGGCAAATGCATTGCTAGACGCATTCAATTGCCTTTACCGCAGTTGCAACGAGTATGTAAAATTAATAAAATTGTGGCACATTTTCAGATAGCATTAAAACGACTGTGAGAAAGCCTCATTGGCAATTACACTTTGATTATAAAAATGTTCCTCGTGGATTTCTTAACCTTAGCCGGACTCAGATATATTTTATAATTAAAAATAATAATTTTCTGTGCTATATCTGTACTCCTCTCACAAGGGGGCATGCAAAATACTTATCACTTCTTACGTGATACATACTTCGTCCCTTGCCCCTCCATTGTCTGCCTTGCACAACCTTGAAAATTATTTAGTAATTAATCCTTTTAAAGCTTGCAGGCGGTAGACATAGCTTCATCTGCTCGTTTAAAGTTCCATTTCCAATAAGATTCTAGCGACTTCCTTCGGTTTTAGATCTGCGGGAAAGATTTAAGAGATACCAAGGGTGAGATATTCGAACTGACGTGTTCAAATAATCAGGAGAATGGATTTGGAATGCATACCTTAATAAAAACTTGCTGTCACCAATATTAATGTCTTCCAAGCGCGAACGGTGTCATGCATGAAAGCTTTATGTTATGTAAAAGCTAATATTTTTTTACAAATATTTCTAAGTTATAGAAGTCAATTTTAAGAAATTCCAATTGTAAGTTTACTCTTGGATGGCCAAATAGGTCAAAGTGGTGCAAATTAGGGCGATCAGGGTTCGAACCCCGATTCAAGGCGAATCATTTTTTTCACAGGGAATTTCACTCGGGTGAATTGACAAACAGGTTTTCAAACGTATTCTACGAGCAGATAGACACCGTATAAATTTGATATTCACTTATCCAAAAGTGGAATAATTTCCATTAAAGTGAAAGCTGCACAAAACAAATAATTTATAACTGAGCTGTGATACTGTTTCCAACTGCATTTTAGTGACTTATGTTTTCCGCTTAAATCCAGTTTCCCCTTTTTTCCAAATCACATCATTTTTGTATCATCACTCAATATGGATATGCTGTAGTTTATTTAAATCTGCATGAAACCTGAGATTTTCTTCACAAAGACCTATCCTTCGCCGTTATCGATTCCATAAAGATATTTGTTTGAGTATTTATGTAGCGAAAAAATGTAGGAGATGATGATAAATTAAATCTTTAAGTTCTTAAACAAAGTTGATATATTTTCTCCTTGATGCCGATATTACAATGAAACAGGTGATTGGAACTGCGTGCGAAACTACCTTCACAAACGTTAGCGGAGTACTGGCGTCCGAGCAACACTGACTAAATCAAGTCGATTGCACAGTTGAATCGAAATGCATAGTCGACAGCTTCAACAATCACTGGAGTCGATACAGATAGACACCAAATAAAAAACAAAAGTGAAATTTCTAAACAATTTAAAATAACAAATTGGAAAAATATGTTGATTTTAACATACCGCACGATGATTTTACGTTGCACATGGGCTGCTTCATGATGGATATTGAGGCAACTACTAGGGTGCAAAATGAGCATTTCCTAGGGAGCTAGGGAGAAAAATGAGCATGTGTTTTAATTCTCACACGAACAGTTAAAGAAATCTAACCTTCATCTCATACATCCATTTTCACATAGAAGACAAAATAAAATGTAACTGCAAACGAACATTTCAACCCATACAGCTAACAAAAAGTTTGTGAAACATCGCAATTGAAACTTATGCTTTGCAGTCCTCTACCAATCCTCCTATCTCAGTTTTTCATAAATTGAATATAATAAAGAAATAGAATTTCAGAATTAAATTGAGCATAATAAATGAATTTAGATCTTATGTCTAAGAACGCCATGGCCAGGCTGGTGAAATTTTAAAGTAAAAACACTGTTCGATACTTTTATGTAGTACTCTTTCTTCTTTTTATCTTTAAATTCGTTTGTATATTTTATACCACGGTAATTAATATTTTATTAAATTACTCATCTATAACTTACTATCCATCAATAAAAATAAGTTAAATCTACACGATAAGAAATGCAAAGTGGAAATTTTATGTCGTTATATAAGGAACATTGCGGTCAACATCGTTATTAGCTACTCAAATCACTCCTGACGCTGACCTCTCCTGACGCTCGTGGACTTTTCTCGGTCTGCGTAACAACGAAAAAACACGATACGATTTCACGTTCGTCCATTACCTTTTCTATCCATCCATTTGCTGATCATCAGTTTTACCTTTCCATACTGTAATTTTGGGGCAAACATCGCCTAAAACAATTTTTTTACGTTAAGCCTCGTAGCCTTACGAAAGAGAGATTACGAAACTACGATTCTGAAACAAATATATTCCCCTGAGCAATCGGATGTGCCAAGGTATTTTCTTTTATTGCTCCTCCTTTTGTGCCGGTCCGTCTTATGTGACCCGTGGGGAAAGTTCCCGCTTTTCCTTCGGTTTCGAATGTCATTCGTGCGCCTCGCGTATTCGTGCCTCCCGTCCATTCGCCGCACTTACCCTCTGAAATCTCTCGGCCGATTTCCCAAACCCCATCCAAGTCCCGACATCACTTCACTCCTCTCTCGCGCAACCCCTCTCACCCTCTCCCATCCATATCACGAAACTCAAACCCCCTCACAAATCCTCCCCCTCCCGCCCCCCGTAGTATTTCCTGGAGCCAACCGACACGCAGCGACACCTTTCTCCGCTTCAGACGCTCTCTATATCTCTCTCCAACCCCAGCGCGAGCACCGGGGTCGCTGTACATATGGAATGTCTCCCCAAAGGTTAGACACAAACCACCCCGGGAAGCGAAAGGCTTTCGTTTTCCCATCTCTTCCTATTCCGTGCTCACAACTCCAACCTTGCCCGGAATAGAAAAGGAATGAGTCGCATCCTTGAACATACACATACGCCGAAAACATTTTTTTAAACGCATTGAATAGACGCAGATTTGTAATGCTTGCTATGACAATGGCTTAGCGTTATGGAAATACTCATTTATTAAGCAATAACTGGTTTGTACTATCCACACTGCTATTTTCTAAGAAGATTCCCATCAATGCTTCTTCCCATTACTGACATTTAGACCTATAAAAATGACAGTTATGTGTTGAAATTGGATCTTTTACTTTTGTCGCAACAGTTTTTTCATTAATTACTGCTCAAAATAAGAAGTTATTCCTTTATTAAGAGTAAATTATCTTAAAAAAAGAAAAAGTATAGGTATAACTCGGGAGCCAAACTCAATCCTCTCCTACGGCGTTATTGAGAGAGTACTCGAATGGACCACGAGCACAGAATGAACGAGGCTAATTGTAAAGTCAAAATCAGGGGGAGAAGTTATTTTACATAGATAAAGCCTTGCTTAACATATGCTACATGTATTTAATGCCCATCGGAGGAGTTGATTAGGAATATGAATAGAGTTCATTGAAATCACGCCAGGTTTGCAAAAAATGTTTTTTAGATAATAATTTTCACTGGTTAAATTTATAAACTAGGATTGAGATCCTAATTTACATCTAATTAAGTGAGTGAGAGCTTCTCTACTGCAGAGGGCCCATAATTTAATTGTGAAATAGGCTATATATTAGGATACTAATCTCTCTTGGCTGATTCGACCATCCGACCAGGCCGATTAGACGGTAGATATGTATGTTGGGATTAATATACTTAAAAATCTTTTTCCTCGCGCAATCTGAGGTCAAAATTTAACTCCGGTGAATCATTTATCAATTTTAATCCAGCGTATTTACATTTACGATAAAATACTTTTTATTCATTGCGACACAAAAATAGCTGCAATCCAACAATTCTATGCCATTTTCCTTCATTACGGCTCGTTGGACACAATCATGAATGAATCCCGGCTCTCAAAATATTCCGGCACTAACTCCTCTTGTCACCCGACGATCCTCACCCACGTGCAGACTGCCTAAACCCTTTTCCATATCCATGTCAACATATCTCCTCCGTTATCCATATTTCAACCCTTGCCAATGCCTCTCCCTTTCTGATACCCTCTACGGGAGCCACCTTGGGGAAAGTCACGTGTGATGATGATTGTCCGGAAGGGATTTGGTTACAATCTCTCTGCAATCTATACGTATTCTAGCCTCCCGTCTTATCACAGAACTAAGCTTACCGCCGTTGCATGAATCCACTAGTAGGCGAAGCCCTTTTAAGTGCATTGAATGTGACCTCCCAATAACTTCGGTCTGCTAGTTAAAGTCTTAAAAAGTAAGCTAAAGTCAATGCTTTCCGTGTTCGCAAAAATCAGTTTTCCTGACGCCTGAAGGTACGTCTTTATTTTCAAAATCATCAGCCTACGGTAAATGATTGATCCACTGTCAGCTTCGAATCCATAAAATCAGCGGACATATTTACTTACAATTAGTATTAGATGCAATTAATACTATAACAGTAAACTGTTGTGATATCAAACATTTTCTCTCCCATGTCTTACATACACCCTCTTATAAATATTTTTGGGCTATTTTGCAATGAATCTTGCCATTGTGAATGTAACTGTCCGGATATGATAATTTTTCCCATTTTATGGTAGTGTATGTAACGGTTAAATAAAACAATATCAATTTTTTGCGGCAAAGTGTATCTGTATGAATACATATTTCCATTTGTCAAAAAATACAATACATACAAGTCAATCATTCTGTTCTATGATTTACAAATATTAATATCACATGAGAAAATACTTTCACGTAATTATTCTGTGTGTCGCCAAGTCGGGAAAGAATTTTCTTGGTAATTAAATTCTGGCTTCTTTTATCAATCTTGTTCTCAAACTAATTTTATGACACCGCCTCAGGCGTTATTGAATTGTTTAATATGCAGCTGTAAAAGTCTGTTGATATTCTCTGACTTTCATCATAACCTATCAAAAATCGGTAGATTACTCAGATGATGATGATAGACAATTTTACATTGCAACTAGTAAATCTGTTACAAATCCGTCTCGTTTTATCTTCTGACCCAGTTAATCCAGGTCTCCTATTTGATGTCCTGTCATTCAATTTTCCCACCAATATGTGGAACCGAAAAGGAAGTGAGTTTGTTTATCAGCTATAAAATTATTTAACGCGGAATGTGAAATATAGTTGTCTATTGATGCAGTGAACGCAGGAAGTAGACTTTTCACCTTCCCGCTTAAATCATTTGTAATCCGGGAACGTGTTTCGTGGAAAAATTCTTGGCTCAACTAGAATAAACGAGATAAAATATTTGGAGCTGAATCTAAGCCGTCAAAATATATGTTGGCCGAGATTGTTTTCTCTACGCTTTATTCTCAACATTTCTATTTGTCTTGCGTACAAAGACACTCAAATAAATAAATAAAAAGTAAATTATCAAATAAATAAATAAATGAATAAATAAATAAATAAATAAATAAATAAATAAATAAATAAATAAATAAATAAATAAATAAATAAATAAATAAATAAATAAATAAATAAATAAATAAATAAATAAATAAATAAATAAATAAATAAATAAATAAAATATATATATATACACACATAAATATATGTATATACGTATGCATAAAAAATCATAGGAATTGAAAAGGGATAGGAACACATAAAAGGACGAACACAGGGTGTGGTCGGCCGCTCAAGTCGGTCTTGGGGTGTGATATAAACCTCCTTCAAACTTAGCAGTTAATTGAGTAACCTGGCTGGAGTAACTGCGAACATACCTAGCCAGAAATCAGAAGATATAGGTTCAAATCCCGGGTCATATTTAAGTTTTTGTTTGAATTTGACTAATTTTCACTTTCCCCATCAAATCCTGTGTTCGTCCTTTTATGTGTTCCTATCCCTTTCCAATTCCTAACCTTTCCTCTCCTTCCATCCTTCCCAACTAGCCTTTCTCTCTCCCTCTCACTCGGGTGCAGCAAACTTGGACGTCCTTTCTGGCAGAGCCCAATTCACCTCGTTGTCCGCCGTCCTCGCCACGTCCCCCAAACAGCTTCCCGTCAGAATCGCGTTTGCAGCCAGAGTCACCACCTCCTGCTCTATTTAACGCTCTCTTTCTTCTCCCACCTTCCTCTATCCCTCTCTCCTCTCTTTCTCTCACCCCTTCAGCCATTCATCCCCTGCGAAATTTCCCTCAAACCAGACCACGCCCTCCTCAGTCATTGCCGCACTTCACTCTTGCCACGTGCTTCTCTGTCCGCTCTCATTTCTCCCGTTCAACCCACAGACTTCCGCCTCTTCATCCGATACCCTCGGCATTGTTCAGCTCCGGGGGTGATGGAGGTAATGAGCATTCTGTAGCGAAGTTTTAAACGTGGATGAGAGACTGCAAGACCTTTTGTCACACTTAGGAAGCGTGCATGTGAGAAATTTCTATTTTTTTTTTAAATCTGGTAAGGAACTCTAGTGGGAGCATGCGACGAATTCTCTCGCTAATTCTTGTGTTCCGCGTAATTTGCGGTGCTCGAATTTTTAAGATGTACCTATGGAAAATCTTATAGATGTAATGTGAGTGCATATCTGATCCAAGAGAATTGTTTTTTTAAAGAAAACCAATTTTTCTATATACCAACTAAGACGTCACATGTGTGACAAGCTAAAAGATATTTTTTTTATAAAATGCCACAATTGGGGCGGAATTAAACATAGAAACAAAAAGGAACACTCACAAATTAAATTCTGATATTTCGGTTGGCTAGCAAACTTCTTCACAGAGGGAAGGTGATACACTTGTATGTATATATTTACATACAATCATAGGAAATGGAACGAACACAGGTGCGTTCCTATCCTTTTCCATTTCCTATGATTGTATAAATTTATTCGCGCCTTTGAGCGTCTGATTTTCGAATGAATGAGTATTCCCAAAAAATTCGATTCTTAAAAAATGCCACCCACGATCAAATTCAATCACTCTTTTAAACTCCAACTTAAAGTAATTACGGTGAAGTATATAAATAGTCAAGAAAAAAGTAAATCTTTCACTGTATTCAGAATTATAGGTTAAGGCAAATATATTTAATTCACAGTCACAAAATATTATTATGCATGGTGGATGGAACAGTAGTAGATGGAAAAGGAACAATTCATAGATGATATATGGAATGAATCCTAATATATATTTCACCACCTGTTTGAACGAAATATTTATTATTTACGCCTGTGAGTGGTTTGAGTGAATGAATGAATGGTTATATATATATATATATATATATAACCATTCATTCATTCACTCAAACCGCTCACAGGCGTAAATAATAAATATTTCGTTCAAACAGGTGGTGAAAGAAAGAGTATAGGAAACACATAAAATGTGATGACACAATGTATATATATATATATATATATATATATATATATATATATAATAATATAAGATATAACATAATAATAATAATTATAAATATATATATATACATACATACATATATATATATATATATATATATATATATATATATATATATATATAATAATATAAGATATAACATAATAATTATAATTATATATATATATATATATATATATATATATATAACCATTCATTCATTCACTCAAACCACTGACAGGCGTAAATAATAAATATTTCGTTTAAACAGGTGGTGAAATATATATTAGGATTCATTCCAAGATATCATCTATGAATTGTTCCTTTTCCATCTACTACTGTTCCATCCACCATGCATAATAATATTTTGTGACTATGAATTAAATATATTTGCCTTAACCTATAATTCTGAATACAGTGAAAGATTTACTTTTTTCTTGACTATTTATATACTTCACCGTAATTACTTTAAGTTGGAGTTTAAAAGAGTGATTGAATTTGATCGTGGGTGGCATTTTTTAAGAATCGAATTTTTTGGGGTAGGTCATGACCTTATTATACTAGTAAGTAACCTTTACACGACTACTTAATAGCCTTCTTTTAAATGGAACCGTTCATTACGTAATAAAGAGATTCTCTAATCTTCATGAGTGAGCACGTCAAAAGATTATATACCATTCATGGTCCAGGAATTATATATTTTAGAAATTACTTCCGTGAAATTTCTCACGAAAAAAAAACGTAATTGGAAGAATTCATGTTAATCGGTAGAGTGCACGCCATAATCATGTTATAATTCCTCTTTAAGCGAGTTATTTTATATCTGAGAAACCACATTAGACTATGCGTATTAGCTGTATTAGCAATTTGGAGTTTAGTTGAATCCATCGTTTAAAGCCATCTTTCGACCAATCGAATGTAAGTAACTCGGATTTTACCCTTTACTGGCCGTCAACCAGCTTTGCGACTGTTGATAATACCCTTTTTCATTTCATTACGTCGTAGAGATACAATGGATATAAATACTACTATCAAATACGTTTTATATGTACTTATATCATTTCACCATAACCTATTGTATAACGTTCCTTTTGTTGTAACTTTTGAATTTTTTGATTCTCGTGTATGGCGAAAATTGAATAACTAAGCATTTTCAGCAGCCATAAAAATCTTCCTGATCATTGAAAAATTTGAACCGAAAATCAGATAAATAATGTTCCAATCTACGGAGATAGCAATATCAATTGATTAATGCAATTTGTTTATGCACATTTTCTTTAGCATGAAATGCTCTTTTGCAGTCGTTCAGTTGGTTTGCATTCCCGCGACCCTCAAATTTCTTGACTCTCAACACCTTTCTTCGTCGATAAACGCTTGACTCGTTTTAATCACCTGCACGCCGTCTTCGGATTCATAAATATGTATGGGCGGAGCCATCTCAATGCATAGTGCACTGAATAAATGATCGACGGCGAAGTGTGTAAAAGACGAAAGAAGAGTGGGTGGCGCACGGGGCAGGGGGTGGCTTGTTTTTATTCATGGAAGCCGGGAGAAACACTTAAGTCTGCCAGAAAGAGTATTGATTTGGCATTGGAGAAGGACGGACGCCGGGTTCGAGAGAAATATTGAAAGGGCACAGCAGTGTTGTGTGCGGGTAGTGAGGAGGGATTGCCGACCGCGCCGAGGAAAGGAACGTGAAAGGAGATATGAGGGAATCAAAGAAGGATAGAATTTCACGTGGGAATGAGGTGCGGTCCAGGAGGGTGAGAGGTGGAATAATGGAGCTAAGGGAAGCAGGCGGATTCATGCAAAGTAACGACGTGTGGAGGCGAGGAATTTGAGAGCGCCGCTGGAGGCAGTGGTCGCCGGTGGGGAGAATGGCGGTGTTCTTAGTGCCGGTGGTTTCGGCGGTTTGGCGATGCAGTGCCGTCTGCCCACGGGTCTTGATTGGTTCTGCACCGCTTCGCCAGCGAGGGCTATGCACACACTTCACAGCCAACACCTACTTGCCTTTCGTGAGAGCTTACTGCACGCCAAATCGGTGGAGAAGTCAAATAACGTAATAATGGCGAATACTGAACCTGTTTGCTTCAATTCCTTAGCTAAAGCGGAATGTCTTCGGCTACACGAATAACCTTTGCTATAAAATAACATGAAGTAATCAAGGACACGAGTTTTCTTCAAAAATAATTTCTCGAAATGTTCTTCGACGACGACGTTTAAGACAAGGTATAACAATAAATTGTTATCAACCGTATAATATGAAGTTAAATGTCTACACCATCTTGCATCAGCTCCTTTCATTTGAGAAGGTGACAGTACAACCAAAGGTTTAGCATTAAAAAACTTTGCCCGGGTTTCAAACATCGGCTTTAGATTCGAAATAAGTTTTCAAGCCAATTCATATCCCAATTTTAAAAGCTTTATAGCGTTTAAGCTTCTTCAAAGCAAAAATTTATTTTTAAAGGCTGAGGAAAGTTGTTTTTTCTCTTCCCCTTGATAAAATTTTAAATTTTATCTAGTTTAACTAAATTGTATGAAATATGCTTGTAATGAGAAGTATACTTCGTAACATAAATTCATGGATGTCAATATTTTTTAAATATTCTTTAAGCAACATTAAAGTTATAAACCCCCATAATTTGACATATCGATTGTAACTTAGTTCGATAAACGGGTCACCATAGTTTTATCAACTAGGGATATTTTATTCATATGACTCAAAACCTTAGATTTTTAAATAATATTTATGCTCCTTATTTCCATGGTTTAAGGATAAAATCTTTCGGATTGATTAAAAATGATTGGTTTATAAAAGTATTATTATAATGCAAGAGGTTCCTGTCCTTTATGTCCCGTGAATTATGAAATCTACCAAAAAGTCAGCAAATGACCGATCTCAAAATTCCGTGGAAACGTCGTCATGCCAAATATAAATCATTGCAATATCTGAAAGTGGTTCTTCAATTCGTTCTCAACCAGAAATCCTGTGGATAGATTTCATTGGGGAGAGAAGTGCCGAATTGGGAAAAGTAATGACGGGATAGCAAAGCGAGATATGCTCGGGGAAAAGAGAGGCTGAGAATTCGTGTGGAGAGAGGTAGGAATTAATGTCATTCGGCTCTCGAAATGAAAAGTGTTACAGCAGACGTGAGTGAATAAATAAGGGAACGAAATAATTTCTTGTGAGTCGTTATAGCGACTGAATGCCGGTAATTTGGCATCAAGGAGAACTCATAAATAAAGAGAATAAGTTTCTTGCGTGTAGCTTTCTCTCTCTCTCTCACTCTCTAACTCTCTCTCTCCTTCTCCCTTTCGTAATTATGCGCTGGAAAACAACAGAAGCTGCGCCCCCGATCCATTCCGCCGTTGGAATTAAAAGGGGAGTTGCCGGCTTATTTGATTTTCCGGCCAATTAAAACGGCTGTTAAATAATTCGAAGGAGTGGGCTTCGTTCATCCGGGATGTCGACCGTTATTTTGAAAATTTCCTGGGACGCACGCTGAATATTGGTGCTCATGAAAAATGCCCCCGTAGGACGTGCTTTACCTCGGAAACGTTGGTGATGTGTTAGGAAATAGAATTATAGGCATGCATTAATTAGTGAATTTAGATTCTTTCATTTCCAACACGACATACTCATCTTTTTCCACTCTGTATTAGGAATTCAAATTCATGCGAAACGGAATATTTAAAATCATCCTTTTACGACGCAGACCGAATATCTTCTAGGCAAAAGTACACTCGTAGCATAAATAAAATGCGTAAATAGATGAAGGTGGCATGTAGCCTTCTGAAGTAATCTACAAATTCAGAAACATGCGACGGAATTCTATGGTCAAGTCCTTTAAAAAGTAATATAATACGTTCCATGTCAAGCCTAGGTGTTCAAAAATGTTAATCAAGTTTTTATCTAAATTATATTTTATCATTTGTCTCGATAATTGTGGTCACCCCTCAGCTAGGTTGATTAATTTGGGTTTTCACATCAACGTGAGACTTTTGTTTTTAAATTTCTTCATTAGTCCATATTCCTTAAGGAATTTAACACCCGGAGGGAAATGACAGCATAGTAAGTAAAAAGTTTCCATTCTTTGGGTGCGATCACAATTCTCCATAATGCGTGTTCTTGAGTAACTGTTATATTACAATTGCGCTTATCAGAGCGTAAAAGTCTTCAAATTTAGTCAGGTTGGTTTTAATATTAGTTTCAATAGATGGAGTGAGCTTTTAAGATAATAACTAGGAACATTAAAGAGGGGTTTGCCTTTTGGATAACGATGATGAATACGGAAAAGAATGGAGCGTGATCCCACCAATGACCTGGAACTAAGAATAAAATTTAAGTATGGATTCAACATTGCTATAGGTAATGGTCACTATTACGGGTCTGTTTCCTTAGTGAGTATCTGAAACAACGCGTGGATTTTAATCTTAATTCTTGTTTGGACTAATTCCCAAATTAAATGAAACTGGTAAACACCTGTTTAATTTATTAGACGAAATTGGGTGTTAAATATTCCTAATCATCCACGTTTTATCGGTATAATGGAAAATGTGTTTATCGATTCTCTTCCCTTTTTTTAATTTTGTCACTTACGTATCGAGTGGATATGTTCAAGGGTATTAATCCTTTAATTCGGGGAAAATAACTGTAATGCGTAAAAAGTCTTTTGGACTTTTTTTCTCGCATGATCACCAATTTCAAAATTTTAATGACATACTCAAACGTATCGGTGGCTTGGAATCCTGAAAGCGATTTTACATTGGAAGAGTGCGAATGCGGATGGATATCAGCTTATCCATTACGAAAGCATTAAATTTTTAAATTCTTAATTCCCTTTAGAAATTCAAACATTTTATAATGGAATTAATGCGGAAACTATATGGGAGTGTTGTGCAGTAGAGGTAAAAGTTCTGCTCAAATATATTACTGTTGGTAAATTTTCATTACCTAATTACCAATGTTACTTTCATAATTATTACTTAATTTTCAAGAGAGGAGTTTCAACTGGTGATTTTAACCTTAACGTATAATTTAATTGAAGATAAGGCTATAATTGATTTTGCCACACAATTGTTTATGTGGAAATGTTTTCCACCTAAATGTTTATGTAGGTATACATGTGGAAAAACGACCGCGAAGTTTTTTTTATTTTTAAATATGAAGCAGTTTCATAATAATTATTGGGGTACAATTAACTAAATAATTAAATTCCTGGAAAAAAATCCGACATGGTCGACAATGTGAAATTGATGAATGTAGCTTTCAGATATGGAGCTATCTGATACTACGTGGTTCTTCATATATTGATAAATAATTGGCATTTGATTCGGACAGTAAGAGAGATACTTAATACAAAAAATATTGCATTATTCTTAATATGTTTAACAATAATTTCATTACTTGTGGTATCATTTCACTCGCTTGGATGGACGCGTTCACATTTGTCGTTGGATTTTTTTTAATTAAATAGCATTAATGCCATTATACAGGCCTAAATTATGTTATAATATTTGTGTCATTAATTATATGAATCTTTGGCGATTTATAACGAATTTCTGAGATAAAATGACATTATATTCCTGCAAATTAGAATGAGTATGAACACGGAAGTTAGAAATTTGGAAGAATATTCCAGAGCGTTGAGTCGAAATAATGCGGTCCCACGAACTCATTCCCCGAAGAAAGGATACGTAGAAAAGTAATGCCAGGGCGAGCTCTCACTGGGTGAAAGGGACTTTACTGTTGCATAAAGGAAATACGAATTCTAGTCCTGGATGGGAGTGGGCGAAATATTATTCGCCCCAGCAGCGGTGGGGGTGTACTCAGCATTCTCATCTCCGTGCAAATACATCCGAGGGAAAGCATACAAATAAAAGGACACGTTGAACACTCTTCCCCATGAGCAAAAAATGGTTCGACGCTGGCACGCGCGAGGGCATTAGCAACACTCCGCACTTACTCCGCAAGGGATATCGCTCGCTGTGGATCGCATTCTCTCGACCGTTTTTCTCGTTTTATTGCGGCCGAAGTTCTCCTTCCCTTCCCGGCATGCAGCGAGACTCGAGTGCATGCAGCCAACCGGCGGACACAGATATCACTCCCCATCCTCCCGCACCCTCTCTCCGTTCCCACTCCCAACTCGGCCACCCTCCGGCTCTCTCGCTCGGAACACGTTCGTCATTTGTCTTAATTCCCGGGCACAGCGTCCCGACTGCGTGTTTTTATGTGCTCGCCGTCCTGTGGGCAGCAGCGCCAATGTCCCATCGACTCGGAGCCACGCCATTGGATTTCTTTCGAGGCAGGGAGGGAGGAGGTGTGTTTGTGGGTGGATGTGTCCTAGGGGGTTGTTGTTGGGGGGAAGGGGGTGCTGATCTCCGGGGTGGAGGCGGGAGGACCGTATACTCCCTTCCAGGGAATCGGAGTCCTCCTGCTCCCCCTAGCCTCCACCAGCGCCACTCCGGATAATTACCGGGGGACTGCCACGTCCCGAAGGGGGTAAAAGGAAAGTGCGGAGGACGAGGAGAGGGCGAGAGGGATGTTAGATGGAGAGGGTGGGTTTTAAGAGGGCCGAAGAGGTACGAGGCGGCGGAAGGCGGCGAAGATCGCAGCCCCCGGACCTGGAGAAGTATGTTAACTAATGAGTTGCGGAGGGAGCGGTGTGCGGAGGAAGAAGGTCTAGAATAACGGCTGTTGGGCAACTGCTAGGTTCCTCCGCGGCGGCGCCCGGGGACTTAAAAGTCTTTCCTCTCTCCCTCCCGGCTCGGCGGTGGCCCATCTCTTCGCCAACTTTGAGTCCCCGTGTTGACGCCACGATGACGCCAGTGGACTACGGGTGGGAGGGGGAGGCGTCGAGAGGGGCCGTGGAGGGTGGCAGGGGGTGGCGGCGAAGTGGAGACCAAAGGAGGAAAAGAAACCCCGGGATGGAGTGGGATTGGGATTCGGGATTTGCCGGTGAAGGAGGAAAGCAGGAGGAGGAAGTGGTGGGGTGAGCGGGGTGCGGAAGGAAGACGAGGAAAAGCGGTCACGAAATGGAGGAAGGGATACTTTTTTTGCCGGAGGCAAAAAATATCTTGAGAAAAGATGATCAAGGACGCTCCAAAGTCAGTTTTTGGTCTAAGAAGGGGCGAAAACATTTAACTGGAATGTGGTAGATCGGGAATCAAATTAAGTTAGATATGAGATTAAAGTGATCACAAAGTATATAGGTGACGAGGACAAGGTATAATAACTCGTGCTTCTTCAATTGATAATATTTCGTCTCATTGCGTGCAAGTGACTTATATCCTTCGTTTTGTTCAAAATATTGGATATATCATTAGTGACGTAAATATCTGTCAAAAAGGCTGTCATAGACAGTGAAAGGTATATTTCAGCGATGACATATACGACCATCAACCATTAATCAAAAAAGCTATAGAACGATCGATGGAAATAATAATCATGTTTTAAGTCACAGTTGGATTGATATGGACGATTATGTCGTGAAATTATTTTGGAAGTAATTTTCTGGTGGCATAGCTCTGATAGAATCATGAAAGTATTTTCTCTGTTGCTTACATAATCGGCTTGTTAAAATGTGTCTCCCTCTTAAGTCGTACGTTCCAACATAACTTCCAACATTCTCTGTACGTGTTTCTGCAAGAGACGTTGATGGCACAAGAACAATAAAATTTTCATTTATATCTGAAAATCATCCATTTTATTTATTCTGGACAAGTGAAAACATGGCCTTCTAAATAAAGTGAAAATTATGTTGGTACTTCTTTTTGGTAAATTGACGATCTGCTTTGAGCTGTCAATCATGAAGCGATGGCTCTGGAGGGATCATGCGCATTTCAAATTTCTCTTGTAACATTAATTGAGTATGATTGGTCATAAACAGAATATGAGTATGCCTAATGAAAATTACTATAGTAAGAACGTTAAACATGTTCATGGAATGGTATCCTTCAAAAGGTTTATTTCACGGGAAGAAACTGTGTATCCCGGTGTAGCTACATTATATTGGTAATTGGAGTAACATAATCGATTACTCTGTTTGATGCAATTCTTGGCCATTTTCGGGCCTCGGTGAAGGCAAGATAATGTCCGCGCCTGCTAACCCGACGTTCATGGGTTCGAGTCCCGACTGGGTGCGTTTTCTCCCCTCAGGGTACGGGTGTTAATGTATATGTCAATTAGTTAAATATAAGAAAGAACTGCTCAGTCATAATTTCGCTCAGAGTAAAAGGTCATTATTTTTATCATTTTCTATGACAAGGGACTATTCTTACATGACCATTGAAGGAAAGCAATATGCGTTTCTCGAAGTGAATTTTTTTGCTGTATTTTGAAAACAAAATTTCTGTACGGAAGACACAAGTTTTAACCTCTTAGGTAGTACATTCATATTTTACTTTTCTAGGGTTCTAATTGAATAGTAGCTAATTTTAGTGGATTACCCCTGAGATGATGTCATGCTATCTTCTGTGGAGGGGGCAGAAGGCACGTGGAAACGCCGGGTTTTCCCATAATTCCCTTACCCACAAAAGTTCTCGTAATTGCCCATTAGCTACTAACGGGTACAAAACCCCAACGCCCTAAAACCCTCTAGGGAACTTAAGAAATAAAAACTACCATAAGCTTAAACATTTAACCCCCATGGTCTGCCACACTATACTTCCCTGTCATCTCCAATTTACCAAGGCGTTTCACTAGCGACGGCGAGGATCTACATTACGTAGATAAAACGTCAACATTTCCCCGATGTGTGATACGTGGGCATTGTGCGTTCATATTTTTTATAAACTGTTCTTCACCCTTTTGAATATCAATTATTTTCTCCTTATTAGCAATTCATCATAATATAAATGGCTGATAACTATGTCTCCGGAATACCTTGAAATAGTCTTCTGAAATTTATGCTACGTTTCCTAAATATAAATTTGCTCTTTCTTGAGAACACGTAAGTTATAAAATGAACCTTGGTTTCCCTCGTATTACGTAATTACTATTTACAGATGTTTTAATGCTGCCTTTTATCGGCCTAAAACTTAAAAATGAATTTTAAGGGCATATAAATTGAAAGTTGTTTTAATATTTAAATCACTCAAAAACTAATTACATTTTTTTATTTCAGGTATGTGGCTTTCAATCTGTGTTAAAGATCGTTGCCGAAGACAAGTTTACTCTAAAGGTACAGTATAAATGCCGTTTTTCTAATAGGTTTATACTTTAATAACCTCATAACTTAGTTTTTGTCTCGTAAGTGTCATACCTATGGCTTTATATGTGGACGTTATTTTTTTTCTTTTCTATTGGGTTTCATTATTCCTTCTATGGACTTGGTTAATGATAATTGATGACCATAGTCAAAACGATATAATCCTGATATGATAAATCATAGATGTAATGATTGCCATTTTAATGATAACAATAGATAAATAGTTAACTGAGAGGAGAAGCAGAATATTCCGGTTTATTTCTCCACGTATGTGTGTAGGGATCGACTAATGTTATTTTAGCAAATAACATTAGTTAGCCTTGCACTTTCGCCAAAATTTATGAGCAGATATTAGCTGCTATAAATTATGTCCACAGCATTTCTCTCATGAGACTTCAAATATGCATATGACAAATTCTTGCGAGTAGTTACAGAAAAAATCCTAATCGCTATCATGATTAGACCATGCAAAGCCTTTTGAAAGAGAAATGGAGAGTTCAGTAAAAACACAGGAAAACTGAAAATCATTCATATTACCTTAATTTCACGTGAATTCAACGAATTCGGTTCGATATTAAATTGGCCAAATTCCCCCAAAAATATCAAGCCCTCGGCCTTTACGTGATATCACGCCAGTATTCACGGATATTTGGCCTCAACACGACTATCCAGGCACGACATGTCACGTTAATTCTGGCGGCATTACGACTCGGCGCATTTCCATCTTCGGTTAAGTCGTGGGAGATGGATTCGACGACAAGAGGAGGGAAAAGTCGGTGGCCGCAGGACGGTGGGAAAGGCTCGCCTGCTTTCTGTGAATATCCGCCGCCGCACCGAAAAAGGGGGGAGCACTCGCCCTGAGATAAGGAAATCGATTTATTCCCGTAAGAAACCAAATTGGGCGCGGCCAGATGTAAAAATGCACAAGGTGATTTCACCATTATGTTGAAAGGAAAATCTCTGAAATATTTTGGCAAATCAAATGTAAAATTATGAGTTTCCTTCATGTTTCTGATATTTTTCCAGTAGCTGTTCGGATCAACATATGCAAGTGTACCAATCTCCAATCAAACAAGTCATTTTCCCATCCACCAATTATTTGCCGTAGTGTTTCCATACATGGGACATTCATCCTAAAGTGCGTCCGACTCCATTCCACATCAATTTTATCACCAATATCATTGATTTTTGCTGTCAGGGAGGGAAGCGACGGATGTGTCATTTCGTGACGTTAACACAGTCATTTGATTGAGGTGATAAAACTTTTATTCTAGTTAATCATCAAAGGCTAAAACCGCTGCGTATAATCTATGGAAGTGAGTAGTAAAAGCTGAATAAACGTAGGTTTCATCATTATTTTTAAAATAACTTTGAGCATTTGTGGCTATAGATGTCTCCGAGTTCATTAGTAAGCAAGAAAGCTAAAATATGCTGTTTCGGGTGCAGTTGGTCCCGTGAACAGAACGGGAGCGTGATAGGTGTAGTTGCTTGTGGCATCGGAGAGAAATATAAACCTTAAATTATATTAATTATTAAAAAATACTACAACCATTAATTCTATATTTGCTTCCTAATTCACAAAAGTTTACTGGAGTGGTGTAATTGTGCAGAATGACGAGGGAAAATATTTGCCGTTCACTATCTTTAAACAAGGGAAACTAGTGTATTTTGGACATTTATTTTCGGAATCTTCCCAGAAATTTAATAAGTAGTGGTTATGGTACATCATTTAATGCTTAAAATTACTTTAGAAGTAAGTAAGCCCACTCTTATGGGAAAAAAGCTGACAAACGAAGACGACAGAATTATGACTATACGGAAATCATCTCGATAGCACCTCTAGCTTTTCAACGGGTAGACGGATATTTCAACCTCTTAGATTTGAATTCATCTAATATTCGGATGCCTTCAATGGTCCTTACAAAATAGCTAATTCTGAATGGCTAATTCTGAATGGCTATTCGGACACGGTTGTAACAAATCATGTCAGCCCGTAGCCTAAACGGCTATACCTCCAACAACATGACATTACTAACCTCCTTTTCAGCTCTCCTCTACTTGGTAGTGCTAAGTGCAATTACTTGCGTACATTGATGGATAAGTGTTGACTCCCTTTTTCTCCATAGCACTGCATCCAGTTGCTGTTAGTGGGAAGGCTTCAGAAGAAGAGGACCCCTTTTTTTTCTCCGTCAGAATCTGCCGGCGGTTACCTTTTCCCGTCTCCCCCTTATTTTTTTCCCGTTCACAGGCCATTAGTTGGTCACTTTGAGCGGCATTGGACTCGGAGAGGGTAAAAAAGGGAGAATTCGTGAGAATATGGTGGTGTGGTGGTGAGGGGGGTGCGATGGTGTTTAGTGGTGCAGGGGAGAGAGAGAGAAGGAGGTTAGGCGAGGCCAGGGGAGGAGATAAGGGGAGAAGTTCGATTTTTTCTTCTTGGTTGGATCGGTCACGCCACCTGAATGCACAAATCCTTTAATGCTGCCAATAGAATAGATGCCGCCATCCGTCCTTCCACTTGGCCAGTTCGCTGACTTATTTTCCTCACTAGACTCATTTCCCCCCCCCCCCCTATAAATAAACTAGCCGCATTGTTATCTCCCCAGCGCTTCTTTCAAATACCCCAATTCGTCCGACTCCTATTAACCGGCCAATCGTTTTTTCAAGGGGCAGCTATGGACACTTTTGAATGAGTAGCACTTGGCGGCTTAGTTTCCTTTGACGGCGAGCAAGTATTTCCGTTCACTGTCCTTAGTATCGACAATGACGGTGGTTATTAATGACCTATACAGTCACAGCCAGTGCTTATACTACTCATTCAATCATTACTACAAAAAAGGATATTTTTCGTATTAAGTAGTTTCAATGATCATCATGCGTGAGCTGAGGTTTCTTTGTATACAAAATGTATTCGTTGGTGGCGGTTATTCAATAGGTCAAGCTAGAATTAAGCATTGGGCTTTGTCGGAGCACTACTTAGTTCATATTATTCGACGATACTGGCGAAATTCGGGGAAATAATCCTTATGACGGGTTTGGAGCATTGATTTTTGATAATCAATTTCATGAAAATGACGGAGCCAAATATCGGCTACTTTAATGTTTAAGCCGATGGTTACTTCCTCTCTTTTGATTTAAGTGGATGTGTTTAGCAAATAATAGTCTCTTGCGTCTCTACCGGGAAAGTTAAATAGGTAAAAAATTGCTATTCATGGTCCTGAATGCAAATGAGAGCTCCTCATTTTAGCTGAATGCAGAGGATAAAAATTCTGATCGCAACAAAACTGAATATTTGAAGCAATATATATGTGATTTGTGTCCATTAATTGCCTCATTGATTGGTACATCTTCTTAGTTAATTTACCTATAATTATTCTTTGAAGTCTGGCGCAGGTTCAGTCCATGCGGATGCTCCATATCCGGTAGCTATTTCATTGTTAATGGGAAACCTTAGTACTTGAGTAATGCATGTTGGTACTTGAAGCGCCGTATTCCATCTACTGTGTAGGAAGTGAATAAAATATGGGATATCATGGGGTGGTTTTTATAAACACTACTATCAATACTTGAGTTTTGTAAAACCTATTTCCTTCTTTAGAAAATGCAATCTCTACCACTATACCCATTAATAACGGATATGGAGAATGTCTTCATTTGCCAATATCTTCCTCCGGTAGATTTAAATAATTTTGATTCATTTGTCCACATCAAATACTACCATAACTATTTTAGAAACCACTTCTTAGAAACCAAAATAAATTTCAGTATTCCATGAAAAAATATCTTACTTTTTACCTTCAGTTGCTATGACTTAAGACTACCTGTCAAAGTAAAAGGTTTGATGTTTAAATTGGATAGTATGTGAAATTTCCCACGAAAAGATATGCTGTATTATAACGGAACGATAAAAAATATTTCATTCAAGTTGATTTTATGCCTACGTCTCTCTTTTTCACTTTTATATTGCATATGGAATATTGACAAATATACTCGATTTTTATTTGAGCTGTAACGAAGGTCGTCGTGTGTCAATTTTATCGATGGTGATAAGTATCGAAATCCTACAACACCATTTTTAAAAAATATGCTCAATCAAGCAAATTAATTACTTGCCTTCCCCTAATAATGAATATTGGCAAAGTAATATCCATATGAAATACCGGTTAAAAAAGTGATTAGTTCAGATATATTGTTCCATTACGATTCTGAACTAAGCCGCTGCGGCCCAACTGCCCTCATAATTAACATGAAAATTGTTTGGGTAACGATTATGTTTTGGCGTTAAAAATTTTATCTCATACCATTTCCAATAATGAGCGGCTAAACTGTTTTAAATTTATTTCTTTGAATTAAGCTTATCACGCTGCAAAAGTAATTAACTTTCTCATTGCATAAAATAACAGTCAGCCATAACCATAGTTTACGTAAGCAATTCAAGCTATGGGTAAACAAATCGTTGAAATTGTGGAAATAATAACTAAACAAACTCAGTTATGGATAATTTCGCGCCATGAATTTTTCGCATAATTCTCTTAACCTTTTAAAAGATATACATTTTTGTTGAACGTATCCAAAAAAATAGCAATATCACTCATGTTAGATGTATTTTACTAGAGTTAATCTTCTTTGTGAAAATCGTTATAATTACGGAGAGTTTTTAATTGCCTTTTCTTAACGTTCTTATTACCCTTAGTTATTTATGCAGTGACATAATAGACGAAATACTGATAAATTTGCCTGTTTTGAACGTTTTCTCGCAGAAATAATATTCTTCAAATTAGTATTAGCCAGTCGTATCAATTAGAAATGAGGGTTTTAATATTTTAAGTTTAGTAAAAGCTTAGTAAAAAAGTATTGCCGGTTTTTTAATCAAGCTACGCATTGTTAACATCGAGGTGGATATTGATTACTCGCTCGTTCGTTATGCTGATCATATTGTAGCTCAAGCCAAAAATCGAAGGATATCTTAGGCAATTTTATGGGTTATTATTTCTTACGGGTGACGGAAAACTCTTTAAGTATTTATGAGACCTTACACTATTAAATCTAGGCAATAGAAGCAGAAGTAGACATGTTCCACTGACTTCACGATACCATATTTCTGGCTTCCAATAGAGAAATAGTTTACCTGTTGTACTGTTCTCATTTATTTTAATAATAATAACTTTATTTTACAAATAGCTTACATTCAGCAATTTTCCTTTGGTTGGGTTACATTGGAAAATATTACAACTTACACAGTTACAAGTATACTTTCTTTTTTCCAATCATTATGAATGATTTTATCCAGTATTGTCCTGCTAAGCTGATGCTTAACATCAAGTTCCAAGTTTACAATGTTGTATTGCAATCACTTAGAAAATTATTATCTATCAATAATGAAATAAAAATATGGAGAAAAAAAATAATAATAGTGCAGTTGAGGTCCTGCTAAGCCTAAGCAGCTTTTCAGCAGGTGCCTTTAGTTAAAAAATATTTTTTTTGCTGTGTAGCGTTTTGGACCATTTCGGAGCTTAACAATATTAGCCTATGAGCCACTCTTTTAGTGATTTTTTAAGAACAAATATGCTATTAATATCATGCATTGACATAGGTAATTTGTTAACAACCCAGGGACTACATGTGCCAAAGATCTCTTGTCATGGAGGTTAAAATACTCAAGTACAGACAACCTATTTATTCGACGCAGTTGCATGTCAGTATTAATCACACGTTGCTTTATTAATTTGCTGTCAAAAAAGTTGTCACAAATTAACACATATCTATACAATTCTTTAACAAACATTGATTCTTATATACTTCTCTCACATCGTTTTCCTTGACCATCAAGTGCGCAACCATTTTATTTTGTAAAGTAATAACCTTATTCAGCAAGGTGGAGTTTGTGCTACCCCAAATCGTCAAACCATAACGTATTACGGCCTCAGCTAAGCCTTGATACATTAATCTTTTAATAGTTTTGCATCTATCTTCTTAAGAATAAATATTAGTTACAAATGACAAGCAATAATTTTTAGTCACTGAGAAAATTACGAAATAGATTAACTAAACACTTAAAGCACTTAGATAATTGCAGTCCAATCCACTTCTACTTGTAGCTAGGCTAATACTGAAGCAGGGATGAACATACCTTGAGTGGTTGTCCAAACATTACAAGAGAAGCATCCACTCCACTCCGAGTGATCTTTGGGTTCTGTAACTGTATTCTTGAGTATTAATTATCTGCCTGAAATGAAAGAAATGTTGAATATAAAGTTTATTATTCAAATGAAAAAATGTTTTTCTGGAAACCATATAAAGTCCTTTGAGAATAGAAAATCTTAGTGGTCGCGTCAATTGGAACTTACGCTGGGATCGTATGATCAACCAGCAATCGTTGTCTCTTTTGCTCCTCATGCCTTTCACATCTCAGCCACAGAGTGGGAAAATATGCCGAGATCAGTTACTACTATTAATGATGACGTCTCCTCGTATGATTAAAAAAATATGACTAGTCCCATGAAGTCTATATAAATAAATTTTCTAGCTGCCGCCAAATTGGTTTTTCAGCTTTTAGAATCCATTGTATGTACATATATTTTATGATGAGGATTTTTTGGAATTACTAGCGGGCATTTTTAAACGGAATCAGTTTTTTATAAATGAACCATAATATTAACTACACATCTGTAAATTTTTCCTTTTCCGGTTTGATTTTTCTTTATCATCATTTCCGAAATGTAAATGAAAATAATTCTTCAGCATGAGAATCAGCAGCTAAGATTCTAGGAAAAAAACTTATGCACCCAGATAGAGCAAAGTGTGGAACACCATAACGTGGAACGTAGACGTGACTGCTAGACGAATGAACACGGTTTTAAAGGAATTTGATTGCATTTTATTGATTTAAAGTCTCTATAAATCATGTTACGCTGGAATTCCTCCTCTTACCGCAAATCCGAGGACATGCCTGAAATATCCAAAGGAACGGAGTTAGACGTCTTCTTCCGGGCTGCGATTCTGAATCATGAACGGGACTTGCAAATGCCACCAATGAGCTATTGCTTAAATATGGACCCGGAATCCGGAGATATATGCACCATGTGTCCCTTCTCAACTCGGGCCTCCGCAAGGCTTCCCTCATCGATCCTTCTCTCTCTCTCTCTCTCCCCATTCCCACTCCTCACCTCTTTATCCTTTCAATTTTCTTCTCCCGCAACTCGTTTATCTCTCTCCCCTTTTTTTATTATTATCTTTCGCTCCGACCCGCCGCCGGCGATTCCTTCTCCTTCCCTTGAAAGCCCTTCACCTGCTACGGCGTCGCTCAGAATTTCGGTTTTCTGGAAATGGCGTCGGCGGAGCAAAAAAATGAAATAAAATATATATTTTTTTAACTGTACGAAGGGAACGATGTGAGTGGGGGGGGGAGGAGGTTGAGGGTAAGCGGTTTGGGGTTGAGTGGAGAGTGAGTGAGAGGAAGAGTGAGAATTTGTGTCGTGAGAGAGAGATGGAAACAGAAATGAGAAAGGAGGAAGATGGGCGTTGTGGTGTCGGTGGACTCTGGGCGGTGGGGGGGGGGGAGGGGCTGCGAGGGGGGGGGAGGGGCTACGAGGGGGGGAGAGGAGGGAAGATGGTTGAGGGAGTGGACGAGATGGACGCAGGGAAGCATGGCGCTGGGGATGGGCTGATGGCGCCTGGTGTTCGCCCATCAACGACAAGAGCACCTGGAGCATACGGGAACGGTTTTGAAATGTGGAGGAGGGCGACTGAGGGGCTGGATAAGGCGGGGCGGGGGGGGGGAAGGGAGGAAGAAGGAGAGGGATGGGGGTTTTCACCGGAGTTAGGGGGAGAAAGGGGCGCTGGAGAGATTTTGGGGTTTGGGTGGCGGAGAGGGGAGGGGTTGACGTTGGAATCTCGGTGGAATCCCATTTCGCGCGCGGCATCGAGCGGTCAGCGAAAGAAAATCGCAGAACAGCGTTATTATAAGTTGAGATCAGAGTGAGTTAGGCGCGCGGAAGGAAAGATTTCTGTTTTTTTTTACCAATTTCTTCTCCAACGGATGGCCGTATTTCGTTCCGTGCTTATCTGTGAATGGGTGGAAGCTATTAGCGCAAGCATTTATGTGTATGGTCACAACTTCGAGAGAAGCTTCAGAATCCAAATTTAAGAAATGGGTTTGGACGAATATTGACGATACACTGGTTAAAATGCTTAACTAAGAAAGAAGGCATTTGAAAAGACGTCTAGTATGTCTTAGCCATTCATGGGGTTTCATTGAACTGGCGTTATATTCGATAAAATCACAAATGATCGTTATCACTACTTAAAAGTTTGTCAGATTAGGGAATAATGTTTTATTTTACCCTTTTCATTAAGCAGAAAGTGGCTCGGAATTATTTTGACATTAAATTGGGAAAATAAATAGACTGAATATAAAATAATATAGACTTAACATAGAATTGAAAAAACTTAAAGAAAATATAGACCCAAGATCTTAGAATGACAACTCATTATGCTGACCATATCACGTACAGATATGTGCACAATTACATGCATATTGCTTTATGATGGTAAAGGCCACCAGGTGAATTATTTTTTGGCGAAACTAAAGCCTACTCAATACGACACCAAGTAGGATTGAGATGCCGTGAATCATCGACCCCTTTGTCAAAGAATGGTCATGTATGATCGCTATATATTTAACTAGAATTATATTTTAACGTATGTTACAGCTTCAGACTTAACTTTATGGAAACTCGACACATGAACGAGTTTCTCCCTTGGTACAGTACACATTTTTTTTTATTTTTACCGACCATGGTTTCGACATGCAAGTCATTTTCAAGGTACTTGTACCTCAAACATTGTTGCACCTTGAAATGAATTAGTGTGTCGAAACCATGGTCAGTAAAATTAAGGTGTGGAATGAACAAAGCGAAAAATTATATGATTACATTTTTCGATTCGGTGAATGGATATTTAGTTTTCTATGGTGAATTTTAAGTGAGCCGAATTGGAGAAATTTTAAGATGTGATTCAATTTGGCTCAAAATTTGTCCAACACTCAAATTGTAAAGTAGAATGTAAACAACATTACTGGTGATACATATAGGAGAAAAAACTAAGGGTAGAGAAAAAGCGCGGAATTTTTGGCGGAGGGATTTAGAAATGACAATGAGACATGTCTTGCATCTAGGGAAATGGCATGGTTTGGATGGACATTTCGTCTTAATAATGGATTTGGAAATGGGGTTGGTGGTTTTAAGGATATTAGAGAGATTTGGAGGCGTCTGAAGGTGAGGGAGGGACATCTTGGGAGGTGATTTCGGAAAAAAAGAATGTTTAAGGGTTTTATTGTTGAAGAGACCTTATGGATAGTCTCGTCAGTGAAATACAGCAATTCGGCGATGCACAAAAGATATAGACAGGAGAGTAGCCGACAGAAAGAAAAATTGTGGCGAAACACACTTTGGAAAATTTCGAGACAATCAAATTTCGTCTTCACATGATGAAGAGAGAGATTCAGTAACTTAAAACCAATTAACCTTGAGTTATAAATAATGGGAAAAAGAAAACAATTTGCGACGCTTGTATTTAAAGGCTGTGTAAATTAATATTCTCTCTTGCTCAGATAAATGCGTTAGAGAGGTAGACAGTATTTTATCAATCAGATCAAAAGCTAAAATTAAATACGTTGGCGTTACCATATAAGTTTATAAGTTCAGGGACAACTAATGCGTATGGAGGTTGAGAGAACGTACTAGAAAGTTATTGCAGTGAAAAAAATTAGAAGGGTAAAAATTAATACTTAGTGATAAGATTACGTTGCTTAGATGGCCACTTAAATACCTTTTTTAAAAAACTGGGGGTTTATCGATAGAAAAGAGAGGAAGGGTAATGAATGATGATAGTAAGGTCTATAAAAGAGGCCCAGATTTCATAATACTTGCTTGGTGACATAGTTTTGTCATTTTTTCCAATACTAACGGGTTAAACTCCAATTCTGATGTCTTAAATGGTAAAAATACTATTGACTAACAGTATATGTTTTGCAGGCTAGCTTCTTCTTCTTCTTAGGTCATCAACCCAAAGGTCGGTTGGCGGCAAATGTTCATTCGTTTCGATCTTGTGTCATTCTTTTCAACTGCGCATAAGTGGAGTAGGCTAACTCCTTCATTGCTTATCCCATACACTCCAACCTAGGCCTGCCCCAGGAGTTGCTTTCCTTCATAGTGCCTTCTAAGATGGCGGCCAGCAAGGTTTCTTGCCTTAGTTGGTGCCCGATCCAGATAGTTCTTCTCTTTTTAAGTAATGTCAGCTGGCTGGCAATCATTCGGTTAATTTAAGCTCCCGCATAGCATTAGCCGAAATATTATTAGACAGGAAATACTACTTATGTGAAGTAAAGTCTTGTGTTACATAACAAGTTAAATATACTTATGTGATTGGAGTGTGGATTGTGGATTGGAGTGTGGAGTGTGCGAAACATACTTATGTGAATTGCCTATTGTAGTCCCGACCTTGTAACCGAGGTTTTCAAAACAATGCCTTGATTTTTTGGTACATGAATTATATAAGAGAGGTAACATGTCACTTTCAAACGCGTTCACCTATTTATAAAGCTTGCGTAAAAAATAGGCATTTATTATATTTTATGTTTACTTTTAGGCTTGAGGAAAAGTATTAAAAATGTCTATGCAATGACTTTAAACTCGAATGTTCAATCAGGATGTGAAGGCCTCCATTTCACACCGTTTTCAATATTTAACGTGAATTTACCGTGCATCCTTATTACTTTGCTTCATCGTCAGCTCTTTCACCGTTGATCATACTTCCTTTTCAATCTTCCTCGTTTCTCCATAATCGTGGTCCCTAAGACACTCCAGCCCCATTTTTACCTTCCATCTTATATTTCCTCCCTCCATCATAATTACTTCCGCTCCCTCACACCCTCCCATTTCCTTTTAGCCCTGCATTTCACCCCGCCCCTCCCACTCCTCATTAATTTTCTTGCGAAATTCCCTCCCATCTTCGGTCCTCGTCATTTGGTTTTTCCTTGTGGTGCCTGACATCTTTTACCTCTTCACAAGCGCTGCTTTCTGTAAATTATTTCCCGAAAACAAGCGAGTTTCAGCAAATTTTTAACGCGCGAGTAAAAGCTTTTCATATTTTTTCTCTCACCTGATTGAGATAAAAGAAACTTCGTACTAAAAAAATAGTATCATGGTTTATGTTTTCTTGGGAACTAATGGCATTATTTTGTTGCATTTACCTTTCTCAACTAAAAGAAAGAAAGCTTGATTTTTTTATCAAGCAAATACCTAATATTCAAAAATGATAATAAGCCTTATTTTTTATGAAATACCATCCCTTCGTTAGCATGAATTTTAACGTGTTCCCTAACCAAACCATAAATATTGTAGATGCCAATGGGGAGAGAATTTCAAGATATTTAACTGGTACAATAAACAGACTACCATGCTGCAAAAACCAGTGTATGGGGGGTGAACAGTTTGAAGTTTCATTTCTTCATCAGTAATATTAGTCTAATCGGATTATATCCCTAAGCATCTAATTTTGCAAAGTATTGATACGTGAGATCTGATGGATGGAATAAAATATAAATGATCACTCACTCGAAACCCAACCCGAAGGTTGGTTTGAATAGTTGATGGTAGAGCTCACCCCGGACTAAGCCACAGGCGTGTGAATTTCACACATTCAGGGTAGGGGGGCCATTTCCTTTCCCTGGTCCAACTCGCACTCCGAGGATTTTTGTTCGGGGGACGAACCCTTCGGGGGGACGGGACCCTTCCATCAGTAGCCAA
The DNA here is from genome assembly GCA_963573305.1 of Pyrrhosoma nymphula. Classification (NCBI taxonomy): domain Eukaryota; kingdom Metazoa; phylum Arthropoda; class Insecta; order Odonata; family Coenagrionidae; genus Pyrrhosoma; species Pyrrhosoma nymphula. The sequence continues at coordinate 150,251,667 of OY754328.1, forward strand.
GCGCTCTACCCACTAGGCCACCACGCTCCCTATATAAATGATAGTGGCTATAAATAAAAATCTTTCGCTGTACAGAAAAATGAAGTTAGAGGTTTTATTTTATAATTAAGATATGAAAAAGTTATTTTTCCTAGATATAGAAAGAGCTATTGAATTTATCGGAAAACCCGCAAACAAAATTGGCGCGTATTAAAAAAACCTACAAAAATTATAACCACAACGAAATTGATCAGTTTTTGATCCAGTATTTAAAAAACTTGTTTAATTGCAAATAAACAATTTTAATACATATTGCACATACATCATACCTTATTAATATCTTGCAGTACAAAAGTTCTCAAAAATTCATGACATAACATTCAATAGTTTTTTCATAAAAGAATTTGTTTATCTGGTTTTAGCAAAAAAGGTATTTACAATGTCTGGGTGGTCTTATATGAAGTTGCATATTTAATTTCATGGTTTAGACCAGTATTTTAGAAAATGAATGAATTATTTGGATTTAAGTTTGGATGTTAACAAATGCGCTAAAAAGTCATGTTTTGCGCTATAAACTAATAGAATACGTACTGCTTCAGCTGCTTTTTTTGTCAAAAATGCCGATAGCTACACGTGATAGCTGGAATTTACGCAAATAAAAAAATCGAAATTTATGCGATCAAAAGGAACATAGTTTTTTTTATCAAACATCTCATCTTAAACATATGTAATCTTTTTTTTATCAAATCTGAGCATTTGAGGCTAACTATGGTCATTGCAATAGCTACAATCATGGAAGAGAGGGTAAATACGCTAAAATGATTCGCTTTCAATAATATTTCGCAATTTAGAGATCATATCGCAAAAATCGGACCCAAGAAAATTTAAATACAATATTTTAGGCATATTTTAGTTCAAGTCTCGCCGTTTTAGGTGTATTTTTTTTATTTGTATGAGCGAACGAAAACAGATCGGTGAGGAAATGTTTCGTTTCTCCCAGTTAATCCAATTGCGTGCGTTCACTTTCTTTAATCGTTTAATAAAAAGCTTTCCTACTACTTTTTCTAGGAAGAAAATAATACCATTTATCGCAATATCATTCTGAATTCATTCCATCCATCAAATCTCAGGTATCAATACTTTCATGTAAAAATTCAAATTCGGCTAGTCTATATTGGGACAAGGTTACTGTGCTCTTTTGTACAACATTAGTCTTCTACATGCAAGTTAGGAATTTATAAACAAACTTTGGTCATTTACTAAGCAATGCACGACATCAGTAACTTATAAAACATCGTCTGCGTTTATCATTCGGTGTTCCATGGAAATTTGTTCGCCTTTTCCTCATATAACTGGCAACTATTTTTCGTCCTACCTAACTCCGCCCACCATTTTCAGCTTCTTGCTTGTTCTTATCCCCACCAGATCCATTTCCTCATGCACCCAATTCATCCATCCTCCCCCTTTCCTGGCCATTACTCCCGATTCCTTCGTCCCTCCCCACCCATCCCCGCCTAGCTCATCACCACCTCCTAAATTTCTTGTCCAAGTTCCTTCAGAGTGCGTGCTAATGCCTTCCAAATCCGCTCCTTCAGCTCCTCTCCTCACTTCCCGACCACTCTTCCCCTCCCACCCCCTCCTTACGGAGCTCTTCTATCGGGAAAAACACGGGGAGACAACGGGCCCCACCCTTCCCAGCCATTAACACTTCGCTTCTGACAAACATTCCCCTGTTAACTACCACCGCCAGAGCTACCTGCCAGACCCATGAAAACACGTGGTGTGCGGAGGGCCACGGGTAACATTCCCCTGATACGAAAACTCATTAATCCTTCCCACACTCTTCCTCTCTCTTTATTCTTATTTCTTTTATTCACACCAGACCTTCCTGTGGCCAGAAACCAGTTTCACTCTTTATATTAGCTGATTTGCCTTCCACACTTCAGCAAATACTGCTGGAACGTTTGGACATGAGGAATTTAATTCATCCATTGTTGAAAGAGTAATTGAAGCTCTTTGGGTTGATAAACATGTAGAAAATTGGGAGCTTTGTTGGTGCGCAAAATTCACTTTCATTGAAATATTCCAACTATTTATGAACAGCATAGACGAGAAATTGCGGCATAATTAAGCTGTAGACTGCGTGTTCAAAAATAACATTCATAATAAAAATCAAATTATTTCTCACCGACAAAAATACCTTCAGAATACCTGCTATGCTCGTACAATGTAGGAACCTGCAAGCAATTGCTCACCATCCGTTTGAAGTTTTTGTAAATCAACATTAAAACAAAGCTATTGCATAAATAAATGTTGGTTGGTTTACTAATAGATGGCATTTTCAATTAATATCACCTTCTTCCGAGGGTTGAAAGGTAAAGAATAAAATGTGTGCTAGTGATGTAATGAAACCCATGTCTCACGAAAAAAACCAAAGTTTTTCCAGCAGCTTTCATTGCATATGCCACTTTATTTGTCACCTGTCCGGTATACCACAATCGAAACGACTTAATTCGAAGATGTTTCCTGTTGGTTTGTTTCTAGCTCTGTGATTATTCAGGAGGAAAGGAAAACAATCCCATTAGTCTGCACAGGAAAGATGAAAACTTATGCTTTAAGTAATTTATTCCCGACCGACATATCTCACAACCAGGCGAGGAATCATCATTTCCTTCTCCTTCACACCAAATGCACACTAATTATTTTGAAACGCACTTCCACCTCTCACCCAATCCGCCCCGCCCACTCCATGAGACGCCCAAGAAACGTATTCTCTGGGCGTCGTCGTCCTCCAAAAAGGGCGTCGGAATGAATTACTGCGGCGACATGCATCAATGCTCCGTCGCCAACATCAATCTTCTCGACTCATGACTCCCACTTTAAAATTTTCCCATTTTCTCTTAAACCCCAATATTCGTTCTCCCGCACCCTCGGGGAAACGGGGGAGGAGATGGGAGATCCCAGGGCCACCTCAAGAGCCCACCCCAGCGGGGGGACCACCCACCCACCCAACCAACTCCTTCTAAGAATCTTCCACCGCCTCCTCCCAAACTAACGGCCTCATTCTTCCTCCACCACCCACGGATCACTCAGCCCCATTGTCTCTCCCATTCTATCTCCTTCCCATCCCCCCACTCCCCTAGCTCATCCACCCCTCCCCCCTGAGGATAACAGAAATCCCTCTTCCACCGCCCGTGTCACCGCCATTCTTCTCCTTTCTCCCTTCAAGTCCTTCTTCCCTTTCGCCCATCTCCCACTTCGCCCGCTGACACTCTTTCCCTTTCATTTCTGATCCCCCCCTTCCCGCAATTTCTCCCACCCACCCCTCGCCCCCAAGTGCTCCCCCTCGTACCCCGAAGCATCCCTTCCCCTCACCCACTTTCTCCCCGTGCGGATGCCCCACAAAGGCTCAGCCCTCGTATCCCATGGCACTCGGCTACACCGCTGATTACCTATCCTCTAACCCTCTCTCTCCCTCTCTTGCTCTTGCCTGTTAAATCAGCTGAGCCGGCCTTGGGTCTCACGAACGTCGCCGTGATTTTGTGATACATTTCTACGTTCTCATTTTCATTCTTCAGAATGGAAATGATCTCATCTTACATTAAATATTTGGTACGTTTGAACCAAGCATGCTGTTAGCAAGTATTTCGTAAATTACACCTTATTTGTTGTTTTATAACGATCATAATCATTCTTAATACATGGAAAAATGTCAAATTTCTGTAATATTAATGCTCCCTTATTTTACTATAGATTTTTAAAACATTTGTTTGAGTGATTATACCTTTTGTCACCTAATGAAAATGAATTCCTTGTTCTAAAACTCAAAACCAAACGCAAGACATAAGTAGGTGATAATTAGTTTTAAAATGAAGTGATAATTAAAAATATGATTAATAATAATTGACGCAATGTATTCAATACAGAATATATACCGATGTAATATTTTCTTTAACATACTCTATTTGCTTAAAAAGTTACAGTCCCAGTGAACATGTAAATTTACGGCAAAGTCGAAATTCTTTCATTTATATTTATGCAATTACTTTAGTTTTAATCCGCGTCCTTAATCAAATGGCATGTACGGTACGGCAATTCTCTCGGTCTGTGGATTAATACACTGAGAATCGATTATTTTTTTTATTATTGAACATTGGTCTATGGAATAATTAAATATAAAAACACCATCATGTGAAGCTAACATTTATGTAAAAAATAACTATGATAAATTAGTTTTTATTTATCTAAATGTATAAATAATTATATGTAAATATGATTTTCAAGACTTTTTTGCTGGAAGTTTACGTATATTATATTTGTAATGAATAATAACCCTCAAATACAATTTTTAAATACTTTTTTTCCATTCGCTCCTACGCTGGATTGTTAAACACTTAAACCAGTATCTAAGCAACAAAACTAGTCTACTGTTTGTGTTGGGGAAGCAGACCGGAGGAATTATAACTCGACGACAGGGTTATGCACGAACGAGATAGCCTCAGGTGATGATAAGCGGTGGATCGATTCCCTGTATACTACTATAGGTGATGTCTTTCTTGCGGATAATTGTTTGTGTAACCCGTGCTAGAATATCCGGTATACAATAAAAATCATCTGTATAAATTAACTAAAAAATTTTATTTGCCTTTTATAATTGCTTCTCAAATTTACCTCAAATGTTCATTTCAAAGTTCAGCATTATAGAAAGACTGATGGCATCCTTTAAAAATTTTGAAACACCCTAACAAAATCATTATTAGAACCGTAGAATTTCTTTTCTAAATGCCCACTTAGCTAAGCGATTGTTTATTAAAGAGCATGAACTTTCTCGATTAAGTGAGTTTTCTTGGAGCGCTTTCTTTCAGGTATTGATATTTAATTTCTCTGACGCATATGCACATTTACACTGCCGAATAGTTTTGCTGACCTATGTCATGTTACATGTAATGCTTGGTATTAAAAAATGAGATCAGTGAGTTACAATTTTAATTAAAGTCTTAAAAAATCCCTTGGGCTCCTTAAAATCCGCAATAGAGAGAGGAAGTTTTTCCAAGCATTCACATTGCAGGCATATTTTTTATTCACGGCACCGTTCTCGTTGGATTTTGTCCCTTTGGCCCCTAGTGAGTGTGTTGATGGATGGGCACGCATATAATGTTCTCTCATTCTTCTGAGAAGATGATACGCCATGTGAGCCCCTCACGCGAATGGGTGGAACTACGTGAACTGCCTCACCAAGTCACTTCTCGCCACGTTCTTCTCTTCCTTTCTTTATTTACAGAGGAAAATTCCATTTACTTGGTAATACTACTCTAGAGCTCCCTAAACCTAAATTCAAGAGTAAATCGTGTAAATTTATAGCAAAATAAATTCAGCCTCATTTTCCTTACAGAAAATATTGAGTTTAAACATTTAAATAGAAAACTCGTATAAAGTTTGATCGAGTGAGGTCCCACTCCTAGGATTGCCTGGCAAGGAATTATTCAAACCATATTTTCTGTGTAATTCAACCCATATCTTCTGCTCTTTTAAATAGCATAATTTTAATGCATAGAATATTTTTAGCCTTAGAGTATGAAATTTGTCAAACGCATACAAGCCAAGTAGTGAATTTTGTTTAATGATTCCAATAATAATGAGAGAGCAACTTAGTAAACCGCATAATACTCTTGTGTCTCTCCCTTAGGTATGCTCTTTTCAAATCTTTATTATAAACTGAATAAGGAATATGATGTAAAGTTTGGAATCCATGGAAAAAAAACTTTGATGCAGTAAAATGTTTTATTCTTATGGATCATGTTAATCTTGAGTGTAGATTTTCGTCGAGATTGGTATATTTTGACTCTCTTGAAGGTGATTGCCTTTGATAATAAGGTGATGAAGATTTTTATAACGTCTGACAAATACTAACGGAATATGTCCTAGGTTTTGTGTATGACATCTAACAGTCATTTTTACGACTTGAACGTCATCGATGGGTCAACGTACACCATTTTAAACGAAAAATATTCTAATTTGAAGTGTTTTTCTATTCCATGTTTGCACTCATTAAATTCCTAAGTGTTTACAGGCAAGTTCATTGATTCCTCTGTTCTATACGCCTTTTATTTTTCAATTCGTGCTTCTTCTTCCGTCGTCTACAAGGGCTCCGTAGAACGAGTTTCAACATCAATCTCAGTTGAAGGCCCATCACCCCTCCCTGCCCGGGACTGTCCCCTCTCCCAACCTATTCCTCTAATCACTGCACTCTCCCCTCCACCCCTACACCCATTCCCCCCAACATATCCCCTCTTGAAGGAAACCCGGGGTCCCCTTCAAGGTCCCACACCCCTTCCTCGGGTTTCACTCGCATCAATGCCTTTCGTCATTTTCCCTTGAGAGTACACACTGCCTGCACACCAGCTGCTAATGAACCCTTTACTCCCACTTTGAAAAGAGTGAAAGAGTGGCTGGGAGGGAGGCTTGCTCCTCTCCCACGGCCTCTCCACTCTTGCAAGCACCCTGCCGCGCCTCTGCTCCCTCCAGCTTCATCCCCGGCCATTCCTCCCGGCACCTACCATACACTCGGCTCCCGGTGCCAATTCTCACTGTTTTACCGTCTTTATCCTTCCACCCCCGTCATTTCCCCATAAAATGCGGATCTAATTCTCTCCTCGCTGCCGTCGCCTCCCGCTTCCTTTTTCGCCAATTTGTACTCCCAGGTTATCGCCCACGCCGCAGCGGAGTCACCTCTTTCCCCGTCGTTTCATGCGCCGTTCTTTTGAAGTGCGCATTTGCTCAAAAGATGCGCCTAATCGTAAACAATCCTTTCGCGCGGTATCAAATCTACCTACGTTTCAATGTCGCGAAGTCGTTAATGAGAGTCAGAAGTAAACTTAAGGAGACAAAATTAAATTTCGACGACCTTAACTATGTCAGTTGTGATGTAAGTGTATTGGCTGCATGGCATGATGAAACATGATTCAAAAGGACAACGTGTGGTAGTGAAAAATTTGGAGGATTAAGGTAGACCCTTGCGAGGCAATAATTTATAAATTGAAAACACAACATAAACAGACAGAAATGGCATTATTTTATAGGTTGAATTGACTTTTTTTGACCAAAAAGGAAAGAGTAAAGACATTTTCTTATCAATTTTAAATTTAAATCAATTTTGCAGATTCAATTGACTAAGCTAGTTACAAATAAATATATAATAAAATAATAAATTCCTTCTTATCATTTTTAAATCAATGAGTTTTTTTGAGGTTCAAACGAAGAAAATACCGTTAATTTTCACGTTTAAATACGAAAAAAACATTTTAAAGTAATTTTGATTAGGCTTTAAAAAAATTTCCTTGACAATTCTATGACAAACTATGAAATAGTGACTACATTAATGAAGATTTTTATTTATTATACGATATAAAATCATTAATGAGTATTATTTAGTTTAACTCAACCAAATTTCGATTTAGTTTGACTGACAAAAAGAGATCCAGCTGAACAAGTTGACGACTGAACGAACACTTATATCAGAAAAATGCATGCGCACCATTCATTACGATGTTTTAATGATTTTTCACTTTTATTGAACAAGAATTTAATTATATAAAAATTGGATGATGATGTTTATATTTAATACACCGGTAATTATTGAAGGGAAAACATTTGGCTATTTAACATGACTATTTACGCTGAATATTAGACCAGGTCTGTAGCTCTACTTATGCTACATCATTTCCGTTATTATAGCTGACGCTTTAATTCTATGCATGATTTTTTTAATTTATGGCGTAGTGAGTGCGAGTCTTTCGAGAGAGACAATCGCTTGATAAGAAAGATGCAACTGTTTCAAGTGATTCATTGCACTTCAGTCGCGCCTTGATACTGCACCCGTTTTCCGTAATTCACTGCTTCATTTAATCACCTACCTTGTTATTTCTTCTCTCATCTCATCTTGTCATGATTCCTTCGTATCAAGAAAACAAATTCATTGCTCTGCATCAGAAACTGTTTTCTAAAAAAAATCTTGTTGTTTATCCTACGTGATCATCTAAGGACTTCATGTTTAAGCATCTTTGAGATAAATTTTAGGCCCATACCTCCTAGTATTTTACTCCCATGTGCGTACTTAGCTTGAAATGTAAGCTCCGCAAAGCATTTCTATAATGGATTCCCTTTTCGGGCAGTATATCTGCAGCTACCATAGGTATTTGTAGTGTTGCCTGCACGTGCACGGGACCTGTATTTTCTTTATTTGGAAAGCACTCCAGTTTTTGCTGCGTTGTAAAATGCAAATTTTACGGGAAATGGTGGGATTTGCCTGCTAAAAAAAATATATTTCACTAGTCACTCATAGTTGCATGAAATAAACATCCTTGAGGTTTATGTTATGTACAATGCTGCATAGCATTTAAAACCTCGCATTCACATTATGTTAATGATTAATGACATTTTATGAAAAGATTACAAGAAAAGCAATACCTATCACCTAAAGTTGCCATCAATAATGCTATACTTGATAATGAAAGGAATCGGTGGTTTTAGTTTCTCAGCACAAATAATTAATTTTAAGATAATATCAAGTTCAAGACGCAGCGTTAAAAATAAATAACACGCGCCAATGTGCCAGAATCGTCTTGTTTTTACGTCATAGACCAACGCTTGTTAGTATAAGCTGAATGTTTAATTAACTAACAAAGTAGGTGTCTACGCTACATCTACCTTAAATGTAAATATGGCGTGGACATAACTTTAAGTTTATGGAGTGACTGCGAAAATTGACTGGAAAATGTACTTTGAGCCGTCCGCGGGGTCAACTTCCCCGGCGACACATTGACTCACCTGAGAAAATAGAGTCTGTCATCTCCGTGAATAATGCAGAAGCCTTCAATTTTCAGTCTTGCTTCCTAGCAACGCCAGAAGCGGCTGCCATGCCGTCTGCTCTATTTTCGCGGCGTTGCGTACTGCCGGTTGAGATGCGTATAATTAATTCACGGCTATGTTCATTAAGTGGAATTTACTGACCTTGTTAGCCTGTTGAAAAAACTATGGAAATAGATGATTTGCTCTTCTCCAAGTATTATTGACGACTCATAAATATGCTTATGGGCATTAAGTTTAAACCAAATACCGACTAAATATATCATTTATAATTTGTTTTATTATTTGTCTATTTGGTCGTCACTACTCATTAATATTTTACTACACTACATTATTAATGATAAAGGAATCAATCGACTGGGAGTGGTGAATAAGGTATATTTTTGAGTTAGATGAATATATTTAATTAAAACCAGGTGATGTAAGAAGTCTCATTTTATTGATTTAAAAAGTGACAATCCTCACTCAATGCACCAACTCTTTCTTACATTTCCGGAAATCTAAATGTCCAAGTAGTTGTCATTGCCCGGTAAAGTCTAATAAAAAGTATGAGATAGGGTATATTTATAATTGAATATTGCCTTTCAGAGATATTTCATTTTATATCGCATGATAAAATCTTTTCTTAATTTTTTTTACTTTATATTACTATGAATTTCCAGGAAAATACTGCCAAATTTCGCAATGAATATCATCCATTTGTATGAAGCTGAATACATTAATTATAGTGACATCTCCTCCAGCGCGCCCGCGAGTTTGAGGAAGAGCGGGGAAGCCGCACTCAAAAGAGGGGAGTTGGGTGGGAATCTCACTCTAAAATTATTTATTCACCCTCGAGTGAATTCAGTATAGTCTTTCCTCTTCCGGCCAACCATTTAGCTGCGCTAAAATATTGTAGCAAATAAGGTTTCATTTTTAAATTTCAAAGCACTTGAATAGTGTTCCTGGAAATGTTCAGTAATTTATATTAGTGTTGAGTTGAAAAATGCTAGCAATGAACTTCTTCGTACCCATTTCCTACGATCAAAACCTGTCAACTCATTAACTTTTCTTCTAAACGGCTTATGCTGGGTAATTTTAATTACAGTTTTTAACCCATTTAAAGAGGTCATAAAAACAATTCAAGCATAATCATGTTTTAGCCTGTAAAATTTAAAAAAAATCATTCAGTAAGCTCAATTGAATTGTATTTTTAACATTAGTGATTCAGTGAACAAGTTTATGGTTATTCTTGTATGGTATTTGTACATTCTTATATGGTATTCTTGTATGGTATATTCAATTTCTTCCTGAATATCATATTACATTTATTATCTATGTTGTCAGAAACCTCCTCAATCAAAGTCAAAGTCTTGTTTTCCATCACCCTGATATTTTAAACCCATATTTATTGAAGATAATATCCTTTGTTTCAGTTTTGTGATGAATTATTTGTGCATCTGATAATTCCTAAAAGGAAATGCTTACTAGAAATTTCCTTTAATTCATCCATTTTTGCAGTTTTTTACAACAACACCCTTACAAATTTATCAATAAATCTGTTGAAAATCTGTTAAGCTAAGGGCTTCCTGTTAAAACTATCAATTGTTTAGTACCAATATCAGCTTATTTTGAATTAATAAAGAGTGGAACTAGGATAGATCATTTTTTACAATGAGAAAGATTTGCCTTTGAACGTGAGGAGTTATTATTGTGATATTATCCATATGCTATGTATATTTTTGAACTCTGAATTAGTGTGAATTTCGATAACCACCCTTTGATATCCTGTCATTACGTGGAATCAAAATTGTTGAGATTTTTTTTTGATAATTCTGATACCCATATATTATTTTGCTGGTTATTTAGGGGAGGCGATCGACTATGTGGTCATTAGCATCATTTAGTACAGGAGAGATACGTTCTAAACGAAAAGTGTCTATGGTTCTATGATTTTAGGTGGCTGATGCGGTAATCGTGAGTCATTGAGTGCACATGATAATAATTTTTCCAGTAAGCCGAAAAAATACCTGGTCCACATTTCACTTTAGCACATTTGTCGATACAGAGGTAATTGCCACTTGCAGTGGTTTAAATAATATAAGAATTATATTTAAAATATTTTGCCTTATTAAACATTGGCATAACTTGGATTTTCGGCTCGGAATCTGAAATTTAAGATAAAATTGTATCTAAATTCAGTTTTTTTTACTCGACATGATTGCTTGGTAGTTGTTAGCAACCATTATAATAATATTAAACCTATTATTTTACGTAAGCAGAAAATCGTTTGTTGTGTAATCCAAATATTACAAAATATGTGTCGTGTCCCTGAAGGCAACGTGGTAAAATAACATTGAATTGCCCAGAAACCAAATCTGTAACTCTTAATTTGTTCACTTTAAATATTGATGTTACTTATGAGTAGGTAAACGAGTACAAAGTTACTCACAAATCTTTTCGTTAACAAAAATTGCTCCAACTACCTCAAGGTTTCATCTGACTGACCGAGTTCTGTATTTTGGTGCCCTCCACATGGCACGAGGAAACCAAGTTAAAAAACCTCACCCAGTGTTGGTATTCAAACCTGGGTCCTTCTGAATGGAAAACCAGCACTCTAGCCGCTTCGATAACGTCATCCCTACAATTATTCGTACGCATAACACTTAAGCCAGTTGTTTCACTAATACTGTCCCTTTAAGTACCAAAACAAGCTGCACAAAGCATTTGACCTGTGACATGGCAAAGCAGCGCAAGTAAAAATATAAGTTTTAATGATCTCAACTAGACCATTAGGCTCATACCTCCGTTAAGACACCGCAATATCATGTATCTGTAGGTCATAGGACACCAACCACCGAGGAGGGAAAGAATGGGGAAAACCATTTGGGAAAGAAAGGGGATGTGAATACATTTTTGTCGGCCGAGTTGCTGTTACTCGCTCTTTCTCTTTAGAAGTTTTGAATTGTGCCAATTGTGGGAAGCCGAATACTTGAATGTACTTTTCTCTTCCCCATCACTCACTCTTTCCTATTTCTCTCCTTTGTGCGTCTCAGATATTTAGCATGGGGGAATAGTAGCCTCTTTCTTTAGAACCAGAATCTCGTGATGAGATTGTTTCCCTTGCCTAATAATCTCCGAGTCTCTAGCTACTTCGGCACCATTTCTTATCCTAGATCGCTATTTTCAGTTCACGAAAGAAAACAATAAAAAATTAATTCAATCTTTTTGCGCTGTCTCATAAACGTACAGCTTTGAAAGATCGAGAGCCAATGTAGGGGTCTAACTGGATAAAATTGGCATATCTTTTTACTTTTACTCTAAAGATCCTAATTACTATTTGCTTGATAATTCAAAGTACCTTTAATACAAAGTCGCATATATTTCAAATTTGTTATTCTCACGATAGGTCCGAGGCGTTATGTTAACGCCTCGGTAGCTGACTTCATCCAAGAATACTTTATTTTTTTGTAATGTATGATAAACTTTCTGGATGATGAATGTAATGCATTCATTTACCTATGTTATATTAGAAATAAACGTCGTTAACTTCATTTTTCAACTGACACCTCCTAGGGTTCCAATTAAATCAAGACGCACACCTTTTCTCTGTGGAGCTTGAAACTTCTTTGAATTTCGCTACACGTATTTTCCAGTCTAGGCACGAATGGCCATATCCATGGTATATGCTTTCAGGCCCAATTTTTTCAGCTACGATGATCGCCTTCCTTACCAGGAAACAGTTAGTTTTGTTGAAAGCCATAATTAGTTACTAATTATCACTTATTTTCTCCCTATCTCTTCCCTTGAACTAATAACTTGATCTTAACTTCACTTGATGGAAGGGCTTGCGCGTTCCAATAAACCATAGAGCTGGACTGACAGGAGAAATTAATATATCTCCCGGTAGGGCCACATAAGCCGAACGGTAGGAGTCAGACGAAAGGTAGTTTCGTTTTGGTGTCACGTTAAGAATACCGTTTGGAAGTGGGGATCGGAGCTCCTCTCAACTATCAATTACCAAGAATATGAAAGTCATTCACAGATATTTGAATCCTTGTAACTACGGGAAGACGCCCACCAGGGGTGTCGTGCCCGGCGGCGGGGGAGGCAAGGCCTCCACGGTCGTCATTATCCGGAAATCTTGCACAAAATTGTCATCAGAGGATACAGTGAATGGGAGAGAGAAGAAAAAGAGAAATAGGAGGAGGAAAGAAGCGGTAAAATTAGGAAATTGGAACGTAAGGACAATGATGAGGGCCGGGAAGCTTGAGAATATTAAACATGAAAGAGATAAAGGGAAAATCGATGCTTTCGGGCTGTGCGAGGTGATATGGAAGGATAGCGAGGACTATTGGACTGACAGTTACAGAGTAATCTACAGCGGGTGAGATGAGAGTTGACATGGGGTAGGTATGGTACTGAATACAAAATTGAGGAATAGGGTAGTAAACATTGAGCAGGTGAGCGATAGGACACTAGTATTTGAAATAAAGGCACGCTCGACGAATTTCGTACTGATGCAGGAATACATGCCTACAAGCAACAAAAGGGAAGAAGAGAAGGATGGGGTGTTCAAGCGTCTAGAAATAGTAATTAGAAAAGTCCCAAGAGAGAAAATTCTGATAGTTATGAGCGACTGGAATGTAGTGGTGGGTGATGGGAGGGACGGATTTGAAGTGGAAGGATATGGGTCAGGGATAGAAATTACCGTGGCGAGAAGGCAGTTGAATTTTTTGGAAGAAATAAATTAGTAGTAGCATGCACTTCGTTTAATCATCACCCCAGGCGTACACATTAAAAATGCCAGATAATACTGGGAGATATCAAATTTAATACATTATGGTTATGCCGAGATTTAGAAACAGTGTAAAAAACTCGCGAAGCTATTTAGGGGCGGATGGGGACTCTGATACTAACTTATATTAGTCATGATGAACTGTGTAGTCAAATTCAAAAGGCTTTGTAAAGGTGAAAATATGTGAAGAAAAGCGAACTGGGTTAATCAAGAGTAGATGGGAGGTTAGAAAAACAGGAATAGTAAGAGAGGCAAGGAAAACGATAGAAACAGTGGAAACTAGCAGGGTAAAGAAGTATTGGGTTACAGTAGAAATGGTTAGGAAAATGGAGGAGAGAAGAATGTGGAAAAACCTATCTAGGCAAAAGTAAGTACATGGAATTAAAGGGAAGGACAATACGAGGAAATAGAAGAGCTACAGGAAGAAGTGGAAGCGGGTGATTTATATGATAAAGGGAAGATGCTATCGGGTCTTAAGAGAATGCAAACGATACCAAAATTTAAGAACAAAACAGGGAAGATATTTGTCGCACGGGAAGATATTCAAGATACGTGTAGAGAATACGGAGAAGAACTACATGACAGCGACAATAGACCTGTTAACCTAGATAAAGATGATAAAATAATAATAGAAACGGATAGGTAACCGTGGACAGGAGTTACTTGTCAGCGAAATAGAGAGGGCACTAAGGGATATGGAGAGAAGAAAAGCCGTGGGAGCGGATCGGAGTTGCGGACGAATCTACGTATCAAGGGGAGACGATTCTTTTTCGAACTTATTATTAAGACCTACGAGGAAGGAGTATGGCCAGAGGATTTCGTGAACACAGTATTAAAACCTATTCCGAAGAAGAAGAAAGCATCAAAATGCGATGAGCATTAATCATAATTAGTTTATTTTCGTACTCGGCAGAAGTTTATATTAGAATATTAAATTGAAAGTTGGAAAGTAGAGCAAATTACTGTTTAGACGATTATCAGTTTGAGTTTAGGACCGGAAGGGCAATTCGAGGTGCAATTTTGGTAATGAGGACACTAATAGATAGAAAAATATAGATGAGTATAACTTTAAAAATAAATTTTAAAAATTAGTTGTTTACGACCCTGGATTTTGAAGAACCACATTATTGCTTTAAAATATGGTATTCACTGTCTGATGAAATTGAATGTTTGTTGAGGGTATGCAGATGCTTGAGAATTGCCTATGAACTAAAGGAGTAAACTGACACAGTAAAATCTCTTAGTATCGCAAGCGTACGACATAAAAAATGGAGTATAAATTGAGATGATCAAGTAATTGGAAAATGGTTTAAAAATTTCAGTTATTTGAAATTATGATGATGAAGTAAATAAAATCATAGTGAGTAGTAGTAAGCATTCCTGTAAATGCGATACCTTAGATTAATCCACTGCTTTTGTAAGCGGTGGAAGCACTATCTACTGATTATTCCTTGCTTGTGTTAATTAACAAAAGCTGTTTTTGTTGATTCACTGATTGAGAAGAGGTTTTAGGTGTTCATAGAATCTATTACGGGAAAACTTCGACGTCGAAACACTCCCGAGCGGAGTATGCACCTTTTACCAGGATTGTAGGTACTCCAATATCAACTTTGATGCAGCCGCACTTCGGCTGCGCTGATGAGCCATTTGGAGATCTCGCTCAGGAACCGTCTAGCCGTTAAAGCTTCCCCTTAAAGCAAGCATTAGGCTTATCTTTAATCTGCAAGTATCGGATCGCATAACTAATAACTTAAGTTAACACCAATAGGTAGATAAACCTTGACTCACGCTGCATTCGTGAAAGTAATGAAAAGAAAAAATAACAAAAAAACACTAATCAAACAAACTGGATATTTTATGATGAGTTCAGTATTATTGATTCTCAAAATAGAATGATCATTAACACAAAAACAAACGTTCAATCTTTATCCTATGATCAGACTTCAGCCACAACCACAGATAAGACACAGGCCAAAACTGAGAGACGGGATTATACATATACATAACGTTAGCTAAGATTAATACTTAAATGTCTAAAATGAGGAAAACAATAATCAGAAAAGTATTGGTAGGCATTTGCTTTTAAAAATCTATTAGTCATAATGTGCGTAACATGTTATTGACTCAAAGAATTCTTCAGTAGCGAAAGTCAATTACGGAAAACAACCAGTTCAAAATATTCACATATATTCGTTGCAGACTTTTGGTACTGCTCTATTCACGTGCTTTCATATTATTTAGTAGATAGGACCATTTGTTAAATTTTTCACATTTCTTGTAATACATATGCTTGCAAAATTCTGCATCGATCTTATGCATAAATAACCGTTTATTCATAAGTTCACTAACATGCCAAAAATTGTATTATCTCCTATGGAGACATAGGTCAAATTTCTTAATAATGAAAGCTCCCTGCCAACGTTCCGCATATTTATTTTGTTTCTTCAGGGTTATATCAGGATTAATTATACATATTATACAACATTCAACAATATTCAATATTTGAATATTATGGTTTAAAAGGTTTGACATATCTGTTCATTCAAAAAATATTTATGCATATTTTGAACAATACATCAGAGTTCTGTTAGCATTTTCTTTTATGTGATTATGATTATTTGGTTGCTAATTATGTTTGATTTAATTTTTCAAAATTTTAAATTATTTCAAAAATTAAATTTAAATTTAAGCAAATCAAATAATAGTATTTTTTACTTAATTTGGAAATGTAATTTTTTATTGCAGGTTGTTCCTTGTTTTGAATGCATACCATTTCTTTAATTAACCTTTATGTTAAGTTAGATTCTAAATCTATTATTTTTGTGAGTTTTAAATTATATGTTGTTCTTTTTTAATGCGCTGTATGTCATTGTACGCAAATGAATATTTGTATTAATTGAGGTTTTATGTTGGGAGATTCTATTTTTAAGATATTTAGATGTTTGGTCGATGCAGATTTTATTACAATTATTGCGTGGTTTGAAATAAACGGCGTTACTTTTAGGTTCCTGAGAAATTTCAGAAATTAAACCTCGAATATATGTCTAAATATTAAAGTGGAAATAATATAACTACTGCATAATAGTAATTTAAACCCTTGTATCATAATTTATCGAATATTTGAGTACAGGTTGAAGAGTTATTTGAAGAGGTATTCAGTAATTTTTTTTCATTATGGATTAAAATATTAATTCAAAACACTCCCAAAGGCTCACTACCTGAAGGCAGCACTAGTTACTACTACGCAAAGAATTGATAAACAATCCTACACATCTGACAATATCCTCCTATCGACGTTACTTTTTCTATCTCCATGTGTTTTCCAAGTCTTCTCATCTACTTTTTGGCCTCGAAACATTTTTCCTTCATTAATCTGCATGCTCCACCCTCCAGCAAGCAACCGCTCGCCCGCCCTCCTCCAATCTCGACTCCCACCCACCCCTCGGCAAACCACCCCCAGCCCTCCCGCTTCTTTTTTCCTTATCCACTCATCTGGAGGCCCCACTCATATCCTCCGCTTCATCTGCGCTCCTCCCATGTCCATCACATTCCCTCCTCACCACCCTTTACCCCGAGAACCAACCGTCCCCTCTCTTTTATATTTTTCCCTCTCCTCACCCTTTCACAACCCCTCACTCTCTCTCTCTCCCGCGGCCGGCCGGGCACTCCTCCCCCACGTCACTTGTTTTTCCCTTCTTATTTCACCAAAACCCCCGCTAACCCCACTCAACCCCTCCCCTCATCATCACCGTCATCATCATCATCTTCGTCCCTCCATGGCAGCATACACCTCACTTGCATCTCGTGCCCACCTCATCACCGCCTAAGTGCCGCTTCACATCCGCCCTCCACCCCTCCCCCTCCCCCTCTTCCCGCTCGTCCACCAACCTCCCACGCACCTCCCTCCTCCCAACAACCCTCAGCGCTCCCTTTGCCTCGGCCATTCCAAATCTCAGCTCGTTATGCAGAATTTCGTGTTCACTCTGCCCCGCCCCCCTCCTGCCAACATCCCCAACTCCCTCCCTTAGAGCTCCATTTTTATTTTTTCACCATTAAACGCTGTTCATGTATTTACGTGCATGATGAATACTACTTAAAGAATTTATCGTTTGAAGTCAGTATCGTTCCAACTCATAAGTGCGTAAATTATGTATTCCGAAAGAACTAGTCTTCAGGTAGTAGGCCCAGAAACAATAGAGTTCATCCCACACCTCCCAGCCTATTTAAGTTTTATATGCCCATTTTATGTGCTTAACATCTCACTATTCCTGCATGATTAACGGTTTTGGCGAGATTTCGTGGAACAGGAACATTGCTGAAATGAAAGAAGAGGTTTCTGAACTGTCCACAGTTCACTTGAAATATCGACAGATATAACGCCGCGTTTAAATGTGTGAAGTGAAAAACCTTGTTTCTATCGTTTTATCTTTGTTCCTGTTTTGTTTGCATCTTACCTAAGCGAATATTGATGTTTAACAATAGAAATAAAGAGGGAATGGTGATGCTGTCCCATTTCTTATATCTATCCACTTTTTAATCCTAGAAACTGCTCTCTACATAACAAGCTTCATTGAAATTTTCATTCACAATGCTGATTTTATTAATTGGTTATATGTTATTTAAAATTCAAATGCCACTATTTATTGAATATCACGCCAAGACTCAGATATTGTGAGAGAATTTACATGTAGTATAAGCGGAGGAATACATGTTTTTTTCTTCTTCAGACCAAGAACTTGAGAATCTGTATACGAGCCATGGTCAATTGCGAAACCGAAGACTAAAAATGGAACCTTTCTGGCTGCTCAAGTACAGTAATCAATTCGTAGTTGTGACTTTGAATATGACTATGAACACGCTTACAAATATAGGTAAAAACAATTTAAAATTTTACCTAATGATCCACCTAATTTCAACTGTGTACCTCCAAATATTGCGCGCACAACCACTGTTTTAGTGTATTTTAATATTTTATGCCTCGATGGATTCACATAGGCATTCACATCTCCTAGAAAGAGTATCAAACATTTTTCCAATCCTGACTCTCGTCTCCTGTTCTTTCTTCATTTTTTCCTCTCGTCCCATACAACTTCCACCCCATCTCCCACCCTCCCCATCTCCTCTTCTCTCTCCCTCCTTGCTCCCCACAAAATCTACGACTTTCCCGCCAACTCAGCGGAATCCTACGCCCCGGCGTCGCCGTATCATCATCATCCCGAATGCCTTTCTATTTTGCAACCATCGACATTCCCGGCGGCTTGCTACTATTACTTTGCTCCCACCCCTCCTCCACCCCGACTCCTCCGTCCTTTTCGTAATTACTCCACGAGACTCTCTCTTCTCCGTTAGCTCCTTCCATCCCCTTACCCTTGCCAGCGTTCCCCTCTCTTCATTTTGCCAAGACTTTTTTTTCTCTCTCTCTCCTTAGCTCCTGGGCTCATCTCCTCAAATTCTTCCGCGAAAAGTATGAAAGTACCTACTGGCTTCTCATACAGAGGGTTTCAATCCCGGCAGCCATGGAAACTTTCCTGAAGAATCCCGATCCGTACTTGGGTGCCAAATGTCATTGTGCTTTAAGTACAGTACACTGACCGTCGAATGGGATGTTGATAAGTGTTGGCTTTTCGTTTACATAAGACTAATGCTGACGTCAGTTTTATTCTATGCTCTTCCCCTATCCCCCAAATAATCTTTCCCATGAAAAACCTGTTCGTGCAAACGACCTCAGCTTCTAATCGCCTTCCCAAATGACCAAATAACGATTCCTTCCGTCCAACTTAACCCACGCGCGCCGTCCTCCTTCCCCTTCGTTTGGCACGCATTAGCTCTGGAGTACGCGTGCGGTACGCGCCCTCCTGGGTCTTCTGAAGGGCTGGCACTGCTGTGACTGCGTGGCTCCGTTGTTCTTTCCCCCCTCGCTCCGACCACGTGACCCGCACGTGGGTGGGAGCGGTGGTTGTCTAACCGGCGGGAGGCTAGGGCCCTCTTCGACCGCTTCAAGTACTCTTTAGTGCTTTATCATCGAGCTCTGCTGGACTGGGGTGCCAAGCCGTGAATTGGTGCACTGGACTGTCCTTAATTCCATTTATGCATCGCCGGAACGAGCAGAAAAGAGTCGAAAGTAATTCATATTGGAATGAAAAATTTGGTAAAATGGTGAAAGCATTCACATTTCCACAGAAAAAAGCGTAAAATGAAATCACAAAATGTCATGAATACGTGAGATTCACGTAAAAATCAGTGCGAACGACGATTTTTATTCCTTATATAATAAAATTGACAGTGTTATCTTTTTCACGATAAGAAGTGGGTACTCATCAAAATTTCTGAAACATTGCACACTTGTGCACGACATGAAACTTTATGAAAAGCACATAATCACAAAATTAAAAGACGAAAAATGTGTACACCAACGAGTCACTTTATAACATATCTGCCTTTCATGAAGTTCTTACGTTTTGGCATAAAGTGGACAAGGTTTCGAATTATGTGTGAATTACAGCAGAATAATTGCAAGTCCATACGAACATGCATTGTCAATTTACTTCATTAGTATATTGTATTTATAATCATTTATGGTTATTTATTTATCCCTAGAGAGATGTATTACTAAGTACCTGAGAAAAGATATAATCACATATGTTTGAGGACTAGCATTATACCAGAAATTTACAAGCAGTCGAAAAGCTAAATAAAAAAAAGGAAACTCATGAAATTAGTAAAATTAGTAAAACCGTCCAAAGAGCAGCATCTTTTCATTTTGTAGTATCGAAAAATATGGTAACAAGCGTTTTCTTTTTTGATGACCCGGACCGATGCATCCATTTATGAAGTTACATGTAATTGAAAATCATGATGTTGCATGAAGTTAGTTGCATTCTTTTCTTCGAATTTACTCTTCCTCTGATACAATTCTAAGGTTTCTTACGATGTGACATTATTTAAACTTATATAGTTACATTCTTTTATTCAAATATACTCTTCCTCTGTTACAACTCTATGGATTATTAAGATGTTACATTATTTAAACATATATAGTTCTTTATTAAAATTTTTTCACCAAATAAAAAGCAGTGATTCTATAAAAATTGCTAACGCACTCTGAAACTTTCACTGGAGTGAGGGAGCACGTGAACACGAGAACTAGACTTCAAAATAAACATTTTTATAATTAACTGCTACTGGTCGAAGGGTCCCGGGTTCAAATCCGGGTGAAGCCTTTGGACGACCCCGAACAAAAAATTCCTCGGAGTGCGAGGTGGCCCAGGGAAAGGAACTGGTCCCCGTACCCTGAATGTGTGAAATTCACTCGCCTGTGGCTTTAGTCTGGGGTGAGCTCTACCCTCAACTATTCAAACCAACCTTCGGGTAGAATCACTGAGTGAGAGTGATAGTTAAAGCTTGGATATTCCTTCAGAAGGGTATAAAGTGCATATATTACCTTGAAGTAGTTATAAATGATAGTTTCTAAGCAGTTACTGTATTTTTATTTCTGGGTTAATATTGATTTAAGTCACACGAATATTTGTACTTTCTTTCTTTATTTGTACACGATATCCTTTACGCCTTCAGTGAAGTCTGAACAAGTTTTCAGTCCAAACGTTCGTGTATCAGAGATATAATACTTCATAACCCTCTTATCAACTGACTCGAACAATCTTCTCCGAGCTATCAATATTTATTCTTTTTGATTGAGGGATCTGCATAACCTTTCGTTCACCTTTGTAAAAAATCAATGCAAGCTATTCTTGGGAATTAAAACAGAGCTCTCTTTTCCTTTTAGAAACGAATATATGTAGTCACGGAACTTACTAAAACAGCGTGGTATTATTGCTCATTCATAGATATCTCATTGGTTTAGATTAAACTTTGCGGGTGCGGTCTATGCCGTGGCTCGTTTCCGCTGCCAGGGAATCAATTTTTCAGATAACATCGCTGTTCACTTTTGTGAGCCGCACTAGTAACGCGAGAGAAGGGAGAAACATCGAAGGCACCGAGAAAGGAGACATGCATGCGTATAAGGAAAGCGCGTCCGAATGCATCGAGCGTCGATGGTGTGGAAGAACGATGGTGATTTCCTGGCTGCAGGAATGGTTGGTGATAGGAGATTGAAGTATCCATGCAAGTAGAGGTTCAGACTGTGTCGAATCCACCTTAACGCGTGCAAAGGGAACGTTTTTTTAAATGAAACTGGGGAATTGACGTCATGATTTTAAACTTTTGACGGTTTACACGACAACTAGAAAGACGACAAGAGGTATTGTAAGTCTCGGAACAATTATTAGTTAGATAAATACTTCTCGGGCTGCACACCGGGTCAGGTCCTCCATCGCTGTCGACGTTTACATGCGCGACTCTCTCATCTATTTCAGGGCTTCTGATGACGATGAGCGAGTTGCGTCGACAGAGATGGAGTATCTGATCTGATGAGCAATTCAACAATAATTTATCTTCAACGTTCTCCAAGAAATAATTAGTTCAAAATAACACAATGTATTCTTAGCTCTTGATGTACCGGACCGTGCTTTCAAACTATCCAATCATAATTTTATATTTTCCGTTCGGATACCGTTGCAATTTTTTCGTCTAGGAATCGTAATAAATTTGCTTTCGTTTTAGAATTTTAAAATTGTGATTAATAGTCTAGACAAATGCGGTCTTTTATGAAACATCTTAGAAATAATCGAGTTCATCTAACTCGTGTTTTCTTATACAAAAGAAATTTCTCTTCTTTGGTAAGAGTACCCACTTAGTAAGCCTCTGATTTCTAAATTTAGGGAATACATCTTCGTCGTACTTGACCAACTAAAACACAATATGTAAGTGATTATGAAGAGGTATATTCTTCATCGTATTCTCAATACGTGTCATTAACTACCTTCAGATGACCCGAATATCCAGTACTACTGACCTAACTTACGTTATTATGACATTGCCTACCGGCATGGCATTACCAATCTTGTGTGAATGGACTGCCGGATAACAATGGTTACCACCCCCAGACTCCCTGAGTGCTGAGAATAAAGGGTGCCCATGGAATGAAAGCTGCTTAAGAAAGAGGATTGCTCCCGGTGATGATAAGAGAGGGAAAATTACAGAATACAGTTTATAGTTACAGTTATGGGATGGCGGTGGTGGTAAAAATCTGCTTCATGTGGCAACATGGATGAAGAGGGCGTATATCTTGAATAGAAAAGCGGTCTGCTATGATAAGAACGTTGATAACAGATAAGGATTGACGGCGAGGAAAGTTCAGTGTAACACATGAGGCAGCTGAGGTCGTATGCGTAGAGCTATTAAGATGGTTTGGCGATGCACTCGGTCATCCACCAAGAACCTACACAAATGGAATGGGTTTATGTCGTTGAAAAGAATATTTATAATTGCTTGATTTCTTTTTCCATAGTAACTGAGTAGAAAGAGCTTTATAGCTAGTGAAAATGCAAGTACCTACTCTGTATTTAACTCTAGAACGGCTGGTTAGCCATTTAGGTTAAATACGTTTCTTGATTGAATGCCATTTAGGAATCAGTAACCGCAGAATAATATTATTTGGTGTCTTTTCATCATTTTTTATGGTATTTTGGATGGTGTAACAAATTTCTTTTAAAATTTAATATTTCTCCTTTATTTTAAAATTTTACCTAGAACGGCCAACTTAGCAATTTTGGCTAAATGTCAGTTTGTGCTCACTTACTGACATAAAAAATTGCACTAATGTACATGTGGGGTCTACAGAGCATCTATTGCCCCTCCCCTTATCCTCCCTCCCTCCCTATTCTCCCCTTCCTTATGGATTCCTCCTCCCCCCAACCCCACTCTCCTTGCATTCACATTAATTTTTATCCAATTTAACTTCTTTGTAGTGTTGGCTGAAATATGTTCTCTGCACTCAAAATCCATGCTTTTCTCAACTCAAAGTTACAAAATGAGTACACGGTGAGTGACAACAGCGAACAGGTGCAGAAGCACGATAGTACGGCGCTCACCTGGACCACCAATACTGCCCGCCGGCGCTAGACAGGAGCGGTAGGTAAAGTCTCGACTAGTCAATGTGAGGTGTTTTCGGGATTCCCATTGGGTCAGGTGTTTGGTTACTGCCAATGTTTGACGGATGACACTTCCATCGTCTTTCGAGCGGTAATTCCACGGCCTCTTCTGTGAACGCTTATACACCCGTGTCCGCGGGTCACGTCAGCTATCTCTGATTGGATGTTATCATTCCTTCTTCTCACAATTTTTTTTCGGAGTGCGGGTCTCCATGTTTGACTTAGCACGCACCTGAAGTCACTATTGAAGGTGTTCTTTATTAGCCGGATTACTATGGCTTCCTTTCCCAATACTAAGAGACCATTGCCCTACAAATAACTCGGATTCAGAGCAAAAATAAAAAGCAAAAGTTGTTGCTGGTAGTTATTGTGAAGTGGAAGAGAGTATAGATGATCCTGAAGTTGCAGAAGATGATCCGACCTTTTAAAGATGATGCTCTTCCACGTAACTGGTTGCACCTGATGGGAAAGGTGGATTTTGCAAGATTTTGGTTCCGAACAGCCTGGACGTGGAGCCTGCCAGAACGTGCTCCGGCAAACACCTGATGTTACTGCCTACACAAAGGGAGAAGTTGATGACACTGCCCTAAAAACCATGCACCTCTCTATTGGCGCGCACCATACTGATCCACATCAAGAAGTATACAGAAACTGAGGCGTGCGTATAATAAAAAAATCGATAATTGGTATAGGAAAAGGTACTGAATTGTATTGCAATTCTGCACGCTCGAGTTCTTTTTGGTGCTAGAGCATCCCCGTGGACAAGCAATGGTCTAAGACTTGAGTCCTCAAATTCTATTCGAATGTAATATCTGGGAACCAGTTCAGGGAAATAAAGTGGTCCTTGAGATTTGATATGAAGTCTATTTGATCACTACACCTGAAGAGTGACCGGCTTCTTTTCTTTTCCTTTGTATGGAATATATTTATTGGCAACTATCATTTCTGTCTACTGTCCTGATCCGAAATTTGCAGTGGACGATGAACTGTATCCATCCTAAGTACGCGGTCCTATTTTCACAATTTATAGCGAACAAACCCAAGTGCGGACGGATATATTGGTAGACTGTGGATGTTGATTCTGAGACTTGGGCGATGGGTTTCCATATTTTGGAAAATATGTCAGCCATCCAAATTCCACAGCCCCTGATAAATATGAAGGAAACCTTGCACACTTCTAAACATGATATGACACTCACTACGTATCAAGGCATACCAACAGCTATGTAATTCTGCTAAGGTCTATGCATCCTTTCGTCCAAATCAAAGATAATGAGAAAAAAATCAGAGAAAGTTGAGTATTATTATGAATAGAAGTGTGACGTTCATGTCATTGAAATTGCTCGGCAATCAGTACTAAAGCTGCATCTAGACCAGTGCAGTGGAGAAACGATGTGACGCCAGCGTAAGATTCCCGCTGGTGATTCAGATGAGAGTTCAGAGGAGGAGAGTAAATGCAGGGAAAATTCCAAAAATTGCCAAGTGCAAGCTAACTTTAAGAATAATCATATAATATAAGCACGTGCAAGAGATGCAGTAAGAGTATTTGTGGAAAATATGTGAAGAATATTTCTTAGATTTGCGGAGGTTGTCATGTGCAACAGTAGATGACTAAGTTTTATGTCCTCCCAAACACTTGTAAGTAAATATTTTCGTCATCTCTTATGCGTTTATTCTCATTATTTTTTTCTGAAAATAAGTATCACACACTTTAATTATGAATGAAATTGGCACATAACTCATTATTGCAAAATCTCTCCCCAACAGGAGTGCAAGAAAAGTACCAACAAAACCTAAAATAAGACTTCGTACATAACGCATGGATTATTTTAATATTTATTGAATATAGTATTTATTTATCAACTGAATCAACATAACAAGCATACCTTAAGGGATTATTATCTCGTATTTATATACTGTAGCTAACCCATAATGGTGAAGAAATAACATTATTTGATGACAAAATAGGAATTTAGCCAAAATGGCTAAGTTTGCCTTTCGAGGAGGTAAAAAATTTCGGCCGTTCTAGTGTTAATGGAATGTTACCCATCCTTCATTATAATTAAATTCAAACGATAGGTATGTGCTGGTGTAAATATGCGCATTGCAGCAATCAAAAACTTAAGAAAGAAATAAGTTAGGAAAAGTAATATGAATATTTTTTTATTAAATCAAATCAAATAGTCCTGCAACATTAAGTAATGATGCAGGACTTCTCCACTACTTTTATCCAAAAGCAAGAGAACATTATACGCAAATTTATGTCACACTGAAAGTGGGAAATATATAATTGGGCGGAAAGTGGCATTTTAGTTGGTTTACCCAGGTATTACAAATAGTTGACTAAAATATTAATACATTAAGTTTAATTAAAATATTGATGATAGGATTTTTGATGCACTACAATGATACCTTTGCAGGTTGAAATTATAATCCATAGGATAACATTGTTTTTAAGAAACTTTGAAAAATCTAAAATTATAACTTTTTTCAAAACTTGAGTAGGTCACGCGAGGTTTCGAGGCCAATAAGATGAAGAAACTCTGGTATCGTGGTGATAAACACGACAGAATTTTGGCCGGTCCCTATTATTTGCTCTATACATATTTATAACCCAAGTTAATGCACCATTCGTATGCCCAGATCAATTGGAAAATGGCTACCATTCAGAAGTCACGCCGTTACAGCTTGTGAATGAAAGTTTAGATGTGGAGAGATACCTGTGATCTGCCAGAGATATTATACCTGTGATCAGCTGGCTTCTTTAGATCACCATATGAAGCAAATAAATTTTTTAAATAAAATATGGAAACATTTCTTGGGATTCCAGTAAAATACTTTATATAATTATTGGATAATGGCAAAGGCTAAGGGAAGTAATTTTGGAAATATATTTTGTAATGACAATTAAAATAAAAATAGTTACTGCAATTAAATGCCTCACAATTACAAGTTCCATGTCAACTGGCATGTGGTACTAAAGAAACTCGAATGATCCACTAGAAACCAAGATAGTCTAGGTATTTTGGTGGAGTTGGCAGAAGTGCACATTGGAAAAAACGGAAGGAAACGCGTCCCTTTTCTCTCTAAGCCTTCTGCTGCCAAGGTTAGTTTCCCAAGGTTGCGCTGGGATTGAGATGGGGAAGCATCGCAAAAATTCATAGAGCATCGTGCAGATGAGAAAAGGGAAAGAATAAATTGTGCTCATGAAAGCGGACAGGTCTCATGCCTCGGTGTATATTCACACTGTCTCTGCAGTCACCCGCTGTCAGAACGAGTTCACGGTGGGATGAATGTTCCATGCATCGTGAAATAGGCACAATTCGCGCGAAAATATGCTGCGACTCGGTTTTATCGCGAGTAGGGGCCTCCATTGCTATATTCCTAAGAAAAACTGTCAACCAATTCCACATCTGTTTCCTTGGAGTCGTTGCGAGGGGTTCATTGCTCTTATTGGATTAAAAAAATATTTCTCAACTCACGCACAGTTATAATCGAGTACTGGTTTAAATGAATAAAGTTTCATGCTATAATACCAGTTTGTAATTACGTTATCTGTGGCTGATCTCTCCTACGTAAAGAAGGACATCAGGCTAATACCTTGATTTAGAGCAACAATTTTATCCGTTATCTGGTTCCGTGTCTCACTAAATTTATCCTAATTCCAGCTCTTTCGTTACTTTCTACGGTGGTATCGCTGACTCCAAATAAAATATCACTTTTAGTACTATGGTTTTTTTATTTGCAAGTAACCCAGTAAACATGTTTAGAATTCATCAATCATTATCGAACAATCATTATTGGATTATTTTTGGAAATATTAAATTACTAAGTTAAGAAAATTTCGAAGTGCATAAACATTGCCGTTTTGTGTAGTTTAAGGTGAAATTTTCAGCGTACTTTTCTAAAAAAACACGAAGGTTGACTGTTTGTAAGCTTATGGGGCAATTACATGGAATGCCTTGATTTGCGGATGCATTGATCGAGGGAAAGGAGTTAAGCGTGGAGGCAAATGTCCTTGCAGGAGGGAGGGGAGTAGAGTGCGATAACGGAGCAGTGCCTTGGAAAAGGAGAGTAATTGCGGGGCAGAAATGAGAAAGGGACGTTCCGAGTTGGACCATTGTTAAAGTGATCTGACAAGCGAGCGCGGGGGGGGGTGTGAGGGGGTGCGGGAGGGGCGGGGGGCGTGTAGTGGAGGGGGGGGGGACGCGTCGCGAGGAGATGTCCAAGAGAGAGAAGCTAAACGATCCCCTTGCTTGTCTGTTCTCCTTTTTTTCCCTCCGGGTCCACGGTTCCCTTTATTTCCCAAGGCCAGGAGACTTGCCCCACCCTGAAGCTCCTCCTTTTTACTCTTTCATTCTTTGCCCAGGCATTCCCCTCACCTCTCATTCCCTTGGCTTCTTCCCCCCCTCCCTCCGTCCTCTCTCCCCTTATCCTCCCCCGACTGATGCCCGCAATCTTTACCTTCCCCTCGCTCGCGCACGAATCATCTCATCCAGACTTTGCACATTCCTTGAGCTCCTACCTTTCGCTCTTCTGTCTCTCCTTCTATTTTTTTAAAGTTATCCTATCATCCCTTTTTCTCTTTCTCTCTCTATCTTGCTAATTTCTACTAATTATCGCTCTCACAGCTCAAACAAAGCCTCGATTGCGATCTCTAGCCTTTCCCTTGGCTGTTTGTTTTCATTTCAACCCACGGTTTTCTCTGTTCCCTGGTTCCATGGGCTATGGTTTTTTTTATATAATAAGCTCACATAAAAAAATACTTATTTCCATTGAAATACTTCCTTAGCAAATATTGCCCGCTTGTTACCATAAAAACGTTCTTTAGCACGTAGGCTTTGATTTAATTTTTTCTTTAAATGAAGTTTATATATTAATTCTGTATAAAGATACATGCATTCTATTGTTAATGTTGCAGTAGAGTACAGTTCTACAAATCCATACTACTTTCGTGCTGGTGCACCTGGGTGTTCTTAAAATTTTAATTCAGTGTGTTTAGCTTGGCAGGTAATGTACCTTTCTTTCAATGTAACTATGGTTGTCAAAATTGAAGCACCAAAGGTAATGCATTACATACTTTCGTTATCCTTTATTGAATGATATAAAGAATACCTCAAGTATTTCAGATGAAATCTTCATGCTTGATATTTTATAGGGTTTATCTATTAGAATAAATCCATATCCACCAAAGCTGCAACAGTCTCATAAAATTCGGTTTCTTTTCCAAAAGAATCGTAATTGTCTTATAAAATGATTCCCGTTGTTCTGAGTAATGAAACAAAGGGATTTCAAGGAGATAGATTGCCATCTATATTTGGCTTACACATGAAAAAACTTCCCCAGGAATACGGTATTGTTTAGAATTTTTTTTTTAGTTGTGATTTGCGAGTAAGCAATTCTCGCAAATTCACGAGTTTCATTAAGCAGCTATAAACATATATCATACTTGCACATCTTACGCTGTCCCAACCAGTATTTCTTGTTCATTCTTTGGTAAACACATCAGTGCGTAGGCTGCGTCCGTTCCGTTTTTTTCCATTCAAAGTTCTTTTTACCGGTGGGCGGAAAATTCTTCCCTCCAGCCGAACCCGAATGTCCCGAGCCGAATGGTTTAATTTAAATTTTTATGCCTAATAGCATCGGGGAACTCGGAGCGCGGAGGCATTAGCCCGGCATCGCGAATGCGGATCGAAAGCAGCAGAGGCACGGCCCGCGAAGAGCGAAAGCCACGCGGATCCCGTGCGTTAGTGCGACGATGTCCCAGTCCTCCCCCTCAGCATCCAATTCCCTCATTTCTGCATTTTTTACTTCCCTCTACCCTTCTTCCCCGCGTATCCTCATTTCCTCTCTCCCTCACTCGCGCACATTCTCGCACACTCACCCTTCTCTATCATTCATGCCGTAAAAGCACCTTACTCTCTTTTTTTCCCAACAAACTTCCTGCCTAAACTCAACTTCTCATAGCATCGCCTCCTCCCCATCGCCGCGCGTTCCCGCTCCACCAGCCAGCCCGGCAAGCAACCAACAACCACCACCGCCGCCTCACTCCTTATTATTTATTCATATAAAGAGAGGAAGACGGAGAGACGGAGGATACAAGAAGCAAAGAATAAACAATGGCCCCGTGTTTAATTTTCCGTAATGGATGTAGTGTAATTGAGAGGCTTGGAGGAGGAGAGGCGACCGTTGGGCGGGGGCGAGGTTTTCGTCTTGGAAGGGACTTCTGGTAAGGATATAATGGGTAAAAGCATGGAAGTAAAAGGAGGCAAGGCACGGTAGAGATTTGCAAGGGATGTGGAATTGAGGGAGCTAAGAGATATAATCCTCTGCGTTTCCGAGCGTGAGGGAGGCAGCGGTTTAAGGTTGAGAGCGCGCCTCGGCATCTCCCCCGCCCCTCAAGCCCCCCGCTTTTAGAGGCTGGCTGGTCGGAGGAACTTATGCTCGCTTGCGCCCGAGTTGGAGGCGGCAGCTC
This sequence comes from Pyrrhosoma nymphula, assembly GCA_963573305.1. Taxonomy (NCBI): domain Eukaryota; kingdom Metazoa; phylum Arthropoda; class Insecta; order Odonata; family Coenagrionidae; genus Pyrrhosoma; species Pyrrhosoma nymphula. Next base: position 150,281,812 of record OY754328.1, read on the forward strand.
CGCATCTCCCCTTCACCTTACCTCTTTCTCCAACCTCCTTTCAATCTCCACGTGCCTGCAGATATATGTGTCTCTGAGCCCCTTAAAAATTGATTAACGTGTTCCGGTTTTAATTTTTTCTCTACGGTAATTACAACTCTTTAATTAAATTCATGCGGTATGATGCAAGGTTATCCGGATCACGATTTTTTATATTAAAGCAAGTTCAACCTTTATGTTTAACGCTCATTTGTGCTGCTAAGAACTCCCGTCTTTCTTGGTTAAGCCTTGGTTAAACTCTTTAAGCATTAGACAGTTTTTACGTTTCCCTAGAAGTAATTGCAGGGTGGTCACACTGTGCGTTAAGAGAAACTAGCAGGAGGCACGAATGAAATCACCTTTGTGAAGGTGTTAACGCTCACTTTGATTACAGACTACGTGAAAGATTTGCTTTTTATTAGGCAATGTCTACGATAGTCAACCTACTACACCATCATACTAATTCATGAAACTACGTTGAAAATACTAAATACACGAAAGAAGGAATACATGAAACTGCATGATAAGTCGATTTTTATCGCATGGTAACTAAACTAACATGACTAAACTCGCAAGGTATGCTCAGCAGTCACCAAGTATGCCAAGCCACGATAAATGTGAGGATGCTTAATACTACTCTCCCAACCTGGTATAATATTTGAGAGTTGAATTTCGTATTTTTCTTGCTCCACTGTAAATGCCAAATCAGTTCTCCATCTTTTCTCGATGTCCATTTAATGAATTTGATTTAGTAGCACCCTATTTCATGATCTTCCAATAATTATTACAATATTAAGTGTATCGTGCCACACATTTCAGTAAATTTGTATGGCAATTACATTATCTAAAAGGCAATCTGTTCCTTTTAAAATTACAAAAAGGTGAAATATTAATGTCATCACATGCACTGAAAATAGCCTCCACTAAAACCCAATATTTTTTAATCACCAAGTAAGAGAATAATGGTTGTGTGGCTGTGAGACTGTTTGGAAATGTGCTAATTTAATTAGTACTTTTATACGGAGTCAACTTCTGAATTACTGCAAGCAATTAATTCATAGTTTCCTAAATGTTATGGAAGGCAAGAGTCAAATAAGATCACGTTCAAATGTACAATCATTAAGTGGAACTAAAGGAAGGCGATGTTGCGTGTAATTGGAATTCAGCATGCACATGGCATTTAACAATCATAAACTGTTATCATTACGAAAATCAGTTTTCCGCAGCTCTTCAATTCACTCTTTATTCACTTTACCGTATTACTCCTTCATGATTCTAATTTTTCTCCCTCATAATTAAATCAAGTTATTCCATCCTTGGACTGCCTTGGGAATTCTCTCAATCCATTAATCCTTACAGAACGTTTTTTACAAAAGGCATTTGTCACAAAATGTGCCCAAAACGTTTGTTACTTGTTTTTAAATTTTTCATTGGTCATCTTTTCTCCCGGACACAGGAATAGGTTGCGAAATTGAATTTTATAAAATTTTAGTTTAAATTCCCTGAAAGCCTAATAGATCCTTGCCCATGATTACGTTCTCTTGTGTGCTGGTTCGGAAGCATGCAGGTATCCGTATAAAATACACTTCGGAGTGTTGTGGTTGACCAAAAAGAGTTAGTGGTGTATCTAAAAAATTGAAAAACTTGCTTGTTAGGCGTGATACATACTCTGTCAACGATTCCCAAGATTTTTTTTGATAGGAAGGTATTACTTTAGTGGTAATCGTCCAGGTTTACCGTTACTATCCAATCAAAATAAGCACTTGTCAATGTGAATATTAGCTTGCTTCTGTTGTCCACTCCGCTCTTCTATCCGTTGACCGTTTTATTCCTACACAATTTATCACTTTGATGTCCATCATAATCTTTTGAGGCGTTCCATCATCCATCTTTATCATTCACTCTTATTATCATGCATTTTTTTCCACTACTGTATTCAGGAGACTCTTGTGACACAAAATGAGTCCATTTTTTCTTTTCTTCCTCTCAGAGCTCTCGATATGCATCGATACTCTCCAACTCTTCGTGGATATATTCGTCCTTTTCATATTCATTGTCAATACCAAATGTCCGTTTCCTCCAATATTCCTTGTATTGCAGGGGTTACAAACCGTTTCATTGCCACTTGAGACGGTGCTCTATTCAAGTCTTCAAGCGCTAAAAATGTAATATGTGTCCAAGATAAACTTCTGACCTAATTTATAATATTTCTTTGTAATTTCTAGTGTATATAACACACAATAATGAAAATGTAGAGTAGGTTCTCTAATAATTCCAAGGAAACACATAATTGATTTATATAATTAAAAGAGAAATTTGTCAATGACAAGGATACCTTAGGATTAATGAAGATTTTTCAATTGTTTTATAGCATGAAGTGTTATTTGAATGAAAGATTTTATTTTTTGGCGTCATAATCGTCACTAGAGAAATGACTTTAGCTGTCTCTATGCCTCCATACCTTTTGTTTTCTTTTACTCCTACAAAGGAGAATGTATTCTGGTAAAAAATTAGTGAATATGTGGAAATCGGATAAGTAAATAGAATAAAATAAAAAAAATCTGTTCCTTTACTATGTCCCTTTAATACTATTTGTATGATGATAAGCCCAGCTAGCCCAATTTCATTCACGGTTTTAGAGTTTATATTCAAGAAAACCTACCCCTTACATTTCACTTTCTGTCAGGTTGAAAATATTCTCAAATTTTGTGTATGTTAGTTTTACTGTTTCTATGAAACCTTATATTTAATTATTTATTTTCCTGTATAGACGTGTTTCTTTCTAGAAGTAGCAGTTTTTCTGATTTTGCTATCAATTTAAAACGCCATTCATAAACAGTAATATATGATTATAATGACATGCGGAAGCATTATTAGCTGTTAAATGGCAGCAATGAACAAATCCATTTGAGTAATTAAGTTTTAATTTGAAATATCTAAATATCTGACTATGCATACATTTGAAATTACAATACATAGTCTTGTTATTCATAAACTTCACTTCACTTATTTCTAACTTCATAGCTGTAAATTATATTAATTCCTTTCTTTATTAAAATTTTGGAGTTCTCGACCATTGAACTTGTTTAATTTTGTTAATAGTGTCAAATATTTAACTCTCCAGCAATGATATTGAGTTATTCTCACCGTAGCCGAAATTTTATTTTTATTATCACATTTCTTAAAGCATGGACACCCAAATGCGAAATATTTTGAAATATTTTAAAACGATTGAGAGACGTGGCATTTTCATGGGAAACGATATAATTACGAAATTAGCCAGTTCCAACAATGGTAAGGGTTCATACACATAATTATGTGATTGACCCAAATGTATTGCTTGGAAATTATATTGAAAAAACAAGCGTGACCTTTCCCCTTTACCACTTTCAAACATCCTAAGATGATAACGCTTCGGAATATTTTCTGTTTAAATTCCCTGGAAAGAAAACGTTTCACTAAGGAATTGTGCTCCTGCTCGTCCCGAACTACTTGGTGTCTCCAAGTAAGCGTATATTAGACTGTAGATGCTCATGTACTTGAAGACACAAGAGTGAAAAAAATATCCCCGTCATCTATTTAAAGTGTGGAATATTTTGTCTCTATTTTTTTATAGAAGGGGCTAGGTGGTGTGGAATGGAAGGCATTGGACGGAGAGACCAAAAGAGAAAGGCCGAGAAAGAAAGAAAAAACGAATTGGAAGGAAGAGGCGAGATGGAAGAGAGGAATGGAAGAGGGTGTTCCCATGAATACCGTGAGAGAAGGGGGTTGGCTAGGGGGTAGGTTGGGGTGGGTTAGGGGGATGAGGAGATGGCATTGGGAGGGGACGGAAGGGAGGGGGGGTGGGGAGGAGATAAGCCGAACAAACTGTGGAATAAGTAGCGCGTGCCTCCGCAGCGGAAGTGCGTCTTGTGCGACGCGGGGCCAGCGAAGCGGCAAGTAGGGCGGGGGGATTTGGGAGTCGTGAAAAGGGATGGGGGGAGGAGTGAAAGGAGAGGTGTAGGACGGGGTACGGGAACCGCTATGGTGAAGCTGTGAGGCGGGGGGGTGGAAAGAGGGGGGGGCGCTGTGAAGCGAGGGAGACAATGCTAGAAGGGAGGGACGTGAGGATGAGAGAGGTGGGGGTGGAGAAGGGGCCATGGAGGAAGTCGGTGGGTAGGACGCGGAAGGAGAAATGTAGGGAATAGGGCGGGGAGAGGGGGATTTTTTTTGGTGGAGAGGGTGGCGACTGAGGCTTTAGGAATGAAAAAATGAGGAGAAAATAAAAGAAAAAAATTAGAGAGAAAGGGAATTCCTGCAAGTTTCTATGAGTGGGAGACTTAAGGGCGCGCGGATTCATGAAAGCGCGGCTGCTTCTCGTGAGCAAATATAACCAGAAAGAGTATATGCACCTAGACAATAACGAGAAAATAAATGCAGGAATGCGAAAATTGGTGGAGAATTAAAAACTTCGTGAAATGGGAACGACGAAAAAAGAGTGCACGTGGGGAGGCTTACAAACAAATATAATTGGGCCGCATAATATTGGAGAAGTTCAAGGAGAACTCAAGAGGCAAGACTCGGTTTCAAGTGATATACAAAAGGATATGAATTCTTCATTTGCAGCGCTTAAATATCTTAATTTTTTAAATAATTCTTATGAATTAAATATAGTCATGTGACGTAAATATCAGCATGACATTCTCCCGTTACCAATTCGTCCTTAGGTGCTCTCAAATAAATTGAGTTCTTGTGACCCATTTGTTTTGGAATTGGTAATGAGTGTGAGTGCTCCGAAAATGTTGCCACACTGAGGTTAACCACGGGTGCAATGTTTTCGTAAGTGAACCTGGAGCTTGGCCAAGTTTAGCAATAAATGTGACCATATATCACAATAAATCCATGTTAAAGTATCCAACATCTGCTTTATCCTTGTAGCTGATGCCATAGGGATAGCTTGGAGATATTTGACAACAGTATTGTTAAAGTTACAGCAACAAAGTGCATCTTTTTGGATATTATTAGGTAGTTATTATTAGTAGTCATTGCTCTTTTTTCCTCTATTGAATAAATTCTATTTCCACTTTAATTACAAAAAATGCATCTTTCTGTGGTCACAAGTCTCCCTCTTCTTGGGAAAATCAAAGGGTGTGTTACCAGATAAGTTAGTCTAATGTGAAATGACTTATCGGTCCAAGGCCATCTAATTTCATTCATCCTCCCCATCTATTCCTTGAACACTCTCAGGTAAGCAAAGACATCTGAGGTCTCCTTTTTTAAAGACACCCGAGGCGCATTAAGGATTAATTATAATCATAAGATTATCTCAAATATAATGCTTTATAACAATCAAAATTTATTAAGAGCTATTAATTTTCTCAGTAAGTGATATGGATATCTGATAAATTATTTTAAAGGTATTTATTGATCTGTTTGCTGCTATCCATTTAAAATGATATACTGCTCCACTTTATCGGGGGAAGGTAATGGGTGTAAGCGAAAGTTTTGAGCATATATATCTTCCAAATGAACCCTAAAATTGATTTTCATTGAGAGAGACTATTTATAAGATGAAGAGGAAAGTCCCTGCGAATTCTACATCTACATCTACATATTACCCCGCAAGCCGCCTCAATAGGCGTGTGGCGGGGGGTGTTAGGACACCAGCCGCTTAAAGATAAAAAGGAAACGCTCTAATGAAATTACGCCTAGCATTTATTGAAGTCCCTTATTGTTCGGGGGAAAAACGAATTCCCATACCTATCCGTTCGGCAAAATATCTCTCTTAATTTATCGTTTCTATCAGACCTGGAAATATAGTGGGGTTCTAATATGATGTTCTCCGTGTCGCTCTGAAAGATATCTATTCTCAATTGTTCAAGCAATCTAAGCCTAGCGCGCAGCCTCCGAGTCTCTAGCGGTTCCCAGCCTAATTCGTTTAACATCTGTGTAACGCTGTCAGTACGCCCGTAGCTGTTTTTGACGAATCGCGCAGCTTTCCTTTGTATTTTATTAAGTTCCCGGACTAAGTCTTTCTGCACCGGATCCCATATGCTCGCTGCATATTCAAGGTGTGGCCGGACGAGTGCGAAATAGCACCTCTCTTTTACTTTTTCATCCGAAAATCTTCCCACAATACGCTTGACGAATCCTAGCTTCTTCAGAGCTCTGCCACAAATATTTCTTATATGTGCTCCCCACGATAGGTCCGAAGTTATCGTAACTCCTAGATACTTCACTTCATCTGTCGCCTTTATGTTAACACCATCCAACGCATATACATGGGAATAGTTGGACGACTTCCGCAAGAAATGTACCGCCGTGCATTTGCTCAGATTAAGTTCGAGTCCCCACTCTTGGCTCCACACATGAACGTTGTTTAAATCCGATGATAGAGTTTCAAAGTCAGAGTGATCACTAATTTCACGATAGATGACAGCGTCGTCGGCGAATAGACGTATTTTACTGCTAATTCGAGAGCATAGATCATTTATGTATATAATGAACAAAAGGGGTCCGATCACGCTTCCTTGCGGGACACCTGATGTCACTTTAACGACATCAGAGCTAATTCCGTCAAGAACTACCTTTTGCTTACGATCACTCAGAAAGTCGCGTATCCAGTTTACTACTGTTTCGTTTAGGCCGCATGTCTGTAATTTGTATAAAAGTTTGTTATGAGGTACCGTGTCGAAAGCTTTCTTAAAATCTAGAAATAATGCGTCAACTTGTCTTTTCGATTCGCCAGATTTGAGAACGTCATGAAGAAAGAGCGCGAGTTGTGTTTCACATGATCTACCTTTCCGGAAGCCGTGCTGACAGCCATGGAGGACGTTACGACTGTCCAGGAACGTCATGATATTGCTAACGACGATATGTTCGAGTATCTTGCCTATAATCGACGTTAATGAAATTGGTCGATAGTTCCCTGGGTCGTGTCTGTTTCCCTTTTTGAATATCGGTGTAACGTTTGCAATTTTCCAGTCTAATGGTATCTTTCCTTCAGACAATGACTTCTTGAATATTATGTCTAAGGACGGTGCGATCTGTGGCGCTAACTCCTTGAGGACACGCGCGGGTATTCCCTCCGGACCCGGAGATTTACTATTTTTTATCGACTGTAGTTGTTTAGTTATCCCATCACGTTGAATAGTGATTTCTTTCATCGGTTCCTCAGTGAATTGTATTTCAAAATTACATGCAGTATCGTCTGTGGTGAATACACTTTTGAAGTGGGAATTTAACGTGTTAGCTTTGTCAATATTTTCGGTGACAAGTTTGCCATCATTATCAAATAACGAATCTACGGTTGAAGATTTTCCCTGAAGCTCTCTCGCATATGACCAAAAAGATTTCGGATTTTCTTCGAGTAATTCACCAAGTACTTTTTTCTTGAAATTTAGCAATGCAGAACGCATTGATTTATTAGTTTTTGAGCGTTGCGCAGCGTAACTTTCTTTTGCTTCAAGTTCCTTCGATTTGTCACCTACCGTAGTGAACTTTTTAACCAAGTTGTACAATTTTCTCTGTCTCTTAAGGTCCCTCCTAACATCGTTGTTATACCAGCGAGGTTCTTTACTGTCGCATTTCAATTTTTGCGGAATATATTCGTTGATTCCCCGTCGTAGAATTTTTAAGAAATATTTCCATGATTCATCAGTGCTTTTATCCTCAGTTTTAGCTACGAAATCCGTGTACGAATCATTAAGCATCTCGCCAAATTTGATGAAGTTGCATTTATCAAATAAATAAATATTGCGTTTCGGTTTTACAGCTGACTCTACTTCAATTTTTAAGGTTGCAAAAATTACTCTGTGATCACTTATGCCGTCAATAATATCGAGCTGTTTTATCAACTTAGGATGGCTTACTGCAAAAAGGTCTAATATTTTATTTCCTCTCGTAGGCTTGTCAACTACTTGGGAAAGTGAGTGATTAGCAAGTGTGTTGAGTAAGATCTCGCTGATTTCCCTTTTCCTAGAATTCGGTTTTACAGTGTAAGAATCCCAATTTATATATGGCAGATTAAAATCTCCCCCAATAATTATTACACTTTTACTGTCTCTCACAGTAAATGCGGATATTTGATTATCTAATTGGTAAATAACATCAATTTTGGAGTTTGGAGGTCTATAGAAAGAGCAAACATGTATACTCCTTTTGTTTCGTTGTTTAATTGTACACCACACGCTTTCTATTTCATTGTCAGTTATTTCGTGGGTGGTGCTGTGTAAATGTGATTTAACTGCTAGAAAAACTCCGCCACCTGCCCTATCGCTTCGATCGCATCTGTAGATTTTATATCCTGGAGGAAAAACTTCGCTGTCGCTTAAATCCTCAGTAAGCCAGCTCTCCGTTCCTATGACCACGTCTGCGTCCTGAAATATATGCTCCTGAAATATATGAATTGATAACTTTCACTTTCTCTTAGCCAGAGCTAGAAGAATTTCCCATGTCAGACCTAGCCTGAAGAAAGCACTGAAACTATATATGAACATTACCAATTAGTTTAATCCCTTAACGATTTAAAGCAGGTACAATATCGCTTAATGAGATTTTTGAAAACAGGGTGAATTTATGAAACAATTATCTCTTGTTTTAAATGCAAATGAGAAAACTTAACTTTGCAGGACATGACATATCAAACGTATTGCACAGTTCAATTGCCATCATTGAATAATTACAAATTTAGTATTGATAGTAAAAGGGCAATATGCGCGATATTCTAATTATTTTCTATAGAAGTGCAAAACAACGACACGTACAAGAGCCACCGCAAAAGGGCTCGTCCTCTGTCCTTATTAAGTTAAACATTGAGTTTTCACGCGAGCATGCATTAATTGGCTGGAGCATCCTCGAGCAGAATATGGAAAGGAATGGTAAGGGTGAATTGAAGGAAAGAATGGCGAGAAAGAATAAGGAGCGATGACGGAGGAGAGAGTTATATGGAGACAAAGGAGAGCGGCGGGGGTATCGCGATGGGCGAGCGGGGCCGGAGGAGTCATCGCATTAAGGCGCGGTCTGAAATGTGAAACGGCTCGAGGTGAGGCGGGGGAGGAGGTTTACCTCCCGCCTGAAAGGGGGGATGGGGGGGAGGAGTGTGGGATATCCTTCTCCTTTTGACGTCATCGGCCGCTTTCTCTTTCTTCTCCTTCCGCACAAGTGACGCGATATGCGGGGCGAAGGCGGTGGGGGCGGGGTGGGAGGTGGTCGGTTAAAACCTTCAAGGGGGCGGGGGATAGTGTAAGCGAGGAGGCAGGCAGAAGGATGGGGGTTGGGGAGAGAAAGGCTTTTGCTATAGCAGGAAACGGTCCCCCACCGCTCTCGTGCCACTCCCCTCCCTCCCCCTCGCCCCCCACGTCCCCCATCACATTTATAAACTCCAGGGTTATCAAACTCAATTAATACACCAGTTACGTTCACTTGCGTGGATGTGAATACGATAGCGAATGAAGGGGTGGAAAAATGCACCTGGCAATGCTTTTCAGCCTTCCATATAAAAAGTTCTGCATGCCTAAAATATTGTACGCACATAAAAAGATACTATCTAGTTTAGTTAGTTTTTATTTAACTTTATCCAAGCAGGGGTCCGCTCCGTATTTTGAGCCACCTGTGGTTTTCCAAGCACATTGTGGATAAGGACCATCAGTTGTCACGATTATCAAGTATTAATTATATAGAATACTAGCTGTGCCCGGCATGCGTTGCAATGCCTTTTTTTTCTTTCTAAGTAGGCACACATATACAAAGCAGCCATGTACAAAATAAATAAAGAACAATGATTTTTTGTGTATTCGCAAAATAAAATACTATATCTTGAAGTCCCCATTGATTTCCATGTTTTTCATGGCTTGGCCCACAAATCTTTTCTGAGTTCAAAATCAGTCCCTAAACGAATTTGGAACCTAGTCCAATGAATTCCTCGCACCAACAAAGGAATTCGTAAAGCACAAATGAAGGCATGAATTTCTACTCCATGTCTATGCCATGCTGCAGTTTCCAAGTAAATTAAATATTCCAATGCTGAAGTAGTGCAAAACGTTAAGATTTTAGAGCCTAAAAATCCAATTTTAAGAAAAATCGAAGTGTATTCGAAAAATCGAATGCAAGAATTAAAAAATCTTGTTCTTTATGTTATCTAATGATAAGAATTTAAAAACCAATATCATGAGTGTGAGCAATTTAAATAAATTTATACAAAGAGACCGCTGCACCGAATCTTATTTTACGTACTAATAAATTTCGTAACTTTTAACACAAATACTGTGTCACTGATATAAATCTGATGCACGCGATATTATGTCTCACTGATACGATTCTGATGCACGTGATCGAGCTTCTCGTAAAGGATCTGCTTCGTTGCTTGCTTGTCGTTCCTCGCTTATTTAAGAAGGTCGCGTTCCAATACTTATTTGTTGATACGACTCACGCTCCACCTATGTTACGATGGATTCAAGAATTCAGAAACCTTGGTAGGCGCGCGCTCTAAAACTCACCAAAGTTTCCCCGGCATGCGTTGAAATACCTCTTTTTATTTCTAAGTAGGCGCACATATATAAAGTAGACACATTTACATGTACAAAAAAATGAAAGACAGTGATTTCATTTTTTTAATATTAAATTAAAGTTGAAAATTCAATTCAAATGCTTTGGAATATATAATATTTTTGGTCTTACCACCCTTCTAAATAATAATAATAATAAACATTATTTTTTATATTATATAATACTAGCTGTGTCCTGCATGCATTTCAATGCCTCTTTTTCTTTCTAAGTAGGCACACATATGGGTCATTCCATGCCAATTCACCGAACACTTGTTGCTGCACCATTTCAGAAAAAAATCAAGTTTTACACACTTACTACTACATGTCTGTAAGGCACAAAATCAATGTATGTTTATTTTTTTCTCATGACATCAAGGACTTACAGGCCCGTAAAAGTCGCAGCGCGATGTAAAAATGACACTTTCAGTGAGTATCGGTAATTAGAGTTACTCAGAAACTACAAGTTGTAGGAGAATGTTTCAAATACCAGATTATTCATTACGAATTGAGATTTCATTTGACATAGTTTTCAAAAACTTTGCTGTATAATATATATGAGAACAATTAGTCCAAACGTTTTATACAAATCACTGTTTTTTACAACTTTTGCTATTTTTTTTCTTTCACAAGGGTTGTGATCACAAGGTCTATATTTTTGTTATAGTGTATTTGGGCATCATAGTAAGTGTGTTTAAGAAAAACTTTGTGTGTTTGTTAATCCTTTAGCTGTTTCAAGCCTGTACTTGCCATACCCTGTAGGCCGTTCGACATTTTGTCGCCCTCTGCAAAAGGATAAATTGAATCGCATGTTTCCCTAATGAATGATTTATTTGAACTTTATCTTATTAGTGCCGGCCTATGTTGTCCAGCCTTAGGGTCACAAATGTTTACTCAACATGCCTTCTATTTAGGGTGCTGCAGGCCGTATTTTGAAATAATAATCCGCTGTAAATGCACTCTTCGCCCAGAAGTATGCTAGGCAAAGAACAGGATGAAAATCAGAGAGAAAAATGAGAGAAGGGGTGAAGGATAGATACGATATCCACGATAACGATAAAGGTATTGAAAGATTTTGAGAAATTTTGTCTATTTAAGCATCCGCAGAACAAATCAACTGGACTTGTAAGTTCCATACTCAGGAAATCTATCCATGTAATGCATGAATTCTTGAATTGTTTCATTGATTGATTTTAATTTTTTCAATCATTTTCACTGGGCTGAGTACGTTGCTGTCATATGCATTTCATAACTCATTTTGTACCGTCAATCTAGTTTAGTGACCCCCTTAGTGCTTTATTTTCGAGAGCGGTGAAAAATTACCTGATTTTATTTTGTGCCACTAATTGATTGATGTGTGTAAGCTAGGTATTGCAAACTGCAATATTTCAAACAACAGCATATTCTTGTCAGCGTCTACGTAGAATGATGACTGGCGAGGGATTACCGCGAACCTCATAATCTGGTCGTCCCCGAGCTCCTAAAACTCAGCTTCATGGCGTTGTTGTCCAATGAGGTCTCCGTCCTTCGCCTTTTCCTCTGGGGATGTGTCCTTTGGGCAGGGTTTACATCCACGCTCGCTGCTGATCCGCCGCTGGTCCCGATTGCTGCCACTCATCACCAAGAGATCTCGGCTTATTTTGGGGGAGCAAAAAAATACATGACAGGCATTATCCGCGATAATATTCAAGATCCCCTCTCGCTTCACCAATGGACGGGTAAAGAATAGGCGACGAAATAGTAAAGTGGCAATCATGCGCTGTGTATCTATTGAGTAAATGTAAGCTGAAAAGGTGAGCATGAAGGGTTTCTGCTTTAAGAAGAGATTTTGTTTGTTCAACGTAGAATCTTCAGTTTTTAATGCTGCCTCCGAGCATACATTTAAAATTCTTTTGTCAGTTCTAATTAAAGTCTTTAGGGAATAAGTGGAATAAGCGTACAATGAATTAGAGCAGAAATATTACCATAGAGCTCATCGTCCAACAATCAAGAAAAATATATTTCTTTGGTGAGTATTCTGTTAAGTTATTACGGAGACCTCCACCAGTAATAATTTTGAGTGAACTAAATAAGGAGAGAGATTCTTACTAAATTTCTTTCTCTTTTTTCTCAACCAGTAAGTTTCCAATGGATTCCCCGTCGAGGAATGTAAACTAGTGAGAAAAAAGTGATGAGGTACAATTCTTGGGATGTACATTTTGGCCAAATTTAGCTTAGACATTATTAAGGGCAAATAAAGCATTATCCTACCCAGAATAACCCCTGTTATGAGTTTGATCCATGACCAGTTGGCGATCCGCATCTATATATCTGGTCAATACAAATTGAGCTTTTAACCTTTGTCGTGACTTTCCTAAGAGGATGCCTTATGGCGTTGGCTAAAATTTATAAACTGGGCTATTGCTACGGATAAAATTTAGGCCTGGACATTTAAAGCAAATGCAAACTTTCTGATTACAAATTTTTCTATTGGTCCAGAGAAAATCTGAGCGATGTATCATTTTTCGAGTACCTTTCCGAGCTACTTTCATTCTTGAACGATTCTAGGACGATCGAAGTTAAACGTAGTCACGAGTCCCTCGCTCTCTCTTTGAGCACTATCAAATACTGTATTGGACATTTTTCAAGTTGATACTAAAGTATTCGCGTACCCCAAATAGAAGCGGGAGTTCATATTTATTTGTAATGTCAATGACGAAAAATAAGAATTCTGAAGACTTTTAGGACTGCTAAGTTGAGTGAATACTAAAATGGTACTTATTGAGAGGATATAATTTAAATCACTAAAATTCTAGGGGTTTTACTCAAGGTTGAGCATAACAGAAGAAACATGGCTCTCTCATTCACGTAGCCGTAAAATATATCGCCAAATGGCTGCTTAACTTTTGGATACAGTTTGAGTATGATTCTCACAAAATATATTTTTAATTATTCTATAGAATAAATCCGGGAAAAGTTGATTTATAACTTTTCAAACAAAGTCTTCCATCATCACTGAATCGTTCAGTATTGAACGTTGAGAAACCAGAATTCCATATTATCCATTTTACATAATTACATCATTCGACTTCTCTTTTTTATGATGTGGTTTTAGTCGTAAATACCGTTTGGAGTTTTTCACATACCTCTGCCCACTTTCCTCCACACACTGAAATCATGTGTGTTATTTTTCACTATTAAATATATATATATCGGTTTACGACGTTCTACGTCTTCCGATTCCCAATTTCCATGCCTCCCGATCATTCCAGAGTTCTTCATCTAATCCTCTTTCTCTCATTTCTTTCTCTATCCCTTGTATCCAACTTTTCCTCGGTCTGCCTCTCCTCCGTCTTCCTTCCGGGTTCCACAGCAGCATTTGTTTCGGAGTCTTTCATTTCCCATTCGTTTTACGTGTCCATACCACCTCAACTGCTGCGTTATTATCTCATCTATTATGGTATCATTGACATTCATTATTTCTCTAATTCTTTCATTCCTTACTCTTTCTCTTTTTGATTTACCGGCTGCTCTTCGCCAGAAGTCCATTTCAGTCGTCAGTAACAGTTTTTCTGATTTCTCCGTTAGTGGCCATATTTCACAGCTGTAGGTTACTATGCTCTTTACTATGGTATTATAAATTCTCTTTTTGTTTTCATGGATATTGTATTGTCCCACAATAAGCAATTTAATAGTGTTATTGCTTTTTTGCCTTTATTGCATCTATCCCTAATGGCTACCTCCATTGTTTTACTTTCTGCAATTTGCATCCCTAGATATTTATACTCTTTACAGTGTCCTATTTGTTGCCCACTTTCTAAAATAAGATTCTGTTGCATTCCTCCCATACACATATATTTTGTTTTGTCGATACTGATATCAAGACTCCAATTTTTGTATTCTTCTATTATTTTTCTGGTCATATATTCTAAATCTTCATAATCTTGTGATAGAATAACTTGGTCGTCTGCATAGCTTAAGGTGTATATGGTACTTTCTTTCAAAGGTATTCCCATGGAGTTGCATTTCCTTTTCCAACCCTTAAGCACTTGGTCTAAATATATTTTAAAAAATGTGGGGGAAATACAGCAGCCCTGTCTTAGACCTTTATTTAATGTGAATCCCTGAGAGAAGTCGTTTCCCATTTTGATATTGGCTGCACTATTTTTGTACAAATTTTTTATGGCTATTATTAAGTATGAGCTTATGTTAGCTCTTTTCAAGGCTTCCCACAGTTTCATTTGCGGCACCGTATCATATGCTTTTTTAAGGTCAACATATAAGAGGTGAAGTTCCTTGTTGTATGCCCAGGTTTTCTCTATCAGTTGTGTTAAACAAAACAGATGGTCTACAGTAGATCTTCCTTCTCTAAACCCCGCTTGTTCTTCGGATTCCTTGTCTGCATACTCTTTCTCAATTCTATTTTTTACTATTTTGCCATATAATCTGCTAATTGTACTAGTCACAGATATTCCGCGATAGTTATCGCACTCGTTCTTATTGCCTTTTTTGTATAACGGTGAGATATAGGAAATTCTCCAATCTTCTGGTACCTCTTCTCCATTTAGACATTTAATAAAGAGTTCTGTTAATTTATTGTACAGTAACTCTGATCCATATTTTAACAGTTCTCCCGGTATTTCTCCAGGGCCAGCAGCTCTTCCATTTTTTAGGGATTTACAAGCCTGTTTAACTTCACTGCATTGCATTACTATAGGTGATGTAACATTTCCTATGGTTAGCAGGTGGATTTCATTTTTATATTCTTCTCTATCCTCTGTCAATAATTTTTTAAAGTATATTTCCCATTTCTCTTTACTAATAGACGTAATTATATCTTTCTTTTTATCCTGCCTCAATGATCTCAAAAACTTCCAGCTTTCTGTATTTCTGGTTCCTCCTATGTAGGTATTTAAGTACTATTAAATTAATTCCATAAATTGAAACAATATTAGTAAATGTTATTTCCTAAAATAGTAATGAGCTTACAGTCAAGTTTTGATTACCAATATGGCACATATGTCAATTCTTCACATATCCTGGACAATGTTTAACTGCAGAATTATACTGCATTTTCGGGATTCCTCCGCGTAGGTTGCTTCTTAGGACAACAGTTTCGCCCGTGTTTCAACGAGCGTCTTCAGTTCGAAGTACCGGGGCATCATTTCGGCCGCGTTTGTATAGGCCTTCTGTTTCCCTCCATGCCCTGTGATTGGCCATTTTTTTTAAATGATGCCCCGGTGCTTTGACCTGAAGACGCCCGTTGAAACACGGGCGAAACTGTTGTCCTAAAAAGCAACCTACGCGGAGGAATCCCGAAAATGCAGTATAATCCATCTGAACGCCGCGGAAACCTACGATAGAATGTAGAATTATATGTTATTACTAGAGATGAATCTTTACCAAAATTTATCGATTCTCGATACCGATTCCTGAAAAATTGATTATCGATACCGATACCATCGACCTATACCTGTACTCGTATACCTATTTTTACCTAGTTTTCCTATACATTTTTGTAAAAATCTTCCATGAAATCTAAAAATACAATTTTGCATTACAAAAATTTGAATGTACTATTTTCTTTAGGAAAAAACATCTGTTATTGCACTCTGAAGACATTCTGAAAATAAAAACTGATTGAGTAAAGAGATTTTTTTTTGCAAAACCATGCTTAATAACAATTGTCATGTTTAATTAAAAACATGTATAGTATCAGATAAAAAATGTCATAACAGATTAATCAAAATAATATGACTGTCATGTCATAAGTTTAATTTTTATGTGATTCAAAACAATGAGGGATTAGAGTTCATTAAATGACTGAATTGGATTTCACTTTGAGACTTCGATAACTTATTGCTATGTAAAAATTCTAAAATGTCTCCATTAATATATCCGAGGAATTTCACGTTAAAATAGCGATACTAGGTATTACAAATTTCATTACCCTAATCTAGTGAGACCTCTGTCCAGCGCTGATTGGACAAGGAAGGGGAAAGGCCCTAGGTGTTTTATATTCTTTTAACATAATGTGGATGGATTTATATTGTATAATTCGCAACTCGATATTTAATTAAGTGTCAGAAATAACACACTTGTGACAGCAATACAATCCAGAGAATCAACAAACTTCGAACGTATAACATACATTCAATTCAATTTATTGAATAAAATGTGAACTTTGGTCTTCCTGGGCGAGTAAATCTTTATAGATGTTCTCTTATTAACCCATTTAAACCCAAGCGGTCGAAAACGACCAGGGTACCATTTTATCCCAAGTGGTCGAAAACGACCTTGGTGGAATTTCTTTGTTCCACACGCCAGCAATCTCCCAATGTACCTATAATACTACTTACATGTAACTGTAGATATCTGGGAACGATGTGGGATTGAGATCCCGCAAATAAGTCAGTGTAGTAGAGATTTCTGACTCGTGAACTTCGGGAAGCGTTTTCTTCATTGACATGTCAGGAAAAACGGCTCGGTAAGTCTTGTTTTTTTCATTTGTTAAATATCAAATAACTTATTTTTATAATAAAAATGGTCTGTTTAACTATACAAGCTTGAATTACGTATTTATCTAGAGTCCTATCAAGCCTACAGCTTAATTACTGCTAAGTGGTCGTTTTCGACCACTTGGGATAATACATGCTATACTTGCTCATTTATCGTAGTGAATCGCGAGGTGAAAGATTTGTCGGCCCATTGTTTTGGCCATGGGTTTGTGACTACCAATCGCTCTGAAAGATTAAAATTCTCTAAACCCTTTGTTACATAGTTTGATTGCCGTACAGCCTATTATTTTGATGTTTTTATGCTCATATACCCACAACAATGCACGTGTTTTCTATTTTGTTTAGAGGGAAATGTCTCACCGCCGCGAAGCAATGATAAAACTTCGAAAATAGAGGAATGTGAACCATTGAGTGACGATGATATTCCCGATTCCATTTATGCATTGCCTCCAATCGAAACTTCAGCTGAGAGTGATGATGACTCTGGAGAGGAGGACGATTTTGATCCGTATAGATTGATCCGTAATCAGTTGATGGCTCCGGCGGAAGTGTCTTTTGGTGAACGTGATGATAAGTGTGAAAGCATTCCTTATGTAGAAAGTGCAAAACTTCTTAAGAAGCTGAAAGTAAGTGAATGAGTCAAGGGAGATATCGGTGATGTGCATCCTATACCAGTGCCTGGAGATCAATATTTCCTTCCTTCTCTAACAATTTCGGAATATTCCTAGACAATCGACTTCGTAAATTTATTTCTCAATCGAAAAGTATTCGAGGATTTGGTGTAATACACATCAATGTAATCCTCTAAAAAACAATATCCTCCATGTGACTAGTGATGATATGTATGCGTTCAGAGGGATTTTACTTCTATCGGGCTACAATTAATGCCCTCGCCGAAGAATGCATTGGGAAAATAGAGCCGACACCGAAAATATGCTTGTGAAATACACCATGAGACGGAATCAGTTTGATGAAATATTTCGCAATTTTCACTCTTGCGATAATTTCAAATCAGACGTTTGTGAATTTTTCATACGATTAGCTCCATTAGAGCGTTTTGCATCAATTGATGAATCCATAATGATTAAATATTTCGGAAAGCATTCGTACAAGCAGTTTTTTAAGAAAAAGCCGGTACGTTTTGGTTGTAAAGCTTGGTTGTTGGCATTCAAATCAGGGTACTGTCTGACATTTATGTAATATCAGGGAAAAGAGTCTTCCAATGACAAGAATAAGAATGAATTTGGCTTTGGAGGTTGTGTTCTTTTCAGTTTTGTAGATTTACTAAAGAAATCATACCCAGGATTTTAATTTTCCTTGTTTTTTGACAAATTTTTACCAGCTCTAAAGTAATACCACAACTCTCAGAAAGAGAAGTAGGTGCTACTGGTACTTTTCGTGAAAATCGAACGGAAAAATGCGCCATCATATCAGAAAAGGACATGAAGAAAATGGAAAGAGGAGTGATTGACAAATGCGTTGAAAAAGAAATAAATATTATCGCAGTGGAATGGAAAGATAGCAATACAGTTTTACTCCTCTCAAACATATTTGGCATAGAGCCTTTATCAAGAGCAACGTGATATTCCTTGAAAGAAAAACTAAAATAATTAAAATGTACAACAGATATATGGGTGGAGTGGATCAAATGGATATCATATTTCCAATAATCAGATAGGTATACGCGGTAAAACATGGTATATGCCTATTTTCTTTTGGACCATAGATGTTTGTGTAAACAATGCATAGCTCGTCAGTAGGTCGTATGTGAGTAGGTAGGATAAGCTAGAGTTTTTACACCAGGTTGTTTGTTCACTCTGCAAAACCGATGGTACAAAGCGAAAAGTCACTGCTCTAGACAAAATGGAGAGTATTATTAAGTGAAGTATAAAGTAGAGTAAATATTTATTTATATTTAAACATTGGATGAAAGAAATAAAGCCCTAAGTTAGCAAAGGTAATTTTATAATGAGTTTTCTTATGTATATGACAAAAAAAGATATTGGGGAAAAGTGGGAGTTGACGTGTCATTTTATGCCCCATTATCCCAAGTGGTCGTTTTCGACCTCACCAGAAAAAATAATTTTTCGGTGAAAGTTTAAAATGTTCAGAGTTTATGTGTCACTTGTACAACATTTAAATACATAATTAACTTCCTGTACGCCAAAAAAACAATTTTGGAATTCTGGGCATTCGGAGGTATTACCGATTGCACAGTTCTGGGCTTAAATGGGTTAACATTCATGTAATAACCCATTTATTTCTTATTCATGACGAGTGTTTCCTCTTGGGACATGTTTTGTGTGATAATAATAAAACTGCAGACATTCTGTGTGTAGATGTTTTTAATATGAATTCCGAGTTAAATTATTTCAATTCATCATATATTTGTTACCTTTGAAGACGTTTTCAATGGATAAATTATATTAAATTAATGTTAACTGCAGATATGGAGAGTTAAGATAGTTTGTATGTGCTTTTCTGTATATAGCTCTCGACGGACGTCTTGCCAGAAATTTGAGGCGCGCGCGGCCAGGAGTTACACCATCACCAACTTCGCAAAATGGCCGCGTGTGTGCATTATCGCGGGGCGATTTTCTTCTTTGTAGTTTATTTTAAGGGGAAGAATATCAAAATTTCCTTACATGAAAGGTTTTGCAATATTTTTTACATAAAGCATACGTAACTTTGATATTTATATACTTTTCTACATCTCGGGAAATGAGATCAAGCTGTCGGCCATTTAAAAAATCAAAGAATGAGTAATATTTAACTTATAGAAAATATTTCTAATGCAGAAATGTTGTTCTCTCTATTACAAAATACATGAATTGCACCACTCAAATATTTTAGCCGTGACGAGATGAGGAAGACGACCGTTTCGCCGTTCTCCTAATTTTTCGCGTGTTTTTCTTTACTTTTTCGAGTAGAAGGTTCAACAGCTCTGATCGCGCCTAAGGCGCGTAGATTATACCGTTACGGTGAGTACGAGACTCACCCCTACCGGTCAATTGACTTACATTTAAACACTTTTCAATGAACGCATTTTGTAGTCAAATTAACAAGGAGTAAAACAATATATTACTCGACTATTTGGAGCTACGGTAAAATTTCATACAAATGCTTAAGGTTCATTCTTCTATCTTTTTTGCGCCGATAGTAGTAAAGCTCTGGATAGGAAAGTACGGTCAACCTTTGATCCTATCCAGAGCTTTAGATAGTAGGCGCTTGCCTTGCCATCTATGAGATACTGACGAACTTCAATGCTGTCGAAAAAATCTTGCTTGTACCGAGTCCAGTTTTTCGACAAAAAAGGATTAAAGTGAAAGTATGGTGTATTTACTCTTCTATTAGTACTCATAATATAATCCTTCCATTTGAACAGTTTAAGTTTAAGTTGGCCCAATTTTCGCATTATACTGTACAAAAGATTATAAATATCTCTCGGAATCACAAGTACGTACGCTTTATGCAATGTAAAGAAGCGCTAGGTGTACCACATTTTTGCCTATAGGCATTGCAACAAATAATGAAACCCATATTTTCAATGACCAAGCCCAATTGAGCAATTATGAATGATCGTAAGACCGTGGATGGGCTATATGTAAACCGATGTCGTCTGCTGCAGCCGTAAAATTACGCCTTGTGTGTCGATAGTATTCACGACGTGGATAAAATAAATTTTGCTGGCACCCTATGGCAACTACCTGTAGTGCTAAAAGGCACTATCGAAAACAGAAATCAACCGCCAAAGAATTCATTATGGCAGAAACTGCCGTATGCTGCTGTAACTCGTATTTGTTTAGAAAAAAAGACGGCGATCGCCATTGCAACCGGCCGTGGTGAAGTCAGACGAAACCAGTCATGTTTCGTATAGGTATCGCCGGTATCGGTATCGACTTTAGGCGATCGATTCTCGATACCGATACCAACCCACAAGAGTCGGTGGTATCGAGAATCGACAAATCCCTAGTTATTATATAGGACCCTATCCAAGGCACCTGGTACTTGGTTACTGAACTAAAGGGAAACAATAAGGTTGGCGGTTAAACAATAGTGAAATGAGTCTGCATGGAATCACCTCTTGATTTACATTTTTACTGCAAATTTTGCTCAATAAATGCCTCCGTTGTTTTAATATCGTATGATTAATGTCCTTTGTATAATGGGGTTTGGGGGTAGGGAATCAAAAGACGGAGAGGAAGAGATACGACAGTAAGAGTTTAAATGGAGAATGTGGGACGCAGGAAGTATACTCCCGCATGATAATAGAAATATATGCTGAAGGTAGCGTATAACGATTCGTTGTTGAAATCCAGACAAGTAGTATCACGCTGTCTAGATCGGGGACCAGCCCATGGTTTGGCATTCCTCCTGAAGAAGGAAATTTAAGGCAGTTTAGGTTGACATCTGAAGTGCCGTCTGCCAATGCACGGGAAACGATCAACTGTAGTTACCCCCACGTCATTATACTGTGTACCATGCTTCAAAATATTAATACTTCACTTCTTATCTTCTTACTATCATGCACTACGATTACATGTCTTGAATAGTTTCTATCACTGTTTTCGTATGCATGTCTCGGCATGCATGTTTCGTAAGCATTGAGAGATGTACTCGGTACATCTCTCAATGCTTTAGGGTCTAGTAAGCCTTTAGGGCATTAGGTAGTGATTAAAATAAATTAAGTAGTACAGAACTCAATATAGGGTACCATATATACACTGGCTGAAGGGGAAATTCCCCTTAGGGGGAATTTCCCCCATGGGGAAATGTTTATGCTGAATTGAAATATCTTCAAAGCAAAATCGGCTATTTCACAATTTCGGTTACAATTAATTTTCACAATATTACACGGTTAATTTTTTACACGCGAGTTTATACTTAACACTAGCAAAGTTTTTGTGGTACCTGGATATGTGGTAGCAGTAATAGTAGATAATGGCAAAGATGGAAATTATAAATTCAGAAAACGGCTCAATGAGGTTTTAATTCTATTAAAGGACGAATCACATGTGTTATTAAGAAGTAAAGAACAAGGAGCTTAAGTTGGAAAAACCTCGTATTTTCTTTCAAATGTAAAAACAGATGTTTTTGAATCCATGACCACAATATTATGGGCTTGAATTCCAATTATAATATTTATGGAATGGTTCCTCATTTTGAGAATCGTACGAACGTGTTAATATCTGTAAATTGTAGAACAGTGGATCATAAGTTGGACAACCGCTGTTCTTTGCCATCACTAAACGGCCGAAATGAACATCAATGTCCAGAACATGAAGTGTAATATTTTTACTGTTCAATTTCGCCTCTGATTTTAAAATATTTTCGCATTTTTTTATTTAAAAAACTTTTTGGAAGTATTAAGAAGTTTTTACGGAAGCATAAAGAGAGATTTTGTTTGTAGGAGAAAGTAAAAGGCCACTCAAGTTATATTGGTGGGAGCGTATGGCCGAAGTCTGAAGAAGGGAGTTCTGCAATGCATGACGAAGCCGGTATAAGGCCAGATGCCGGTATAGCCGGTATAAGCCGGTATATAGCCCCCGTGGATGGGGGGGGGGGTGAGACGCCTTGTCGGCCTCGGTGGCGGCGGGGTAGCGTCCTCGCCTGCTAACCCAAAGGTCGCGGGTTCGAATCCCGCCTGGGGAGGATTTTTCACTTCCCAGGACATGGTTGTTTGTGCTTGTCCGTTGTTAATCGCCCCGATGTAAAGGCCAATATGTGCTGTTTTCGGTGGTAATGAAATAAATAAAATAAAAATAAATAAAATGGTGGTGGTATGTGAGATTTTGAGTTCAGTGACAAGCAGAGTTTTGGTCACGGGTACAAGAAACAGATTAGAATGCATCATATTTATCTCTCAAAAACCTGACCCCGATTCACATGTGGAAGATATGTACTGTATTATCCTGTCTATCATTTTTCGAAGGAAAGAAATTTTCGGCATAATATTTTAGAATTGGCCAATAAACTATGGCACACATTTTTGAATAATGAAAACCACCTACTCTGAAATAGCTCTGATATATTGCATAATTATTAATAGCGTGAGAGTAAAACGATGACACTTTTTTGACCACAGCCGTTAGAGTGCTAAACTAGAATGCATGGATAAACACCTATGAAAGTCCATGACTTCATGCATTCTTGAATGTTTATTTCAACTCTTGCTATGCATAACATCGTTGCTTCCCCCACAAGTGACTTCTCGTTACTGCTGTATCAGAAAATACGTATTTCTTTTCATTTAAGATTCAAAGAGTTAAATTACATATTTGATATATGTTCAAAAGAAATATAAGCTCCGAGTAAGCTTTCTCTATATGTTGAGCGTTGGACACTGACAGCGTTAATGCAAATGCATTTAAGTCTGTCAGCAATGTTTATCTCCTCTTTCTTCAGTTATTATAATTGTAAAAATGGTGTAGTATGAAATCACGTGCATGGGTGCAAAGATGTATTCCAAAGAGGGTATAATTTGACCTGAAAAAATCATTTGACTTGACCGGGAATCGAACCCGGATCTCCCAAGTGTGTGTGCATTTGGCTAACAAACCTACCAGGCAGTTTGGAAATCTGGGTTCCAATCGTGGTCAAGTCAAAAGATTTTATTTCTTGGAAATTGTCATCCCATTTGGTGTTTATCTGATCTTTTGTTGTTATAAACTCAGTCTCGATAAAATAAGAAAACAGAGGGCATTTACTCTGTTATTCAGGCATATCAGATTTAAAATCAGTTTACAGGCGTTAAAAAATATGCACAGATTTTGGCATAATCATCTGAGATGATTTTGAGGGCCACTTTATATTAGCTTCCAGTTCCACTTCGCCAAACTGAGAACTAGTTGCCCTCATTGTCTTTAATACAGTGTATCCAAACGGAGGGAATTTTGTTCCGGTGAAAGCTAGCCGGCAATGAAAGGGCGTTGATAAGGCGCTCCGCGGGGAAGGTGAATAAGGTTTCGCTCTTCCTCCTATCCTTAGGCATTACCGTCTCACTCTCAGGAGTTGAGCGAGAAAACAGGCTGCAAAAGAATACAAATGGGGAATGACTGGAGAAAGGAAGGAAGGTAGGCAGGCAGAGACGGCTCGGAGAAGGATAAAAGGGGGGAGGGGGAGGAATTTCCACTTTGAAGGCAGAGCAAGCGAGAGGGAAATGGGAGAGGAAATGCAAATTGTACACGGAAGATAACAATGGGAAAGCTGGCGTTGTACGCTTGTGTGTGGGTGTGTGTATGCGTGACGAGGAGTGAGAAGGAAAGACAAGGCAAATAAGATCCCAGAGAGGAAAGTAGTTTCCGCTCTCGTCTTTGAGTGGAAAATCTAAAACGGAGTGTGAATGAATGGTGATAGGAAACGAGGGGAGAAAACGAGGAAGTAACGTAAGACGAGTGTATAAAAAGGGGAACAAGTTCGTGGTGTATATGAAAAGAAAGGTAGGCAATAGGAAGAAGACTGGAATATGTAATGGAGTTTGAGATGCTCGACAAGCCGAATTACAAGGACCTATTGGCAGGAAATAAAATTTGTGACCTGCAAAGAATGCCTACCAATTGCTGATATAGACTTACGTTCGTAACACCGCACAAAGAATGAGAAGTCAGTTACTGTCTCATGTAAACTAAATGAAAAGGTGACCCAACATCAGTTTTTGCTACCTTAACAAGGCGTGAATTCTTCGGTACGACGCAGAGAAACACTGGGATAATGTTTGAAATAATTCCCTCCCGTGGAATCAATTAGAATATAATATCCTATTTTTGACGAAAAAAAATACATTACCTTCTTTTTGGCTACGCAAAACTCAATGTGCTAGTATTGAAGATACAAATTGTTACGATTGCTAATTGCGAGGTGAGTATTAAATTTGCTTCACATCTGTGCTCGAAACTTCAATAAAAGGGGAAGGTTTGCTAAAAATATAGGAATGAGGAATTATTAACGACCCAGATAAAGCTGATGAGTACTTAGAAGTTTATAGATATGTGAAAATGAATGAAATGAACTACACATTGCCTTTGAAACAGCACAGCCCAAGCCCATTCCTTTTTATCAAACCAGCTACTCTCTTGACGTCGCTAACTAATTTAGAGCTGGTTCCAAACCCGCAGCCTTATACTCACAAACAGACATCACACACTCTCTCAAATATTCTCCTCCTAGAGTTCCATCAGAGATGAGCCGGCTCTCCGTCTCTCTTCGCCACTTTACAAGGTATCCCATACCTCTCTTCCTCTTTCCTACATTTCTAGCGTTTCCCTTTGCTCATCAGCCCTTGCTTATCTGCTCTATTCCCGCCCCATGATAAATCATACTTTAGAATTATCTCAGCTCCAACCTGAACTGATTCGTTTTCCTATTTCTTCGTCAAAAATAACGTTCACAATCTACATTATTTATCCACCCTATCCTCCCATAGTCTATCCCTCTTAAGAGTCATAATAATTATTGATTACGCTTAAAAGGTATCTGTCACCCTCAACCTTAATTTTTCAGGCTCCTCTACTTCGTCAAACTTAGTGCATGCTAAGTTTACGCAATATTAATTAACGTTTCTGCAGTGATAGCCCGTATTGCCAGTGAAGTCATGCAGACGTCGCTATACTGTGAACTTTTATGTTTCATAGCTACAACTACCCAACAATTTTACAAGGAGTGGATAATAATAAAATTTCAATATGAATATTTTCTTCACTAAGTTTACTTTAAGCGCATCAGAAGATGTAACATACTTTCCCAAAAAAATATACCATGCAAATATTGTGAACCGCAGAATTTAACAGCGATACGCTGATTATGAGATAGATGTTGAGACATTCTGCTCCTTAAACAATTTAAGGTGTTGAAGTTGAAACTTAGAACAGTCAGAGGCTTTGAGTTTGGTATCAGTACTTTTTTATGAATCTTTATCGCAACTACTCCATCTTTAGTTTACACAAAACACTTCTTTGTTGCATTTTTTACCAATCGTAATAATGCAGTGTGCATAATACATATTACATATATTTAATACATATATTATCTGCCATCTTTAAACGTTTGTCTAATGGGTGGCAATTGTTTATTTGTTTTAATCCGAGCAGTATCCGTGATCCAATAATCCACCACGAACCAGAAAGCACCCAGCTCACAATCATAGTGGGGGGACTTCCGACTGCAATCACGCGTCTTTTCCGATTCACAAGGTAGAAATCACATTCCATCTAAATAAGCCCTCGACGGCTGCGAAGACATCTCCCCTCCGCATTTCTATTCTCTCACAGCCACTCTAAACGTCATCCCTCATCCTCACCTCGTTTCCCTCTCATATTTCCACGGCTCGTTTGCTCCCCACCAACCAAATGCATCATCCCCATCTATTTGCCTCTCTCTTTTCTTTTGTTTCACCTCTATACATTCTCTTCCACTTCCAGCTCAAGCCTTCGGTATCATGGGAAGCTCTTTTCTAGATGTTAGCCTAGCTAGTTTAGTCAGCAGCAGTGCCGCTAATTCTCATTTTACTTTGGAGAGGTTATTAGGACTGTCTCTCGTTCTTTCCATTATCGTATCTCTGATTTAGAACAATTGTTTTAAGAGGAAGAAATAATATCACTTCTTTGAAGTTTATTTAAAACACTTTCATACACCAATGCATGGCATAAAATTGCTCTAAGAAGACAATCAAACAGATATTACCGTAAAGAAATTTCTATTAGTCTGAGGAAAATCATTTGCGAGTCACTTAATGCGTATTCAGGTGCACTAATCAATGGATTCAAGTACATACGCTGACATTATCAAATTGACCGATATAATTTATTGGGTTATTATTTGTTTTAAAGTAAGTGAGAAAATAATTTAAATATAAACATATCGTAAACTATGATATCCCCGAAAATCACTATATTTAAATGAAGCGATGCGATTGCGTTATATTGCTCCTTATTCCTGACGCAAAATGTATTTGGAACCTTGCAAATATTACTTTCAGAATTAGAAGGGGTTAACGGGCCAGATCATATTTAACCATAGATTTGGTTATTCCCCTGAGAAGGAATTATTAATTCCTGTGAATTCTATTAGACTACGAATTAGAAATACTATTGAATGAACTTTTCTCGGGTTTCCAATCGGGTTAGACTCACCATGATGGTCGATATTTTGATGCCCGACTCGTGCATCGTCATCAGAGCTGTTGAGTGATGATATAATTCGCGAGTCGGGCATTAAAACGTCGGCCACCATGTATAGTCTAACCTGGTTGGGAATCCGAGAAGAGTTCATTCATCAACTACGCCTGGAAAGCACCAGATCATATAATACACAAGTACTACCGTTTAACCAAGAGGAAGGCTTTCAAAGGACAACATAATCCGTAAGTGCCGATTGTTCAATGCGTATTTAATGATAGCATAAGAAATCAAGCATATAATTTTCTAAATACATGGATGCATAATCTCTATATTGTCGAAACTGAATTGGTATATCATGGCCTGAATTAGTTTCAAGAAAAATTTTATTTCACTATTTTGTTATGACATCTCATGTAAATTCATGCTTAATTCGTCTATTACTCCATTTTATGTAATTTAATAATACCAACTTTAATTTTTCACTGTTGTACTATGAAAAATCAATATAATATTGCTGTATTTTTGTCAAAAGTGGACATTATGTCAACTAATAGTTCAATTCAAAACCTTCAATTATTTGACTGGATTTTGTACACATGACTCAATAAGTGTTATTATAAATAAGTTTTATCGTGCAGTAACATTTTTTCAATAATTTTTACGTAAGATCTCTATTTTTCTAACGACATTTTCCTCAGATTCTCTTCTCTACCGGTTCGATATTTATTCTCAATCCATTGTAGTTCTTAAACTCCTATCCGTCCTAGGAATATAATGGAGCACCTACTTACAGTATGGCTGTTCTTGTAGATTCAACATTCTCTGTTTATGTTCCGACCCCTGTCGATACTGTGCTCTTCGTCGCAATTTTTCCCTCTTAAAGCAAGCGCTCGCTAATATTCCCTCCGCCCTGCTGCCTCCCATTCTTCAAGTTTACTCAACTTTCACGCGCTTCGTGCCCGCCCCACATTTTCCCAATCTACCTCTTACTTCGTACACCTTATTCTTTCTCTCCCTCCTCTCCAAAGTTTCGCGCCAGAAAATTTTCCACCTGCCTTCGTTAAAGTCTCTCGGCCGCTCTCTCTCTCCCTCCCTCCACCCGCTTTCCATTCTCATATCGCCTCCATTTATCGCCCCTCTTCTTCAACTTGCCATCCTCCCCGTACCACCTCCGCCTACCTCCCATCCCTCCTCCTATTCGCAGCTCTCTTCCCGAAGCTCTTCCCTCCATTCTCCCTTCGAATCTTTTCACCTCGCGAACACACGCTCTTAAGTTCGTTTCCTAAAACAGCGTCACACGCTACCTGTTTCTCAGGGTGCTACCTCCCCCCATCAAACCCGCCCTCCTCGCTTTCCCCGATCCGAGAAACTCTCACTCCTTCCCTTTTTAGCCCTCCCACCCCCACCTCCCTCCTGAACTTCCCTTTCCTAGCAAACGCAGACCTTCCTCCCCCCTTCCGACCCTAGCTTCCACTACCGCCGGGGCTTAACCTTCTCTTCCCCACCTTGCAACTCCCTCCCCATTGCTCTGCCCTCCACGCAGTCACCCCGCGCGGCTGCCTACGACACCTTTTTCCTCCCCACAAACCCCCTTATTTCCTGTGCCAGACCATTATTTTTCTCGCCTCCGTAACCACAGCAAAACTCCTCTTTTCCTTGCTCGCTGCCTGGTTCTGTCCTTCCTTTTTCCCAATCTTTCCATCTACCTCAACTCTCTCTCCGCTTCTACCTTGCTGCGGATTCTCTTCTTTTTCGACTCAAAACCTTTCCTCGGTCCTTTTCCTATCCCTCCCTCTTCCCCCCTCCCATTTCCCAACATCCTTTTCACCCGCCTCGGAGTCCCTTAAAAACCTCCCTACACTCATGTTCCCACTTAATGTGCCTTTAGGACGCCATTAGACACGGGAATCCGAAAGGAGGTTCCGTGTGTCCTTTATTCCGAGATCGATAACAGGTGGTTACGTGGGAATCGGAGATTTTTTTATCCCGCTCTTCTCCCGTAGCGACGAAGCGTCCCTGCGTTTGTATTCAGCCACGTTCGTTGGTTCGGAGGACAGCAGTGGGACGACGGCGGAGATGCTCGCTGCTTCACTTCGCCAGTCGGGGGAAGGGGGAGGAAATGAGTTCCGTAGGCGCGGTGAGGGAGGATGTGGGGAGGGAGGAAAGTCTCGCCTTCACCTGAGCTCTTCCATCCCTTTGAAATCGGCCTTGCGGTAGCTGTGCCGCGCTCATTACACCCCACGTCAACTCAGAATCGCTTATAACATGCCGGAGACGTAAGCATGAATACCAACCAATTAGAGACACCCAAAATCGATGCGTATGAATCCACTGTGCGATCTGCGCTAATTCATTTCTTTTTATTATCGTAAGCGAGGAAAATAATAATGAAAATGACTCTGATTAATCCCTTCACACTGCTCACTGTGAACTTTTCTAAGCAGAACTACGCATTTTAATACTATGGTATCTTGTACCACTCCACTTAAAACTGATCATGAAGGTGAATCATAAGCAATTAAACGTGCCTTGTCCATATTAAAAAGGTGAAAATAAATAAGGCAAATTGTTTATATTTAAATCCTTTTTAACTAAAATCCAAAATATTTTTCCTCCTCCGCATCTTACTTGACTTGGTATTTTTATATAAATACTAGCGGAAGGTACCCGTTGAAATTTAATGACTGTGAAAACCTTTGAACTTATTTTATAAGAAAACCACAAAGCCTGAAGAAAAGCTGTCAGCATGGTCATTTGAGGAGTTCGTAACCTATCGTGTATGATTTGTTCGTTGTAGTAGATACGATGACCGTTTTCCAAGTGCACTGAGGAATGGGTGACTGTTGGTCCTCTTTCATGCACAAGAAACCCAAAAATGGGGCACTCAGACTCATTACTACTTAAATAGCACCCAGATTGATAGATCCCTAAGGTTCTCTTAAGCCGTCTTCTGAATGATTAACAGCTTGATCGCTTCCCTCGTGTACATAAACATATTTGAATTAAAAGACTTAATTTAGTTGCGCAATTCAGCGTTGATATGTGCGTTGAGTATCTTTATCAGGAATGGAGAGTAGGGTACATTCCAGTGGTTGACAACAACAAAAGAAGCATTTGCAACAGCAGCCATGTTTATTAGACCTATGAAACCTCCGTCACCCGGACTACGCCTTTAAGATGAAGGGTAGTAATACGGGTATAATCACGGTTTTCGGTTGCTAAATAAAAAAACCTGTGGTGATTCTTAATGCACTTTTTGATTTTCATGCACGGATATCGTTCATTGCGCAGAATTTCCATTCTTTTTTTGGGTAAGAAGCAAATAGTGACGTAATTATAATTTCCGCCATCTTAAAAAATACTGAAGTTTTGAAACAGATGAGTCTATATTTGAACCAAATTTATAGCTGGGTTCTCGTCCGTAGGTTGGGTGAGGATGAAATTTGGGCGGTTCTTAGCGCAACCCGAGAAACGCCACGGGTAGATTCTCATGAGATCGCTGGTGGGCATGTCTTTGTGCATTCAAGTCTAACCTTTATCGTTTTTATTGCAAGGGCAAATTTTCTCGCAAATAAGACATTCCTCTTTCCTTAGGAGATTGATTCGAAAGGCTACTATTTTTCCAATTATGCATTTTGATGGATATATTTTTAAGTCCAAGGAGGGTTAGAAACAGCGGCGAGTGAGAGTCTTGAATAGGTAACTCGATTATTGAGTGAATGTAAGTTAACTGCACTTTAACACTTTTAAACATATATAAATAACTCGTATCGTTTATGATGTGGGAACTGGTCTAAAAAAACGGTCGCTGGTCTAAAAAAACGTTGTATTGTAAACGTTCGCAACGCCGTGTTTGTTGTAGCAACAGAGGCATTACTATTCGCTGCACGTAAATATTCTTGCACGTAAATATTCTTGCACGTTCAATTCCTTTATGTTTATCGTTTACTAAGTAAGTGTCCTCTCATATACACGCAGTGCCCCTATGAGAGCTACTTTGAGAATAGACATTGAAGAGTACACTTGTTGTAAATATGCATTGAAATTATCGATTACCCCCCTAAGCAATCTATCATGGAACCCTTGGGACTCTCGGCCCTTCTTACATAGATTTTCTTTCTACGTGCTACCATGGGCCTGCAGAAAAACTTAAATGCAAGAGGCGTGAATATCCTTTGAAAATTAAATCTTTGGTTGTCAAGGAGATATGCTATTGTTTATTTCAGAGAAAAATGTAAGATTTTTCAGCTTAGAACATGATATTCAGACAATTACTAAGCGTAAAAGAAAATCAATTGAAATAATTAGAAATTTCAATTATTCAGCCATCCGTTAAAAAAAATTCCAGCCCTCTATATTGAGTGAAAGTAATTTTAAAAAGCAATAAAAAATGAAACCACTGAACCGAACCCAATGCTTAGCATGGACCAACAGAAACCACCAGGGGGGGACTTTAATATATCTAGAGGTATTTTAATATATCTAATGTTACATCCAGATACATTTTCTTACTTCGTGCCAAATTTCAGCTTAATCGGTTCAGTAGGTTTTGCGTGATTGAGCAACAGACAGACAGACAGACACCATTCAATTTTTATACATTAGTTTGATGATGATGATCAATGAATTTTACCCAGTAGCCACATTATTGTCTATAGTGTAAGTTTTCCTGCCTCCCACCTTAAACTGTAACTTTAATGCACTCATAATTTTTTGTTTACGAATTATATTCTTTGTATACTTAATATTGGAATCATCATTCTCTGCTTCAGCCGCTCCTAGTTATGTATTTAGCTGCTAAGTTTTAATGTATAGTTTTATTTATATTCGCATACCTATTACTTTCTGAGTAGCATATATCTTAATGTGCTTCTAATTTACTTTCTCTCAGGCAAACTAAGAGCGCCATCCTTTTTATTCGAACAAATTCAGTGGTTACCTAGAATGAGGACTGTGACGAACTCCTGAAGCAGTATATTCACCAATTGCTGAAGACAATATATTCGCTTCAACGTTGGAAATCAATGCGCATGAAAACACTCGCATTGTTTGCTGTTGGGTAAAATGGATTAGATTTAGGGGAAAAGGGTCGGGGTTGTACTGGAGGTAGGGAAAGGAGAATGATAATTGCAAGAGTGAGAGAGAGAGCGACGCGTGAGTGAAGAAAGAGAAAAGTTTGGAGGATAAGGGCTATAATCCGCTCTCTTGTACGTTATTCAAAGAAATGAAAACAATAGGGCCTCTCCGAGTCGAGAAAACACTTAACCCGATTGCTTGCCTGACTTCAAGCGTGTAAATTGACACCTCTTGTGGAAAAGAACTGGAGAACATTTTTGACCTTCGGCTGAATGTCGTTCGTAGACTTGCTTCCCCAAGAGTGTTTTATTCGTGAGTGTTATTGTGCAGGAAATTTTAATTGCATTTCAATTTCGTAGACAGGGTAGGTTGCTGGAAGGGGTAATGAGGGGTGATGGTTTGCTGAAGGCCGTGATAGAGGGTAGGATGTTGGGTAAGCGGGAAAGGGGAAGGAAGAGAATAGGTTTTATGGAAGGGATGAAGAAAGGTAAGACTAATACTGAGAATAAGAAAGAAATACAAGAGGTAGAAAGGGCACGGCACGTGTAAGAGTTCGTTGGATATTCTCTGACTTTCATCACATCTAACCGGTAGATTACTTTAATGAATGAAGTATAGGAGAATGGCTTGGTCCTGAACACAAATTCTATTGAAGTGATAGTTCCACTCTTTAAAAATATTCGTAGTGAAATAATATGACTTGTATAAACCACTATTTGGGTTGATCTATGACGTTACTGTACAATTTGTAATTATTTTTTAATAACTACGGACATAAATAAAAAAATGATAAAATTGTAGTAAATCGATTAAAATATTAGGCTGAACGGCGAGGAAACATTAAACTGTGGTGTTATACTGATAGCAATAAGTGAAAATGTTATACGCATATTCTTGCAAACTCACTTCACTTCTCAAATATCTCTATTTAGGCTACTCCCTAAAAATATAATCTCAACCTCAGCGTGAATATTTGGCTATATGATGAAGAGGAAGTCATTGAATGTCTTCGCATAGGATAATTGATTCATAAATAATGTTATGTGAACGGTAGCAGAGGTCCAACCAATCCAATTGCTATTAAAGGCGTTGGCGAGGGGAGCAATATTAGAGAAAGGAAAATCATTATGTGGTCTTAGCAAGTGAGGGAAGGATTTTTTCCTCAAAGGATTACCTTCTTCTCGAGACCACGCTCAACAATCTCTTTTTCCAATTCCGGTGGCCCTTTTCCCTTCCATCCGATCCTCCCACCTGGACCTCATCCTTCCCACCCTCCCTCGTCGACGCTTTCCCTAACTCCCTTGTGCTCATTAAGTCGACTGGTGCTCGCCACCGAGTGTCTTAAGCTCTCTCCTCCACCCTTTCCTCCCACCCAAAGACCCCTGACCCTCCCACCCTGCCTGCTACTCCCTCTAGCCATCAATCCCTTTATTACTGCCGCCATCCTGCCTCCTTCGAGCACTTACCCTCCTCTTCCACCCTTCGCTCTCAGCCCTCTCTAGCCGACCAAACCCGCTTTACTCATTCCCATTGCGAGTAATTATTACTCACCTGTCTTCCGAACAGCTCTCTTCCTCCCACATCGACCACTCCAATTTCAGTTACCCTCATCTTCTAGCCAGCACGTCTCCCCGTCTAGCCCGTCCACCTTCCCATCCTTTAATTCTTGAGGTTGAGGGGGTTTTTATGAATTTCAAATATCTATCATCTGTTTATGCAATCTACTTTGATTTTTTTAAACTCGAGTATTCATTCTGAAATTCCTAGAAAAAGTCTAGGTTGAATCGTGCGATTTCATAATAGTGACATTGCTGCCGCGAGGAAGATATTTTTGCAAAAACAAATTATTTACTTAAGCGTTAAGTATTGAAAAAAAATTTTTAATATTTATGCCACTTGCTGTTACTTTGCCTCTAGTCTTCTTACATTGGTATGGCTATCAATTATGTACAGTTTTAACCAAAATCCCAATCAGTAAATCAAAATGGCGCTACGAAGGAGAAAATATGCTACTTTCATCAATGTATAAGAGTTTGTCAATTATTTGTATTTTTTTTAATAGTAAAGGTTATAACGTATAAACCAAACAATTCTTAAGCTGTAGCTTCACCACAATTTCATTACAGAATTAGATCAATGGTAGACGAGTTAACTTTGTGGAAGTTCATCTTAATAATAATAAAGAGAAATTAGTAATTTTCCACACTTTTTTATTGATGACTTAACCGGTTTCAACGTTGTGATCACGTAATTTTCAAGATCTGAGTTCAAGACGAGCAGTTAGCCTGATATAAATATAGTTGAGAAAGGTTGGTGGGTGTAACATGACGAAAGAATTAAAGTGTGGTGGGGGGGGGGGTTTGGGGACTACTTAAGAGAAAGGAGCAAGGTCATCTAAAAAGGTTCTAGGAGGGGGAGGGACACAGTAAGAAACGGCGAGTGTGTCATTGGCACCACCTCATTCACCAGTTTTCGCCATACACTTTATGAAATGCCCCAATTTCAATGTTTTCTATAAAGTCCAGTTTATGCCCTTTGTCAACTACATGTAAAATTTCAAAATTAATCAGATGAATGGCCACAATTAAATAAATGATAAACAAAGATTTATTTTCTTAGCTTAAAAACGATTTCCAATGTTCATCTATTCTTTAAAAAAATTTTCTCCCAGTCTTGCCAACATAAAAACATTTACAATAATTTGAATTACATTTTAAAAGGTATACTCCACCTTTTTCTTTGCCATTAATAAAATCTTTAGAAGTAAAAAACAACTTTCTTTAGGTGACTGGATTATAAAAACATAGCTTTACATTATCTTTAGGGAACAATTTTCCAATTTTATATGAAACTAGCTGAAGGTACCCGTTGAACTTCAACGATTGTGAAAAACATTGAACTTATTTTATAAGAAAACCACAAAACCTGAAAAATACTGTCAGCGTGATCATTTGAGGTGTTCGTATCCTATCTTGTTTGTTGTGATTCGTTCGTTTTCCATTTCGTACACGGAGAGTTGAGTGATTGTTTGTCCTCTTTAATGCATGGGAAACCCAATAATGGGCCACGAAGACTCATTACTACTTAATAAATAGCACCTAGGTTGATAGATGGTGACCTCGTCCCTCAAGTTCTCTTGAGCCGTCTTCTGGTTGAATAGGCGCTTGAGCACTTCCCTTGTGTACATAAATATATTTGCATTCAATGACTTAATTGAGTTCCGCCATTCACCGTTGATATGTGCGTTGAGTATCTTAATCAGGATAGGAGAGTAGAGTATAATCCAGCGGTTGACAACGTCAAAAGGAGCATTTTCAATAGCAGCGATGTTTATTTGTCCTATGACTCCTTCAATACCCGGACTATGCCTTTGGCATAAAGGGTGGCTATATTCATTGTTTCCTAAATCATAATTATTGGTTACAAAATTAAAAATCTATGGTGATCAGTCTTAGTGCACTTGCCAATTTTCATGCACCGATGACGTCCATTGCGCAGAATATCCGTTCTTCTTATGGGTAAGAAGCATGTAGTGACGCAATTATAATTTTCGCCTTCTTAAAACAGATTGAAGTTTCGAAACAGATGGCTCAATATTTGCACCAGATATTTAGCTGGTTACCCGTCAGTAGGTTTGGTTGGGATGAAATTTGTGCGGTTCTTAGCGTAATCCGAGAAACACCACGGGGAGATTATCATGAGGTTTCTGGTAGGCATGTCTTTGAGCATCCAAGGCTAACCTATGTCGATTTTCAAGCAAGGACTCATTTTCTCGCAAAGAAGACATTCCTCATGCTTTAGAAGGTCTTTTCAAAAGGTTACCCTTTATTCTATTAGGCATGTTTATGGATATATTTTTATGTCCAAGGAGGGGAAACACAGAGGCAAGTGAGAGACTCGAATAGGCAACTCGATGATTGAGTCAATGTAAGTAAACTGCGTTTTAACACGTTTAAGTATAAAAAAATAACTCGTAAAGTTTATGTGGGAATAGGTCTAATAAACAGTTCGCAATCGTAATGAGAGGCAGACGGTTCCACTACGTGTAATTCATCGGAGTATAAACTATAATAAACGAAGCAGTATTTGTTGTAGCAAAATACGTATTATTAACATTATTATTCGCTGCATGTAAATATTCTTCCACGTTTAATTCCTTTATGTGAATCGTTTTATACATAAGTGTTCTCTCGTATGCAGTTTATGAGAGCTACTTTGAGAATAGACATTGAAGAGCTTACCTGTAAATATGCATTGAAATTATTGATTACCCCCCGAAGCAATCTATCATGGGGCCCTTGGGACTCTGAGCCCTTCTTATACAAATTTTCTTTCTACGTGCTATCATGGGCTTGCAGGAAAACTTAAATGCCATATGCGTGAATATCCTTTGAAATTCATATATCTGGTTGTCAAGGAAATATACTATTGTTGATTTCAGAGAAAAATGTGAGATTTTTCAGCTATAAGCATAATTTTCAGAGAATTACGAAGCGTAAAAGAAAATCGATTGAAAGAATTAGAAACTTCATTTATTCAACCATCCAATAAAAAAATTCCAGCCCTCTATCTTGAGTAAAAGTAATTTTTAAAAGCAAAAAATAAAACCACTGCACCAAACTCAATGCTTAGCATGGACCGCAAGGGACCCCCAGGGGGGGCCTTTGGGGGCCCTGACAGATTTTTAATGTAGCCTATGTTTCATCCCGGTACATTTTGTAACTACATACAAAATTTCAGCTCAATCGGTTCAGTAGTGTTTGCGTGATTGAGCAACAGACAGACAGACAGACACCATTCAATTTTTATATATTAGTACTAGCTAAAGGTACCCGTTGAACTTCAACGGATGTGAAAAATATTGAACTTATTTTATAAGAAAACATTACTACTTAATAAATAGCACCTAGGTTGATAGATGGTGACCTCGTCCCTCAAGTTCTCTTGAGCCGTCTTCTGAGTGAATAACAGCTTGATCACTTCCCTTGTGTACATAAATATATTTGCATTCAATGACTTTATTGAGTTCCGCCATTCACCTTTGATATGTGCGTTGAGTATCTTAATCAGGATAAGAGAGTAGAGTCTAATCCAGCGGTTGACAACGTCAAAAGGAGCATTTTCAATAGCAGCGATGTTTATTTGTCCTATGAATCCTTCAATACCCGGACTATGCCTTTGGCATAAAGGGTGACTATATTCATTTTTTCCTAAATCATAAATATTGGTTACAAAATTAAAAATCTATGGTGATCAGTCTTAGTGCACTTGCCAATTTTCATGCACCAATGACGTCCATTACGCTGAATATCCGTTCTTCTTATGGGTAAGAAGCATATAGTGACGCAATTATAATTTCTGCCATATTAAAACAGATTGAAGTTTCGAAACAAATGGCTCAATATTTGAACCAGATTTTTAGCTGGTTACCCGTCAGTAGGTTTGGTTAGGATGAAATTTGTGCGGTTCTTAGCGTAATTCGAGAAACACTACGGGGAGATTATCATGAGATTGATCGTAGGCATGTCTTTGAGCATCCAAGGCTAACCTTTGTCGTTTTTCATGCAAAGAAGACATTCCTCATGCTTTAAAAAATATTTTCAAAAGGTTACCCTTTATTCTATAAGGCATGTTTATGGATATATTTTTAATTCCATGGAGGGGAAACACAGAGGCAAGTGAGAGACTCAAATAGGCAACTCGATGATTGAGTCAATGTAAGTAAACTGCATTTTAACCCGTTTATGTATATATAAATAACTCGTAAAGTTTATGTGGGAATTGGTCTAAAAACAGTTCGCAATCGTAATGAGAGGCAGACGGTTCCACTACGTGTAATTCATCTGAGTATTAAACTATAATAAACGACGCCGTATTTGTTGTAGCAACGGAGGCATTATTAACATTATTATTCGCTGCACGTAAATATTCTTCCACGTTTAATTCCTTAATGTGTATCGTTTTATACATAAGTGTTCTCTCGTATGCAGTTCCCTTATGAGAGCTACTTTGAGAATAGACATTCAAGAGTATACCTGTAAATATGCATTGAACTTATCGATTACCCCCCGAAGCAATTTATCATGGGACCCTTGGGACTCTGGGCCCTT
Organism: Pyrrhosoma nymphula; assembly: GCA_963573305.1. Taxonomy (NCBI): domain Eukaryota; kingdom Metazoa; phylum Arthropoda; class Insecta; order Odonata; family Coenagrionidae; genus Pyrrhosoma; species Pyrrhosoma nymphula. Next base: position 150,320,151 of record OY754328.1, read on the forward strand.
CTTATACAAATTTTCTTTTTACGTGCTATCATGTGCCGTCAGGAAACTTAAATGCCAGATGCGTGAATATCCTTTGAAATTCAAATATCTGGTTGTCAAGGAAATATGCTATTGTTGTATAAAGAGAAAAATGTCAGATTTTTCAGCAAAAAATATGATATTCAGACAATTACGAAGCGTAAAAGAAAATCGATTGAAAGAATTAAAAACTTCATTTATTCATCCATCCGATAAAAAAAACTTCAGCCCTCTATCTTGAGTGAAAGTAATTTTTAAAAGCAAAAAATAAAACCACTGCACCAAACCCAATGCTTAGCATGGACCACAGGGGACCCCCAGGGGGGGCCTTTGGGGGCCCTGACAGATTTTTAATATAGCCTATGTTTCATCCCGGTACATTTTCTAACTACATACAAAATTTCAGCTCAATCGGTTCAGTAGTGTTTGCGTGATTGAGCAACAGACAGACAGACAGACAGACAGACACCATTCAATTTTTATATATTAGTATGATGATCTGACCTAAGAATGTTAATTTTACCCACTTTTCACTCGACCGCGGAATGGGGGAGAGAATCGTCACTGTCAGCACAGTCCTATTCTTACTTCTCCGTTGCAGCAGATGATCAACCATTCTTTCCTCATATCCATTGCGGGACGCTATAATTTTTTTTTTTACTTCCTTTTCAAAATCCATCTGAGCAAGGGGGATGGAAATAAGGCGATGTATTAAAGCGTGAATAGCGGCTAATTTGTGAGCGATATGGTGATTTGACTCCCATGGAATTACCACATCTTTACAAGTACTTTTTCGAAAAATGCTGAAGGAAGGGACTCTCAGAGTGTTTTTACATCCCTTTTACAAGTTTAAATGCCTTATTTCATCTTGCTCACATCACCTTAAAGTTATCAATTTTGTGGAAACAACTAAGATTTGAATGAGCAGAGCTTAGGAATATGCCATCATGTGCTTTCATCGAACTGTAACAGGGCTGAGCCGGTCCCACATTCCAGGAATTTTCTCTCGAGCGACGTTTTGCCTTTAACATATTCTAAAGCTCTGACTTGCTCTGATAAATAAAGACCATCAAAATAAATTTTGGAAAGTACTTGTCCTGAAAACATGACCATATTTTTCATTTAATTAGTTTTCAGAGTTAAAAAAACAAAATATTTCCGTTTTTGAATTTGCACCTTCTGTTTCCATCAATCTTCTTTGAGAATGGTACTACTGATTATGAACCTTTTTGTCTCCTTTCACGCCAATTCTTGATTTTTTAGCTTACCTTCCATCACGTATATCCATCCTCCGCCGTGGTTGTTAACTAAACATAACCTCTCCACTCGATATCTCCTTAGTTTCTCTTTATTATTCTCATCCAGATAACTTCCTGCTACAGCTAAAGGGGAAGTCAAGGCTTATTGGCACGCTACCTCCATATGATTCATATTTAGCCCCTTTTCCGCGGTATCCCTACTTTGCGATACGTTTACAACATATTCCAATGGATTCCATCAGTTCCTACTTCCCTTTTCTCTCTAACTCTTCCTCTTCCACTCCCATTTCACCTCCAATACGACCGTGTCTATTTTTTTAAATCCTCCCTCTTTCCTTTGCCGAAAAAAACCTAAGCTTTCACATTCAGCGACCTTTCTCTCTCTCACTCTAAAACCACCTTCTTCCTCGTCCTCTCGCTCCTCCCTTGCCCTCCTTCCATTCCCCTGCCCTCCTCGCATTTCCCCTTTCCCTTACTTTGTACCGTGCTTTTTCCAAGAAACCCTCCATCTGCAGAGTTTTTGCGTCCCCAGTCCCAGGGGTGAGTCGAAAGGCATCCTCTTCCTCTCCCGCGCGATCTTCATTCTTTCCACTCTTAATTATGATTCTTGATGGGGAATCTGATTGGGAAATGGGAACCTCTAATGGAAATCTCTGCGATAAAAATATATTGGAAAATGGAAATTTTTCCTGATAAGATTCCTGAAGACTAAAATATCCAAGGAATTTTATGTATTCTGTATTTAAACACCTTGAAAACTATTTATTGAGGAGACATAAACGATGATGGTAAAAATGCAGATTCATTTTATGAATTTACCCGTGATCAGCCATGTAAACCTAATGAAAGATATTTTTAAACGCCTCAAGACACTTTACTCTCCTTATATTTCATTATGTCACATTATAATCTTTACTCTCTACATTAGTGAAATTCCCGATAAATATTATATTTCGTCAAATGCTTCTGCGATATTAGCTTTTATTAGCTTTATGTGACTTAATTTATGGGTCTAACTCCATTCTTTTTATTACTAGAACAATGATTTATTAATATACAATGCCATTGACAGCAAAAATATAATGTGATATTTCTGGTTATTTCCATATATCGCTTACTTCTGCGTGCAAAGATAAATAATGCTGTTTCGTTTAATTTTAGCTGAAATCAGTGCTTCAAAATATATTTTTATGACTGGAGTTTTAGAACTCGTTATTTATATCGCACATTAATGCATTAATCAATTTATATTTAACTAATTTCCATATTTTAGCAGTTTCATTTTACCTAGTTGCGTCCCTTCAAGTTATTGCTTCATCCAAAATATAAATTCGCTGGTACGCGTACTTGGACGTTTTAATGAACCATATGCGTCACACAAAGATCACGTTTTTAATTTTAGCGTACCTACGTGTATTGGGCGGCAGAAATTAATGATATTCAACCTTAGATGTCTAGCCCTAGATTAGTAATCCTTTCCCATGGCATATCCTGGTATCCAAAATTCCCAGCATTCAAACGCGTCTGTATCCAGTGGATTTTATATAACATGCCCCCTGACAATATCTCTTGCGTTTCCTATCTTCGCAATGGCCGATGGGACCAACACCCGGAACCCCTTTTGCGCCATCATCCACACCGGTTATCCGCGAAGAGAGGACTGTGTCCTGTCTCCCACCCACCCAACCCCACAGGCTCTCGCATCCGTAACTCCCTCAAACATTCCCACTTTCTGGCCAGCCTGCTCCTTTCATTTCCCCCTTCCTCTATAATCCCCGAAGCCGCCACCTCCACCACCCCTTCCTTTAGCGCCCCCTTCCGATTCGCACCCCCACCTGCTACCCCACCCCTGCAAACAGTCTTCCTGCTTTCTTCCTGCAACCTTTCATCCCTACCCCCTCCCTTTTGGACTACTAAACCCCCACCCCGTAATCCCTTGCTTTTTATTGGCGCTCTGAAGTACGTAGGAGAGGCCCCTAATGAACACTGGGATCTTTTCCAGTCTCAATCGCCCTATCCCCTTGCTTGCTCGACTTGAGGGAGTCTCCCACTGCCTACCCATCCACCCTCCCTCCCCCCTCATCAACCCCCCCCCACCCGCCCACCCTCGCCTTTCTCCTTCCCCCGGCCCATCTTTCCTGCGTCAAATCCAATTTCCATCTCGGTCCGCAACCGTTTCCCTCTCACGATCCTCTCCTCCATGTCTCCTCTTTCAACCCCCCTTCCCTCCTACCTCCCTCCCCCGCACCTCTTTATTTTCCACCCTCAACCGCCCTCCCCCTTCCTCGGATGCTCTCTTTCCTCAGACGTGCACCTCCGACCTCCCGCCGCGCCGGTCTCCACTCTCTGCCGAGGAGACTCGCAGCCATTCCTTTTCACTTATAACCGATCGCTCAAGTGACCTCTCCTCCACTTCACCCAACCTCTCTCTCCTCTTTCCACTCCCCCTACCTGGTTTTTCCCTTACAGACTTTCTACAATTTGTTTTTTTTTTACTTTTCCTCCATTTCCTTCCTTCCCGTGGAAATCCAATTTGCCGTCACTCTTAGGTTACACTTCGACGATGCTCCTTTTCTGTTTCTAGGATAATCATGCTTTTAAGAAATTGCCGGGGGGTTAAATGAAAGTTTGTGCGCAAATGTCAATAACCTTCGTGCACTAAAAGTAATGTTGTTTTTCTCTTAGCTCTGAACACAAGTTCTCCTTTACCCGATTTATTGGAGAAATAAGATAAAGATTTAAATTTATGCGCAACTCCATTATGTATAACATATTAGGACTAACTCACTAGTTATTTGGCAATTATAGAGCTGAAATTCTTTTGCGATAGAAAATCCAATACATTTGAGTAGATAGGAGGTAATAGTTATAACCCATAATATTCCAATTCCGCTAATAGTAAATTATTAAAATATATATGTTATTCAGTCTTCTCTACATTTTGGACTGTAATCAGTACATCGAAGGCATTACCTAGATGTTTTAGTTTTAGGTTCATTCCTTTTCTGAGAATCAGGAAACAGTCAATATTTTGTTTGAATGACAGTAATATCTGTGGGTAAGGCTTGGTAAGGATTTCCACGGAGCTTTCTGAATCCCATGCATTTTTATATTAATAGAAAATCCGCATGATAGTTCACTCAATTTGTTTTACTCCAACATGGTTCACTCCTCGGTGATGTAGTATGATAATCTAAGATGATACTGCAGATTTTTTTATGAATAATGTTAAGGCAATATTTGATTAAGTAGACATTTTGAAAAATCGTCTTCACTGTTATATTCAATTATTTGCCTGGTTTCATCCTCGATGAATTGGAAGTTAAACTAGAAGGGATATTTCATTGAGTACAGTTGATCCCGTTTTAGTGACGATATTACCTGATTTTTAGATAACACAATCGGCGATAAAAATACCATCATTTTCTACTTAGGTTAACAGATCGCATTCAAGCTTTCGTTTTTTGGAAAAAATCTCGAAGCATGATAGAAATATTCGACCTCTTAATGTTGATAGCATTTTATTTAACGTGTATATCATGATTTACTTTTGATCTGAAATAATAACTTTCTGATTTTTAATACTGTACTCCAACGATAAAGTTAATTTTATTGTCTTATACTTGGTTCAGGTATGTATGGTGTTAATTATGGTTGAAGATGGAAAGCATGTAATATGTCATGTCAGTGAAAATTACCAATGTTTGACGCGCCATTAATTTTTTTTTTCGATAATATTCCGACACCGTAGGCTATATCTTTTTATAACAGGAGATCGTGAGTCGACTTTCATCTATCGCTTGGAGGTCAAGGGTCAACCATGCTCTGACAGCGAAGAAGTGACCTTCGTCAAAAAAGCTGAACTTTATCCCCATATTTCATGCGTTTATAATTGCTTGCGGTAGAATACACATAGTTCTGAACTCTAGTCAATTATGAGAAAACCGATTAATCATATGAACAAAGGCGTTAGATACGTCACCGATGAAGGAATTTTTCCATGGGATCTTAAATCATCGATGATCTGAAAAAAAGTATTGGGTTTCTCTTCGTGGAAACAGTAGATATTCATTTTAAAGTCCAATCACTTGGAATGAAATTGTCACCTTGAAAATGGCACTCTGTACTGATGCCTGGGTTGGTTAACAAAGAAGAGTAAAAATGTGACTTGGTTCACAAATGAATGAATGTTCTTACCACGTACTTAGACGCAGCATGAATGCATAATTTGTCAATTATTGTCAATGTTATGCACCAAATAATACTTAATACAACTATATCACAGAGGTGCATAATAAAATAGGGAAAACCTACCGTCATGAATTTGTTTTTTATTTTGCAAACAAAATTTTTTGGTTAATCGTGAGATTTTATTATTTTAATTTCACCATGTTTAATCACCATGTTCAATTGAAGCTCAAGCTGTATACTCCCTAGATTTGGTCTCATTGTGCAGTTGAGTAATCATTAAAAGACTAGAATAACTTGCAATGACTAAATGCTGGTGTAGTATATTAGCCTACTGAATATAATATTATGAATATGGCTCAGCTATTCTAAATCTCAAGTAAGAGTCGCATGATGGTTTATTGGATATATATATTGGCATGAAAATTAAATATTAAGTTATTACTTTGGATGGTAGAGAATTGAGATAGTAAATTCCCATACACTATTTATAAAAAGGTAAAGATCCTGTTGAAATTCAGTGGAAATAAATAATATTTAACCGTGGCTCTAATTATATTGGCTTGGGGTCACGACCTATATTCGTGCCAAATTTCAACTAACATTGTTACCTGACAGTCCTTCGAACAGGCGTGACTGTTGGGCAGACAGACAGACTTATGCGAATATGTAATGTATAGATTAATAGATATCATTAAGTGGAGAGTATTCTGCAATGAGACTTTAGATATCTGTTTGTTTTCTTACCAAATGAGAAACCATTTATTTACAGTGAGAGGGAAATCGCTCAGTTACTTTAGTCATTACACTCCCTGCTCTGGCATCAATTATTTGTATCTTAGATCTACAAGTTAAAAGAGCCCCATAAACCCCAGTAGCTTATTTCATTAATTCACGACTGTTTGTGGGAGATATGAACTAGTTTAAATCTATTCGAATGAGTATCCTCTTTTAATCATACTGAGCTTCACCATAAAATATGCGTTTAAAATGGGAAAGCGCAGCTGTAAAATATATTGGAGCTCTGTTCTAAATATGTCCACTCCAGTAGTCAAGTGGAAGCTTCATGGACTCTGACTATCTCTAGCAAATATTTATTTGCCTTCACTATTGCTCACAATTGGGACCTCTACAAGGTAAAACCACTCCAAAAGCATTAAGATTCCGTTCGTTCGAGAAACACACCGTGCTTTAGGCTTAGGAAAATTGATGCGCTCAATATTGGGAAGGGTTTGGTAAAAATATGTCAGTGCTCCGGTCTTAATATACACACTAGTGTTCTCCTCTCCCTATCTCTCACTCCCTTGAGCCCTCCGTTTTGTCTCTCTCTCTCCTCTTCCCTTCTTGCTTTGACCTCTTTTGTTCCTTCCTCCCATCCCGAAACAGTTTAACGCGCCCCAACCGCTGAGCCGTACATTTTCCCCGACGCCACGACTGTGTCAGGAGTGCGAGCGTGGCCCTGGCTTGGCATGGCAGCCGGGGGAGCGGGAACGGAGCGCAGCCAAGGACGCGAAAGGGGGCGGAGATGTGTGGGGGAGGGGCGGGGAGTGGGGAATGAGCGGGGGGTGGGGCGAGGCCATGTAGTCATGAGCTGCGTTCAGCCCGCTTGTTATGAGGGAAGCAAGCGAGCGTGCGTACCTCGACGCTCGGAATTTCATATTTTTTCCCCTCACTCCTCTCCCGTTGTTCTCTCTTTGTTTTCGGCTTTCTCTGGAAATATATTTTTGCGGAGAGCAGTGGAAGAGAGGCGACGATCACCGCAAAAATATCAGAGGCTCTAATGTGATGAGCTGCGCATCAGTCACACCGAGTGCATAAACTATGGATAGAGAGGGGTCGAGTGAAAGTTTGAATAAAATACGAGAGAGTTTCAAACGACCAAATTCAAGGGATGAATCCAGAAATGTGATTAACAAGTATAAATAGGAATGAGGGTTGAGACAAAAAATATGTTTGGCTACTTCGCATTGTGATATAATTTGTTTGGTGGAAGTTAGGCTGGCATGGTAAAGGGCTTTTCTACCAGGTAGACTGAATTTCACGGACTGTAGATGGACGTTGGATTGTAGACATGAATGATGAGTGAGTTAAGTTGAAACATAGCGTAATTTTCAGAGACATTACATTGATGAACATTTCAAATAAATTTCCTTTTCAATACATATGATATATTTCTCCTTAGGCCCAAGTCCAATGGCCACATAGTGAAGTAATCGCTTTGATTTCATTTTAGGTCTGCGCGAATAAATGCCCGAAAACTTTAACTCATAAAATGGTTCGGTGCTTTTCTTGCTAATATAGAATAGTCATCAAGATATTTAATTTTATATTTCCATGTTACGCCATAGGGACGATTTCGTCATTTTCAATTTCCGTATATTTATTATGCATATTATAAAGGACTGTCTTAGTGTTTGGTTAAACGTGTTGATTTCGAGTTCTCTTTTCGTCCTGTACACTGGTATATTGTATAAAAGTTTTCTACTCTAAAAGGTCAGAGAATAAACTCTTTGTTTGGATAGCGTTAAAAAACCAGCAGACTGGTGATTTTTCTCTATTAAAATCACAAAACAGTATCCACATCCAGATTTAACAAAGTGAAAGGAGAAAAATGCAAATCCAACAAATTTACATTCGAGGTGAGTTTATTCGATTAAATGGTCAATAATTTATTTTGGGAGACAGCCAAGCAGTCAGAGCTGTCATGAGAACTCAGAATAATATTAATTATAAGTTTCCAATTGCTCTATCCCCATTTGGAACGTTACGCAGTCAAAAAAATTATTTAGCTTAAATAATTAGGAGATATTCTTTTAATTTTGTAACTAAACTCGGGGATTATATTCCAAAGTTCATTGATCTCGAATCGTTAGTTCCCCAGAGTTTAGGCATCGTACGTTGGGGTTTCGATATACTTGTATTAGTCGCCGTGAGAGTATGCAACCCCATCACAAACTGAGTTGCCGGTAGCGGAATTTCAGGATATATAAAAAAGATACGATATCTGGATTATATTTATTGTTCTTTTATAGTTACATTTTGTTCCGCAATGCGTATATACTAGCGAGTCAGGTGTAGTAATGCAGGAAAGTTAAATACTCTATCCCAAAACACGTCGCCATTGAAACCTATTGAATAGAAACCCCGCTCCGACTTTAATTCATTTGATTACCTATTTGTATTTGAGTTACTTGCCTTTCTTCCTTCCTGTGTATGATGCTCCTCTTGAAGTGAATTCTTCCGTGATAATCCACCTTAAGTGCAAGTGGCTCATCACTGCTGCTAAACATAATATTGACTTGTCTGTTTACCAATGAAAATTAGATTCATCTTTAAGAATTTAGCTTAGCGTGCTCTGAGCAGTGTTCGTTCGATCGTTTTGGACTTCGTCGAGTATTACGTGGGTTTCATTATTTTTCCGCACGCTATAGTATCTATTTACCTCGACAATCATTATGTAAAAGATCTACAAGATTATCGGTTCTCATCCATTCTCCTACATTATTTTTAAAAATTACACAGGTAAGCAGAAAAAACATATTATTCAGAAACCAATTAATGCCTTTGTATGCATTTATAAACCTTAACTGCACTTCTAATTAAAATGGACATTGATAATTTTAGGAATATAATAAGTAGCAATTTAAAATATAATTCAGCCAGAACATAGGAAAAAGTTAAACTAAAGTGGGAAAACTATGACTTGTATGCATGCTATAATTATACAATAGAATCAGAACCAATGTCAACACAAATAGTATGGAATAATGGTTATAAAGCAAAAGGGGAGCAACGGTAATTTGATACGAGTTCTAAGAGAATGGAAGCCGATAACAATTATTTTTGAAAGGAAAATAATAAAACACTAAAATGGGGAAATGAAATCGTAAATGAATACTTACATTTTAATGTCAGAAAAGGACACCTCAGAAATTGGAGGAGCACCAGAATATGTACGCAAAAGAAAAATCAGAAATTTGTTTCATGGTCACCTGAGTAAGGAATGCCTAAGAAAATTTAGATCTTCGCAACAATATGAAATCACTAGTTTTTGAAACTACATGTAGAATGTGCTGCGCCTTGATTTCTTTAGATCGAGCTTTCACCGCCATTACAGGTGGAATCACCAGAGGAAATGATTTGATTTGAAATTTTGGAGGAAATATTTACTTTTCCTCTCTTCTGACAGCTTAGGTGGTGGTTCGTTCTCCATCATAGTATGGATGGAAAATTTTCTCTGCATTTAAACGGCATTAACCCATGCTTAAATGCCTCTCAAATGGCTCTGACTTAAATGCCTCATCTCGATTGAAATCATAGACCTTTTTTTCATCCCATCGATTAATTTACTATCAAAGTTCTCTCTCCAAGTTGCTTATGTCAAATATTGCATTAAAAAAGAAAGAAGGGCGTCACAAGTGAAAAAAATGCCATTGAAAAACGGCCTATTGGGAAATAATGACAAAAAACGTCGTTTTTTATGGTGGTTGCTTGGTGTTATCGTTCGTGTAGCATTTTTTATTTTAGTATTCGTCCATAATTATAATTGAAAATGGTATTACAGGCTCTATTCTATTATATGGAGAAAATTGTTACTTTCTGAGAAGTTGAATCAGAAAGTATTATTTGAAAATATATTCACGGCTAATATACATCTTTATTGAAAGATCTACGGCTTTCCCGGCGTATAGCGATGATGATGGTGCCCTGACGATGGTGAAAGACTCGTTCATCGAAACGTCGGCAGAAATTGAGAGTTGGACCCGGTCGAAAACCCGAACAACCACCATTATTACATCTTTATTGCCTTACTTGTTATCTTAAAACTCGTATGTTTCACTGTGTCCACAGGTAATTCTTATTTTTTTAAAATTAATTACGGCACTATAAATATATTATTGTTATAGCTGACGAAGGACCAACCGGTCCGAAACGTTCCCGTAAGAACAAATTCTTTATCTTTATCTCTTTCTCCTACCTCCTGTAAGTTTATTTTATATATATATATATACATATATCAATCGTTTTGATTTACGTGGTATCCCTCCTGCGTACTGCGGCCTTAGATAAAATGCTTTGGAACAGACGAATTAAGTGCTCCTCCTGTCATCGGACGGCGTAGCACGGGCATCGCCACTCGTGGGTTTGACAAATAAGAGCGTCCAGCACTCTCTTTCAGGAGCGAGGGGCAGCGTCACGTTCCGCACGGCGTGCCATCTCCCGAGGAAAGCGAAATCCGTGGCAATGTCCTCCCCTTGCCCAATCTCACTCACTCTCCGCCCTTCCCCCTCCCGCCCTTTCCCTTTGTGTGCGAGCGCCTTCCTTTTCTTTCCTCCCGCTCCCCCGCCGAGCGCGGGCGCTCTCATCTCGAAGGAACTTCGCCTCGGCCGCAATCTCACGGATCAGCCCACTCAGCCGACTCATCACCACCACTCAAACATATATATCACCCAGCCGCCGACGCCACTCACTCTCTCTCTCTCTCCTGTCCCCCAATCTCCTCTACCTCCCGCACTTCAGTCCGTCCCACCCCCCCGAGTGCCTCCATCTGAGCATTCTACTCATCTCTTTCACTCTCTCTATCTATTCTGCTCACTATACCTCCCTGTCTAACTCTCTACCCCCTTCGCCTATAACCTCACCCCTTACTTTCCCCGTGATTTTTTCCTTTTTATTCCATTTCCTTCTTTTTATTCTTCCACTTATATTATACACTTTCCTTTTCTTTTTTGTACATAAAAGATTACGTTTGCTCTTGCCATTAGAAAATTTTCCACGCTCTATTCTCCTAGGTCACTTTTAATTTCAGTACTATTCAACATCTAGGTCTCTAACTCTAGCAACTTGAGCTCCACGGCCTCTAAATGTAACAGGAAAAATTGATTAACCATCCCTCTCCCCCTTTTCTTCATTTATGTATTTATTCTAGTTGGGTATTCTTTTGATTCACTTACAACCATGCATTGCATGTGTCTACTCCCTTCAGTTCGCTGATGAGGGCCACCTCGTGGCGAAAATGCATGTGTGCGACGCACACCCTCGTCTTTTCCTGTCTTTGTGTTGTTATTTGAATACGCTCATATTGAGCTAGATTCTCCCAGAAGTTGTGCCCGTTTGAGTGTGTGATTGAGTGATTTTCTGAGTGCTTGTGAGTGTGTTTGTGGTCAACACCCAGGCATCCTTACCGGGTTCCCATCATCCCAGGTGAAGGATCCATATTCGGGTTGAGTGTGTGTGTCTGTGATTGTCACTGGCGAGGAAGTAACGTTACATATAAACCACCACAGAAGGGTTGTGGTTGGTTTCTTCCGTACAGTTTCCCTTTGCGGAATTGCAATTGTTGTGCACTTTTGACGTGTGGTACCAATTTATTACGGCCATTGGAGATTTTCAAAACTTTTTTCAGTAAAATTGGCACTTTTATTATTTTATTGCCTGTCTCTTGTGCAGGATTTTCCATACGAAAATTAAAAATTGGTTAACATAACTGCAGTGATTTAAACTTTTAAATTAACTTCCTACTTCTCTTTTTTCTAGCGTCATTATAACAATTTTATTCCCTCATCACTCGTTTACTTGAATATGTTGTGTAATGTTTGATGATTTATTATATTTTTAGTCATAGTGGCTGTATCTTCAAGTTTGTTATCTTTCTGATATGGTAAAATGTGACTCATCTCGTTCAATCTTTGGCGTCTCGACACCGCTGAGCGGTGAATTTCAAAATTAAAGTGATTTTCGTTTGGCTTTTTCCGTTTATTACAATCTATTGGAAATTTCTTTGAGAGTGACGGAACATGATAGTTCTCTTTTGTCACCCTCAGAGCAAAATTGCATTCTCTTGAAGAAATAACCCACGCCCATGGCTAAAGTGATGATATTTATTCACTGTAACAAGTTTAAATGTGAGAACTCTCTTTAAGTCACACTCGTAATTCTATGCTATAAGTAACTTTTTTATGCGCTGAAATTTAAAGATATCTTTATTGGATTATTAGTGATTCTACCTTTCACGGACATTCAAACAACTTCAAGTTTATTATAAGATAAAAAATATTATGAAAGTTGTGGAATGTTAAAGGCCGTGTAATACGGACCTGTAGTGACGCTAACTTGATAATTTTATTTTGGCAGGATACACTTGTTGGTAGTAAGTGGTATTATTCAACTCCGATTATGAACATTAGACATGTGGAATCATCATTTTTTTTAAGGATTCATAATAGGATATTATCTGAGAATTTAATGAGCGCTTTAAACCTGTGGGACTTAGGAAAATGAAAAAATTAATAAAACTACTCAAATTCTTAGAGGTTGTGCTAACATATGAAAACTATTTTCTGCTACAATCATAATACACCTTTAAAATTGCAATTGAAATACAATTTTTAAACACCTCAATGAATTGAGGAGGAGCGTTTGGCTTAAGGAGTTTGTGAGCAGTTCCTACGAGTCATGAAAATATTTACTCATCTTTGGAGAAAATATGCTCAAACACCGGATCTTTGTCGTTTTACAATTAATACGAGAAAATGAAGAGTTTTTGAATATTTTCCATGGGATTTGCATTGTCATTTACTTGGGACGCAGTTGATAATATCTTTTATGCAACCATCCTAGATACCTCTATTATCTTCCTGCCTCCCTCCTCGGGAGTGTTTTGCCCACATTGTCAAAAGAATATTGGAGATGGATAAAAATGTTTGTGAAGGTACGATCCGTGATCATTCGTTTCAGCTCCCTAGGAGGAGGACCTCACTCACCTCGGCAACTGCTCCCTCTATGGCTGCATCCTGAAAAGCTTCCTCCGCTCCACGAACTTCCCATCCCTTCTCGCCTCCTCCATTAGTATACACCTCCCTCTCTCTCATCTTGAATGCCATTTCGTGGGCCTCCGAAATCACCGTCGTCCTTCCTAACTCCATGGCTAACTCAATCAGTGGCCATTCTCGCATTTGTGAACGATTCGAGCAGAAATACTCAGCTGTAAATGGAGAACTGAGGACGACTTTCACTAAACGTGTAACTTTGACGAGTCCCTCTTGGATCCGTAATGGAGTCCTCTGCGGTCTAATGTGTTGTTCTCATTTTTTAAGATATTTTAAAAATATCGTATTTGCCTTAATATAAGAACTGCTTGATAACTTTTATAACACCTTTATACTCTTTCTGAGTGAAAATTTTATTCATTAATTTATTGAATGAGAAGCAGTAACTTTGTGATTCGACATGTATTTATTGGAAACGACCAAGGTTTTGACGTGGAACGTCATCATCAGGTCCTGATGATGACGTGCTTCGTCGAAACCTAGGTCGTTTCCAATAAATACATGTGAGATTACAAACTTACTGCTTCTCATTCAATATTGTAAACAAATTCCATGAAGTTACACCTGAGACAACAGAGTTGATTCATTAAGATTTTCCAAAAACTGTGATAAAGGAACCAATCCAATTCATTTCATAAAATGAGTTTCTTAGTCTCTTTTTACTCTTGAAAATAAATATCTTTTAATTTAAAGCTTTGAATTTCATTTCTTAAAAATATCATCATCTATGGTCTTTCAACTGTTCAAATTTTAGTGTAAGGAAAGCCACAACTAAGCTAATTAAATTATGAATTCGAATACCTACAAATCTGTGGTCCTATAATATCATAATATAAAGGTAATATTTAATGATGGTTATTTTAGTGAAGGCCAAGCACACTTATGAGTATATAAGTGTGTGTTATCTTAATTATAAGCAAAGCAGAAAACAAAAGTTAAAACAATGAAAAATATGCTCTCATGGGTACTACAGAAACCCTACAACAAGTTACAGACTACAAACCCTGCAATTCAAAGGTTAAATTTATATTTAATTTGTTTTTATGGCTTAATTTGAATATTCATTCAGCAAACATTTTCCTGTTTCATGGAATAGCGACTGGAGGGCAGGTTTAGAACTGGACTTTACCTATTGCAAAGGGATTGTAAATATTTTCGGTTATTTTGGTTTGCATGCTATTTGAATTTCTTTATGAGTGCTCTTTATGCTGCATCCGTTTTCTACCCGTATCCATATTCCGTCTCCATCTCGGCCTTCTCCCTTCTCAACTCAACACTCAACCTCGCCACTTCCTTCCCGTCCCACCCACAATTCATCTCTCAGGCTTTCCTTCACATTCCGCGACTCCACCCGCCCCCAGATCACCTCGCTTCTGCTGTCCCACTTCCCTTTTGTACTTGCCTCCCCCGTCTTCCCACGGTCATCTTTCCCTCCTCCTCCGTGCCATCTCTCTCTCTCTTCTCCGTTCTTATCCCACGTTCCCTCTTTTCTCTCCCAGTGGAAATGCCAACCTACGCTCCCTTTACTCCTCCCTTTTAAACCTATCCCGTCTGTAAATGTCCCTCGCCCAGTTTCCTTCACTCTTCCCGGACAAAAGCCCCTCCTCGCCCTCTCCCCCTCCTTCCCCCCCCTCTCCGCCAATCCTCTCTCGTCAGTCGAGAACTCTGCCCCCCCCTTTCCGCTGCATTCACTGCTCCCGTAATACCGACGGCCCGACCTCACTTGTGTGCCATTTCAGTTCCTACAGGAACCTTCTCCCCTCCTGCCCCCTGCTGCTCTGAACCCCTCTCACTCCTTTAAAAAGAGAGCAGACCCTTTCTCCTGCACCCTGACTCCCTTTAGACCTCCCAGCCAACCCCTTACTCTCCTCCCTTACCCTTTGTCTCTTCCTCCCCTCGGTCCATTTCAAAACCGTCCATCTCACCCTCTCTTTCCCTCCCTTTGCCCTTTCCCCGCCGTTATTCCCATCCGCCCTACCACCCCCTTCGGGTCGGCAGTCTTTGCCGTGTTTCCACACATCCTCCCTTCCCACTTTCCCTACCCTCCCTTCTCTCCCTTTCTCTCCCCGCTCCACCTTCACCTCTTCCCATTCCATTGACTAAGCGCAGCCATTACGCAGGCCATTCCCTTATATTCCCGAAATCTCGTGATATATCCCCTCCCAAGGGTGCCCCTGGCCTTAACTTAGTGTTTGCATATCGGGCGTATCAGTAGCTCCTCTACTTATCCGTTCTCATTGAGTCGTGATTTAGCTAAAAATTGTGTTTTCTTTCCCGGTAAATGTTTTTTTTAATGGATGAATGGAAATGGATGAAATATTTTAGCCTTATCTACTTAGAGTAGCTCTCGTTGTGATTTTTTTAAATTAAAAATATGACATGGAGAACGTTGACCCATCTAGGATGAAAACTTCTTCTTCTTTATTCTTGATACTTATATCTTAAAATAGCAATGTCACCCTCCATTGAGCCTGGGATTAAAATTTCTTTACAATGATTCATAAATTTAGCTCAAATTTTTCCTATCTTTCATTCTTTGTTAAGGAAAAAACTTATGCAGGAATCAAGTATACATTTTCACAACCGCAAATATAGTACCATTGTTATTTCTGTTTATCGTACATCTTACGGTGTTTTTCATGAACTACAGGAGTAGAACGGGTAATATAAATTTGAAGACCAAATGTATAAAAAAATTTTACTCAATATTTTTATAGTCTATTGTAAAAAAATACAAACCAATAAATTCTGCATAAACACTAAATAATGAATTATCTTTACGTAGTAGGCAAGTACATGCTGAAACTTCGTGCTCAAATTCGTAGATAAGTGATTCTATTGCAATGAACCATGAATATGAATAGATAAATATCAACTAGTCTCATCTGTTTTGGACAAAATTTGCTCCATAAACATTTCCTATCCAAATTTATTTCTCGGGAGATAAAGGAATGTCAAGCCCTCTCTAATTGTGGCATATTATTTTTCGTTGACTTGTTTTTTCTGCTTATCTGGCGATACATAAATCAATAACTCAAGCGTAGTTTTTCTATCCAAATATTTGCTTTGTTTGTTGGTCATTAATAAGATTAAAGAACTTAATATTGTATTTTATCTCATAGTTAAATTTGACAACGATACTGAAAACCTTTTCCTATGAATAAATGCTTCGTTTGAGTGGCACTAAAAATTCTGATATAGTCTTACTACGCTGCCTACATCGCTGCACGTGGTTCCCATGCTATATTTCTTCTTCGACGGAGAGTAAAACTCTCTGTAAGTTAATAACATATTACATTTTTAATGAGATAAATTGAAGTGTAATATTATTAGTTACAATTTATTCTCAATTTGAATGACATTCATAAGTTATATGAGCAAGTTTCTACTAACCTAAAAATTTTCAATCTATTCAGAAATTATGAAATCCAAATGAATATTAAGAAAAAGGGCTGGCCTAGAGTGAAATAAAAAAGGCATACAAGTAAGGGGATTTACATAAAATGCAGAGACGATTATTTGAAAAATGCTATATTATGCTCTTGTATTTGGGAATGATCGCCATAGCACACTCAGACAAGCAATTTATAGGACGGTCAAAGTGTCATTAAGGTAAACTAGAGAATTATTTTTCATTTAAGTCATTTTTATTTAGAATAGCTAATTGCACGGACTTCGCATTCTGAGGAGAATCATTTTATACTTGATGATAGAACTTAAAGATTTCTTACCGTTTCTCAATTCTGGAAGACTCTGAACCAGTTTAAAAAAAAATAATTTTAAATGCAAGGTGATCAGGTCACCGAGGCTAACTGGAAGACGAGAAAAAAATATGCGCATCGGAAGGACCAATCAAAAAATGCTGCGGTTCATCGGTGCAGTTCAAATAAGCATGGCATTCGTTTCTCATTCGAATGAATTCCAATTGAATATAACCGATCTTGTGTTTGCATCACTTCCTCTGCCGTGCCTTGGCGGCGGTGAACAAGGTCAAGTACACACGCGGACGGACGTCGGAGCATTTGGAGCATGACTCGGTCTCCTCGAGAGGGCTTTCCGCTCCACGCCGGCCCCGCCCTGCCATCCGCACCCACTCCCCTCTCCCCACCTCGATACACCGCACCCAAGGGATTTGTAAGCTGGTCCAAGTGGCCTACTCTCAGCATCATCCCACCCACCTCAACCTTTCCTTCCTAATTTTTCCCTCCCCCCACCACCCTCCTGCCCCTTCAGAGAGTGGCCCGAGCGAATTGGAAGAATTTCGAGTGGACCGAGAGCGTGGGGTAAAGGAGGGGGAGGCAGGAAGCCCTGGGCCTTACTAGGGTGTGGGGAGGAAGTAGTGGGGTTTGGGAAAGGAGACCGGTGAGTGGGGGGTGGGGAAGTCGTTGTGTTTGGAGGATAAACCGCAGGACATGATCCAGGAATCCTAAAACAACGGCGAAAGCTTCGATTCCCAAACATCGGGTCCCGCATTGTAAAAACTTCGGCGGTTTTCCCTCCCCCTCGCTCTCCCTATCGGCCTCCCCCTATCCCGCTTCTCCACGACGCTCCCCCCCGCTTCCGGACTCTCTCCTTTATCACCATCCTTTTCCGAGAAACGCGCCCATTCTCCCAACGTCCCTTCTTCCCTCCCGCATACCTACGTCTTTTTTCCTTCCTTCCCTCGTTCTCTTTCTGCTCAACTCTCTTCTTCTCTTGCGCCTCCTGCCCACTTCAACTTACTCCCGCTTTCCAATTTCCAATGGTGTAATGGGCTCTCCCGTTTTGTCTTCTTGGTTTGTTTGATTGGTTAATTGGGGAGTTCACTGACAATTAAGGTCACTTGTACCATTTTGTGTCAGTGGGTATATTGATATTGAAGGAAAGATGCAAGGAAACTCAGTGTAGATGATAGCCTACTCTTGACTGAAGTTACCGTGAGGTCCGCTTTTCAACGCCCCATCCTACGAATTGAGCACTGCACGTTGAGTGCCTCCCACGTGGAACTCAAGCAGTGATCGAGATTCCAGAGAAAACTTTTATCAAGGATTTCAAACCTAGTCCTACGTGGTATAAGGCCACTACTCCGATCTACACGCCCACCGGATTACCTTCCTGCTACTTTCCCCAAGTCATTCTCAATTTCAGTCCTCTCTACGACATCCTTTGCCGAGAAACTCGCCCGTCCCTTCCACATGCTCCTCTGCTCAACTCTCTCCACTTCCTTTCATCCCGTTATTCTATCGCCAATGGCCAAAGGGCCCTCGGACTCCCTCTATCTCTTTCTCTCTTCTCTCTCTTCTTCCATTCTTAAGCCCTTATTCGTCCTTCTTCTCTCCGTCTTCATCCTTCCGCTCTCACGACCACCGACCCTCTCTTTATCTTCACCCATCCTTGACACGCCCCTGCTCACGCCGGCCCCTTGCTGTTTCACTTCCTCTCGTTCCATTCGCCGTCAAAAATGAGAAGGACCGCATCGCAGCAACACTCCACCGCCCACTTCACACATCCAGTTCAACTCTCCCATGTCCGACATCACCCTATCAACGTTTCTTTTTCACCCTCCTCGTATTCTTCTATCCACCCCTTTGCCGCTCCTTTTCAACTCTAGCCTCCCCACCCTCATTTATCCTTTTCTCTAGCCTCCCTTCGTTCCCCTCTTTTATCGCCTGGCCGCGTTTGTCCTCATCTTTCGTATCCAACCCCTTCTCCCAAAGCCCTGGCACTCTCTGAGATCCAATTCATCCTCCCATCCCTTCTTCCATCCATTACCACTCCTTCCTTTTACCCTTCCTCTCCATCCCCCGACTCATCTTTTTATCGCTTTTTCCCTCCTTCCTTTCTGAGGCCGCACAGAAATGTTTTGTGTTTAAATAAAAAAGCGCGTATCATCCATTCCGCACCCCATCCCGACCCGGAAAGGATAAGTGGTGATTGAAGTGAGCAAATGGAGGACGAGTAGAGATGTGTGCCACCCACCTGAATGTTGAGGGACCGGGAAAGGGAGAAAAAATACAAGTGAGGGATGTCTCTCGTCCCCGCGTTATTTTTGGTAGGTTGGAATTGATGGGGAAACGACTGAAGTTGGATACCGCCGGGGTGAAAACATTTTTTCTGCCGAGACGAGAACTTTTTTCTCTATTCAATTCAGGAAATTAGTGCGTATCTTTTAATAAATCTCTAAATTTTATTATTTAAATCGACATTTGCAGAATTAGGCTACCCTCATTTTAAGAAGCAACAGGTGACGGGCAAGTTAAGAGAAAATTTTTTTCATTTATTTTATTTATTAGTAAGCTCCGCATATCACATTTTTTTAGTCTTCATGAAGAATTTTAAAATAATATATGTTTGGGTTCAATATGACATTATTAACGTTTTTTTATTATTATATACGCTAATAAATCTTACCGTAAATATTAATGGATATTTTTGGAGAGCTATTTTCCTTTGCTAGCAAAAAGGTGTTGAGGTTGGGGAAGGATAGGAAAGTAAATCAGTGGACACTCCCTGGCAGATGATCCATGACGACACCGGTGTCCACTGCTTAGGGTAGCTTTCGGGCTAAGGATCCTATTGTCTTGATGTCTCTTTTTAAGGTCAACGACACCTAAGCTTTTTCTAGAAAAGTGATTTCATCTTACGTCAGGGCTTTTAAAATCGTGATAAACTTAATCTTAATAATGGAGGTAAAACAAAAATGATGTAGTTTTCTGTATGTAACAGGTTAGTTTCACGATTACTATCGTCATACTACGTCATTACCTAGTAACGTTCACTTAATAATGACGTAGTACGTCGACACTAGTGGTGAAATAAACCTATAACTTGTAGAAAACTGCAACATTTTTCTTTTACTTTAATTGTGTAACAGTTCCACTATTTCAGCCATGAAATGTTACTTAAAAATCTTAATGGGGGAATGTACAAAATAAGATTACCAATTCAAAAGTCACGATGTGATAAAAGGGAAATAAAAGTGATTTAGTTTAGGCTCATGCATGAATACCGGTTTACTCTTTAACTTTAACTATAAAGAAAGTTATAATATAATAATATCACTTTCTTTATGATATTACGTTATCCAGGCAAAAATGCATTTTAAATAGCGCTTTTTGCTTAATTTTAATTTTAAACCTATGCATTAATGTTCTCATTTAAATGATTTTTCATGAATTATTATCGTCAAAGGCATGGTGGTATCACTTAAATAGTGCCGTAATTTTACTGCGTTACAGATTTTTTAAACTTACTAAAGAAGATACGTAACAAAAATGAAAAAAATTAAATGTTGAAGTTAATAACATTTTATTTCTGCAATCAAAATTATCAGTAGAAAACACTTAATGAATGTGTTCTAAATATATCATGTATGGGTTAAAATGACGGTGCTATCAGCCTTATTTCAGTAATAGGCTTTTCTTGTTCTTTCTAGGCTTATTGTTTAAAATGCACTAGTGCATCTTTTCACACGCAAAATGCTGGTGTCTATTAATGTTTCCAATGGTCCTATGAGTAACCTTGTATGCCCTGTGCCTTCATGAAGGTTTTGTGTTACATTTCTTCATTGTGAAAGTATAATTGAACTATGCATTAAATCCCTCGGGACACTGTGTATAGTAGCCTTTGTAAATTTGTGAAGATATTTTATTTGAAGGCCATCTTAAGTCAAGGAAATAATTTTAGGAAGACCTAAATTCTCTTTCCCAGTACATCATGCGTAGACAATATATAACTACAGATTTCCATTAAATGAATTGAATATAGCACTGCCTATTTTCACTTAGGACATTCTAAGTGAGTCAGTAGAATAGAGGAACTAAATGCTTTCTCGTTGAAAATGAACTTAAACGCTTTCCCTAGGCTTACGAAGTGAGTCTACGGGCAGTAAAATCGTTTATCATGCTTGCATATTTGATTGATTGTTTCCTCCTCATCAGTTTAATGGTTTTTAACATTTTAGTTAAATTATTTTCATTTCGCATAATTATTGTTCTTGAAGCAGCTAGTTAGATTCTTGCGATGTTCCTCTCTTGTATCATTTACTTTTTCCATCTAAAATATATCCACCATCATTTTCTCTCACATATACTTTCCTTGCCCTTCTCTGTTATCCTCTGGTCGTAAACCTGAGAAGCATTCCCCACGGTTTTATCTCGTTCTTTACCCTTTGTAACAAAATTTAAAGACCCTTCCACCTCATCTTAGAGGAATTCATCATTCATAAGGATATCGGGTTGAAAGAATATTACATCGCTGGTTATGTCCGCAGTTTACTGCTTATTTTATCTTCGAAATTATATCCTCTTTTAATGGCCTTGTGATCCTGGATGAGACGTTTAAGATTTAAAAGATGTTGTTTTTAGCGTTATAAATACCCTTAGTTTTTAAGAATCCTTTTGTATTTTGCCTGTTATCATTCCCCTCGATCAATGTAGCCATTTCCCGTTGTAAATCTTACAATTGATTATTGATTCTGATTTTTTATCTAGAATATTTTTGATAAATTTTCCCTGACGTAAATTGATTTTATATTGTTAATATTTATAACTTTAGACCTTTTCATTTATTGTTCGACATATTTATTTCAATTCACCTTACTTTTACGCCTAATGTGTGAACTCTTGGCAACTACCGCTTTAATTTCTATGTCCAACAATTGGCGAATTAGATAGGAGCGTTGAAGGGGGTTTGAGCGAGATAGTTCCCTAGTCATAATTGAGACAATATTAAAATATTATTTTTTTATTTCAGCGTCTGTAAGAAGTATGAAATAAATATTATAATACCAATGGCTTAGAGATGTAGTTATATAAGACCAAAATTCTCAGTAAATAAATAAATAAAGCCACATAAGTCTCTAACTTGACCCATTTTTTCCCACCGTACGGCTGAAAACCCTTCAAAACAGCAGGTGTTTTTGCGATTCTGTAAAAATTACTTTGGTGAGTAATAGATTATTTTTTATAAATAGTTGAGAAAACATGCAATCTACACACCGTTAGTTTTTTGACGAAATCTAGGTTCTATAAGTTCCTAATTTTTTCAATATTCTCCCTCTGGAGCGGACAGATATAATCTATCCCATGTAAAACAGCTTATATTTTTTGGCAAATTGCTCGAAAAGTAGTTTGGCAAGGGGTTGATATTTTGTTACCATTGGAATTATGAGAGTTATTTCTTAAAAATGAGGCCAAATTAATCAAATTCTAGGTGAAGTGATTTTTCGCTCAAACTACCTTAATCGTAAGGTTCTCATGTTTTTCTGCAATTTTGCCAGGTAATGTTACTGATTCCTCAATTGCTAAATACTTGTTCGTTGTAATAGTATAACTGTGATTCCCTCTTCTATCATGCTTCCCAGGTTGACGCTGAATAATGTGAATGACTTTTAAAGCTGGATGTCGCAGAGGAAAGATAAAGGTTGTTGTTGTTGCTATGAGAGAGTTACTATAATGTATATTAGTTTATATTACCTGCTATATAAACGTTCAATTGTAGTCATAAAGTAAATCTAATTTGGTCTCAACCGCTTTATGACTAAATCCAAAATTATGACCTCAAACTCGATTGGAAAATCACTTGCATGCATGCAGGTGGATGTGTAACTCTTTTGCATCAGGCAGTTGTACATTTATACTCTACTTTCGTTTTCGGCAGTCCTAATTAGAAGCAGATTTACTCATTGGAATGAATGAGAGTGTGATTGTAATTTGTGGCTAGATATATAGAATGCAGTTAAAATGCCTTTATGTGTAAGTGTAAGAAAATAATTACTTCGTAGAAGAACAAGGCGTGAATGTTTTTACGGATTTAGAGAGTGAGCCATAGAGGATGAAATTCGCAGTAAAAGAATCATTTGACTTAACCTGGATTCGAACCCGTATCTAACAATTGCCGTTAGTTTGCACTACCAAATTTATACTTTTTCGTACAAACCCCCACCGATATTCGCCTGGAATATAGCTTGGTGTTGTAACTGGCTTTACATATCTGACTGATAATTCTTAGATCCGGTTGCGAATCCCAGTCAAGGCAAATGATTTTTTCATGGTGAATGTCACCCACTTTGGTTCATATCTTTGCATTCGCACACGTAGTGGCGTACCATATAATTTGTGCAACCTCAATGATTGAAAAATTTAAAGTGGATCGAATTTCCCCGACAACTCTTTTCACTAATATTATCGTTTTCTTATGTGCACATAACACACTATCATGAAAAAAGGTGTGCTACGAAAATATTTCGCATCCATTACATTGCAGAGGTTAAGTGAACACCATTTTATGCATTACTCGTACCATTTAATTTCTTTCAAATTTTAAGGAGTGAATTAGTGATTTCCTTTGATGTAATTGCCATTTGAGTTCAATTTTCTAACTTCACATTCATCTAACGATGAATAAATTGATATTATCATCGAGACAATGGTAAATAATTTGTTTTGAAGGACTCATCCGGCCTTCCAGCGGCCGTCCCGAAATGTCCATTCCATCCATCTCTCTCCCCCTGCATCCTGCCACTCTTTCTTCAACTCTTTTTTCATGCCTCTTTGTTCAGCGCCCACACATGCTCCATTTTTGCATCCGGGTCCTCGGAATCTCCTCTTTCCACGCGTGCCATTCACATTTTTAAGACCGCGAAAGTCGTAATCGTTGGTTCTCGTGCGAAACTCATTCGCTCCATAACTCTCCATCCTTCGCTTCTATCCTTCTCCCTCCCTCGCCAACCTCCTCCTCTTGCTCTTTCTTCTGTTCTGCCCGTCTCAATCCCTGCAGTACTCTTGCCGCGAACACGGAGACGCGCCTCCCTTCCCATACTACACCCCACCCCTTTTCCCAGCGATTCTCTCTCCCTCGCTCTCGCAAAACGCTTGAATAATTCATACAATGGCACGGGGCGTGGAGATGGAGAGGAGGGAGGGGAAGGAGGGGAGGGGGGTTGGAGGAGGAACAAGAATGGAGTGAGGGGTGGACATATAGTGGAGAGGGGTGAGAGGGATGTGTTGAACGCGTGCGAATGTGCCCGCACGAAACTCTGGGCGAATCGTAGAGGAGAGAATGTGTCGTCAGGATGGTGAGAGCTGGGTTTCCTTATTCCCGAAACGTTGAAACTGTCCGGGAACAAAACCGGAATCTCGCAATTCCCGTTATTTCATGAAATAATTTTTTTTTAATTTTATAGATCGCCATCAACAATGGCCGTTACTGTAAATCTTCATTCACTGCAAAGCCGTAGAGAGGGGTAGAAACTGGGTAGGGTAGCAAGGGAGAGCCCAGGCTTTCAGAGGATGCATCCAATAAGAATTCACTGAAAATTAAGTTTGACGATTAAGAAATTCCTAAGTTGAGATCGACTGGGATTTAATGATTGTTGCCTCTACCCTGGACGCTAAACAGGCGATATTCGGAGTCTGAAAAATAAAATAATGTTTTTAAAAATAAAACACGAGTGTTACATAAAAATGTAACAATATTGCTATTTTTGAAAACTTTCATTGAACATGTTTTCCAATTCTCAACCAACTTCATTCGGGACTAGAGGAAAAGAAATCGTAAATATTCCCGGGAACGCCCGGAAAAGGAATACCCGCCCGGAGAGACTACTCGACGGCTATGGCCATTTTTCAATACCAAATATTGTTGATAAAAACGTATTTAACTTCAAATATAAGTATCGATAAAATTAGATACAATTTTAGTAATTTTATATGTAAATAATACTAGCGTTACTAGTAATACTAGCAAATATACAAGTATTTTATATGTTGTGTACATCATAAGAAAGGGCCTGCATTAAGTCACCGATCATATTCGATCTGATTGGAACCTCCCGGTGTTCATAGGAGGGTGAGAGGGAAGAGTTGAAGAGGGAAGAGAGGTGAAGGGGGGAGAGGAGAGATGAAATGGGAATGGAGGGTGAGCGGTGGGTTGGGATAGGATCTTTGTGTGGGAGTAGGGCATGAGGACACATAAGAGACCGATGTTCTGGGCCGGTGGTGGCGCGGCGGATGAGGAGTCGGGGAAGAAAAGAAGTGATGGCGTCACGTATAAAGCCACGCATATTGCCGCGAAAAGGGGGCCCCGGACACAGATAAGGGGAAAGGGAGCAAATGAAAGGCACGGCGGGGAAAGACGGCTGAAAGCCACGAGTGGAAGCACCGCCATTTCCTGCAGGCAGGCACTCCCTTGGAGAAGGTGAGCCGATGTCTGGTGCTGGGACTAGAAAAAGGGTCTTCTTATTCATTCCGCCATTCGAATACATTCTCCTCGGGAGCCGAAACTTTCGCATGCAGAGCACCCGTAAAAGACTATTGCCTCTGAGTTGACTCCTGTATTTCAAATATGGTTTAAAATTTGTAGAAAGGCTGTCACTGGCTTGTCGAAAACGCAGAAATGTTACTACATTGCTACCATGAAACATGAAAGAGGGCAATTTATTTTATCTTTCTCATAAAATTAATTTTGTGGCACCACTTGCCGTTTATTTATTACCCGCCTTGAGAGAGAGTGGATTATGTTGCCGTATTTCATGGGTATGAAAAAAAACTCTCGGTAAAATCCCACCATGTTCTTTAAATTATAGAGCGTGATTTATTGCTACATCCCTTTTTATTGGTCATACGTAGGCTCTATCGCCAATCTGGTTTTAGGTGTCAGGCTTCTAAATCAAGGGAGTTTGGTTGCATTAGTGGACAGGGTACTGGCATCTCACCCTAGGGTCCTTCTAAGGGTAATGAAATTTTTTTCATCGGATCCCTGGAGTGTACTTGGGTGCCACTACGAGAGTACTCCCGAAGAACATTAACACGATATTGATCGTCGGATAGAATGGATAAACTGTGGTCACTTTGGCAACTTTCCTCAAGAGAAGGCTAATGGTAACGCCAGGTTTCTCACCATCAATCCCTCATTTCCCAAATTATCTTTCCCTCTCATACTTATTGGCATATTCACAATTGTGCAAATGATCTCAGGTTACAATCGTCTCCCCTAATAATAATCCAAGCATAATTATCAATGTGTGATATTCGACTGCTGCTGACTTTAGTTACGACCCATATAAATTATCACATTTCATAACTCTAATGAATTGCGAATATTATTTCTTTGAATAATACTACTGACACAAACAATGGTTCAATGTTAATAATTTTTTCAATCCCCCTAAACACAATCCCAGACCTAATAAAGTCTATGACAGTATCATGGCGCATTTAAATAAATAAAAAGATGCAATTCCATTTTAAGTGCGTCTCGGTTATGTGGAGAAAATGAGATGTGCTATGCGTGCACACCAGCGAAATTTGATCTGAATGCGTATTTTTATTGCGAATGTTTTTCAACCAATCAGAAACCATGCAGGAGTGGGAACGGCGAATCGGTAGAACAAACAATTTCGGATCCAGTCAGAAATGAGGTTTGATTATGCTCTGTGATAGGTCAGGAATGACTTAGGAACACGAAAAAAGTAGCTTTTCCGTCAGTCAATTAGATTTGTTTCGTTTGTAAACTAAGAAATTATCAAAATCAACATAATGCCATGCAATCACTGCTTCTGTTCCAAACTCTAATGAATCTAATGCATATTCTCAAGCGTAGTGAAAAATCATATCTCCTTAAAATCTTGATTCTTTTCCCTGCGAATTTAATATTGCATTTTGATGCATTGTACACGTTTTATGGTGCTCACTTGGCGAACTTGAACTCATGACTTCATAATACCAATACTTTTACATACAACTTACACAATACTTTTACATACTAAGACATACTACCAATAAATAATAAAATTTCTTATTTAAATGAATCCCGTTAAAGCAACGTACATCCAACAAAAGTTTTTGAAAAGAGCTTATGAATTTCGAAATTAAAATTTTCCAAGAATGTATTATCTTTTCATAATTTAAATGACATGAATATTTTATTTTTAGACAGTTATATTTAATTGCCGTGTTTTAGCGTGATACATTCTAAATTCAATGTAATATATTAAATGCCATTTTGTACAGGTTCATGAGGCGACTAAATTCAACAATAGTAATTTTATACTAAAAATCATAGTACGGAATTTGTTCTTGAAAGGCTCAACTGTCAACTGCATCATAGGCTGGTTTAACTTATAAGTTTTATAACTTGTGATATTTTAACTGATTTTATAACGCTTTTAGGTAATAATGAGAATCCGACATTTTCCTTATAGATAGAGATATAAAATTAAATTATTGTTTGCTCCAAATTGAACACCACTAAGAAAGCCTTTGTTTGCTGTAATATTTCTTTCACTACATACTACATACTTAAGTACTGGTGAAAACTGAGTCGTCTTTTAAAGCATATAATATAGTGTTTCAAAACACCTTTTGAAATATACCTCATACATATTAGTCAAATTGTTCCCTTGAACCTCCTCCCTCGCCAATAATGGTAAATTCCTATTTAAATTATTTTAAAGCTATTATTTCAAGAACTAGTATGCATTTGCGAATATAATGCTGAAAACGTTGCTGAGCAAAGCAAGTTTTAAAATATGTTGAAAGTAGAACGAGGAGTAGGAAGAATCTAATGTGGGCATTGAAAGGAGAGAAGGCTGTAAAATAATTGAGGATGCTAAATGACGAGATGGTGGAGTGATGAGGGTGAGGGGTAGGTAAGGGGGATAAGGGGGGTAAGGGGGGCACGGAGAGTGGCTGGAGACGGCGGTTGCGAGCGGGGACCAGAGACGAAGGAACAAGAGTTTTTCTACCCCATTAACGGTGAAGCAAGTCGATCGGCGATCGGATATTTCAAAAGAAAATTTCGGCACAGGGGAACGAGAATAAAAAGAAAAATCTTTCCACGCAGGAAATGTAGCGAGGAGGAAGGGAAGGAGGGTGGAGTGCGGAGGGGGAATATCTTGGAGAGAGAGGGACTGCTGGGTTGGGTGGGGGGGGAGTTCGTGAGAGGAGAGTATGATGGGGGGTGGGGAAGAGAGGAATGGGGTAGGAGTGGAATTGGAGTGAGCAATATGAAAGGGAAACATCTTTCCACTCTCTCAAAGAGGAGAGAGCAAACGCAAAAGGGTCTTCTGTGCGTCACAAGCGCCGAAAATAGACGTCCCGGATTTTGGAAACAAAGCGACATTTCAAGTATTAATTCTTTGCATCGATATGACTTCTTGGACTTTGTCATATCTGTCGGAGGAAATAATGGATGAGAAATGTTTTTCAGATTTATGAGCCGGAATGAAGGAGACGCTCTCGGTGATCTTTGTCTCAAAGGACGAAAGGGAGGGAATGGTTATCGGCGGTTGCTTCCATGGAACTAAATGATAACTGCTTCGACTCATCAGTAAGTGTGCTTTCATTCACTCCGCTGACTTGGTGCTGAGATTGATTTCGTCCTCCTGTTATGAATGACATGGAGACGAAATAAAATATTAAAATTGTCTTGGCATATTTCTCCCAAAAAATTCGTGAGATAGCAAAAAACCCTTGATTCTCATCATGAATAAATATTGTTTAGTTCTATTAAATTATAGGAATGGATTTAGTTTCTAGTTATAATGACACTTTTATTAAAATACGGAAGAAGTGTTGCTTCGTTTTATTGATTGCATAAAAATATAAAATTATGCGTTTATCGTATTAAACAATGATATAAATCGCATACAACGATACGTGAATTAGGTTTAGAAATTCTGTATTGTACACCGTAACTTATGTGAAGATGCAACCCTTGTTGTACACGTTGAATTCCAAATCGATCGTCGGATACCGTGGCAAGCATTCGACTCATTAGCTACAGATCTCCATTCTACTATAAATGCTCTCAGTGGTCTCATAATAGCTACTGATTTATTGATCAATATTTTCGAGTTATTCTTACATGTGACCCAATCTTATTAAGTTAACCTTCTTTAAATCCTGATTGTCGCTATTTTAAGTAGGTATTTCCCCGTAACTTTCTCACGCTTAATGGAATTTATGATTAATTTTCTAAGCTCCTACTATGGATATATCTCTCGTAGCTAATTTTTATTTCTATTATCATTTCCAAACGACGAATTGCCTTCATTTCACCAAACACATCGCTTACAGATCTAATGACATGAAGTAGAATCAATGCTCGATTTTTCACTATCGACAAACAGAAATAATTTATGCTCAAGTTACTCTATTATATTAAATATTTGAGGTGGGTAATCTTTGTCTCTTAGGCTTAAAAGATGGTATCGTAATATTTTATGTCCTTCCTCACATATGACTCGAAATTAATCATTTTGCTTTAGCTCTAAATCAACAAATATGGCAAAACTAAAATTTAAAGGCCAAAATATATTTTCAATTGTGAAAATTATTTGTCATTTAATAAAAAAAAGCTTACCTATACTTATTATTTTTGCAAAAAAAACTTTTTTTTCCAATGAGGCATTTACAGAGGTTGCTCGACTCAACATGAATACTGTCAAATCAACGTTCACTCCTCACCTACCTAGACTTTCCACTCACAAACTCAAAAAATTGCTATTATCGTGATTAATTTGCCTCTTTTTTTGCACTCCCTATAATATTTGCACCCCTATTCAGAGTCTTCGATATCTCTCGAGGGACATACCGCCGTTCCCCTCTCCCCATATTTTTGCTTTCTTTTCACATCCAATCTCTCCCTAACCCCGTATCATTATCCATTTTGAGATTTTTCTTCATCTTTTCTTCTCCCTCCTTCCCAACGAGAATCCTTTTTCATTTTTCCCCTTTCTCTTCTGAAGTGCCACTCATCCCTCCTTCGTCCCCCGCCACACTCCCTGCACACTCACAATGCGAACAATAATAGGCGAAGAACCTCGAGTTGTGGAGAGCCTCGCAGGACAATGTAAAGTGACTCTCTTTTGTTTGCACGTCGTGAAGATGAACGGCTGGCGATACATTCTAAAGAAGTTATTGATGATCGGGACGAGGCCGTCCAATTTCCGCGGTGCGGCCGAGGATGAAAATGCGAGTGACGGATAATTGCGTGGGTGCTTTGGTGCGCTAACGGGCCATCGTACGAGTGAAAACCCCCTTTATGGAGGAAGATGAGCCTGTAATCAAGACTTTTACTCCAATGGACTTGGAAAATGCATTCCTCGACGCTTACCGATGAATCTTGGGGTAAGTAATAGCATGGATCGCTCATTCCAAGGTTGATATCCGGACTTAACTCTTATTCCCAACCCACGAGAAACCTAATGAAAAATTGTGATCTTTAAGACTCTATGAGTTGCAGAAGAGGTATTCGATTATTGTCTGCTTTTCTACTAGTCATCAAGAATACGACACCATTTAAAATTTAATGGATTCCAAATTACCAACCATTGCGGTCCTTTCAATTGTTTTCATACGAGGTCCTACTCACTAACCTTTAAATATCTAAACACAACAATAGACTGTAGGTATATGGTTGGAGCTGTTTCTAGAAATGGCACCAAAAATCAACTTACATCATTATTTATATCAAGGTTCACCCTTTCAGCCTTAAAGGTGCTAT
This sequence comes from Pyrrhosoma nymphula, assembly GCA_963573305.1. Lineage (NCBI taxonomy): Eukaryota > Metazoa > Arthropoda > Insecta > Odonata > Coenagrionidae > Pyrrhosoma > Pyrrhosoma nymphula. The sequence continues at coordinate 150,350,932 of OY754328.1, forward strand.
TCCCGAAGTATTAAAATTGACCCAAATTCCCAGCATATTTAAACTTTAAACGTAATCATGTGTCATTCCATGTCAAATCACCTATTTCGGAAAACATTTCGTAGCCACAAACCTAAGATTTCCGTCAAACTTTATTCTTAAATAGGTATGAGCTATTCTGAAATTTTTTTTTCAGATTGAAATAAATACAAATGGCCTCCTTAAAATATTTTAAAAAATCAACATTGCTTGGTAAGTGCTTACCTCTAATTTTGAATCTAAAATTGTATCAAATGTTTCTTATTTCATGATAAAATATGGTTTTCTTAAACAATAATGGCATTTTTCTTGAAATAGCGTGCAATAAAAAGAATGAATATGATAATCCGACTCACAAACAGAGAGAAAGATCTCGTGTCTCGCGGGTTACAAACTCCGGCATAACGAAATAGTTCAAGTATTTAATAAAATTTTCGCTTAAATCCAATTGTTTCATGATTCAATAACTCAAAACCAGAATTCTCCCCACCAATAACAGAAATCTCTTAACCTTTATCTACAAAGTCAGACACTTTCAGGTTTTGCCTCCTTAAACTCCTATTAGCCTATAAATTTATTTTATGAATTATTTTTACCTTAACATCACTTTACATCGCCATCCCTTAACATGACACATCGGAAAAAAAATTACCATTAGTGTCTCTTCAACTATTGACAACTTTCCAAAGTGTTTTTCAAAATACTTTCAGAAGAACAGTTGTTATAGACGGTATAATCAGAACCTTGTGCATTTTTTTCGAGGATAAAAATAATATTCTTTTGGTCAATAAAAACACCCTCTCGACTTTTCTCCACTGTAATCTTATAGTAACCCTCTGTTAAAAAAATTATAAACGCAAAGAAATGTGTACCTTTTATGTTTTTAACAATTAACTTGAAAAACAAAATAATTGTAGTTTAAAGCAATATCTTAATGTTTGAATCGAACAATTGGCATATTTTTAAAAACGTTTAAAACAAAGTATTACGTTCAAGTTGACATCAAATTCAGCAAAATTGGTTCAGATATAAGAAAAAAATGATGACTCATTCATTGTAAAAATCGGATGTACGCATTTTACAAGCAATGTTGATTTTTTTTTTTAAATTACAAGAGGCCATTTTTCATCTTAAAAATTAATTTGAGCATATCTTATACATGCCTATGTAAGAATAAAATTTCAAGAAAATCCGTGTCGTGAGGGCACGATGTTAGGTGATCTCACTTGGAATGTACATACCCTCATGACGACAAAATATTTTCATTTTGACTATATATTAATGGGTTATTCCCTGCTATATGAAACTTGTCAAATTCATTAAATGTTGGAGTTTTTACTAAATAATAGCTATCACACGACCTTTCAGCTTAAATATCATGCTCAACCGGGGATATCTTTCTCAAGTGTCAGTATAGACGAATGTAAAGAAAATAATATGTTTTAACGTTTACAGAGAAAGCTGTCTCATTTTCACATCTTGAAAAATCCCGTAAAAACCATGGGAGAAGTATCACTTTTTGCCACAGATATTTGCGTTGAAGTAAAAATTGAATTGGAGTATTTATTGAGTACCATGTTGGTACTCAATAAATACTCCATGACTTGAGTTCCAATTCATTATCAAAAGAGTATTAAGACCTAGGAGGCAAACACGGATTCAAGGGGAAGATTGACTCGTTTTACCTATTGGCCCATGGATCATATAATCACCATACCATTGTTCAATAAAGTTTTTGTATTTAGCAATTCCGTAATTTATTAATCTTGTGATAGAACGTATCATTGGAAAGTATTTTGAACTCGGAATCAATTTAGTTATAAAAAAGATTGGTGTGAGAAACAAAGTAAAATATGGTTGTACATTACGAATTTTAAGCTAATCCAATATACGTGCCTCTTCCACTCTTGCATTAGAAAGTGAAATTTTAACGATCTTTCTGCGATAATCGAGACCCAAAAAACATTGAAGCGTTCTGACAGTTAAATTCTCGATGTGACATCGGAGCCCGGAGCATCGTCTATCGCTCCATTTCATTGGAACTAATGAGGACACTCCTTCATTTGTCCGACTACGCAAAGGGCCGATTCTGCCACATCCCAACAGTGCCTTCTGCTTGCATGCTGCACTTGCCTGCACGCCTGCACTTTCAGGGCCGGCAAGCCGGCAGTCTCCTCATGCTGTGCCACATCTGGAGAATTCCTTGGAGGGACTCGGGATAAGAACCGACTCCTCTCCGGGCTAATCCACTAAGCCGCAACCCGCTATTGGCCCCCAGCCCTATTTGCACCGATCAAAGGACGACATCCCACTGTCTCGGACATCACCCTCAGCACTCAAGCCTCAAAACCTCAAGACGAACCGAAGAGGTCTCCATGCGAATATGTGAGAGAAAGTGAATAGCTGAAGGGTTTTGGTGCGGTACGGTGGTTAGATTATGGGTTCATATTCCTGTGGATCCGGGTTGTCAGTGGCAAAAATTGCAGCCAAATCTCAATCACTATTTATGTCAGTACATTAATTCATGTGTAGTACTTCGTCCGTCGGATGTGACGTTAACCAGTGGTTTCCCAGTCGTAATTCCTTAACTGTATGCTATTTACGCCAACAGTTTCATCTCCATCTTTCCTTTATTCCACAAATTATTATTCCTTTACGAACATACCCAACTAAACTACATTTCACAATGGACTTCATTGGCCGGCTGCCTACCGCAAGCAACCAACCAGGGGACTGCAATAGAAGAATCCCCTCCACTCTCCTGACTTCCCCCCGCCCCCCCCCCCCCCAATCCACCGCCACTTCCCCTCGTGTCTTGCAGAGAGCGAGCCGATCTCTTTGTATGCGTGCGTGGGTGAATCTATTTCACAGTCCTTCCGCCTGAGTGGAGACGAATGGACGTCGCCCAAGTCGGCCACTTGCGCGAAAGTGCCGCTTGAGGGCGTCACTCGAAGGGGGGTGGGTCGTCTTGGGGAAGACGCATTGGATGAAGAGAAAAAAGGGGGAAGGAAGGAGACTAGGCGTCCACGGGCAGCATTGGCGGTAAAAGGAGATATTGGAAGGATTTTTTTATTTTATTTTTCTGGAGCTCTGGATTTTGATGGGCGAGCACTTATACCGAGAAGACCAATAAAAGCGGCCGGGGCAATGGAGTGCGTCTCGTAGGAATGCATAAAAGTTCATAAAAGGTTCCTGCCCAAAAGAGAATCGTGGAGGAACCAAAAGATGTTTACAGTTGTCTCCATTTTTAAATGCATAAAATGAATGGTGTCCCAAAAACATTTTTGATCATGAAATAAATGTGAATAACTCGTGCCATTGAAGGATTAATTATTAAAGTTGGTATAAATCCCCTTTTTCTAATAATTTAGGAATAAAATATGGGTCTTTCTGCCAATGAATATACTTATCACTATTTTAGAAAATCAAGCCTAGTGATTGATATTATCATATAACATCAACGGTAAATTACGTGGCAATAACCCTTTCTCATCCTAATAAGGTTAACACATCTGATTCTCGGATTAAAATTTAACGGAATAAAGAAGGGTATACGTGAGTTATTATCACATTGGAGGTCATTCATTTCAATAGTAGGTCAATTGAGAACACGATCGTGAGTAGTAATCATATTGCATGTACTACCTATTCTTTAAAATGGTCAGTAGACAGCTTGATTTTTTCATCGTTTCATCAATAATTCGTTCAAAAATTCATGCTAAGATCACAATGGTCGCACAACACATAATAACTCTTGAATGCAACGCCTTATTTTCAATCCAAGAGGCTAATACATAGTTACTTTAGCCAGTAAAAAGTGGCTTTTTTCTTTAAAGGGTGATATATTTTCTATTAAGTGTACTTTATAACTAAAAGTTTTGCTCTGCCTTCTCTTGGTAGCGGAAAGTTTTATCTGCGCTTAAAGAAACTGAAATTACAATTTATCCGGTAAAAAAATCGTAATTATCATATTAAACAAATTTTAAAATAAATTTTATTGAAAAAATAGTGTAAGACAATCTTAATTCACTTGAGAAGATAGATTTCCTGATTTTATGATTTCATATGGTGCTTATGTAATGTGAGCCCAAAATGTGTCCACACTGAATACACGAAATGGAAAGTAAAAGGTTAACAATCTGTTTCAGCCAATCTTTGTTTTTTGAAGTAAGAAAAGGAAATTTTTAGTCAGACATGAAACCGTTACCTAGAAACCACACTTCATTTGGAGGCTATGGCCTGCAAGAACTTATTATTTCCTTCAAACCATACTTGATCACGAGTTGCCTTCTTATGGATGCAGTGCGATGTGAAGATATGTATTAGGGGATTACATTCAGCCCTTTTAATAACGGTTTGGTTGGATATCCCATTACATTACACATAATCATGGATATAAAACAAAAAAATTCTACGAAAGCCTATTTTTCTCATCGTTTTTGTCACACATCCGTGTGTCATCACATCCAGGCATATATAAAACAACATGTTTTGTTCGACAGTCTGCATTCTGGTATCGATTCCAATTGTGACACGGATGGAGAAATGATGATGCTCGCCGTTTTAAATGACGTGACGTGAAATGTGGAGATTTGACCGTGAGATAGAACCGGTTGAATAAGTGGAGAAGAGAAGGATATAGGGAAGAGAAGAGGAATCGCATCTCGAAGAGACGACGTACGGCACGGGAAAAAAGAGATGTGCTCTCAGACAGTGCGAGGAAAAAATGGGCCTCTTTTCACGATGAGTAGGTGGCTTAAAAGTGTGTCGTCGTAAAAGTGGGGAGTGAGGGGGCTGGGAACAGCGGAGGCGGCGGTATTCGGGAGGAAGCATGATGGGGGCGGCGGCTGGAGGAGGGGGCGGGGCCGCTGTAGTCAGCGAGCGGAGAGGTGGGGGGGCGTAGTTACATAAGCGGTTTCACATGGGTGAGAAGGGGGAGGCACGGAAGATAAAAGAGCCCGGTGCTCATTTGAAATTGATGCATCTCAAGAATGGCGGGGTATGAACTGGAGCAACGATAGGAACATCCTTTTGATGGCAATTTTCTTGAAGGGGGTCTGCATATTCCTTTGATACTGGGGTAGGGATTAATTCCAAACTTTGAATGATTATCGAGAAGTTAATTATACCCAGAAATTATGCCTGAAATTAATTTCGCCAGTAATACAGCGAGAGGAAACAAGTCTTCGACTATGAAACTGTTAGCTGTCTAAAATTATCTGCATCTGATGTATTATTCAAATTATAATGTGCGATTTTCGTTAAATAATTCAGTTTTTTATAAAACCCTAGTATATTTACGGAGCCAATTGTATTCTTAAATTTCATTGTCAATTTAAATTATAGTTATCTTTCATTTTGTCATTGGAAATTTTTCTGTGAATGCTACGCTCGGGCGCTGCTGTCTCTTTGTCTGAGTGGCGGAACAATTTTTAAATGTTATAGCACGAATCCCAGTTTTTCAGGAGAGAGAACTTACTTTATTTCTCTTATAGCCCTTGAGAGAGGTAGTTCTCATTATGAGACCGATCAAAATATTATTCATACGTAATCTCCAAGAAATCAGAGCATCAGAGAAATAATTCCATGGTTGTTGATATGTTTTTCAGTTATAAGCAATCAGGCAAGAAAAATTTAGAATTCTGTGACCCTATTATGCTTTCAGAAGCTGTGTATGCTAGATTGAAAGTTAATGGAAATCCAACTGGTTTCATAGGCTTCTACTTAAGTTAAGCTCTCCTCTTTCTATTAAGCCGCTCATCAAGTAGGTACATGCTCATTTAGTTCATTTTCAAGCTGGGCAATGGCCCAGCCACATTGCCACACCGGTTCCTGTAAGATCACCGAAGTTAAACAGTGTTAAGCCCGGACGGTGGCTGGATGGGTGACCATAATTACCTTCACCGTGGCGCTCTTGTCCCGCATGCATACCTACTTCAAACTCTAATATCGCATAATTCATTGAACTTTCATAATATGCAAGAGGAGGCTACAAAAATGGTTATGTGATAACTAGTGTGACATCCCAATGAATTTAATATATCTAACAATTAATACTTAAGGGGACACATTTATCTACTTTTAAAGTTATCATAGACCTGAGCGGGTGAGAAATCCTACCCGCGAAGCTCTCAATGCAACCAATATGATTTTTGCTAACCATTTTTAACTATTTAATGACTTTTTGGAAGAGCATTTGTGCAAGAATATTACTACAATGTTAATAAATTGACAATCAGCAATAATTTATGGCTGACCCAACTTTAACCAACTTTTTAGAGACTGCGCGCCTCTCTTGAAGCTACCTTCCCAGTTTTTGCGTAATACATAGAACACTGTTATTTTAACGCTTTATTTACGACTAGTTTTGTATCCAATGAATTATGTAAACGTATTTCTTTGAGATTCCCATAAGCTACATTATTGATATTTGGACCTTACAAGTTGGAGAGAGCTCTAATCATCTCTTTATCCAATATAGATTACCTATGCGAGGATCACTCAAGGCCCGGCTATACACCCCGCAATGTCAGTTGGCACCGTTTACCCGTAGTACATGACTTTTGTAAAGAATATCTGAGAACGTATCCTGCACTCCTTGCCATCTCTTGAGTTAGAGCTATTATTCGCATGTTTTCCACATTTAATTTAATATATACATCCGTTAACAACAGTGAATGTACAGGATATAAATTATGCGTGAATATTTTCATTCTTCATTATTGCCAACTGCGCCAGAACCTGAAGCTAATTTCAAATCATGACTCAAGTATCAGACACGGTTATAAGTCGAACATTAAATAATGTAGAAATAATTTAGGCTTGGATAAACAAATTCCTGATCAAGCTATTATGCATGGAATACTGAAATCTATATCCCAGATCAAGGCATCCCGAAGCAATGTAACACCTCCATTTACTTATGGATACTGCTGCAAATGTAATCATTCCTCGATAACCACACACAGAGTAGCATTCGATATCCAGATCCTCCTTATTTTTTTACGGAAGAATACTCAAAAATTGAATTCATTCTGTAACTCGTATCGATCGCGACTCTCATTTCCGCCGCTATTTGGTAGTGGCGCCCTGGAACGGAGCAGTTGAGCGAGGATCTGGCGTGCTGCGATGAAAGCAGAATCCATCAACATTCATGAATAACCTGTGGAGTGGAAGTGAAGAATAAGGGGAACTTTTTTCTCATTTCTAAAATTTCTACAGCTATACATACTTCCTCATATCAAGAATGAAAAATTGTGGATCATCTAATAGAGTTCATGTTATAGAAAATTTTGGAACGGAATGACAAGAAGCATATGAGACTTTCCTTACATTTCCCATTCGTCGGAAAAAAATATTTGTCATGTTTATTAATGCTTTTTTGAAATTGCTGGGTAACTACTATGTACATGTACTGCTAATAAATAGTTCAAAATATTCGATACGTACTTTGACACAATGCAACTCAATCCAATGTAAAAGTGTTTTGGGTTAAAAAGTAAGAATCTCATAGTTTAATGTTTTCATCAGTTGGACATGTTATGACCGCATTATGGTTAGTAATTTTATAAGAAGCTGTATTTATTTCAGCGTGAATCAGGCTAAGACCTTTTTCTTGTTTCATTAAATTTTACCATGATTTTTGCTAACATTTCTTATTTTCCTGGCAAAACAAAAGCAAAAATTCTGGGGTAGCTGAGTACTGTAATTGCTTAAATCGAACTGACTTAAATGATAATTCCAACACAAACATTATATATCTATATATCTTTTAAAGTTATTCAAAAGTACAAAGTGGAATCTTGTTGGACCAAGCTCTAGGTGCATTTATTTAATGTCATTAAATGGTATGAAACTAGCCGAGGACTTTGACAGAGAAAACATTCTAATATCATACGTTGATTCACATGATCAAAAATATTAGGTAGCACTTGACTCCAGAGGTGAAAAATTAGGTAATTTAGGTAAATATTACGTTGCTAATATTTGCTGAATATTAAAAGTGCGCTCCATCCAAAGACGATAGAAAGTGCACTGGCTGCAAATATTAAAAGGTATTTCACTCCAATTTATTTCGCTCAATGATGCTTCTTTCGTGATGTTTTCCTATACATCTAAAACATTATTCTCTGACCAAAGTGACGAAATAAAGCTGGAAAAGATTAATTATGCATTCCTTTACCACTTTTACCACATAAACTTTACCACTGCACACTCTCAAAAAGGTGATCAGACAAACAGGACTTACACTACATCTTTGGAGTAGCTAAAATGAGAGCTATCAACCATGCTACGTTCTTAGATGAAACTAAAATATTGGATAGAAGTCAGAAAAAGACGTACAAACTGACAGAGCAGTTGAAGCTAGAGAAGAGAAGTATCACCGGTGCCTACCGCAATATCGAAGGATAGTAAATTTGTTTGCTTTTGAGCCTGATTTTAGCATGGAACACTGTTGAATTCCTTTATTACAGCAACTCTTACTCCATGAATGCTCTCTATTTTTGTATTCACTAAGATTCCGTATCAAGGTGGCAGAACATAATATTGACAATGATATTTTATTTACTTCCACATGTTTAATACAATTATGAATACAAACAAAATAATGGGAGCCTTAGGTGGTCTCCAAGGTCATAAGACCTGAATTGGTGAAGACTTCAGCCACCAAAAAGTTACAAAAATTGTATGCCATATTAATAAAAGCAGTAAGAGTTGTATTTAAGTCCCATGAAAAGTACCATGTAAATATTCAGAATTTTCTTGAGAAAAAAGCCAGACTAGCCAGATTTCATTTTTTTGAGAATTGACATTTTCATTTATATTTAGTGATACTTATAAGAATATGAAAATCTGACAAAAACATGACCTATAAAGAACAGAACCACAAGGTATGATACTTGCCAGTCACGTAGCCAGCAACGAACTCATTTTCTCTGGACTGAACTAAGCAACACGGTCTGGTCACGGTCATAAATAAACAGCCATGGTATACCCAAGGCAATGTTATACCAAAGGCTTTTTATAGCAAAGGTGATTTGAGAAAATAGTAATACGTAAGAAGTAGTGTATGCGACCCAGCCGTCGTCACGCATGATTTGAGATGTAAACGAAGTGGTTTGTTTAACACTCCGGGAGTGGCGCTGTTCTCTGAGACCGCGCATCCGCTTCGCTCTATATAACTTTGCTCTTAAGCTACTTATGTGGACATCCATTCTTTAATGTGTATGTTTCAATAACATGTGTCCTTTGGTATACTAATAAATTAGGACAAGTGAAGACTTCGGGCGTGAAAGTGGGTTGCGGTGTCTGAGACCTGCACCACTACTTATGCTACGCTGAGACTGCACGCCACTCGGCGAGTATGGGACCGTACACGTTCTGCATCTTATTACATTGTATCTATTTCATTGACGCAGACATCCATTCGTCCGTGTTTGTCTCGCTGAGGCATAGTAGTCATTCCACTATTACATTTCTGCCGTATGTGAGAATAGCTACCGTCTCAGATACCCGCACAACTGTTTTTTCAACTAGTTTTTTTCGGAAGTTTGAAGAAGAAGAACTGTTTGGAGTTTTCTTGTAAGTGGTCCGTCGTTTTGCAGTTATTTGCATTGTTTCTCAATCACATTTTTGTAATATTCCTGTGTCCTCCTAAGGGGTTTTATAATTAGAAAACTCATCAGTTGAACAGTGATTAGTATCATACAGTGATTAGTTACGAGGAGATGGAGAGGAGGATCACGCGATACTGGAGGAATTTGAGAAAGATGGTGACGATTCGGCAGAAGAAAATGAGGTGCACCAAGTTGATACCCAATATTATGTCACATACACAAAGCAGGAATTAAGCGATTCTGATCTGGATGGCTACGGAGCATCAAAGGACGATGCGACACAAGACCGGGAGTAAAAGGGAAAGGATGGTACTTCTATGTGGGTGCTGCTTCTATGTGGAATTCGAAAATGTAGTCGGATGAATGCCAAAGATTTGTTCCAATTCAATTCTATAGTCTATTGAAATTTGTGGACTCCTCACAAATGAATTTATATTTAAATTTTTATCAACGTGCCTTCGATTTGGTGATAAAGAAACGATAGTGGATAGACACAAATCTGACAAGCTCTCTCCTGTAAGACAAGTTTTTGATATTTTGGTTTCCCGATGCCAGAAAGGGTTTACTGTTTCTCCAACAGTCACGGTAGATTAGATGCTCCCTGCATTCAGGGGAAAATGTCTTTTTAGGCAGTTTATCCCAAATAAACAGTATAAAAATAGAAGCAGCTGCATGTGCTGAAAAATTTTATGTGCGAAACATGGAGGTGTATGTTGGAATAGAACCTAAAGGCCCATACAGATGGAGCAGCAAACCCATTGATATGGCTCCTCGTCTTTGTCAATACATTTAAGGTTCTGGAAAAAATGTGGTCACAGATAATTGGTTTCCAAGTTATGAATTGATGACTGCCATGCTTCATGATCACAACACAACAATCATTAGAACCTTGCGAAAAAAAGACAATATCCTACGAAGTTACTCATTTCTCGATATCGTCGAGTACATTCTTCATTGTTTGGTTTTCAAAAATAAATCACTCTCGTTTCTTGTGTTCCCAAATGGAATAAGATTGTTGTTTTGTTGTTGAGTTTTTACCATGATAAAAACATTTATTCTAAAACTAATAAACCTGTGATTATCATTTATTACAATATAGGAAAAAAAGGAATTAACATTGCAGATAAAATGTGCCGTTCGTATAATTGTCAAAGAAATACAAATCGTTGGCCAGTTGTGATTTTTTACACACTTTTAAATATTGCTACCATAAATTCCCAGATAATTTTTGAGTCTAACAATAATAAAAATATTTTGAGAAGGACATATGTTGAAGACCTACAAACTTATGGACAACCAACTCGTTGTCGCCAAGAATGCCAAAATATTCCCAAAACTATTCGACTTCGAATACAAGACATGTTGAAAATATCTCCTATGGAGGATGCGGTGTCAGCAACCAGAGTTCATTCCTGGACACTGTTATATTTGTGATCTAACTAAATACAGAAAAACGCGACACACATAACATTTACGTGGCAAATTTATGTCTCGAGCACATTTACCCTAATTGTAGCGACCGTACACTTGGAAACAAAGGTTCCGTAGACACTTTTGATTGAAGGATAGTGTGCAGCAAATCTTATGCATACGTTTAGAAAAACTCTGTTACAAATAAGCAATATTATTTTCAGGACAGTTTTCTTGGCAAAGTATTTTTGTTTTAATTTTGTATTATTTAGCCCAGGTGGAAAAAATAACTATTTTTATTTTTCCCAAGGACAATATTTTTAGAAAAGTCAGGTAGGTATTTTTATAATTAATTTGCTTAGGAGCAAAGTTGAATTTGATGTAATATGCTGTGTGGTGATGCATGTATTAGGTTTAACTGTATACGTCAAAAAGTTTTTCTTTAAACAATTATGTTATAATTAAAAAGCACCCAAAATTAAGTTTTGATTATTCATTTCAAACTTTCACGATAGCAGTATTTTTTTTATTTTCCTCACAAAATAAACATAACTTGTGTAATAAGGCAATCACTGATCTAAAAAAAATAAAGTAATGACCTCTAAAAATAGTAAATAATAATAAAATTACTAAATAATAACTAAAATTAACAAACTAATCACTTCAAAATCCGCGGTCTCACAGACCGCGCGCCACTAGCTATGTTACAAATAGGCGCGCCACTCACGGAGTGTTAAGTACTTGATTTTATCAAGTCGTTACTGTATGGAGCGAACCTAACACCACCAATTCAATCAAAACACTTAAGTAACATCGTCCACATTGAAGGCCTATTCACCCAATTGTTGTCTCGGTATTTGTCCTTTGAAACCATATTTATTTTGACACTCGTTTGGCAGTTGCATACCACTTGTGGAAAAATGTAGCCACCGCCTTGTCATACAAGCTTTATAATGATAATTATAAAGTTAAAATTGTATTTTTATAGTGCACGGGAACTAGTTCCGTGTGACGAAACTCTAATACCACTACCCTTGCCTTCGATGTCTCTTTACCGAGGATTTTCCTATTCTATAAGTGATAATAGTGAATGCTGTGATTAGTTTGAAAAAAAGTGATAATTCAAATTGCTAAATATTTTATACCAGCTTTTCCTAAAGTTAGAGAGAGTAAGCATGAAGGATATAATATTATTAAGACCAACTACGAGATTTATTTAAGGTTATCCTAAGAGTTAGTTATTCTGAGCGTAAAAATTTTCTTTATCCCTACTGCGTATATGTATTACTTAATATACTTTGCCCATTTTTTTGACATCATAATCCCATTTTTTTAAGAATATTTACCACTTTAATTCAAGCCCACATAATTTTTCTTCGAACTGTAAAGTTAAAATGACTGCAATGTGTACATTTTCACCTTTTATGCCTAAAGGTTGATCATTACTACAAAAAATAAGGGAGGTTTTCATAAAAATGGTCATTCAAATAATTTCAATGGATTTTAAATTACTCAACTACCGTATCAGCGACATGGAAAACAAATTTGAGCTGGCAGAGTTTTGCTGTTCCCATTCCGGGTATCAGAAAGGGTAGGAATATGAAAGTGAATGTAAGGAAGTAAAATGAGCTAGGAGCACAATACCTGTGGAGCGAAAGATCCGAGAACAAGATTAGCAGAACACTGGAGGAGATGGCACAGAGGAGATGCAAGGGAACGAATCATATATAACGTGCGACTGTGGAAAGAGTTTTGAGGGTGGGATGTTGATGGCTCCAATTCACGGGGAAAATAATTTTAAAATCCGATTTGTTTTCCGTTTCGCAGCGATAAATTTCGTGGAAACGCAAGTTTTCGGCTGTTATTATGCAGAGTCATGCCTCATGGGAATCTGCTCGTCCTTTCTACCCCTCTCCATCCTCACCCTCCCCCCCCCACCTGCCTATCCCATGAGCCCAACGCCAACACCATCTCATCCCAACCCCTCGCTCGCTCTCCAACCCTGCCTCACCCTCCTCCGCCCCTTCCCCGCCCGCCCACGCCCACCGCTGCCTTTCTCTCCCCTTTCCTTTACGAAATCACCCGTTCCCTGGAATCCTAAGTGGATAAAGGGCCCATGTAGTACGGGAATGGCACAGTGAGGGGGGAGGGTGGGGAAGGTGTAATTAAAATGGATTCCATTCATTGGTACCACGTGATGAAAGATTGCTCGTGCGAATACGAATGACCCATTTGCGGTTAGCCCGCGCGACTACGGCCCCGCGAGATGACGTCTTCTCGCATCTGCCCCTCTCGTGTTTTCTTCGATTTGCGAACGGGAGCATTCCATATGCGGGAAGCGTCCGTACTCCCCTTCGCCCAAAGAATGCCTGATCAAACTAAATAGCAATTTCTTTGGAGCGGCGCGTGTTATTTGCTTAGGGGATACAGCAGTGGCAGAAAAGCAGAAGGGCTTCAGACTCGCAATATTATGAAAGGTGCTCGTGTTAATTTGATTGAGAACATTTCTAATGATACCCTATGAATCCTCATCTCAGGTACAAGGTGAAGAAAAGGGCTATTGACATAGATGCATTACTGAGCATGTTCCATTTGAAATGTCTTGATAAATGAAAAACGAATAGCATATCTTGAAAGATTTTAACCCACGCATCAAATTCTTACTTAATTACACTAATTTGTTCTTCCTTTTTCCAATTAAAAAATTAATTGAATCGCTCAGAAGCAATTTGTGCCAGTGTCATGTTTTATGGTTCCTGGTAATACGGTGCATACATATCCAGCAGCATCACTTTTGTTTGGGATCGGAGATTGAAAATGCATTTCTTAAACGAATAATCGAACCGATGAACTATGTCTTGCCGAGTATCAGTACTTAATCTCTAAATCCGCAACAAAATAAAGCAAGCAGTAGTTAATATAGTTTGCAAAAAAAGGGATGCTTAAATTTTTCGCTACGTCTATTTTCTATAATATCAACATATATATATATATATTATTTTGTTTAATTTGACAAACATTTAGATGAAAATTTGCTTCTGCCAGTGGTTTAAAACTGGACGATATTTCATCGAATAATGGGGAAATAATTTTGAATAAACGGTCATGCATAAGGTGGAATTACTCAGATTGTATTTCGCCCAGCTCGAAACTCCGTCCTTTATTTACACTTCTCCCCAAAGGATTCCTTGATAAAGAGACCATTGTGTACAGAAAACATTCCCCTTCCCCCATTATATTTTATTCTTTTTTCATGCTTCTACAATTGGTCAGCAGATGGTACGGTGGAGCGGAGGATGGGGACGGGTGTAAAAACACCCCGGGGCAGCAGATGACGCCACGGACGCTCTGCCGCTTTTTCGGCGGATTGCAAAATTTCTGAAAACGCGGGAGTCGTTGCCCAATCGACCGTAACAACCACACCCATCCACATACAAAGAGGGAGCCCACCGACATACACAAATACACGCGCATGCTTACGTACAGGGCCACTCGCAAACAAACACGTAGTCACAAACACTATCTCCGAAACACCAAGCGGGCAAGCCGCGGAACCCCCTCTGCGCCATTGTCCCGGTTCCCAGTAAAATCGTGCGTAATAATCTAATCAATCGAGAAGTATCTACGCTACTTCTCACAGTTACCATAGTAACTATGTGCCGCGTCCTCTAAAGGATTATAAATGAGCTGGCGGAAAGCAAGAAGCTAGTTTCCAACGAAATTAGAATTCCCGGATCCCTGCAATGTTTTGAGAATATTTTATCAAAGCCAGTGGCACTCCTCTCTATTCGTTCATGAAAAACAGCAGTTTAGCCTTTATACCTCTTTTGCCAAATTTCTTCATCGCATGCTTTAACTGTTCCGGTTGCCTTTCGCGCTTAGCATGGAATGTTGGCAGGTTCAGAAAATACAAATTTCGATAATACGAGTGTACTTTAACAAGAAGAACGGTTTTCATCTTTTCCGGCTCCCCTGCGATGCCCGTGCTAAACACAGCAGTTAAAAGGTGGCATTGTTAGGGACTACGGCAGTCAGTGGCACTGACTGGAGTTCGCACACTGTTTTCTGTTAACGACGGTGCGCACTATGGCGTGGCTGGTGTGAACGGCGCAATAGATAACCATCCTGAGCCCTTCCCCCCAACCTCTATCCCCCTCTCTTCCTTCACGCACCACGAAAACCTCTCCCTCTCATGAACACACACATATATATGGCAAAAAAACCTCCCCTTTCTCTTCCCACCGTTTTGGGGCACCCTTGTCCTATCCCCACAGCCCCAACCTCTCCCCATCGATTCCCAGAACCCTACTGCGTTGGAGTTTCGGTCCTGCCTTCCCGCACCCTATCCTTCCTTCTCTTCTTTACCCCGCCGTCCTCGCCAACATCCATCCAGCCAGCCCGATACTTTCCCCAACTCTCCTTGGCATCTCAAAATCTCTCTCCCTTTCTCCCTCTCGTGTCTATAGTGGCGGCGGCCGGAATAACCGTGGAACCACCATGCAAGGATGCACGGGCAAAATCCCGTAGCCGAGCGTAAAATGTGTTTGCCGAAGGAGAACTGAGCCATGGCCGTTCCTTAACCGTGTTTGTTATCCGCTTCGCAAGGCGTTACTCAATGCATACCGGGTGGTGGGATGGAGAAATGGCTGGAAAGAACGTGGGGAGGATGTTATGTAGGTGTTTCTGCGCCTTGTAATGAGAGAAGGACTGGTTTTTCTATCCCTCTCCTTCACCTGAATGTTCAAAAGGAGTGCAAAGCCTTTTGCGAGAACACGGAGTCTGATGCTCGTCCGATTCCAGGGGAGATAAAACGCTTTCTTCCGCCGCTAACAATTAGCAAGTGCTCATTAAGGAATACCGCGTCATAAATGTTCATCGAAAATCTCATTAGCAGCGTATTTGAAGCTCACGAGAACGTTCGACGGTCTTCTTCAACGGAGAATGGGAGGATCGTCTTCATCACAAGGTTTCGAGACATTCAGTGAAGTGAGATGTCTTGTTATTCCTGAATGTACCTGCGTTGGGAACGAAATTTGGTTTTCGGGAGAATTTCATGACTCTCTAGGGATCATAAGAGCTGTGGAGTACATTCTAAACAATGGCCTTGATCTCCTAAGCCGAGTAATTAATCTGCTCCAAAAAACTGTCCTTAAAATTATGATTAAACTGTAATGATACCGTGACACATTTGCTTTTGTAGCGATAAGTCTTTACTAATATAAAATAAATGTTACTGCCTCTTTAAAGCAATAGGTTACACGAGTTGCGAAACGATCAAGATGCGAAAAGTCACCCTTTAAATATAATATTATTAAATAATGTTTTCCAGTTAGCACCACATGAGATCAGATATCCACGTATTTATTACATTATTTATTTCATACTCCATTGGAAACTCGGAGATAAATTCCCTTTCCTCAAGTGGTTTTACGGGATTCCTTTTTTGACAAATTCTTAAAGAAATTCACCCGCAAGTTTATACTCTCCATCAGAATTAAAAATCCAATAACAGGATATTAAGAGTGGTAATTTAGCTATGTTATATCTTTAAAGGTATGCATGGATTGCGAAGTAATGGTTTTTTATTACACTGAATTAATAAGGATAGGATGAAGATTTGAAGTATTATGAGATGGTTTGACTTTCTCATTACATCTTGGATGCTCCTGATACCCTGTGATACCATTTTGTTCCATTTACAAAATAATTTTTTGAATCTTTACTTTACAGTTTTTTTTTAGATCTATGCTATCTAAGAATTTCAGTCTGTTGATAGCAAAAAATAAAAAAAGAAAAGAATACTTTTTGGAAACGATAGACACCAATATATCACAAATATTAATATCTAAAATTTTATCAAGAATTCTTGCATTCAGGCAAAATACATACTACTTACTACCCCGCAAGCCGCCACTAAAGCTTGTGGCAGGGTGTTAGGACACTAGCCATGTAAATGAGCCATATGAGGGGATGGAATAGAGAAAAGGAGGGGAGAGAAGGCGGACTTGAATTGTTTTTTAACGATATGTATTATGTATGCGGCACGCTGTTTTTGTTGTATTCACTAATGGTGCATGGAAATAATTAATATTTTTAATCATCGGTTCTGTAGATTATATCTCTTTTTTGTCGATTCTATCAATTCTGAGGATACCTATATTTCTACTCCACCATACTTTTAGTCCGTAATTTATATTTTAACTGCCGTCATCGTTACCTTATGTTACGGATCGATTACCTTATACTGTGAAGTCGTTCTTGGCAATAGGAAATCATCATAGACATTTGTATCAATGACTTAACAAAGTAGCATATGCGACTTTTGTAAACATTTCCTAATTTTTTTTCGTTAAATATCTATTTTTTTAGGTTATTCATTCCATAATATAACTTTAGGGCAATAAATCATAACCCGTAGTCAGTTAAATAAGAGATCTAGTCTCACTCTTCTGCCCCTTATTTGAAACTATTAAACTATTTTCTTAATTGTTATCTTATTTGAAGTACATGGTTTAAATATTATTAGTTTTTACTGTGTAAAGCAACAGGTAGCAGCCATTTGCCATAAAAATTTAGAAGCCAAAGTGGATATCGAGAAAATTTGAATTTCCGGAATACCATTTAGTAATCACCTCAGATTGTGACCAAAACCCATACATCCGATGAAAGGAATATTTTAAAGAAATTGAGAAATAATGGATTTTTTCATGTATCATGGTGGAACTCAACCCATTGAATTTTGATGCAATTTTTAAACGTTAAAAGCGTTTAACGTATTTCATCTGCTCCAAAAAACTGTCCTTAAAAATATGATTAAACTGTAAGAATACAGTGACGCATTTGCTTTAATTTGAAATTATTAAACTAATTTCTTAATTTTTATCTTATTTGAAGTGCATTATTTAAATATTATTAGTTTTTACTGTGCAAAGCAACAGGTAGCAGCCATTTACCATAAAAAATTTAGAAGCTCTGGTGGATATCGAGAAAATTTGAGTTTCCGGAATACCATTTAGTAATCACCTCAGATTGTGACCAAAACCAATACATCCGATGAAAGGAATATTTAAAAGAAAATGGGAAATAATGGATTTTTTCATGTATCATGGTGGAACTCAACCCTTTGAATTTTGATGCAATTTTTAAACTTTAAAAGTTCGAACAATAGGGAACTCTTATTATTATTTCAGTGAAAATTCCGCACAAAACGGAAAAGCTGCACTCACTGTTAGTATCACAAAAGGCTGTATGGAGGGAATATCGTACATTCATGACTTCATGCTCGCTCACTGAGTGAAATATTAATGGATTTGTTTATTCCACAACATAGGATTTAACCACAGAAATGAATAATCGGAAAGTTGAGTGCTGGGTGGAAGTAAAAGGCAAATTGAGCGATGCATAATTGTTTCGCGTGACTGATCCTTCGCGATAAATGCGAAATTAATTCAATTACCAAATTCAATGGAATTTTGGTGGTCTTTCATTTATTTTTATATTTTCAGGTTCTCACTTCACTTATACTTTCTGATGTTATACCCAAATTGCTTTTTATGTGCGAATTTTGGCTTGAGAGTAAAATTGCGTGATACGAAAAATATATCAATTGAGTATAATCTTTGGAAGACATTAGACATTACGACTAATGCCGATTAATTTTTGCCTTAAAGCATCTGAATCAAGCTTCTCTCTTCATCTATCTAATAATATAAGCAAGGGATGTGTATGCGCGGATGTTAAGATGTATTTTAATCCCTATCTTTCGTATATTTCTACATTACTTCCAACAGAATTATCAACTTAAAGGTCTCAAAAACTGGGGTTCTGTTTGGAGACGTTTGGCCTACGAATCCACGTAACTTCAGGAAAGGAAAAGAATAGTTGTATGAAAATGCGTGAAAGGTGAGTTTATTCCCTGTTTGTTTGGTCGTCTAAAGGTTTTCTAACCGGTCTAATAACTTGGAGTCGAAAACATTTATTCATCAGAAAATTAAAATTCATCACTTTAAAAAATACAAAAGAAGTATCAAAAGCCGCGTGAACATTCCTCCAATTGGATTAACATGTTTGTACAATGCTAGTATCTATGCCAATAGGAGAGAATCAGCTAAGCAACTTATTCCACCGTCCTTATGTAGGAGTATGTTGTCAGCAGATTACACCCATCGCCTTGGAGTAGCTGCTTTTCAGGTCGATTCACTTGTAATGAATTTTAATTTTTACTTTGCTTATATCTTTCAATTATCATCTCACAATCGAGGTCAAATGCCGTGAGCGAGAAGGATTCGAGTACCAGAAGACTCGAATTATCATTCCATAAAATTCCTAACTACACCCTCTTCCGAGACTGTTTTAAAAGAGCATGGACTTACTTTTAGCATATCCATTACATTAATAATAGAGTGAAGTTCAGTCGTAAATATGAAATTCATAATAAATATAGAAACTTCTAATTGGAATTGATAAATAAACCGTGAATCAAAAGAAAGTTTGTTAATTGTCGCATATGTAATAATTTTAACTACCCTTAATATTACTCTGCAAGCAAACGGACTTGTACAATTGTAAGCCTTTTAAGGGCGCTCATCAATTTACTAGTACCTAGTAAATATGTTTTTATAGCATTTTTTCACCTTATACTAAAGATGAGGCAACGGGTGGCATAATGTGACCGATGATATTAATTTGCGTGATTCTCGTGATACTTTAATATACGCAGTATACGAGGTGGTAGTTGATAAAAACACAAACTGGAATGAAATATAAGGTAGCAATTGAACCTTATAATTGCAATACCTTATGAAATCATGATTTTTTATGCATTCACTTTGAGGTAAAAAACTAAAAGGGAAAATTTCACCAAACTTAACCTTTTTGAAACTATTTTTTCCTCTCGAGGGGAATTGAATTCCCCTAAGTCCTCAAATAAATTAGCTACCATATGCGCCTAATATCAAGCCACCGTAAAGCCTTATTTTTCAGAGAATTTTATTTTATTACATGATAAATAAACGGATTCGAAGTTGAGAAAAAATGATTAAGCGATCAGATTTTTCCAACGAAGCACACTTTCCCTCAGTCTATGTTTATACAAGACCCAAAGTAATAGCAAACATAAACAAAAAACTTGAGCCTTTGATGATTCTCAATCACTGCCAAATGGCTGCGATGCGTATAACTGACTCGAGGAAGTCAGAGACGAGATAATATAATATAAGGAGCGCAGTCTCTGAGCTATAAATTATTGGAATACACGATCGGTAACTTGGGCCACATAGACTCTCTGATTAAAATCAGGAACTGATTATTTCGAATGAATTGGCTAATATGTCGAAACAGATATTTTACCTTGAAAGTACAATGCCCTACTGGATGCAATAAAGTCAATTTTATTGAATGACTGTAATTTCACTTATATTTTGCAAATGAGCATGGTGGATTTTAATTGTAATGATTCATGTGGGTTATTTTCTTATGTGATGTTATACCGATGAATAATTTTATTTCAATATTATCAAAATTTCAGTCACAAGTAAATCCTGTTAAATGCATTGGGTTTTTAATATATCAGGCATTCATCATTGGTTTGTGACTGTATTATCGGATATATAACCTCGAACATGCCTATTATTTAACTGATAGCATGTAACCGAACCTCTGATTATCAGCAAAATATACGCTTCAACGTGAGTTTTTATATAGATGTTGAGGATTTCAATCAAACATACAATATGAGTGAAGTCATATACCATGAAATTTTAAAATAAACATCTATACAACAATTTAAGGGTATGTATGTCACCTTAAGAGAGCTTGAAAACGCTGCGATATTTTACATGAAATCGGAACTAGTTTTCCCAAGGTTTCGGGAAGTCTCATAAATCAAACTTTTTGTGTGATTGGTGCGTGAATCTCGCCGGAGTGCAAATTTCATTGCCATAGAAAAAACTCAATGCTCATTAATGACAAATCCATTTCAAGAAGCCTTTGAGATCACATTTTCTCTAATCCCGTGTCTTATTTTTACTTACCGCTGTAGCTGATAGTGTCTCGCGCTGCTACATCCCTCTCAGACAACTGCCGGACTAGTCATCCACCACCCGGAACCATTTTTAAAGGTGGATTTGCCTGTCAACCGTGAACGCAGGACAAGACAAGGGAACACCTCCGCCGTCCCGTTCACCTCTACCCCCGTGCCACATTGTCTTCCACTTGCTCCTCCTGAGGGAAAAAAGAGACCCTCCCCAGGCTCGTTTCATTAATAAATTGTGCAATTCCGGCACTTCAGCGTGCCCTAGATTGCTCGCTCGGGCATTTGCAGTGGAATTTGCTGCCACCTCCATCACTCTCCTCCCGCTTCCTTGGCCCCGCTTTCATGCTCCCTCGCTTTGTTCTTCTTTAAATCTTTCTTATCTCTTCCCTTTTGACTCCTTCGTGTTCTTTCTTCCTTCTCGCTTTCCTTCTCGATATGTATATTTTCTATGTTGCGATGAAAAAACTTCTACACTGTGGTTACTTTACTGAGCTTGTAAATAAATAATTTAATTGATGATGATGCATTTACGGAAAGAAAATATGCTGCTCCTATTTTGCAGCTCATGATCGTTAGGTCTTAATTATTGGACGAGTACTTGTTTTCATTTCTAGAAAAAATGCAAGATTTCATCGGGATAGTTTTCCCTTAGTTGCGATATTACTCTCCCATCGATTACGAGATCGATTACGCTACGTGATGTATTGTCATTCCTATTTTGGAGTTTGGTTTAAGCATCCATTTTGTCGATCAACAAAATGTTTCAATTAATTTGGCAACAAATAGTTGCGAAACTGTTCTAGATTAACCACTTTTTTGGCAGATAAAACAACTTTTCTTGCCTTCTCACAACGAATCTCCATTGAACTCCACTCTCAAAATTCCACAATTAAGTTCTTCTGTTCCCGTTAAATTTATTCCCTCTAGTCTTCTATTGACCACCGCTCATTTCTTCCTTTGCTCTCGGATTATTTATGTTTCCATATGGCTACCTTTTCCTTCTTCGTGTTCTTCCCATTTTCCTTTTCGTCCTTCTGCCCTTTGCCGCTTTCATTTTTTGTCGATTCTCGCATCCTTTCATTCGTAGCTACTTCTTTTTCCTTATTTTATTTCCTTCTTTCTTCCTCCTACTCCCTCCCCTCTGCGCCCTTTCGCCTATCCCATACTCTCCCCGTGTCCCCGGAAGCCAGATCCCAAAACGCGCGAGATATTACGGAGCTTTGGAGGATGACCTTTGAGGGCTTGGAAGGTACTGGATGAGCCACGCAGGGAGAGAAAGGATGGGACCCACTAAGCCTGGAGGAAAGACGGGGAGTGCCTCATGTGAGGAGCAGGAAGAAACAGAAGAGGAGTCGCTACGGGAGCGGGTGTCGGGCGGGAGGTGGGAAGACAGGTTCTCGGGGCAATGGGAGGGGGGAGGAAGAAGATCATCCGCTTAAGGATAGAGCACTCGGGAGTTAAGGAAGCCGCAGTAATCCTATTAATAGATACCCATCAGGTTTTCTTACGTACTTTAGAAAATGCTTTCGGTCCCGTCGTTATTTTGTGTGCACCCGAGATGTCATACGAAAGGAAAGATATCGGCTGTTGTCAGTATTTAAAAGATAATACTTTTAGCCTTAAAAATACATGAAATTTTTGTAGTTTTGTACATTTTTGCACGTTTACAACACTGGAATCTATTTATCGTAACTCATTCTATAAATACTTAGATTAATCAGCATCTTAGAAATTGTCCTTTAAAAAAAGATAACTAGTATGATTATGAGTACTTCGTTAGTTTTTGTTCTTAATGAATGTATCGCTTATCTATTTGAGAGAATACATCACCCGTCACTTCATCTATGTTGTTGTAGCTCCCCAGTTAATGGAGTAATGACGGTCGAGATGCAATGCTTTTAAGTACTGGCGAAGTTAATTTTAGTAGAAATGTAAACTTAAAGAACATTCATGGCAAAGCATGAAAAATAGAGTAGAAAAAGAAGTAAAAATTAACGCTTACTTGCCTAAAAAGTTTTGACTTTTTCCTTGATTTAGGGAGGGACGAAATTTTTAATCTCAGACAGACATATTCAGACAATTTTGAATACCTATGACAAATGTTAATAAATTTATAATCATACGATTGGTCAAATAATTTTATTTCGCATCTGTTAGTGCTTATGTGATATTTCTCAAATATGTCATTTCTCTGCCACGAATAAAAAAGAATTTTTTTTACTTATTTTTGATTTTACGTTATTTAAAACTATTTAGTGTTATTGATGCTGCAAGACTTTTCACCTCTTTGAGTTAGGAAATGAACCACAGTAAATTTGGAGGTGTTTAAACTTAACATGGATTTTACTAGACTTAACCTGGAGCCTGTTTTACGTATTAAAAACCTATTTTTTTCGTAGTTTTTATCCGGAAACCTACTTCTCTTTCGTTTATAGAATTAGGTAACAAGCAACTCTGAATACTGTGCAGACCAGATCAGAACTCTGAGAGTGCGATGTTAAGCATAATTTCATCCTTTCAAGACGCGGAGAACCTCCATAGAGTAGAATATATTGGTATGCGATGGTGAAGAATAATGGCAGCATATTAGGGAGACGGTCGCATGTCAGTGAATGTAAAAGGAGGGCATCTTAATGAAAGACTCAAGAGCTGGTATGAAAAAAATCAGTAGGGAAGGGGATTTGAGAGAATCATGGAGGAGGTCGTTGATGGAGAGCCCAGGAAAGTAGTCTGGATGGTTTCTGACTGCAGTGCGTTAATTGTGTCGCAGACCGGCGGAGAAAAAGATTAGGCGGGAAGTAGGGAAGCCTTTTTTCTCTCCCCTGCCTCACCAAGACGTTGGCTTGCACTTCCTTGATGAGCTACCTCCATATACGACTTGCAGTACCCTTTCAAAATGGGCCCTTTTAACTCCTTTCTATTCCTTCACCATTATTTCTCATGTGCTGGTAGCACAGCTATACTTAAATAGGAGATTTAACGCTCTAAATTATCTCAGACGACGATTGACCTTGTTCGGCGAGTCGCTGTTGAAGTATCTTGGAAATCACGACGTCCTAGAAGATCTATTATGCTTGCGTTATTTAGCGGTGTTTATTTGATCCTGTAAACGCTTTCATTTACGTACAAGTGGGTTTCTGCAAATTTCTTTACAGTTTTAACCCATTAATAGTTACAATTTTAGTTATTGAAACATCATATTTACGTAAGAGTGCAATTCATAATTTTGAGAATGAAATGTACCCTTCCCTACTTTTTTTTCGCTGTCATCCGCCTTGTAAAATCTATCATGATTCTGTAGAAGTGACACGATAAGAGTCGAGTCACGCCGACTCGATGAAAGGAGATATATTCTCCTAGGTTATCCGTAAAGAATGGGTTCGTGAAATACAGTTACATACATAAAATAGGAAACCATAATGCGATTGTCTTTTTTCTTTTTAACCAGGAAATCCATTGCAATTGACTGTAATTTCACCGACGTTCGGGACGTTTGGAACTCCGAAATTCCTTTGAAAATGGAGAGATTTACCAAAACGCCCCAACAAGGAAAAAGTAGAGAGAGGAAGGCAGGGCACGAAAATCTGGTTATGCGCCCGCTGAAGGGCGTAAGACGAAGGATTTCGGCGCTGGGGAGGGAGAAGTGATTAGGGTCTAATGGAGACATAGACAAAAGGAAAGGCGAGCACAACAGAAAGAGCGAGGGTTGAAGCCGAGGGAATAGGGCGGGGGGGAAGGAAAGCAGGATAAGTGAGAGAGGAACAGAATACGACGAGAGGGAACAAATGAATGGGTTAAAGCAGGGTCGAAGGCCGAGAGAAAGGGAAGAGAGAAAGACGAACGGATCGGGCACATGGAATCGGAATCCAAAACGAATTCCGAACTTCTATCGGCTTAAGGATTTGCTGCCAGCGTAAGCAAAAAATCAGCTCAAACTCCTAGAGAATGATTTCGTCACGCCACTGCTCCCTACGTTTCCAACAGCCGAACGCTGTCTCCATCCGATTTCCTTGTCATTATTTTTTGCGCTGAATCGACGATTTCACGAGTATGTTTTGTAATTGGGGCAGAAGTATGCCAACTCATAAAGTATGAGTCTCGTAACTCGGCATCGCCGAGCCTTTCTATTTGGGGCATTCTCGGCAATAAGTTTTGGGGAACCTGGCACTCCCGACTATTTACAGAGTCTGCAATAAAGTTCTTTTTCATCATTGGGTCGTGAGGTTTTTCAGTGTACCGCTCTCACGCATTTACTTTTCAATCGGAAAACAGTGCGACTACTTCCATCATAGAATTGGTCAATTTTACCATACTTGACGAACTTGAAAAACTCTTGTGCTTCTTCAATACTTCTTCTATTGAAGTGTGCTGAAACATTACGCAACACCATGAGAAATTTTTGGCCAAAGAGCAAATGTTTATTATATAGTAATTTTTCTTTTCATCTAGGAATTACTTTGTTGGATTAATCTTTTTCTGCAGTAATGTTTTTGCTTCATGCTGACGAAATTAATTTTCAGAGAAATCAGCGTCGCATCTGCGCGTGTAACTTTTTCTCATTGTTATTACTCTGTTACAAACACATTCTGCACTTGATTACAGAGTTTACTTTAAAAAAAATCAATTATTTCTGACCTTAAATTTGCTCCTATTTGTTATAGTGATACATCTATTCTTCTTGATTTTGGTTTATACAGACACATCTCGCGAGATAGCTGAACATAAAATCTGAGGTGGAAATGTTTGAGGTTTTGTGTTACATCCCTCAACGTCTTTAACTCTACTTTTCTCCTACGTATTGTCCTCAGAAAACTCCCCTTCACATTACGCACGCTCAACCGAAGGAAATGGGCTCCAGAAGTGGTCCTAAAAAGTATCCAATCTCAGGAATTTATAACTACTCCCCTAAAAAAAGATTCAAGACTTTGCAATGGACTTCCATCGCATAGTCATGAACAGAATTTTTTGTAGTGCCAGTGCTTGCGTTGCGACTACTTCTTCAATTCCAAATATATGGCCGAGTTTGACTGCCTCATTTGGAAAAAAGTTCGAGATTTTTAATGCTCTGTGTATCGTTTTAATAACGGCTGACGATAAGTATTTGTGGTTACCTTAAAAAATTGTATTTATCCGTGCCTTGATGTCGATTGCAAGGAATGAAACGATTTAAAATCAATTTAGAGCATTTACTCAAAACGAAATATAAGTGGAATTTCGTGGACAAAGAGCGTCTGGCCTCGTTAGTATGCTCGGGGCGACTAGTAATTTCAATTGTCGGGGTTAGTATTTTCGTCTCGCATATGCCTCTCCTCACTCCCCCATCCTCGCTGCTATTTCCGACACCTTGAAAGGATAAATTTCTTGATTCCAGGCCAAGATGATATCTCCCTCGCGGCGTTCCACGTCTCTGTCCCTTTATACATATATACATTTTTTTCTCTTTCTCTGGAGTCCTCACGGTTGCCGTGGCAACTGAAACCCCTCCCAATCTCTTCCCGTCCCTGGCCCACAGTCATCCCGTCGCACCCGCGGTGCATCCCGGCGGGCCGCACTCCTCTCATTCTTCTCGCTGCCTTCAAAGGAGTCTTGGTCGGTCTGGAGGAATGGGAGGAGGGAGCCTAAAGGAGTAATAATTTACGGCGCTCGTCCCGTTTGGGCGGTGGGGTTGCGGGGAGGGGTCGGTGGTCGGAAGGATGTCGGACACTCGGAGTGAGATAACGGACCAAGGGAACAGAGGCATGGCCGTTGGAAGGCTACGGAGCACTGGAAATCCAGCTTTGAGTGCTCAAAAGTGCAAGGCAAACAGATACAGATAATCCCTTGATAATACCGTATTGCATCCTTGAAGCCAGGGGGTTTAAACTTTTTACAATATTTATTTATTTATTAAAAAACTCGGCTTTATCGGTCAAAACGTAAGACCAGAGAGATTTACTCCTTCACTTTTCCCTACGGATAGAATAATATAATTCTCACTGATATGGAAGTCACTAAATATATCCTTTTCTAAATCGTCACTAAATATATAATACCATCGATCTCATATTTATAAACTATATCGTGTGGTATTGGAATTTTTTCCTTCACGAATATTTCAATCGGTTTTACTGCAAAGCCGAAAGTAGTTTTTTCAGATTCCATGGAAATGAAAGGTTGTTATTAATAAGCCTATTTATAGCATTTATTTTAAGGAGCACGTAAATGCAGTTGTGTTATCATATTATTAAAAATCATATTTTCGCAATATCATCATTTCATAATACGATGAGAATGTTGCCGTTTTTCGATTCTTGACTGCTCAAAAAGTGGTAATTTTCCAACTCACGAGAAGAGTTTTAAATAATTTGCATATCCCTGGAATTTTTTTTTTAACTGAAAATTTCTCTAAACATTTTTTCGGACGGTTTGACGAATTTGTTCATTAAAAATGAATAAACCATATTTTATTTATATTTCAGCAAGAGATAGTGACAAGAGTATCGTCAAACCCTGTTATAAAGTGTTACCCGAGTTGACCATATTTTAAGCATAAAAATAGGCATGCCAGCTTACGATTAATTTTCTTGACCACAGATATTTATTCTTAGCCCTGAAGTTGACGATTTATATTTTTTGCCTTGGAACTTACCTTCGCTTACCATGAAACGCGGAAGAAGAAATTCGGGGAAGTCAGAATATGACCATGGAATGCTTTCAAGGAGTGGCGTTGATGTTTTAAAATCAGACCAAAGATTAGTATTCTAAATTATTTTAAAATTTTTCCATTGTACTTAAATTGCGTGTCTTAAATAAGACCACTAACTCATTTTTGTTAATTGCTTTTGGACTGTAGAATCAGTGGAGTTAAGATTTGGAGGGAATAAGACGTTTAGTTTTGGCATTTGCGCACTCATGACGAAAATCTCTTGGAATTACAGCTTTTATTACCCATTTAACGGGCAGGACGTTATATTTTTTATGCGGAACAATGGATGACACACCAGTAAAACTTGCCTTTTATGGGAGAAGAAAATGGGGATTTGGTGCGGAAAGATAGTAGAAAACGTTCGGAAATGGTAGAAGTAAAATACTTTCGTAAAAACTAAACCTTTGATTTGGTCTGAAATGGCATTAATTTAGTAAATTTTATTTGTGAAATAAACATCTTTTCCGTACAGGATTTTATTAAAAGGGAAGCTCAATGGGTCCCAAAATGATGCGATCTACTTACTTGGGATCATAAATAGTAAAACCACATAATTCTGTAGCTTTTTAAAAAGCATTCTAGTGTCCCGCTAATTGTACGCTCACTAATTTATCAACTCATTACGAGGTGATATGAAATTTTTAAAAATAGACTTATAGCAAAAAATGGCGATGTTAAGGGCTATTTTCCTTTAAACCGTTTTGTAATTGTTTTCATTTTATTTTTCGCATGAAGAATATGTAGCAATATTGCGGAGCCACTAGCACTTATTTATTTATTCTTAGACGGATATACAGCATGCCTTTTGCATGAATATATTGGTGGGTTAAAAATAAAAGTATGTTAAACGTGACCTTAGAAAACATAACAAACCATAAAATATGAGAAGATGAAATGTAGTGAAAATTAGTATTTTAATCATTTCATTTAAATTATCATTTATAATAGCGTTGTAATCAAAGGATATAACTTCAAACCTCAATTATATATACCAGCGTTGTAAATCCGAATAATTTTGAATAGATTTACTCAGTCGTCACTTCGTTGAAAATTTTCATAGTGAAAATAACCATAATTAATATATTCCACACATTTCTGTTAAAACCAACCGTGGTTTAACGTTTATGCGTCATTCTCAAGGTTTAAATATGGAACTATATGTCCATTACTTTGTGAACCTGGAGAATGACGCTTAGACTGTGAAACCGCGGTCGGTTGTTTAAATAAAAAAGGGTGCAATGTACTAAGCATAGTTATTTTCACAACCGAATATTTTTTACAAAACCTAGATTATCTGGAAGAGTCAATTATTTTGCCTTTTTGTCATCATCATATCAGCATATACTAAACGTTTAACGAACTTTAACTGTTTATTCTAGGCTTAATTTATGAATTCCCACCTATTCTTCCAGCAGGTTCATTCAATTTGTATTGCAAAAATGTAATTGTAATAAATCACAAACCAGAGAGCTTCTCACAATATTTCCTTTCAGATAAATGACAGTATTTAAATGCGTAATTAAAGAAATAATTTTGCCAAAGAAAGTTTGTTTCCTATATTTCATCCACAGCACTTTCGTTCCTTCTCTTCGAGCCTTTTAATTTTAATGCAGGCTTGTAACTCGGGGGGTCTTAAATCTTTGCAATGCGGGCGCGGACAACAAAGGCGCCCGCAATACGGAACTGGCGCTGGTATTAAAACAAATGAGCCGCTTTTGCAAAAGGCGCTCTTTAATCTAGGTGTGAAATCGTAAGAAATAAACACGATGGGAGGAGAGGAGGACGCACCCTTCCTTTGTGTGAAAGCGGGAAGAGCTTTGGACACTGATGTAATCGGGGAAAGCGTTCGGAAGAGTCGAAGAGAAAGATGTAGGCTGTTGGTGCGAAGGAAACGTTGTGAGTGAGATGGTATTAAAGGAGAAGAGAAATGTGGAGGAGAGACTAACGGAGGGGAGAGGGAGAGGGGGAGTTGGGTGGTGAAATTACAGGAAAGAGGGTGGATGAAAAGGACGGCTCGTCCAGGACAACTCCGCTGCGAGGAAAACTAAGATTTACGGCGGTATTGAAAGGCGTTGTTACCATCGTCCCCCGCCTTCGAAACCCTACCCCACCTCAACCTTCTCTCCCAAATCCCCGTCTCTTACTCCATCCCCTTCCCGCCCTCAGCTTCCTTCCTTCCGAGATCTCACACCTCAAGGCTCTTTCCTCTCCGCACTCTCCCGACCTCTTTTCCATCTTTCTCCAGCTCCGACGCCTTCCTCCCCCCTCCCTCCATAACCCAGGCCACCGAGTTAAATCTTACCCATTTCTCCCGCATTTCCCGCACGCCTTGGTCTTGCCCGGGAAGAAAGGAAGAAAGAAAAGATTTGGCGGGAGGGAGCAGAAATGGAGATGGAAGGAAAGCATTGGAACGCAGGGAACGCAGGCGGGCAGCGCGTTTGCAATCGGGTCTCTTTCTTGACCGTCACGTCCTCGTCTCAGAACCGTATCCCGCGCCGACTTAATGGATGCTGTGGCTATGTGCTGCTTTTTCCCCGCTGGGAAGGGAGTCCTGCTGCCGAGCGAGATATATGAATCGCCTTACTCTGGCTATATTGGAGGCGAGATTTAATGGATTAACAAAATACTGTTTACAAGATTGAATCTCCACTGAAAACGGCGATTCGGATTGAAGTGAAGTGGCATAACATTTTAGCAGGACTTCACATGGCGGATGGTAAGGACTGGAGTGGATAAATAAGTAATTAATATCGCGATTGGTGCTACGCTGGAATGATGTCGAAAATCTTCACTGGAGTACAAAATTAGTTCAAATAAATCGGATGTCCACGCACAATTAAGCCTTGATTTTAATTATTAAATAATATATTTTTCATTTAATTATCAATAAAACCACTATAAATATTGCATCATTTAGACAAACATATTGAAATGTATTTCTCACAAGCATGTAACATTGTAATTTTATGTATGTTCCCAAGGGACACACTTGTCCTGGAATAATACATTTAATTTTCTATTTCTATTTATACTACAATAATATTCTCAGCGAAGGCATCGGAGAAACTATCTACATCCTTAATTTGAGTTGTTAAGGTACTGCTGAGTCCATTGTTTGAAACGTACCTCATCGGCACAATTTTCCTACAAAGTACGATGACATAATCTTTTTTATTCCATCTATACCCCCATATTTTCCAACAACGTTATCGCCGTTTTCGTCATCTCCTCACTATTTGTGAGAACTCGCCCGGGAATCACATTGATGGAAGGCTGTAGATTGAGAATTCCAGGAGTTTCTATAAATGTTGAACACTGGTTTTCCGTTCTCCGACTTCATTTGTTCTAATGCGGCACCGAGGTACTGCAGCTTGAAATTAATGTGGATCATCCAAACGCATATTGTGTGTTTGCCAGGTACACCAGCCAAAACACACTTCCTCAAATCGGCAAATTTGGAGAAACCAATTCGAAAATCAGGATTTTTCACTTTGAAAACTTCTTAGTCTTCCTTCAGATTGCACAGGATTAACCGTTTCTGCTTTGCGACTCGCAAATGTCCCTCTTTTACTCTCTTCCACTCTTTTTTCCGGCAATTTCTCTACTAATATCTGGTTCATAGTAGAACTCAATGACTTTCAGGTCGGTTTCCTTCGAGAGGGATTTGGTTCGTTTTGCGTTAGTAGAGCAGAGAATTCTTTGATCAGATACATTTTACGTCATATTTTTCATCAAGTGTGTCCAGGTTTGAAAACCCTGCTATATCTTCGAATCACTCCAAGATTTATGGGAGACAGAAAAAATTAAAAAATGTTCGCTATTTTTGTGGGGATGGCGAACTTATGCTTCAGCTGCATAATCATTTATCTACCCTCCTGGCCAAAGTTAACTACCTGTTCTTCAGATGCTGGAATGCTTTCTTGATTTTTTGTCTCTTCACCAATCCTTCAATCACCTTCTGAAGAGATAATCGCAATGCAGGGGTGGCTGTTTTCAATTTTTTAAACTTATATTACCTTGATCTATACGGCGGTCGGTCGGACGCCGCGGCGAGCGCATATTTACGCCTACTCTGAAAATGTTTTTCTTTTTTAAATGAAATATTACCCCTACCAAACTTTTCATTTTGTAAAGGAGGTTTATATCTACAAAATATAAAAAGTTCGCACAGTCGAAGGCATAGGTAAATCGTCAAAAATCAATTTTAAATTTTAAAAATGTTATAAACTTAGGTAACTAAATTATTTAATTTTTGAAATATTATCCGTTATTGTAATATCTTTTTTATGTATTATCCGTTATTATAATATCCGTGAAATGTGTAGAAAAATTTGTAAAATTCAAATTTTGCGACGTTGCAATATCTCGTAGTCGGTTGCATGTATTACAAAACGGCTTCGGGGTTTCAATGTGCTATCCATTGAGAACGATATGCCAAATTTGGTCAAAATCGGTTACCCTAAGGGCAATTACCTGGTCGAGTTGACTTGGAATGACCCCTGTGTAAAACCTATATAAATAATAACTGTATAAAAACAAATTAATTCTCAGAACCATTTATGTGGAATTATATCAAAGCGAAAGCTAAATTAGCTAAAATGGTATTATCTTCGATAGCATACGCTTATAAAATCATGGAAAGCTTTCTTTCTTTAATTCATCATAATCATGGAAAATACTTTCTTTAATTATAAATTTACCAATGGTTTTGACAAGTTCTCCGGAAACGTTGATGTTATAGCAATTCAGTAAGAACAGTATTAAAAGAAGGATGTTAAAATCATATAGTGAAACATGTCACATGACTTTCCTTAGTTTCCGATTCAATTTAGGAATTAGTTTTGTGGACTGTTATAGCAATAATAATTTAATGATGTTTTTTACAAGTTAATAAAGTCAGACAGTAAGTTTTCATCTCTGCTATCAAAAACTATGAGTGTTACTGTGATATTTCGCGATATGGTTTAGTGTTCTTAGTCGTTATTTGCTAATCACAATGCCCTTTACAATATCAGTATATATTTTTTACTACGAAATAAATGTGTGAAATAGCGAATGTCTGCGATTAGCCATAGCTGAAATACGTGAAAAATCCGTTGTACTTACCACGAGAATGACAACGTATCGGAAATTGGGTATATCCATCGATAGAATCTCAGCTCTACCTACTCAATGAAGATTTATAGCGAAAAGAATGTTCAAAAAGATCCATTGCAAATGGAAAAAAATCTGCGCTTGCGTTACAATATAGTCTCATTGTACCTACAAAATACGCTGGATTCGGAGATGCGATTATTTCAGCAAGTGTTTTAGTTTCATACCAGGAAACGGCATACGTAGTCGTGACGGGAGTGTGTGTAAGTGTGTGTAGTGTGAGGAGGAGGAGTACTTTTCGCGAATCCAGTTGCTGCTGGAGAGGAAGGACTGCGGTAAAGTTTGAAAGCCACTGTTTGCCGAGTGCTGCAGACAGACTGCTCGGAAATCGGAGCCAGCGGGCTCCCTCTATCGCAGACACACTCTAACTCAGGCATAAATGTACACACTGCAGTCTATTCCTTGTGAAGGCCGAAGGGTCCCACTTGCACGACGCACGGTTCACGTCATGTGGGAAAGGAGAGGCTGAGAGCAGGAAGATAGATTATTGAAGATGCGTAGATCAAGAAGCCACAGCATTGTATGCCGAGGATTGGGTATGGCTGAATAGCGAAAGGAAACAAGGGCACCGTAGAATGTTGTGTATTGCGCCTAAAGTGTGACGAACTAAAAGTCTGAGATGGTTGTTGGCAAGTTGTAGTTACGTGATAGCAGTACAAAGAGTCAGAGCTGCTGTTTGCAAAAATAATTCTATAAAAAATGTTGTTTATTTAATATTTTCCTTTCAAATAGAAAGAAATTACTAAACTCATGATAATAAACTCCTTCATATTTGAGAGGGAAACGATTTTATGTTTTACCGCTGTTTGCTTCTACATGTTAAGGAAAATAAGAAATATGTAATCTCTTTAAATTCACTCGCACGTTACTATGCAAGTTGATAATAAGTGTTATGCATGATAAAGTTGAGATCAAATAGATATATTATTATATTTGCTCTTTTCTCTCGTTACAGGTAAATTTATGCTGCTTATAACAGTCCAATTTCAAGGTGTAGTCATCAAAACTACAGATAATATATGGAAATTCAAGTGAGTATCACGTAAAATAAGTTGAATATTCTAACCCAGGAGTGGTTACCACAAATGCTTCTTTTGAAATTAATTAGGAAGCTTTGAATACGATGAGACTTAGGACTGGTGGAAATCCACTTTTTATGGTTTTTTGGGGCTGATTGCTACCTATACTGCACCACCGGAGGGGTGTTATCATTTCCTGCATAGTAAATTTGTTAATCATGGCGTGATCTACGGAATGAGCAACAAGGTATCATGAGGAATAGAGTGACACATGTAAGCATTGTACCAATGATTTACAAACATTATTTTGCCCTACAGAGGATAAAAGTTTTATTTTAAAGGTTCCCTCGTTTAAGTATTTTGCAACTAAGCGTCAGGCATGAGACAGGCATTTAATATTTATTTATTTCAGTAATTCCCAATGAGAATAATAATGTAAAATATAAGAATCTTGAAGTTTATCTAAGAATGTCTGGGATGTAATTACTTTTATCTCTTCAATAAGCTCTTCAGGTTAATTAAACATTTATACAGTTTAAAAAATAGCAATAATTTTTACATGAAACTTTGAAATTTACACTCATAAAACAATGCACAACGTTTCAAGTGAAGTGAATTTTAATAATTCATATGGTCCATTTGCAAAGGAAGCAATACATAAGACACGATTCTGCCACGAGAGTCATAGAGTGAACTTTCATCGGTAGTCAACGTAATGGAACTCGTTTTTCTCATCATATTTCCAATGAAATTCTTGAAGTACTAAGGGTAATGCATGCAGCATAAACTTCATTTTTACGTCCTCAGTTTACATCTACATATTCTTTGCATGCGGAGACGTTAATTCAGAATCCAGAGGAAATGCGAAAACGTTCGTTTTAGAGCCCGTAATGAAGTCCATTGTCCGACGTCTCTTTCCACTCCCCCCACCCGCTCACGCCACCCACCTGCGTCGTGATTGCAATCGCCGACGCTCTTTTGTCTCGCCTCACCCCCCGCGGAGCACGCGTCGCTTTTGCGGTGGCTCGTTCATTCTCCAAGATTATCACCACGCCACGCAATGCGTGCCTATGCCTCAGCTCACGGTCCGTACGCTCGTCCCAAAACAAAACCAGCTGGGGGAGGTTCAGTCGTGATGAAATCTACGTCAAGGTGTACTTATCTTATATAGGCGAACTCAGGAAAAGACGCCATGAACTTTACGCAATTGCACATGCCACACGACCTTGAGAGGGAAGGTAAGAGTAAGATTCAGGCAAACCTTGCAAGCCGGCCATTAATGTAACAAGTATATACCCTGCAAGTCACCTAAAGGGAGTTTGTCAGGGCGTAAATACTGTCCAAAACATGCACCATTCTAAATGTATCATCATCAGTTTTAGGAACAAGGGATTTGTACGGAAAATGCTAAAGCAAGCATGGATGAATATACACGCATTTGGATAGTAAGGCAAACGATAAGAATTTTCTTGTCATTTAACTGATTTGCAGACCCCTATACCTTCAATAAAGGATGCATGAAAGGACTACAGCGTCCCTTACCATTGAATAATGAGTTTATATTTTGTAGCTTATACAAACTAGCTATAAGAGTGTTTGATATTCGTTCCGGCATCGCAACCTGGTCTAGACTGTTCTATAAAATACTTATTGCTCCAGATTGTAAGGGCTAACGTTAGTAGCTAGTAACTTCCTCGATTTATTTTTCACTGAAAAAGTCCATATAATTTTATAACGATATAAGCCTCTTAGTCAGTAAAATTCCTTCCATGTCAACACAAGTTCAAAAACGAAAGCATGTAAAAATTGAGTGTGGTAAATTCGCGGCAGTCAATAATTTCTATCAAGGTTGAAACTCTAAGCTCAGTAATCAGGAGCAACACATGCGGGCATTTCCATGATTTCTTTAAGTCTCGCTGATCACAAAATTCGTGCCTAAGCACCCAATTTGAGGTTGGTTAGTTGAGCACACAACCAACAAATAAGTCCATTCTCGCTCTTTTTCTTATGAGGGTAGGCTGATAACAGAAGAATTTTTATGGCATAATGGAAGGTTGGAGAGCAACCCGACACAGGCATTAGCCTACTTCAAAACAAAAGGTGCCAAGGAGTCCAGAGTTTCGACTCCCATTCGACGAACGTGGTACAAAACCTTGAAGTGTCCTCGTCATAGCACCAATTAAGGATTGCGGTGCCACCACCGGCATTCTATCCAAGGGCCTCAGGATGAGAAGTTAGAAGTCTCCATCCGCTGCCATATCATCCCGATCCTGAGTACAGTCAAGTTAATGGTCCCATTCACAGCACATTATGTACTTGTCAACGGGTCCCCGGGATCCACACATTAATATATGCGACATTAAGACCAATATGGTAACAGTTTTCCGGTATAGAGCCACATTCGGTAAATACGAATAATAATAATACATTCTAATCTTTAAAAATTAGTTTTAAAAATTACATTCGGCCAGCAATTTTTTTGTTCTTGGACAACCGTTAGACGCAACTTCTATACTACCGTAGTTAACGACGCCGATCTTATATATATGTACATGGTGTGTGTGGACTGGAGGGTATCTCCCTCCCGCGGGACTTGGGTGCGGTGGTCGGGTTGGAAACGGGGGTGGGCACGTCACACTCGGCCTCCGAAATGAATGGGTGGGAAGGCTTGGGGAGGAGATTAGCGGGGCATTAGGGTGCTGGGGATAAGGGCTGGGGGAGGGGGCGTGTAGGTTTTAGGAAAGAGAGGAAGAGATGGGGGAAGGGGAAGTTGGAAGGTCCAGAAGAAGGGAAAGGGGGAAGGGGTAGAGAAGGATTTGGGAGAGGAGGCGGTATAGACCCGGAATCAATAAAGGGTCGAACCGGAATCGGAGTCCTCTCCGGCAGCTACCGGAGGGTTGCGGGGGAGGGTGGTGGGGGAGGGGTCACCAAAGGAACGGGACACCCTTTCTCCCCCTTCTTATCCCCCCCGCCTCCCCCTGGCGACTGGGAAATCACGGAAAGTCCATGGGGCCAATTTACGGGCGGCTGACCCCGCCGAGCGCTAACTAGATAAAGTAAAACCGCGCGCCGGCCTTTCCCTGCACACTTCGTGGTGTCCCATTGACGTTCGTCACGTGATGCCATCTTTAGCGCCAGCTCGGCTTGTGGCGTCGGAATCAGGGTTTAATTTGTTTCGGGGCTTTGTTCAAAGGGAAGAGAAGAATAAACTTGATTGATAAACACGAAGTGATTAAGACATGTCCATCACATTGTTCCTTTTCGGCATCGGCTATAAAACGCCGCATAATCGTTGCTGCTGAGTGTTTGGAACGGGTGGTTTCAGAAGTTTCATCCACACTGCCTAATATTCATCCTTATTTAGGTTTAGTGTTTTAAACATGTGTGCAAACAATGTGTAGTAAATATTTTCAATATTTTTTTCTGATACCGGGCCAAAAAAAAATTGAGAAAGTTTAGAGAAGAAAGAAAATGGGCAATCTTATATTTTTATCAAAAGTTAAAATAGCCTCTCTTTTGTTTGGAGTCGGATGGTATTTGATCTATTGAAATGGTTCCGAAGTCGAATAACGCCAATATTTATTGTAAAAAAGTTAATCAAATTAGAAATTTTTGTATGAAAGGGAATGCTTCAGCATATAACGGCCTAAATTTTTCAGGGAATCCATTTTATTTCCCACTCACCTAATTTTGTTGGAGAGTTCTCAATATGAAGTAGTATAGCAATATCAACACAATCCGGCCCTAGGTTTTCTCGTGAGTGATATAAAAGCTATAAAAAGTGTCCATTCAAAATAGTCCATGCAACACAATAGTAATATTACATATTTTGTATGTAATTAATATGGAAATTGTTAACATAATTGTTCTCTGAATCAGGTTAATAAATAAATCAATACGCTGAAAATAGGTAAGCGTTGGCAGTAAAATCATCAAAATCTAAACAACTACAACGAAGAAAATAAAACCTGTGATATGATTCACGTCTTTAAAGTTCATCACATGAATGTAAAATGGATAAAATGTTACAAAATTATTGCGTGTTTTTTCATTATTTCTTGAACTTTCTCTCAAATGAAGGACGTGAATGGAATGTTCAAGGTTCTATGAAAAGATTCTGTACTAAAAAGTATTAGAAATACATATTTTCTGCATTTATGGATTTCATCATTTGATAAGTGTTGATGTTGAAATAAATATTCATAAGGCTCCATCATGAAAATGATGATGACACCTTGCGTCGTAAATTTCAGTTTTTAACGCAGTGACTGAAGTGAGAATATGTCATAACTTGGGTATACGTGTGCCAACAAGTTTAAAGAACACCATTCACAGTCAACGGTAGGTGAATAATTTTTGGTGTAACCTGGGTTTTTCTGACAAATTACCATTAAATGAGACGATGTATAAAATAATATGGAGTGTGGGAATATAAAAGTTCGTACATCTTTTTCCTGCTCTAAACATAATCTGATTTTTTTGACGTAAGGCCTTCTCAATAACTGCAAATATAAACATGAAATCATGCAATAATCCTTGCAATTCGAATCCTTGGAGAATACACGGAGGCTATTGTGTGTTATAATTCTATTTTCACTTCGATATAATTTCATTTATTTTCATTGTAATCTTTTATAATCTTTAATAATTAGAATTAGTGTACTTTTCCATAATTTCTTCTTATTTAATTATATCAACACTTAATGATCTATTTTTTTCGTGACCAGGTTCAAAGGTTTTCTTTCATTATTTAACTTTATGCGAGGTAATGCATACTTCCTTTTCTATTAGTGGTTTTTTTAGATAAGATACATTGCATCGTAGCTCAAAAATATAATCTGTAATTCCTCGTAAAGAATATGATCTTATGTAACTTTTTATTCGGTGATCCTCATGATTTTTAGATTCGAATATTCAACTTTCCGCGAATTTTCACCGACTAATTTCTTGATTTTAATTAGCAGATTTGTTTATTCTAAAAGATTAGCAATATATTATTGCTTAACGCTCCATCAAATTTTAGAAGAATAATGACAAAATACTCTTGTAATCTCTAGTAATACAGTAGAAATAATGGCCTAGTTAAGGGTAATTTGGGACGTAGTCATTATCGGGCACACACTTCAACGTGTTTCAGCCGCTCTCTTCACACACTATGCATTGTCCACTCTTAGTACTCCACCTCTCCTCCAATCCCTGTCCTAAGACCGATTCAAGTACCCTATCGTATTTTTTCATTCCACCGTAGTCCTTACTCCCCCCGAGTCCTCTTAGCCACTACCACGAGCCAGAGAGAGGTACTCAAGAGGACTAAGCTCTGCGTTGAAAGAGAGAGAGAGACCGAGAGAGACTTATAGAGAGAGAGAGAAACGACAAAGCTTCCTCATTCTTGGAATCGTCCACCCCCCCGCCCTCGCTCAACCCTCCCCACATTGCCACCCAAACTTCCTCCCGTCCACTCTCACCCCCTCCCACCCCCTCGGGCGCTCGTATCTCCGAGTAAGGTAAAAATACGCTCGTTGTCGCGGTGAAAAAAATTCGAGTAATCTGCAAAGTGATGCGAGAGAGGGGTTGAGGGTGAGACGGGAAGGGTGAGAAGAGGCACACTTCCTTCACACGGGAGTAAAGGGTGGTGGGGGGAGGTTTGAAGGGGTGGTGTGTGCTCAGGCAGGAGTAGAAAGTGGTGGGAGGGGAGGGTAAGGAAAGGGTATCTTAGGAGGGGATGATGGGTAGGAGGAGGGGGAAAACAAACCTTGTACCCCGGCCATCGCTCCAGGCATTCACATGCATACAGACACACCCACACAAGCAGATAGACCCCCTTTATTCTTTCTTCAAACCCCCCTTTCCCCGCTGTCCCCCTCAACCGACTCTTCCCGCATCCTCTACGTCTTTGTCTTTTGCTCCATCTGCGTTAAAAGTTCCGACTGCCTCCCCGCCCCGCTCGGCCTCTCCTCCCCGAACGCCCGCCAGCCGCACTCTCTTCCCTCCCCCGAAGCAGTACCTATCTACTTAGTCCCCGTAATAATTCCATCCCTTGCCCCATCTTTTCTGCTCATATAAACCCCCTTCTTCTCATATCCATCTCTCTCCGTCTCAGTCGTCTCCTTCATTCCGCCTTTCCTTGTCTCTTCTCACCCCTTTCTCAACCTCGCTCCAGGACTCGAAAGCACTATTTTTAACTTATAACTCTACGTTCCTTCGTGAAAACCCTTCTCGGTTTGTATTAGTCTCTCCCCTTGTCTCTTTTATTCCGCATACATCACCTATCTATACTATCTCACTCTCAACGTAGCTCTCTGAACTATATTTAACTAGTTTCACTACGTATTAATCATTCGTCCTTATCGTCAGCTCTAGTTTCCATGTTTCTTGGATGGTTCAATGCTTTAGGGTTCTAATTTTTCTCCAGTAAAGTCCTCCCCATATTTCTCGTCTTCCCTTCCTATCTTTTCATCTCCCGATCTGCCTCTACCTCGATTCGTCAGCATCTTGCGTTTCAGAGCCCTACATTCCTCGAGGTAAGATTTTCATCAACTATGGGTCTCAATCCCCTTTCATGCATTGCACTTGTTATTTTTGAATTATATTTCATTCTCTTTCCACGAGAATGTAAATAGCATGCATCCAGTTTAAATTTAATAAGAGGATTACATTTTGTGTGAGAAAACATTATCCCCCCAGCCTAAGTAAAATTCTCAAGATTGGGGCTTTGTTTCCAGCCGTAGGCAAGAGATATTTAAAGACGATAATTAAAGTAGAAGCATTTTCTTTTCCTTTTTACTGCAGCCTAGAAATCTTTGGGGATAAAAACCCAAATTATAGGTTTATGAAGATGATTCCGTTTTTCGTGAACATCTTGTATCCATCTTGTCCATTCGCATGCTCCGTTTGATGCATGTTCATACTTTAACATCCTGCATATCATCATTGACATATTATTTTCTTCGCTTGGTGCTTATATTTTGTTCTTGTAGTTGATAAATCTAAAGTGTTATTTTCAGCTCAGAAATCTAATGCAGAAATGTAATTGAAACGGCGATTTTGAAATCAAGAAAAGAAATTCAAGAGCTACCCTGGTTTGGATATCGAAAGTGGCCATTATTTGGTCATGTTGAAATGCCAGCTTAAGTTTAAAAACTGTAGAGATCAACGAAGGATAGCTGGCTTGTTGAAAGTCTAAGGGAACGAGAACACCAATTAGCCTACCAAAGTACCCTAGACCAAGCTGTAGAGGATGGAAACTTTTCAGAATCAATCGAAGGGAGATGGCAAGAGATCAAGAAAGCAATTATTTATGCAACCGAAGAGAAGGTAGGGAGGAGCAAAACTGAGAATCGGAAGCCATTAATTAAACATGAGTTCTTGGACGTAATAGATGAAAGAAGAAAGTACATAATCTCGAAAACAGGCGAAGGAGAGCAGCTGTATATTTTTTAAGGTGAAATGCAGCTTACGCACGTATGGTGAGAAAAGTTGCTCGTCACCATGCTGTGTCGGACTCCTACTTTTCAGTAGACTTCCAACGTAAACACCTCTCTAAATCCTGCGGACTCTAGCCTGAAACCCTTTTTCACATTAATTCAGGCTAGGTCTTTTTTTGACAGAGTGGCTTCCTCCTAATATAATTTTCCTATCTTTGGTTGAGCTCTTGTTTCTTTTCGCTCAAGATGAATTCAATATATTGTGTTACCAAGCTCCAATTGTCAATTCTGCTCAGCATTGCCTCTATGATGGAGTCAGGATACATCAAGCCAAACTTTAACTCTAGGGATCTCCTTTTTCAGCCCACCGATCGCAGTCAAAGAGGGTGACCCACGTTCTCCTCAATCCATTGGCAATAAGTACAGGTTTGGGACTCAGGTCTTCTTAATCCTGTACGGATATGATCGGAATCACCCATGGTCCGTCAAAAGTTGCGTTAAGTAACATCCGACTTCTCCATGTGGTATCTCTCTACCCACAACTTCACATCTTTGATGAGTCTAGCGGTTCATCGTCCCCTCGTTTGTCTCTCCCAAGAAGCTTACCAGTTTTCTTGTGTAAGAACTCGTTCTTCTCATTTGACTTTGTACCTCGTTCTGATGTCTCCCCTCCTCTTGTGGATGACCTGTCATTCCTTCACCAGCAGGACGATGGGGATCACCGCAGCCATAACCAAGATGGTCGGTTGAATGAACCAAGCGTCCCTCAGTGCGATCACTCGCTGCACCTGTGCGAGACACTTCCAACAACTCTCCTTACAGAGAGCCTGAGCCCAAAATTCTGCTCCATGAATGAAAGCGGATTGAACGGACGACGTTAGAAGACACGATTTACCATGAGTCTTCTCAACGCTGCGACGCCCTTTGCTGCCTTAACTACTGTGCGTCTTATTATTTCACCGAAAGTCATATTTTGTCAACATAGATCCCAAGGTACCGAGATGCTGGCTTAATATCAACTAACACATCTCCAGCCTGCATGGATAGGATGGTATTATTCCTCTTCTTTGTCAGAACTACAATCTCTGATTTGTTAAGGGCTAGTTATAACCCATGATGCCCTTTCATCCAGTTATTTACCCCGCTCATCACCTGATTAAGTATTGATTGAGCTTGTTCCATGTTTCAAGCTGCAATCAGAGCAGCAATGTCGTCTGCATAGCCTACCGAGTGTTTTGCGTCGGGCATCTTGGTACTTAGAATATTGTTGCAGGTTACATTCCACAGGTCTGGTCTCAGGACTGACCCCAGGACCGCTCTAGCCGTGATTGCTTTCTGTCTTTGTCCTTTAGTGGTTTTGTAGAGTAGCGTTTAGCCCTTGAGAATATAATAAAATGTCGTATAAAATGAGAATAAATGCGATCGGACGTAAAGCAAGAAAGGCCACGGAAGAATTTATGAAAGACTTATGCAAAGAGCGATAGAATTGAAATATCTTGCAGGGAAATGTTGATACTGCTTACATAACTGTAAGACGTTACTTTCAAGAGCACTTAATCGAAGATATATGTATGAAGTCTGTATGAAGAAAATTAAATTCTTATTGAAAGTGAGGACAAAGCGAAGGGATGGGGAGAGAACCTGGAAGAACTCTACAGTGGCAAAACACTGAAAAGCAGGATACTTGAGGACGAAGGCACTATGGATAAAAATTAAAATGGTTACTCCATATTAATATCAGAATTTGATGCTGTAGTAAAGGATTGGAGAGAGAGAAAGGCGTCAGGAGTTAATTAAATTTCTTATGAGTTACTAAAGTATGTAGTTGAGAGGACCCTGAATAAGTTATACAGATTCTATGTGACATTTACTCAAGTGGCAAATGCCAACAGACTTTAAAAAGAATATAATCATTCCTATGTCTAAGACGAAAGGAGCCTAGAGATACGAAGACTTCAGAACAATTAGCTTGATAGCATATCCATTGAAAACTCTGACCAGAATTATTTAAAGGAGAATGGAAGAGAAGATGGAAGAAATCCTGGACGAAGACCAATTTAGATTTAGAAAAAGTAGTGGAATGATAGAAGCTATTTTAGCCCTCAGGCTTATCATAGAGAAGGGGAGTGAAAAGGACTAGACTTAGATTTGACTAGGTGGATTGGAACTGAATTTAAATGTGACGGAAATGAAGAGGAAGCAGAAATCAGAAACAAAGCTTAACAAAACAGGGTAATGTATACGATATTGGAAGGAGAAATAAATGGGAAGAATTATATAGGAAGGCTAAGAATGAAATACACTAAGCAAATCTTGAAGGATGTCAAAGTAAATAATGATGCAAGAATGAAGCAGATGGCAGAGATGAGAGTGGAATGGAGAGCTGCTGCAAACCAATCTTCGGATTTATGGCTACTAATTATGATGATGATTATTTTAAACCATGATTACAATGTTATTTAATGATAAGATGCATTGGTATATGGCATATACAATATTTTAAATTATTAATTTTCAAATGTCTTTTTTGATTCTATTACAACTATTTGAAAACATTTAAACTTATGGGTATTTTTTTCTTCAACAGAAGAAGACTTAGTTTCCATCTGTTAAACTGTTTCTCCGAGGCATCTCAAACTGGGAGAGGCGTTGGTATTAGGGTTGAAATATGTCTGAAAAGCTCAACTTCCTAATTAACTCTCAGCTTTAATTAAAACACCTCTATCGTATTTTGTTGGACTCCATATGAGCCTCAGGCGAGAGATTTTCGGACGCCGACAGATTATTCCTCGTAAATTTATTTTCTGGAGATTTAAGTTCAGCAGCCTGCGCTTAAAACATTTCCGGCAAAGAAATGATATATTGACTTCATTAACTTCTTCTTTATGAAAAAGAAGAAGTAGTTGGTAAATATATTGTATCCGAATTTCCTCAAATGTTCTTGTCTATGAATTTTAGTTGTAGGTAGTAAATTTAATACATACTTTCTTTGAAATTAGGGAACACTTATACG
The DNA here is from genome assembly GCA_963573305.1 of Pyrrhosoma nymphula. Classification (NCBI taxonomy): domain Eukaryota; kingdom Metazoa; phylum Arthropoda; class Insecta; order Odonata; family Coenagrionidae; genus Pyrrhosoma; species Pyrrhosoma nymphula. The sequence goes on from OY754328.1 coordinate 150,395,305, forward strand.
CCATTTTACTTGTTGTAGTGCGGGAATGCTATTGAAAAACGCTCCCTGAAAATCAATGTGCAAAATTCTCTGTTTTGATGAAATTTGGTTATATGTTCTATCCTCAATCCCTGTCCGCATTAATTGCGTTCCATCCTTCCAGTTCAGTTGAGCCCTTATTACTCCTGTGTTCCAGTCTCTTGCTTTCAATTATTTTTTTGCATTCTAAGCCACAATGTCCTCCCACGGTTCTCTCTCTCTCCGGAGCTTCATCTTCATCTCCGCTATCTTCTCAAACCTCTCCCCTCCCCAAACCCCTCCCCCTTCCATCCTCATTACTCTCTCAGGAGGCTGCGTCTCTCGTCAAGACCCATCCGGGACCGGCTCCTCCTTCCTTCGCAGCATTCGCTCATTTCTCCCAACAGCCATTCCCCCGAGATCAAATCCAGTCCTAAGGCGCTGCCGACTCCTCCGCCCTGCTAATCTCATCGGCGTTATCTTCGCGACTAATCTACTTAGACAAGAAGTGGCTAACTTCGGGTGTGGACGCTTTAGTCCTTTCTCTGCCGAATAATCTCGCTAGACCTCCATTAAATCCCCTAATATTGGACGGAAAGATATCATTTACTTACTAATGACAGTTCCAAAACGAATAGAACGCCACACCTAGGAAAAAAGCATTTGGAACTTTGTAAATCGAATAAAATATACAGGTCCCAACCTGAGGCATCTAATATGATAAGTATTTCATCATGTACTAATTACGCAGGTGCTTCTTAGTTTCATGCTTTCTGGAAGTTCTCCTTTAAAATATTAGGTGGTAATAAAGATCAATGGTTGGGCATTGCCTTTCTTAAAGCTCCAAATTCATTTAAAATCATATCTAACAAACATGATAAACTCTAAATATTTGTGTCAAAAGTGTCAAATGAAGAGTGGCATAAAAGAATTTAAGGTTTAATGCCGAAATGAATATACCATAAAATCAACCCAGGTAACAAATGGCAGCATTTTCACAGCAGAAAGCAAGTAAACTCTATGGTAATCTCAATCGTCTCAGGCTCAACTTTGTGGGAGTTCATTTTATAAATGAAAAGGAAACCGTTGTCTTATTCCACCAATTTATTTTCCGGTACTATTAGTTTCGATGCAGCGGCGTCATCTAAGGTACCTGAAGATAACGCCGCTGCGTCGAAACTGGTAGTACCTGAAAATAAATTGGTGGAATAAGACAAAGGTTTCCTTTTCATTTATAAAACACTATAGTACTTCGTGGTTTGTATACGGTTTTTCCTGCGAATGTGAAGTATAATATTCCTTGAAATATTATGTAAAGAAAGAATCTGATATTAGAGTGCCTTTATGAGATATAATAAATGACTGGGGCAAACACAGAAGCGTTATGAGTCCAAAAGGTAACTTATATAGGTTATCATCATTTGATCTGTTTAAATTTCTAATATTATGTCTACGCTATCTACTCCCAGTGACCGCATATAAAAGAATGCTTTTTGAAGGTTGGGTGTTTTGCTATTCCCTGAATGTTCATTGAACTTTGATGAATGCCCAGTGGCACCTCATATCCCGGAGCTCTCACACAACCTGGACAGCCGTGACAAGGAAACCTCAGTTATACGTGAATCCGAAACAGAGTTGGTATTTTTAATTTTCTCGGAACTTTCCATCTGGAAATTTTTTTTCCATTTTTTTGATCTCGCTGCGAACTTCATTTCCCGGTTACCAGTTTTTATTTTCGCACGAGACCTTGCGTCCCGTGATTAAGGGGGCATTCCGCTCTTCGGCGTGGAATGCGAACGTTCTCGCTCCGCTCACCATAATCCCACTGCTGGAAATGGGAATCGTCAGACACGAATGATCACGAATATCACGGGATGACGCCCCGAAAAGAATACAGAGGAGGAGAACATAAGAGGAAAGGGTGCAGGAGGCTGGAGCGAGATCGGTTGGCCGGAATGTTGAAAAAAAGAGCGGAGACGGGAAAGAGACAGGCGAACAAATAGCAGTGCGTGCCATGAGTGGTGAGGGGTGGGTGGAGGTAGGTGGAGGAAGAGTTAGCATTCGTACCACCAGGTAGGTATTCCACCGTAAAACGTGAGGGGGGGGGGAATAAAATTGAAATTCAAAACGCCGTCCTCTCCCTCTCTTATAGTCTTTGGCGAGGTGAGGGGGTTGGGAGGGAAAGGGTGCCGGTGGGTGGAAGCGGTGGAAGGGGGAGCTGCGGAACGGGCGACGGTGTTGTACTCGTCCGTGTGTTGTCCCAAAAACACTAATTAGCAAGGAATGAGTGGGCCCCTAAGCAATTCCGTCACTTCTTCCGCCTCTCCCCTTCTCTCGCACCCCCCTCCCTCCCCATTCCTCACCTCCCCTTCCCTCCCCCTCCCGCCTCACCCCCTCATTACCAACCACTCAGCCGTCCTGGCCCTTGAGCCCTCCTTGTCTCCCGTCCCTTCCATCCTCCGCGCCCTCCCGTCCTGCGCATCCTCCCCCTTCTCTCCTCTCTCACGGCAAAGGTGACTCCTCTCCACGTCACGTCATGCATGGATCACCTAAGGCAGTGGTTTCCAACCTTTTTTATGCCCCACATCCCTAAAAAGTTTTACATGTTCTCCCTCCCCTGAAATACCCCTCGCATACCTTAAAGTAATTTATTTAAGAATAAAAGTGAAGGTAATAAAAACTTAATTGTTTTATCCAATTTTCAATTATATATTAACAAAAAAGTAATATATGGACAAAAAAATATTACAACAAATGAAAAGTTGCATAACGCTCCAAAAAAGGTACCCTTAACATAAACAAAAAAACTCAAATCCTAATTTGCTCCCGTTGAGGGTGCGAGCTCCCCAGGTTTGGAAACTCTGATCTAAGGTGTATCCTCCCACAGGTCCATTTTTAGCGTGGATAAGTCTATAAATACAGTCTTACAATTGGGTACCAGTACGTGAACGGCGATGTAACTTTTGAAATGGTCCATTTTGGGGCTATAATTTCATAAAAATAATAATATATTTCAACAGAATAGAGATAAACGTGGGTGTTAATCGATCTTATACACGTCGATCTGAAGATGGCATAGCACACGCGCCAAGAGCGAGTAAGATCCCATGGCGAATAGTATAGGGTGCGGGCAAAATTTTCCACGCAGTATCTCTTGAGTAAAGCCAAAATCTGATTTTTTATTTCACTTGTTGGTGATAAATGAAAAATAAAGACTGAAAATTCAGTTAAAATTTCAGATGATGGCCAATACTCACCGAAATGCCTGTTAGAAAATATAAGAAAACTCATCTCAGCGTTGAAATCGTCCACACAAGCATCGATCCGAACCACTATGTCCGCGGTAGGTAGGTTGAGACGAATGTTGGAGCATGAGGTTATGGATAGGGCGCACGCCACAATGAACAACCGCTTATTATTACCCTCTTGCGCACAAGTATTCACGTATAACCCGCATCCCTGACACAGCCAAAACAGATTTATTTTCAATTTTCTTACATACAGAACTGTAGGTAGGTACCTATAACAGTAGGTCCCCTTACTCATATTTCTCTGCGTATCTTTTATCGATCCTCAATCAATATGATTAAATACATTTCCGGGTTTCTTTCCCGTTAACTCACCCTTCATTAACGGTTAGTCTCATTCCCCATATTTCTTTCCGTATCTTTTATCGATCCTCAATCAGTATGATTAAATGTGTTTCTATTAAAGTCGCCTTCGTTATCATCAAAAGTAATTTAATCCTAATACGGTTTTATATCAGCTCTGCAATTTTCCCAATACTATGCCAGCAGGTGCTGCACTTTCTTTTAGCTTATTCTTTCTATATCACTTGTATTACCAAAGTATTGTCACTAGGTTTTCCTTGTGAAACTCCCCCATTATTACACATTCAGGTCGTTCCTGAAAAAGTCATTCAAATGTATTAGGAAGTGTACAAACGCATTGTATCAAATATATTCTTAAATTGTCATGGACACTAAAAAGTCTCTTTGTTGGATATTGTTTTTTAAGTAGCATTTTATATTGAAAAGGGTGCAGGATGAATCAATAAAGTAATTCCCATTGTATATTACGTTGCGTTTAGTGGGTTCGATATGAGACAAATTGGTTCGCTAGTAATTTTATCATGATTTAAACACAGTACCTACACAGTAGAATAAAAATTATCTTTTTTTGTGATAAGTGCTTCAAGGTATGTGCTCCAATATCTCTCTAATTGACCCCAACTCCTGTGATGTTAAGTACTACTTCCCTTCATGTTACATGCTCGTAGATGCTATATACCTCATGTGTTAAGGCTCTCATTAATTCGAAAATTTATATGCACTTCCAGTTCCTCTAGTCAGGATGTAGGTTAGTAATTCAAATTTATTTCACTATTGCTTCTCTATTTAACGGTGAACAAGGGGATTTAAATCCTTAACATGTCAGCCCTTTCCAATTTCATTTTATCTCTGAGAAAATAACATGCTCTCGTGTGGATGGCATACATGAATTATATCTTCACGGTCATGATTTTATCAAGCCTGACATGACTCTTTTAGATTTCAAACAATTCCAGCATGACGTGCGTCGTTACATATTTCATCGTAATAAAGCTGAAAATGAAATGGACAGTTTTCATATTTTCCGCTTCCATCTTTTTCCTGCCATGAGATCAACGGGTTGAATAAATTTATAAATATGAGGGGGTCAAAAAAAATACCACCAATGTTTCTCTGGCCTGTAGCGTATATTCAAAGGGTATCCAAACTGTGTATTCATTTAATTAAAGTTTTATAGGAGCTTCATTCGTAGAAAAACATGAAATTCATTAAAAGTGATCGTCATCAATGAGAAAAGGTTGATAAATTTTACAACATCAGCATACTCCAAGTATTTCTGTTTTCCCGTTTGAGTTTGATGCTGTGCATTCGTTTGGTGGACAAAATGTTTACAATTTGTTCTTACCGTAGTTTCATGCATGACACTTGGTGGAAACTATGTGTAAATTCTGCCCCTACTGCAATTCTACCAGCGTTGAGAACATCTGGAGTACCTACTATCAAAACCCCGAAATTTCATGGGTCTCATCCATTCTGCTTTCTAAGTTAACTCAATAAAATAAGTTTTCCTAGGACATGCAAAATTCATCAACTTCGCTTACACTTGAGTTGATTCCGCCTAAAGCTTCTTATTTTTAAATGGAATTTTCGCGATAATTTAAAAAATAATCTCAAGGTTAGATCTTTTGCCATGAAAATGTTTGTGTAGAGAAAATCACGTTTAAATATCATCACTCTGTAGGGGTGTCCATCTAAGAGTATTTAAATGACTATTAATACCCGCAGCCATGAAACCATGCGCTAATTTTCATGCTCCATGGCCTATCTCCCTCCGTGTCTTTATGTGCTCCTTCTCCCCTACTCTACAGTTCTCTGTTTCCTCTACCTAACTCCTCAATCACACTCTACTTTCACTGAACATTGCCCGAGTTTGCTAAGCTTGCGCATTAATTACTATCCGACTCTCCACCCTCCACTTGGCTCTACGTCTCCACGCCCGGCGTCTGGTCCATTTATATCTCAATTGCCTCTCCTCCCTCCCCGCGCCTCCCGCTCAGTGTTTACACTACTTACCTCTGTGTCTCCTCCGCCACCCACCTCACTTTCCTTTCATCCTCTTTCTTCCTTCATCCTTGTTTTGTTTACTTTCCCCGCCGTCATATTCCCACTCGCCCCTTGCTGGCTTTCACCGGCAAGGTCCCTCCCGCCTCCTTCACTTCCCTCCACTTTCGCCATCCCTCGTCCCTCGCACAATTCTCTCACTCCCTCACCTGTGAGTTCTCACATCCCACTTATCGCTCCGTTCCCCTTAAGCATTGACGACTCACCCCTTTAAAAGTCCCTTTTTACTTTCATTCCACATCCTTGTCGTTTCACCCGTGCGCCCCCTAAGATTTTTGCCCGTCTATCTGTCCCATTCATTTTAAATTTCAACTCAAAGCTTACTCATTAAAAAAGTCGCACTCCTTGTTCTTTTTAAAATTTTCCACCTCTCCTCCGATTATTCTTTTTATTTCCATCTTTCAGTTACAAGTCTCAGAGCTCTCTTCGTCTCTATCTCTCTCTCTTTGCCGTCTGTCCTATCTCTTTTAAATTTATTTTCCTCATTGCAATTTCCCCGTACACTGTCTCTCCTTTCACTCTCTTTCCTCTCCTCCACAAAAACCTCCTGTTTACTCCCTCTTCTCCTGCTTCAAAATCAGACTCATTAAATCGTCGTCCGCGTATGCCCTCCCATCCACCCCCTCTTCACCTCACTCCTCCACATCATCCTCGGCTCTTCCTGCCCCTCCATCCTCGCCTTATTCACCATCGGCCACCCCTCCAACCCTCTCCGCACCCTCTAACCTCCGCGTCGCTTCTCCCTCGGCAACCGTCGACCCTTTAAAAGGTCTCATCCATCGCTCGTTTTCTTTGATATTCTTTCGCCACTGTGAACCGTTCATGACGCGTGTACATATGACTTTGGTAAAGGAAAGTCGGCTGCCGACTTGTGGAGACTTTTTCCTCAGCGAACAGTAGTTTTTTGGGATATTTTACTACTCAGGAGAACTCCTCTGAGACTACCTGTAATTAATTATTTCGTGGAGTAGAGGAAACATGAGATTATCTCCACCTGTGACGGGAGAGTGGGTGAGGATGTGGAAGAATAAATAAATAATATTTTGCATTCGCGTGCGACATTTAAATGCTTGAAAAGTTTCTCATCCAAATTTGGAGAGTCCAGCTTGCTGTCTATAAACTTAGAATATAATTTACCCGGCTGAAAAAGACAATACCTACATGCATGTCATCGTCGTGAATAGAGATGATAAAAAATGGCTCTAATACACGGCATTTTGTCAAGGAACCAAAGTTAAGTGAGTAAAATATTAGGGATGGGGAAAAGGGCTGTATTGCAGATGAGTTTCATCTAAATACAGGATGCTGTATCACACAAATTGGACCACTTATATTTCAGCGAAAAGTACCAGTGCAATAATTCCAGTTGTACAAATATAACGAAATCTAGTTACTAATTTAAATCCAATGTAACACAATGTTAATTACTGATTTCCATCATAAGAGTAGGAACAAGCACAGAAGTTTTCCTAATATACATATACCATTTCAAATCTCATTCCTTTTCTACTTTTTCTAGTACCAGTAGTTTTAAGCACAATTGTAATACATACTATCCTCCTCATTATCGGGTGAAGTAATGACAGCCATACCAGCAGTATTCAAGCTAGAACCATTATCGTTTCTCCATTCGTATTTCTCTGTGTACACATAAGTATGAAACTGCACCTCATTCATAGATATGAATATGGAGCAGCGTGTATCGTAAGTGAATGTGTTTTAAAAAATAATGTAGCTGGTACATTTAGTACATCATTTATATTTCAATTAGATGCATTATTAAAGATTAATGTTTGAGACATGAATTTTTAGACTTTTGTGGTGTGGAATGATATAAAATGTCAATTATATTGATTAATTCCTCTCATGTCAGTGAACCTAACGGAAAAGCGTGGATCCTCTAGTTGCCGCTGTCCTCTGTTCATTCTGCTTTCTGTTAGCGCTATCTTTCATATTCTTTGGTTATTAAAGGAGAACCATTATTTGGAAATGTGAATTTTATGTTACAATTTACAGGCATAGTACAATCCTCTCAAAATAGGGAGTTGTGTGGTGTCTATTTGTGTAACTGACACATTTTCCATTTAGGTCACTGTTCTAAAATGCATGGGAAAATGTGTCAGTTAAATGTAATTTATGTATTTCCCTCTATTGAAAAGGTACATTTTCATCATGTTAACAAAGTAAAACCAGGAAATCCGCTTCTATCCCCATAAACAGGCTGTTGCGTCGCCAGGTAAAAAATAATTTATACGCCTGCTAGGCCCGTTCGGGATGCCATATTGTAATGCATAGCGCCACGGTGGATGTTATTCCTTCACTTCTGTAGAACTAAGGTGTACAATAAGCGGTTCTTGAAAAGATTTTTAAAATATCACTTAGGGGATTTACTTGCTCCTCTACACATGCGGGCTCTTTCCATTACTGGAACTCGTATGTTAGAGTATGAACAGCAAACGTTTACTCTCCTTTACAGAAATGGAGAACCACTAAATATTTGTTCAATAAATAACTTTGATATCTTAATAATTGATGTAGATCAGGTTCATGCAAATTGCTTCTCCACGTTTAAAATCTATCAACATAAAAATGATGTGGGTATGTTTGTATATATGTTACAGTAACTAAAAAACGGCTGAATTGATTACTTTGAAATTTCGCATGCGCGTAATTGAGTGAACTGGGACGAAAATAGGCTATACTAAAATTTCCTCAGAGGCCCTTTGGGGGCCGGTCCCCTAGGTTTTACTTCCGTACTTACGACGGCTTACGTACTTCACCTATTTAACCTTGGCATAGTCCTAAAGCTCCAAAGGGATGGTTGGGCTTCCAATGGGTTCTCCAAATTACTCCTTTTTATTTAGCCTCGGAATGAATGAATTAATGAGCCATTTATCTTGAAATTTTACGCGTAGGTATATCGTACTTATTTCAAAATAAATTTTCGTATATGGTCTCTATTGGTAATGTAAAATAATTTCACTCAGACTCACTCACTCTCGCTCAGGAAAATGCTCGAGATTTATGGCGATCTTCCCCACGCCCCCCTCGCGAAACTGGAGTATATTTTATTAGTTTTACTGCTTTGAATATAAACAATTTCTGCAAAATTAACATGCATCACTAAGCGACCAAACGGGTAATTTCCACTAATTGCAAGTAAAAAGAACTAAGATGAGAAATAGGAAGTCAGATATTCTTCTGTATGAATATAACTACTGCAAAATTGCTTACTTTCATCTCTCCCGTTGAAAATCAACGAGCATTTCTGCTCTTAAATCATTAAAATAGCTTCTAAAACTGAATACTCAAATTAGCAATTCATCTAGGCACTACGTCACTGCATAATTGTTTTTACTCCCTAGGTACTCGCTTGTGCACGCATAGTGGAAAAAACAGAGTCCGTTCCAATTTCCCAGCGTAAACAGCAGCGTTGGATGTATACATTACTCTTAATGCATTCATTGAAATTGTTTATAGTCTTGTGCACACATTTCGCGAGCGTCGCGCATTCCGTTTGTGTTGTGTGAGCGCTGCCCACCCGCATGCTGCCGGCAAACCCTTATGTCTCCCTTATCTGTGCGCTGCGGACGACTCGCCTTCCCCGTGCCCGGCCCTTCTCTTTCCCTTCTCTCTCTCTCTCTCTCCCTGCCCTCCCCCGTCATCCCCCAGTACAGCTTACGCCTACTCCAACCCCCCCTTCCCTCAAAGCCCCCCCAATGCCCCTCCTGCACCCCCAGGAATGTTGTTGTGTACTGCGGCGTCGGCTCGCAAGTGCCCGGGAGAGGTGGACGTGGAGCTTTCTCCGCTCTCCGGCCGTGAGCGAGATATGGGTTGGCGGGAGATAAGCCAGCAGCACCCGCGGACGCTCCCGGTGACTAATGGTGAGGGCGATGGACCTGGCGAGATGCAATCCGCGATATGGCCGCCTTCTCTTTCCCCACCCACTTATTCCGCGCTCTCTCTCCCTCCCTCCTTGCCAGCTGCTCCATTGCCCTCCACGGTTCCTTATTGCTGTGAGCTGGTCATGTGTATATAGTTTTGGTAGAGTGTCTCTTGGTGCCATAGTTACAGAAACAATTATGAAGCAAATATTCCTCCATAAATATTGATTACCTCTGAAGTGCAATTTTTTAAATTAAAGCATGTAAGTCTCCGGAAACCAGAACTTTTTGTTGGGTGTTTTTCTGTTTACTTACTCAACGTCTTTTGAAACTCACCCTGCAAAATGTGGAGCAAGCTTGTTTAAATAATTTTAACGATGAGGTATTCTTTTCATAATTTTACTGTAGGAAATAAATGAACAACGCATTTTTATCCAGAACCCAGAAATTTAAATAAATATCCCAGTCAGTATTTCATCGTAATCTTTGTTAGTTCTATAATTCTAAAAATCGTCTTCGTACTGAAATTTATAAATCATTTCCTCATTTACATTCTATCACTGTATTATTCCTGAAAATCCTGATGTCATCACCACGAATCACAGAATATTATTCTTTGCTCTTATGTGCTTTCGTTCAACTCATACTTCTTGTGATGACACATTTGTGTGCTACAAAGATACCTTTAGTGTCGTCCATTTCATCCCTTTTAGTAAACAATGTCATATTTTAACAAATATAGATTGTGCTCACTCAGTTCATAAGTCAATGCTGCTGTTTGGGTTAAAATGTGGAGGAAAGTACTCATAGGCTGTCAAAAATTAAATAAAAAACTCAATTATTAGTTTCTAGCTCTCAAAACTCCATGCACATTTTTTATTTTTGAATTTTTTGTTAGTGACTCTATCCTGGTAGTAGATTTCAGAATAACAAGTTCATCATTATGTAAAATGCACATATTTCTGTTGATAACTTATTACTTTGCTCGAAAAATATTCATAATCTAAACCGCAATTCTTTCGTTCGTATTTTCCACCCCATAACGATCGAGAATAATGAATATGTATTGAACTTAATTCTAAATTGGAATGCAATTTTTCCCGTTTTCGCAAATATTTGTGATTATTTAACATTTTCTTTAATAAGAGGACATGCTGGCTTTAAGGGTCAGTTACTTGTATTTGATGTGCATCTTTAATTACTATTTGTTATTTCTATCACCACAGTGATTTTTAAACCTGATGTCACATAAGCTGCTCATTAATTTAATCTAAGGTCACAATAGAGATTAATACATTGGCGGGTACGAAATAGCTCTATCCGTTACCTTGATTTTGTGTATCAGCCAGTCCCCAAAGTAGCCAATCTCCTCGTCCCTAAATCCTTCTCCATCTTCACCAAATAACCAAGTTCCATTTTAGCCCGAACGTCTTCGACTCCGGTCTTCGCACGTAGGCGATTGACTCCTATCTCCCGTCAGTAGCGTAGCCAGGGGGAGCAGGGGAGGGCAAATTTCCACCCCGCCCCTGTGTTCTAGCGCCCCTGAGCCTGTGAATGTTTCCATTCTAAAGTCCCAAATACGTGCATGAATCAATGTCGTAACTTAATTATCAACAATAAATTCTACAAGGCCTACAAGTTTGCATCATAGTACATTATGAACAAAATAATACAGTAAAGGAATATAAAAGTATGTAAAAATTTAGTAAACTGTTGAATTTATAAGTCGGCGCCCCCTAAAAAGGTTGCCGGTCCCCCCCCACTCCCCCACCTCCCCGGCGCCCCCTAGACCAAAAACCTGGTCTCCCGTCAATGAACGCTTCTCTTCTCTATCTCTTTCCAACGTATTCCTTCCTGTCCTCCTCGGCGTCCTTCCCTCTCCATCATGTCTCCATTTGCCCGGAGAGTTCTTTCAAAAAGCCTCTCCCTTGCTTCCCACTACCTCTCCCCCACCCTCGTCCCCGTCGTCCGCTCCGCTTCCTTCATTTGTCATTCCCCGCGCCTCCTCTCCCTCGATCCCCCCGCCCCATTTCAATTTCCCGCCATGCACCCACACGTCCCACCCGTCTTCAACCCCTGCCCGCCTATGCCGCGCCTTCCTCCCCGCATCACTTTAACTGTTGCCCTGCCCCCTCTCGCCCCGTATCTTAACCCCTTTACCTCTCCGGGCCCTTTATGGTCCTCACTCCTCCACGTCGGCCCCAATCCGTCCCACTTCACCCCCATGCCACCACATCCCTCTCCCACTTTTTGTCTTCCTTATCACCCCCATTTCTTTTCCCGTCCTCTCTTTCTCTCTGCTTCTCCTCTCCCGCGTCGTACTGTTCTCCCCGTCTCTCTCTCTCTCTCCACACTCTCGTTCTCTTCGTTTGCTTATCCATTCTCTCGCTTCTTCTCGCGTCCTAAGATCAACACATATGTCCCCAACGGCTCCATCCACGTCTCGCAGCCCGTTAAGATCCTGCACTATGGTCTCCCACCTCAACCCCGCCACGTCACACGAAGCTTTGTTTGCTCCTCATTTTTTTCTCTTTTCAAAGGTTCCCGTCGAGGGAGGGTTTTCATCGCCGTACACGCTCTCCTCTCCAGACGCTCGGCTGTTCGCGGCTCGAATGCGATGCCAAAGCTCTTGCTCGATGCATGGAATCCGTGGACAGGAATGCTTACCCTCCTCTGCCGGGTTTCGAGGTGTTCAAAGCTGTTGTTGTGTGCTACGATGCCTCCCAATTAGTGTCCCGCCCCAAGGTCGGCAGTGTTCGGAATAGAAAGTCACTCATTGGCCGTTGATTCCACCAAGACAAGCATGTTATTGTAGTGCTTGCAATTTCAGTTTAGTACCACCAGGAGTTTATTTTTTTGTACATAGAATAAAACCTGTGCATATTCTGATAAAGTACACCAATTGTATCCTAGTTCCTCTTAAGTATTGTTTTCACCGGATTTCACTGCTTAATGAGCTGAGTGTCTTAGTTTTAACTTTGATTTCAATAACTGCCGAGGCGAAATACAACCCATTTTACACACATTAAAGTTAAGGAAGGATTTCGGCATCAATGCATTAACTCATTTCTTATGTTATTTTTGATGACCTTACCGCAGTCTATTCCTCCTATAGTATATTAATGATTAATGCTATTGTGGAATAGATATTATTTTTCATGATTATTGATTACTCGTATTTATTACGTCTTTTAATGAAATTTTTTCCTTCGGAATGGCACTCATTGCTATTTATATAACAAAATAAAAACTACATTTCATCTCAATAAGAAATTTAAAAGCATAAGTTTCATGGATGAAGAGGTGTTCACAATTGACCATTGATATGAAAAAAGTTTAAATTTTAAGTACACCTATCTTTTATCAGAAATAAATGTTTAAAGATATTCTTTTCTAACTCACGGATGCAAAGATGGGCTAATCTGTGAAACAGGTCATTTTGGTGCTGTGTAAAGACGCAATTTTTGGGGTGGTGTCCTTTACATCATATTGTTTGAATGAAAAAAGAAAGTTTCAGGGAATTTACTATTATATTGACTTGTTTTCGAGAAAGGTGGAAAAATTCATTAGCGTCAAGAAAGTAAAAATTATTGACCTGGAAGCAAAAAGCTCTGGTAGTGTTTCCACAAGAGAAAGAGGGAGAAGAGGTCTGTATTGGGAAGTCTCCAATGGAGAACTCACGGAGCGAGGGCATCTCACAAAAAACAAGAGTAAGAGAAAGCTAGCTCGAGGAGATAGATGGAGATAGGGAGATGGAGGGAGATACGGCCGAGTCAAGACGGGAAGAGATGGAGGGAGTGAGGAAGAGACAGGCAGGCGTGGCGTCGCTGGGAAAAGGCACATATCCCGTCGCTGGGAAACCGTGAGCAGATATCCGTAGTGGCGTAGAGTGGAGTCATTTGGGGAAGTCCCTAATTAAACTGAAGGCATAACGATTGGCACGTCACTAGAAGTCTCCGCGTTTCCCCCTCCCAACACACACACATACCTCCCCCTCCTCTCTTGCACCCCTCTCAGAAATCCCCCTGACTTAATCCCGATAAACATCCAACTTGCCCTCGCCTCCGAGCGCCACCACTTCCAACTCCCCGCGCCGTCCCCCTACCCACCAAGACACGCCACCGCAGGGAGTAGGACTTGGATCTTCTCCCACCTCCTCCTCTTCACCCCTCCTCTCCCACCCACTCCGGACCCTTCTCCGCCCCCGTTTTTTCCACCATTTATCCTTTCCCAATCCCCACCCCCTTTCCGTGCCCAACCCAGGTCCACACATCAGTCCCTAATGCATCCACATTCCCCTCCCCCCTCCACATCACCTCTCGGCCTCACGTCTCTCCAAATGTCACTCCATCCTTCTCCCTTCTTCCCTCCCCTCCCCCTACCTCACAAGAGATCCTCACAAATGAATAAAAAAATGTTCATCGGTTCATTTTTTTATGCACACCAGCTTTTTTCCTCATCCCTTCCTGTAACGGAAAAAACTTATGAATTTCTGGAGCATGAGAATTGAGAGGTGAATCATGTCAATGAAATAGAGCAAGAGTGAAAGTTCTCAAAGAAGAGAGGTGAATTGTAGTCGGATGGGTAACAAATTTTAGTGGTATGGACACGCGTGAAATAGTGTAGGTTAGAAATAGTGCAATGTCGGGATGACCAGTTGCATTATCTTAGGTTATGAACTCAGATGCCCATATGAACGTTATAATGCAAGTATTTTGTTGCATCAAATATTTTGCATGCTAGTACTTTCATTAATTCTAAACCATGGATTTGCTTTCAAACAAACTTGATTGTAATATGGAATGGTTAACTGGGCTCCGTGAGATGGTGGAAATAGTGTTTACCATCTACTTTCTGAAGGGAAATAAGAACAAGAGAGTCGGTGCTGGGAAACATAGCAATAAATATGAGGCAAGAGAAATAGCACTGAGACAAGAACCTAAATCTCGAAAATAATTCAGGCAAAGGAGAAGGAAATTCACTGCTTCAGTGGCAGTTTTACTACTTACTTGCTATTAAATATATTTACAATGAAATGTTACAAAAATATGTGAGCTAAATCTATAGCATTTTAATAGTTTGAATCACCTATAATTGAAAATATGTGAAAAACTTACATTCCATCCACTCTCACCACCTTCTGGAGTGAAAATTAATGTGAATAAAAAACTTAGAACTTTTTTCTACACACAAATTAGGAGGTGATTATTTCCAATAAAAATTTCAAATCTGACATAAAAATATAAAATTTGTAGATTTGGATGTGTTATTCAATAGCGTTCAGAGAAAGGCATATTTCATCACTTTAATAGTTAGCGCAATAGTTCTGGTTCTGAGCTGATTATTTCAATGACAAAGTAGCTGGCTGAATGTTAGAGAACCAAAATTTCTGTTAATATTGTAATAATTTTATCGTCATTATTTATCATCCCATATTTTCTTAAAAAATGTAATTTTGAGGCTATTTCAATCGTCTTATACACATGAGAAGGTCCTATGCTTAAGTATGTTTTGCGTCCACAAAGCTGGCAAAGGGAATTAGGTGGACAATGAAGGCTGATTTCAATGGTCGCGGGTTAGAATCACTCCTCAAGTGTAGATGTCAATGTTGTCATAAGATTAATGTCTTCTGCCGTTCTGAGCGATGTAGAGTTAAGAGTCGAAGTTCTGACAACCCATGTTTACTCCTAATACGTATATACAAGATATATCGAAGTCATATCTCATAAGACTCATCAGTTTAGAAAAGTATCGCGAGAAAATATCATTTATCATGAACAGGATGACATGGCATTCCTCAAGGGTTTAGAACTCTGCGGAATGTAGAAATCAACCATTAAGAAAGCAAAAGAGGAAAAATACGATATTTCGTTTCGAGCTGAAGGTGAGGTCTAGGAGGTCATTGATGATTGGAAAATGAACATATGTGGTAAGGGACTAGAAAATTTGAGTGAAAGTAAAATGACTGATATGGATCTGCATGAAAAACGATTTAAATGGATTGGACAGATTTAGAAAAACTGAAAATAAACTTAAATGACCTAAATATTTTATGCAGGAAACAGATAGTAGGGTTAAAATACCACCTAAAGAGTGTCATAATTATAATAGTCGAAAGTCTAAGAGCAATTAGTACAACGAGCAATTTATAATTTTAGTAGAATTTAAAAATTACACTGACTACTCCTCAGTTTGAATAATATTATGTGGATATGGCCTCTGGAATTCATATTATTTTCCTTTGTGATATTTTAACGCTATATGGTGAAATTAAACGAGCATCTTCGTTTAATACATTTAAAGATTTTTCATGGGATCAAACAGCTAAAATTTGTATTTAAAACTTTAAAATCTTTAACTGTTAGATAATATGAATCGTAGAAATTAAATTTCGTATCACTTAAATGAGTTTACATGCGTCTCTTAGTACTACATTTTCTGAAAAAATATCAAACTCCTTGATGACTCATGTTAAGACCTCGTATATAATGATTACAAACCGTTAACTGATCTCTCAATGCCATTGGGAGAAATACACGGCTGATCTCGATACAAATAACCACAAAGTTGAATAAACAGATAAACTACACTTAACTTGTTATGAAAAACTAACATATGCACAAGATATCACGCATTAAAAACCCATTCTCTGCCAAACTCTGGTATCCAATTTATCGTTTTTTGTTAAATTAAGTGTTGAGTATAATATATATATAATATAATTATTTATATATATATATATATATATATATGTATTATTTTTATTATTATAGTATTATATATAAATTATTTATTATTATATAATAATAAATAATTAATATATAATAATTAAATTATTTATTATTATATAATAATAAATAATTTATTATTTATATATAATATATTTATTTATTATATATATATATATATAATAAATAATTTCGTTCAATCATAGGGTGAAAGAAAGAGAATAGGAAACACAAAATTTTGAAGTCCAATGGTGGTGTGAAGATGGTATGATGGCCGATTCACTGTGAAAAAAAATCGACTAGACCGGGAAATGAACCACGGACCTTCCGATGTCGTGCCGTATGCACTGAACCACTAAGCTATCTAGTCTACTTAAGAAACACTGGAATCGGCGGGGGGTTTATATGAAACAAACACCCCCAAGACTAGCCCGTAGAGTTCACCGAGAGATGCGACAGGGCAGTTTCACCCACCGGCAGAGAATGAATTACGTTCACAGAAGAGGAAAGGAAAGCTTGACTCAGGCACACAGACAGTGGTAATGATACAGAAGAGGCGTTTCGGGGCACGCAGAGCCCAAAAAGTAGAAATGAGCCATTCCGGCCATACAACAATTCATTCATTCACTCAAACCGCTCACAGGCGTAAATAATAAATAATTTCGTTCAAACAGAGGGTGAAAGAAAGAGGATAGGAAACACAAAATTTTGAAGTCCAATGGTAGTGTGAAGATGGTATGATGGCCGATTCACAGTAAAAAAAATCATCTAGACCGGGAATTGAACCACGGACCTTCAGATGTCGCGCCGGATGCTCTGAACCACTTAGCTATCTAGTCTACTTAATAATCAATGGATTCGGCGGGGGATTTATATAAAACAAACACCCATATGTATATATACATACATATATTTTTTAGTATATAAAGTAATCGACCGGCAATCCGTCCTTGCCGAGTCAAAATGGAATTCGGCCGAGTTATGTCCTTCGCCGTGAGCTGAAATGAAATAAATGTCTCTTCCGTTTGTGCTGTGGAGTGAGAAAGAGGAGGAGAGAGGAAGGAAATCGTTGCGGTGTCGTCCAGGAGAAGCGAAGATGAGGAGGAAGAGTTTGAAGGAGTAGAAGTGAGTGTGGGGGTAGAGACCACCAATCTTGCTTCCATATCTAGGGGAGGGGGGGGCGTCACCCCTTCCGTCTTGATCCTCGAGAATGGATTCCCGCCGAGGGGGAGAGTGGGTATCGAAGGATGAGAGAGTGGACTTTTTTAAGTGTGGGACACATACACTCCGCACCCGACTCAGACACAGTCGGAGGCGTAAGGGAAACCGTGGCGGTCAGTTTATTTCTCTCCGGATAAAAGCCGAGGAGGCATTACTGCGAGCTGGCAGGGCGAGGAAGAAGCTTCCACGGGAGGTAAAAGGGGCCATCTCTATTGTTTTTTATCGCCCGGCGTCCGAGAGGAAAAAACTCGAGGCGAAGAATTTGTTTCTCGTCTCAAGAATAAAAGTTGGATTGTCTTGCCCTCTCTACTTTCTTTCATTCCTCCATGGGGAAAAAATATAAGAATTGTTGTCGAGCGATTCCGGGCTACGGACGTCATTTGTTCTTATCCTTCGTCGTTTTTCTTTCGGTTACATCATCCGGATTTCATCCAGAATAATAGCTTTCGAAAACCTTGTTCCAACAGATTCGGAGTGGAACGTTAAATAAAAGTCATGTGGTAAAAGAATATTTTGACAAATTTCAACCGCGGCGCATAAAAAAAATTTCAGGACAGTGGATCTTGTCGGTCACGCGATTTCGTGCAATAAAGCTGGTATCGGTTCGATGGCAGCTTCTAAATTACTGGAATCAGAACTAAAAATAGGTCAATAATCTCGTCTCCCCTTTGAAACACGAATGTTTTAATTTAAGGTGAGATGTGAGACGAAGATTTCTAGGACATTTTCGTTTATTCCTTAGTCTTACCCCAAAATTAATCTGCGCGAGACACAGCATAAACCGAGTAGAACGGTCATAATTATTGGAACCTGGTCAACATTCTTATCCACTGTTCGAAAGAAAATATCGGCGTTTGTGTTACTGCCGATTTCAGATCGCTGCAGTATTTTTCGGTAAGTACTTTTTTATGTCCCTTCGGTAGCCTTCCCGTCTCCATCGAACCTGAATTTACAGCCTTTAGGGGTTCACGAAATTGACATTTCCTGGGGATGTCGTAAAATCGAATGGGGGTATCTGAAGATGATGAGAAGGCAAATCGAGATACGTGTTTTTTTCCTATAATTGAGACAGTGGCATTCCTGTTTTGGCCCCTGTTGTGAAAAATTATAATTGAGTGAAAGGCAGCTGGGTTGAATTCAGTTCCGCCATTTGTCATAATTGGGATTGAGATATGTCACTGCGGAATCGTGTGCACCACACAAAAAATGCTGTGATCATATAGAATAAATCGCCATGATCGCACTACCCTTGTTTTCCGTTTTCCATTTGCATTAAATAGCCCAAATTCGTTCTCCATCCTTAAATTATTTGCCACCACAACGTATTGTCGATACTGCATAAAGGACTTGTTATTTTCTCAATCATAATGGGATTCATGAGGTAGTGCGCTATGCGCGTTGTATAGCGCTCATACCTCCTTCTCAAAATTGTTGTATCCATTCGGCATTCTTTCATGCTTGCTTATTTCATGAAGTGGAATTTGATAATTTTAATTCAGTACATATTTCAATTAAACTAATTTTGATAAATATTAGCTCGGTCAATTCGAGGTCAACGGGCTGTAATGAATGAGGTACGTATAGCGAGGGGTACTGACTTCCTACTCTAGCAGGTTTTAAGAATGCCATGAATTTTAATAACAGTATAAGCATCACTTAAACACATCTGGACCCTTTGTGAAATAATTACAAACATATTTTAATATCCCAATGTCATCTCTATATGCATAATAATTTAATATTAAAAAAGGATACGGATGTGGTTAATGGATATTTGAATTTTGTGCTAAACATTTCTATTTATTATGTTACGCACGTCTCTAGGCTTCCTCTTGTCCCACATGTCCCATAACTCAAAAACTTTACTTCACTGATTTTCACGGCAACAGTCCAAGTAATTGAAGTGTGATACATTTATTTGAGAATTCCCTTGAAAATGCTATGATAGTTTATTTTGATGAAGTTTGAACCCATTATGATGACTATCA
The DNA here is from genome assembly GCA_963573305.1 of Pyrrhosoma nymphula. Lineage (NCBI taxonomy): Eukaryota > Metazoa > Arthropoda > Insecta > Odonata > Coenagrionidae > Pyrrhosoma > Pyrrhosoma nymphula. The sequence goes on from OY754328.1 coordinate 150,414,795, forward strand.
TTCAATTAGGGAATTTCACGATTTCATCATAGCCTCATATCATTACAGTCTAGCCATATGGTTCTCTTTGAAAAGAGAGAAATTAGAGTACTTAATTTACAGATGTTTACCAAGACATTTACAGATGTAAAAAGAAATTTATAGATGTTAAACTCGTGAAGTTTACCAAGGCAGTAACTAAATGAATATTTATATTAACCCAACTAGCTTTCTACGTTAAATGGTATGAATAATGTGAAAAATTAATGGTATAATACGCATTAAGGTGCCTTTGCAGTTTGCATGTTTTTCTGCCTATAGTGTTTCAATCATAATACCAGGAGCTTTTTAAGGCCGTTAAAAACTTTAGTTTAAAGGGGCTAATCTTTCACATGCATTCCTCTGGTAAGCTTATTTTCCGAATTGTAATATTTAATAGCTCTTTGAAAGGTTTGCAAAGAAGCAATACATTACTTGTTTTTTATTTCTATTTGTTTTCGATCAGTTTATTTGGCTGGTAATTTTATCTTTTCGGGAAAACATGGGGAGTTATGGCCAACTAGCAAAGTTATCCAAAAATTAAAAAATAACATTTTGATATGCAATTCATTCAACTTGCTATAGGTAAAAATGCTGAATGTGTCGTTCTTAAGTGCAAAAGTTAGTCCAATAGTCAATTTTGAGAATCTTCAGTAAAAATAAATTACCTAATTTATTGCACATTTACTGTAAAGTTTATTTCTTGCTCGAACTTTCATTTATACTGTAAATACTATAAATACACCCCTGAATGGACATTGAACATATTTACGATCAATTTCATTCTAAAATTGAGCACAGTGATTGCTCTGACAATATCCATCGATCTAATAGCTGGATATAACAGTAGATCTAATTGGTCTCCTAAGTAATTTTAATGAGTATAAGTAATCGGATTTATATTGAGTTCTTTTTTCCATTTTGTTTCGTTCTTAATTCTTTCAAACACATTGTATACAGTGCAAAAGTAAATAAGATACCTTGTGCAGTTCTTGGAAACAATAAAGAAGTATCCTTTCATTTTAAAAATACAAGTTTCTTTCATAAGTGGCGAGTGCTAATAAATAATTATATCTCAGAGATTTAAAAATGGCTAAACATGAATCATTCATAATTCCTCGACACAACAAAATATTATTTTTGGCATCTAAGCAAGCAATCAAAAAATTACAAACACCCTCCCTTCATCTTTACATTTCCATTACATACTATATATTTTCATCAGACGCCATCTAATAAATAAATGAATGCCGTCTGTATCGAGCAAAATTAGGAGTCCATGGAACTATCTTACGCAAGACTCATTTTACTTCATATTAACGCACTAAATCATACCCTATAAAGTGAAATGTCCGACCAGGTGGGAATCGAATAAGCGATCTCTCCGCGATTGTTAGGCGAAGACATTACCACGCCTGATGTATTCCTCTCCCATGAAAAAATAAATATTATTTTTACATCATACAAGAAAACGTATCAGGTAAAAAATATTAAGTATACGTCGTCATATTAATTTTAATTAAATAATTAACTTTAATATTGCCAATATGTTTTCTTATTTAAGTATTTATAAATATAATTAATCATGTTATTTTCTTCCTAGATTTTTTCCCTCGGATATATAGCATAGCCACCGAATAATCAAGATATTAATAACATGCAATAAGCTTATTTTGGGTTATTGCAGTACATGTTAATTTCCAATCAGTTCCTGATTTTTCCTTGTTCATATACGAGGGTAGACTTAAAAGTAAGGTCTCCAATTTTTTTTGTCATAGAAAATTACATTTATTTACATTGTTGGATACATCGTTGGAAAGGTCATGGCTTCAGCTATTTTTCGATGTAGTCTGAAGAAACACCTAGGAGGGATGAAGATCGCGACGGACGACGAGGTGCAAGATGAGGTCAACGCCTTCGCAACGCGGACGGTAGCTGGTATGACGACGGTATTCAAAAGTTCATCATGCGGATGAGGAAAATCATCGAGCGCCAGGGTGACTACATCGAAAAATAGCTGAAGCCATGACCTTTCCAACGATGTATCCAACAATGTAAATAAATGTCATTTTCTATGACAAAAAAAATTGTAGACCTTACTTTTAAGTCTGCCCTCGTATATGCCAGCTTTACTCTTAATGCATTCCCTGATACTCTTGTCACAGTTAATGTTATAATCTTTCCTGGCATCGCTCCCTTCTGGTCCCTTCCTCTTTTTCTCCTTGCCCACGTCCCCAAACATTTAAAGGAAAGAATCTCAGTGATTTAGGACGGGGAGGTAAACATGTGTCTACTTCAAATTCCACAAGTTATTCTACGGGAGACCCTCTCGTCTTTCTTCACTCTGCCCTATCTTTCTCTTACCATAATAGTTTTTCCGCTTGTTTATTTATCTCTCTCTCTAAATTCTACTACCACTAACATGCCAATGCATCTAACGTTAGCCTACAAAGAACGACAAATATCAGCGTTGGAGTGGCTTCGCTAAGACGCTTGCTATCGGCAATTGCTTTCCAAATATTGTTTCAGCGGCTGAAAGTTCTGAGAATAGTAAAATGCGTGTCACAAATGTTCGTTTCTGTAAAATAAAGTAGTATAGTTGATTAATCAGCCGATAAAATATGCGGAAGTTATACATTTATGGACTATCAGCAGCAGTAACGATGCAGAAAGATTGTGCTACAAGACGATGTCGTAAAAAGGCTTTTCATTAAAAACAGTTTGGTAATAAAAGACTTCTATGGTAATTACTGAGTTCATTGTCAAGATTATAAATAATCAAAAGCTTTATTTTAACAATTCTAAAATGTTCTCAATAATATCTTCATATTGCTCTTAATATCCAACTGTGTTTACGTCATGATTTTCAGAATAAATATATGATTCAACTACACGAACGAGAGCATAAATATTAGCACTTAATCGAAAAATCTTAGCATTAGAACTTATTTTATACTTCATTAATTTCTAGGTTTGTAATATTTTGGCCTCATAATAAGTTGCTCTGAAATGTATATTTTTAATAAATGATTTACTAAACTACCATCATACCTATACGTGCAGCCATTCCTTAAGAACATTGTCGAGTGAATGAATAATTGTTCTAATCCTTCTGCTCACATTGAAAATAACGACTCCTACTGAGGAGTGTATATAGATGGCCCTTGCCGTAGAACTAACTTTATACCCTACGATGATTGCACTTCCCTACTGATCCAAAAATACACTCTGCTTATAATGTCTCTATAATAAAAGTGCCTATGTTTACAACAATTTCTTTTTAATGAAGACTACTTTCAAGTGATACCAAGTGAATTTAGTGGATATCTAATTATAGAAATTTCACCAAGCAAGCGTGATTATACCTATTATATACGCCTAGGCTACATATGTATATATATATATATATATATACATATGATATATATGCATAGAAATACTTATATATATATATATATATAAGTATTTCTATGCTACAAATGTCATAAGATTATAGGATATATCTATGTTGAGCTAATGCTGTTTAAGTATTGTTTCTTGAAGCTTTTTATCCCATTAGTCTTAAATAATTATTTGTATTTCTTAACTCTACTTGATCAAGTTCATACCACGGTAATAGCTATGTGTATAGTTGAATTAAAAACATTTTAGAAATAGTTAATCTGCTATCAAATTTCAATTATTACTGTGATATAGAGACTGTCAATGCACTATTTATATTCCAATAAATGCAAAATTTCTTCAACGTATACTTTTTCAGACTATATTTTGTAGAATATTATTATATTAAATATAAAATAATGTGAGTCTTATGATATATAATGAATATCTAAAATCATTAAGATCCGTCTTGTTTATTTTATACTGCAAATGTTCATCTTCCACCTGAATTGGAATCTTTCCCGGTCACGATTAGAACTTGAAATCATTGTTGGCATTCCTTCCACTTTTCTTTCTTACAAACGTTTTTCTTTCCATTTCCCAATTCCTGCTACCCTTCCCCTCTTTAATGCGTCCTTGATCCTCGATTTGTTTCAGGCATTCCACGCGATCACATAATCCTGGTCCATATATCCCCCACTCCGCCCTCAATCAATACAAGGCCGTATTTTCCAGCCGAAAGCCTTTCCATCCAAACTTTTAAAATGTTTCCACGATTTATTCCGAGCCTCCTTTTCCACTTCTCAGATAGAAAAGACCGGCAACGATCCAATGAATGCATTCTTCCCGTTTTGTGAGTAATGGAATTGCAAAGTTCTGGAAGAAAATTCATTTTGCGTCAAACTTTGTTAGCCTCTTGTTTTCTGTTTACTGAATTTCATAAATTTTATGGCATATCGTAATATCCATTCTTCCATTAAATGGAATACTTCTTCATTTCTGGCATATTTTACTATCCCAGATTAAAACGCTTCCTTCGAGAATATTTAAGTTTTCATTAAGGCAGATAGTCAATAAAAAATGCAGAATAAATAGTAAATAGCTTTCCAATTATTTTAAGTATGGCGAGTCCTCAAACAGTTTTAACAAAATGTAATTCACTAAGCAGTTTATCAAAGCTATCCTATTCATCACATTACCAGATTTGGAAGCGAGGTTGTACATTCATCCCTCTAGCACTGCTTATCGTTGAAATTGTTCAAAATACCATTTTTCTACTTTTTAAATATTTATTTGTTTTATATATATATCTGAAAAAGAAATATATCTTATTTAATTTGAAATTAAAAAATTAAAACGTGCTGTTTAAAATTTGAAAAAACCAATTAATATTTTTAAAAAACTTGGAGATTTGCCACATCATTATTCACATGGTAACATCAACATTCACCCTCCAATTCAATGATATGATGTTGTTCATATTGCCTTTTCAATTAATGTTTAATTTCCATATACCCGTGTATAATAGGTACTTCTCAATTTGAAGAATGTATTTATTAATACCGATATTCAAATTATATCTTAAAGTGGTAAAAGGAAAAGATGACGATTTCTCTATATTTCTACACTGAGTATGAGGGCCACTATGTTCAATCAAATAGAACTGAATATATCGTTCTCATGGCCTGCTGGGTGTAGCTGATACCAGTACGATGTATTCGCATATGTATCGTGTATTTGGGGTACCGCAAGGATCAATATTGGGACAAGAATAGCTTATGACATATATTAATGACTTTTCAGGTTATCTTAGCTCTTCGATGGTCTCCTGAGCATCCCAATTCCGATGATACGAATGCCATGCTGTCATGTGAAGCTTTAAAATTCATGATACGTAGATAGAAGTGAACTAACTTTGCAGCGGAGAGTACATCTGGGTGATGCTGATCGCATTCAACTTAATGCGGAAAAATTAATAATGGTATATTTTTCTCCAAAATCAAAACTAAGGAGTCTTCAATGACAGCTAAGTTAACTTTCTTTAAGCACGCTGAAGGTTTTTAGGTTTCTTATTAGATGATAATTTTACTTTCGAACCAAATATAATTTTTTACGCTATTAGTTATTTCTCGACCTCATAAGTATTTATCATTCCAAACTGGACTTTTCTTATAAGTATAAAGGCTCAGAATTTCGTCAGGGCTCTACATTACAACAAAACAATGGAAGACAACAGTATGCCTTTGAGGCTTATTATGATATTTTAATTTAGTACAATGTTTGGAATATATTTTGTTCTGTTGAATGTGTAAATTATGGTTTTTATTTAATTATACTTTTATATATGATCAATTATTCTGTCATATCAGACATCGGTGAGTGATAGTAAACGGTTGTGTCATGCGTTTCTGTATATATATGTAGATGGATAACCATTAACTTCTCCCTGCACTGCAGGGTGGCTGTGTTAGTATTTATTTTTGCAATACCAACTATCATTACAATAGTAAGGCTATAAAAATATATTTTAAATAATCAAAATTTCATATTTTAAATGATCAGCATGAGCAATGAGATACCACCTATAAACTGTTTTAATAAAATACATATAATGAATGATGTTTTTATATATTTATGGGGTTTTTATCGATGTTACATCTTCGTTACTCATTTTTTTAAATCGTCCTACTCATGACGTAAATGATACCATTGGGCGAGTAAAAACATTCATATAGGCTCAATAACGCCCCATAAATAAATATAATCGAACCCATTATGTCAGTATTCATGCAACGCTACACTTTTTTGAAAGTTTTAAAAAAATCAGCAAAAGACCTATAGTAATGACTAATCTTATATATAAAAAAGGATCATTGTCTGTTCGTGTTTTATGCACTCTAATACCATTCATCCCATTGCGATGAAACTTTGGTGAGATGTTGCGCGCGTGACCATTAAGGTATCTGAATTATAAAAATGGCAATTTTTGTGGTTGTTTTTAACGCAAAATTGATATCATTTACTCCCATAAGAAAAGCATTGAATTTGGTGCAGGTTTTTCTTTAATTTCTTATTGAAATTACTTTCACTCAAGATATTGGATAGAAATTTGTATCATAGAACGCATAAAAGAACTCAGTATTTGATCATGTATTCAATTTTCTTATACGCTTCGTTTTTGCCCAAGAATTGCGTTATTTCTCGAAATTTATCAATTTTTCTTCAATTTCAACAAAACAAAATTTCCTTAGTAACCAGGCGTGAATATCCGTTTAATAGCGATTTCATGAATGATTATTCACTCCAGCAGCATTTAAAGGCCAGGTTCAGTGACTAATTTGATAGTTGTAGCCAAACGAATACAGTTCCCCGTTCGCCTTACCTTCTCAATGACCATCAACAAAGCAAAAGGTCAATCGCTTCAAGTGTGAGGATTAACTATGGAAACCCCATGCTTTTCACGAGGCCAATTATATGTTGCATGCTCACGTGTGAGACAGATCAGTAATACCAAATTCATCACCAGCTGATGAACTCAAAGCTTGCCTCAAATCGTCGCATCATTGGAGACATTTTGGAGACATCACGTTAACGACCAATATGCGCGTAAATCTGCGCAATGTGTCAACCATATTTTCAAAACAGCTATTGGACATTGGTTTAAAAAAATTACCAGTTGATTCCGACACAAAATATATTTCAACTCCATTGAACTTTTGTGTCATTGTTCCATCCATCGAACATTTGATTCCGAAATTTTTTCCACAAATTGTCACCAATTACAAAAATCACTAATGGCTTTGCAAACGTGCCATTTTGGTAGCAAAAAAACACCCGCGTCAATGCAATCAACTATGCCACCCATGAACAGATTTCGGTCGAGTCTGTCACCTACGTGAAGGCAGACGATATTCTTAATTATTCAATTGAGTTTTTAAATTCGTTGGATCTTTGTGGTGTATCACCGCACAGATTGCCACTCAATCTCGGCTGACCAATAATTTTTTTGTGCAGCATTAATGCACGACGATTGTGCAATGGAACCACTCACTGACAAACAACTGATGCCAAACGTCATCTATGCGACAATTCTGAATGGCAAGTCAAAAAGTGAAGATGTGTTTATTCCACGTATTCCCATCATTCCCACCGACATGCCATTTGATTTCAAACGACTACAGTTCCCCATTCGCTTAGCATTCTCAATGACAATCAACAAGGTACAAGGTCAATCGCTTCAAGTGTGTGGTTTAAATCTGAAAAACAATGCCTTTTACACGGTTAATTATATGCTGCATGCTCACGGGTGGGATAGCCGAAATATTTATTTGTTTTTTGAGGGCGGTAGGACCAAAAATATTGTGTCGCCGAAAACACTCGAATAAAATTTTCAACTCTACTTTATTACACACAATACAATTTTCTTTCCTTAGTTTTGAAAGTGCAAATGTGTCTGCTATGTATATGTGTGCCTACTTAGAAAGAAAAAGAGGCATTGCAACGAATGCCGGGCACAGATAGTGAGACTATATTGCTAGCCGCAACTGGACTCTGATTTTTATTTTTGACCCAGGGTGCTTGAAAGGTTGTAGTGTTTCACGAGCGCGGATGTCTTTCCCTTAATATCAGTCCATTTCTTTCTCCGTGTTGTTATAGCCCACGTTTATATCCACAACCTTATTCCAGGGTGGTTACTTTGGATCCCACAACCAAGAGAAAATATGTACACTCAAATGAATTCCTCTCGGGTTTCCAACCGGGTTAAGGATATTATAAACTAATTTATTTCTTTTCTGCTGGTAGCGGTTTGAATAAAATTCCTGCGAAAGTGATATCTTAGCATCCTATCGTTTTTATTCAATTATTTGAACTAGACAGAAGGAATACTTTGTTACTCGTGTTGTTACTTACAACACGAATAACTATAGATAGTGGGGCGTTAAATTTACGTTTTTGGCGTTCAAAAGAAAAACAAATATGATATACCAATGATTGCGTTACACTTTTACATTATATTTTTAGGTTTGACGTACGTATTTTGGGCTCTCACTTCATTATCAACTGGTCTTTCAAAATCTTTTATATTTTTCTGAATTAAATGCGTTTAATTTTAACTATTTAAATTCCATTTCTCATTATTTCTTTTGGGATTATGACTATAAAATATTGATGCCTTTAAATAGCAGTTCCATTTCTTCCCTCTTCATATACTGTATTTATAACTATTACGATATTGTATTCATTGTACCCCTAACACCAATAACTATTTAGATGTTGTATTTCTCGTAAACATAGTCTTATATCCATGTTAGAACCTTGTTTTTAAATGCAAAATTTATTTTTAAAAGTGATTTTACCTTCTTTTTCTAGCAGAAATAAGTCCAGTCAACTGCATTCCTAGAAAAGATGATTTACATTTAAATTAAATCATATACAAAATATAAATGCTTCTCGTGAGGAACAGAAACTCTTAATTTGTTTAAAAAATCAAAATCGGGAGTTGCGTTGTCTATTTCAAAGTACCTACTGAAGGCATCCTTTTTTGTAAAAGTGCGCTAATTTATTTGCAAGCCACAACGAATTTCGCGATGTCTGGATTTCACCCAAACAAAGCGAAGAAATGAAATATTCCAACGCAATAGGTGAAAGGTATTTGTGAGTGGACATATTTTATTAACTACCAGTTGTACAGTGGTAGTGCACTTGAGCTTCCAATCTTGCCTCCTTTATAAAGAATCAAGAACACAACAGTACACTGAGAGTAGGGAGGGTTAGTTGAGTGAGGTGGAACGAAGCTTTTGTGCCTCTGAAACAAACCCAAGAGAGTAAGTATGCATAAAACGTTAATTCGTACATCCGCTACCGAGCACACCACGCAGGGATGATACTCTAATTTATCAAAATCCTCCAATATTTTAATCTCATTCACTAGTTGATGGCCTATGCCATGGCAGCACAGAGCAGGAATACCTCGAGAATACAGTGACATATTTGTTGTAAATTACATTATGAGTGAATGAAATAGAATCGTGCTCAAGGCTGCCTACCACTGCAAGTAGGTTTTGGAAATTATCTACCACCTTAAAAACGTTTCCATTGAAATTTCTGTCACTCCACATCAATTTCCATTATTTTCATTTAATCCTATTCTAAATCTTAATCTTTCCTTCCTTTTCACTCTCTTCCGCCTAACTGTTATCGTCCTTAATCTTTGGCCAGACATACCTTCAACTCCCTAAAATACTTCAATCAACTTTATCTTACTGGCTCGGTTTACCGTTTTATTTACTGTTCAGACATATATGTGCATTGCTTAAAATATTAGATTTGTTCTATTGTATCTGCCATTAAATATACTGTGCGTGGTCATGTTTACGATCCTCTGTGCAAAGATACTTTTAACTTAGTAGGATGACTCGTTGCCTGTAGAGAAGGGATAATTTTCTTAGCTATCGAAAAGCATTAATAATTATACAACTTAGGGCTACTTACTAACTTGTAAGTCTCTGCAAGGATGTGGATAAGATAGTGTTAGGAAAACAGGGCTACTTACTAACTTGTAAGTCTCTGCAAGGGTGTGGATAAGATAGTGTTAGGAAAACAGGTATTAATAAGACAGTGACTCGGAGAATTGATTTTAAAGAGGGATGGTGCGGTATGAAAGATTAAGTTAACTACCACGAAGTTGAATGACACGACTTTTTGGCGTATACACTTAATCATTTATTTAAATACAAAGGTTGAATAATTCCATAGTTTTTAGTGTTCTTTCCTTTATGTTTGCTAGATGCGCTGCAATTGAGCTGTCAGACACACCTGTTTGATGGGCTTTCAGGATACCTAAGAAATTGAAATTTGGCAAGAATACTGGGCGTGACCTAAAACCAGCTTGAAAAATAGTAAAAACCCCGAACAACAATTTAAAGGGGTGATTTACCCCGAATTAGTTACCTTTTAGCCCTATGAGAAGAGAATTTAACTTAGAGCAGGAGTAGATATCTTTTTTATTAATGACTTGAACTGGAGACAAGGTTTAAACTTTCAATATTTGATGGCTAAAAAAATGGAGATTTTAATTGTTGCTTTCGATTTCCGTATACGCTTTACTTTAGTCTCAAATTGGTGCTTTTTGCTATAAAATAATCCTCACTTTTTAACTGTATGATTGTTCCAATTTCCTTTCCATGATAAGATTGGAAAATATTATGAGCTTTTAATGCGTACTTATGACTGGGACCTTCATGACGTAGTTTATGTGATCAATATGAGAATAGCAGTGTGGTTTTAGTCGGTTTATGTTTCACCTCATCCTCCCCATGGGCGGTTAATGAATTTCTGATGATATACTTAATGGTATTTGCAATTTGCACGTCACATAATGGGAATTCTTTTAACAATATGAAACAGTTTTAATTTTATCTTCTTCCCGTTAAATTTCAGCGGGCACCTCTACTAGCAAACTAATAGTTATCACGGAAATTATTTTCTCTATTGTATCCCAATCAGATCTTTTTGTTTTTAACAGTAAAATATTAATAATTAGCATTTTACAAAATCAAATTTTTAATATCAAGCCGTATTTCATATTATGCACTATTTATTTATAACTGACGATTGGTATCTCCGGATCCAGGAAATAATTAAATGTGATGTGTGATAACGCAGATGAAAGACAATACTGCAATGGCTGGTGAAAAATTTGCGTTGAACTCATACGATTATTTCCAGTTTGACTTTTCAGTCAATCCGCAATATGCTTTCAACATGCATTGACATTACTCTTGGAATCTATGGCAAAAATCCTAGGCCCCATCGCTGGCATAGTTGCACCTTATTAAAATGCCGTAAGAAATATGTAGGAAACGCTGTGCGACTTTTGGCTACGGTTTATTTTATTTTCATTGTGTTTTTGGGGAATCCGTAAAGTCCGACTCCAAAAATAACATTTTTTAAATCACTACTTCACCGGAAACATAACCTAGATATGAAACTGTACCATGGCGAAAAGAATATCTTTTCTCCCTCACCGAAGAGGTAATAACCCTTTATACTCTATTCTCTTGAGAAGTAGGACTGAACTTCAATTGGGTATTAAAAGAGACCAGGAAAGCTGGTGAGTGAATTATACTGCTCTGCACAATGGCACAAGATGAATCTGAGGCCATCAAAAAACTCCTCTTGCATCGTATTCTTAAGGCCGTTTCGAGGAAGAGACGCGATCGCCTCGCTGAGAGGACACTTCCACATTACCCGAGCTTTTTTTTAAAGGATAGCTTCCTTTTTATTTGGTAAAATCCTCCTGCTGTTTTCGCATGATAGTGTTTGTTACGTCTACTCTTAGAAAAAAATACTAAGGATTTGTTTTTCTTACCCTCACATAACCTTACGAGGCAAGAAACTAAAGATCCCTGCTCTAAAAGAATCTTCTCCAATAAAGGGTCAAAAACTTCAGCAAAATTAGCTCTCCGATACTTCACTTATTAGATGCATTGGCCAAACCACGTCGTATCGAACGCTTCCACGTTACCTTTGAGGCCCTTTCTCCTATTAATACCCCAAGTTTTCAACAACTTTAAACAATTCAGGATACAAGCATATTTCCGCACAATCTGTGCACCCTGACTGCTTTCCATTTCTTGAAGCATGACACAATCTTATTACATTGGTCAAAGTGAATTCTGTATTTTAAATTATCTCTAGTGGTGAATAATCAAATATATAAATTAAAAATTTAATTTTTAACTTAAAGGATACAGCACCATTTGCACAAAAGAAAATATCTAGCAGAAAATAAAAACCTCCCGATTCTTATATGACTGGAAGAAAATACACTGCCAAGGTTTCGCATGCTGCATTGAATTTATGTGCAGTTTCAATGATAAATACGATTCAATATTTGACTTAACTATTATTTGACATTACAATGCCGTTAGTTTGGAGAATTAATAATTTCATTCAGCATTGTGGTAAATTTTCATTCAGATTAAAAGGTATTTTGCTTGTTTTAGATTCTGAAGATGGTACATAGTAAATAATGCTTGTTGAAGCATAATTGTCTATATTCAGCTCCTGAAACTGCTCATCTGCATTGCAAATCGTTAAAATTTTGGCAGTAAGATCTTTCATGTCATTCTGAGTAACATATTTGAACCCATTTAGCGCCAACAGTTGTATTAGACTATTATAACTATTACTTTCTTGAGATTACATATTTGTTAGTGAAAATGAAAATGCCCTTTAACTATGATTATGATGATATTGGATACCTTAACAATAAGCAAAGTCTGAAAAATACTTAGTTTGATGACAGTGAATAGGCTGTTATTGCTGATATTTTAAGCTATAAACATCTTTGTTGAGATACGCATATTTTTACCATCATAAACTATGCACACATATTACTTTTTTTAAGAATTCACATTGACTGGACGCATACAGTTTTTTAACCAGGTCAATATCGTAATATAATTTTGATAAATGAAGTTTCGAGGAGATCTATTGAGACTTCATAATCCGCAACATATAATTCCCTGGGCTCCTATAAAATTGCAAACGAGCAACTCAGGATGATATTTCCATTAGGGTACGGGAACGATCACTTCTTTACAGAAATCCTCAATCACGCTTGGATCATTTTAGCAGCCATTGAAAATGCGAGCGAGATTCACCTACCCAAGTCAACTGTAAAAAATAAATAAAACTAAAAAAATCGAGGGTGGGGGGTGTGGAGAGTCGAAAAATTCCCACATCACAGAATTTGTTGTAGGGTGAAAATCCCACCGACCTCGATTCACAAAAAAACTTACTCTATTACGGCGATAAAAAAATGTAATGGACAAAGTTTCGAACTATTTTTCCCACCGTGAACCTAAAAATTCTTTTCCCCCTTGGCTGGAAAAGTTTGAGAAGTGGGACCTGCGCTGGTTTCTCCCTCTCTCCAAACCGTTGACCTTCAAATATGATAAGCGTCGCTGGAGAAGCAGTGCGTTCTAGAGAGCGAGGAATTGAACGAGAAAAACACAACCGAGGGCGTTAAAGAAAGTCTAAGGAAAATAAAGAGAGAAAGGAGGGAGAGAGAACTAAGGAGGGGGCGATGAAATGGGGTAAGGCTTCATTGGAGGGATGGAAAACAAAGGTCTCAAGGCCATTTTGCAAGGGCTATTGCCTTGCGTTTTTGAACTCATGGATGTGTTCAAAATTGCATTTTTCGTAAGGGATTTACTTTCGAAGTCCAATACGTGAACAGCTCTGTCAGCTCTGTATCATGAAAAAAGTTGCTTCCTTGTCGTCTATGTTGGCCATTAGGGAGGAGACTGGTGATTGCCATTTGCATCATGAGGCATTTTGAGTGAGATAGATGAGTTATCTAGTCATTATAGAGACTATATTCGCATTGTATTTTTAAATATTATCATTAAAAGAAACATGACAATATAGCAACGTGACGGAAGTTCTTTGTGATTAGTTCAAAATACATAGGTGCATGATTAAGTCCTATCGTGTATCGAGTATACTATCGTGTAGCCGAAGCCTTCCCGAGAGAGAGGGTAAAAATCTCTTTTTATAATAGTGCAACTATTGCAAAACTATTACTTAACTCTAAACATAAATTCGATAATAGGGACCAAAGCGGTGTATATAAATTATGTTGTGACATGCCTAATTGTAATGCCACATGTATTGGGACAAGTGGGCGTGCAATAAACACACTGGTAAGAGAGCATATAAAATGTTGGCACAATGATGATCCTAAGTCGAATTTTTCTAAACATTTACTTGACCACAACCATCATAGTGATTTAAAACTCCGGTTCTCCATACCCAATGCAAAGGGAAAAAACTTGACTTTTTGTAACAATTTCAAATATGCTTGTCATGTAAAAACAATAATGTCTCTGTTGTAAATGACCAATTGTTCCCATCACCCTCCTCCCCATTACTCTCGCTTCTCCTTGAACGAAATATGAATCCGTCACCTTCCTGACGATTGCGCAACTGCCCCTTAAATCCTAACCGTCAACCTCCCTGTAATCAAACCCCCCTTCCTCTTACTTCCGTTGCGTCACGACTTCCCCCTCCTTCCCCACTTCAGTCGCCTCTCCTCTCCCACCCCCTCCTCTATCACATACCTATATATATATCGCTCGCTTACTTCTTACTTCACCTTGACAATGGCAATGTTTGCCGAAACCGAGGTCGGTAGAATAAAAATTGGTGTGGAAATATCTACAAAGTGTTTCTGTTTTTTGCAGTCTGTGACACATTTCCACTAACTTTCGCCGGATACTTTAAAATCAAATTTATATGTTGGCCTACGCCAGCCTGACTTATCTTATATGATGCCCACATCTAGCTCTTCCCATGCTTTTCATTCACTTTACTCAGCATAAATGTTACATAACGAAGGCGATAATGTGTACCAACGACCTATAAATGCTCACCCTGGTACTTAACGTCAAGCAGGGTGGTAGACACCTGGGCCATCCGGGTCATATATCAGTTTCAAATGAGCCTCTTATCTCTTCGATTTTTTCCTATTGTCATGAGTAGGTATATTCATTAGTTTTCACTATTCACTATTTCAATCGCCTTTTCAAAATCCGCTAAACAAACAAAAATGTCCTGATTATAATCCAAGTTCCTTTCTATAGGTTTTCTCAACATCGCAATCGCATTCCGAGTTGCCTTCCTCTTCCTAATTCCAAACTTGTCGTCCCCCAAATACTCCTTGACAACTCTCCAGCCTTCTGTTAATTAATCCAGTGCAAGTTTTCCACGAGTGAAATTAAACTTATTTCTCTATACTCCTTGTATTCTGAGGCTTTCTTCTTTTCCGAGATAGGGATGAAAACTATTTTCACGAAGTTTATCCATGCTCCCTCCTAGTAGATCTTGGCAATAAGTTCGAAACATTTTCGTCTCCCTTTATTTCCTTAAGTCTTTAGTAACTCCTAAGGGATATCGTTCATTTGCACAGCTTCCCCAATCTTCGTCTCTTTTAGTGCCAACTATTTCGCTGTATAGAAAATCTGGTCCGCGGTAATCTTTTTCTATTGTGCTTTCCTTTTCTAAGTCTAGATTCAGAGGTATGTATCCCCTGTCATAAATTTATTTATAATATCCTTATTTTATGAACATATGTATTTACTTTTGGTAAGTATTAGTCCTGCCTTGCCTTTAATGTTTGTAATCGTTTGCTTCTTCTTAACACCCGAAAATATCTTCACTTTACCGCATAATTCACCCACTTCTTCATCTTTTCGTAGTCTTTCCATTTCCTTGCATTGCATCCACTGCCAACTTTAAGTCGTTACATTGGTCAAAGCTATCGTCAAAGTTTGTTGTTTAATTATTTCTACTTCATCCTGGCTAGTTTTTAATGTTCACGTTTTTCACCTGTTCACCTTTTCACCATCCTCTTCTATTTTCTTAACATTTCTTTGCTCATTTATGTCTTCTTTATCCTCCTCGTTTTCATTTATACAACTGTTTTCTCTACCACTTTTATTATTTCTGTTTATATCTTTTGCCATTCCATCATCATGTACAACTTCATCACGTCTATATCTTCCTTTACCACCTCTTCTTTAAGTCTTCGTACCTTTTCTGCCCTCATCAATGTCCTAAAATTTCCAGTTGACCGCTGATTTTCTCTTCTTACTCTTGGTCGATTCTTTTTCGTCGTCTTTTTACCGGCTGCTCACTCTGCGTAAGGGTTTCGTGTTGTGACGACTGGAGAGACCTTGCCTTTTCCGCTGCCAGGCACGACACACGCTCTAGTGTCCCTAGTCTCGTCGTTTCCAGGAGTCAATAATTTGTGATTGACCTCCATTATTCCGGGAATTGGATATTTTGATGGGGCTTTCCCATTGCCATTCTCAATATTGTTTTTGCGTGACACCATCATGAGAACTTGCTTTCATCTGGTTCCTACCCTTAGACCTATCTGTCATGGGTGGCCCTACTAGAAATTATCATCCTTCTTCCTAACAGCCTAGCTCTTGGGACCATTTGAAACGCGCAAGTCCTTCTACCGTCTTAAAGTTTTAATCCATGGGAAAGGTTCCAAGGATTAAATGTTTAAAAATTATTTTTGCACTAGCACCCTGTAAAGCTGCGTTCGCTCACGCACAGCGTCATTTCACTCTTGACTGCACGTAATGATGTTGCTTCTAGCTGCTTACGAAATTGCCTTAAGAATGGGCTTTGAAGTGTAGGGCAGACAGGTTACCGGATTGGGACGTCAGAGTTCGGCGAGGTGGAAATGGGAGGCGAAAGAAGGGAGATCGTTAACGCTGGTAACGTAACGACCGTGCGTCGCGAGTACCAACGCAGGCGGAAAATTCCTAGGAAACACATGCACTTGCCATTTGCCGCACTGTACTTCGGAACGCTACAAACCGACCGTTGTAAGCGCTTGAGGCGAAGAGGTAACCGGTACAAGGAAGTGGGATGTGAAGCATGACAGTGACTGTGCGGCAAGCCTATTCGACGTTGACCTGCATTGAACCATTGACACAGTTTTCTCCGTCTCCGACTCCGTCACACCGTACTTAACCTGTGATCAAGTAGCGTAAGTAAAAATGAAATGGCTGTAAAAAAATAACACACTGGATCGCAATTTATATAGCAATGGAACGGTAATAGAGTTAAACCCATTACGATCGAATTACTACAGTGAAAGAACAACAATGTTCGCTCCTTTTCTGTCGTCATCTCTTATGGCCACAAAATTGACACCAGGCTTCGATTTCTAAAAGTGAAATTTTTCCTGTTCGAACAGAAAATAATAATTCAATCACAATGCCGACTGAGAAATCCTTTTGTAATCTCACAAAAATTCATCTCCATTGCGTTAATTCTCTATTTTTCGATAAAAGATGTGACCACAGTCCAAATATTAGAGGGAGGTGTTGTAGAACATACATCTGAGAAGTACCTTTGCATTCGCTAATGATGATGAACAAAAATCGAGGTACAAAAGATATAACTTCTTGGTTGGCAGTAAGGAATTCTAGTTTGTATCTATTCAGAGAGAATGTATAGCTAATTGCTTATTTTTCTTCCATGCTGAATTCTTAAAAATGTACTTGCTGACGTATACGTACTTTTTTCACATTCCATCTATAAAGTTCTTAGTATTTTAGTAGCTTAGTATTTAGAAGAATAGTATTGTGCTAAGTAAAATAATTTAAAACATGAGTTCTACCATTTTAATACTATTCCTATTTAAAGTCCGGGACAAGTTGCGCTAATGTTCTTTAAACGATTCTTACGTCCTTATTCGTAAATCCCTTGATAAGCTATTATCGACAGAGTAGCGCACTAACTAGCAGTCAACCAACAAAATGGTATTCATAGAACGCTTGTGCTATTATTTTAGTGGTGTTTAGAGGCGCTACTAAATATGACAGCATGTCACAAGCGATCCTTCTCGCGTGGAAATCTTTAGCCATGACGGAGTTTTTACACAAAAATACCAGTGATAATGTTGGAAGTGATTTCTTCAAGTCTGGCAGATGCTGTGTGTAGTATTTCTTCTGGATCAAACTGAACAATGAATGGCAATGCTTTAAAATGTGAAATTTGAGTATTTTACAGGAGCACCATTGTAGATAAATTTTTCTTTTTAAATTATTGATATTGGTACGTTTTCTTGATCGTCGGTTGTCAATCATGTTGTTCCTCATCCAGTAATGCATCGAGCAAAGAAGGTTACATACACATTAGAGGTTACCTATGCTGACATTCATTATCCACAAGAAATGTTTTTTGGGATATCATGGAAACCAGCACAATCAAAGAAACTAAATATTGCAGAGACGTTCCCATAGGAACTTAATTTTATTTTTACACCTTCAGCAAGTAAGTTAATGTATATTTGTCAGTGATTTATAAATTATAGGATTAAAGGAGATGGAGAGCGAAGAGTGTTAAAATCGTGGGTTTATGCATTTAAATACGATTAAAAACATTTCCAATAAAAATAGCCACGAAGTTATTCTTAGGCTATAAAACACTGGCAATAAGTACATATTTATTCTTAATGTAATACAATTACGATGGCCCTTTATTTATTTATTTGATTGACATTTATTGAAGTAATTAAATGGAACATGATTAATACATGTCATATGAATTCACGTTCCCAGAATCCAGTGACAGTGTTGCCAAGACATGATTTTTTTAGAATAGCCGTTGCGCTTTAGTATACGACTAAGCGCTGACTATTGTTAGTAGCCGACTAAGTTAGTCACCTTACTCGCCCGATTTTACTGAAATCTGTGAACACGGCCGTTAGAAACGTTAGGACTGACGTAAGATGCACTGTAAGAAGCAGTAGGAATATGCATTTGTGGATATTGGGTGATTGTGGGAGTTCCCCAGCCTGAATGACTTTGTTTAATTCAAGGCTGTGATTGATAATTTTCAGTAGATTTCCGACTTGAACTGGATGATTTATTTCATTGTAAATTGAAATTCCATTGTAGCACTCGGTTCGTCGGATGCAACGTTTAAATATTCAAATCATGGCAACTTTCGCTGAAAGTAGTGCTATGCACACGCCAGATTTCTTTATAGCCTTCCATCACTGCCCTTTAAACCACCAACGCCAATCAATCTATAGCTTTTGCGCACTCATAAAGGCGACGGAGCAATAGAGTAGGTATGCGGTGGGTTCCACGCTGTGAGTGGAGAAGGTAAACATAAACATGGGAGGCAAGTGGATAAAGAGGAATGGGAGGAAAAGAAAGTGATCGGTTAGATAGAGAGATAAGGGGTAGGTGGTTGGGAGGAGTTGTTGGGTTGGAGTGTGATGGGAGCGAGGGGGCCTGATCTCCCGGGGGATAACGGGGGGGATAACGGGGGGGAGGAGCGGGAAAATAGGCGGCGGGAAGGAGAAAAAGGGGCGAAGTGGGTGGGACCTTGGAGTGATGACGTAGGAGCGCATGGCGGCTCGCGGGAGAAAGTGATGGGCCGAGGGGGAAATCGGCCGGAGACTGGCGGCAGAAGGCGGAGGGCTTCCCGGGCGATGAGAGCCTTTGGGTGAGGAGTTGGGACTGAGAGAAAGGGAGCACCAGAAAAAAGGGAAAGAAGGAAGTGGAATCAGGGAAGGAGAGACGGAGTGGGAATGCTAAAAAAAGGGAGAGAAACGTCCTCCTCCTTTGCCTTCGTCGACCCCTACCCACTACATTGGTTTGTCACATGTTCAGGTGACCGAAATTTAAAGTACTTAGCGTCGTTGAGGACAATACACAACGAGATACAATGGTTACGGAAAAATTGTGGAAAGGCACCCGGCGTTAGTAGTACCAGCCAACTCTTGAACCAAGGGATCCACATTTGTATATTAGCCTCTTCAGTCATGCCACTCTCTGTCTCCTAAATGTTTACCATGACTGATTGAAAGGAAACGTTTTGGTTAGAAATTAGATGTTTATAGCATAAACAAAATATTTTGGAACAAAGACACGCATGCAATTAAATGCACCGATTGTAGAGATACAATTCAACCACCTGTATTGAATTCCGATGCGTAATAGGCGTCCTACGAGATAATAACGCAATGTAGCACATATGATACGAAAGGGCTGAAGCGGTACAGCTAGAAGTAATCTAAACGTAGCACCCTAGAAGGAATCTGGTTGTCACAGAGAAATCTTTGCCTCATTTTGGGTACAAATCCAAGTCCTCGTAATAGAAATCCAGTGTCCTTTCCGCCAGATTATTCCATTCCATATCGCATTTCATTCTTTTCCTCCTATTCTCCCTTTTTTACGTCCTACTGAGGTCTCTTGTCTTCCTCAACCTCCCTCTCATTTCTTACTCGTCTAACACCGAAACCGGAGGTCGAAGAAAAAATTCCTCGTGGTCCTTCTCCAGCAAGTGAGAAGTGAAAGGAGCGAACGTAGGAAAGGATGAGGAAGGGAGAACAATGGGGAGAACGCAGGGAAGGGGAAGAAGGAATGGAAAGGAAAGTGGAGGAGGAGAAGAAGAGGAAGCGATCGGGGGCCGGTTGTAATAAAAAAAAAGTGACGGGACTTTTAGAGATTGATTAATATATTATCCCCTTGCTGCGGTAAGCCGCGCGGCTCCACTGAATACATTTATGCTAATTCCCGGAATTCTTACCTCTGTATTGGCGAATACATCACGGACGAAATTGATGGTCTGGTATATAATTCAACGCGTGGAAATTTTCTGATTAAAGCGATGTTCCCTACTTCTCACGCAGGAGGAATCCGTCCCGCGATATTGCTCTAAAGTACAGGTGAAAACCAATGTGGGACACCTGATGTAAAACCTCTCTATTCCTAGAGCAGTTTGGACAAAAAATTGCACTATTTATGGTGGGATATATATTTTTTTAAGTAATATCTTCACATTTTGTATGTGATATCCTTCTCTCTAAGTTGAGTACAATAACATACTTATATCGTCATGTTAAATAGTAAGTTGATAACTACTTACATGCATGTTTGATGCGGACTCACACGTTTATTCAATTTGTTCAAATATTATCATGTCGATTTTTATAGTTGGAAATTAGGGTAAATATTTTGTTTATGTGTTTGGTGTACGTATAATACTTACTCTATCGATAATCATTCAAGCTACTTGCAAAATGTATATTTATCATAGGAAAATCAACTCCGAATCTGAATGTACATTTAAATAAATATTTTTAAAATTAAATTCATTTTAAAAAGTTATAAAGGTTAATTGACAATTATAGAGTTGATTGAACGCAATGAGAATTTCATTTTAATTTCAATCAACGCAAAATTTTTAACTCTTCATTTTTCGATGCGTCAAAAATCCACAACGAACAAAAGCAAATTCATTGGTAGTCAGTGGCCCTCTGTTGCTCTGTATATCTTAATAATGTTTTTGTCTGTCACATGATATGGCTTTGCACTTCATCTCATGCACAATATTAATTAATAACAGATATATTGATTGTTTTTAAATTGACAAACATATCAATCGAAGAATGTTGTAAAAGAAAATGACTGGGATGAAACCAATGCATGAGTAAGACGTGACGATTAATCACGTATTATCTAGCTTAGATCTTGATCTAGCTTCATGTATGTACTCATGACAGTGCTTTTTTAAGGGAAATATGTCTAAAATGCTATTAGCAATTAAAATTTACTCTTCATGGACTAAATATTTCACGCTGAAAACTTCAGAATCACAGAAATCTTAACCAGTTCGAGAATAAATGTGATTGAGCACTGTTGAAGTGGATGTGAGCTTCATTTCTTTAGGAAAAAGTAATAAACCGATGAAATACAGGCAAAACGATAAGTAAAGCAGACAGTCCCATCGTCTACGCCATAGTTGAAAATGAAGAGCGATGGCTGGGTAGGTATTCAGGGAGCGGGAAGACCTTAATCAAGAGAAAAAAGATAGTATGTTCTGAGAAAAAATGGAGAGAGATAGATTTGAGCTCAGACTAGGAACGGCGTGCGTAAGGATTCAGCCGTGCGAGAAGATGCTCCTGCCTGCCTGCCTTCCAGGCTCCACTCGGCGCAACGAGGAGCGCCGACCTCGCTCGAAAAACAAGTCTTCCGCTCCCTAAATCTCCCCTCACATCTCTCCTCCCTTCCCTCTCCGTGGTGTTTTCCTCCTCTTTTGGGTCGCCCTCCTCTTCTTCTTCAACTCTTCCTTCATCTTCTGCCTCCTCGTCTCCTTCACTCACGTCCTGCGTCAATTCCTTCTGGCTTCCTTCCGCTCCCTCCTCGCCCTTCCCCTTTGTTTCACCCAACTTCCCTTATCGTATTCATCGGCTCCTCATCTTACCCGACGTCTTTCCCTCCCTTGGCAATTCTCGTCTCTTTCATCTCGGAAGTGATCGATTCCGAATTTATTTTTGTGTTCGTTCAAGACTCGAAATGAAGCACTTGCGAGAGGAAATTTAGATGGAATATTTCAGAGTCGTTTCATGAACTCACTTTGTTTTTTTTCGGTATCGGAGAATCTTGGCTAAATATTAGTGTTCACTAGCAGCCGGGTCTTATCTAGATTTAGGAAAACTCAATACGTAAAACTTCATCAATATTGGATGACTAGGGCATGCTATACCCTTAGAGTATAATGCCGATGACATATGTCATTGAAACGAAGCGCTAAGTATGAAATTACTGTCTAAAAAGGCATCCTCTCCCTCATTTCCACGTATATATTTTATGGAATCATGTTTCTCATAACTTTGAGTTGTACAACAATGTGTTTATGGTGAAGCGCTTTGCAGGGTCAAGCTTCGAAAGTTCTAAGCTACTATGTTCGATCGGGTGCTTTCCCGCCGTACATGAAGGAGGAATTCTTCCCGGTTTCTCCACCGGGTTAGGCCCTCCACACTGGTCAGTATAGAGAGCCCGAACCAAACTCGGAGGAGATCCCGAGAAGAATTTCTACTCTAATCTACTACGCTCAAATTTGGATCAATTGACATATAGATCTCGTTGCATTTCAATCTTGGATGAAAATTGATTCTAAACTTAACCTGTCAAGGAATAGAACCTCTGTTCAGTATCTTCTGTCATAAATGTGGAGGCCATCAGTATGCAGAAAGGTAGTGAGGATGGTTTGCCTGAACGGATATCCCTTCCGAAATTTGAGCACTGCTGTATTTAGAACGTGGGTGCGGCTTCAGAATTTTCCCTGGCACTGACAATCAATATTGCCTCTGTGAGCGTTTCGCCCTAATATATTCCTCCTGTATTTTTTATTCTTTCTCATGATATCCGTGCTGCCAATTAGGTTACATCACTCTCTTAGCACATTCTCAGTACTTTCTATTCGTGCCTGTTAGGCCCACTCCGCGCAAGTACTTCAATCATTAATCAAAATTTTCTACTTCCTCCAAATTTTCGCAATTTAATTAAGAATTACCTCCCCTTATTTTCGTATAAATACACCAAAATATCCTTTAAAGTGTTCTTAAACGTAGAAATAAGTATTGTCCTCTTTTTCACTATGGCACCAAGAGAAATATATTAATTTTTGCTTCTTTTAATTTCCCTCAATAGTTGCTATGAATCAAATCGCGTATGGTTAATATAATAGAAATTTGAAAAATCATAACTGAATATCAACAATTTCAGTAAACATGTGCTAAAATTATATCTGACCATACATGCTAAGGTAGTCTTTTAAGGTGAATAAAAATAGTATGAAGCAGTAAAAACTGATCGCTCCGTTTAGAGTTCCACAAATATTTGTTAAATTAATTTTGTAAATATGATTTCAGCCACTCCTATGTTAGTGAACAAATGTTTATGGCATCAAACCATAGTTTTGGATTTAATGTCTACATTAGGCTTCCGACCCTATGAAATAGTTTGAACGTACAAATTTGTTATGCTCTCGTTTGCAATGTTTGCAATCATGAGTTTATTTTCTCCACACTCCAGGATTTTCGCCTTTTTTATCGTTCCAAATTTGTACAAGCTCGGGTGCTGATCGCATGGAATTTATCCCAGATTACCAAACACGTAATTTACACCCAAAGTATTTTTTTCTGCATCATGGATGACTTAACGTTTTCAGCATTAAAAAATGAAACGGTTGTTTAAATATGCATTTTATGAGAATACTTAATGACTTTATATTGTATTGGTCATTATTATTTCGTAAGCCGTGGAAAGAGCACTGAAAACACTGTATGTGAGTGGAGGTTTCAACTGAAACGCTTTATCATCTTTGTGAAACGTTTTGTCTGTACATTTTAGCACCACTGAACGAGTAATTATTCTGTCCTAAAGTATATTTATATTTTTGTCAGCATTTCGAAATCCATTTCTCGTGTTTTAATGCCAAAAGCCTATCACTTTGATATTCTCCTTGTTTTTGTAATATTTTCGCCTATGGCTGATTCTTTCAGTTCTCTTTCTTTAGCATTTCTTCGACATTTCTCCGGCCTCTACTCGTCCTTCAATAACTACAAACTCAAAATTGTTGCGAATATTCTGAATGCACATCGCCATGTTTTCTAGTTTTCCGTCTCTTCAGTTTACGCCTTACCTTATGAGCTTCTTTGGAGCACCCTCTGACGTGCTCTCGCCTCCTTTGGCTTTTGGCAACATTCTTTTCTCCCATTCGCTCAAAGTAGTAGTCAAAATGTTTCCTTCTTCTCACCCTCAGCCACTTTCCCATAAACCCACGCGAAATCCGTGCCTGGCAATGTGTCTCCCTCTCCGGCGTATTGGATTTCGCCTTTATGTTCCAAGAGGGGATGGGCGGATCGGAATATCAGCGAACGGGGAGCAGAGTAATGGGATGACTGCGCTAGATTGCCCCCTACCATATTTTTGCCACACTTTTATTCCACGTAACGTACACAGCATTTATTTACTTCGCAAGTCTACCTAACCGTGGATAAATTCAGGGCCACCCCAGCCAGGTCTTTTTATTTCGCGAAAATGCACTCATAGGCTTCTGGATTCCCTCCCATGCCGTATTCCACCTGAGTAAAAAGGGAATCAAACGGAAAGAATGTTGATAAAATATTCGCACAAAGAAATTTTACCATCGCCGCGCTTCTCTGCCAATGCGATGATTTGGGAGAAAAGGGCTTGGGAGAGACGAACCCGGAGGAAAGTTAACGGAGTCAAAAGAAGATATGGTTGCGATACAAAAAGCAGCGGTGCCGCTGGAGTCGGTTGGCGGATGGGATTGTAAGGGGATGTGGGCTGGAAGGCGAAGTGTATGAAAGGCAGGGAGGAGAAAGGGATGGAAAGGGTTAAAAGGGGTGAATGGATGTGGAAGAGGATGTCGCTTGATTCCAACGAGCGGCTGGTTGATGTTAGGAGGGTAAAAAACGCGGTGGGATATTAATTTTTTAGAGATGCTCCTCGCATTGCGCAAAAGGAAACACGATAGTAAGGTTTTTCCAGTGTACTTCTTCGGTGGGTTTGCATAGCACTATTTTGTTAGGTGTCATATGCTAAAACTCACGGCATGAGGGCAAGACAGCAAAATCTAGGCAACATATTTCATGGAGACAAGAAATCTGGGCATCGCGTCTGCTCCAGCGTGCCATAAATCTCCGCTCTTTTTGTGTCGCTGCGAAAGCTTCCTTCATCGCAAATCAGCGGTGTTTTCGAAGAATGTTTCTATTAGAAAGACATGAGAGAGAAATATATTATACTGCATGTCAACACTGATCATTTCATTTGTAGGTTTACACCAATAAATTGATAGAGAAATGCTGATAAAAGGTCAATAAAATAGCGCTATCTCACTCAACAAAAAGAAATTTGAAACACAATGCATGTTTCGTCCAACAAAGCCATTATCAGGTGCATCAAAAACAGATGTGTGATTAAGTTTTGTTGGTTTACTGGAATAACACAAAGTTATTGACTTTCTATAATGGGAGGCTTTCATAATTTGGCCTATTTCTGTGAAAAATATCTATAAATAGAGAAATGCTGCTTTAACATTATTTCATCGAAGAATTTTTAGCTTAATTTGCATATTTTTCCCAAGTTGGTTCAAAGGTATTATGTCATTTAGTGTAATTACAATGGAAATTTGACGCAATAGGTGTATTGCAGGCATGAATTCATTGTACAAAAAAACACTATTTTGAAAATAAATATCAGCTTAAATAGGATTTATGGTAAGATTAAGTAGTACCAATGTTTATGCCCAAATCATGTTTACTCAGCGTCGTCTTCGACTCATAAACGCTACTTTAGTACCATTGATCCCGTATCATGGCATTCTCTGCTGCTTCATAGCTTGCAAACTGCTTTTTTTCCCCTGAGGTATACAGCATCATAATCATGTAGCAATCCTCCTTGGTTGTATCTTTCTGCTTCATAAACTTCGATCAGCTAAAGCCGTGCTATCAGTGGAGTCTCTGACACTTACTTCTTTCCATGAGCACCTTACTAGCTTTTAAAGCTTGGTGACGATCTATGGTGTTTATAGGTGCTAGCGTGAAGATTCTGAGTAACACACCTGTTTACGGCGTCATTATGGCGGAAACGGATGGATTTTAATATTAAGATGGCGTAGCGGGGTAAATATTTAATGGGTTTTTAAAGCAGGGACTTGGTAAGCTCTTCATCGCGGTGATTATGGACACGGTGGTGAAAATTTAGTGCCTTAAAAAAATATATAAATCCGTAGTTTATCTTTTTATCTTGTACATTAAGACTTAAATTGCATTAAAACATAAATTCTTAATGAATACGCTTCCAATTCAAAGAGAGTTAGATAAACGGAATTTTATGCAAATTCTTTGGATTAATATTGGTATATGTATACTTTTGCATTCCTTTAAAAATAGCGGCTCAAAACTCGAATGATGCATGCAGCACAAGAAAATTGTATTGTATTGTAAAGGTGTAATGCTGTCATTTGTTACTATTAAAATAATAGAAAGTACCGATCCCAGCAGTTGTAGTAACTGTATGTTAATTTGCCAGAATATTTTTTTAAACTCAAATTCACGGACTCACACAAGTGCATAAAAATTGTTTTTCAGATGAGGCATCGTTGGTCAATTCCAAATGGAGGTCTTTTTCAAGGATAGTTCAATTTTGGAGTCCCTGAACGATGCCGTTTTAAGAGTGCTTATAGCTTTATCTTACTTTTACTCTAAGTCCCTGTATTTTTTGTGGACTCCTGTTTGGCTTTAAATTTGTTGCTATGACATTATAAGTAGTTCCAAAAATTAACATTTGCTGTAGGTAATATTTTCTCTTTATGCCTTTTCAAATACTTCATCTAGACAAATGATATGCAAATAGTTTATCGGCATATACGGTTCACTAGTTTTATTTAGTGTTGATTTTAAACCATCTCTAGTAGAGCAGTGAATTTATTGCCGTATCACACATCGCACATGTTTAAAGGCCATTTTACACGGCGAATGATCTTGCGCATTATCATTCGTGCATGAATTCGCGAATTAATTTCAATGATGCCCTGAAAAGTTCCCGTTTTACACGGCGAATTAATTCAGTGAATTATCTGCGCAGATTGAATGCACAGTGGTGGATCTATCGATTGTATATATCGATTACGGGAGATTTCCGACCAACATAGCTGTTTCGACAGACGGAGCAGACGGAGTTTTGTTTAGTTTTTTTAGATCATGAATATTATAGATACTTGGATATTTGCTTACATTATTATTAGATTTAGATATGCGTTTACATTATTCACTTAAACACTGAGTTACTGCAAAAGTTTAGTGAATGACGTTATACTATTGAAGATGGTCCGTGATGAGACTATTTTATGCAATGTTTATTAAGGTCGTTTTACACGATGAAAGATTTTGTACAAATGTATGTACGTGAGATTATACGTTTGTCTCAACGAAATTAGAACAGGTTTTATTTTCCGTTCAGGCAATGAGTCATTCGCACAAGCGTTCATACAATTTGCCGTTTCACACAATACATTTTGCCTCATGTACAAACAAACGTACCGTGTAAAACGGCCTTGCGGCAACCACAATTTTGCCACAATCAATGTTTTACGATAAGGATTTAATTCTGCAAATTGAAGTGTACTCACTGTCAAAACAACAAAGATGGTCACCCAATATTAATATCACGGTGACATGAAAACGAAATTATTGCGATATAAAATGACATGTGGTGCTTGCAGCAGGTCTGATTATGATCTGGACAAAATGTTTTAAATGCTTGGAAAAAACGCAGTTCTTTGGATTAGAAATTTATAACGATATGCTAAAAAATGTTTGCAAATGAACGTAGGAAAACGATCCAAAAATATTCCTCACTCGGGGGATACGAAGCGGTTATCGACACTCGCTCTTCCCTTTGAGAGTCGGACAAGCTACCGACTCGCCTATCAATGTCTTGTTTCGGGCTATTTTTACAAATATATGTTAAATTCAGTCGGCGGTGAGGAATGAATGATATACTGTGAATACAAGGATGATTATTTCAATAAACAGGTCCAAAAAGAGATATTTGCACTAAGATATGTTCTGCGTTTCTGCATTTGGCAATATCTCCCATAGTCTTTAACCTAAAACTTGATGAAAGCTGTACTGTAGATATCGTTGATATCATTGGGAACATTTTTCTGCCGTCCATCCTGAAGTCAAAATAGAGCCAGATTTGTTATACTCTTTGTACTGCAGCCCTGAATAAATAATTTAGGATCTAGTCAGATCTATTTAGGTTAATCCTATTAGGTTTTGATGTGTTCATATTGCAAAACCTCCAAGATAGTTGTAACCAAATGACCATTCCACGTCTGCCAAAGCGTTTGCATTGCATCCTGCCAACAGAGATATTTATTTCCAAATACATTGATATGGCTTTCCTATCATTCATTTTTGTTATTTTGTTTGCTTTAGCGAAGTGAGGTGAATTCAACATCAAAACAACCAAGATGGACGTAGTGCGCTCGTAACATGCGATCATTCGTGGGATCTTGCGATCGAAAAATAGAACATGTTCTAATTTTGATCGCATGATCATGCGCATGACCAAGAATTTGCCAAATTTTCCATATTACACGAGGCATTAACGTCATGCGCATGATCATTCGAATGATCATTAGCAAGATCATTCGCCGTGTAAAACGGCCTTAACGAATCGTATCGTGAAAGCAGCATGAATTATAATTGAGTATTGGGTGACCTGAATGTTAATTTCGATTTGAATGATATTCCCAAAACTAATCACACTATTGCTTTCACTAAGATGTATATGAGTTTATAAGCAGCATTTAAATTGCTTTATGTTACATTTTTAGAGAACTGCATGCACAATATAATATGATATTAATGACAAAAATTAAGGTTTTTAAGAATCAGGGTTCACGGATTTACCAACCTTATTTCCACAGTTCAAATACAGAACTGAATTTCAGCGCTCTATAGTTAATAGATAATTTACAAGGAATATAGGTTTTTTGGAGACTTCTTTTTTTCTCTCTACGTTTTGCGCCTCCTTCGTTCATACGAAGTTAGAAGTCAGAAGGCTCTAACTGTAAATCATATTTGAAGAGGACTAGTCGATAATGTATAAAATTTACTCCTATTTTTCTCAGTGTTTATGTTTCATGGCGTATAAATGTGAACTTGCGTCATCTTAAGAAATATTGAACATTGTCTGATAGAAAACGAATACACGGAGTTAAATAAACAACTAGCAGACCTACTGCCTGCTTTGCAGGCAGTCTCTGAGAAAGACAGCCTCCCTATGAAAATGTTAACCCGGGAGTTCTGAAAACTTTGCAAAAACTTTTAATGGTTGGTCATCGTGTGCAGGCATGGTTTCATTAAGACTGGAGTTTCTAGAAAAACAGTAAGGCATTTTTTGCACATTGCATTGTTTTAGGTGCCTCACTGGAATATTTTCTTCCCCAAAAGAGCAAGCACGGGAGCAATATTTGACATACATTAACAAATACTGGTAATTAATTATCGTCGAGGTCTGTTTATCGCACATTCATATAGCATTCGTAATTGTATAAATAATACTTCTAAACTTTCCACGTTAAGTTTGTACCTATATATTGAGACAGCGACACACGCAAATGTATTGAAAGGTTTACGACCTTTGGTATTTATTCAGACACTTTAATGCATTGAAAACTGTTGAGGTTCATTTCACTTACGCTAGCTAATCGTATATCTAATGCAATCAAACTAAGTCAAGGGAATGGCAATATCAAAACACTTAATTGACTATATTAACATTGAGTTTACAGAAATTTGACACGAACCTTATTATTTTGGAGTGGCATACATTTAAACATTCACCCGGATAATTTCTAAATATCTTCACTAATTGCCGAATTTCGCCTTCATTCGCGTAAAAGTAGCTATATATCAAGGGAAATAAAAGAAACCAGAGAGAAAGAATTTCATAGAAGTAATTCTCTAGCTAATTAACACATGACTCTTGTCTACTAATTTCGTTGATTGAAAGAAAATACTACTAGCATACTTTACCGCTGCTTCTACGTAAGTGTAAAAAGGTTGGTGGTTTACATACGAACTATACACTTCAGGAATTACAGCAATCACTCCATTAAAGAAATTCCACTTAACTATAGTATTATGCCAGAGTCACTTCATCACATATGCTTCAGTTTTGTGAAAAAATGTTCCCAATCTTCTTAAACATGTGTTTAAGATCCTTCACCTAAATTAAAAAATAACCCACTTTCATTTGACAGAAATGAAAATAAAGTAATAAAGATATCGTAGTGCAATCAAAATTTACCTGAAAATGATAAATTAACAAATCTTATATGCCCACACGGTTTGTAACTGATTGCAATTTAATTAGTGTCTTGTTTACTTCAACGTTGTTAACCTAAATAAATTCATTGTTTTTTAGCAGTTTTTACGGATTATTAGCTTAATAGCCACGGTTTTTTGCATTTTTCTTTGCACCACCAACTGCTAAAATTAAAAATCTACTACCAAATCATACAGACAGAAAATCCACATTAAATGCACCAAACCAAATTTCTCTAGCTCAAGAATTGAGACAGAAATAAACAAAATGGATACAGAATGACTGACACGCTACAAAATTAATATGCATATATAGATGCTTATTAAAATCGTATTTGGTTCACTTAAAGACACTTTCAGTAGTAGCGGCAGATGCAATAATTGTGGAAATATTGAAATTGAAATGTCTTAGCAATTTCAAAAATAAGTTTTAATGGATATGCTTTGTATGAATAGTTCATGGAAATTTAATGTGTATATCATTGCTGAGAATTAATAGAGGTATCTACGTGCAACATTTATGAAAGTTTGAAACCTCTGACTCTGATTCCTATTTATTCTGTCATGGGTGGTATTTGTATTTTTGGAGTAATCTTTAATTGATAAGAGAAAATATTTGAGTTATCTGAGAAAGCTAATACCCTCCTCATTAAATTCGTTAAAAACTCTTATTTTTATGTAATTCCAATCCATAGTTATTTAATTGGCAATTTGACGCTCGTAAGACAATTTCTCAGTCATCACTTACTAATTTTTACTGGTTTAAAATATAGTTAAATTAATATCTTTAACCAACATTATTCTGATTCATGGCAACTGTTTCAGAAATGTTATGATTTCACATTTCTTATCACTCAAAATGTGTCCGTGACAGTCATTTTCCTAATCCACCATGAACACCTCGTGGGTGGTCCACGAAACTCTCGTGGCGATGTATCATTGCATTGTTCATAAAGCCCACGAGGCGAGTTGAATAAAAAAAAAGAAAAACAATATTTGCTCGGACGTGGAAGTTACCAACGCTCCCCTGTTTTCTCTCCCGAAAGGAAGCACCGAGTGAGTGGTGATTTATTTCCGTTTCCGCTTAGAAAATGTCGGGGGGTTGTGGGGGGAGAGAGCTACTACTACGACCAGACGGAAAATAAACATTCGTTTGGTCAGCACAACTTGTCACATGCCGCTACTCGTCCGGAGTTCCCGAAAACGGTCCCACTGTGTTTGCGCTGGATTAAGGAAAAGATTTGGGGAGAAGGGCGGATTCTGGGGGGGGGAGGTAAGAGATGGGAGGGGGTCTGTGGGGGTAAGGGAGAAAGGAAAATGTGGAAGGTGGGGCGGGGGATGTTTGAGAGGGGGAGAGGCTTGGGTGAGGCAGGGGATAGATTTTGGGGGGCCTGGCGAGGAGGTGAAGGGCGAGGCGAGGGGGGTAAGGGCGTGGCGGATGGTGGTCCAGGGCCAGCGGCGAGGCCGGTCCGAAGAGGATGGTGGACTTCGGGTGGGTGGGGGGGACTTTGAGTCCGTGTGGGCATCCCGGGTAGTCTGTGTGTTTTGCCATGGTAGCGTTGGGGATGGGAGGAGATTGACGTCGGCGTTTGACGGGGAGGCAGGTGACCTAGGGTGAGGGGTGGGGTAGGGGAATGGATCCTGAGGAGAAGGGGACATTGGGGGACCTTAACTGGGATGGGAAGGGTCGGAGGGGAAAGGGGGGGGGGTGTGGAGGTTTGGAGAGATGACGTCGGTGGAAATCTTTGATGCCCCGGAAAACTTTTCTTCCTTTGGTGTGGTAGGTTTGAAGGGGTTGATCCTGAGAGAGAGAGAGAGAGGGCGGGATATAGAGATGGAAACGGAGACGTGGCGAGAGAGAAAATGAGAGGGAGAGAGTCCGTAGTGAGAGGGAACGGTCGGTTAAAAGAGAGAACGGGTTAAAAAGGCAGCGGGGATGTGTGATGTGCGGGAGGGGGAAGTTGCAAAAGGATGTGGGAATGGAGGAGGAGAGGAGAGAGAGGAGAAAGTGGGAGAGATAGCTGGGGGAGGGGAGAAGGAAGGGAAACATCAGGGGGTTGGTTGGTGGCTGAGGTTTTGTTGGGAGGGAACAAAGGGCAGTCGCAGGATGAAGGGAGAGGAGAGGGGGGAGGAATGGGGGAGGGAGACGGCGAAAATAGATCCCGTGTGGGTGGAAAGGAGATCGAATGGACGGGTAGAGTTGGAGGGCGGGTGGAGCCACCGCTCGCACTATAGGGATGGTTGTCGGTGATGAGGCGGGTGTGTGAATGGTTTAGCGGGTGAAAGTGAGAGGAGTTCAACTCATTAGCACCATTAACAAGCACACACATGCAATTGTATTCACATCAACTAATCACGCATCACCGCTTATATTTATGGATGGGCGAAGTACATTATTTAAGACTTAATTATATGTGGCAGACCTTAAAGAATCTTTCTGCTACGCTAAGTTCTTTCATAACTCCATTTCCGTATTTATAATCTTGTATCAATAACAAGCGATACTTTAAACACTTGTTGGCATGCTATTGGTCACTTTAAATGTCACTTTTTCACCTATCTCAGCATGAGTCTACTCTAAACAAACGTGGTGAGGGGTCCAAAATCTTCCTCTCCATCTGATGGCCGGACAACTACAATTTGGAAGTGCTCTGCACCTACCACCCTAATTTAGATCGGGATTTTCTTTAAAACATCACCCCAACTGCCGAGATATAGATAATTATTATACACTGGCAGGTTACCATAATAAATCATAGCTAAAAAATCGTATATTAAGATGAAGTTATTCAAAATCGTGAAGAAGATTTATACAGGTATGCATCTAGATAGTAAGAAATTTGTATGGAATTAAAATCCATTGAAAAGTTCTGTGAAGAAGCATTCCAGCGAGGGGAAAATATTTGTGGGAGTAGATAGAAGTAAGGAGATAAGAGGAGGAATTCGGATGCTCTATGGATAAAAGTTACAAATAAGAGCTGAATTGGAGACAGGTGAAATATGGAAAGTGGAAGTTTGGTGCAAGGGACCCAAAAAAGTGAAATCGAAGCGAGGTCTATTCGATGGAGTGTTGTGACATAGGCCATTTCTGAATATTTGTGAATGAAAAAGTGATTGATGTGTGAAACTTTATCGTTATTTATTACGTTAATTTTGCCATGGTTCTGATGTAATCACGAAATGCATAAAAAAGGAAGCTTCACAACGTCCCTAGTGTGAACTTCAGCTCATTTTAAGCAAACTTTAAGTAGATATTAATAATATTTCTGTGAGCTTGTAAGATCCATACTTTAAATTAAATGTATTTTAATTGTTCGAGGAATATAATAGTTTCCATTCTTAAAAAAATAGTTTGTTTTTAAGTAAGTTTTATGTTATTATATAATCCATCCTTTCTCTGGAAGGGTAATGTTTGGAACAAATAGGTTCAGCAACATTGCTCTTCGGTTTCCAATTCCCTTCTTCCTACTCATCGTGCGGCTAGTGGAATACGGGTATGAGACTTCATCTATCGTTATAATATGTAGCTGATGAAGATGGCAACAAACTCAGCCCCCTCAGCGCGCTTTTAGACGTGTGAAGCTTTCATTGATGTAAGAAAGGAAGGAATCTGCAAATGCAATATTGAGCTAAGTCGTGCATTATATCTAAACAATGCTACGTTACACACAGTATTTATTGCCATCAGAATTTGTATATCGCGTCTGAAATTTAACGACGGACTAGCAATCAGCGAAAATCAGCTTTCATAAGATTTTCATTAAGAACTAATAATAAATACAGTCTGTATTTAAGTGCTTGAATAAATGCAAATAGTAAAGCCGTTATTCAAGCAGGAAAGCTAGGAAAATTTGCTTTTCTTAAAATTTGAATTCGCCAACTAGAATTTCAATGCTCCAGGATACCCATGGGGAAAGGACAAATTAAATTCATCTTCAGACACTTTTGAAGGAAAATTACCTCTTTACCAAAAAATAACGTATTAAGAGTAGCTAATCATAAATTACAGTTTTTTTTACCTTTGAATGATTAAAAATGTCTAAAAATTTGGATAGCGTCTCAAAAATGTGTCATTATTTTAAAAAATATTTTTCTCTGACACAATGATTTCTTTCTTCAGGACATTAGTTTGAGCACAATTCACGCGGGCAATCAGGAATTTTACATAAAAGACCGGCATCCTTCTATGATGACTTACCTATCTGATAAATGGGCTCTCAATAATGTACTCTGCCTGTAGCGATCACAGTTTTTTTTGATTGATTGATGTCTTTCGCTCATTCCTATAGATGATGAAGTTTCTAAAATGGTATTCTCAAAAAAGATTAAAAGAATCATTTGAAAATGCTATTGTATTACCGGCAGAATTTATATGATTATTCTTAATATATTATTCTAAAACTTCTGCAAATTTGTAATTTTTATCCGGAAATTAACCACCTTTAGGAATGGCTTTTTATACGGATTTATTTATTTATATTTAATCCCAAAAATGCCTCACGCAGAACAGTTTCTCAATTCATTTGGCAATACCAACTTAAAAGCACAAAATTCATCAGTAGTCGCATGGTTTATTTTTCTCATGCCTAAATAGTGGATGAATACATACTAATCTCTCATCCCAATTTTTGCCAATATCCCAGTTTTGTGCACTGTTCGTAATATTTTTGGTATTACAATGTTGCAATCGGAGTTACTTTTTTGGTGTTGATGTTTCTTGAATTTTTTATATTTTAATTTTGAAATGTTGAATGTAAATATATTTATAGCTTCCATTTTGTTACAGGACGAGTGTAAACGAATGTCATTTTTGCGTAGTTATTTTTTCTGCTTCAGCATCAAATATATAACGATTAGCCAAAATTTATCTTAAGGAGTATGCTAGCCTTAGTATTAGGAGCGTTCAAACTAAAAAGCATTGCACTTTAATCATAAATGGGGATGCATTGGCTACTTAAACAACAATTAATATTATGGCTCCTTATTTAGTCAGCATGATAACCAGTGGGCAATTATTTGTCGTGGCTTCCCTCCTCCTCTTCCGTGATCATGAATATAATGCTACGTTTTATTGCTAGATAGTTAAAATCTGAAATGAAAACTCCATCATTGCTGACGTTGTCAATCTGTTATAGAACATAGTCATCTATTCGATTGTAACTAAGCCCTCCCGTACATGACAAATCAATGGTTACGTTTCAAGGACAATCTTGAGCAAGGGGAGATTGTGATGGCTGGGGAAACACTGCAGCCTCACAAATAACCCGTATCCCCTTCGTTTCAACCCTATCATGCTACAGCGCAGTCTTCCCCAGCGGCCTTCCGTGCTGTCCCGCAGTCTTATGCTCCCCATCCATCTCTTACCTCCTCACAATCCATTCAGTCGATTCCCTCCCAACCCTTGACTTACCTAAATACGCCGACTCGCGATTTCCTTTC
This sequence comes from Pyrrhosoma nymphula, assembly GCA_963573305.1. Classification (NCBI taxonomy): domain Eukaryota; kingdom Metazoa; phylum Arthropoda; class Insecta; order Odonata; family Coenagrionidae; genus Pyrrhosoma; species Pyrrhosoma nymphula. The sequence goes on from OY754328.1 coordinate 150,450,889, forward strand.
TCTTTCTCTCTCAGCAACAGCAAGAAATCTCCCTCAAGGAAGCGCCTCTTTCTTATTCTCGCTGTAAAACGTTTCTTTTAAACTCTTATTCACTTCTCTTCACTTTCCCGCTGCCACCAACGGCTCGTGCGGTTATGCTCCCCCTTCCTCGAAGCCCCCATCTTCCACCACCGTGAGCATCGAACGCCGCCTGCCTTCAACCGCCCACACTGCCGCAATAGCGTCCCCTCCCACGTCAGCCTGAATTCCATTTTTCGCTCACCATAGTCCACCCATGTCTCGCTCGTCTTTGCTACATTACAATAAATCCACGCCGAGAGTTCTTCAGCCAGAGCCCCCCCTGCAAACCATCCCAAACCCCTCAACCAACACATCCCCCTACCACGTCATCATCACTTCAACCTCCCCCACGTCAAAACTCTGTCACCCTCTCCACTCCTTCCGAGAAACACTTCTTCCCCCTTGGAAGATTAAAAAAAGAAATCTGGAGAAGAGAGAAATTAAACCGTTCCGTCACTCCCGTCTCACAATCTTTCTCTCTTTTCTTCTCTCTCATATCCACGGAACCGCGTCCCTCTCTCTTTCTCTCTTTATCTCTATATATTGCTAGACATTGCGTGCCTTTCCTCGCAAACTTTCCCTTTCCCTCCTCCACCAACTCATTCTCTTCCGCCGTCATACCATAGTCCTAACCCCACCTCCCCCCCCCCCTATTGCCCCTCCTCTTCTCATTTTGCGCTCTTCGTGTTCTGAATTTTCGTGGAAACTTTCCTACCTTTAAGGCTCTATCATTTCCTACCCTTTACCTTCAAATCTTCCCAATTTTCTCCCTTTAACCACACCATCCTCACGTCGGCACACCGCTTGCTAAAATTTCCACTTTTCTCCCCTCGCGTAATGTATTCAAGTCTCTTCTGCCAAAAATTCGCGGTGCGCGAGAAATCCGGTGCCATTAAAATACTTCTCTGAATATGAGTAGGGGTTGGGAAAATACTTTTTTTTGGATCTCTGGAGGAAAAATTTAAATGGTGTTCTATGACAATGATTTGGTATTTCTTAGGCAAAAATGCTTAAAATGGAATAGTTTCATTTTTTTCGTGTTTTTTATGCCTTTTAAAGTATTTTGAACAAACTTCGTTTATTCCGTATCATGAATCTTGTGTTTTTTAAGCTTTATCATTACTTTTTCCCACTTGCATATACTTTAAAGTAGAATATCTATCCTAATTTCATTATTTCAAATATTTTTAAAGCAACATTATTTTCTTTGTGAGTGTCTTTTCGGGACATTTATCTCACTGTATATTGCCACTTACATGAAAAATATCTAATTTACGCTCAATGTAACGCATTAATGATTTTATCCACAATTTATTTTAGTATTTCGCAAGTGAAAAAATATATTTATTTCAGAGGGTTTTCTTTGCGCACGGTGACAGAGCCATTTAGTGCTACTCGCCCATAGCCGTGTTATTTTTGTAATGGTAAAATTGATAATTTCAGGTAGTGCCAAAATATATTCATCAACTGTACCAGAAAAGTGTATGTACATAAATGTGTCATCAATAGATTACACAGTCTGCATGATATCAGATGACTGAAAATTAGTAAGTGATAATAGCTAACTTTGATTTACCTTATAAGATGTATTGATTAGTGCATTATATGTGCCAGTGGGTAATTACGGGGCGAGGGATATTTCTCAATACAAGCTAAAGTTCCTTAGGTTGGCCCAAGCTTATAAGCCTTAGGCTGGAAAAACTGCTCTTATTTTTGTGTGACCTTGGAAATGTTATTCACCCTTCATTCATATTTGTTATAAAAATTGTCATTTCGTGAAAGAATGTTAATATAACTGTACTTTCAGTAGTTAAAATCTTGAAACCAAAATTCTTATTTTGCGTAAAAACCTGACGTGGTAGAAAAAAGTGGAAGTAAATTTTTAGAATCAGCTTAAAAAATTGATTCAAGATCACTAATTTTTAATAAAAAACCTGAAAAAAGGTTCAAAACGCAGACTGGTGTTATTTGAAATCTGTTTCAACCTGATATTACGTAGAGCTAAATTACAATCGGAAGACAATCCCTTAGAATTTTAAGCTGGAAACGATAATGTAGTATATTTGTGTCATCCGTATAGTTCGATAAATGTTCCCCATGTAAGTAGTTGTCTCGGATGAATAATGCAAAAATGTCTTATCCTGTTTTAAAAATTAGTTTCTCGACGAAGTTCACACGTGTGGCAGATTAAATCATACCCGTTCTCGGAATAATTAATCGGTAGTCGCGTTTTGGAGAGAGAAAGCTTACCTGCCATGAAAACCCATTTGAGGCCCTAACCTCAGCATTATCGAGGAGTTGGCCAAATGCTGAGTTCATTTTCACTATTCATGAAAGGAGGGAATTAACGGAGAAATGATTGGACGGGAAAGTTTGGCGAGAGAAACGGCATTTAATTACTCGAAACGAGTTATCAAGTGAAGGGTGACGAGCCATGCTCTGCTTCGGATGAATCGTTCTCGAAGTGTGCGATTCTGGAATCGCAGTGGCCTTGAAAACTCCATCATACGATAGTCGATGGACGGCCCTCGTTCGTGTAATTTAATGCACAACTCAAGCGCCTGTATCTAGCTAAAGCTACCGGACCTGAACGCATAGTCTAAGTCACATGGCTTCGGTAGGGGGTAAATTAGACACACATTTCTGCCTACTTTATTTAATGATCTAACTATTCAACAGCGCAACAGTGTATTTTGTCTTTCGCTCATGAAAAAATCTTATAAATAAGGTCGGAATAGCTATGGTGGCCCCTTGTGGTTGAGCGGATAATCTTTTAGCAGCGATGCAATTTAGATATAAGGCAGCAGTAATGATGTTATGTAACGTAAAAACATTTACAAACTACGAAAATATTTACCGTATTTCTCCGAATGTAAGCCGCACTCGAATATAAGCCGCATTCCGTTTTTGGGGTTTCAAACAGGGAAAAACGTTAATACGAAAATTTAAGTCGCACCCTTTTTAGTGCATCCCGTACTACCTACAGTATTAGGCATTAAAATTTTCCATTGCCTATGTTACTGAGACACAATATTACCTATATTATTCTTTAATATATGAGTTAATTGTGCACCAATTTGACCTTTTTAGCGTTATTTCTTACTTTTCCCGTGGCTTAGGCGAGTTTACCTGGCGTCCGCGTGAATATGAATGGTTGGTTTGCTCAAATCGGTCATTTTTACGATTTATTAGAAAGTACTCGAATTTTAGCCGCATCTCTAATATAAGCCGCACCCCGATTTTGAGGCCCCAAAATCTGGAAAAAAATGTGTGGCTTATATTCGGAGAAATACGGTATATATGCAAAAAAGTGTAATTTTTTAATTTTCAATAATAAATACAATGGTATTGCTTTAAACTCCATAATTATCAGTACACTATGTTTTATTATCCGCAAGGAATATGGTCAGATCCTTGAGACGTATAGCTTAATGCATAGGTAATTTATGTAGTATATGTACAATACATTGGAAAGAGGAGAATAAATATAAATTATTAAAGATTTGTTAAAATATTATGTATTACTATGATTCATTTTGTCTATGTACTCAATTTTGGCTCTATATATATACTCGTATGAACAATCTCCAGTAGGTTCATAACTAGTATTGAAAAGAACGGAAGTTCGAATGGAAACTTCTATATTAGAGTGGGTTATTGGACCAGGTGGGAATATATCACATGATAACTTATGAACCTATTTAAAAAGTTTCAATATCTTCATCAGAAGGTGCCCGTTATAAAAAAATAGAAAATTCTCAATATTAGTCTTGATTTACGTATCAAACGAAGCAGACACATACATGGATGAATATTATGGAAAATGACTTACAATTATCCAACTAGTGCTCTATGTTCATCTTTAATAGTGATCGAAAATTGTAGCCCAAGGAGACATGGGAGTATTCGCGTGCCGCACCAAAGGCCTATGTAGATATATTCCGTCGAATGATATTTTCAGTTTCTTAGCAAAAAGTAATATAATACTTATGTAGCATATACAAAATTTGATCTACCGTTCCTCTCATTCTAACTGTAAGCAGTAAACATTTTGTAGGCTCTCCTCTTTAGTGCTTGTGATTAAGAGTAGGTCATCCAAAACATTATTTCAAACACTCTGAGCACCATATTTACCAAGGCTTATCCTAGTTTTGCGAGCCCGTTTTTCCTTATGTTATGATGTTCCCGATAGTAGACGCTTTTATTTTATGAAAAATTATTCTAAAACTTTTTTTCAAACTCGTCTTTAATCTAGACCACAATTGATCAAAACTTACTCTCTTTTACTATGTTATAGGTTGTCGTAATGCCATGCCCTTGGCTACATCCGGGGAGTATTTTACCCAGCATATGGATTAAAAGCAAATAAGTTAATATTCTACAACACCTTAAACGTTTTGAAGACCCCTCATCGAATCAGTGGCCAGTACATGGTTTTAAATCAAAGGAATCGGTCCTTAACGTAAAATATAATAGCTTTCAGACCGTAGTCACTTAGAAATCCAGCACCATCATAGATATTCTTTGTAAACTCTAAATCTGTTTTTTTTCATGCTGTCGTAAATTATCCAAGACTCAAAAATATATGGCCAAGTCATTCGATGAAAAAATATGCTACAATAAATATAAAAATGAGGCACCTATCGGTGGAATTTGACAGATTTAGCACGTAATCCGATACCGTTCTGTGAAAAATTGACATTTTGGTCCGCATCATTGACATCTCAAATCGTCTGGGCTGCTATTTTGTAGTCCATTGATCCCATGTTCTAGCATTGAATATTCATAACCTACCATTTTTTAAAATGACATACCTCAGCTTTCTGAATATTCAAATCATTTTTCTTTTGCTCCTGCCGAGCCAAAAACTTCTTTCCTCCGTGTCCCTTTACACGATAGTTACGCTGAAAATGTCTTGGTCAATTTCCACTCACAATTTATTGCTTTTGAACGGATTATCGGGTTTATATATTTTTTTTAATAACAAAGCAATCTCTCAATTTTTCCATCCTGTTCTCTTGCATGTTTCAAGTTTATTCCTTTGAAAAAATGGCAATTATAACACTAGCTCTCAACTACTACATCTTACCAGTTACCACACTCAGGCACTGAAATCTATTGCAGTATATTACTCTTTTTTATGTTATTATTTTTACCTATAATAGAAGAGAGAATTGGGGTTTTATTCTTTCGTGTAAGTTATTTAATGAGTAAACTAAAAAAAAAATATATATATATACATATTTGAGTAAATAATAGACACATAAGATGCATCAAAAACGCTCCCTACCCGTCTAATAGTTACTCAGGCGCAACAAGCGGAGCGTAGAAAATGTAAATATATTTATCAACAGGAGTAAGATGAAACTCCAACACATTTGCAGCTGCATAATTCATACTTGCACGATGGTACAAGAGAGAAAGGGCATTCGCTTTGGGGTTTTATTATTGAAACCACCGAAGGACTATCATTGGAGTGCTTAGCGACGGAAACGATATGGCATTCTGATCGTTGTTAATCATTTATCGTGTTTCTGCACTCAAATTTGCATCCTGCGATCGATGCAAAAGGGCTATCAACTTCTTTGTTCACATCTCTATCGCCGCACCACGCGTAATCAGCAGGGTACTCCCTAAACGTTTGATTGCCAACCCCATGCATGGAACAGCATTCAAACGTTCACCTCCAAGGATTGCCCTTTGAAACCTTCGAATGGTTGTTGGATAGAGAATCTATTAAAAAAATAGTACTACACGGGTTGCTGGGAGAGAGTTTGTTTTTCACTGAGGTTTAAAAGTAGGATAGGGAATGGAAGACCTAAAGGGAGAGGGTTATATTTCATTTGATAATGAAATTCGCCGGGAAAACTCGAATGGAAATACACCTGAGTGGGCAAATGATGAATCACGCCGTATCAAATCTCAAAGCGGTCGTCCTTTTCCAAGCGCCGACTCACAGTTATCCCAACGGGGTTCTGGCGAATTACTATGAAAAGTGATTTTATTTGTTTTTATATTACATCCACGGTTTCCAGCTGGAGCGTGCCAACGAGAAGAAGGTGTGCTATTCCGATCAGCAGGTTAGCTTGTGCACATGCGCATGGGAATCTCGAATCAATGTTTTCGCAAAGTGAAAGTCAATCGAACGTGCAGATTGAGTCCAATACGCATGAATGCATTCAATTAAGATCTTGAAAACAAAATCCATGTATGCTGGTGTGAATCAACCATCGCTCTTGATTAACAGTTGAAAACTACGAATGTGTGCGTAATCTTATTTCCCATTATGGTTTTAAAATTCAATCCGTCAATGTAATAATCAATGAATGTAAATATTATCCCTTCATCATGTGTTTCAATAGTAGCATAATTTAATTTTTTAGACCGTACCGAGAGATACAATTCTGTCATTGGGTTATTACTAAACATTTTGTCAAAGGAGGCTCATCGTGCAAGTATGAAACAGGTGAAAGAGGTTTATGAAATCCTGTTTCTTATTTCTCCCATATTTGTACATTTCCCTCAGTCATGTAAAAGGATTTAACAAGCTTTATCTACCTTTCCTCGTTTTATATTTGCATGTCAAGGGGATCCTAGATATTTGCAAACAATATGATTACTGTGTCATTCATTAATTATTTCTCAAATAAACTATACTAGTCATGATGCTCAGTCAAGTAATAAAGGGTAATTGACTCTAAGCTGTTACGGCGCACCCCGCTTTGCCGTAAATTTCATATTTTTAGGAGTATGTGAGCAATTTTATTAGTGTACATTTTGCACCAATGTATAATAAATTCTCGTGGGTTATGCTTGGATTTTATTTTTAGTTGGCTATGCTTCATTACTGAATTAATCTGCTCCTGAAGGATAAAAGCTATAATGTAAACTCTGGGATCGTAATTCCATCATGTGATGAATGCACCAACTTTCGCCTCTTTGACCTCCGTTAGTGCCGATTTAAGAAAAATAAAAATAATACAGCAGCGAGCTAAATCTCTAGAAAATGTAAAATAATAGAATATTAACGAATACATCATGACTGTCAGGATATTTAACTGGAAAACTAATGATTTCACGGTTACCCGTATGCCTTCATGCGCGAGAAATTGTGTAAGCGCTCTTATAATATTGTTTTCAATTAGATGTGAGCTGTTACTGTAATATTTATTTTCATATTACACAAAGTGATATTAATTGTTTATCATATGAGGAGAAAAGCAAAGTTTTGTGCATAGAAATTTAAAGGCAAAAAGGGTAAAAAAAAACAATACTCCTATTTCGACTCATGAGGTATCGGGTGGGGATGGCAAATGGAATGTTTGGATTGTGCGGCCTGGGACTAGAGCAGGAAGGACAAAGGTGATGGCTGGATGGGAAATAATTGAATTAAACGTATCGATGGAATGAGAAGGGGGCAATAGGGGTCGAGGCTATTTCAGGTGGGAGAGGGTGAGGGGTGGGAAGAGAGGGGTTGGGGGTGTGGTAGTCACAGGGTGCAAGAAGAGGAGGAAAAGACGGAGAATACGAACAGTCTGCGGAGAGAGGAAAGGAAGGGCTAAAAGGGATAAACGAGGTAAGGTACCTTCTATTCCACAGTCTCTTCAAGGTAATTAGCGATTTTTTTCAATCTATGGCCAAGTGCCATTCACGATTGACTTCCTTAAATAGAATTTGTTCACATATCCACGGTTAAGTAAGCAAGACATGGCAAAGCAATGTACAAGTAGGACTAAGGCCCGAATTTATAGTCATTACCCAGCAGTCCCAAAGCCCCTAGCAGGCCCCATCGTGAAAAACGGTATTTATAGTCGCATTGCCACCCCTAGCCGCCCCTTTAGCCTCTCCTAATTCTGGCAGGAGATGCATACTCCACCAGGGGGCCCCTTATCGAAAAAATAACACAACAGATATAACAAAACTGACTCTTATGAACTTGAATAGCCTTAAAATAAATAATTTCGAAGATTTGGCGTTAATAAAACAACGGTAAGATTTGCTCTTAATCGATAAATATCTGATGTGACGCCAGACTCATTCCAAATTTGTTCATATACACTCACAGCATATTTTTTCCCACAATTTCTTCTTCTTGTGGGAGGAAACTGCGTCCGTTTTCCTACTTTCCACTTTCCTATATCTTTATGCTTCTACTCCAGGTCACACAAAATCTTCTTCTCCGGTGTGATGCTATTTGCACGTCGAGCGGCCATCTTAACAGTTTTCATGCTGCGTCTGGCTCTTTATTTATCCGTATCCATGTTGATCACGAGCGTCACCACTGAAACATTTGAACTGCGAATTCCATTTTTCGCCGTTTGTAGTCTTCCCAACCATCCCCTACCTAGCAGCTCCGTTAATTTTGGCTATATGACGCACAATTCAAGGGGCCTGCTGGGTAGGGGATGGATAAGGGGACGGCTAGGTAACGTCTATAAGTACGACCTTAAGTCACTGGTCTCGTGACCGCATGACCGCGTGACCGTGTTTAAAATCAGCAATCAACGATCAGCGAACGAAAACGAAATCGTTTGAACACATTTATTAAATCCAATTGGTCCCATTCTGAAGCATAACAATTTATCACAAAATTAATGAAAGTTGCAACGAAAAAGAAAAATATTCAACTATGATCAAGGAGAGAAACAGATATACAGTCGCAGAAAATTTAAATTACAGGAGCACGTTTGTTAACAAAAGTCAACGAAATCAAAAACTATGACTTCAGAGATGCAATAGATTCAACTCCTATTATATTGTGCATGAACATTAATGAATGAGTGTAAATGACTTACTAATTCAGTTTAACGAGAGCAACACAGGGATGGTATAATATTTTACTTTATCTTTAGACGAATATTTATTCAATATTTTTCGTACTCATAAAATGTTGTGCCATATTTGTTAAATTATGATTTGGGGCATCTTCTTTTAATCGGTATATTTTTTTATTTTACTTTCTTTTTAGAATGACTGTGTATGTTGAGGAGTATGTTTAAGAGCTAAACGATAAAGAAATACGGCCCAATAGGTTAGATATAGAAATACGATATCGACAGAGATCGATCTAGTGTAGCTCTATACACGTGTTTTTATACCATTAAGTATTATTAGTTTCTCAGCAACTCACATACTCATATAGCTGCCGATAAATTCCTATGTTTCTCTCATGCAGACTGGAAAACATTATTTTTTTAATTTAGTTATTGATTTAGTGTAATAGAATGGTGCATCATATTTATTATTAAATTTGTGCATCAAGTGGACCTATGTGTGATCTACCATCTAACAAACGTCATAACCATAGTTCATGAGAGAGCCGGTTAACAGGATGCTATGACGGAGATTATCCTTATATAAAACATGGTGACTATTAATTGAACATCCTCATCAAACGCCATTAATTTCTCATTCGGGTTTACTGAGGAAACTGTTCAAACTTCAGAGCAATTAGAGAAGCAAGAGAACGCAATGAGGAAGCCGAGTGGCTTTTGAGAGCAGATATAACTCTGATCGGGCAAAAGACCATCGACACAGGGTACGAACAGGCGAGTTTACCAGCTCAAACTTGAAACTACTTCCACTCATGAAAGAGGACAAAATTACCTAATTTCCTCGAAACTCGCGAAGATGCAACCGCGAGTAGTTAACGACGAGCAGTTTTCTCATCTTCTTCGCCGAACGAGAATTAGTAAAGCGTGTGGGTACACATATGTAGGTCGCTCGAACTCGGAAAGCAAACATAATATGGGGAACGTAGCAATTTCTTTTCGCAGGGCCGCGGACGTGGGGAGACGCCCTTGTTGTTCCCCGTCTCCTCCCCCAACCGTGGACTCTTTCCTTAACCCGTGAAACGCTCCTCCTAAGCCTTTGACACGTGATTGAATAGCGTTATATCTCTCAGTGCGGGGGATGTTTAGCGGTGTGTGAAACGGCGATACGGCGGCCCCACTGCCCTTGACGAGAAACGCCTTGGGAGACTCTGAAAAGGGCCATGGGCGGCAAAAGGGAGTTTTACACACGGGGCCCGAAGGTTTTGGAGGGATATATACAGAGAGAGGGAGATGGGAAGAGAGTGCCTTCCTTGCACTCCTCTATAGAAAGGACGTGGACTGAGAGAGTGGTAGAGTTGGGGCGGGGAATACGAACTTCTTCGGGCCTTTCGAAATGGAGCGAGCGAAGGGAAACCGACAGCTTGGGTCGGGTGCTCCGCAGGATGGAATGGTATTGAGATGAAGATGAGTGAGGGACTCGCCGGGACCGGAGGAAGATGGGAGGAGCCCATTAAAGAAGTGGCCCTATTCTCTTCCGACGGATGAAGGGCGGAGGGGCAGGGGGGCGGATAAAAGGGAGTAAGTAAGGTGCAAAACGTGAGCTGTGGGATGGAGTCTTAAAGGATCGCCCCCAACCCGAGAGATGGCGCTCTCTCAATTTGCCCATCAGTGGAACGGGTTGGGAGGAAACCACCCGCCCCCATAGGCTGCCCCCCGCCCTCCCAACCTAACGCGGCACCGCCGCTTTGGGCAAAGGGACGACGTGCACCAGTTGAAACAGCTCGCTATCGAGGCGGAACACGGGAAATTCGCACTCGCGAAGCCATTGAAGAGGACGGAGGATGAAGGGAAACGTTGAATTGCTTGGTACTTGTACTGACTCTCCCGCAAGACGGAAACGTGAGTTTCGTACATCTTTTGGGTCTACGTGAGGCGAAAAGGGGGCTTAGGGGTTCACTGAGCTCCTAGCTATTTCGTTTCTTGTCAATTAGTGGGATTTTTGCCATTGCTGGTGAAGGCAGCAGACTTTCGTGTTGAGTGGGCAACTATAACCAGCGGCGTTAGTTCAAAGGGGGTCTATTTTTCCTCACGCAAGGCCATTTAACCTCTTGCTCAACGTTCATCCATACTAATTCTCGATCTCTCGCTATTATAACCTGGTGGCAGGAAATATAGCGTTGAATGTTCCCGATTGCGCACTTAACACTGGACAGCGCCGCGCTATATTTAGCCTCGGCCGGAATATCTCATGGCTGTTCATTGCATGCGGAGCACGGGCGTGACTTATGGATGTGAATAGCCTACTGGTCGAGTGACAGTTTTGGCACGGTGCTTGCATGGGCTATATTACGACTTTAATGGTGTTGTCGCGCTCGGAGTTTCATTTCCGAAATTGCGTGGAGAGCGTAGGAATGTGAGGATATAGTACGAAGTATTTCTACTCCGACAGCAATATTTTGGACACATTAATGAGGGTAGCGTTTAAATACTTTCCTTTTATCTGAAAAGGTTTCTTTGCGCATTTTAATTTGTAAAAATAAGAATAAATCATGTGTTTATTTAATGGGAATTATTATGAAGTGCTTTTTATGTTTTTAAAAACTCGAGTCATCTCTGATAGTAGAAAATACATTGGTCTAATAATTTTTTTATGATTTCAATATGAATATATTCTATAGTGTGTACCTTATACATACAAATAACCTCTACTTTTATTTAAAATGCTGTTTCCTAATTTTTGTTAAATTTTTTACAAACCTTTCCTCAAATACCTTCATTTAACTCTAAGCCTAAATATTCTCATTCCCAAAAATAAGATATTTGGATATATTTCTGTGTTTAATTGATCTGTCTAGAGTATTTTCAAGTCATTCTATAGTTCCTACTATAGTTCCCGTCATTTTATTTGCAATCTCTAACTTTTTAAGCAAGGTATTGAAGTGAAATGAAATTAGAACAGAAAACTTGTGATGTATTTAGATTTATTTTCCTTATCCGTAGCATATTGGGAGTAAATCGTAATAATTCCTATTAAACATACGAATATATCAATTTTAGCCATTATTTATAACAACTTTGGAATATAGATCATGTGTTCAGGTGTCTTTTCTGGCATTAAGTGCATCCAACTTCATTATATCCTCTGAATAATCATGAATGTTTGTAGTCCTATTCTGCTCATTCCGCAGATATATACTGAACAAAATGACTCAGACTTATCTACTAACCCTTATTTATTATATATTTTACCTATTATAAATGCCAATCATTATAAAATCTGCAAATTACCTAATAATTCTAAATATTTTATGATGAAGAAAAAATGCATAGGACATTTAATTTACAGCTCAAATGGTAGCATTGGCAACTAATATCATTGACAGCATTTGATGGCTGGTTAAACCGCTGAGAAGCAATAGAGAAAATATAAATGAGGTATATTGCCTCAAAGAGAAAACTATTGGTTTATTGCGAGGAGAATAAAATGAATGCTTGTAAAACAAGGGCGAATCGCGAAATTATTGAGCAAGTGGATGATTTAACGTAACTCCGCCGAATATTATTGAAATGTGGGAGGAGAGATAATGATATTATAAGATGCGCAAGTGCTGGAAGAAAAGTTGTCGTTAGATTGCGGAGTATACCAAGGATTGAACTTTTTTCTAATGAAACATGAATTGCAGTGCGCAGAAATATTGCGAAGTTAAAAATAATGACTTCACATCCACTTTACTTATCATACAGGCATAATTGAAAACATATTACTTAAGTTTATCATTACTTAGTGGTATAAATGAGTACTCTAAATTTCCTAGTAAACCTCTTCCTTTGGATCATTTCGACGTATATTCAAACGCGTAATTTGGTTAATTCATGTTTCAAAGCTGTTTGAAACATGAATTAACCAAATATAGCTATTTTGCTTCTGAAACCCAGCTTTATGAATCCAGGAAAGATTAATCTTTATGCATGTGGTGATTATATTGCCGAGAGCTCTTCCAACTCCCAGTAATTCCTTCCCACTTTATAGTATGGTAGTGAAGCATGATTATGCCATGATAAGCATAGCAGTTGTCTAAATCCAGTGATTATGGGGTATATGAGAAGTGTTTACAGTTAAAGCAGAATGGATATTGTTATAAAAAAGTGGATGATGAAATAATATGGAGTGGATGTTCCGGTAAACGGCGTATACGAAAAGGGGATTTATGAACAAGCAGTGAATAGTGTGCGAGGAAGGGGTAGACCGAGAAAGAAATATCAATAGTCTTAACAACAGGAGGGAGTTCATGTGGTAATGTAATCCCTGAAGCAAAATAGGTATCTTTGCAATGATATGGCAGTATGGAGGATTTATTGAATTAAATTTCGCTTTACAGACCTATCACTGACTTTTAAACATTTTTGACTTGCCTACCTTAACAGAGAATATCGTGGTAGGGTTTTTTGCATTTATGTATGTAATTCCTGTTTCAAATCCGCCAAGAAAAATTGTAGAGAGAATTATACTGAAATCATTTCTTCTGTATTTTGTTATTCATATCGTTCATACAATCACGTTTTCGTCCTTTAATAACATAAGCTGTTTTCTTCCCAGGGGCCTAAATATTATTTTAAAATTTGTGCTCAGATTACGTACGAGTCAAGATCCAGTTCGAAAATAATGCATACGGATTTCATCACTTTAAAAAAAAGTGATATTCTCGGTTTGATTACAAAATTTATCTTTGCAGTGTTAGATCTAGTATCGTTCGGAAGTGCTGAGCTTTAGCAGAACCTGTAGTTTAAGTAAATCATTTTATGATACAGATTGTATTCTATGGTGTATCTTAGGCAGCAATTAATACCTACAAAGTGATTTAATGGCGAAAACGATCGCGGAATGGTTTAATGGCAGCCGAAGGTAATCAATTGCAATCTTTCATTTTAAGCGTCATTCATTGGTTCCAACGCGGAAGTAATCGTCCAGCTTGGAATGATGAATCCTGGAAAGATTAATCTTTATGCATCCGGTGATTATATTGCCGAGAGCGCTTCCAATCATTTCGAAGCTCTTTAGTATAGCGCGACCTTTATGCATAGTCGCTTCCACTATCTGCTCCCATGCATTCACTACCTGAGAGCACTAGTATTTTGCAGCCGGAATTCTGACCTTTTGCGACCCCGGATAGCTTTCATTTTCTCGCTGGCAAAATTACCACTTTCCTTTCACTCCCACGTCAGTGTAAACGACCATAACTCCAGGGAAACTAATTTCGAATTTATATTGCTCGCTTTTGAGGGCCCATCAAAGCCAGTTGTGGTTGTTTCCGTGAATGGGTTGGTGGGCATGGGTTTTCCATTGGTGGGCATGTGTTGGTGGTTTCGAACAGCTCACCATCTTAATCAAACCACCTTTTTACTCTCTGTAATTACCTCACTTGATTAGAACAATATCACTTTACGCGCATATCTTCACCCAAATTACCTCCTTGCATTAATTAGGAGAAACACAATATTATGTTAGGAAATGCCACCTGCAATAACACCGTATGCGTTTAAATATAGAATAACTTATTAATAATGACCATTTAATTATAATTCCATTAGTTATTTATACTATTTTTAATACAGGGAGCACTATCATCGTATTCAGGTCCCACCAGGTTTAATTCATGGTAGGTTAAAGTGTGCAGGAATTGGCCACCCTACAGTAATTGGCCACATGATATTTTGAAGAGCCTAGTAAGAGTATAGTTGGACAAAATTTATATTAATCACTATTGTAAATGTTGCTATCATTATTGTAAATTTTTACCAACTGTACTTTTACTATGCTATACAAAATACCATGTGGTCAATAACTGTACGCTTTACCTTATGCTAACTCACATACATATGAGTATTTAGTTTTTACCTTAGTAAAATCTTGAATTGGTAATATTCAAATCAATCATTTTTATCAATTTTTACGTTACTATTTCCATCGATTTGCATATTTTTATACATTTATCATTTTTACTGTACTGTTTATGGCTTAATTGATTCACAACCTAAACAAAATTTACATTACTCATCATGTTTTGCGTGAACTATAGACAAGAGCCCATTCTTTTTAATAGTGTGTATGGGTGCGTAATAGAGTAAAACATCACCTCATTTGGCTATTAAAGTTTCCAACTTTAGCTTATTTATTAAAATATGCCAAGTACTTGCACCTATTTTCTGTTATACAGTTTCTGATAATAGTAAATATCACTTTAGCTGATACACTACGAGTATAATGGGAGTCTTTCTCATTTACTGGTTCAATTAAAAGATCTGCATATTATTTAATCAATTGTATATCTCTTAGCATAGGTATATATCACTTATTTACGTAGCATTAATGAGAAATCCTGAAGGAATGTTGTGTAGTATATAATTGCAACTGGTCTACTTTTATGGTAAGATATGTTGTTTCTTATCTCGTCCAAGAAATAGTTACCTATCGGTGACATATTTGACGTTATATTCCACTGATCAAGCTTCGAGATACTTATTCCTGTGCCCCTTTTGCCCCAGTGCCACCATAATCTTCTTCCGCCGACGATCGCAGAATAATATTCCACCTCCGCTCTCAACCGACGCGGCCTCTCCCCTTCTTTTTTTCCAATCTCTCTCCCTAAAGTCCCTTTTCATTGCGAACTTTCATTCTTCTGAGTCCGCAGCGGTGCCGATACCAAAAGCTTGCTTCCGAGTTGTGAGGGGGGGGGGGTTATTAAATGAGTCATTGTTCTCGAGACAATGGTGGAGTTATACGAGGGTTAGGGAAGTGAGGGGACAGGGATGCGACGAAAGGGGGAAGTTGAACAGGGTTTAGGGTCCGGCTCCGGATGAATTTGCGAGCGGAGAATTAAAATGGGACTTCTGGAGGGTAACGGAGAGATGAGACGAGGGTACGGCCGTGGGAGATTCTGCCGCTGGAGTGCCCACTATCAACCAGCCCCCCATCTGCGCCCGCCTCAACCTTACGCACCCTCGTCCCTCCCCTTCCCATCCTTGGCCCCCATTCACAACTCTTATCCTCCCTTCCCACCCTCTTCCGTTCCCCCATTACCTCTCCTTCGCACTCCTATACCACTCACCCATTTCCTGTGGATGTGAAATTATCATATCTACCACTAGACCAACGGACTGACGAATCTTTTCCCCATTTTTTTTCTTCTTCTGTTTTGGCAAAGGAATCCCAACCTGAAGCACCCAATCTTCTAATTGTCCGTGCAAGATTTATTTGCCGAGGATTACATCATCAACTGGCTATTACGCTGATTCCATGAGATCCCGTGAAAAGGAAGGAGGAAAATATTAGTAAAACAATTCTCACGTTGTTGCAGCCAAAAATCTAGTTAAGAGGGTTCCGACCGTACGCTTGCTCTACTTTTGTTAAGCAAGCAAGAGCAATGCTGCCTGTTGGTAATGAATTTTTTTTGCTTGATCTAGCTGGAGCTGGATATTGGTCGTATAATGGGATATGTATTTTACAATTCATTTCTCATTCGTTTGCCTGATATTCACCATCTAACCCGTGCGTATAAATAAATGTCTCTTAATTACTTCATCTTAATGACGAATGCAAGCGTTATCTAATGGATCAAGTCAATTAAGGATTCATAAAAAACCTGTTTGATTATAAACAGATATCTCAAGAAAGCATTAATATATTTAGCGTTGAATGTTTCTTTAAAATAATACAATAACAAAAACTTAGCACTGGTTTGGAAGGTTATACGAATTATAATTTGAGCAGTGAGAAATTCAAATGGAAAATCTTTTCATTCTTTTTTTCATTTCAGTATTCAACAAATTTAGTTAAGAGCTACGTTGTTGAGACCTATGTTATTTCAGCTATCAACTTTTTTTAATTACTGTACGTTGAAAGCTTTATCAACCGTGAGCTGTTTTCAAAGATCCGTAACTCATGGATTAATAACTAGATCCATAAATTGAATAACAAGACGTGAGTGATTGTATCTCAGGGATTTAGATAAGCGGAGACGGTAGAAAAAATAGAAGAAGAAGAGAATAATCATGAATGCTTCATCAAGGTCTATTATTTGCCTTCCAGTTGATCGGTATAAACTAATCCATATATAATAGTCAGTATTTGTTTTATTTGCTCTCCGACAATTCTGGTGGCCCGCATGCCTCTGCGATCCTGATAAGCCATTGGCTTGTCATCCGGTTTCTCAGAGGCCAAACCTCCAGAACTTGCATGCATATGTCTGAAACACAGTATTTGTCTGAAAGATAGTTCTATATCTTCAAAGAACAGGGTTACATCCCGAAATACTTTCCTGAATAGGGACATTTAGTAATTAATTTTCAATTCTTTTAAATACGATAATACGTCTGGGGTTAACTTATATAAAACCCTAATAACTTGAGAGGAAAGGATTACCACACAAATTCTTAATTAATTGCTTAATATGAGTTACAATCGTAGTTTGTTTGCCTATTTCTTTAGCTTCCACATATGACCATTGACGAAAGTGTAACTTAAACCATCTAAGATACTACGTTTTCCCTATACTTATCTGCTAATTTAGTATAAAATACTTTCATAGCTTTTGTGCTAGAGTACCAGCTATTTTTTATATTACGTTATTTGACGTGTCTACGTAGACTTTTTTATTTTCATTTAAGCTCTTAGAAAGAGATTTGTTCATTTCAGATAGTATTGAAACAACGCAAAGGGGTTGAAACGCATGGACATATTTTGCACAAGGGAAATCCTTAAGTTGGATTTTAAATAAAAGTTTTCTAGGGGAGCCTTTTCCAATAGAGCAGCTTGGATATAACGTATGAGTTTTCTGATAAGGAAAATTTTAATATAGTTAGATAATATTTTCTATATTTGACTCTGGAGCATTATCCAAGTGGTTTTTATCTGTGAATATCATTCCATAAACTCCATTTTTGTTAGTATTCTTAAAAAAATAAAGCATCGAAAAGGTACTCAACCGCAATATTAACAACAATGAAACGGTAACTCGTTTCAAATACCCGGTATTACCATGAGATAACCTTTAAATAATTTTAAAACGTTTAAACATTCATCGCAACTTATAAAACGTGAAGCAATTATGAATCCTGAAACGAGATTGTCAAATGAGGTTTCAACTTCCTTGTAATAAATTTAGCCAAATGGGGTTTAAAATAGTTCTCTTTCACACGTAATATTTTATTAAAAAATTTATTTCCTTTTACACTTTCCGATTTTTTTTCAATCACACTCTATTCCACGAGGAATTTCATGCTCTTGCTTTACCATTCTATTGCCCCACGGGAAACCAATTTTACAGGTCTTTTCTCTGGTATTATCCAAGGTGAGCGAGTTATTTAATCCATATCCGTAAAAATGCACGCTTCCAAATAGAGAGAACTTACTATAAAAATACTTTATTTTCACAAATCTATCACAATGGACAAAGTATGAGAATTTGTGGTGTAATCCAAAATTATCACGTAAAAACTAAAACTGCGTTGGAAAGAACTGCTTGATGAGTAACAACTGGACGATTTGTGAGTGCAAAGTTTATTACTATAGATTCAATATGTTTGGGATATTTCACTACAACACCTTTTTAACAGCCGCTTTCACACTATTTTTTTGTCAGTAATATCTCAGTTTGTCAGTCCAATCGTTCTTCTCGGAGTAAAAGGGGAAATGTGTTGCAGAACCCGTTCATGAACATTTTAAGCTCTTCGATAAATCCCTGCGCATAAAATTACACTCCACGGTCTTTTTTTTTGGAACCATTGTCTTTCCTGCACCACTCAACCTCTGACCTTCGGAATCGATGCCCTTACCGTATACACCGGCATCAGTCCCTCTCCCACCCCACCCTTCCCTCCTTCCTTATTCATCCCCCATCCCCAATTGAACATCTGCCTCGTCCGCGACTCTCAA
Organism: Pyrrhosoma nymphula; assembly: GCA_963573305.1. NCBI lineage: Eukaryota > Metazoa > Arthropoda > Insecta > Odonata > Coenagrionidae > Pyrrhosoma > Pyrrhosoma nymphula. The sequence continues at coordinate 150,469,654 of OY754328.1, forward strand.
TCCCCTTGTCCGTTAATAGGCGCCATGTCACCCTCCCTCTCAGTCATTTCATCCGCTCCCGTCGCACGGGCCCCAATCCAATCCCCACCCACCCTTCTCCACCGCGCGATCAAAACCACCCCCATCAACCCCCTCCCCTCCACCGAAACACTGTGTCACCTGTCTTCGATTTCGGCGTGCCGCTAAATCACGCGCGACTGGGAGGTATGGGATTAATCACGCACGGACGCAACCCTTCCCCCCTCAAAGTCTCGTTCCCCATCCCGCCGCCGGCAATGGAGACCCACCTCGAAACAGTCCCGCGATCGCGTGTCGCCCGACTTAATTCAACCTCCGGGCCCATCCCTCTTTATCCCGGGAATAAAAAATTCCACGGCGCGCTTAAGCGTTCCATCAAAAATCGCCCGCACGTATATACCCGCCATCCACCTACATCCCTACCTTTTCCATCCCTTTTGCCGACCTCCCTCCCGCTCCGACGTAACTGCACATCCCCTTCTCCTCCCATCCCTCCTGGCAATTCCTCGCTTCCCCCATCCTCTTCCCCCACAGCCCCACCCTCACCCCCACCCAGAGTCGCCAACTACCAATTGATCCCATTCAAATGCCTCCGATAATTCCATTTCCGGCGTATCTCGTCGCTCGGATGGGCAATTAAGGAGTTGCGAAGGGAAGAGAGAGAGAGGAAAAAAGGAAGGGATTCCATGTACTGCTCTCACTCTCTGGCCGCTCCGTCGTCGCTGTTTGCGTCCTGCACTCCCATTTTCAAAGTCCGTAAAAAGCGCTTCGCTCTCCTCTCTCGTGTGAAGATCAAATAATGCCACGGGATACGCAACGTGTGGACGACATGACAGGCAGGGTTTGTGCTTTTTACAAACACCAATTCCTTCGCCGATTAATCGGCATCTGAAAAACAATCTGGGAGAGCACTGCGTCCACCTATGGGGAGAAAAAAGCACATCCCTGGGAAAGCATTTTGTGTCAACATGCTTGGAAAAGGTTCCGCATCTCTTCCACTTTTCCAGGACTCAAAGCTATTTTGAAGTTTAGCTTTGATTAAAGCATTCCTTCCTATGCATGCATACTTTTTCATTCCTTCTAGCTTTTAATGGCTTATGTAAATTGGGAGCTCGTTTAATGGATACTTATTCACTTTTTACTGGAGTTGTTTTGGAAGAAAATGCTATCTAAATATTGATTACTTTGGAATTAGTTAATTTTATTTTAGCCATTTTTGACAAGATTTTCCTGCCCAAGCATCTTATTATTTTCATGAAATCTCCTCTTGCTTTGTGTCACACTTGATTAGAGGGACAAAAATCAGTTTAAACAGGTATCGACTAAAACTACTCAAATGAACCAAAAATGTGGATGGGCGATCAACCAGTGTGTAAATCCAATACATTATATTTAACTACTGAACTCATTTTTTCTTCAGCAGTTAATCATTATGCTACAAAATTCGTAATTTCTCCGTCCCTTTCCTCAGCCTATTAATTTCTTTGCATAATCTATTCAATTCTATGCAAGGCGGAATTTCTATAACACTTGTGGATTTTTTGTTTTTGCGAGCTTGCCAAATAATCAATTCCGGTTCTCCGTGACGAATAAGGCGTTAACGATCTTGTCTTCCCTCCCGCAGCCGTGAGCAGCCTGAAGAACGTTCGCGTGGTGTCACCGGGTGCAGTGGCCGTGGGCGAGACGGCCGCCCTCGAGTGCCAATACGATCTCGAGGGAGCCGAGCTGTACGCCGTCAAGTGGTACAAGGGCAAGAAGGAGTTCTACCGCTACCTCCCCAAGGAGGACCCGCCCACCAAGGTGTTCCCGCTGCCCGGGATCAATGTGGACGTAAGTAATCGGGTGGCAACTTGAAATAGGGTTGATCCAAGTCTGAACGTGGTTCGGAGAGGGGAAGGGTGAGATTGGGGATTTTCAAAGAGTACTCTTCTTCCACCTGCAAATTGAAGATAATTGTGATCTTAGTTCAAAGTGCCACTTTTAAATTTTTCGGACACATCTTTCACATCATCCTCAACCTAAAATGGTCAGCATATGCGGAATTATTTACTATGTGGTGTTAAACAGGCATTGCTTTCCATACTGATGATCAGGCATAAATGATTTCTTGCAATGATATTTAATTTCTATTGGAAATAAATTTAATAAGACTCATGATAGTAAAAACTCGTGTTTAAATTTCATGAGTAAAAACTCTTTTTTCATATTAGGTATCCGTATTAATGCTATGTGAAAAGAGAGTATCTCAATTCTTTTCTCAACTTCAGCACTACTCCTCATTAACCCAGGGCCAAGTAAAGGTTAAAAAAAGCAATGTTTATAAGAGAGAGCATCGCATTCTTGTTCTCTCAATAATTGATACCTTCTATTAAATCCCTCAATATTTTATTCATTGACAAACTTGGAATGTGAAAATTTTAATGCATACTAAGTAACTGTAATTTTATGGCTTTTTCAGAAGCAGAAAAAGCAAGGTAATTCTTTAAAATAATTGACTTGTGCCATGAAACATGTAAAATTATGCTAAAAAATTAATTATTATTGATTTCTTTGTACTGATTGATTAGCATATTTTTATTAAAAGATGAAATAATGAGTAGGCACACATCAACTTGAGATAATGAATATTTTGAAATTTCCAAATCCTGTCTTCAAAGTGATTCCCTTGGTGGCTCAATCGATGGCACACCTATCGCTTATGGAATCGCTTGCATGTAGTGTGCTGCCACTAATAAGTATTGAGTTACGTATCACATATCCAAGCCGCTACATTGATAACCTCTCTTTTTGACCCGCACCAGCTCTCGGAGAGCGACGCCCACCACGTGGTCCTGCGGGACGCCGGCTTCACGCTCACCGGCCGCTACAGATGCGAAGTCTCGGCGGACGCCCCGTCCTTCGACACGGCTCTCGTCGTCGCCTCGCTCGTCATTGTCGGTGAGTTCACAAATCATCATTTATCCCTCACAACCCCTCACGGAGGACACCAGAAAACCAATCCTAATTCTGGAAACTCTCTTCCTTCCCATCTTTCACCAGGTGGGCTTCTCAATTGCCCATTGAAATTGACGATTGGTAACTAAATAAATATTTTTCATTTGACAAGTAAGGCTTCTTTTAAGTCATTTCCACAATTCATAAATTACATGATAAAGTGGAAAAAGCATCCTTAAACATTTTTGAGCGAAATAATATCTCCTTTTAAAAATATTCTAGAACTAATTTTGTCCATTTTATACAGAAAGTCATTACATATGCAATAATCTATCACTGAAAGTTAGCGATTAGAGACTAAAATTAGTAATTTTTCCAATAATTAGGCCAAACTAATTGTTAGCAATCCGGTCGTGTAGTGCTTTCCAGAAGCCTCAAACAGATATTTTATATATAGTTTGGAGGTAAATCTAATTACAAATTTACTTACAAATTGGTTGTGTTCATGCAGGTAAAATCGAAGTAGCTATCAATGTGGTATCAATTGAATAATTATGTGTCTACTAGCACTGTAAACTATGGATATTTTAAATTAAATATAATGAAACAATGTATCGTAAAAAGTGTGCATGTAATAAAGGATTAACGAAACGCTAATTCTGCTCAAAACATTCCAACTAAGCAAAATGTGAAAATTAAATTTCCATCGTATTAGCTCAGGGGAAATGCGAAACCATCTGTTTGCTGGAAGATAGCATTAATTAGTCACTTTCATTGTTGGATCTCCATTGAAGGGTAGTTTGAAGGAGCAATTCTCTTTTTTTCGAATAGGAACTCTAGAGTAATGACCCTTTTCATTTAAAATTTTGAGGTTATAATACCCTGTGCTTTCTTTGAGACATCATCACATTCATTTACCGAAGTTGGCTCGTTTGCTTACTGCCCGGTGGTTTTAAAAGGAAAGAGAACTTTTCCATCGATGTGCGCCGAAAAGTTTGGTCACCGTCGGGTAACCGACACGGGTTGCGAATTGCGGTTCTGGGACGCTTTTAATTCTTAAGGAATGGGAAAGCGAACAAACCGTTTCTTCTGCCTCTACTCTTTCTTCCTGGGCTTTTTTTCTTTCGTTCCGCTACACCCCCGTACTCCCCACCCCCCACGCTCCCTGGTAGTCGGCACTCACAAAAATCCTCCCTATTGTTTCTCTTACTCCCCTAACCACTCCTACCCCGAATATCTATCCAAGAACCCCTCCCACTTTCCTTTCGGCTTTTCTCTTCAACCTCCTTCCCCCTCCCACGAACACCATTCAACCCTCCAGAAACTCATATCCACCCTCGGCGGGCGAAGGAGTGGGTGGGGGTGGGAGGGGGTTGGCGAGGGCGTCGACGAAAACTTCACGACCTCCCCTCCGCCCTCCCAACCTCCTCCTTTTCTTTCTTTCTTTCAATGGAACACTTTTCCACTCGAGACGCCCGCCCGCCCGCCCTCTGTGGAGAGACGGGAAAACTTTCCTTCCGGGCTGAATAAAAAGGCGAGGAGGAGGAATCGGGAGGGGCGGGGGAGGGCGTGGTGCGCGTGGGAAAGTGGAGGGGGAGGGTGGGGTGTGGAGTGGCGGGAGACTGTATCCTAGGACCGCGTAGAGAGGAAGGAGGGAGGAGGCTGGGAGGAAGGCTGAGGTGGAACGGTGGTCGGGATGTTTTTTGGCGCTGCTGGTGGGACGGGGTCACGGGTGGAGGGAAGGAGGAGGCCCCTGGCAAAGTGTAGTGAGCGTGGAGTTGTCGGCCCGGGGCTGGAGGGCACGGGGGAAGGTGGAGGTGGGATGAGGAGGAGGTGAGTTACAAGTTGTGGTGATCGGGAGAGGGGAGTCAGTGCTGCTGGGCACGGGGAGGGAAAGATGTTGGAGGAGAGTTGGGTGAGATGTTGAATGGAGACGTGGGAGGGGGTTAGGGGCTGAAATTTGGGGAGGGCGAAGCGATGGGGGCACAGAGTGATGACCCTGGGATGATGAGAGAATAGGGATGGAGAGTGGTACTTGTAGTGGTGTCTATGGCCCTTATACAAGAAGAGGAGCGGAAGGGCGAGCGCGGGAGTGCTTGCGTGCCGGGGGGAAAAAAAGCCAAGAGCTCGAAATGTTCACTGCTTCCACTAGTTCGGGATAAGTTGCTGTTCTTGACAGCTGGGAAGATGCAAAATTATAATGAGGCCTTCATGGGGAACAAATCCACTCTGTGGATAATATTTTAAAAAACATTTAAAGCAGCTGAGCACTTTTTCAAATTAAATGTGTAAGACATAACTATTTCAATCACTCATTATTTATAATAACTTACGGCAGCGAAGAATGTCGTCATGTTCAAAGTTTAGGTTCTTACTCAAGCATCTAATGTATCTAATAAGTTGTATAAAATTTTTCACGACCCCGTTTGTTTGCTCTAATCTAATTGGCATTGAAGATCAGCGTCTTATTTGATGCGCAGTATTCAGTCAAAAACTAAAGTACGTTTGAGCTTGATGATAGGCAATCCTACTCAAAAAGGAAAATTTAAATTAATATCTGAATAGCCACTTATTCATACTTAATTAGGTATGATAATTAAAGTGCTACAGAGTTTTCAGCAAATATTATTATTCTACTTAAAAATTTTTATACTTTAATACTAGTGAAAGCTAGAATTAAAGATCTACCTCCAAATTATTGTGAGTGCGATTGATCTCGCTCATTCCTTGATTTAATTATTATTACGTAAAATTGATGATTAAATGTAATTGATTGCTATTCTATTTTGGCATGTTACTGATTTTATATTGAAGACAATCGCACATATGACTATTGCGTCCTACTAATCGCTAACGGAATACTTATGATAGTCTGGAATGATTTTCTTACGCTATCTAGGGATAAGAATCAACGGCATAGAAAAATAAATATGGAAGGATAACATTCGTGCCGTATCGTGTTGAAATATATGATTAAATTAGTGTTGTTAGAAAGAAATCACAGTAGATTTTGATCTTAAAATTATTTCACTTCGGTTTAACGTATTACCCAGAGTCACAGTTGAACTTAGTGGTAGTTTTGGAGTGTTTTTTTCCCAAGAAAAATATTTTCCAAGATTGAAAAGGAATTTCATATCAAAGATATGGTCATGTATTTTACAGCATTCCCTAAACAAATGCCCTTGGTATAAAGGGATCGAAAATTTCAAGCGTATTTGCAGTTTTACAGGTATAAATGATTGGCTTACAATATGGAGTACATTCAATATATATTTTGTTCAAATACCAGAATGACTTACTTACATAGCTTGTATTCCGGTCAGATAAAATTCCCATAGGCATTCAAGGAGATGGCTGCTACTCTGAGTGATAGTGGCATGAGAACATAACCTAATTCCGGTGGATGCAAGAAAATATAGCCGCGAAAATTTCAAACGGTCGTTATTAATTGCGAATTATATACCTTCATTTCTCACACACACATGGCCGTATATTTCACATTACTGTGTCCAAATCGGCTTCATATCTCCGAAAGGTCATTCATTCGGCATTATGCTGCATTTAGTGAAACGATGATGCATGGGGACCACAGAGTGTGGATACATTATCCCAGCGATTGGCTCCGACTGCGAAGTAATGAGGGAATTAAAGAGCAACATTTATCTCAGGGAAACAAGACTTATTAAATCTGATGCTGTCAACTTCATGTTTGCAAATTAGGGATTCCACTTAGCTCTGTTTGTGTCACATTTTGAATTTATGACATTCCGTGGGGCAACACGTTTCAATTTACTCTCCCATCAAGCCCATGCTCGATCAAATTCGCAGTAATTTATGCGCGTTCACAGACGGCGACGCGTCATAACACGTCGGCATGCGTGTATTCCCCAATGAAGTGCGAACATTCGATTGCGCCGTCCAAGAATCCTGATCATTACTCAATTTTCCCTTGGAGTCAAGCTTTTTTACGTCACATTCTGTTCGTAAAATTTTGTTGGGAATACTCAGGATAAGTTACCATTTATACCTCATATGTAGATACTCCTGATGGCTTTCCCAAAAAGTCATATCAAAGACGCTTCATCTTTTTCTATACATCTATGATCTAAATATATCTATCAAAGGGTAGCTGGTTAAGGTTATTTCCACATAATATGTTTATGACGTGATTCAATCAGTTTCCATCAAAAAATATATACAGTACAACCCCATTTGCGTTGTTTTTCAGTAGTGACTTTGATGAACTCTATCTAACAGCCATGAGCGGCTGATGCCGCTCATGGCTGTTAGATAAAGTTCATCATTCTTATCCTCAACAAACTAAAATATATAGTACTGTAATAATGTGGACGGTATAATGGTGGATGAAATATAATTCCAGCGTTGCTAAGGGAAAAATCTGCCAAAATATGTGCTAGTTATTCTAAGTTAATAAGGCATAATATTACAAATTTTTTCAATAGATATATCATATTTGTCATTCTAAACTATAATGCCTGATAATCTAGGAAATGATGTTGCTTTCCGCAAATATTTACCTAATTTGGGCTATGTATATCATTTGATAACAATACATATGAAGTGAGGCATAATATATTTGGGATTCAAACTATTTGTATTTCAATTTTTTTACCACCTGATGACAGCCAACTTTTACCTAAAGTCATTATTACTTTTGGTTATTCCAAGTTTCAAGGGCTGCACCAATCTTCAACTGTATCTTTGTCGAAAGTATTTATGCATTAGTCATTGAAACCAATGGTAAATATCTCTGTGAAGAGATGCTCCATGAGTATAATTGTAAAAAGTATGAATTTCAATTATATTGTTGAAATCAATGAGCAAGCCGAATGTAATTTGGTGCCTCAGACCAATTTTGAGAACATTTTAAAATTAGTTACTGGCAAATGCTGCATTGAATAAAATATTACGCGGCTATGGTACAATTAGAAGTGAGAAATCGAGCATAGCAGTTATATTTGCATTAGAAGTTTTAAACTTTGAAAATAAGAAATATTAACGACAGGTGCTTAAATATTGTGCAACTTTTCTAATAACTTGGCAACTATGTTAAACAGGAAATCACAAGGGGAAAACATTTTCTATATTTATTTTATTTACCGATTATTTTTTTCTGCTATTTATCGTTCATGAGCTATTGAAATTCTGGCTGAACAGTAGTAATATAAATAAAATTAAATGGAAAGGTATGAATCAAATATCAAGCATCTGCTGAAGGAAACATGTACAAAAATACGATATACGAAGTTAAATGTTCACCTTGATTTGGAGAGAGGTTTATTATGTATTAGTTCATGTGATAAAAATTTGTGAAGTGACTCCATGATTCTTCGATACACTTACGAAATGGGGCATATATGTTTGAAATTCAGTAGCAGCGCGTGATATGAGAGATTGTTTCCACGGTTAATCCCGTCACTGTTAAATGTCAACTATGAAGACATATACTTCAGAAGGACTAGTCATTTATTATGTCCGTAATTATCTTCATATTGATATTTTTCTGGTCATGCAGTTGAAAGACCAATGGTTTCACTCATCCACTTTCGCCGTGTGGTGGAATGTATTTGTCGTCACAAGTTAGCATTCTTTCATTAAAACAAGGATTCTTGGGTGGGATTACGGTTCCATCTTTCGCATTGTCATTATCGTTCTTCAAAACGCAAACCGCTCAAGAGGGGCAACGCTCAGAGATACTCCATCAATTCAATTTAGTGATTCAAAGCAAATGACAAAATTTTGAGAACGATCACGTTTTCGCTCTCATTAGAGCAATGTAAAAATAACGATAACGCTTGCGCACGCGTTACGGTGAACCGTGATCGCGCTTCTGAAACCTGGCAAGGTCAAAGTAATTATTTCCCTGGTATACAAAATAAAGCACTGCCTCCAGGTTTACGACGGAGCAGTTTTTTAGACCGTACATTTAAAGAGAAGTATGGAGTACGAGAGGCGTGGGTAGTACCTACTGTGTGAATAGAGAGAGGGAGTTCTGTTGCGATCGAGGTGTACCGGCGAACCTCTCGTCGTGCCCTCTGACCTCTCCCTCTCTGCCACGTCGCGGATCCTCGGAGCATAAACCGCTTCACGTGAACGGGACGACGGTGACCACAGCAGCACGATGCTCGGAGACCGTGAGGGAGAGCCATCCCCTTTGCCTCGAGCCGTCCCCGTTGATCCGATCCGGGGCTAACTTCAAGGAGAAGTATGACGACAGAGGGGGAGATGGAAATGAGGAAAAGAATGAGGGAAAGGGAGAGAGGTAAGGTGAACGATGAAGATGTGGATAGAGGAGAGGAATGAAGGGGGTGGGGATTGAAGCGGAAGGAAAGTGAGAAATGACATAAAATGGTAGAGAGAGGAAGAGAGGTAAAGAGATAAGGAATAGCTTTATTCATGGTAGAAATTTCGTTCCTTTGTCATCATCATTATGATTTTACAGGGTTTAAATTAATTGACGAATACATATAAATGAAATGTTATATTCAAAATTTGGATTGAATACATATTCAAGTTGTTGTAATTTAAACAAGTTTGACAGTATTAGAGAAGATCAAGCTGTTTTGATTCAGAAAAATTCTCCCATGCTATACCAAAGATATTGTATGGGGTTTTTTTGTCGCTCCGCTAAATTTTCAACCCAGGCTCAGCAATGCTAACCTCCAAATTAAATAAAATTTTATTTTATTCCACAAATCAAATTTTACATAAATGGACAAATAAATACATATAGGACTCCGAGTAAGGGATTTTACAAAAAACTGAACTCCTGGAGAATATGTATTTGCCTCCGTATATGAACAGAAGAATATATTTAAAGTTCTACATATCAGTGTAAGTATATAGCGAGATAGAAAGGGGTGAAGCTGTTGAAAGAGCATCGACTTCAGAACATGAATACCCCATCACCATCAGAATCCATCGCGTGAAAAGCGCTTTAGAGTGGACGCCAGTGAGAGCTGGAGGAGGGAGGTGGGGGAGGGAGGTGAGGGAGAGGAGGGTTGAAAGGGAGGTCGGCTCAAAAAACTGAGGGATCGGCGAAGGGGATGGAGAAGTGGAAGAGGGATGAAGGCTTCTTTTATAAATACAGGATCCTTCGCGCGGGAGAGTTTGAAGGGGAGGCTTCGAGGAGAGGAGGCTATGGAACTCGGAATAATTAAGGCTATGGGTTGTGAGCAGCGAGCGTTGGTTTGAGGGGTCCGTCGGAGCAGTGGTCGCTGGATCGCATCCCTCGCGCTATTCGGCGGCGGTCAGCTCTCAAAAGCATTTGAGGAGTCATACACTCAGTAGACAGCCAGTCCTTTGACCGCAACGTGTTTATCAGTAACAACACCACATCCGCAGAACTCAACTGAATACGATGACCAGACTCTGACCACAAGAAAAAAATTGACCAATCTAAAGTAAGAACATACCTTTAAAATAAATCCTTTGCTAGACGAATTGTTTAGATATTACTTTACTAAAGCATGTCTACCGTTAATATGAATGTATCAATTTCATTTTAGCATGCACCTATAATAAAGTGATACAATTTGAATTTTAAACTATTGTATTCCATTCCAATTTGAATTTTAAACTATTGTATTCCATTAGTATTAGGGTAGTGCCATTGCACGTGTCAAAGACACAAAAACATTTTCTCGGCAATGGGTTGTGCCTAGTATAAGTCAAGAGTAAGTTCCTAATCCCTCAGTGACTTCTTATTCCTGGTACCATGGGCAAAAGGCATCTCATATGGATCCACTGGTGATTATTTTTCTTTTCAAGGACATCTTAATAGATGGAAATGGGAAGGAAAATTCCCAACTTAGAGGAACATCAAAGTACAGAGAGTAATACAGGTATTTCACAAGAATCTGGTCGTATTGTATCTCCTGCTAATACTTATGATACATTTACATTTACTTTTTATTTAATATCTGTTCATTTTTCATTTTCAATATTTTTGAATCGTGATTGTTTTCATCTATAATCGAATGACCCGTCTATACAATAGGTTTTTATTCATATATTTCTCCACATTAATTGAGTTTATTTATAAGGTCGATGCACATGGATCGTGATCTTCTCACAATTTCAGTAGGAAGAAAAGGAAGTGAAGGTTTTTTCACTCGAAAATTTAGATAGTAGATTGAATACTTGCAATAAATCGACTATCTTGCAAAAAGTTAATTTATCGTAAAAATTTCCTCTAACATGGGATGATGATTCTACGACTACTGGTCAATCTAAGACGTAATCATTATACAAATAGAAGAATAAAACTATCAATAGACGTAAGTTTGTAAATATATGTTTTGGTTGATACAAGAGATATGATTTTTTTGTGTCAAGGAAGGACTCACTCCATAAAAATTATAATAATTCTGTTAACAATCAAGTATGGGCGTACTTTCGTATTTCCTGTATTTGACCAGGCGTAAAGTACACCGCAATCTCAAATTATGTTCTCTTTTTAAAAATTTCCCCATCCGATATATAAGGCAATAATTTAATATTTTTAAAATGTTAATTAGATTGAAAATACGTTGAATATGTAGATAGATTTTAGGGATATATTCACAGCCAAGATTTTAAGCCTTGAAAAAGGGAATCAAAATCTGAGAAAAAATCGCATTTATCATTCCAAAATATTCCTTTGTGAAATTTAATCCTCAGGGTCGGGAACTGCATTCTTGTTTCCAGAGGTTTACCCGCTCCTGTCTTAAAGGCCCTTTACCTCATCTCCCGCATTCTTCATTTTACCACCTCTCCCTCTACTACCCCATTGGCCCTCCGCAACCCAATTCCTACCCTCTCCTAGACCCCGCTACACCTCGATTGGTATTCCTCGCGCAAGGCTTAAAAGAAATACTTTTTCAGCCCCTCATCCCTTCCCTACAATGTCCCCCACCTCCTCCCCAATCACATCCACCCGCACGTACGTAACACACCCTTCTGACTCCTTGCCGGTCCCTTCTCTCCAATATCCACCCCTCTCTCACTCCCAAGTTCACCCCACCCTTTCACCCCGCCCGCCCATTCCTCCTCGTCCACCTCTAAGAAAGGAGCGAACGAGATCTCCCCAGCTTAGAGGAGGAAATTCGCGCGTCCCTTTCCTCTGAAGCCCAGACACCATTCCCAACCGACACGAAAAACATCGCCCTCGACATCACATCCTCCCTTGGGGAGCACGGGAGAAAGGCGAGGAATCTGCTGGAGGAAAGCTACTCGCCCGCCCCCTCCCCCATGCACCCTCCCCAACGGTCACGCCCCTTCCTACCCCCCTGGTATGAAACCTTGCCAGCCTCTGGTCTCTCTCCCATCCTTCTCGGGCTGGATACCTTATGAGTGCGGCGACGGACAGTGACATATATGCCTCGAATGAGCTGACATCGTCTTGGAGAGAGAATAATGATTCACTGAAATTGGAATGAAATGTGCTCCTAACGCACGTTGTCACCGTGAGATGTGCGATTGATTTGGGTTATGCGATTCCTTTACAGTGATTGCGGCAACGATTTTTGAATCACGATGCGGTAATATAAAATTTTGATCAGGTAAACACAGGGAATGTTTATCAGTAGAGAGTTCAATTAAATGATGATTTGTGAGTTAACTTAGGCATACTCGGCGTCTAATTAAATGATATTAATGACAATTTTTTGTGGGTACTGCTCAGTACTTTAGTTAAATTTGACAAGATCCTTAAAAATTACTCCAACAACTCGTTTTTTCAATGATTATTTCAGCCGATGGGAGATTAAATTACAACCGTAGCAAAAAAAACCAAAAGGACCATCAAATATTATCTTATAAATTAAAAAAACAAATAAAAAACAGAATGTTTAAATAAAAGTATATTAAAGAGAACTCAAAATATTTCTCACATGTGCGTGACAATGCCACTTACTCACCATTGCACTTCACTTTGAAATTAAGGAACATTTCATCTTAATCCAAGTTGTTTTCTTACATAATTTCTGTGACTGGTACATTTTGACTGAAACATTTCCATCAATAGCACTTCCATTGGTTCGTGACTTAACTATTTTTAAGTAATATCAACCCACCGCTCTAATCAATATTAATAGAGCAACAATCAAGCGTTCGTACTGTTTATCTCTTTATTTACCAACTGTGTGGATTCTTTATTAAAATAACGGTCCTGAAATTTGTTGCAAAGTAAAGCTGAAAAAGTATTGGTTTACATCTTTTTTTCCTCTTCTAATATGGTTGCTTCAAATTGGCATCAGTGACTAATAGTTTCCATAACTTTAGTAGGCTACAAGATGATACATTATGTAGCTGAGATTTCCAAAAACTGGAGCGGACATGGCTTTGTTGTGTCTTCTTTAAATCCATCCGAGTTAAGGATGTTCCTTGTGCTCCTCTTTCTTCACCCTCTCAAGTACTGCCCCTCACACCTTCCTGCCTCCATTTCTACATCCTTCTCACTTTCCGCATCACTTTTCTGCATTCTCTTCTTACCAATTTCTCATTCCTCCTCCCTTTCTCTATCCTTGGGACATCTCGAGCCGAAACCTCTATCAAGGCCCATCCTCTTCACCAAATATCCCTTCCTTCCCCGATCCTCTTCCAATTTCTCCCGCTTTCTTGCCCACTTTCATGGCGAGGAAAACCGTCTTTATTCTCTCCTTCTCCCTTGCCTTTGTTTATTCGCAAACCTCCTCGTTCTAATAATCACCAACCGCCCACACATCCGAGGTCCACAAGCGTGCACGGTCGTAGGGCGGGAGCGCGCAGAGGAGCTAGTATCACCAGTTCAAGTTCTCCCTTTCACCCTCCTCCACGCATCCATTCTCTTCCCGATGATGCATCTTCAAGGCACACGTCACGTCCGCCAAGGGGTTTCAGTGGTCGGCCCTCAAACCCCCTTTCTACAACCCCATCCACCCTCACCTCACCCGCTTCCCTCTCCACACTCCTTCACCAGGCTCTCTCTCTCCCCCTTTCATTCTCCCTCCCACCCAAACCCTCCTATCCCATTACAGACGTTCATCATCTTCCCTCCACTCAAATCCCTTTCTGATACCCTTTTCCAGATCCCTGCAATATTCTCCCTATCAAGGTCCGATATCTCACTCGCAAGGCTTACCGGCGATTACGCGGTCGAGTACTCGGGCGAAAATGACATAGCGGCGATGGGAATATATCCTTCGTCGTGCTATCTCGCGACTTTGGCCTTCGGTCGATCCATATCCTTCAGAACTAAAGAACTTTCCGATCCATAAGTATGTCTATCAGAGCGTGGGCTCCTTTTCATGGTGGATTTCGAGTCATAGTAGCCATTACTACATGCGACCAACGACATTTGTAATTGGCCATTAAAGGATTACGTGAAATATTTTTGAGAGGTGAGATAGGTTGGGCTCATCTTATGTTGTCTTAAGTAGGGTGTCAAAGATTTTCAAGGTTATATTAGTGCCACTCTTAAGATCCTATATGTATTATTTTTTCATTGTTGAGAGATGAACGATCTTAGTTTGGATTACTGCAAACAGCGCGTACTATCCATTCTCAACAGTTCGTCTCATTACATCAAAATTAATTCAATCCATTCAAAACTTTGCGCTCAAGGGTGACAGCAATTAAATAAAAAAACCTGAACGGATATGTTCATCTGTGTACTAGGGTGGATCGAAAAACAGTTTTCTTCGAAATCAGTCTGCGGCTAGTGCTTAAAGTTTGTGGTTGGTGGTCCTTATTACCCATAAAAAATCCAACTTGATCGGATAATATCTTCAGGCGGTGCTTTTCAGTCAAAATTTTAAATTTTAATGAAAAATATAAAAAAATTGCAAATTTTCCTGATAGTTTCTAGATGCTCCCGGTGTGATTTCATGGCAAATAATTACATATATTGCTCGTATGTTGCTTAATATTAGTGATTGAGTATGTTTTAATCAGGCAAAGTGGTTTATTAGTTGGCCAAAATTCGTCAAAAACGCCTAATATACAGAAATGTTACGGATGTTGGGTAGGCAACAACCCGCTATAATAGCTCGACCCCACCGACTTAAATTTACCAAGAACGATAAGGTTATAGATAAATAAGTAAACTGTAGCTCTTAGTTCATCGAATAATCGATTATCCAGCACTCACCGAGAGGAGGTGGCTGCCATCAAGTGCCGCCCACCCACCCACCCGGGTAGACTGACCTATTTAGGTTTTTAAGTCCGCTTTGGTATCAAACTTAGGTAATATTTTCCTGTCCTCCAATCGAGCTCTAATGTAGCCATCTCGGGAGTCATAACCACATACAGTAATTGATCCAGCAGTTTAATCCTTGACGCACCGTTCCACTGCCTGGCTATGTCACGGCAGGTCAAACAAAGTCTGCAGTTTTCCTAGGGAATCGTTCCTTCCTGCTGCGATCTCTTCTAAATCTTCATTGGTAAGTAAGTGTGCTACTGGAGGTGATGTTATTTTTTCTTTTCCCCAGTGCACTAAATCCGTGTAATCTTAGGCATTAAATTTGATCACCGAGGTTGCAAATTTTCTAATGGTGATGTTTGTTTGGCTTTGGCTTTTTCTTGCTTTCCGGATCTTCTTCGCCGCATTTTGACGCACATTTGGGCGATTGTCTGCCAACACACCAACAAGCATTTTTTCTGATTACCCCTTGAAAGCATGATTTTGAAGACAATCAGAGAGAATATTCATTACATTGTTTGTTAAGTACTCCATTTTCTGTAATGTTAGCCACAGGTTTTTTGACCTGTCCTTGATAGTTCCATGGCATTTGATGTAAAACCACATGGGAGCGTAAACATTAACGGTAAATTCTGCAAATGTCTTAAGAACAGGTGATGGATTTGACGTTGCTACATACAGTCGAAGGATGCGCTCTGCAAGAGTCAGCTATCGAGCGTGGTGAATGGGCCCATGAAGACACTTGGCCAGATCATTTGAATACACTCCACAGTTTGGAGCCTGGAAAATTTTGTAGGGGCAAGCCTGGTGTAATTGGACGATGAGACGGTCTTAGCAGGTAGACAAGTTCTTTCCTACGTCGCCATGAAATCCCTTCGGGCCGGATTTCTTGCCGTCAATTTTCTCAAAAATGTGTCTTAGGGGCAGTTCATTAGAATGCAATTGGCCCACAATCCAATGGTGGATATATTCTTCTAAGCACCTGAAGATGCCGGTGTGCCTCCTTATGTTCTTCCTCTCTCCGTCGGATCCTATGCACGACAATTCCGTCAACTTAGCCTTCGGCGGCAGTTGCTCCTTCTGCGTCGGCTGTTTGGACGTAATGTGGGTAAGGTAGAATGAACCAGGTTCCTCAATGAGAGAAATGTGCTCTGCTTAACAAGTCCGTTGGTACGTTTTTCCAGCCTCTTCACATATTTCTTTCACCAAAGTAGAATCTTTCCTTCCATCGAAGTACAAAGACAACATTTGCTTGTTCTGGGGACATTTTTTTTCTATATGAACACTCCTACTTATCCTATTAAACAAAAACTGCCACTTTTATGCAGTTTAATGGTTTTAATAAGACTCTCTCTTCTTGCTTACTCTGAAAAAGTAAGTAGTCTCAACTCTAAAGGCCTGAAATATTAAGATTCCTCACTTGATTTCAACCTTTTTCTGAGCTACATGTGATTAATTCCTTGTGACTTACACTAGTGGGCATACGATAGTTACTTTCCATTGTGTATTTTTTTCTAAACTCTGCACAATCAAAAGATTATTACTGGAGGTGCTGATGCAATTTAGAACAACATAGTATTGAAATGCAAATCGAAACGAAGCCATATTAATTTGCATTCTAGATTTCCAGCTTTCGAGTCGTCAGATTTAGCGAGCTTTTGGTAGCATATGACGGTTTCCCTTGCCCATAAACGGCTAATATTCCTTTTTGTGGAGGAAAATGTTGATTCTGACGCGTTTAATCTGTGAATAGGGAAGTTGCGCATCATGAGCCATAATATGCCATGGAAGTCGAAACGATGGCTCGTCATCACTTTTAAATGGTGAAAACATTCATGCGACACTACAGGCTGGCATAATTCCCCCGAGAACGACTCTGTAACCTGGAAAATGCAGCGTTACTCTCATCTTTAATGCCCTTTTCAACTCCAGGCACGATTTCACGCCGGCGCGTTTAACGAGCATCCAAATTCCTTTTCGTTTACATTCGCCGCGTCGGGGCAGTCCCTCGCATGTGTAAACAGAATCGAGAATTGCATCCCCATCTGAAAGTGAAACACCATCGAAACCTGACGCACAATTGGAAAATCAACACGGGAAGTGTTGTGGTGGGTGGAACCGAACCCACCTCGGAGGCTGGCCTTCTCCCGCACGGCCATCCATCAGGAATCGTGCGCCAATGGACCCTAGGGTACCGTGCCCACTGTAGCGGAAGCTTTTTGTTCGTCAACGCAAACTAGAAGTACGCGGTTAACATTTCGTTCCCTCAATCACCATTGCATGGCTTGCTTTATTCTCCCACCTCGCATTTTATACGTTTCTAGACTCCATTGGAGTTAATGTGCACAAGTTACTGTACCTCTTGTAATTTTAACTCCCCCATGATGCGATGGTAATCGGAGGGGACTGCAAATGAGAGGGCAAAGAGGTTTATTCAAAAGTGTTTTGCAATAGTTTCATATATTTGCATATATCATTGATATTTTTGATGATTTTGTAGTTTCTCTTAAAAATTTTTTTTTAAGAATTCGTGTTTAATATTAAGCAACTGTTTCGACTTGGGAACTTAGTTCTCACTAATATCCAAACATAGGTGATGCTTTAAATTATATCCGAAGATTAAATATGACCGATACGTTTTAGACACGCTTCGAGTTTTGAAGGGCAAATATTGACACAAAGAAATATCAACATAATTCTCAGTCATACAAAAATCTCATACTTTTTTATGAATAAGACCAACAATAGAGCTAATATTCGTCATTAAGGGAATGTAAATACGATGAAAAGTGTGAAATGCAATTTTTTCACCTAAAAGATAACGCAAACAAAAAATTAATCACATGGGAAATTCTCAGAATGCCGTCTACTCATTGGAATACCTGAGGTTATTACCCAAACTAACTAAGTTCTATGTATAAAATGGTGACTTGAAGATGGATTTTGCATTAGAGCGAACAAATGGAAAAAGCAGACGTGTTTACTTTTCCCAGTTTCGTTGTGATCGGCAATTTTTTCAGCACTCTGTTATGCAGATAAAAGGAACACCCATTGACATGCTCAAAGGAAGCAGCGGAAATAACATGTATGGTTCGTAGTGGCTTGAAAAATACCGTTAAATTCTCACTTTCTTGCTATTCATATAAAGGAATTCAACTTGTGGTGACTAATTAGTTATTTACCAATATTTACATTAAAAAATACAAACAACAATGCGTAAACAATATAAGTAACAATGTTTTAAGGATATTATTTCATAATGGAAAGCATTCTTTTTCAACTTCATCCTCTCCTACTCTTAATAAACCATTTGGAACTTAAATCAAGAACGGAACGCAGAAAACGAACGCTGGAAAATTTGAATAGTAATCCCTAAGTGTGCATGGTGATTCCTATACAATAACAACTACGATCCTTGGCTAATATTATTCACTATATTGTTTCCTGGATAGTAATTTCAGAAGGTTAATACAGCACTATACAAGACAATTCTCATATTTTAGAGCATACATTTGACTGAGTCAAGTAAACTGGTATTCGAAATACACTGCGAGGTACGATAACGATATGATAAGTGGTGTAGAATGTTATAGCTTTCATTTATATACTTAGGCTGAAAATTACTATTAATGATTCAATCAACTGCGGTGTTCACATCATTCCTAGGTCAATAAAAATGTCTTATATGACCGTTTTTTTTTTTTTTTAATTAATTATGTATTTCAGTGCCATAAAATATTATAAATGATTCAGGTAAATTGATTACGTCGGATATTCATGATTTAAAAATCACCTTTGGTTATATATTGAATATTTTATGAAGTCTTTAAAAGTTTTGATAATATTTTTTTTCGCTGTCAGCAGATGCAAATTATAATAAATTTTAATCGCAAAAGCGTTTACTAATCCATGCCATAAATATTCTCAGAAATTGACTTCCCTAAATAAAAATAAAAAACAAAAAAGCACATATATGATGACATTTCAAGGAAGAAAATCCGTATATGTGACGCATAGTTTGTGCTAGGTAGGTAGCTACCAGAGGTGACGACCAAAAACTGAAATTAAAAACTCCACGAAGGATAGATAGGTTGGCTGATAAGGGAAGGATTACCTTTGCAATGAAAAGGTTGGAACAAAACCATTTGTAGTTATCATTCTTCTGCTTGTAATTCTTCATGTAGCCCATGGTATTACATACAATTTTACCAACTTTACTATACAGGCATACATAACCTAACTATTCTATACTGACCTACTTAACTTACAGCATCCTCAACTGAGCGGCCAAGATTGGGATTCCGAAGTAAAATCTCAGAAATTACCAGGATGTAGTTAACGGAATGATCTGAGTAATGATGACAATAGATTATTCTGAATTTCATTAATTGACGGCAATCCCAAAACCTCAGGCTAGGTATTTCTACTTGAATAGATTTTAGGGAAACTTTTTTACCTTACGTGAACTTTAATGAAGGAAGAAAATTTCAATGCATATGAAGGAAACTTTTAAGATTTACATTATTAGCAATAGATTTATGAAAAATACGATATGACCAGTCGACGTTTTGGACTTAATCAGCGTTTAACAGCGTTTAAGACGTATCTAAGGTAGTAATGGAAGTAAAATAAACAGAATCATTGGTATAATAAGAATTTTTTCTTTTAATTTTACATCTTACAATCCAACTTCAGCTCTGAAGTTTAAGAAATTAATATTTTTTCTTAGACTCATGCATGAATGCAAAAAGTAAGTAGTAGTAAATAGTAAGATCTCATCATCTTGAATAGTTTTTATCTCTCTCTTTTATTCTTCTCTTAAATCCATGAATAATAATTTATATATTTGCTACTACGCCTACTTAGTCGATTTCTGGTTTTAAATGTAATTTCTACCTTTTGTGCAGTTGGTGCAAAAAATGGGGAACGCTTGGTATCATGAAATATAATGTAAAATATTTAAGATCATTTTACAAAGACACTTATTTTTTAACGTAAATTTACCTTATGTTGGCATTGTACTTAGCGAAAGTATGTCTTTATTTTGCTAATATAATTACAATGAATCACCCAAATATGATTAAACTTCATTATCCGGTTTGTTTCATATTAAGGATTTAAAACAGTAACCCGACAAAAAAATCACCCTTTCGGGAGATGGACATGCCATTTTCTTATTCGTCCCTCTCGTAGACACATAAACCCAGATTTGGCTCTTACCGTCAATAAAAAATAGTACCTGCAAAGGTGTACCTTACTCGGAAAACCTCGGTCCGTCATTATCTCAGCGCCATTTCATTCCTCTGCAATACATTTCGCTTCCTATTCTGTTCCCGCAAATTATTGCTTGGGATTCCGTCTCGCTCGAGACGTGTGGCATATCCATGAAATAACTATGCCCCTCTCATGAATATTGGAGAAACAGGCACGGCAGTCAAATGAGAGTAAGAAGGAAGCAAGCCAGATTTTACTGTTGCCAGAAGTTACCAGAGAAGGTTACCACGCGAGCTCAAGGCTGACGCGGGGAGTAAACATCTTGCGCCAGGTTGCATATGCGGAACAAACATAAGCCACAAAAATGATAATGATAGACTATCGAGGATGTAGATTCGTTTAATCTCTATTTCCTTTTACCACTAACAGCAACAGCTCTAGCAGACCTAAATATCGATAATCTAAAACTCGCCACCGTTTTTCACCCTTTAAGTGTGACTGTTAGCATTAAACACTTCCAATTCACTCAGGGCACCATATAGTTCGAGTTGTACTTCTTATTCTGTGTTTTATCCATATAATTTAAACCCATACATTTAAGTAACCTTGATGTCGTCTGGACTATGGTTGATCATTATTACTACCTCAGTCTATTTCAATTCACCGTGAGTTAAACATTTTTCTGCTTCATGTAGTTGGTTTTTTGAGGAAGGCGATCGACAACTTAGGTCATTTGCGTAATTGAAAACTGGAAGGTAGGAGAAAAGTTATTTTGGATAAAGAGTGGAGAGAAACCCCTTTGTGGCTTCAGTACACTCTTAATTAAAATTGCTGAGGGATTCACACTTCAAATTCCAATCCGATGAACGAAGTACTGACACATCTGGAGTCACATCTGTTAGAGAAGTAGTACTATATCCACCACATCAATCCGATCCTCTTCATTAATCTCAGGCATTCTATTAACCTTAATGATGTCTGCACTACGCTTTAATTCCAACAAATACAACAAATTGTCGATGAAGGATTAAAACCGATTTTTTAGTTCGTGGCAAATTCAGAATGTTATGTAGTGACCACCTGAAAAAATATACTCAATTTCCAAGATGGAGCTACATAATTTTTTTCCCGTGTGAGTATTCTCCATCATCATTAGATATCGGAATATAATATTAGGAATTGGATTCTCTACTAGCATCTCTTCATTTGTCTTGTACTACTTAATTTTTCCTGTCTCGAAGATATTAGTGACTAGGCTTACCTTATTTTTTAAAGACTTTCTCCCATGAATTTTCATTTCGCACATTTCGCACCCTTTGGATTTCTTTTTGCTTGTTTACGTCGTCGACCCTTTCGCCGCTCGTCTATTTTTTTCCTTTCTCAAACCTCTCTCTCCTCTCCCTCCCTCACGCAGATATCCCTCCCGTCTCCTTTCCCAGCTCCTCTTACGCATCCGCCCGTGTCGTCTCCCTCGAAGCCATGTGCCGCGAGTAATGGAGAAAAAGGCTTCATCCTCACCTCCCCTTCCTCCTCCTCCGGGACGATCCGATCCTTCCCCATCCAAGCAAGCGTTCGTTGTCTTGTGCGTGCACGTGTCATTTTCGCTTCCTGAGCCACATATACGTACACTCACACTTCCCCCACCTCCTATTGGTCCCTCCCTCCCATCCCTTCCCGGACCAAATACACGCTTTTGCTCTATTTTCCCCGCCCCTTTTCCTTCTCCGATGACGGGAGTTCCTCCTTCTTCCTCTCAGGGAGCCTCTTAAGCCTTTGGGGATGGGATCTTCTCTTTCTCTCTCGAATCCTTCCTCACAACACAACAAGAGGGGGACTTTCAGCTCTTTCTATCACGCGAGCGAGTGAATTCTCGGGGCGCGGTCGCTATGGTAACCCGGCGCTGACTGGATGAATGACTGAAGGTTTATATGCGTGGACTCTGTGGAGGTGGTGGGAGATGCGGTTGGGGTGAGCGGTGGAATGTTTGTGGGAATGAATTTTACTCGAGACGGACAATTCCCACGTGTCTCCTCCCGTTACACCTTTATCCTCGACGAGTTGGTTACACTTCAATTCTTAACGTGCGTCCAATGCGTCCTTAGGTACTCCCACCCACAAAATACGCCACAGAGAGAGAGTAGGGCTAAGGGCAGATCTCCTGGCTTTCGTGGGTCAAGGGGTAGCGTGCACGGCATCAGTGAGGGCGGGTGCTCTTTGAAAAGTACCACAGGGGATTTTTCTCATTTAAAATAAGTATTGCGTGCTTTGGTAAACCAAGACATCTCCTCCTATGGCTACATCCACACATTTCTAAAAAAAATAACAAGAGCAGTTGTTTCCGCTATCCTCCATAGAAATCTCTTTAAAGCATTGTCCTCTGTACTTGCAATGTACGACATTTTACGCTAAATGGTATATTCTCTCAATTATCGTTTGATTAAAACCAACATTTCAAACATTTGATGCAATTATATTCGCTGCGTCATACGGGGACTTGATAACTACTTCTTTCTAGAGAAATTCATTTTTACATATAAATGAGGAATTTTTTTGCATTGCATCCTTTGAGTTGAATCATGGAAACAGATTAGTAATCACTGTTATAGTTAAAAAGGCCTAAAAAATATATTTTTTGTGTTTGTTTTATCCATAGATAGTGAAAGTGAATGATGAATTATCTTAAGGATGGTTTGGCTGACGAAATTAATGGAAGGGTTCAAAGAAAAGGTCTGGGTACTGAAAAAAATAAGTGGTTGGAAACATGATATGTTCTGCTTTAAACAACAATACATGGTATGACAGACCCATGTATTCGGTACAGGTAATAGTCAATTTAATTTGCTAGGGCAAACAAAGAGAGTATTATTAATGCAATAATTGTATTCAGAGTTAAATGAAGAGATGCGTAAAACAATAGGAATGATAAATGCTTGCCGTGAAATCGAATTTGTAGATTGTAAGAAATATTTCTATTATTTTCCTCCATTTTTCTGTACTGCATACTTTTGCATCAATTTTTAAGTAAAGCTATTGGAAGTGTTGATGAATATAATTGGCGAACGATTGTAAATTAGTTCTAAAAAAACGAATAAAAGTATATCCTTTTTTTAGGTAAGCGGTAATTTGTGCAAGTTTGCTAAAATATTAAAGATATGCTAAAATGTCATGAAAACAATTTTTTTTTATTTTCCCATCAATCGTCGCCCAATTGTACCGTTGGAAATAACCACTGGCTGAAAACAATTTTCAGCGATAATTGAATAACTGAGTAATACGATTTTAGAATTCGGCAGGTTATTATTAAAATTATTTTTCATCCTACCCCGATAAATTTCAAGGGTGTTTATATGGAAATGTGCCTTTACTGATGACTTGAATAAAAAATGCGATAATTTAAGTGCTTCGATTATTCAATATCAGAAGTGTTAGTTTATAAGTACATTAGTGCATTCTGTAGCTATTTAACTAATTATCTGTAACTTCCCTTAACTGGTCCAGAGAAATCGTTTAAGTATATCTCTGGAGAAAGAGCCAGCGAATAAATGTTTTATTCTTTCGTTGGAGCTCCTCCCGCCGTATTTACTTGCGGAGGAGGGTTTGAGAATAAACACGGAGCCGATCGCTTTAGCATCGCAGTGAACAGGTTATTCGATGGCCATTTTTTTCATCCCCCACCCTCTCTCTCTCTCTCTTGCATTTTATAGGAGTGGCAGAAATTTGTACCCAGAGACCATAAATAACCGACGGGAATATTCTTCGCATACTTTAAAAAAGGGGAACAGCATCATCGATCTAATATCCGAAGAGTTGTGAAGTCAAAAAGTGATGCGGGGAGATGGGTGGGTAACGGAATGAAAGGGGGGGGGGTGGGAAGGAGGACGGGGAAGGGGAGGGTGGTTGCTAGGGGGGGTTAGATGGATGGATACGTATCGCGAGGAGAGGGCCTGGCAGTCGCGCAAACCCCTTACGACCCCCACCCCACCCCCCTCGGCCCCACCCAACGCCCCCGCCGGCTCCTGTAAACGGGTCGGCGAGGGTAACCCTACGCGCTAGAGCGACGCCACCGGCAAGGGCCCTCACTAACGTATCTCTGCGGCTCACGGGAACAAAAAATAAGGAGCAAGGGAACAATTGGGAGGGCGAGGGGTCGAGGAGGAAAGGGGGGGGAGGGTAGTTGTGGGCCGAGGGCGTGGTTCTGCAGGGGGGAGGAACGGTGAAGGGTTTTGAAGGGAGGGTTAGGAAGATGCCACCCACCCACCTTGCGACCCACCGAGCATCCACTCCTCTACATCTCTCTTTTTCTTTCTCCCTCTCTCTTCCTGCTTTCTCCTCTCTCTCCCCTCTCTTTAAAACGCCCTCTCTCTTCTCTCTCTCTCCTTAACTCCCCCGACCACTCCCTCATTATCTCCTCCCTCCCCGCAGTACGTTCTGACACCCCGGCAGTCGACGCCTCCTCCCAAGGATCCTTCTTCTTCTTTGTTGAGGCGTGTGTGGGAGAGATGCCGACCACCACCGCTGAGTCAAGGTTGTTGCTAGCGAGCGTGGCTCTGGGGCGTTAATGGTCTTGTTCGACGTCGAGAAAGTATCGCGGAATGCTCGTTGAGTTGGGTTTTGAGAAGGAGGGGACGACGCCCATGGTTTACGGTCTTCGGAGAATCTTTCGCCGCCATTATATAGAGTAAACAGCGTGCCTTCACCAACGTAGTATTTTCCTTCGGGGGCTAATCTGTTTTGGAATGGCATTTATCGGAAAAAATGTTCGTTCTATTCCCGAGGAATCCGGATACCAATATCTTATCGATCCTACGAAAGAACAGTTATTAGCCAACTGACTCGTTGTGTTTCTCACATGGAATGAGTTGCGCTTTCTTTCAATCTATGAAGACCATCATAAATAGCAGAATGGTGGATGAGGCAAAGTAAACGGGTGATTGCGGTTAATATTACATTGAGGAACAGATATGCTTGCGTTTCCCACGAAGATAAGATCAAACCTTGTGACCATTACTCGTATGGTGTTTAAACTGTAGAACGAAATAAGCGATTTGGCAATGCAATTGGCATTTCAAAACATATTTTTTATTTCTAAACTTATACCAAAATATTATAGTGAAAATAGTGAGATCTCTATTGAGTAAAAATTCAATGCCACAGTTTTCAACTCTATTTTTGTTTACAGTCCAGAACTACCATATTTTTAGAAGTAGTTCTGTTACTACAGCTAAATAAACAACTTAAACACTACGCAATACATATTTTAATTATCTAACATTGACGTAAGTAGTAGTTAGAAACTAATTGCCAAGAACTTTAGAATAGGGTATTACGTTTGAGTATTTGGGTATCGTTTTCATATTTCCACATTCTAAATCAACTTTTGCCGTTACACAATTAGCTCTTTTGAGCCAATTTGGAGTATATGCTGGAATTAATTGTAATGCACAACTATTTTACTTTAAATGATAATCTCTGAGTTGATTCACTGGACTGATTATGAGCCTTTGCAAACAATGAATCATTTTCTACCCCACAGTCTCTATTTTTAATATCTTTCTCTTTAGTCCATACCTGGACCTATTTTGTTATTTGTTGGTGAGTTAGATAATCCCATATTCCCTTATGAAAATCAATATTTCTACATCTATTCGATGTCTTTTTTACCAAAAATATTCAAAGTTTTAATGTCACGTTTCTAAATGACGTAATATCTATCCCTTCACCTTAACGCCCTCATGCCATCCATCACAGGCCTTTCTCTCTGTCCTTAATTTATCAAATAACTACTTTACATCTGTATCATCTCTTTCAAATTCAAAATCATCTATTTAATCGGAGTAATTTCATGAAGACTTTTAACTCGAACATCAATATTTTATGTTTTCCTGTCACTGAGCAGCTTTAGTAATTCACCGGAGATGGATGAATTGTCAAATTCTGCTCTCCCTTCTTGACTATTCAGAGTAAGAATGTGCAAGACACAACGCTCATCTTGAATCATCGATGAGATTTTTGAGCAAGACTACTCATATCATTTTCTTACAACAGACAAAAAGATATTTCAAATATTATCCCTTCATACTTTACCAAGTATTAAATACCTATGTCCTGTGACTCCTGTGGGAAATTAATTTCTTTTAAACTATATAATCATACACAAATGTATTTTTGTTCCACCTCGCTATTTTTATAGAAGAAAGCATTGGTATTTACAATTTTTAGACCACTCAATGCATGAATACTGGCTATAAAAACTGATTTTTTTACATCAAGTATCATTGAGTAGGATTATTTTTGTGTAACGCAGTATTATTAAGTTGAATTTTGCGGATATGCATGGCGCATTTGCTCCATATGCGTATCATAGTCTGTAGGGTGACTGTTAACCAACGTATCGGCTATTTATTCTGCCATGCATTAATTATGCATTGTGGCTTTTGAAGGTGCTGCGTCCTCGGTTGCTGACATGTCATCGTGTTTCTAAAACTATTGCCATTAAACCTAAGTTCCATTCGTATTTTATGGCAAACTACGTCACGCTCTGTTTTTGGACTATAATGTGAGTAATATCGGACCACAGGCCATCAGCGGAACGACGCGCAAACATGCGGGGCGAAGTATCATTAGATGGGGAGGTTGTGTGACGAGCAAACTGCCGTGGCCGCATTTGTATCGGCTCCGTAACTACCCTTTGCTGCTGGCACTCTGTACGCGTGCATCTCCCTTTTCGCTACATGGCTCTCCCTCCTCCTCTCACTCTAAGTGTACTCTGACCTACGCAATCCTCTCCCACCCCCCCCCGAAACCCTTTTCCTATCGTTCTCCAAATTTCCCTCCCCTTCTTGCGCCCACCCACCCACCCCCAAATTCCCGTCCCAACCCACCCCCAGGCTCCCCACCCGGCAACCATTCATTAAGGCCTTTTTGCGAGCGAGAGGGCAAACCGGGCATCCAAACGACGTCATTCCGCGAGGAAGGCAACAAATGATTCAAAAAAAAATAAGAGGAGGAGGGGTTTGGAGAGATGTCTTTGGAGGGAGGAGAGGGGAGTTGGGGAGAGGGAGGTTGGGGAGGATACCCAGGAGAGAGAGAGGGGTGGGAAACATTGGGAGGGGAGGGAGGGCCGACGGAAAGAACAGCGTAAGGTCAATCTGGAGGAAGAAAGAATATGGACAAAGTGTGGGAAAAAGAATGGCAGAGCAACGCGCTTACTAGGGTCGGTTGGTTGAGTGGAAAGTGGCTCTAGGTTCGGAGGGCAATAATGAAGGGAAGAAGGAACGGAATCGACTGCGGCAGGTTATAGATAAACTTAAGAATCAGATTCAGTAATCACCGATTACTAATTTATTTTCCATGCTTCACAAATGCATTTCGCCGTTCAACCACAAAATATACTGTTCAATCCATAGATTTCAAGAAAACTCAACTACAGCTTCTGTCTCTTACAGTTGGGTGAAATCATATTTGTACATAATTTTATGCCTCTTTAATGGGTAGGTTTTTTTCATTAATATGATTTCTCTCGATGGTGCTAGTAATAATTGTCCCAGTTAACAGAATTAGTAGGGTCTCTATGTCTTCATGGAAATATATTTATACTCATCATTCAATATATTTTATGCCTGTGCTCCAAGTGCATATGAATGTTTCGAATTACACAACATTTGACATACCTAAAAAAAATAACAAAGCGATTTATATTGAATCATATTTTTGTGCAAAATCATTCACATTATTTTATTGGCCAGTTAACAGTTCCAATCCAGTTCATTATGAATAATTTTTCCTCTTCATGGTGTGGGTGCGCCGATCAAACCATATAGTGTTATGGAAGTGAGTACTGGGCCGATGCGTGGAATTCATCAAATGATTATAAAAAGTATTCTGCATTACTTAGTCTGTATACTACATATTTTCCCTTAAGCATATGTTGAAACTTTGATTAGTGTAGCAGTATGAAAAGACCAAAGCGTACGTGTCATAAATTGCAAAATGATGCAAAAAATGAATCCGGTAAAAAATGTTTGAAATTCAGATGTTCAGTTTTATCTTCATTTAAATAAGCTGGCTCATTTTGAGTCATAGTAAATAGCATTTCCCTTGAAATATTAACATCCGTAATCTTTTCTATTATGTACTAACTGTGCCCGGCATGCGTTGCAATGCCTTTTTTTCTTTCTAAGTAGGCACACATATGCAAAGTAGACATGTACAAAATAAATTAAGGACTAGGATTTTTTGTATATTCGCAAAATAAAATACTCTATCTTAAATTCCCCATTTTCCAAAGTTCCATACATTTCATGGTTTGGCCCACAAATCTTTTCTGGATTCAAAATCGATCCCTAATCAAATTTGAAACCTAGTTCAATGAATTTCTCGTACCTTCACAGGAATTCGTACAGCACAATAGATGGCATGAGTTTCTATTCCATTTCTATGCTACGGTTACCAAGTAAATAAAATATTCTAATGTTGAAGTAGTACAAAAGTTATGATTTTCGAGGTTAAAAATTTAATTTTAGGAAAAAGCGAAGCGTATACGAAAAATGAATTCAAGAATTCTAAACCTTGTTCTTTAGGTTATCTAATGATAGGCATTTAAATACCATATCATGAGTGTAAGCAATTAAAAAAGCAAACAAAAAGACCACTGCACCAAAACTTATTCTACGTACTTACAACTAATTTAGGTACTTTTTGACACAAATTATGACTCACATATGATTCTGATGCACTGGATTAAGCAATTATTAAACGAACTGCTTTGTTTCTTGCTTGTCGTTTCTCGCTTGTTTGAGAAGCTCGCGTGCCAACACTCATTCGTTGAAACGACTCGCTCTCCACTTGTAGTATATACAATCGATTCAATAATTCAGAAGCCATCGCAGGCGCGCGTACGACAAATCACCAGTTTCCCCGGTATGCGGTGCAATGCCTCTTTTTCTTACGAAGTAGACACACATAAAAAACAGACACATTAATATGTAAAAAGTAAATGGAAGACAATGATTTTTTGTGCATTAAATTAAAGTTGAAAAAAATGTATTCAAGTGCTTTGGGATATACAATATTTTTGGTCTTACCGCCCTCTGCAAAAACAAATAAATTTTTCGACTGTCCCACTCGTTAGCATGTGAGAAGCAGGGATTATCCAGATTAAATCCACACACTTGAAGCGATTGACCTTTTGCCTTGTTGATGGTCACTAGGAAAGGCGAACGGGGAAATGTAGTCGTTTGGCTACAACTATCAATTTAGTCACTGAACCTGATCTTCAAATGCTGCGGAGTATATATTGCCATTCATGAAATCACTATTAAATGTATATTCACGTCTGGTTGCCAAGGCGTTCTATTCAATATTTCTATTGTTGAAAAGGAAGAAAAGGTTAAGAATTTCGAGTTAAAAACGCAATAATTGGACCAAAACGAAGCGTATAAGAAAATTGAATGGAATAATTAAATACTGCAATACTGCATTCTTTTATGCGTTCTATGATACAAATTTCCATCCAATATCTTGAGTGCAAGTAATTCATAAAATCAAATAAAGAAACACCTGCCCCGAATTCAATGTTTTTCTTATGGGGGTAAGGGTAAATATTTTGGAGTAAAAACCACCCCACAATTTGCTATTTTTATAATTTTGAAACCTTCATGGGCACGCGCACAACAACTCACCAAGGTTTCATCGCAATCGGATGAATGGTATTGGTATTGGTATGGTATTGGTAAACACGAACAGGTAAACATTCTTTTTTATATATAAGAAGATACGTATGGCAACTCTTTTAGCTTAGCCGGTGAATCACTCAATGCAATGGGATTAGGGAGTAGCGAAGTCCTCAACAAATTGGATAGCCGAGTATAATAACCCAACCTTGCGGTTAAGGCGATACTACGGCAGAAACGGGAAACATGGAGATGAGAAAGGAAAACAAGCGCTTCGAGCCTGGACTAATAAACCACAGGGTTCGAATGTTGACGTGTGGAATTTGATTATTCGCAATGACAGGAAACCGAAATGTTTGCGCGCGGGCATGAATCGCACATTGCCACACTCAGTTTTCATCATGCGAAAATTGTCTCCATGACTGTTATCAAACTAATCCTATCGCAAGAGCTGGCAGCGATGTGGTTGACTATAAAAATGGTTAAAGTCTCCACTGGGGATTACAATGAAAAATCCATAAAAATTAGTAAATTTTTGACATTATAGCACGTACCATAATGCCTACAGAGAGTTTTTTTCTCGAACTGTATTTATTCTATTACCTGATACTCTTGATAAATGTCCACCTAGTAATTTTTTCACTACAATTAGTACTTTTACGTTTTACGTTGAAACTCAGATTCAAACTTCTCTATGTGAATACCTAGAGTAAAAAAATCACCAGTGAGCAGTCTTTTCAGACCAGTGTCAAATTGAGATAATCAGCCTACACTGTAGTCTACATGGTATAAAACCGACTGAAATCGATTTTACAAGTTCCAATATTTACTTTTTTCCAGCAACCCATTACATCTTTTTTTTCCTGACGTAATTATCATGGAATACACATGTTCCACTTGTATAGCTGCTTGTTTCGGCAGGTGTAAGGAATGTAAATAAAGTTATTGTTTTGATGATCGTAATATGTGTAGTGCGTCCGAAATGTTATTAGCTAAGTACAATTTTATTAGCTTGCGACCTTCTTAATCAATTCATTGCGAGATTTGGGAAGCCCGATTCGGTTGTCAGATCTACAACAGGACCGGGAAGGAATTTAATATGAAATTTTTATTCCTGCGCTTGCTTTGAAATTGATTTCATTTGCGAAAGGTGACCCTTCGGATAAAGTATGTCTCCAACATTTACTTTTAACACCCTATTCCGTCCCTTTATTCAATCGTAACTAGACGTCAATCTCTAGACTGGCTCTCTCACAATTTCTAATTAATCTTAAATACATTCTTCCTGCATCTTAATCCTTCGTTATTTTCAGTCAGTCTGCAATAAAAAAATAAAGAGCAATTTATGAATGGGTGCAACCTAGCCATTAATTCGGTGTTGTTACACCTCTTAACGCAGGTAGAAGTAACACGCTACTGAAGTTATTCCTAATTTTTTTAAAGCAATTTGATTAATTTGTGACGAAACCTCATATTTCAATGCTTTTGGATTTGTATTGTTTAAACACGTTATTAGCATTTAGTAAAAATCCCCCCTCTAAGTGCAAGGCTGTTTCAAAATAAATAGCCTCAGTCTCAAGTTAGTGGAATATTTTTACTTTCATAAAAAGGAAAAAATATATATCTTGCATTTATACACACCTACTGACATAAATTTCAACGGGTAGATGGTTTTCAAGATGAACCTGGATCGATAAATGGAAAGGCGTGGATAAATGCAAACGGAATTTTTTTTCTTTCTGTATGAAAATACTGCTTCATTTTTGACATCTGCTTTTGAGATTAAATTAGGATATTCTCTTAATGCGGACTTAGTTTAAATGATCTACGGGCACTAGCTAGCATGGAAACTAGCGACCTCTTAACAAAAAAAACAATGCTACCAAACTGATTTTCCTCTGTACTTCGTTTCCTGTTAGCAGCATGGATAGGGGCGTACGGAGATGAAATGCGTGTCCGTATTATTTATTAAGGTTTCACACAAGGTGATAACCACATAACATAAGGTTTGGATGCCAAAATCAAGGCCTTAAAAGGAGAGGATACATAATCCAGATGGAAAACTCCGACCGCAACATGTGGGCTTAGTTACACGTTCTTAAATTTGACATTCATCTTAGTTGTGCTACCAGCCAGAATGTGCAAAATTCAATTCAAACGTCATTTTTCAGCACTAAGATTCCTTAAAATCCGCGATGGGTCCTTTGACCGATTTATAACGGACTGATATCTTACTGTGAAATTCACGGTTGCGAGTGTCTCCTCCTAAGTTTAAATTCCTTGTAGTTGTCACCACATTTCACGCTTTATAAAACAAGTACACACGTAAGGAAGATACATTTCACGGGCAACGAAATGTCAAATTCCTGATCACAAAGAATTTTGGACGCAGCTGTAGAGAAGCGCGTAGTCTGCAGGGTAGGGTGTGATGAAAAGAGAGGAGAGAAAGGTTCGAGTGTGGGAGAAGAAGAAGACAAAGAAAGGCGGGGAGGGAGAGGGGGGGGGGGCGAAAACGGAGTTAGTTGTGCGGTGAGCGGGAGGGAGGGAGGGAATGGGCGGGAGAGTGAAACGAGTGCCCTCTCTCTAGCGGAGCCAAAAAACAAACGCATCGCTTATGGCGCGAGTGTTTTGTTTTTTTTACGACCTTTTTGGAGGTGAGATGACGAGAGTGTGGTCGCAGTGTGCCACTGTCGCTCCGCAGCAGCTGTCATCAACTACCGCCTCCCACTCCCTAAACACCTCCTCTTACTCTCCCTCCCGCCACTCCCCCGAAACCCCTCGGATGGCAACGGGGACCCATCCTTGACTGCCGTTCGAGCATGCTCTCTCTCTCTGAGAGGTAGGGAAAGGGTAGGTAGGCACCAGGACCCGCCTACTCCACATACAAGACCCCCGCCTCCTCCTAAACCCTCGCCTACCCCCCTCCCTCCCCCACCCGCCTAAGCACTCCTCCCTGCCCCGTGCACTACTCAACCGCCACCGGAGCTCTCCACTCCAAGCGGCGGCCTGTAGGTGACACTTTTAACTCACCATTAAAAACAGGAGGATCCCGACGGGCTGAGGGAGCTTGGGCGTGAGTGCCCTTTTTGGTTACTGTCGAGGAGGAGGGTCGGGTGCGGGGGGCGTGGTGGTGAAGTGAGGGCGCGGCGGAGAGAAAAGGGAGTGGCGGAGTGGGGTGTGTAAGCACACCGGTTGGTGGATGGATAATCGTCTTTACTTAGGGTGGAATAGTGAACGTTCGATCCCATATAGGACACAGTCATTAGGATTTACAATCGTGTACCACCAAATGTTTGCCTTACGCGAGAGTGTTTTCAGTGTTCTTAAGAAATATGCTCAGCATGAGAAATGGAGTCGAGGTATGTGAGAAAAACTCAGGGAATTCACACATGTATGCCCTCTTTGAATCCGCGCAGAATAACACAAAAAGACGATAGGGACGGGTGATAGCTATTCGGAAGCCCATTACTACGGTGAATTCCAAAGTTTAACCACAAGAAGTTTAAATGCAGATGCAAATATTTATTTCAGCACTAATAACTCATAAGTCAATATCGTCCATTCATAGATCAATCCTGAGATTTTTTAGTAGTTTCCACCTACCCCTTACGACATATTCTAATTGATATGATTTCGCCTTATTTGTCCATACCTCTTCCTTCCCCATGTTCCTAACACCGTGCTCCTAGTAAGCTCATTATGCTGTGTAACCGC
Source organism: Pyrrhosoma nymphula (assembly GCA_963573305.1). Classification (NCBI taxonomy): domain Eukaryota; kingdom Metazoa; phylum Arthropoda; class Insecta; order Odonata; family Coenagrionidae; genus Pyrrhosoma; species Pyrrhosoma nymphula. The sequence goes on from OY754328.1 coordinate 150,503,386, forward strand.
TAGGAATAAAAGATCCGAGAATAAATTTTGTCAGCAGCAAACATTTGTCAGGATATCAAAACGTTTTAAAGTGCAAATGCCGTCAAGGTAGTGAGATGGAATAGGGAATTACGGTGGTTCAACCGCAACTGCGTGAGTCAAAACTAATAATTAATTTCACCTTTTTCTTTATTTGGTTTAAAAACCATACTTTCACTGATATCATGCGTTCCCTATTGAAAACAAAAATTAAGTGCCAATTTATGCAGATTATTCCATAAATATATTTTTAATGACACTTTTTCCCAGCCATTGGATCCGACTGCAGCTCCGTTTCTATAGAACTACCAGGTATTTACTTCAATTATCACAGTGATTACCTAGTAACTCAAAAAATTGATCGGCAAGATGGCTGTATTCTATTTTTATCCAACTTCTTTGGAGTATTTCCTTCTTATTAACAGTTTACGCGAAGATGGCATTTATGCTATACGTAAAATACTATTTTTCGTGTTTCTACCATTCTCCCATTTGGAACCATTTAATTTAAAAGTCAATTTGCGGAAAAAATAGCGAGGAAAGGTAGGATTTTATTATTCATATCAAACAGAGGAAACGTTTTTCTTCAAGTTGCCAAAATACGAATTAAATGGCATCTAAGGTACTTTGAGCAAAATATCGCTTTATCTAGAATGTGATGAATTTGACCTCATTTTAAAGAAAAAAACACTTATCCTTCCAATGATATCAAATATTAACCCCTTACCGAACTACTTTTCGAGCAATTTTCCAAAAAATATGAGCTGTTTTACATGGGATAGGTTACAACTCTGCGCTCCAAAAGGACAATGTTAACAAAGTTGGTAACTTCTAACTCCTAGATTTCGTCAAAAAAACAGCGGTGTGTAGTTAATATGCTTCCTCAACTTTTTATAAAAATTAATCAATTACCACCTTTAGTATTTTTTACATATGCGAAATAAAACAGTTGTGAAGGCGATGTCACCATGCGGCGTGAAAAAATTAGTCAAGTTAGAGACCTACGTAGTTATAATTATTTAGTTACAGAGAATTTTTGTCATAATACAACTATATGTTTGCGCTATTAATAGATATTACAATATTTAATTCATAAATCTTACAGATGCTATTGTACCTTATGCATATTTTGCTTTATATAAGTATATTATATGCATATTTTGTACTTTAACTATGGTTTTCACTAGGCAATGCAGGTCATCACCGAAAGCAGACATTTTTTAACCAAATGAACAAAAATGTGGGATTTAGTACTTGTTTTGACTCTCACAGTCGCGACGAAACCTCCTTAAATCGTTTTTCGTAGGAACCGGAGGAGGCGCTGTGGAGGAGGTTATAATTTTTTTTACATTATTTATGTGGGTATATACTCTCGTTTATCTTTCTTTAATCTGCATCATTATCAGTACATTTGATTTTACATTTTTATACACATTGTAAATTAACTTTTTATATTCATGAGACTTTGTGCAATTGCGATTTAGATTTAAATTGTGCCTACATATGATTTTACTCGGATAGATGCCACATGAGGCCATCGCATTCTCTTCTTTCGTTCGTCGTCTTCGCCTTTCTTTCTCCGAACCTGCCCCACTCCTTTTTCCGAGGTCTTCATTCTTCTTTTGGGACTGCGGTGGTTCGCGGGCAATGAAGGATAACGTGTGAGGCTACCGATGAGTGAAGGGAGTCGATGGGTCTGCGGGGCGCGGGAAACGTGGCGGACTCCATAAGGAGAGTGCAGCAAGCATGAGACCCCTCCCCCTTGTGCACGTCACTGAAGAGAGCCGGGCATTCCATTGCTCGAGGGCGCCAAGATTGCGTCCGATCGCGAGAGTGGCGCTCGTGAGGACGTCTCGAGAGCGAGTTTGGAGAGAGAGAGAGCGAGGAGCCGGATCGTGTTTCGTGCAGGAGGGCCCGAGAGAGAGTGTCCTCCTCTTCAGGAAGAGGTTAAATTGTGAGGAAGGATTTGCAATTCTGCTGCTCGATTGGCCAAATCCCCTTGGACTCCCTGTGACGCCACGGAGATTAAACCCTGCTATACGAGGAGTGGGGCAGGCATGTTGCTCTTGTCCTCTTGGGTGAGGAGTGGGGTGTGGGAGGGGTCGACCGGTGATTTCCTTCCCAATGATGTCTCCGAGGCTTGGAGAGATGTAGGGTCAAGAAGGCAACCCTTACACCCCGTGGGATCGAACGGAGCGCACCCTTGCATTGTCACTTCCCCTGCATCCTTTCTCCAGCGATGAAACAAATGACCCTCCTCTAATGATTACTTCCTTAAACAATACCATAAATACTCGTGAAATTGAATGTCATTGTCCCAGGGTTACCGAGTGCGAAAACATTTTTTGCAACGACGCAAAATATAACTCGTTTTGCATTGCCGACTTCCAGAGGTTGTATTACCCAATCTGTAAAATTGGTTGAATAGATATACAATTATTTTTATTGATAAATCTTGTAAATACGATATTCTACGGGTCATCAGTAATTTATGCTTTTATCTTAATCTATACCTGTTAATTACCAGACACCTCTTAAATTCTTATCAAAACTGTTACATAAATACGCAACAAACAAGCAACTGATATACATATAGAAATAACTTATCTAGTTAAAGTTATCTAAAGTTATCTGAAAAAACCAATGTGCAGGCAAAAATATTTTCTTTTAAAAAGTAATTTCAAAGAAGTGCAGGAGTCCTTGGAGATCTCCCCAATGAGGAGATGTCCAATTGACCAAATAAGTCTGAGTACTTGATTGAAGGCAATGGTAATGACAGCGTCAAGGGAAGTTAGAATTTTTAATATTTCACCCTTTTTTCCTTTCATCATTTCTGATTGTTCATTATACTTTTTACATCCCTAAAGTATAGTACTTCCTTAATCCTTGAAGTAAACTACTAATAAAACATAGTTTCAATAATCACTTTGAAAAACTACAGTGTTTACAAATCCTCTATCAGCCATTCCTTATTTATAAAATATATTAGCACATTAAGTATGAAGAGGATTGGTAACATAATATTAATTCGGTTTTACTTTTTGCATGAGTTTATTGATTTTTAAATCGTATTGTAAATAGAAATTGGCTGAAGAAACTTGTATGCCTCTAGCTGCTTCATAATGGGCATATTTTTTATAACCTATTCCCGCACTGAAACTTCAATTCTCTAGATCGGTACAGAGTGAAATGTTTATCAACTGGAATGGTTGATTGCTGAAAGGGATGAGATATGTTTTTTAGAGAGTGGCTTGCATATTTCCTCATAATTATTGAGCAATAAAATTTATCGGTGGAATATATAAGGACCAAAGCTAAAGAGATTTCATGAGTGTATGCAATTAGGAAAAATGAAAAGGAACTCACCTGAGTGGCCTCTTTGTGTTTTTATTTCCCAAGAATGGAGCACCCATCTTGATTTCATTCTTGGTCGAGTTCCAAAAGAGAAACTCTTTCCCTCCAAGGAAAAGTGTTTAAGGGTACTGCATGAAGGAGCTCGACATCCTTTTTAAGGGGCGCTATACTTCCAACTGTGGTTCCACTATTACCCTTCCATATAATTAACTTCTGCTTGGCTTTTGCTGCTCTCTTTGAATGCCATCGTGAGGGAAACGTATTCCATTGAAAGCCAAGTGGAACGAAGCAAATACATCTCTTTAAACAAGAGGAAAATTTCTGGCTGTGTATATTGATCGACCGCTTTAGTAGGTGAAACTAAACTCTTAAATTCTAGAAGAATTCTTTCTTAAATCCTTGCCTTTATAGAGGAGCTAGTTGCGGGCATTAAGAGCATGTATTATGCAGGAATGTGTAAATGCACCGTTTCCAAATTCTAATGGGTGAATTTAATACTCCCAGAAAAGGCAAATTAAATGGTTGATGGTAAAACTAAATGTTGAAGCTCAAGTATACTCTTCTTGGAAGATCGGAATAGCAAAAGTAATATTTCGTTTATAATATCTGGAACTAAGGAGACTCAACATAAAAGTGACTTAGTTCATAAATGGCGTATAATCATAGCGTATATACGTAACAATGCTTAAGTGTTGATCCATTATTTACCAAAAGTACGACATTTTTCTATGAAAACCATGCCGGTTGTCCTGAAATTTTAGTCATAGGTAGCGTAATAGGTAGAGTATTCTGTGTTTAATGATGAATAGATATTTATATCACTACTTTAAAGAAAACTATTGAAAATAGAGATAGAAAATTTTTAACTTAAGAAAGCTTAAATTAATATTCCTTAAAATTGAATTAAGATTGGATTGCCCGTCTAGGCCATTCACTTTTTATTTTATCTTGCCATAACCACTGTCGTAGATATCGATCGTTAATCTAATTCATCATGCGTTGGAACCATCGCTGCTTGGAGAGAACTCATGCGAGGGTTTTGGTGTTTTTTTATCCTTAAATAAGAAAACTCTAGAATTCACTATTCTATAATTGTGTATTTGAAATCAACATGAAAGGTTTTCCGTTTCACAAAAATTTACGTTCACCTGAAAAACAAACCCTCACGCAGCTCTCTTCACCAAGTGACACGAAAGATATCGAACCCTTCAATGTTTGTCGCGTCAATACAAACTTCATTTCACTTAACAGTCAAATTACGTTCTCCCTTGAGGAGAATTGAAAATTCAGCCCTGTTTGGAATTCTCTCTACATCGAATTGGAATTCTTGCCACTTCATGGGGCATTTTCCATGAAATTAATCACTCAGATGTGTTTTTTCGCTTCACTTATTCCAAATAAAACACTGGCTTTTTTCACAGGGAAGACCAGCAAAACTACCGAAGATAAAAAGAATGACAACGTCACCCAAGTCGAACATTTTTTACAGTAGTACGTCATACTAGTCTTTCCATTGAAAAAAGGTTTATTAATAACATTGTATATGACAACGTGAATGTTGTAGTTAACTCTACCACTGAGTCGTAACTGGGTTTAAGAGAGATGCAGATTATGAGTGAATTTCAGAAGTCAAACAGCAGCAGAGTGTGATAAAAGTTAAAGAAAAGGAATGCAGTCGCGCAAAGAAGGCCAAAGTGTGCTTGAAAGACTGAGAGCCGTGAGATGGCAATGAAGCGTAGAGGGAAACTGAAATCGAGGGCGATGGAAAATAATGTTGAAGAAATGGAGAACGGAGCAAGTGTGTAGCTTGGATTTTTTTATAGATAGAAGGAACAAAGGGGGAAATGGCAAACGATGGATAGGGGAACGCAGAGATAAAAGGACGGGGAAGAAAAACTAATGGGAAGGCAGGAAAAAAGAGAGCGTAATTGTTTTGCTCACAGGCGCCAATTTTTTTCGGCCCAGTTCCACCGGAGTCATTAATTCGACGCAAAAAAGATACAAGGGTGCGCTCAGTACAAAAATAACCTAAGGAAAATATCATACTGCAAGAATTGGTATGAGAGAGACCTTTGACTCGTTGGGAAATAACGTCCCAAATATTATCAATCGTTAAACATTGAGGAAACATATTCATTTATGATACATATGTTGTAGACCATGGTCAAAATTTCCTATTCGATATGTGTCTTTTTCTTTACGAAACTTTTACGACGAGTTCATTTAAATTGTAGTAGGTATAATAATTCAAGGAAAAGCATTAAAATAGCACTCAAGGAAAATCTAGCCTTTATTTTTATAAAGAGCTGGGTTTATTATTCACCGTGTCATAATTTTCAATGATGCAATGCTATGAATGTTGCTGTGTACTTGGCAATGTTTACATGGCCTAAAATCACAGTCTTTGATGCAAAGGGAACTTAAAGTTTTTAGAAGATGAATTCGCTTAAAGTTAAACAAATAGGGAAATTATGCATTCGGATTTTCCGTCATGATAGGTAATGGCTTTTTCATACGCTAAAGAAAAACGAGGGTTTCGGTAATAAAACCGAAGAGTAATCGTTTTTTTAAGTGCAAATTAATATTTTTTAAGACATGGGGATTGATTTTACTTTTAAATTCCAAATAATTTATGTAAATTTGAAGAATATTCATCATTGGCTCAGAAAAAACAGGCGGAAGTATTACATTCCCAAATATGGATCAAAATTTTATTGCTGTTCGGAATCAAGTTGGTTACATAATGCTTGTCCTTTGTGCTTGAGCAATGCCCAAGCACAAAGGACATGAGCATTGAGTAAATAATTTAGGTATTTAAAGCTCTGGATTAGAATAGGAAGAAACATAAGGAATATGCCATCGTGATTTATTAAAATGAAGTACTTGCGTAGAAGTACTTGACAGATTAATTTTGCAATAATATTACATTACCAATGTCATCTTTTTGATCATCAATGGAAGTCTTCATGTCCTATTGCAGTTTGAAACATACTTTAATCAATCTTGTGTTACATATTGAATACAACGGGAAAACTGATTTCTGATTTGATAGATATTTATTAGCTATGGAGGAATTTGCTTATTCATTCACAGGGTAAACATTGGAATTCGTCACTGGGTACTGATTAAAGTACGTAGAAAATCTTGGAAAAAGGGTAGTAAAATTTATCGAGACAATTGATGACGATAAGGAGGACTGCTCCTTTGTTGCTCCTGGGATTTACCCTTTAAATGGAATCAAGATTGGAAAAAATTATTGCCCACCTCATAAGGGAAACTTTCCTTCTTTTTTCCGGAGATGAGCAAAAATAAAATATAATAATACAATTAGAGACACGTGATGCCCCGAAAGAAGCGTTTCTTGCCTTGGAATCTTTCTTCCCTCCGTCGGAGGTTATCCTAATAGCATCCGGGAGAAACTCGACGATAACGGTGACATGGAAGGAGTGAGATGGGAGGAGATAAAATCGTGTATGAGAGCGTATCTTCCGCGAATTCCTTATTGCAGCAGCAGCGGAGAGATGAAGGTTGAGGAAAATCCAATTATTGCCCACCAAACTCCTCCTCCTCCTCCTCCCATCTATCCCCCTCCCCCCACCAAATCCCTCCTCCAGAATCCCACTTTTGCCGTCTCTCGTTCTCTCTCCAGTGCCACCCGTGAGCCATCCACCGCCTCATCCTCTCAACTCCTTGCCGAGCCAATCAAAACCCCTCACACTCCCTGATACATCCGCTACTCCTCACTTCACTTCAGTCCGGCCTCTCCGACCGTAAGTAACACTCCTTTTCTACATCGAATGCCGCTTCGCTCGCTCACCCGAAGCGCCACCTCGCTTCACTTCCACCTCCTTCTCCTCCCTCACTCAATTCTTCCCCCATTCCCTCTCTCCTCCTCCCCCCCACGGTCCCGCCCAATGCCTTCCCTCCCCATCACCATCTGCTTCCCCTCCCTGGCAGCCAGGCACCCGCTGGGAGGAGAGAAGATGTTCCCGCTCGTTCCGATGACGGCACCCTTCGGTTTCTCTCGCTCAAATTGTCATTATTACCTCGTTACCGAACTAATACTACCCTTTTTAATGCGGAAATAAATTCCCCCAAAGTAAACTCGGTCGCAAGAACTGTGTTAATTGATAATTCAGAAGTAATTAGAGGTCAAGCTATACTTGAGGTCTATATATATCTCTTTTTCATTGACACCAACCTACGTTTGTGCCACTGCGTGATTCAGGTGGAGGATTGAGTGAAGAATGTAACAGTTAGCAATAAGTGCACGTTGCAATAAGCATGAGACTTTGATTGGCAATTATCTCTCGCAGTAAGAAGTAGGTGGATTAAAAAAATGTGTTTGTTGGAATTTTGAATTTTTGGGAGTTGAAGTTGTTAATATTGATTAGTGAAAATACTTTTCATTTTACTTGATTTTCTTTTGCAAAAATTGTAGGTGGACATTCAATTAGAAAAATTTAGTTTTTTAATTTAATTTAGTCATTAGTCTTAACTAATGACTAAACGAGGTGCGAGTGCGAGTAGACTTCGTTTGTAAGGTTAACTTACAACCGTGGTTTGGAAGGCTTCACTTAGGATGACCCCAAAATAAGGGTATTCGGCGAAAACATGCAGATTAATGTAGGAATTTACTCCTTCCTATTGAAATAGTTCATCCTTGTATCAGTAATATCAATTATAATAAATCTTGGTGTTCATAGACCCTGGACACCTAAATTTGGTTCTTCTTTATAGTATTTTAAGTAGCAGGATATTGATTTAAGTTCAGTAGAAATAAAATTTGGTTAAAAATTTCATTTTAATGGCTTTTTTCATTGCTAATGTTTCCCTTTTTAATGGTTCATATTATTTTTGTTAGTTTCAAGAGATCTCCAATGCATTTTCGTACACTATATTTCACGAAATAACCCATAAATCCCCGCAATCATGACATTTACTCTGCTGGATATATAATATCTTGATACATCATCCATCCAAAACTTAAAGGCATTCCACATATTCGAGCAAAAAAGTTATTGCTGATTTTCACTCAAAACAGTTACCGGTTACCCGTTGCCAAGCAGTGACATTATCTTAAGTCATCCCTCAGTGCTTCAAACCCTCAAGAAGAAAACTATCAAACTTGTAATTAGAACGTGCATGCTCCTGTTTGCTAACTGATACTTATTTTGTCGGAGTAACACCGACTCTACAATTTCATGAATTTTTGTTATGTACAGTAATATTCCGTGATACTGGTGGTTAAAAAATTCAGCAAAAATCGTTGGTGAACAAATTGCGGTTAGTGGTGAAATAATAATTTACATTTTATTTCATTACTTTCTGGAAGTTTACGCAAATGCGGAAACTCCCTTGTTTAGTTGTCCTGTACTTTCATCACGTTGTGCATCTTCAGAATGCACATCTAAAATTGACGGAATCCGGAAACGATGTCTTTGAATATCGATATGGAGAGGTCTGTTAATATATTCTATGTATATTCGAAGGGAATTTCTCTTTTTGACTAAGTAATGCATTAAATTATCCCCGGCAGTCATCATGTGTCCAACCCTGTGCATAAACTAAGCTTATTATCTTTCCAATTTCATCTCCATATTGCTCCGGACGGAATGTACGTAATAGAAGCAAGATTCTAAATCCTTCACGAAATGGCGCAGAAGTAATTAATTTATCATGAATCTAAGGATATTTTCCCCTAATAGGCATGTATATGAGGATATATCACAATTAAGAGTGTAGCTCAATGAATGATAAATTGTCTCTCTAGAATTGGCTCGAACGAAGATATAATAAGCAGTATTTTTACGCATCCTGAATGAAATGTCTTTCTCTGGTTTGATTAATTATAATTCCCTGGAAGCCTCTATCTGTTCTAAATAAGATAAAATCCATTGCTATAGTGTTTTTATACTCTATATTACGTTGCATGATATGGTACAATAAGACAAGACCATTATATATGCTTCGGAGAATCCGGAGAATTCCTGTTATCTTTTTGCACTGCCTAAAAGACATGGGAGTATAATGGAAGTGAGGTTCATAAAAATGAACAGGTCGAGAACTATAAAAAGAAAACATGGTTAAAGGATCCGATACTCGGAAGCAAGGTCTTGCCAAGGGCCGTGTTTTTTCTAACCTCTCGATGTGTTAGGTACATCCACTCGGAAAAACAAAAGGCACAAACTCCTTGGTGCTCCTCTCTTGTCCCACGTCACCCTCCTCGCGAAAGCCCTTCCCATCGTCCCTCACGGCTCTGCTCCGCCACTCCCTCTACCCCCCCTTTCTGCACCCACCCTCCCTTCCCTCCCCTACCTATTCCACGACCCGGCAGATTATTGGCTGCCTAAGCTGTTCGGCCGTTCGCCAGCCGTTGCAACCGCCGTAAGCGGGGCCGTGCGGAAGAAAATGGCGGGCTGGAGGAGAAGGGGATGAGGAGGAGGGAATGTGGAACTGTGAAGGGACAGGAAAAAGGGTAAAAAATGTTCGGGAAGAAGGGACGGGACGCCGAATTTCATTTTCTTTCCCTCTCTCGTCATGGGTTCAGGGCGTCCGTGGAAGCAAAGGGATGGGGCGAGTTGTGCAGCTTTAGCCTTCCAAAAAAGGGGACTCCAAATCGATCCCTGATGTCGAGGACCCATCAAAAAGGCAAAGCCCATCCGATCGCAACGGACGAACCAGCGAGCAAAGCGCGGCGAAGCGGTTTGAAGGCGAGCCACTCCCCGCCCACCGCCTCCGCTGCTGTCCCACCCGCTGAAGCCCTGCCCGCACAACCCCCTCCATGCATTTCATTTTTCTCCTGGACTTCCCTTATCGGAAGACAGGGACGCTCTAGGCGATGGCTTGCTTCGCTAACCTACCCGCTCTCCCGCACTTCTCCAAAAAGTACCTTGATGTGGAAGGAGAAGACGATCTGGTTACTTAGAAGAGGAGGAAAAGGCCGACAACTGGGGTCATTTGCATGCAACGCAACTAACGTAAGCGTAAAAAAGAACGGTTGATAAGGCAAACATTACATGGGTAATGGAGGTGGAGAGGGTAGAGAGGAACTCTGGTCATTTGTGCCATCATGCCTCGATGGAAATGAAATAGTTGATAACAATATGAGTTATGGAGAATTAGCTCCCCTTTATGAAGGGCGTAAAGGCATCCGCAGTTCAACGTACGAAATACTTCATTTGAAAAGCTCACCAGCATGAATACCCAAGTGTGGATTGGAATTTCTCGGTATAATCTCCACCAATGCTAAGCCGAACTATTGGAATGGAAAGCAAGTCACCTCAACTAACCGATCCTCATAGTGACTGGTTATTTGTAGAGGCAACCGATAATTGAGGTTATGTTAGAACTAGTAGATGGGAAGGTAAGGAGTTATTAGGAAGTGAAGGAAGGTAAAAGAGAGAAACCTGGCATTAGTAAATTCTTAAGGAATGGTGCCAAAAGGTCCACATTCTAGCGTCCCATCCTACAAACGGAGCTATATTACACTTTAAGGCCCTTACGCGTAGCACCGAAATAGGAATCGGGATTCCACCGAAGCATTCTTGCCACGGCTGGGATTCGAACCTAGGATATCAGAATACGAAGCATGTATTTCAGACGTCATACTAACCTGATCCCTTTAAGGGTTAGACTTGCCTGAGCTGGGGTCGTGCTGAGAGGAGGGATTTGCGCAGGTTTGCGATATGGCAGGAGGGGTAGACGGGAGGTTTTTTTTGCAAAGGACAAGGCCTGAGGGTAGGAGTGGAAGACAGGAATGTGACTTATGTATAATGGAGGGAGGGAGGAGGGCGCACGATGGCCAAGGGTTGGTTATGCAGACGCCACTTTTCCACCCCCTACCCCTTTCCCTCGCCCCTCACCCATCCTCTACCCAATCCCCCTCCGCTCGCCGTGTTTTTCCCCGAGGCACGATTCCCGAGAATCCGTGCGATTGTTAGTTCGTGAGTGCGTACATGAGCGTGTGTGTGTGAGTTTACAAAGTGCCTTCTCCCCCGGACAACTTCGCCCCCCCTCCCTCCCAGCCCTCCTTGGTATATGTGATACGGAATGCTTTGTGATGGTGTTGCCGCGGTGTGCAAAAAATGTACAAAAGATAAAGGAGGCGTCGCGGAGCGAGGGACGGACTGGTGGCGGCCCCGTATTAGGCACGTCAAGGAGTGGGAAGTTTTTCTCTCCACTCGCTCCCGACTCGCGTCGATGGAGCGCACAGTTCGTTTACCGCCGAATCTATGCTCGGCTAGAATCTCCTATCTGGATGCTTTTCCGGAGTTTCAAATTTATGTGTAGCCTTGTATCTGCGATACAGATGTACCCTACCACGCCTCATGGACCTAGTTGGAACGTGACGCGGTATCTGCAATGAGAGAGTTGAATGCAGCTGAAATTGCGTCCGAAAGAAAACTTTGCGAGTTGAGAGTTCTTTCCTTAACATGATCATTTCCGGTTAAAACGTTGACGATGCAGTAAATCCCATCGTCTTAATGCACTTGCACATAAACCAAGGATATTTTCATGTAGCATTTATAGGGTTGTATTAACATTTTTGATGAGTTGTAGTGTGTACTAGCTCATTACGAAAAATTTGTTGGTGAACATATGTAATTAATATGATTTCTCCACCCCCAAAGAGACCCCACATTTTCCTTCACATCTAATGAGGATATTTTGAAATGCCTTGCTCAAAGTCTAAAGCTAACTTAACAGATTCAAATCAAATACTTGGTGTAATACTCTTTTTAAAGTTATGCAATTTAAAACCAATAAGTGATGTGTAATGCCATTAACTGTTAATTACAACAGGAGTTAGTAGTCCATGGCGACAAGCGTGTAACTAAGAAAACATAGCCGTATGCTTGTTTCACCAAGATTGCCATAAGATGAGCAGGTAACCATGTGTGTTATATTGTAATGGAAAATACCTTTTTATTTTCCGCAGCTTTCACATTCTTATTTTGAATCCTCTCCTGAATTCAGGTTTGATAAATACATCTTAGCTTCCAGCTAGGGCTTTAGATAGAGCGTCGGCTAAAATAATAGTTAACTTTAATCAAAATAAAGCAATGTTGAATGTTTGTTTTTCGGGTGTACCCCGCGTACTATAACCAGGTGTGATACCTGACGTTTCGTGGCCGTTGCTGGTCACTTTATCAAAGGGATTCTTCCCATTGATAAAGTGACCAGCAACGGCCAAATAAACGTCAGGTATAACACCTGGATAGAGTAAGCGGGGTACACCCGAAAAATAAACATACATCTATAATGACTGTTTAATCTTTCGGGATTCATTCCGCGATGTTTAAAATTGCAAAAAACAATATTTCGCTGGTCCTCCTGCCAGCTTCATCAGATTAACTGAACTGATTCTTTAGTCTCGCTCGTCTTTATATATAAGTGAGGACTCCCATTGTTGCCGGAATTTAAATTTAAAAAATTCGTTTGAGCTTTCTACTTAACGTGTAACCGTCTTCTCGGTTGACGTTCTCCGGTCTCTTCGCAATTTCTGTAGCCTCCCTGATTAATCTTGGGTAATAGCGTACCTCCCTTGATATTAATTTTGTCTCCTCAAAGTTGAACTTATGAGAGGGGCCGCTGAGATGGTGTTCGGCTATTGCAGAAATGCGGTAATTATTATTTTTAATTGCCCGTAGATGTTCTTGGAGGCGTATTTTTAGGGCTCTGCATGTCTGGCCTACATATGGATGTCCACAGCTGCACAAAACTTCATATATTCCTCCGTAGAGGTTCCGGGGAAGCGGGTCTTTGTCTTTCAGAAGTACGTCCCCTGTCTTCGCCACGCATGTGAATCTGCTAACTACATTGTATTTCAATAGAATTCTGGAGATTTTCTCCGTAGTTCCAGACACATAAGGAAGAGTGGCATATGCCTTTGGCTTCTCTCTGTTTTATATCGGGTCAGTGGGATTTTCATTACGGACCACGAGAGAATTTCTTTCTTCTTTCCGTGCAGTTTTCAAGATGTAGTCACGGCGAAAACCATTTTTCTCAAATGCCCTTAATAAGTGCTGTTTTTCATCGGCGATGGAATCGGCGTCAGAGATCGTAAAAACTCGATGATACTGCGTTCTCGTGATACATCTATAATGACCCGAAAATGTTTTAACCAAGAATTAAAGCAATTTTATTTTAGGATATTGATTTAAACTCATGTGATTGCGTTCAAAGTCCTTAAAATTAACTCTGTGGCTAAATTTTACTGCCATGTAAAATTTAACTGCCAATTACTTTATTTTACTTTGACTAGTTACATCTCATGCAAACGAGACAATATTTGATTTTATTTCCTATTTGTCCGTACATCCATTGAGGAATACGGTATTGATTCACATGATTGTTTCCTCATAGTTCTCGGTCATAGACTTATATCCTAACGAACTGAGAGACTTCCAAAATTGAATGTTACCAATTGTAATTATAATAATGCATATCACTGTTGATAATTCAGCAATTCAAGAATCGCAAATTTGCTTAAAATTTTGGAACCTTTACCGTTTTCGGAAATATTTTGTATATTTTGGCCCTGTGCAGTGTACATCATAAATGTATAATGCATACATATTGCTATGAAATATTTTTACTTTTTAGGGTAACATCTGCTTTCAGCGGAATTTTAGTTCACTGAAATTCACAAATGCTCATTAATAGCAGAGATCAGTTGCCGGTCAACATTCACCTGATGTCATTTTTGTGACGTGTTTTCTACAAATAATGTAAGAGGAGATTACTGAGACCACTCCAAACCTATTTAACTTTGTTTGGAGCTCTTCCCGGACACAGCCGTTTCAATGTCTGTTGGGCTTACATTTTAAGTAAACATTTCCCTCAGCTACCAAGCTTTCAGTTCGCGTAGAGACTGTTTCTCCCTCATCTCTCGAGAAAACTCCACTACTTTTCTGATCATTCAGAAGCAGTCTTTTTTTAAGTTATGAAGTATTCTAGATGTTGTTAGTTGAAGAACGTAAAGCCATTTAACTCCAGTTAAATTAGCGAATAAGTTTTTCTTTGAAATTCTCTTAGAATTGTTATTAACCATAAGCGTTGCGTCCCAATTAATGCATTCTGGAATACGATTTTCAAAATTCTGAGTCACTATAAAAACTAAACTTAAAACGTGTTTGTGTTAGAACAAGAGAATTCAATGTTGCATTAGCTTCATTTTTTAATTTTAGCGCTGATGATGCTTCATTAAATTTACAATAATTATGGTGAGTAGCCTACCAGTTTTTTCGCTGTAGACAATTATTTGGGCAATTATTATTGTACGTAACAACGATAAATTGAAAAATATACTCGCATTATTAATAACTGGCAGATAACTATGAACAATGCTCTACAGTTATGAAAAAGGTGAGGAATTTAATGGCAAATACATTTTATTTTTTGCTCATTCGTATTTTACCTGTTGCGAGGTACCTCGAAATGTTTTAATTACGTGTCACAATATCATGGTTTTCTTTAACCAGATTTTGTTTCCTCTATTCAACGTTACTTTTCCTTTTTACAAAAAAATGAAAGCGGTCATATTCAGCATTCATAACTTTTAATATCCTATTATTGTCTTAACTTTTGTTGCCCAAAAAGTATCCTTATTTTTTTAGACGCGCAGTAGAAATGATGTCTTCGTCATGCAACACAAAGTTTTGCATGCATCAAGGTATAGGTGACTAAATCAAAAAAATTCAACGCCCATATAATTTTGTCATTAGTTTTATGAGTTGTCGGAGTATTATGATTCTTTTAGGTCTGAATAAAATATAATCAGAAAAGTCTTAAAGATTGACGACTAAAATATGAAGGTATTTGCTATTTTCTATTGCGTCTAAAGACTTCACCCGGATTTGAATCCGGTTCCCTTCGATCAGTAGCCAAGAACTCTACCCACTAGGCCACCATGCCCTTTTGAAAGAATACCCAAAATTAATAGAGACAAAATGTTTTAGAGCATCAAAAGATTTAGAAGACTTATTTAGCCTTTGCACCAGGTTTTCGTTAATTTAAAAATTCTAAGCCTAAATATACCCATGAAATAAATTATATGGCATACATTTAAAATTCCTAATATATCAAGGAGAAGAATAAAATTTGTGAAAGATAAAGAAATAGAGATGTATAATAAAATGAGTATAGGATAATAGTGAGTTATTTTTCATTATGTAGTATTAGCCTTATTCCAATAAAGCCGACCGACGTAAATAAATGAAGATAAGTTTTACTTGATACAAATGGCCACTTCTCTTCAACTCAATGGGGTATTAATGCCACGTCACATCTTATTTTCTTTAGCGATCCCCTGCGTAACTGACTTTCTTAATACCACCACCATTTTTAGAGCTGTCTTTGATGTAGTGCTTCGCATTCGGGGCGGCCATTTTCCGCGAGAATTTTTCTCCAGATAACGCAGAAAAGGGCCAGAGATGGCGAAGTGGTACGAAATAAGTAGTGATATCGGAAAGGGAAGAATGCGGTAGGAAAGAGGAGTGGTATTGCAGGGCTAATGCGAAGGAAAGAAAGGAATGGAGGGAGTGGGAGGTTAGCGGGGTGGGACGAGGGAGTAGAGCACGGGAGGGGTTGAGGTAGGGGGAGAGAGGGGGAAGAGAATGGACGGGGAAAGTAGATAGGGAGATACGTATTTGCGGAAAAGGAATGCTTTTTGGCGATGGGGAGGAATCGGAAAAATAAAACCAGGCAGAAGTTTCGCTGTTTGAGTTTCACGGCAGTGTGAAGTGCTTTGGCTGTGCGGCGCGGATGGTTCTTTTGGGGGGAGGGGAGGAAGGGGAGAAGGAAAGGGAGGAGGTGGGGGACGGACTGGTGGTGGTGTGGGAAGGGACGAAGCGACTCCATTGAAAATGGAACTTGCGAGGGGAAAAAATAAAAGGGAGAAAAAAAATCATCGAGGACGAATCGGGAGAAGGGCGAGCGGGAGCGGGGATTAGGAAGGAAAGGATTGGCGGAGGCATTTTTAAAGCAAATATCGTTATAAAGGGAGTGATCTTAACCGCAAGGCCAGAGAAATGCCTCAACGAATGGAGAACATTGAAATGTACCTGTTTGTATTTACTCAGTTGGTAGCGTTTGTCGTGATGTACACAAGTGTAAATGATTAAAAAGCTTGGTCACAGTTTTAACGGATGGAAACTAACATAAATGTAGCCTCGTAGTTGGATCATTTTTGAAGAGCAGCCCAGAGTGATTGGGCCCTCTGTCTGCAATTCCCAACCCGTGGTAAGTACACCTGAAGGGGTACATGCTTGACGGTTTTGGTGTACGCGAAAATTGGGAAATAATGACTGACAAATTTAAACTAACATTTATAACAATAAAATCGATTTTTTTATGATGTAAGTAGGACAAATACTTAAAATTACAGAGTAATCGGTATGATAATCAAATGAGGCAATAAACCTCTGCTCTGCATGGTGAAGTGGGTACTTGCGAATCCACAGTTATTCCACGTATGCAGGCGTAATTTCATTTGTGTGGCTAAGAATTTACAAGGACCAAATCAGTCTTGATGATTATCCTCCGGATTCTTCAAGTATTATGAATGAAGAATGAATAAAGGAGAAAGCTCTGTTCCTGTTAGGTGAAGTACGTGAACGGTCACCTCCGAAAGAGTATATGAAATATGTGGCGACTCTCATTCTGCCATCGAAATTAAGTTCTAAGGTTTGTGCTTCAAGGAGCTAAATGTATTTTCACTCATGCCCCGCTCAGAACCAAGAGATTTCAAGCTCGTATTCCGGAACCGTCTCTATTTCAGCGGTATGTCCATTGCTACACCCACCCCATGGTAACCCAATTATTTTAAGAGAGAAAGCAGAAAAATAGGGAAAATGTTTGTAAAACTGAAACTCTGAGAAGTGGTAGTATCCATCAAGTTTACTATGATCCCAAAAGTCCAAGTTAACTCATGTTCCAAAATATTGTTATTTTTTTAACGTCAAATATATCTCACATCACAACAACCGTGCCTATGGCACAAATCAATGAGTGGGAAATACTATTATGGACCGCCGTAGAGCCACTTCACAGCTTACAGCAAATGCACCATAGCTTTGAGGTTATTCGGCACAGGGTTTTTAAATATGCATTACTAAAAATCCTTAACTCTTGCGCAAAATCTTCATTGATTATGGTTTTTACCTCCGGGGCTTGAATTTTGTGAACTATCCATGAAATGCAGATGGATTATAAAATCAATGCCATGAAAATGGATCTCAAATACTCATTTATTATTTATTTATTGACCCTTATAGTAACATTAGGGGAGCGTGGTGGCCTAGTGGGTAGAGCGCTTGGCTACTGATCGAAGGGTCCCGGGTTCAAATCCGGGTGAAGCCTTTGGACGCCCCCCTACCCTGAATGTGTGAAATTCACACGCCTATGGCTTAGTCCGGGGTGATTTCTACCCTCAACTATCCAAACCAACACAACTTCGGGTTGAATCACTGAGTGAGTGATAGTAACATTATGACCATTTTGAAACAAAGATGAAAGATATCAAACATTGACGAGTTCATCGTACCAACGTTCTGAGCCCTAGGTACGGATGTTAGAACGTGAGGTATACTATACAGCATCAACTAATGAAGGGGCTTGCGGATATTTTGGAAGTTTTATTTTTGGGAATTATATACGTTATTTTTCAGTTGCACAAGACGTGTTCTACTAATTCTGAAAATTTTGTAAAAACTTTGTATTATTTTTCCATAGGTTAAAACCTATAATCACTGGGTACTATGAAATGAGTATCCTGCTATACTTCCGCATAAAATTCCACGAAACGTATTTACCAAGCGTGTTGAATGTATTCGTTTGTCCTATGCACATGCACATCTGGGCCTTTACGGTGTATTTGTGATGCAGTTCAAAATGTGTGCCTGGATTTTTTGTACTTGTGCATGTTGTAAGCTAAAAATATACTTGCAATCGTGAAGTTAGTATTGCAATCTGAAAAAAGGAAGCCGATGATAAAGGATGTCAAGTATGAAGACTGCCTTCTTGAAGTCGAATTGGAATTGACAGAAGTAGAGTTATTCCTTGCTTTGCAAGAAGTAAAATGCTCTCTTGAAATATGCACATAGTGTGTCAGGATGCAGATGCAGATCATATAACTAACGTTTTTCCCCGCCTCGATTTTAATGCTATTCCTAGTATATGATAAAAGGTACATATTTCTATGTATGTTGCGAAGACAAGCTAGTTAGGTTAATAAATAGATGGTACGATGAAAAATTAATTAGTTCCACAGTTACTACAAGGAGTACTAAACTTATCGACGATTGTGGAATCTCAATACATGTAAAAGGTGATTTTGCATTAAATACTCACCGTGTTAAAACGTTACACATAAGTATATCCAGTAAAAATGTATTCCGAATTTTCGGAAAGGATTTGTATTGGTCATAGAACAGTTGATGGGAAATTTATACCATGAGTGCACCTAATTCCGCCGATGAAATTTAAATTCCTTTCGTAATTACTCTCCTAAAATCCATTAGCAATGCATAAAAGTGAAATATCCTGGTAATTTTTTAATACGCTATCCAAATAAGACACGAATATAACCCACTTTTCATGGCGCATTAATGGGGTCCAATTAAATTCCAGTCAACGTTTTGGGCTAATAATTGAAATATAGCATTTCCAATTTGTAATCACAGAATTGACATATATTGAACCTTTAGCAGCGTTAATTAACGCCAATGCAAACGTGTCCAATGAGGTTCGGCTATTGGGGTTGTCTGGCTGAGTCCGTCATGCGGGTTGAGGTTTGGGTCACAATGAATTTCAAGTACGTAAAATTGTTACGAGAGAGGGAACGCAATTTTAAAGTAAATGAAAACAGATATTACGCAGCCGAGTAAAATGAATCAGAGCAGAATAAATCAATTATCTCATATTTGCGCAAATAATTTCGGCGATTGATAGGCGACGACATGGATTCAGTTCACCGACGGCACAACCCCAGTTATAGAACCATATTGGTGCGGCGCGGAGTGGAGGCATATAATGACTTCCTTTTTTTTGGGAGAATTTAATCGTTACAAAGATAAGTTTGAATTTTAATTACTTTACATATTTTATCTTATATTTTGGAGAACTAGTTTTAAAATTCCATAGCATGTGTACGCAGTATATTTTCCCAATGCATCAATGCTATTAAATCGCTTGTATCAACATTTTGACAAGGACAAGGAATTTTTAAAAGCCACCACTAAAAGCAAGGTGGGAAATACTAGTGTAGTATGCTATGCTTTAGCCACTTCTGCATTTTTGTATGGCACTTATTCCAAGTGAAATATTCTTATTGTATGTGGCATGATTTCCCATTTGTTTTTATTTGAAACAGTGTGTGGAAAGATACAGAAAAGTAATGGTAGATTGATTTATTTAGGTACAGAATGGTAGATAAAGCATTTGCACTAACGTTTTGTGAACGATGTATGCACATTTGAGGAAAGGAGAGAATATTGTAGTCCCTGCAGTCAACAGTCTCCTGGAACTCGCGACATAGTTATCAAAACAATGATGCAATGAATGATTGATTCAAAAGTCACCGCATTCTGCAAAAAGAATTAATAAATATACAGACCGACGAATACAAGATAAAATTTACCAATCCGTTGCCTCAAGGTAGATAGGGGTGAGGCAACAAGGTCGGTTTAAGTGGTTCGGTTTGTTGGGGGGGTTCGGCAGAGAGACAATCGGCGGCAAGGGATGAGAGTAAAAACATCTCCAAGTGGGTGGAGGGGCGGGGTGGGGGATCGGTTTTGGGTTATGGGAGCGTTCCTAGAGCAGGAGGAAGAGATTGCGGCGGGAAACACTTAGTGGGTAAGCCTTGTAGTTTGCATTGAGACGGAGAGCAGGTTAAGGAGTCTGCGAAAGGGATTGTGGGGAGTAGGTGGGCGAGAAAGCCGGAGACAATGTTGGAAGATAGAGAGGAGAGGAGGGGGTTTGGGATGATGGGCAAGTAGGTGAACGAGGATGGAGTGAAGGAGCTTGGATGGTATTCTTGGGCTGAGATAATGGCACGTAGGTAGCTTCGCAAGGTTCACATCCCACCCCTCTCTCCCGGTACCCCCTCCTTCCCTTCCCCAACGCTCACTTTCCCATCTTTCTCGTCAGTATCCTTCCTCCTGCCCGAACTCAACCCTCGAAGCATTGAGTGCAACTTCATCGGTGGTTATTGTTTTGGTTACTTTGGCCCTCCTTGTCTGTTTCATCCGGCCAATATCTATCTCATATTAGTTTTTCATTTCTGATAAAACTGGGACCAGAATGAGGCAATGCAACTCCCTAAAATATGTATTTATTTGTTTAAGTAGAATATTCTAAAGCTAAAGTAGCCTGCAGCCCCGTAGTGTTTTATATTGTCAACGGGTATGATGTTCAAATCTAGCTATCCAACTTCATATGATACGATGAGCTGTAAATAAGGATATTGTGAAAATAAAATAA
This sequence comes from Pyrrhosoma nymphula, assembly GCA_963573305.1. NCBI lineage: Eukaryota > Metazoa > Arthropoda > Insecta > Odonata > Coenagrionidae > Pyrrhosoma > Pyrrhosoma nymphula. The sequence goes on from OY754328.1 coordinate 150,524,242, forward strand.
AAAAAAATAAAATGATAAGGGTATTGTGAAAAAGTTGGAGATCACGTAGCCATTTGAATTCATCGGAATTTATTTAAATAAAATATCCTCACATAAATATGGGAAATAATGTTGCCGAATTAGGTACTTATTTCTAATATTATTTCTGGTGTACACATTTTAAGCGTTTTTCTGACGTTCTTACTGATTTGGCTGATCACTCGGAAAGCGATGCGAACACGACGTGGCGGTGATTAAGTTATTGATATATTTATAATGGCATTGCATTCCAGACAAGGATTGCAGACACTTGATTCAACAACGATATTCAGACAGCCTATAAAGTTGGAATTTACCTAGCAATAGATGAAAAGTAGGAAAGCTAGATGAATTTTCAGCATAGCTTGTTCCACACATAGTTTTATTTATCAAGACCATGTTTTCGTTACAGTGTAACATTTTGAGAATTATGTGAAAAAATTTTCCGAAGCCCAATATGTAAAGGTAAGGATCGGAAAACTAAGTCTCAAATGTTTATTCTGTGATATTCAGGTGTGTCAAGAACATTCAAATATTTATTGTGATAATTGCCAGGGCATAATATCTGCCAGAATGGAGATTGTAGAAATTTCGGATGATTGATTTGGATGCAATATATAATTTGTACATAAGTTAAAAATATGTAAAAATTATTTTATGTTCATAAAATAAATATAAAAATTATATATTAAGTAAAATGTAGTGAAAAATAAAAGTTACGTCCATTAAAAACAAATAAAACATACTCTGGGTGTCCGACATCCAGCGACCTGAATTACGTTTGTAAAGTAGGCGACCGTACTGAAGAGTTTAGATTTTCTCTTAATATATGCTACGAAATTTTCAGAACAGGAATTCTGGATGGATAAAATTGTTAAAATATTTAGCGTGAAATCAAGGAATAAGGATCAAACGCCAGTCTAAATGAATGATGTTATTTCACTGTGAGTTTTTCAAATTCAAAATGACCTCAATAAATAACTCAAAAAAGTTGTGGTTGCCCCAGTTTCATAACCTTTTTTTGAACAGAATGAGTATGCATCTCAGATTGATTTTAAAAAATTCCATGTAGCTGCATAAAATATATCTTTCTCCTTCATACTTTTCTATTACATGATGTTCGTCTTGTTCCTTTAATCATAGTATATAATTATTGCTGCTACTGTAACTTTCCAGAATAAAATATCGGCCAATTGATCTACGGACTATCTATTGGCTTTCCAAAAAACTGCTAGTCCATTGTTCGAAATCCGGTTCGATAAACCTTCATTACTGGCAATGTGCATCGCAGTGATCACTGTTAACTTTGATGTATTAAACATATCGCAATTTTCTAATTGCTAAGGCTAGAATGCATAAATTATCACCAATGTAAACGTAATAGGAAAACATTAAAAAAAATAAAACTTTCCGAAAAAAGCGAATGGCAAAACTATTGATTGCAATACACATATTTCCTGGCGCCATATTGTGAAGGAGAGATCGGAAGAACGGCCTTAGCAGTGTCTCTCGGGAAACTTTGGAGCAACTCAGGAAATCGAATCTCTAAGGACCGATCTGCTGGCTCACCTTTAAGTCCATAAATATGTCGAATTCTGAGATGAAACTCCTTAGCTTTAATGCCGATCGAGGACGATGAGATATTTTTTTGATGCTATCGTATTGTATCTCAGCATAAAAATCGTCTATAAATTTTCCATATTGGATTTAATACTGCTTATATTCTTAGCATGTCTCTTAAATAATCATCAATCATATCATTTTGATATTTTAATATCATCATCATCATAGGTTGTCTAATACATAGTACCCACATTTTGGCTATTGATAGAAGTGTGAGGAAATAATTGTATATATCGTCGGAGACACGGTCGCGGAATTATATTCTTCGAATACCTATTGAATCTTCCATTTTAACTGTATTATTTTATTTTATTTTTCATCCTCATTCACACTCATATTTTATAACAGCTTCATTGAACTTACACAATACTTAAGATAAGCATATTTTTCTGATTTATCTTTCATGAGCCACTGCCTTACAGAGTTTCGCTTTTTTACCGTATTTTACATCTTTCCAATTTATAAATGCGAATTTTCTTCTTCATATATCATTTTACGTTGGGTTCATTCTCTCTATTTAATCTTTTCACTACAATTAGCTACTTCTAACAAATCAGTCTGGGAAAATAGTCACCTAAAGGAGTGATGCAGCACCTCTGCTCCACAGTAAACATATTTTCACATTTTTTGTCCTAACTTGTACAATTTTGATCAATCGATTGATCCATCAATTACTTCCACTTTATGGATATTAATATTGCTTATGCCATTGTTTCTATATTTTTACCAAATCTCCTTCACTCCTTAAGACTTCTCGCGAACAACATCTTCTATCTGCTATAAATTAAAGTGTTTAAATATTATCTTTGTTCTCTTGTCCTGAACAATAAATATTTTTCATACTCTTTTTTTTCTTACTAAATTACGTTGTTCTGTACTGATGGTGTGGCACTTATAACTAAGCACTGCGTATTTTTTTCAAGTACCGACTGCGCTTATTTTTCAACTGGCATTAAGGTTTCTCATTCGTGTTTTTCCTCCACCTCTAAATCTCTATGGGATGATCGTTCACTCAGGGTAGGTTTGTAAAAAAATATTTTGATTTGAAGAAAGGATTTATTTGGCGTAAAAATAGCTTCAATTCAAGAATTTATTTGTTCTGTTTGAATGAAGTGATTTTGTTTGTGTGGCACCTTTTCTTTCCGTAAATTGAGCAATTTGTGATATCAGTGGATTTAAAAAAAAAATACTTTCATTCTCTACATTTTTCTTATCTTGTAGTAAATCATGTTGGTTTGATGGGTGCATAAATACTCAAAAGTATCAGGCAGTCAAATCTAATGAATTGGAGGGAAAAAATTATACCGGAATAAGTAGATAAACTATTCCGCGTGTCAAAAAAATTATCTCCAGCTAACGCATGTTTTATAATCAAGGTAATCAGTTGATCAGGGCTTCTATGAATCGCAAAAACCCACTACGAAAAGGAAAATTTAAAAAACTTGGCCACCTTATAGAATTTTGAGTTCAGGGTGACACTGACCTAAATTAATCACGTGAAATGCCGAATTGTATCAAAATAAATCCCTAGATTAGGATTACTTAAAAGTTTTCAAGGTTGTGCTTAATGTTTTCACCAAAGAACAAGGATGGAGCGTAGCAGAGATAAGCATATGTAATTAAACCTGTAAGAACTGCTGTAGAGGAAACCATTCCGAAAAAAAACGTCGACCTCACGGCCATATCACGTTTGAGTGAATATATGCAATTGAAGGAGGTCATGAGATTTGGTGCTACCGTTTTGAACTATTATAAGTTAATCATTTGTTTCATTATTTCTTTCATTCACAGTTCCTGCCCATGCCAATAGAGTTATAAATATTCCCCAGGATAATAAGCTATTGCTGCACTGTGAGAATATTCTGTATGAAAGTGTTGAAATTTGGGGAAAAACCGCAGCTGCGAAAAATGATCAAATATTGACTTACCATCTTTTTTATGCCATATGGTGGATTGCGCTGTTGATGAATATGTAGATACGAATCTGTGAAAGGTTCAACCGAGAGAAACGCTGAGAAAGCTGTACGACTCTTCGGGTAACGGTATAAATAAGTTCGGTGCTCGAGAGGAAATTCGTAAAACCGTGAATATTTTCCAGCCTGCCCGAAAATCACAGGAAAAACATGCTAAATAATTCATTTAGCGAAATCGAATCATTTCTCAAAATTTGCGGCCCAGATTTAGTAGATTTCATGTACTTTTTTCTCTTCAAAACTCTTTGTATACTTGGGTTACACCAGAGTGACGTAAATTAAAAATAATTATATTCAATTTCCGAATAGGAGCTTCCCTTACAACATGTTTTATAGCTCAAACGTTACATTTTATGATTACTCTTTCCCTTAAAATATGTCATCCGCTTTGTTTTATTTCAATGTTGAAAATAGCATACTTTCACTATTTTGGTATGTGATACCAGTCAATAATCTATCATTTAATGTTAAAACCTCATTTCATATTCAAAATTATACGTAGGTAATCATTTTTATAAGCTATACAACAAGTAAAAAATCCCTGACTTTAATTACAGAGCAAATAAGCACTATATCTAGTAAATACAATGTGAGTGAGTAGCATTTGAGAGAAAATTTAATAATCCCCTTTAAGTATAAAGTCTTTACCTTCTTGAAAGCTTTACGAAAAAGGTTTACAAAATTCACTTTAATCCTTTCGGTGATTGTGGCATTGGTGGTTAAGTCAACATTAAGATATACGAATTATGGGAAACCGTTGATTTTTTATTTTATGAAGTTCAAGGTGATTACATATTTAAGAACTGATTCTTTTCCGACAAACGCTGAATTTCAATTCTTCTCGAGCTATTCAGTCTAAAATGGAAGGAATAGAAAAACCGCTACCCCCCAATTACCTCATATCTAATCTTTTACTTAAAAATTTGCTATATTTTAACAACAAAGAATAAAATAGGAGTTTGTTAAAAAATTGAACAAGATGAACCTCCTAGCATTATAGAAGTAAATATGCGTAATAGGGTGTGGTAATATATATTCTATATTTTTTTTTAAGATCTATCTACCTCTTAGAGCCAACTACATTTCCATTTCAGTTGAACTTACTCATGTATCCTGCAACAAAAGCATTAATCTCCTTTTGGTAATTGGTTAATAGACTAAAAGAATTGCATATGTTTTTTTCTTTAATTGTATAATCATTAAAATTTAAACTTAATAAATAGCTGCTTTTATTAGTTGTAAAGCTAAATAACGTATTAATATGGAACAAAATGACAAGCATTAATATTTTTTTATTTTTCTCATATTCTCGGCTTTAATCCTTAATTCGCACTCAAATACATACACGTACGTCGCGTATGGTCATTATGACCATATATCGTCAAAACAGTTTTAAAAGGCTATTACTATAAATATTTTCCGAAGATAGCAATAATTAATATGAAAACACTACTATAGGTGTAAATTTTATTTTAAAAATATACAGTAAAAATATCTAAAAGTACATCCTTAGTAAATGGCTTAGCTGTGACTCGATATAAAAGCTGTCTTCATTTTAAGTCCTGTGTCTAACTTGTATACTAACGAAAAACTTTACGAATAACTTAAGGTTTTTCATTCTCTCACTTATAACAATATAATTACACTTTGTTTTGTTTACTTTATTTATCTTCGGTAAATATGACCTATGTCTCTGGCGACACGCCAGTGTGTGATGCCTGAGTTTCTTCAGCCAAGCTAGACATTATGTCATCAAATTCCGAAATTACTTAAATTTTATCACTAAAGTATTTTAATTGTCTGTTTTCGTAACCAAAGGGAAGCTATTGCACGGTGAGTAGTAGACCTATACTTTATTTTACCCTCGGCGTGCCATATCTATATTAATTTCCTTCATGTTGGTGTATTTTCAGTGAGTAAATAGGAACAATTTCCCATGTAGTTTGTCGAAAATTGTAAATTCCAAGTCCGACATTTTAATTCCAACAAAGCTGGTAATTAAACTTGATTCCTATTCTCTCGTTGAGAAACCAAATGCAATTATCGCAAAATATTTTGTCTCCAGTCAGCGTATGTCGAGTCATGGTAAAAAGTCGAAATAAATATTGCTGGAAGTGAAGGAATGTAAAACTGATTTTTCCTAAGGGTGATCTGGTGCAATAACTTTTTTATATGTACTCATAGATTCCACGACTGTCAAACATTTATGCAATGCATCTTTTGCTATTGTTTCTACCTCGAATTTTTTTGAAAAACAACTATGAATTACTCTATTCACAAATGCATATTTTATATCTCATCAAATAGATGTTTTGAGGCTACGGTGAGCAAAAAACTTGATCTAAGGTGATATTGGTGTTCGTCTCGGGTTTAAATCGCCAAACACTTGAATCACTCACGGTCGCGTCTGGTCAAAAAGCGAGAATTATTCGTTACGCTGGTGGACGCTTCGGACTCTCTTCGGAAGAAATTGCTAATCCTTTGGGAGTAAAACTTTGGGAGGAAAAAAAAGGATCAATAATGTGATAAAAATAGGAGACTAGATGATAAAAGAAAGAGACTAGATGATAAAAGAAAGCAATATGATAGCAATTTCCATTAAAATAACTTCAACGAAATGGTCGCGACCGATTAAGGGTTCAAGTAATGTAATTTAATTTTAATTTGTGAAAAAAGGTTATAATATTAGGATTTAGGTGATATCAGATAGGGCAATAGTAACTGAAAGAAAATAAAGTAATATAATAATGTATAAAGCTCACCCTTTTACTTTTGATAAAGATTTACGAAACAGATTAGTTAAACTAACTTAAATAAAATCGAAGAACTTGAGATAAAATTCCATAACTATTGTTTGAGGATGGAACCACCTTAAGTCTAAGGAATGAAACCAGCCACATGGAAAATGCCAACCCCTGCTGAAACAAGCAATTTTAAGAAGGGATAAATCTTTAGGGACGAGAGAGAGTGAGAGCAAAATGATTATGACGCAGTCTGGGCATCCCAACGTTATCGTTGCTGATAACCTGAGAAGCTTTTCCCTCATAGCTTCAGCCGAACGAATTTCCTAGTAGATCTCTCTTTGTCGTTCCAAAGTTTCTGTTGAAACAAGGGTGAGTCCGCGTTTCCCCGAGAGACTTGGAACTCAAGTTCCTCCTTCTCAGCTTTCGAGTGAGATTGTCTTCCAGAAAAAAGATGAGGAGCGCCGCGCGACCACATGTGTCCGTCCGCCTTTCGTCACGTCGAAGCAGAGTGTGGGGGTTGGGCTTCGGGGAGGACGGAGGGGCGTGGAACAAAAGTTCTGCGATGTTGCATCGATTGATTTACATGCGATATTCCAGGGCTGCTACTTTGCAATGTTGATCATCTTGGCTATTCGACACATGCGATGAAATGCGATGCGAATCTATGTTGCAGGATATCAGTTTAACGGTGTACGACTGCTACGGTCATGTCACACTCATTTATTTGCTATTACAGACAGAGGCGATAGTACTCGGGGTGGATAAGAGGAAGTAAATTCCTCCAAATGCTAGCCGAACACATCCATGCTCGGTCGGAAATCGGTCTTTCCATCGTGGCAGGATCCTGCCCTGAATGTCACGCGCGAAGAACCGCGATATGCAGACTAATCCAATTATCAATGTGATATGCGATGTAAGGCGGTGTAATACGTTCCAAAGCGTCATAATATGCAATATGATGCAACGAGAGGTATGCGTTACAATGTGATGCAATGCAACATGTAATGCAACATGCGATGTAATCCGAAACATGTGGAGTAATGCGATATATGCGGTGTAATACGCTGCATCGCAACTAATCGAATTCTATATCGCATTGCGATGCTTAAATGTGAGCAGCCCTGGAGAAGGGTTGGGGCTGGATGGCCGTTGTCGTGACGTTTGGAGGCGTGGAAGGCTTCCGAGCGACGCATGGTGTAGGAGGCGGTGGAGGGCTGAATACCTCGTACCCGGAGTGGAAATGAGCGGGCAATAGCCCCCCGCGCCTTCTTCGTCCCCGACCCCCACCCTAAGATCTGGACCCCTCTTGCTGCCCCTTTCACTTTGCCGTCCTGTCTCCTGGCATCTCCCACTGCCTGCGCCTATCACGGTGTTATATGGGCCTCAATGCTGATGAGGTTTGGAAACATCTTGGACGGATGGGTAAGCTTGGTGCGTCTGACAGGGGCCGAGGGTATTGTTACAATCTTCGTTAACTTGAGATGAAGCGAGGCAGAGAATACTTTCTCATACAGCCGCTCCGAGATAACTCGTCCGTTCAGTCTTGACCCTTCCCTTTCCAGAAGCTTCAGAGGCTGGAAAGAAACCCTTACCCCCCCCCCCCCCCCGCGCTGGCAAGCAAAGTTCACGCAAACCGTTGCGTTGGTAAAGTTTCACTTTCTAAGTCCTCTCATTTACTCGTTCCATATTTATGTACCATATTTGGAAGTTTGTATAACCCTGACTTTTCACCGTGTATTACCAGCATTTATTACCTGTATGAAATATTGAACAAAGAATAGAAATGATTTTATCTGATAATATTGGCAGCTATGATTTATAGTTTAAAGTGCATTAATACAGTGGAGGTTAATAATTGCAAAGGTAGCATCTTCATACGAAGGCACATAACCACTTTTGTTTTAATATTTTTGTTTGAAATTCATAGTGGAAAATTATTCACCTGCACCGGAATTTCAGCTCTGGTATTTTTGTCTAGTGAACGGGTAGCATCCTCTTAAGCTATACTGCTATGAAATTGCAGCAATACGTTTTGTTAACACTAATATCAGACCGCCATTTTAGAGCGCCAAAGAAATATTCGGCAGATTTTTATATAGGTAGTGTAAAGTGTGTAAAATGTTTATGCATCCTGATGTAAACGCATTTCATTCATATTCTAGGAAAGAAAATTAGAAAAAACTTTCTGATTAGAGGTTGGATTAACAAGCCTCTGTGGAGAATAATATACAGCTATAAAGCAATATAATATTTATTTATCCATTTACACACAGGAAAAATTACATATATGTGTAATAATCTAGAAAATGGATAAATTTGATAAATATTTTAGACTTTGCCTGTATATGCGATACCTAAAAAAATCAGTTTTAGTTTACATTAAATAAATAAATAAACTGATAACGATTAAATAACAGAAGTGTAATGACATTTGATAGTGATGATATTATTTTAAACAAATCATGTTGTGCTATAGCCTATTGTATAGTGCTAACTCTTGTCTTGGACTTCATCCAGCTTTTTAATCTACATTAAAACTTTGTTATACTATTAGTATTATCATCATGTAAACTTAATAATAACTTGGGCCCCATGTACATAAGTGAACGATTGAACAGAGTCATATTGGGCTTTGCAAAATAAGCATATTTATATATCCAAGTTTACACACAGGTTTTTTTACAAACCTAGGTTTATTAGTCAAAACAATATTAGCACTTAATACAAATTATATAATTATGTTTGATTTCTCTTGCAGGAGATATAGGTCCTATAATTTTTAAATTATTTTATTTCCTTTCACTAACGTTTAGCGTTAGTATACATCCTTCTTCAGAGCTACAATGAAAATTAATTGTTCGTATTTACATCAATTGAATATGCTTTACGATTTTGTTACATAATTATGTTAAAAGTATACATACATATGATTTTACAAGTTACCTTTGAGAGGGTTCCTTTTAAATTTATAAATAGTAACGAAGGTATCATTAAACAATAAGATCAGAAAGAACTCTCTCTGAGGTAATTTTTAAATTCATATGTATATATACTTTTTAGCATAATTATATATCAAAATTGTAAACCTGATGTACAATACGCAAAATAAATTTTAAATGTAGCTCTGAAGAAGCATATGTAGATATACGAAACATCAGTGAAGAGAGATGACATAATTTAAAAATTAATAGAATTATATCTCTTGAAATATAAATATTAACTTAATAAAAGGGCATGAAGAGGAACCATCTAGATATTTATATTATGTATTAAGGGCCACTGAAGCAATAAGATGAATGAAGAGAGATTATTTCTAGACTATTGGCTGAGTAAAAAATATCAGGTAAAGCAATTTAGAGAGCAGTGCGTGTGTAAGACGTTGCCTGGCCAAAAGCAATGATGACGATTTGCAGAGAGCCCCCCCGGAAATGGAGTTCAAAAGGGGGCGGGTGCAGAGGAGGAGGGAGGGATGTAATTCTTTCATGTGAAGTGGGATGAGAGAGGGATCGAGGGTTAGTAACTTCCACGCAAGAGGGAGCCAAGAGGGGAGGAGAGGGAGATGGCGCGAGGTGGGGGGGGGGCAGGGGCGGAGGAAGCATTCCACGCCTGACTCCACCAGGGTCGCCGTTCTCTTCCGACGCCATGAAATACACTCGGGGTGCGGCTTTTTGATCGTAAACCCGTGGTAAGCGACGCATCTTATAAATACGAATCATTTTTACTGTGCAAAAACGTTTTTTCATCTTTAAGGTGAATGGATTCACTTTTTTTTGTTCCCGTGGCAGTCATTACGGAGTCTTATGAATGGAATAGCCTCATGACAGTAATTCTGTAAGAGCGAGATTTTCTCTTGAATATTTCATAATGGTATTCTACGTATGTATGATGATTAAATTAGGGCAGCATTTCATGACGGGATTTCTAGAAAGCGATGGTTATTAATCGTATTATCTGCAATTCAGTACTTTCTGTTTGGAAGTCGAGATTTTATATAATTCTTTTAAGCGATAAATCGAAGAAAATAATAGTATTCTCAAAAAATTTAAACTAAATTGCCATTTCTTCCTTGCATTTTATATTATATTTTGAAAATCTAATCTCACACGCAGTCCAGCTGGGTGCTCATCAAGAAAAATTATTAGATTGGGCATGCTGTATCCAGTTGGGATAGACCATGCAGAAGACATTCATGAACTAATTCTAAAATAGTCCACGAATGAATTACCCTGAGCATACAACTACAGAAAGTTCACAGTATGTTCAGGTATGAACTATTCATTTGAGACTGTTCATAGATCGTTCGTTTCCATTCCACAAAGTATTATTAAAAAATATCCCTGGTTGAATATGTAAAGAATATCTTTAAACCATGTATGTTTGAATTGGCTAACGGCAATGTTCATTCTACATTCTAGGAATATTCGTGGTAATTTTTAGTTTAAACAAAACTCAAATGATAATGTCGAAATATTCTCATAGATAGATTTTATTTTGACTTGTATTGCCGGCTTTGGACATCCGGAGTCAGTAATGTGGTATGTGATCCTGAAATATGTATGGTGTGTGCGGCGTATTAAATTTTGCCCTGTGGTCTTATTTCCATATATAATAAGGATTAACAGCCACGATACTAGCTGGAATTCAAGTAAATATTGTTTATGAATATTATTATGAACAAAATCGACTAACTATTGTCATCACTAAACAGCGTCTCTTTCTGCTTCAGGAACAATTTATTTAAACCATATAAACTATAATTAATATATAAACTATATTAATTTTTAGGCTTGTGGAACGCGCAAATCCTTCCCCCTCTTCAAAAAATACTTCCCTTGCCATCTAAGTTTTCTTTCCGGAACTGCTTCAAAAATATATACTTTTTTGGGCGTGCGGTGAGCGCTCTACTTATCCTTACTCTATGGTGGAACATTCGCTGAACAATCTTTGAGGTATTCCAATGAATATTCTATGCACTATCTATGAATGCCATTTGAACGTTCATTTAATGTCCTTGAATGATCTTTGATCGTTTTAATTGTGTTCACTGAAAGTTCATTCACCATTTTTTTAACTAAAAATCCCTAATGGTTAGCTTAATAAGACACACCAATTTGTATTTGATTGAAAGACTCATTTACCTATTGTTATTACATTCAAAATAATCCTGTTTTTTTATTATGGTCATGAAATGGGGCATGAGTGACAAATAAAAAAATATGGAGGAACATGCGTGAATTATTATTTTATTTAATCATATTTTTATGGGTGCAGAATAAATGTTTTCTGTCCATATTTTATGGGCTGAAAATAAATAATAAATATTTCATTAAAATTTCAGAAAGTAAGTGCATCATTTATATCGCACCATGCTTTGATATTCCCTATATAAGATGACAAAATGCGCTTACATCTCTTTGCTCCCTTGGTTATAATATTATTTATTTAATAGATTCTATAGAGTATATTCCTTGAAAACCAATTTTATCAGGTACTCACCAACTGTATGGTAGAAATAGACTATTAGTTAGCTATTCCTTGCATGCTTAAATACATGCGCGTTATTTGCGTGGCATATACTCTAAATCGTTTTTTTACATTAAATGCCTAAATACTATATATTGCAATAGTATTCTTCTCATTTTAGCGTAGGACAATAATTAAAGTTGACAAAAATGCTTCTGGAAATACTGGTGCCAAAATGAAATTGAGCTACCTTATTGCTTTAGCAAGATTAAGATAACCCAACTAAAGGTGATGGCCATGCCATGTTTTAATCAAAATGCCGCAGTTCCACACGAACTAAAATAACAATGGTCAACTTCCACTTCGAAGAATTGAATCCATCCACTTCCAAAAACGCGGAAACAAAGAACAAAATAAAAAAGGGTAGCAATACCGTTTTTTTAATGGTAATTTCATGTGAAATATTTCCAGGCCCTAGAAATGACACAATATAAAACTGCCTGCAAAAGTTCAGGGTGGAATGGGCGTGAAAATAAATTTTAAAAATGTTTATGAATTACGGGGAGGCCACGAGAGTGCGGAAGCTCTGTGTAACGTACTGGAATTTTGGGAATAAAACAAAATTCCCGTTTAGAAAATAAAGCAATTGTGATTTTTAAAAATGTAAACGAAGGGAGGACCTCCGAATGATGGTTCGGCCGACCCCTCCTCCTCTGCCCCTCGTCACGATACCCGCACCGCGCGGCATTTCCATGTCATTTCTGACACATGACCCGGAGAGAGGGGATCCGGGATGGCCTCTACTCGCTATGCCCACACCACCCCCCTTCCACGCCATCGCCTCCATCCCCTTCCCCTCTTTCCCCTCTCCACTCCGTCGCCCTGCGCTACTCCTCCACCCTCGAATGCATAGCACGTGCATTGCGGAGGACTTAAAATAAAAAAAAATATCGATTCCTCTCCAGATGCAATTTAACTTCCGCGTAAAAGTTTTTGTACGTTGCAACATTATCCTCATATAGTTTTTAAAATTACCCGCATTTCCAAAGAGATGTCCTCGGAATGCTTTCCTCTTCCGTAAAACCTGATTGCACAAAGTAGCAAAGTCCCCTGTGAACTTCTGTTCTATGTGACTCAACTTACTGTATAATCCACAAATATTTCTTAACGTCGTCTCCGGTAATAAAATGAAAAACCTGTTCATGCAGTTACACAGGAAAGACTAGCGTTTTACATTCACGTTCCCCATGAGGGGAAATGCTTTGTTTAAATTTTGTGATTGCGGCGTCAAAGTATCGGAATTATTTCCATGCTAGAAAGAAGAATGCTGCGAAGGCTTTCGCGGTGATTATACGACTCGTGAGTTTTCGGTTTATTCCCGCGTTTGTTCCTCCTTGAGGACAACATTTTCACCGGCATTCCAGTTGGTATCTTCTGGTCCCAGGTCTCAGGTGTGTTTCATATAGGGGACTTTTTCTGTAAGGAACACTAGCATTAAAAAAAACGACAATAATTGTTTTTATAATAATAAGTTTTTTATTTAAAAAGAGGCCAAATGCATCGAATAATAGGTGAAGTTATTTTTCGCTCAAACTGCTTTAAGGAGGTTCCACAGTAATTATTACTATATTACTATGGAACCTCCTTAAGGTAGTTTGAGCGAAAAATTACTTCACCTAGAATTTGATGCATTTGGCCTCATTTTAAATAAAAAACTCATTTCCCAATGATACCAAAATATTTACTCCTTACCGAAATACTTTTCGAGCGATCTGCCTAATAATACAAGCTGTTACATTGGATAGATTACGGGTGTGAGCATCAGAGGGATAATATTGTAATAATTAGGAATTTTTAACACCCAGATTTCGTCAAAAAACTAACGGTGGGTAGTTCGTACGTTTTCTCTAGTATTTATAAAAATTAATCCATTACTCGCCGCAGTAATGTTTACAGAATCACAAAAAAACCTGCTGTATTGAAGGATTTTCAGCCGTACGGCGTGAATAAAATAGTCAACTTAGAGACTTATGTGGATATTTATTTAATTACTAAGATTTTTGTCATATTGTAGCGCTATCGGGAGAAGGAGGAGATTTTCTCGCCGATAACACTCTTGAAAACACAAACTCTTTCCAAGCTCGGGTGAGAAAAATGAGGAAAACGAACGAAACACAAGTATTATCAATCATAAACTTAACTTATCAATATATTTTACAAATCACAAAATAGAACCAAACCAATTACAATAATTTACCCATAGGTCGAGTGCCAGGCGACCGTAGTTAAAGTTACCAGTCGGAAAATAGTTTAAGTTTAACAAGTACGAGAGGTTGAACTTCTCTCTTAAGTACAAAAAATGACTTAGTCAGCAGGCTCACACAACGGTGTTACCCGGTCGGCGTCTCGGAAGCAATAGAGAGCGAGCTTCGACATGAGTCAGCTGAGGAGGGGGTCTGTCGACAAGGACGAAGGTGGAATGGGTAAGGTCAGGAGGTTGGCGATTGGTAGCCTTGGAGGGGAGGAAATAATGGGATGGGTGATAGATAGGGTGGCAGTTTTTAATTGGAGCGCCAGGAACTGTTTTCTGGCGTCGGCCGCAGAATACAGGATCACAGCCTTTGTGCCTTGGTCAGGATGACCGCCTTTTTGGTATCCTTCCTCACTTTACTGGCTATAAAAACGGTGCAGGACCTGGCGAGGGAACGGCGCGGCTGAACGGCGCGGCTGAACGGCGCGGCTGAACGTCGTGGCAGAAGTCGCTGGCAGTAGTCGCTGCATTTTGTAGTCGTAGGCATTTTGGCCGTCGTTGGCGCACATGTCGTTAGCGCGCATGTCGTTCGGGCAAGTCCTTCGGCTAAGTCCGGAGGATAAACAGTCCGCAGAGGGGAAACTGTCCAAAGAGGGGAATTGACCAAAAAAAACAGGGGGGGAAAATGCCACATCCACTGTGAGAAATCAGCACAGAATTGACTCCCGGATGGGGAATGATGATTGAATCAATGACACCTGTTCTCTTGCAAGAGAGACACTTTCACTGAATTCACAATGCCAGTTTATGGCTTAGAGGCAATTAACTGAACAATATTGCCAAGAAACTGAGCACACACACCCACAGACAAGAACCTCCTCTCCTTTCTGGACCACAAAGGTGGAACAGCTGATCATTCAGTGTAGAAGGATAATCACTAATAAACATGTTGAAGTTAATAACTCAGTTTAGTAACATTTCAGGTTCATACAATCTTTCAGTATGACACTGGTTCACACAGCCATAACCAACCATAGAGGGAGAGACACTCCTCGAAAGTTGCCAAAGTACAGGAAACATGAGAGCAGTATACCACAGCTGTGATTCCAGGCGACAGGTGAAGATTGCAGATAAACACATTAAACAATAGATTTTAAGTATTCAACAGCCTTCAAACAAATGATGAAAGTATATTCTGACTGTCACAAACATGGACCAGTAGAATGATATGATAGCATCTTTGATATCAATTATCATAAATAATTTGGATGTCCAGCTGGCAACATCCAACAAATGAGAAATAAATCTAAGTAACAAAAAACCGACACCCAGTAGACGAAACATCTGACTCGTCAGGTGTAATGAATTAACAAGAATGAGAATATTGCACAAAACAAAGCAAATATTCTAGAAGGCAGGATTATACAATTGTTCAATGAAAGTAGACTTGTATTCATTGAAAGTAATAATATGCAATTGTGTGACACCAGTTAAATATACTTTAGGTAATTATAATAATCATACAAATATACCAATATTATTTTATATTCAAAATTCACCCTAATATTAATAATATTATAGATAATTAAAGTATAACAATATCTTTGTGTATTTCGAGTTCACCCTAGTATTAACAATATTAATGATAATTCAAGTATAACAATATCGGTCTGTATTCCAAGTTCACCCAAGTATTAATAATATTAATGATTAATTCAAAATTTGTGAGTGGATCCCCCATATTCATGAACCTTAAAAACTAATTTCATGGTTTTATGCAACCACTTGGGTTGCACTGTTAAGCATAAACACAGTCATTGAAGAAGTTGGGTTGATAGAACGACTCAGGATGAGAGGTCAATCAATTTCATGGACCTTAAAACTAATTAAATTTTTTCGTACAACCAATTGGGTTGTACTGTTAAGCATTGATAACTCAATGAAGGAATTTGGGTTGATAGAAATGACTCAGGATAAGATTGGAGTCATTTTAATGACAAATTAGATTGATATCTCTCCAATGTCACTACCCATATGTAAGAAATTGTTTTCCATGAAAAAACAGCAAAAAATGGAAAATTAATTTGGGTAAGATGAGAGATTCAATCAGTTCTCGGGCCAGGTTAAGTCAAACGTGTTAGAAAAAGCTAATAAATAGAAAAATAATTTAGTGGCCACCGTCATGGATTATTCAATTCAAAATTTGTTGGGGGTTGGAACCCCAGACCAGCTAAGCATGATACAAGAGCTGGGTGCTCTTTGCGACAATCAATATAATTGCCGGGCGATGGGATCGCACCCCCTACGCCAGATACATGACCTAACAACCCAATATTCAACATACATAACCTGACTACAGGAATTAGATAGCCAGGTAGAGACAGAAAATGATAATGTTTGCAATTACACAGTTAATCACCATAAAGAAAGCACTAATCACCCTGGGAGGACAATGGATATAATCACTGTCGATGTCACACACATGAATCTTAACAGCCATTGACCCTCCGCAACTTATCTGGAAGCGAGTCACCTCGGGAATGTTCCTGGCTGTTCTCCCCACATCCCATTCCAATCAGACCATTCGTCCTCCAACTGATTTCACAAATTGCACACTTTGAGAGGAAGACAACATTAAGTATGGTGATCACTGTGTTCACATTATTAAGTATTTGTATAATAATATATTAATAGAATAGTACATATTGATCAACTAAAAGGCAGAAAATAACAGTGTGTTTAAATAGAATCATAGTATTTCATTGAGTTAATTTGAAAAATGCAATAGTCACACCATATTGAGCTAATGAGAATTCACAGAGTCACGATGATAAATTTTTAACTGAGAGACATGGCATATTTTTTCTTTATCATGTGATAGCTCAAGAACAACTGTTACAGGAGAGACAAATTTTTTAATAATGAAAGGACCTTCCCAAGGAGGCATTAGCTTGGCTGTTCTCTTGTCTGCCTTTGAGCTAATAGGATGATTTTTACAAAGAACTAAATCTCCAGGGGCAAAATTTACTGGAGAGTGGAGTTTGTTAAAAGCCTCCCCATGTTTTGCCCTTGCCTTTTTGAGATTGGTGACCACTTGTTGCAAGTAGGCTTTCCTCTGATCATCCTTAATTTTATCCTCGAACAGCTCAATAGGAATTGACCACTGATTTGTAAGAGGATGTGGCAGTTGTCTACCAAACATTATTTTGGCAGGAGATTGGCCAGTGCTACCATGTATAGCAGTATTGAAAGCAAAGTTTAGATCATAGAGGAAAAGGTCCCATGTATAGTGAACATTGTTACATAAAATGGTCAAGGCAGATTTTAAATTTCGATGAAGTCTTTCGACTTGGTTAGCACAAGGGTAATATGGAGATGTGAAAACTTGTTTTATACCAAGTTGTAAACACATCTCCCTAAGCAGGTGTGACTTAAAAACTGAAGCATTATCAGAGACCAGATATTTTGGAAAACCAAACTTGGAGAAAACTCTTTGAGTGAGGACAGACACAACAGCACCAGCTGTAGCCTTTCGTACAGGCTCCATTATACAAAATTTAGAGAACCCATCAATCAGTGTTAAAATATACTGATTACTACCCTTTGTGGATGGAAATGGGCCGACAAAATCGATATAAATTCTTTCCCAGACATCAGAAGGGATGTTAGAAGATAACATGCCAGGCGAAGAACAATTTCTAGGTTTACATGTCTGACATAAGTGGCAATTTCTGACCATGTCAAAAATTTCCCTTTTCATATCCTTCCACCAATATTCCCTGCTAATTTTCTCATAAGTTTTGGACATTCCCAGGTGAGCGCCAAAACTAGAGCAATGAAAATATTGGAATATCATTGGTCGAAGCACGACAGGTAAAACAACCTTCCCTCTAAGAGTTTTTGAATTGCCAAAACATAGCAGCTGGTTCTTAACAAAATAATTTGCACAAGACAAGGGATCTTTCTGCAATTTCTGGAGAACATCCCTCAAAGTAGGATCTGACCTTTGATGGTCTCTAATATTAACAAATGATAAAGGAACATTATTCAATACACAAGCCATTGGTGGAAATAGATCATCACCAACTTTAGATGAATCAATATCACTAGCAACATTATCACTAGACACAGGAACGACACGAGAAAGGCAATCAGCTACATTATTGGCAGTTCCCCGTACATGATGGATGGTGAACTTATAAGAAGAGAGTTTAAGAACCATTCTACCCAACTTTCCCAGCTGTTTGGGATGTGAAAATAACCAAGACAATGCTCCATTATCAGTATACAAATGAAAAGGTTTTACTTGAAGGTACACATTGAATTTCTCGACACCCCAGCATATAGCCATACATTCCAACTCGTAAGTCGAAAACTTTCTTTCATGGTCCAATAATGCTTTACTAGCGAATGCCACAGGTATGAAATCACCGTTTACTTTATGGTTTAACACTGCAGCTAATGCGAGGCTACTAGCATCAACAAATAAGTGAAATTCATCCTCGAAACGAGGGAAAGACAGCACCGGGGGCTTAATCAAAGCTTGCTTTAACTGAATAAAAGCTTCATTCTCTGCCGTTGACCAGTGAAAGGGAACATTCTTACGTTTAAGGCGATTTAAAGGAATAGAAATTTCAGAATACCTTGGAATGAACTTGGAATAGAAACCACATAACCCCAGAAATCTCGCTACTTCCTTCAAACTCTTTGGAGCAGGGAATTTTTCGATTGGCTTAACTCTATCAGGATCAACTTGAAGTTTTCCATGGGATATCAAGTGGCCCAGGAAGGTGAGAGACGTAGTGCCAAGTTTAACCTTCTCCTCACATACAGTAAGTCCAGCCAAACGAAGTCTCTTAAGGACAGCATCGACGTGATTAATATGATCCCTGGAATTTTTTGAATAGATACACAAATCATCGATATAAGGATACACACAAGAATACTTTAGATCTCCCAGTACCTCGTTAATTAAGCGAGTGAATACTTGGGGAGAATTGGCAAACCCGAAAGGCAAACGAGTATATTGATATATCCCGAACGGTGTGACAAAAGCAGTATATTTCTTCGAATTTTCAGACAAAGGAATTTGGTGAAAAGCAGAATTAAGATCAAGTATGGTAAAGTATTTCGCGTCAGCTAAATATTGAAATGCATGTTCGACCGACGGAGTGGGATAACCGTCTATTTGAACCTGCTTATTAAGGTTACGATAATCCACAACTAACCTCTCCGTACCATCCTTCTTGGGAATTAAAAAGGCTGGAGAAGACCAATTTGAGTTAGAATTCTCAATAATTCCCTTGTCGAGCAGCGACTGCACATGTTTTTTCATGATCTGTGCCTTAACGGGAGATAAAGAGAACGGATGACTCCGAATCGGGTTACAGTCAGTTAATTCTATTTCGTAAGTCATAAGCGATGTGGTCCCCAAATCGTGGGTCATGACATCGGGATATTGCGACAACAAATATTTTAACTCACTTATCAAATTATCCGAAGATTTCGATTCATTTTCAATGAGAAAAGGATTGCTGCAAGACTCTGTCGACCGACTGCTGCTTGGCACTTCGGGATACGCACTCGATGCGCAATTGTCAACTGAATAAGCGATAAAATTTAACTTAGTAGCGGGAGACGTTTCAAAAGAGACAGCTTTCGGATGAACAATCATATTGGATTTCCGAATAAAATCAAGGCCTAGAAGAATTGGAAATGGAATATTGGCTACATAAAATGTATGCTGCCAGGAAAATTTGTCGATTTGAACCTTCAGTTGGATCGACATCCTTAATTGAAACGGTTGACCAGAAACTGTTAATAGCTCGATAGAATCGGAAGACTTTTGAGATTTGCCACCGCGAATTTTAAGAGTTTTAAAGAACTTTTCGTCGCAAATAGAAACGGAACAACCAGTATCAATGAGGGCATTTCAAAAAACAGACTGAAGTTTTATCGGAAGAAGGGGCAAATTGCTGTTACAATTTTGACGTACGCTCATGAAACTCACGGCTGGTTGGCGTGTTTCACGGGCTTTCTTCCGACATTCCCTTGCATGATGCCCAATTTTACGACAATACGAACAAATTATTTGCCTTGCGGCAACTGGGGAGACATTAGGAGAAATACTATGAAATGTATTGGCGTACTCGGCACAATCTATCAATTGCTTTGACGCCTGGGTTATGACAGAGTCTAGCTCCTCAAAGGTCGTGGGCTGGCGAGCAAACATTACAGCGGATTTCGTGAGAGGATTTAACCCTTGAATAATTAACCGAACGGTTTGGCACTCGGTGAACTCTAACGCCAACACTTGAATCGCGTTACGAACAGAACATACGAAATCATTAGGAGTTTCACGGGGGAACTGAAATCTCTTTACTTTAGTGGTAACAAGACGGTCAAACTCTCGATCACTTACAATTCTTCCCCAAACTCGTTTGGTAATTTCGGCCCACGAAAGATTCTGATTTAACATAGAGAGCCAAAACTGATGAGAACTAGCTGGCAGCTTGGTAATGACTAAATACAACAACGTAGACAAAGGAACTAGCGAAAGAGAGACAATTTCTTTCAGTTTCAACATGAAATTATACCAATTTTCTGTATTGGAAACCTCGAATGGTGGAAAATCAGCGATCAGCTGCTTCACTATGACCAGACCTTCAGACAGCGGCAGAACAGGTTGCATTGGGACTGGCGGTGCGACATGGGTTGGATTCTGCTCGTTCACCTGGACTCGGGGAACCACGTTGGGTGTGGATTCCGCCGGAACACCAGAAGTTTCAAGTGTAAGCCCAGATCCCCCATTAGATCTAGCACGCCTGTCCTCGGCCGTGGTCAAGTAAGCCCTTGCGTACTGATCGACTGAATCACCAGGCATACTGACGAAACTCCACTCAAATTGCCGGAAGATAAGACGAAAATACTTCGTCACACAAGAATTTACACACTAAACTCCGACAGGAATTTACAATGACCTATTCTAGGGCCTCAAACTGGAAACCAGGAACACGAAATAAATTACGAAAAGAAAACACTTGCCGATTTAGATTGCCGTTAGCGGCAGAGACAAAACTTCCGTGAAGGAAGAAAATGAAATACCAGAAATAATGACGATCACAGATCCTCATACAACACTCACCAACTGCGTTGGAAAGACAGGAAAAGAACAACCACGCTCTGCTACCAGTTTGTAGCGCTATCGGGAGAAGGAGGAGATTTTCTCGCCGATAACACTCTTGAAAACACAAACTCTTTCCAAGCTCGGGTGAGAAAAATGAGGAAAACGAACGAAACACAAGTATTATCAATCATAAACTTAACTTATCAATATATTTTACAAATCACAAAATAGAACCAAACCAATTACAATAATTTACCCATAGGTCGAGTGCCAGGCGACCGTAGTTAAAGTTACCAGTCGGAAAATAGTTTAAGTTTAACAAGTACGAGAGGTTGAACTTCTCTCTTAAGTACAAAAAATGACTTAGTCAGCAGGCTCACACAACGGTGTTACCCGGTCGGCGTCTCGGAAGCAATAGAGAGCGAGCTTCGACATGAGTCAGCTGAGGAGGGGGTCTGTCGACAAGGACGAAGGTGGAATGGGTAAGGTCAGGAGGTTGGCGATTGGTAGCCTTGGAGGGGAGGAAATAATGGGATGGGTGATAGATAGGGTGGCAGTTTTTAATTGGAGCGCCAGGAACTGTTTTCTGGCGTCGGCCGCAGAATACAGGATCACAGCCTTTGTGCCTTGGTCAGGATGACCGCCTTTTTGGTATCCTTCCTCACTTTACTGGCTATATAAACGGTGCAGGACCTGGCGAGGGAACGGCGCGGCTGAACGGCGCGGCTGAACGGCGCGGCTGAACGTCGTGGCAGAAGTCGCTGGCAGTAGTCGCTGCATTTTGTAGTCGTAGGCATTTTGGCCGTCGTTGGCGCACATGTCGTGCGCCGAACGACATGCGCGCTAAGTCCTTCGGCTAAGTCCGGAGGATAAACAGTCCGCAGAGGGGAAACTGTCCAAAGAGGGGAATTGACCAAAAAAAACAGGGGGGGAAAATGCCACAATATTTAACTATATTTTCACGCTATCAATGTTATAATATTTACTTCATACTTCTCACGGACGCTGAACTTAAAAAACATCGAATATGATCTCCATTACGACAAGGTAAATATCTCACTCAAATTACCTTAAACCTTATCAACCCAGGGGCGGCCCTCTGCACCGTTCTGGTGTTCAAACCTTGACCCCCCATGGATCGCCGAGCCGAGATCGGTAAAGGAGGTATACCTATCTGCGCCGACCTCCTCTCAATGCCCACAGACGACTCTAACATCACCTCCTCCTCCGTCCCCAGGCACGGGGAGAGGCGTTGGCTCTCGTTTGCACTCGCAAGGGACAGCGAGGCGCGCGCTCTGCAATCCAGGCGACCGGAGTCTTGGGACTCGAGAGCTTCCCTCCTCGCGAGACGTACGCGGGTACAGGCGGCGGTGGTTCAAGGGGAGTGCAGGGGAAGGTCAAAGGGAAGGCGGCCTCTGGGACGCGGGGAGACCCTGGAGAAGAGGGTGCGTTCACCCGCGAAAGGGACGCGCAAGACGAAGGAAGAGGGCGCCACAATTAATTCGCGCGTGAGAAAACTGCATCAACTCGCGACGCATGTCAGATGTCTCCCCTAGACCTCTCTTCTCTCTCACTCTCGGAGGGTGAAGATGGGGAAGGACGTTCGGAGGGAATAAGACATCCGCTCGTGAGGCTGTGAGCATTGAGGAGTCCCGGAGAGGATGGAGAGAGTTCTATGGCTCCGAGTTTGTGCAGTTGTGGGGTGTTGGGCGGGGAGCGAGAGGAAGGAAGTTGAGGTGAGGTCCCGAGGAGGATATAGGCTGGGATTTGGATTGCGAGAGAAGGCAGCGGGGCCGTGGGGACGGGACCAACTTTCGCGCTGGTAGGAGGAGGGATGGTTTCAGCCAGAGAGGCATTAGATAGAGACAGGGAAGATGAAGTTGTGTAATGGGAATTGCGGGGCAGAGTGGCTGACTGACTGCGTGCGGGTGAGGGGAGTCGAGGAATTCTCCGTCCTCGGGCTGAATTATCAGGGGGATAGGGGGGGGCGGGGTTAGAATTTTGATACGGGGAAATTTGGCATTTCTAAGACGGCTGCGGCCCAAAATGGAGTGAGGAGAGGAAATAAACGTGGACCTCTGTGAGTCCAACTTGTACCCCGCGCGAAATAATACGCGTGGCCTCAAGGTCAATTTTCCCTGTTAATACGCAGTAATAGAGTTTACTAAGTTGAGGAGAACATTTGCCCCTTAATTCATCAGATTTGGAGTCTCGAGGCCTCTCTAATTTCTTCACAAAACTAATAAGTTCCTCAGCTGGCAGTTCTAATTACTTTTACTGCCAGTTATTCTTGATACCTGAAAAAGAGTGATGAATATTTCACTAGATATCTTTAAATGCTATTTTTGTTGCATTAAAAATAATAGCAAGGAAATAGCAAGTATTCTATTTAGAGGTTGGTTTTCTTAGACCATTTTTACTCTGATTTTTCATTTTTATGCGCCTCATCCCTCATCTTATATCTAATAATATGTGTACTTCCAATCTCTCTTCCTTTAAATTTGGCTAAGCTATTCTTTTTCTATTTTCTCTTGCTTTTATGCAAATCATTTTTTATAAAATGGGCTTCAAAATTTGACTGCCTCTAATTACGCCTTCACCTATTCACCAATTTCAATAATTCACCTATTTTGCCGTCTAATTCTTTCTATCTGTTTCCTTTTCTACCCATTATTTTCCATTTATTTTGGGTTTATGTCTTTACGATTAATTTGCATAAATTGCCCTATTTCCATTCTTGCAAGTAGTTATATCTAAAGAACCTCAAATTTCATCTTATCCTCTTTCGTTGTGAATCAGATTTTCACTTCCTATCCAAACCCACGCACTATAATAAACTTCACTCGTTACTAAATAGGTATTCACAAATTTCGTATTTGTTTTCTATCACCGATATCCGCATTATATCATCAGTACTGCACCCATTTTCGATCAAAGTACTTTCCTAGAAGCTGCATTACACTAGTTTATTTTCTTCTAATGTTTTCATTAGGTAAAGATTGTTTTTTTTTCGAATTATCTCAAAAACGTTTTCCACCCCGTTCCAACAACTGCAACGTGTTGTGCTCTCTACGAAATGAATAAAATACAAGCTCTTTATCATGTCGAAAGAAGTTGATACACTTCAGCTTAAGTTGTAACATGTAAAAATCAATCATATCATAGGTTTTAAGATCTCTGGTACTTTCACCATAAAAATCACCAATTAACAGGATTTGGCTTATATTACCCCATTATACCTACTTTGGTTTAAGTAGGAAATTGTTTGTACGGTAATTATATTTAGATTTTTATGAATATAATAAAAATTCATACAAAGGACTACATTTCAAGAAAAAAAGATGAAAACATACCGAGAGGAAATAAAATATTGAAAAGAATAATGTAACATTAAATTGAATCAAACTGCCAATAAAAAACCCGCTAAGGGATCATTTTAGTGAA
The DNA here is from genome assembly GCA_963573305.1 of Pyrrhosoma nymphula. Taxonomy (NCBI): domain Eukaryota; kingdom Metazoa; phylum Arthropoda; class Insecta; order Odonata; family Coenagrionidae; genus Pyrrhosoma; species Pyrrhosoma nymphula. The sequence goes on from OY754328.1 coordinate 150,548,884, forward strand.
ACTAAATGTTGAATTGAAATTTAAAAGTGCTGAAACTCACATTAAGTCTCATTTATTCGAATTAATCATGAGAACACTTTTGAATGGCTAAATCAAAAGTGCATAATCTAGCAGGAAAAACACAAATTTACTCTTTTGGCAGACTAATATGTATACACAAACCCACGAAGGAAATTATTATTATGTTATCGCAAACATTGCGCTACAGTATACAAATATATTTGGCCATCGAGTCCAGCAAAAAATAATATGCTTTTACTAATAAATAATAAAAGGAAGACTAGAGCGAAAGAGGACTACTTCTCACGGAATTAGAACGTGTTATTTGACGGTAACAGCTAGAAAAATTCGCGACTACTTGAAAGGGCACCACTATACACGGACGCAAGTACCGAGAAACACGCATTACGCTCCATTGTAGCGCCGGGAATGGAAAAAAACTGGAGCAGGTACACTGGGTTAATGGAATGGAGAACTATGCGCAAGGAAAATGACGCGATAACGTCCGAAGCGGTGGAAAAAGTCGAGGTGGGACGGAAGGAGACTGACGGCTGTTTCAGAGGACGCAAAAAATGTAACTGGAAGAGAACAGGGAAAACATAAAGACGCTGAAAAGAAGTGCCGAGTCGCGGTGTGCGAGCATGCAGACGGGGCTGGCTAGGTTGTGGAAACAGTTTGGAAATGAGAAAGAAGGTCACAGACGAGGCGTAGAAAAGGTTTGTGCGATGGGGTTTATATGGGAAGCGTGGAGTATGGGCTCGCGACGGTAAATGTCCGTATGCAGGCGCTAATATCGAATCATGCGCGGAAGTCAGCCCATGTTCGATATGCCTCCCATCACCGCTAATATATTTGTAAGCCTCGGTTATGTAAAATGAGGATCTCGGTGCGAGAGATGTTAATATCCCTGACATAATGTCGGTAAAAATGCACTAAGTTCAATGGAAGCAATGCCAGTGAACTTAAAGCAAGGTAAATAATAAACACGCAACGGATATTGATTTAATTTCGTATTTTTCCCTGTGATAATTAGTGCTCAGTAATTAACCTGTTTTAGGATAAATTATCTGGTGCTGAAAATGTTTTCTTTGCTTTTATAGCAGTGGATATCATTTGGAGGTGAGAAAAAGTATATTATTTGGAATTTCTTCGTCCTTTTTATCTCTTTAACGCGTGGCAGCGGAATTTCAATTTTACAAAACATAATTCAATGTTCATGTTTTTGTTTTAAAAGGAGCCTAATAATGCTTCGGATATTTGTGCGATTAATTATCAATTATATTTTTAACACTTCATGGATTTTGAAACTTACCTTTGTTGTAATTCAAAGCTTTGTCAATTCTTTATTCTGCTCTTATTAGCCCGGTTGCAAGAAGTCAATATCATTTTATATGGAAAATACTCAGTTTGTATGCTCGAGATACCAGGTAACTACGGGGAGAGCAACGTTCATGGCCGATTCCCTCCTTAACGTCGATGATCCCGTCTACCATTTATGTGTAGCCCAGGCTATTTTTCAAAGTTCAATATTAAGAGAGAAATATGAATGAATTTCTTCCTTTGAAGAACGTTATTGGAACCTGAGTTTCGGAAATATTAAGCTATAGTTTCATTCAAAACAATGTTTTTTACAAGTGCTAAGGCTATTTTTTATGATATAGTAATACGCCCACATTATTTCAAGATTAAATCAGTCTTATCCATTTTCATATTAAAATTAGTCAGAGCATAAAAATATCCGTACTTTGATTTTGTGATAAATCAATAGTAAGAACCTACATTAATATGAGGAAATTATATTGATAGTCTCTTCAACAGATCAAAAGCTCATATCTAAATCATATATATTTGAAAGTTATCTTTATCTGCAACATTTATATTTCCAATTTGTGAAAAGGTTATTATAAAATTATGTGATGAAAGAGTGTTGATTGGAATTTTGTGGAGAGTTTATAGTAATTGTAATTTTGGTTGTTAAACATCCATCGGAAATCGATCAAAAATACTAGGTATAATTTTTTTTACAAGGTCCTTAAATGTACGTAACATCATTTCCAAACATACATTAAATGCCAATTTGGCATTACTCCCTGGCATGAACAGCTTCGTTACTTTAGCGAAACGCTTCATTTTGCCATTCTAACACCATCCAATCTTTCCAGACACTAAGGAGGTTCTTCTTGTTTCCAGCCTTTGTATGATACTATTGAGTGGTAACTTACGTGGTGGTACTTATGAACGTAGAGTCTTTTTTGTCAGTAAAAAATGCGAAATTCTTTAAAAAGTTATTTTAAAATTTGGGGAAAAAACAGATTTTTATTATATTAATTATAATAATTTATTTAATATATAATTCATGGATTATATATTATTTATGAATACTAAAAATACTTTAAATGTAACTTTTCAATATTTACTGGCAGATTTGGACGAAGGTCAATGTTGGTTCCACTCACACATCAGGGAAGTGAAAGAGATATAAGGGACACACTAGAACAGAGGTCGGCAAACTCAGGCCTTTAGGCCAAAAACAGCCTTGCTAGCACTCCAGTCCGACCTAACACCCCCCCCCTGGTTATTTATTGTTAGGTCTGGCCTAATTGAATAGTTTTCGCCTTAAAGAGGGGAGGCGCTGACATCACAGAAATACTAAATAGAACATGACTCATCTTGTAGATGGCACTAAAGTGATACATGCACAATGCATGATATGCCTCGCTCTTTGTAGACATTTTCATTTCAATTTCGCATCTAAAAATGAATGAAAACGTTACATAAAAATCTTTATTTATCCCATAGGATTTAAGGTTATCCCTGCGATTATTATTTACATAAAGGTTTGTATTGCCGCAGATGTCCCATTGTGGTGGGGGCCGTTACGAATTCTTTGAATTTCATCAATTACCAGTCTTCAAGTCTTATTTATGTTGAAGCCATTGTCTCTATTGATGTTGTTTTTTCTGCCTGCATCAATATGGCTTTATTTATCATTACTTAAATAAAACTGCAGTAGTTGTAATGTTCACTTATATTTAATGTAAAATATTACACTACACGTGTTTCGACGCCTAGGGCGCCATCATCAGGTATTGCAGTTTTACTTAAGTACTGAAATGCTGTTCCACCACGTAACGCCAGATACAGTGGAATTTATTAATAATGTTTCCCAATGATTTTACTGTATTTTGGAATAAAAACCTTTCCTTGGATACCTTGTTTCTTCTGGCCTCTTTAAATAGCCAAGTAGTCCAAAATTTTTGCCCACCTATGCACTAGAACGTGCGGACTACAAGGAGTGCGCAAGGGATTGATGGGCATAACAGAGAAGTTGGCTGGGGGGGGGGGGAGAAGTAAGGCGAGGTTCTCCACGTGTGTGAGTTTGAACATTACTTGGAATGCAATGGAACCACCTTCTTTGTCTTCGTCTCTGCGCTGGGAAGTGCGGGAGGAACGATGGCGGGTAATGAGGCGTCTATTTAGGAGAACGGAGGGGAATTCGGGGTTGCGCTAAGAAATGACTCTGGATCACGAACATTTGAAGTGTCGTCAGCTTGGATGCTGAGCGCAGTCGTAGATACCTACTAGTGGAAATGGATTTTGTCATTTCTTCTCCTTCGGTGAACTCTCTTTTTAATGAAGGTATTTTTGTGTATCCATTATAAAGTATTACTAGGACTCTTATGATACATTTTCTATATTGAAAGTCAGCAGAACCATTTTATTCCTAGTAACAGTAATAGCCGTAACTATTATCAGCAGCAAACAATGCTAGGAATGTATCGTATCGGTATTTTATTTTAAAGACTTGTTCTCTTTAGCTCCCATTTACACTTATTTATTTCATTTGTTTTCCTTTTTAATCTTAGTCTTCATTCCTAAATAATTCCGGTAATTCCCTGCGTTCAATGGTTAAGTAAATTGCTATTATTTCAAAATGGAAAATATTCATTGATATTCATTTTTTCTTTAGTCTCACCGCAATTGAAGAACTATTTTATATTCTATTAAAGGTGTATTAATTAATTTTGTGACGTTACTACCGAGATGTCCATCATTTTGAATTATCATTGTTCGAATAAGAATGCTTACTATCATTTACATCTGTTATAATTAATCAGCAAGGCTAACCTGACTCACGCCAGCTTTTTCCCTATGAAATTAAAAATCTACTGTTTTGTGTCTATGAACAGCACTAGTAGTTAGTAGCATGGAAGGATTGGTCAAACGTAGGGTGTAATTTCAAAACAGGTTTTTTAATTTTAAACAAATGGTCGATTCCTAGATTTTCATCAGTCATTGATAGCTTTTCTTTCCAACTATTATGTGTAGAAGTTATGGACATCGGTGCCAAAACTTGATGGCATATAGCGTAAGTCATTATCGGATTACTAATTGATTACTTTTTCTTAACTCCAATGCCACCTCTCACTGAATTTGTAGGACATATACGTTTGAAATTATCTTCCCAGTTAGCACAAAAAGAAGGAAATCTGGAGGATTTCAGAGTCTTTTACACTGTACCTAAATATGGATTTTCATCATAAAACAAATACCTTATATACCAATCTAATAATTGACAGTATTATCGTTATAATTATCGGCATCAGGAATAATTTTCAGGCACTAGGTTGTGTACCTAGTTTGCGACCGCATAATAGCCTATCTATAATTCTAGATTCCAGTCTCAATTTGCTACTTTTTTATTTTACCAAAACTGCAATTATACAGTTCCCATTTCTAATTTTAGATATATTTTGATGTATATTTGATATTTGTGTATACAAATTAAAAAAAGCGTCGAAATCGTTGCGTGGAAACGTTATTTCTCCTCAACGGGACGTTCGCTGACCATTATAATTCTAGGCTGCGAACAAAGCATGGTGAGTGATAGATGGTGCACATCCCGAATAGTGCAGATGGGTTGCCCTCCAGGGAACAAAGATGGGACATACATCCCAGAAAATAATTACAACTCCTTGGGCTGTTGCATTTTCAACCGTTCAGTTTATTTCCTCGCTCGCGATTTTGCAGCGAAACATCCACGTCACTCCGTTCCCTTTTGTGCGCAGTCAACTATTTTACGCCTTCGTCGGAGAGATTGCGGAGAAAAGCGATAAACAACGGGAGAGGAATTCAAGCACCAAATCCTTAGTAACCGAATGGAAGTGTGGCGGGAGAATGGGACGCGGGAATGGAGGAGTGCATCGCCGGCCGGAGGAATAGGGGTCGGCCATTGATGGCGGAGCTCGTGGGAGTCCAAATGGAAGTATCGGGTCTGGGAATGGGTTGGGAATGATGGAGGCACGGCAAACCGTCGGCAGGAATTTCGGTGATATCTGGCGAGAATGAGAAATGAAATGGAAGAGAGCGAGTGCGAAGATGGATGATGTTTAGCGTATAATGTGAAACGGGATACGCCGAGGAGACACACACGAGGGACTGAAAGCTAGGAGAGAGGAGAGGGAGTTGGATGAGGGATAGGGGCCTGATACGCTGCGTTTCTTAGCGGGGAACATAGGAATAAGTATATATGTAGTATGTACATCTGATGGAAGGGAGAGATGCGATCTTGGTATTGTGGTCCATGGGAAACATCTCCTACCCGGGACTGTTTCTCTCCACTCTTGCCACCCCTCCCTTTTATTCACAACAACACCCCCTCCCCCCGCGGCCCAGGAGGCCCCAAGGGGCAGAAACACTGGGCCGATCTCTCTCTCTCCGTGCTGCGAAATTCTTTGAATGCCTCGCGATTCCCCAAGTCCATCCTCCCCCCCCCCCCCCCCCCCGTATCCGAGCACTTCCACGAGCCATTGTCTCCCATAATTCGAATTCTCGTCGTCATGTTTCAAACGTCTTCGCCTGAAGTTGTGATTTAATCATCGGGGAAATTAAGGCGCAATGAATACACGCATTTCTCTAGCCTCCCATCAGCCATTCAACACGATTTTTTTCTCGGGCAGTGCTGTAGTTTTAAGTAATTAGGCGTGGTAATCATCATATGCCCTACTCATGCAGCAATACATAGCTACAAAATAAATGGAGAAGCCTATGTGACACATGTATATTCATTCGAAAACATGACGCTCAAAGGCGCGAGTAAATTCATACAATCATAGGAAATGGAAAAGGATAGGAACACATAAAAGGGCGAACACAGGGTTTGGTGGGGAAGATGAAAATGTGTCGAATCCAGACAGAAAAAAATTCACCTTACCCGGGATTCAAACCCGGGTCGCCCGATTTCCGGCCAGGTATGCCACCAGTTACACCACATAAAAATCTAGTAAAAGAATAAGTAAGTGACTCTTACTCTTCACCTTGAAAAAGGTGGATTTACTTACTCTTCACTTTGAGAAAGGTGGATTTCTTACTCTTCACCTTGAGAAAGGTGGATGCCAACACCACCGAAATATTGGAAGTTTTAATTTGTATCTTTCGCTTGTTTATATATTTTTATCGGCCACCCTCTTGTCATATTAAGATTCTTCCTTTACCTCTCGCTGAAGAAGGTGGCGGTGATCCACCGAAATATTCAAAACCCGTGTGAGTTCTCTTTTTTTATGTCTTTTTTGTGTTTTTTTAAATGTGTTTTTTTCCTTTTAGTCACCCTTGTGACGAAGTTTTTATATATTTTTTGTGTTCACGCTCGTAAAATCTTCCAATTATTATATCTATATATATAAAAATGGATGTTTGTATGTTTGTATGTCTGTCCGAGATTAATAGACTTGGACACCGTTTCACCGATCATCATGAAAGTTGGCACATATATGTATTTTTTTAAGGAGAAGGTTTTTATGCTATTTAAAAATACCTCAGAGCCCCAAAAGGTCCCAAAAAGGGCCCTTTGGTGGTTTAAGCTACGAATTGGGTATTGTTCAGTGGTTTCATTTTTAGCTTTTTTAAACTACTTCCGCTCAAAATAGAGAGATTTTTTTTATCAAATGGCTAAAATAATGAAATTTATAATTCTTTCAATCTATTATCTTTTCCTATTCGTAGTTGTCTGAAAACAGCGTTTTAAGCTGAAAAAACGTACATTTTTATCAGAAATCAACAATAGCATATTTCCTTGACGACCAGATTTTGGTTTTTAACGCATTTAAAATTTATTCAGTTTAGTTAAGCTGATTATGAATGCTAAGCATTGGGTTTCATGCAGTGGTTTATTTTTTTCTCAGAAATCAACAACAGTATATTTCCTTGACAACCAGCTGTGGTCTTTAACGCATTGGAAATTCATTTTGCTCAGTTAACCTGATTAGCAATTCATAGCATTGGGTTTTGTGCAATGGTTAAAGTTTTCTGCTTTTAAAAAATACTTTCACTCAAGATAGAGGGATAAAAATTATTTTATCGGATACCCGAAAGAATGTTTTTTTTCATTTTCTTTAATCTATTCTCTTCTTATATGATAACTTATTAAGGAAGTGTTATCCCGAGATTCGAAGGGGTAATTCTGCTATACATATATAAAAATGTTATGGTGTCTGTATATCCATCTGTCTGTCTGTTGCTCCATCACTCAAAACCTACTGGACCGAATGAGCTGAAAATTGTTATGTAGATAGAAAATATAGGTATCTGGCTGTAACATAGGCTACATTGAAAAGCCCTGGGGGACCCCAAAGGCCGATAAGTGGTGGTGAACTTATAAGTGGTGGTGAACTTAAGTGGTGGTGAACAGGAGGTTTATTATAAGTTTTAACTTATAATAAACCTCCTGGTGGTCCATGATAAGCATTGTGTTCGGTGGAGTGGTTTCATTTTTTTATTTTTAAAAGTACTTTCACTCAAAGTAGAGACCCAGGATTTTTTTATCGGATGGCTGAATAAATAAAGTTTTTATCCATTGATTTCTTTATGATTCATATTTGTCTGAAATTTATATTTTAGCTGAAAAAACTCATATTTTTTTAAATTTATTTTTCTAGCTGAAAAATCTCATATTTTTCTCTAAAATCAGCAATAGCTAATTTTATTGACAACCAGAGATTTGATTTCAAAGGATATTCATGCCTCTAGCATTTAAATAACATGTTTACATGCAGGCCCATCATAACACGTAGAAATGAAATCTGTATAAGACGGGCCTAAAGTCCCAATGGCCCCATGATAGATTACATCGGGAGGTTATCGATAAATTCAATGCATATTTACAACAGTTATACTCTTCAATGTCTATTCTCAAAGTAGCTCTCAAAGGGGCACTGCATGTATATGAGAGAACACTTACGTAGAAAACGATACACATAAAGGAATTAAAGAGGCTACGCATGCAATTAAACGTGCAAGAATAATTATGTGCATCGAATAGTAATGGTAATAATGCCTCTCTGGCTACAACAAACACAGCTTTGTTTATTATCGTTTAATACTCAGAAGTATTACCCGTAGTGGAACCGCCTGCCTCTCATTACGATTGTGAACTGTTTTTTAGACAAATTCCCACATCATAAACGTTACAAAATATTTATATATGTTTAAAAGTGTTATAGTGCAATTAACTTACATTCACCCAATCATCGAGTTGCCTATTAAAGAGTCTCACTCGCCGCTGTGTTTCCCCTCTTTGGACTTAAAAATATATCCATCAACATGCTTAATTAAAATATAGAGTAACCTTTCGAATACATTTTCTAAAGCTAGAGGAATGTGCTATTTACGAGAAAATGAGCCCTTGCAAAAAGAAACGACAAAGGTTAGAGTTGGATGCTCACGTACATGTCCACCAGCGATCGCATAAGTATCTCCCCGTGGTTTTTCTCGGGTTACGCTCAGACACTGACACTATTCTTCAAGATTTATCGTTTTCTTATAAAATAAGTTAAATTTTTTTCACACGCGTTGAATTTCAACGGGTATCTTCCGCTTTCCATTACGTTTCGATTTAATTATAAACCATCATCTATGTATTATCAGCATACCATTATTCTGTTTCCGATTTGTTTATCTTTTTGATATAAATTTGATAGCGATTTCATTAAATTTTTTCTACTCGAAATCATTTCTCTTTAGTATAAATAGTACTACTACATTATTTTCAAGTTTTTTCTCTCCCGTTGAGCATCAACGGGTATTTTCGCTAGTATTATATAAATATATATATATATATATATAATCATTGGAAGTTTTCACGAGCGTGAACACAAATATATAAAAACTTTGTCACAAGTGTGACTAAAATGAGAACACATAAAAAAGACACTCACACGGGTTGAAAATTTTTCGGTGGATCGCCGCCACCTTCTTCAGCGAAAGGTATAGGAAGAATGAAGAGGAAATGTTTGGGATGGTGAGGGGAAGAGAGCAGTGAGGAGGGGAAAGGTGAAAAGTAAAGGAGGGGTGGAATGGAGGTAAGGGAAATGGAAAAGACGAAATGGTGAAGTTGCCATGACCAAGTTAAGAGACAGAAAGATACAAAGTTGAAGGTTGGGAGGGGAGAAGATGTTACAAAATTATAAGTACAATGTTGAAGGTTGGGGGAGGGGAGGATGTTTACAAATTAATGGGACCGGTTGAGGCCAGGTGGCTGGAGAGCGTTAAAATAAAATATACAAGCTTGCTCTAATGTTCTCAAAGTAATTGGAGTGGCTGTGGGGGGTAGAGAGGCCAGAACAGCTACATTGTAGCAATTATCAAATTTAGTGGTATGGGAAGCGGCATGAGTAGGGACAGCGTGAGAGAAGTTTTGGGAGGATGGGTTGCATGAGGCACGGTGATTATTTATCCTGATATTAAGTGGTGTACTACAAAGTCCAATATAAAAGGCCGGGCATAGCTTACAAAGAAGTATATACACAATGTTAGAGGTGGTACAGGAGGATGAGGAAACGGAAGGAAGATGAGAATTTATGAATTTATTCGGGAGTCGGTTCGTGGTAAATAATAAGCATGTTTTGCATCTAGGACGGTTACAAGGGGTTGCTGGAGTTTTGGATTGAATAACTGATTTTTTGAGAGGTTTCGTGGCTTTAAATAAGTTTGATAGGTTGGGGGGACGCTTATAAGTAACGGATGGACATTTAGGGAATAAATTAGTAGTTGTTGGGTTATTCGAAAGGATGGGAAATAATTCTTTAAGGAGGTGCTTTAGGGACTGTATGCCTGGGAAGAATGTGGTGCAGATGGAAAGATTTTTAGGGTTTGAATCTGATGTTAGTTTAGGTTGGTAAGACTTTCTGAGTATTTTTTTATACAAAAGGGTATCAGGATATCCTCTGCGGAGAAGAGACTGGTGTAGGTTGGATAGGAAATGGTCAAGGGACTCCGGATCATTACAAATTCGATGACCTCTGATGGAAAGAGAGTATGGGAGAGAACGCTTTGTATGAGAGGGGTGACAGCTACTAAAGTGAAGGTATTGCTGTTTATTTGTGGGTTTAATATGGACAGAGGTACTAAATTTACAGTTGGATAAAGAGATGTCGACATCTAGGAAAGTTATTTGGGTGGAGGAGATATTAGAGGTGAAAGATACAGAGGATGATGCATTGAGAGAGGAAATGAAAGAATTTAGAGAGTCAATGCCATGTGGCCAAAGTAGGAAAATATCATCTATGTATCGGAGCCAGAGGAGAGGTTTTAAAAGGTTTTGAGAGAGGAAGTTCTGTTCGAGAAGACCGAGGAAAAGGTTGGCGTAAGAGGGACTGAATCTACTGCCCATGGCACAGCCCTTGGTTTGGAGGTAATGAAGATCATTGAAAGAGAAGGCATTATGGGTAAGAATAAAGTTATGAATTTATTCGGGAGTCGGTTCGTGGTAAATAATAAGCATGTTTTGCATCTAGGACGGTTACAAGGGGTTGCTGGAGTTTTGGATTGAATAACTGATTTTTTGAGAGGTTTCGTGGCTTTAAATAAGTTTGATAGGTTGGGGGGACGCTTATAAGTAACGGATGGACATTTAGGGAATAAATTAGTAGTTGTTGGGTTTAGCTACCCTTTTACGTCTCTCACCCCCACCTCCACCTACGACCCGGATGTATCCAGTGCGCACCCCGCAAATCAAAGACCCTTCCCCCCTCCCTTCCCAAAATGCTGCAAGTCAATCTGCCCCACCGCAACAAGAGGTAGCAAACCTCTCCTCCACGCCTCTAAGCCTGGCCGAACTATCCTTGTTGAGCAAAGGACTCTCCTTTTCTCCTACGCCCAAAGTCAATCCCATTAATATTCTTACTGATGCCCTTAATTTTTGTCGAAACTTAAAATGGAAAGTGTTCTGGAACTCCCAACCTTTACCCCAAATCAGTGCAAACTCCCTTCACCCCGCACTTACCAATTTCAAACCTCCCTCATCCTTTGAACCCAAGCCTCTTCCTTCAAATCACCCTGTCGAAATTTTCACCAAACAATTACTTTCTAAAATTTCCAATCGATCCTATATTAACTCCCTAAAACCCAAACCCAATCTTTCCACAGAAGAAATGTCGGCCCTTAAGCAACTCATCCGAAATCCCGAAATAGTCATTACCCAGGCAGATAAAGGTTCCACGGTGGTCGTGCTTAACACAAGTGACTATATTAATGAAGTCAATAGACAACTTTCGGATTCCTCCTCCTACATTCCTGTCCCCTCCGATCCCACCCTTGATTTTTCAGATGAGCTAGCCTCGCTCCTCCTTAGCAAAGGTCAGTCAGAAGGCCTAACAAAAAAAGACATTTCCATCCTCTCCATTCCTCACCCCAAAACCCCTCATTTCTACATCCTTCCCAAAATCCACAAACCTAACATCCCTGGCCGTCCTATTGTTTCTTCGTGCTTTTCTCCAACAGAACGCATATCGGCTTTTGTGGACCATTACCTGCAGCCCCACGTGCACACCCTACCCTCGTACATTAAAGATACGTACCATTTTTTGAACCTCCTCAATTCCATTTCACTTCCCCATAACACACCACTTCTCATGGCCACAATAGACGTAACTTCACTTTATACTTCCATTCCCCACTCAGAAGGTCTACAATCAGTCCGCCATTTTCTAAGTCAACGTCCCACTCCTCACGTACCTAGTACTGATTTCCTGGTAGAACTCTCCAACTTTATTCTTACCCATAATGCCTTCTCTTTCAATGATCTTCATTACCTCCAAACCAAGGGCTGTGCCATGGGCAGTAGATTCAGTCCCTCTTACGCCAACCTTTTCCTCGGTCTTCTCGAACAGAACTTCCTCTCTCAAAACCTTTTAAAACCTCTCCTCTGGCTCCGATACATAGATGATATTTTCCTACTTTGGCCACATGGCATTGACTCTCTAAATTCTTTCATTTCCTCTCTCAATGCATCATCCTCTGTATCTTTCACCTCTAATATCTCCTCCACCCAAATAACTTTCCTAGATGTCGACATCTCTTTATCCAACTGTAAATTTAGTACCTCTGTCCATATTAAACCCACAAATAAACAGCAATACCTTCACTTTAGTAGCTGTCACCCCTCTCATACAAAGCGTTCTCTCCCATACTCTCTTTCCATCAGAGGTCATCGAATTTGTAATGATCCGGAGTCCCTTGACCATTTCCTATCCAACCTACACCAGTCTCTTCTCCGCAGAGGATATCCTGATACCCTTTTGTATAAAAAAATACTCAGAAAGTCTTACCAACCTAAACTAACATCAGATTCAAACCCTAAAAATCTTTCCATCTGCACCACATTCTTCCCAGGCATACAGTCCCTAAAGCACCTCCTTAAAGAATTATTTCCCATCCTTTCGAATAACCCAACAACTACTAATTTATTCCCTAAATGTCCATCCGTTACTTATAAGCGTCCCCCCAACCTATCAAACTTATTTAAAGCCACGAAACCTCTCAAAAAATCAGTTATTCAATCCAAAACTCCAGCAACCCCTTGTAACCGTCCTAGATGCAAAACATGCTTATTATTTACCACGAACCGACTCCCGAATAAATTCATAAATTCTCATCTTCCTTCCGTTTCCTCATCCTCCTGTACCACCTCTAACATTGTGTATATACTTCTTTGTAAGCTATGCCCGGCCTTTTATATTGGACTTTGTAGTACACCACTTAATATCAGGATAAATAATCACCGTGCCTCATGCAACCCATCCTCCCAAAACTTCTCTCACGCTGTCCCTACTCATGCCGCTTCCCATACCACTAAATTTGATAATTGCTACAATGTAGCTGTTCTGGCCTCTCTACCCCCCACAGCCACTCCAATTACTTTGAGAACATTAGAGCAAGCTTGTATATTTTATTTTAACGCTCTCCAGCCACCTGGCCTCAACCGGTCCCATTAATTTGTAAACATCCTCCCCTCCCCCAACCTTCAACATTGTACTTATAATTTTGTAACATCTTCTCCCCTCCCAACCTTCAACTTTGTATCTTTCTGTCTCTTAACTTGGTCATGGCAACTTCACCATTTCGTCTTTTCCATTTCCCTTACCTCCATTCCACCCCTCCTTTACTTTTCACCTTTCCCCTCCTCACTGCTCTCTTCCCCTCACCATCCCAAACATTTCCTCTTCATTCTTCCTATACCTTTCGCTGAAGAAGGTGGCGGCGATCCACCGAAAAATTTTCAACCCGTGTGAGTGTCTTTTTTATGTGTTCTCATTTTAGTCACACTTGTGACAAAGTTTTTATATATTTATATATATATATATATATATATATATATATATATATATATATATATATATATATATATATATATATACATATATATATACACACACACACACACGTTATTTTTCACAAATTTTATGTGGTTGCAACAATACTGTAAAAAAAATTACTGTTGCTTGAATTTCGTTCAATCTCAAACGTGTTTCACATATCCTACATGCTAGGCGAAAACAATTCAAAATATTATGCTATTTATAGGTGATTCTTATCTCATCAGCTGAAAATGAATTTATTGTGAAACCATAAGATGTGTGAGGCAAATTAGAATCAGATTTATCAAATTCGTCGCTAGCGCACATCAATTTAAGCCCCACTTCCGCTCGTTCTTGATGTAATGCGGCCTTTAAACTTCGGTGCTCGGGTCACGGCCGTTCTTCATTTCATCTACAAGTCTGCTCCTTAAATATTCCTCGGGGAAAGAAAAAACTTCTTTGAAACAAGTTGGCCTTTTTTGAGGAAGGAAACATTTCCTTACCGTTTTCAAAGTTTTTTATGTATCTATTTCTGTTGAAATTCAAGGAACTAATGCCAATTTAGCACTCAGGCAGCCAACCAGGTCAAGCATACTCCAGCATCGTCGTGGCACCAGCGACACAAAATGAGAAACGCTATTACACCCACCTTTGCCCTCCACACCCGGCATCCCACCAGCGTCGTTCCCTCATCCTCTGTCGCAGAGCCTCTTCCGTGACCTTACCCTCCGCTTCCCACCCCTTTCCCTACCTCGCTCTTCTCCTCATCCGCAGAAGGCATATAAACTCTTCGGAAACGAATCCTTTTCCACCTCTTCCAACCGACCTTTCGCTCCTCTTCCACATCGACTCCGCCCCCGTGACTCCTTCCTCGTCGCCAACGCTCCCGACCCTTCATCTCCTTCCTCCTGAAATCCCTTACCAGGTTTGCACGCAAACATCGATCTCTAATATTATGGAATGTAGAATTATTTCGCATCTGGTCCGATCAAATGAGAATACCATGATAAAAACGCAGGCGAATCTCATCATGTGGCAGAATATTTCGCTCCTTTGAGCAGGGGACTTCGGCGGTGAGGTATTTTAGAGATTTTAGAAAAGTAAAAGTGAATCCGATTAGCTAAGTGATGTAACATATAAACATGAGGTCGTTAGCACCGTCGACGTTTGGTGGGTAGTTTCGAAGAGATATGATTTTCAGATAATGGAGTTAGTGTGGAGAGTAAACATAAGCCGGGCAGTCGTAAGAAACGGTGCTCAGAGATACAACTTTATACGCCCCCGACGGACAGAAAACTGGAAGTGTAATTAAAGTTATCAATTTTTAAACTTTACAAAGGACCACGCTCAATGTTCATGAAGAGACATGATGCAGGACTACATAGAGCAATCTTATATTTGCGGTGGATGACCACGGCGGGATGGAGTAACAACCATGGTTAGGGGAAATTTAGAAGCGTGAAAAAGCGATGTTTGACAAATCGCTCACGGATACACGCATATTTTCAGCAGCTCAACTTCGTTTTCTAAAAACAAAAATAAAAGAATTTCTGAGAATAAAAAGAGATTTTGAATCAGTCGAATACATAACGGTCTGTGGCGTGCGCATTGGATTTAAATATAACGCATCAGAATTTTTTTATTTTTTATGAATCTTCACGCAAATCATCAACTCTTTTGAAGTTAAACGACGTCGTGGACAGAGATGATTATTACGTAGCGAGATTTCAAACGACAGTTAACAGCGGCGAAGAGCATATGACACCCGCACAACCGGGTTTCTAATAATTATATTTGGAATGATTCGATCGAATCCATTTATTCAATAATATTCGACCGAATCCTTGAATCCTGACTACATCACTACAATGATGTAGGAAGAATCACCCATTGATTATGTTATGTTCCTACTTCAATGGCCTCGTCTCACACTGACTCTTTCTAGTTGTATCTAACTTTTAACGAACAAAAAAGGATAAGTACATTTTGTACTTGCAAAATTAAAAAAAAATGTTTTCATTTTCGGTATTCGTTGACTATTAGTTATTAAATTATTATTTTTATGTAAATCTGCATTTACTGTATAACTGCGAGAAGATTAGTAGTTTTACACGTGTATGCAACTTCCTCATTAACGAAGTGAGCTGGTAGAATGGTAACTACACTACTATGATCACGCACGCTCATTACACAGATCAATTTTACAAAAAAAACATAGATCAATTTTTAAAAATTCAGCAAAAACTGAACTGCGCTAAGGGACTAGAACTGGTTTCTATGCGGTCGATAGGTAATAGACAGGTGAGGTTGCTGTCTACTAATTACGAAAAGGTAATTACATTCAAAATCTATTAATTCATTTGAGTCAAAGTATGAAGTTACGTTGCACCATTTTGTGTTTAATTCGGATATTCAAATCGCCCTTTCATTTGCATTTATGAATATTGAGAGCTAAAATTTTGCAAAGCGTCTATTATTATCTAATCTACTATTTTAACAATCGTGAGAAACTACGCTGGTTGATCCCTAAGTGATCGGCCATATTTGTGGAACCGTGTGACAGTGAAATTCGGTATTACTTTTATGGGAAAAATAATGATTAAAGAAGTCGCGATTTGGATCTTTTGTGCGATAAAAGTATACCGTGATGATGTCTCTAAAAGTTATGACAGAAATTGAGGGAATCTCGTAAAAGTAATAGCAAAATGTCAGCCTGCGAAGCAGTGAAAGCGTAGCAATTAGCACAATAAGGTACAATTATTGTCTTATTTGCAGTGCTGTAGAAAAATATAAAGATTAAATCTATACCAACCAGGAATACTTCATAAGAAAAAAATGGTCAATTATGTGTGTTCTCTTAGAATTCTTAATTTGAGAATCAATAAATTTCATGGTCAAATTGAACATAAGTGGTACATCTCCGTTTTAATTCTAATTTAAAATTAGTTAATTAGATTTGTAATTTAGGGAAAATCTAGAGCAAGTTATGGGTTCATAAAGTTAGAAGAAAATTTGGATTTGGATTTGTTTGATATATGCATTGGCCATGAAAAGCTACAGATATTAATATTTTATAAAAGCAGGATTTGGATTTGATATTCGGATTTAGTGGTACGATAAATAAGAGAGATTCTGATTCGGTTATTGGATAAAAATAAATTTAGGATTTGAACATTACTAATAATTGATTACTGAAAAAATGGCTAAGTTATAAAATTTGATGAACACAAGTTGATGGAGGATAAGTTGTTACATATTTGAAACTAATGAATTGAAAAACCTTTTCAATGACCATTTCAAGGAGAATATTGGGAAAATGTATTAAGTTCATGGTACAAATGGCGTATAATATAACGATATTTTTTTCATAAAAAGTTTGATTAATTCAAATTTGTGGTTGCCTTTGAAAATGAAATAACCGGACTATGTCTTGGGATTCTAAGGGAAAATTTCAATTTCATGTTTTATATATATATAAATGAATTTTTTTTTATACATGCGTCAGATGTAGTAGATGAAATTTCAACTTAGCTGATAGTGATAGTATGGTTAAAAGAAAAATCTATGTGGGAGTAAGAATTTGCCATAAATTTTGTCACTTCTATCAGTTCTAGAGATATAGCGCGAGGTCAAAATACTATCCTCCGTGTCGTACTGACCTCTGATCTCGCCTCATCTGAAGTAATCTAAGCCTAGCGTGTAAACTCCGAGTCCCCGAGATTTTTGAAACTTTCTGTTGTTCTGTCGTAGCAGTTTTTTAAGAAAACGTGCGGCTTTCCTTCACTTCACGTAGTAAGTCTTTATGAGCATGGTCTCGAATCCTCGCGGCGCGGCGTATTCGAGAGGATTCGAAAGATTTTTGGGTATTTGTGTGCATAGTTCTGGCTTAGTGAATTTTTTTGCATTTAGTTATTTTTTCAACACGTCATGTATCAGTAACGCAAATCCATGCATCAATTTAAAAATTAATGTGAAGTACATTGGTCTTTTGACCTGTGAAATAGTCACTTGCCTGCTGAAAATCAGGTTCAACTACAAAGTACTATTTGTCGTATGTAAGTCAAGTTTTGACATAAACTAATAGATATTCTCTGAAAGAAAATAAGCAAGGTTATTAGAATTCTTTTTATTTTTACAGCAGTTTCAGAAAAAAGATAAATGTGTTGTCACGTTGCATTCATTTAAAATGCCAAAGTTTTCACCAGTGATGACTTCGAGATATTTTTACGAATTTTGGTCATGGTAGAGTATTATACAGTTGCCAAATCAATGTCAAAAAGCATGCAGTTTGGCACACAGTGGCACCATACGATGGAGAGCAAGTAAAAAGTTGCTGAAAACCACTATATATTCGTACCAATTCGTAAAAATAAATAAAAACACCATGTAATCGTTAAAACTGGTTTATAATTGAAATTGCATGCCAAAGCTTTTCTTAAGAAGTCTATAACGTATTCATGCATGTAAACATCTTATCCTTAGTATAGTGCCATAGCATTGTTACGCAATCCTCTAGAAATACGGAAGTGTGGATGAGGAAAATAATTATTTGTAGCCGCATTTTCCAAATTAAAAGTATTTAAATATATTGCTACTATTAAGAGAAAAGTTTTCTTTCGACTAACATGAATTTTAAATCCTGATTATTTACCGCAGCAAGTTTTCTTAGCAGAGCAAAGTTACGGGTTAGTTATTCCTGTTGTCAAATAGAGACACTTCCCGACGTTAGCTGCAAGTTAGCTTAGGAAAATGAACAGTGACGGTCGCTGAGTGTGCTTCATGCCACCTAAATAAATCGCCATCAGCGTAGTAGTTAAGTGTAGCCGTCTTGGAGTAATATTTATCTCCTCAACCTAATTCGGATTGGCGGTCATCGAACCATACAAATCGAATCAGTTTTCTAGGAGTGGCCGCATGACAGCATCTTGGGTCTAGAAATCGAGCGCCCAAATTACATCTTTGTTGGGTCTGCGGGAAAAAGAGTCTTACCATCGGAGAAACTAGATGGATAATACCCACTTAATTTTTACATGGATGAACTTTGTATATATTTAGTTAAATTTTTAGCTAAATAGTTAAGCTAAATAAGACATTACTATAGTAAATTTATTAAATAAGGCATTTCCATATTTCCTTTATCTAAAGACATGCAATGCTTTTTGACAATTTAGGTTTTTAACATTAACATTAGCAATGTAATAAAGTTTGACATACCCGAAGACGAAGATATCATACAGCTGTTATAAAAATTATTCATTTAATTATATTTTATAGCTTAAATATATATATATCGTGATTAATTCTTCTTGAAAAATATCCCAACGTATTTGTTCTTCTATCTCTAAAAATAAAACTATTAAACTCTATCGTCCATATAATCGTTCACAACACTAATGCACACTACAATGTATCTCAAAATCAATTGCCTGAAATTGTTGATACTAAAAAAAACGTTTAAAATCAAAATAGGCAATTGAAGTACCATATATATCATGACATTTTCAGTTGTGAGATGCTTTGCTTTCGGATATCTTGCAGTAATTTTAAAATAAATAATCTCATTCATGCTCTTAACCCTCCAGCGGGCGCGCCATATTCTCTGACACTAGCGGGCGCGCGTGGCACTCAGTGCCACACTTTGTTTTCTGCTGATATTAGTAACAAATACTGGAATAAAGAAGGGTACATACATTCCTTTTCCTTGTTTTATTTATAATGTGTTACATAGTTAACGCATGCATTACATATTTTTCACAAACAATTTTACCATTTAAAACATCTGCTATATTTTTTTTATATTTGCACAATGCCTTAAACTCAATTAGAATATTAGATAGATTGTATCTCTTAAGGCTTTGTTACGTCATTTATGTACACTTTTTTCACGTAGTTACTGTTTCACAGTGCTTTTGGCAATGAAAGTCATTGCACTTCCCACATTTGATTGTCGTTGATATGTTCTTTCCACGGCCACACAATACGCACTTTCCGCGTTTCTTACTTTCTTTCTCGTTCACTTCTTCAATTTGCATGTCTTCATTTCGATAACTCAACAATAATATTTAGTGTCAGATGGTAGAGATAAATCCATAAAATAAAAGGACAAAAAAATATGCAAAGGAAATTACTCCTAAAATTATACTCACATCATAGGGCTCGCGTTGGAAATAATACCACAGGTCAATTTTCGAAGTTTTTTCTCTCCGCATACAGATGCTTCTAATTACTATATTTTTAGATGTTAGCTCAACCATATATCAGAGGAGGAATGGTGAAAATTCTTATGTTCCTACCTAATCACATCACACTACAACGTAGAGAAAGTAGCAATGTTGATCAATTAGTGCCACTATTGGATCGAATTTCATCACCAGGCGCGCGTTGCACAGAGTGCAACAAAGACGACCTCATCAGGTACTAATTCGTTTTATTAAGAAATGCGAGGAGCCTAACGCTACAATTTCCAGTATAAATCTTTATACTGTTACAAAGAAGGAATAATTGGTGCGTTTGGCACAGTGACCTTCAACTATTGTTAACATGACAACGAAACGAAACAATGTTGCACTTTGTGCCACAGCGCGCCCGCTGGAGGGTTAATAATTGAATTTTTATTGGAAGAAAAATGATCATCACTTGAAGATTGGGACCAATTTCAACAGTCATCCATGCAAAAATATTATGGACGCAGCATTTGCATAGACCATGTGGCAGTCTATTTTAAATACTAGAAGTCGTTACTGGCTCAACCTTATTACTCAAGAGGTGGATGACAACGATACTTTTTTTTTAAACAGAACATTGGCGATCCCTGAAAAATGGACACAATTACGTTAGCATCGATTTTCCCGGATAGGCGTCATATTTAAATAACCCCCTTCCACGGGATCGACATTTGTTGTAACGGAGAGGTCCCTGGGCGCGAGGGCGGGGGGAGGAGTGGGGGCCTTTTTCGGGGGGCGAACTAACATTGGATGGAACGGTGGGCGTAGATAAGCACTACACCCCCCTGTCCCACCCCACCCCCCCTCTATCTCCTCTCTCCATTCTCTTCTTCTTTCCCCCCCTTCCGCCCTCTCACTCTCTCGCTACCTCTCCAGTCCCTCACCTCCCACCTCTCCACGACCCCCCTCCCCTCCGACCTCCCGGTTGGCCCAGGCAGGCCTCGCAGGAGAGTATCCGTCATCCCACGGCGCGTCTTATCCATCAACGTCACTGCGCACCTTTTCCCGTCGTTTGTTTTTCTTCTCCATCGGATTATCGGAAATTTGAGGCCTCCCCAGAGTTAATAAGGTGTCTCTGAAATCAACAAAGCGGCCAGAGGGGAGGAAGGAGGTGTGGGAGGGAGGGAGAGGTTTGGCAGGGATGTGCGAGCAAAGAGGAAGGCAGCCATAGGGTGGTGACAATGGAGTCTTTTAATGAGAGGCAATAGTTTATTGGCCTCCTACTAAAGCCATCCCTAACGAGCCGTCGTGTCTCTTCCCTTCCCCCTTCCAAACTCCCCCGCCTTCTCACCCTCCCCCCCCCACCTCGTGCCCCTTTTCTCCCATCCCCTCCCCGGTTTGCTTTTTGCGTCCTCGCGGTTCTATTTCTCGATCCAACTAGTGCTGCCCTCTGTGTTTAGAGGGGCCGGGATGGGTCGCTCCCTGACACCGGTGCTCTCGTCCCGTGCATTTCCCATCTCACCTTCCAGCACTCGTGGATTTCCTACCGTCGCCTGCTTCTTGTTTTGTCGCCGCCGCCGCTAGACGTCGTGGTTATTCCAGCGTCACGGGCAGATCCTTCGATGGTGTCCGCCTTCAAATTTTACTTTGAGACCTGAGGCATCGGTGTCACTTTTTTGTACACCACCTTGAGGTTTTTTTTAAAATAATTTTCCTCCTCATCTCTTATTCATTCCAAGTGCTCCTCAGACCTTTCACTATTCCAATTATTTCCCCCCCTTTTGCTGCTAATATAATATCCTCTCAGTTCCCATTCCCTGTTGTATCTCACTCCATTTTTGTTCATTCTCCGACCCCCGTGTCGCCTTTCTTCGAATTTCCTGGCGTTTTTCATGCTCCAGCTTTTATCTAATATTTTCTTGGAAATTAACGTCGAAAATAGCTAATGTGGGCTGGATTCGAATCACGGGGCTTACTGATCCACTCTCCGGAACTAAAAATCCCAAAGGTTCTTAAATATGCATTCGATATGTGTTTAGAGAATATAAGAAATTTACTAATAGCCTAGCAAGGGTAATGATTTTCAAATATATATGCAATAATATAAACTCGTTCTAACCAGCTTTTTCAGCATTGGTCTTTGTACCCATACATAAAACATGATTATTTATTGAAAATAATCCCTGCTAGGTCATCACCACTTAAAATATTCAGGATTCTATGGTAAAAGGGCTGTAAAGAGGTGCCCTCTTAGCCGTTTCACATAATAGTGGCATTTTATATCATTGATTAATTACAACTGCACGATAATCCTTTCGGAAAATTCGGTATAATTGGCTAAAAATACAAATGACCCCACTATAATTATGACAAAGTAACACCAACTTCATTTATCACTCTTTAGGGCCCAATTGAACTTGTGATGAGTCATAATATTAAAAAGAGCAAGTATTGTAATGTGCTAGAGTGAAGAGAGCACAGCCTTCATTCACGCTTTTGGGGTCTTTATGGATAGTGTGTTAAATTGAATACATTTCCCATACTAATCGTGAAACTTTGAAGTTTACCTGAAGTTATCCTATGCTCATGTTGTAGGTACTGACAGTTGTCTCAGGTTAGGTTTACACTCTTTTCGGAACTAAGATTCCAGTGAGGATTTTACCTTACCGTATGAAATATTTTGTATCCACCACCTACACATCGCATTGCCATTATACAGCTCTATTATAGAAATACCTCTGAGTGACTCTCCAGAAGTCTATATAGACAGTTCAGTTATTATTAGCGTTCAGAGTGTTGAATCTGTGTTCAAATATCTGTCGGAGTATTTTTTTCTTTTTGAAATTATCGCGTTACGTTCCGGATCATTGTACAACTTGTTTTTAATGGAATTTAGCTTTCAGCTTGCGAACGTTTTATGAAAGCCTT
Organism: Pyrrhosoma nymphula; assembly: GCA_963573305.1. Taxonomy (NCBI): domain Eukaryota; kingdom Metazoa; phylum Arthropoda; class Insecta; order Odonata; family Coenagrionidae; genus Pyrrhosoma; species Pyrrhosoma nymphula. The sequence continues at coordinate 150,571,607 of OY754328.1, forward strand.
TCATTTGAATATGGCATCAATTGAAGGAACACCTCTTAAAATTAAGCTAGAGAACTATTGTTTCCGTAGTCGGAAATTATAAATCCTAAATGCTCTTCAAAAATGCATCTCATATTCAGATTATGAACAACTTCTCTTAAATGTGTCATGTCTATTACACGATTTTTTTAAAACTGAAATGACCGCAGTGTATAGAAGCATATCGTTAATAATAGATGCCTGTAGTGCCTAAAAGTCATTTAATCTGAATTGTCCTTCCTCTGTTTCATTTCATGAAAAAAAATTATGCCATGAGCAGATATTGTTAATGAAACTCCATACGTATTGTCGAAGTGTGTTTTTGTAAGAAATTGATTCCCCTACAACCTATGTGAAATAATATCTTTGCAATTTATGTAAATCCTTTCAGTCTTTAAGAATGAACTTTTTTGTGGTAAAAATGATTTGTTGGCATAATTCTCTCCGAATAAACAATTGAATACTTAAAATTGGAAGATGATATAAAAATATGTTGAAGTCATAATGTTTTCCCCCGTGATCATACTCACGCGTTCATCTATTAGAACATTTTCAAATGCCTATTTATTCTAATTTCACGGGCCTAATGGTGATACAAAAGTATTTTATTATTGGTTGTTATGTAATTCAAATCTTTTATAAAGGCTCTACGACAGTTTTCCTCAGGGATAGAAGAAGTAACTCTGCAATTCCACACACTCACCATGTGGAATTGCAGAGTTACTTCTATCCTTGGTATCAAGAATTTCCACCGAGTGAGGTTTCAGACCTTCATCAACAGTTTTCCTATTAGTTGAAATATTTTTGCCAAGAAAAAATGGCCCTTATTTTGCTCTCGGTAGGTTGTAAAATATTTATTTTGATACGTTCATAATAACATTTTTAAGATCTCCAAATAATTCAATTCAAATTTTTGTGTATAGTTGTATTTTGCTTTATACAGTGGCCCTCTAAATTTGTAGTATCATTCGACGTTGTACTTTCCAGGAGAGAAGGGTAGTCGACGTCAGGCAATGAAGTGAATTGTATGTGGGTGGAATGAATTAATTATCTGTAGTCGTGCGACACACCTGGGGCATGAGAAGACGGGAGTTATTCGGTTGAGGGAGCTTAGCAAGGGTCGACATTATGCATAAAAATAAAATCTCGGAACTCTATTGCTATCGGCTGTTATGAATGAAGATATTTGAAATAATAATTGCTTCAATTTACAGGAATCACCTCAAATATTTGATTTATTAATGAATAATTTTGGTACAATGTATGTTTTTTATGAATAAAAATTAACATGCTTATCAACGAGTTAGAAATAGTAAATCCAATCCATTCACCAAGTAATCCAATACCTAGCACAGGCTCGCAATCCTCAACTCATCATAGTCCCGACCTGCCTAAAACCCTAAAACAGCTTTCCATGTTTTCAACAAACAGAATTCTTTCTTCCATTAATGTCTCCCACATCCCACATCTGCAGTACATCTTTTATATATCCACTCCATTAATTCCATTGAATTTTCTTCAACAAAGTCAATTCCTTTCCTACAATACACATCGTAATTTGCTATTTTGCTTATTTCCGTCATTCTTATCTAATTTATCCCTTTTCAAGGACCCACAGTATACTCTCATTTTCCTTTTTCGGAACCGATGTTTCGACTCCATAAAGCATCACGCTCTATCAAACCTTTAGAAGTATCACGTTTACTAACCTATTCCTTACATCTTGATTCTGGCCCAGAGTCTCTGGGTCTCAGTCATATGTCTAGTGTGTAAATACCTCTCGTGCTTACGAGTTTTTCCTCCTTAAATTATTAGTTCTCCATCAGTTTTTTTAAAAGCATTTTTATTATTATAATAACATTTTCGATAAGTTCATTCACAATTACCGTTTTTTCGAAGAAATGTATTTGATTAACTTCCTGTTGCGAGTATCGATGGCAGATCCAATTATAAATCGAGTATGTTTTTATCATTTTCTACTGGTAAGGATTTTTGTTGGGATGAGAAATGAACTACTATTGAAGAATGATCTACTAAGAAGATGAAAATGGAGAATATTTGGACGAGATCAAATCTGGGGCATCGTTCACTGTTTTCGGGGGAGCTGTGAAGAGGGGAGGGTTTGCGAATGCGGAGGAGTCGATGGGGCAGGTGGGGGCGGCGTGGAGGCGGGGGCAGGGTGCGCGGGGGCAGGTAAGGTGCAGGAGGAGGAGGGGGCGTGTGAGGAAAAAGCGAGGAAAGTAAAGGAGGAGGAGGAATGGCCGGGGATAGGAAAAGGTTTTTTAAAACGAGATGCGAAGCGGGGGAGAAGGAGAAGGGTTGGAGAGAAAAAAACCCAGGGGCACACGAGGCAGAGGGGTGCGCGGCTGGATTTCAGGGCTGCAGGGAAGGGAGGGCCCGGGAGGTTGCTTTTAATCCGCTGCAACGCCAAGCCCGGATAATGAGAGGAGACGAGGAGGCAATTAGCTCGGGTCTCAAGGCTGTATATCTGACCAACATTTTAGGCGTATATATATAAAAAAAATATATACATATATTTATATACAGATAGATATATACGCTTCGCGATTCTCCCGAGATTTTATTATTAATCCCGACGATTCAGCTCCGGGCAGAAAAAATATAAAATCGCAATTGTTGCACATGCAGACGTGGGAAGTCTACCACCTCTGCTTAAAATCTGTTCGCTCAATACGAAGGGAATAAAATATTTTCCTCACTACGCATTCCCGATCTCAACAAGTGACAACCCTCGAAATGTCAACATATTCAGAAGTTAACGCAACTTGACCTGATTTAAAATCCTCCCATTTGAAATACTTATTTTTTTCGAGCACAAATTTAACCTCGGAAGTGGAAATGCGGCCATCAATTACAATGTGCATGCGATTTGGAAGAGGAAACATCAAATAAAGGACTGAACCGTGTTCAAGTAACTCCTGTCGGCCTTTAAAGGAAACCTTATTTTTAGCTCTGCTATATTTTAACCCCTTTGGGTTTCGTACTTCACAGGTCTATCGGTCAAGAAACCTTATCGCCAGAAAACTCGGTCAGTGAACACATTTATTCCACGACGCTGAGTAAACGGAATTAAAATTCCGTTGCCCTATTAATCTAAGGCATATAATTCGCTCAATTAGAACGACGCCTTTTCCTCTTTAAACGCACCTCTGTTTTGCAGAATAATGACCCCACGAGACGAACAAATACTTCGTTATCGTTAAACAGTAATCCTCCACTATATCTCACAGCCAACCTATGTCACACTATATCTCACAGCCAACCTATGTCAGCACTATGCAGATAATTACAGTAACCAATAAAAAAAAAATGATGGAAAATAATATCAGCTATATTATAGGTTTGCTTTTTTTCTCAGATGACACATTTGAGTAACTATTAAGGATTCTATAAATAAATAAATTTAGGAAAATATTTTTCTTATTATGTAAAACCATCGAAATAAAATAAAGCATTTAGAACCAGATTTCTAAAACCAGCATAATGAACGCAGTTGTATCACAAATGTCATTTTTTACTAACGAAATAAATGTGATTGACAGACGTTGTTGTAGTTGGCATACTTAGTTAAGGTTTTATCGTCCTATCTATAATTAACTCCACTCATAGTTTTGTTTCATTACTGCTACAATAGGATTCCGCTATACCCTAACACTTCTATTACAAAACATTCTAAACCACTAATATTCATATTGCCTCTCACTAAACAAGTCGAAAATGTATGTGCCATTCTGAAGAAAAATGATGAGTAAATATTGCCTTATCAATTAGCATGAGAGGGGGATGGGGTGGGTATCGGGAATGGTAATAAGTTAAGCAGATTCATATGTAGGTCCATAGGCGGGCATACTGAACCTTGCTAGAAACACATTGACTATGTCGTATGTACATTGGCCGTGAATTCTCGCCATTGCCAATTTGCGGCTGCTTTGTCATACATAGTGGAAATAACTTTAGCTAGTATTGTAGACGGTAATCTGAAACTTTATCGAAGGAAGGGGTCTAAATAAAGTCCTGTAGATATATCTTTTAAACATTATCCTGCCGTTGTTTTAATTTTTCCTCAAGCTAGGTATTCTAAGTACCCAGTCTTAACGGAATATTCTATGTAATATACGAAGAACACCGTAAAAGGTGATGAGGTTAAATGTAGGTATTCCTATGTTACACTCTACTAAATAAAATTATGATAATGGATACAAGAAGTCAATCAAATTACCCCGAAACGCTACTGGAAGTGAAGTATGTGAGATAAAGAAAGATGTAATTCTCCATCGAATCATTTTTTGGGTCACAACTTATTTCCAAACGAATAACTCTCGAAGGCATGGAACGTGATTACCTGCAGCTCTTGTCACCGTCATGCAATTTTTACGTTCGGGAAGTTGCTGGAAATCCAGGCCAAATTTGAATTTGACTTTAAAAGGAAAATCGGAATCATTGAAAACTCCTCTCATTTCGAAATTGTGGAACGAATTCTCGTGACTTAGACAATTTTTCCTGAAAACACTAACTATTCGTTGGCCTTGGAGTGATTGTTGGATTGCTCGAATCTTCACCTCGTTATTTCCCGAACCTCATCGAATATTGAGATGAAGCCCTTGAAGCTTCTAGGAAGGTGCATTAAAAATTAAATGTATCTATTTATCGTTGTTTATTTTTTACTAACAATACGAAACTAAAACCAATCAATCGTCAAGCGTTGGCGAAGTAGGGCTTCACTAAGGAACGGTTCCATGAGGAATTCGGGAATTTGAAAATCCTTAAATTCTTCGAGCTGCATAATGTAATCTTTGAATAGGATTTATATTTTTTTTCAATTAATCGTCTGACTATTGCAGATGTGACATAACAGGTAAACGGTTGTGTGCTGGACTCTTCAGGTTTAAACATTTTTTTAATTATAGGTTAAATTTATGACTGTATTATTGTACACCAGGGAGTTTGATAACATGAAAAATATTTGTCATTTTTTCATATTGGCTACAGGGTGGGAAATTAAGCCCTTCGGAGCTTTTAGTGGCCGAAAGGGAAATCATAGTAAAACTTTTTGAATTTTTGGAAAACAGTCGCCGTGTTAATCCTGTGGCCGATATTGTAAGAGAATTAATTCATTATTACCCCGGGTAACTATTAATATACTTTTTGAAAGATATTTTGGCTAAAATAATTTCACTTTTACCCTTTAATCTTCGGGCCAGGCCTAATAGTCTTCTTTACGTTCCATGCGATTGACTGGGTGGACCCGGTAACAGTTTTTTTTGTAATTGTTTATGGTGTTATAAAATGTATTCCATTATTTATGTTTTTTTATAATTTTGAGTGGTCCACGTGCTTTAAGCCAATGCAATTCGGAATACATCAGCCCACGATCAATCAAACCATGTGCGCGGGAGATAAGTTCGATGTTCTATCGATAGGCAGCATTCTTCATGCACTCATCTTTTTCAGCAGATTGTTTTGTAAATATTTTAGGAACTCATTTAAACTACATACTTTACAAGGAATGCTTTTTACCACAAAGTATTTCAAAACTTTACGCTATCCATTTTTGACGCATTAGCTACAAAATCAACGCACAAACAGTAATCGTGGATGCGATAGAAGTTGTTTTATTCTCAAGTGCTCTCCTGCGCACATCAGCGCTGCCCCCGACCTGTTTTGAAGTACGCTGCCTCGTGCGTAACAATCTGAAACAAATAAAAAGCTCCTGCTCCGTTGTTTAAAGAAGTGATCATCGCACTTAAGAAAATGGAAATCGCCAATGAAGGCCAAATAACTATAACAAAAATTTGAAATTTAACACTAAATATGCCTATCCATTATTTTTAAAGCGATATTCAACAACGGCATTGATTAAAAAAGAAAATAATAATGAAGTTTTATTCCAGTTAAAAAGGAAAAAAGTAGGAAAGTTTTTCGTTTTCATCATAATGTGTTAATTGTGCCCATGAGAGTCGGAATGTAGTGCAAAACACAAATTGGATTCTATTTTGCTTAAAACACCAGTCTTATGCTATTTAATTGAAGAGGTATATCGAAATTGAACCATGTAGTATCAGTAAAACGTGAAGGATGGAGGAATTATGTTGGATGTAATGGAGGAAGTTAGTGGTTTATTGAAAAGAGAACCGAGTGGATATTTGCTGCAGGCCGATCATCGGACTGATGACTGCTATCGACGATGATGAGCATGCATTGTCCGGCATTTGTTCTATTGTCATGCTCTTTTCCAATTCTTTTCTGTTGAAATAGCTTCTTATTCTATGTGGGATTCTTGTTTTGAAAAATCCAGGTAAATAACTGAGGTAGCGTATTATAATGGCGAGGATATATTTGGAGCAATATGTTTACTTGGCAACCGGTGAAATACGACCTATCATTTGCTTCTTTTTTCTCCTTTCTCTTGATGTCACCTGGATTAGACGGTTCTACGGGGAGCCCCAATACTCTGGAGGGAAGATCGATGCTCCAGCGTACAATACGTCGAACTGTCTTCGGGATCTTGATATTTCCATGCCATATTTGCGAGCCGGACAGGTTTCAGATGAAGGCCGGGACACGGTGGGCTTTGAGGGATGAGGGAGAGTGATGGGCGGGGAGGGTTTGGGTGGAGGAGAAAGGGGTGGGACGGGAAATGATGGGAGAAGTGGAGTGGGGAGCAAGAGGTGTGGCGGAGGGGGAGAGAGGAGAGGGGCTCGCTGTGAAGGGTTTTCAGTTGGGAGGGTCAGAGGGGGCGGGGCAGGATGTGCTCCCGGAAAGGGATCGAGTGGGGTAAAGGGTTAGGGGACACGGGGTGATGGAGTTACGGGATTAAAAGACAGATGGCAGTCAATGTCCACCGCCACCGACCGACGTGGTAGGCCCAAAAATACTTTTCGGCGCTAATCGCATTTGTTGCCTAAACCGTAAAACGTCTGGGACTAGTCGGAAGCCCGCCCCCCACCCCCTCCCTATTCTGCAGGAACATCGCGTAAGAGATAGAAATAGGGTAATCTGCTGGTGAGAAATGTTGCGAGTCGTGGGGAAGGGAGATACGCGAGATTCGGTGGAAATTTTTCACCGCCCCTCCGTGTGCTAGACTGCAGCCGAAGAATATGGCTTGGATTATATTCTCGTACGCGCTTGATTCCGGATTATGCAGAATAAGTTCGCCATTTTTCACGCTAAGAAAAACACGAATGAAACCAAATAAAGCCAAAATAGGCGATCACGTGGGAAATTTGCCAAAAAACGCATCGGGGTAACAAAGTGTACAGAATCGTGTGAAAATGGCGAGAAGTCCAGGGGAGGGAGAAATGAGCATTGCTGGACCAAAAATATTAACGGGATTGAGGTTAGAGGTAATAATTTTACATCCAATGTTAATAGCTTCAACTGGTTAACCGTAAAATGCATAAGAGATCAGTATCAGAAACCATAAAAACATGCTGTAGAAAGATCTTTCATACTTTTTTTAAGATACTAGACGTAAAATTTGAAGTAGAGTACCTTTATCCTTTGCTTTTATTGATCTTTAACTTAGGCTATAGTTTCATGAATAAAGAGAAATGAAGTTAGGGAATATCCAAAGAAGAAGGATAAGCGTAAATCTAACAAACGGGGAGTAGTGAAAATCTGAAAATTATTTGGAAATCATTAACAATGGTCTGGGATTGGTAAAAGAGAAACTTTTTATTTAATTTTCCGACCAAATGTTTTACCTATGCAGTCAGTATCAAGGCCTATGTAATGCCTATTACCTTGATAATGAATGTGTTAGTCTAAACCTTAATAGGCAAATTAAATAATAAGTTTATCGTGGATTATACAAAGTTTCTCTTTTACCTAGTAACAGAGTACCAAAAAGTGACGCCTGATAAAATTAAGTCCAATGGTTTGTTGTGTTAATTGTAGTTATTACGTCTATGGATCCAGTGATTTACCCTGAGTGGAAATCTCAGCCTAAAATAACCTGCAATTCCTCGGATTAGTACTTTTCAAGAGAAACCTAGTTTTGCAGGATATAAAAGAGCCCTTACCTTTGTAATTTCTTAAGATATTCATCAAGGTGACCGTTGTGTTAGATACCTAATTTTATTCCTTTTTAATGACCATCTTCTAATAATGAAAGTTTTTGGAATCTATTCATTCCAGAACCACGTGAAGAGCGGAAAAAGAATAATATTTTGCATAAGAATCAAACAGATGAAACTTGTGCGCGTCCAAACTAAAAAATGCTAAGCTAAGGGTTAGTGATGGGAATGCTTTTAACGGGACGTAGTACGGCACAGAGCGATATGTTCTGGTTATTCTGCCTAGTATTACACTCCATGCGTTGTTTGATCTCTTTTTTTGCTTTCTTTCTCTTCATTGTTCATGTATTTAGTGAGAAAGAGGATTTGTTAGGGGATTCTGACACATGGTACGATTTAAGTTATCGAGCGTAGGAAAATGTAAGTGCCTACATATAAACACATTTTACTATAAGTAGCGCTTTGTTACTTCAACCGTAAGTTAAATATCGCTAGCCCCACGAATATCTGTCTTCATTACACTTTTGAGCTCTTGATTATATCACCCGAATCCTCAATTTTTTAAGCATATTTTTTAATCCTGGAAAAACTAAAGGTGACCAAACTTGATTACTTACGCTCCAGGATTCTCCGTCTTTGGAAGAATCGCGGAAGAGCCATAGGTTGGAGTAAGCCTTAGAGAGAGAGAGAGAGAGGGAGAGGATGGGCCCCAGAGGGCGGGAAAAACGGGAGTATTGAGGGGGATTGGATGGGGCTGTAGGGGGGAGACTGTTGGAAGGGAAAGGAGAGGAAACCTTCATGGGATATACAGACGGAGAGCGAGGGAGAAAGGAGTGCGAGAAACAAAATGGATGGGTAACGAGGTGAGGGTATAGCGAGGGCAGGCAATTAAGGGTAGCCCTTTTGGGAAGTTCATTATCAGATACTTACAGGGCGGGGGGAGACTCCTCTTCCCGCTCTAACCCTCCTTCCTCTCGAACTCCTCCCACCTCACTCCCCGCCCCCTCTCATTGGCAATCTCCCCGTCCTCCTCCCGATCCCTCCTCCTCACCTCTCCCACCCACACCCCTAATAACCCCACCTTCCCTTTTCCGTACTAATTTTTCTCCCTCGCCCCTCTTTTATTTGTTCCTCCGCTCCGGCCTTCCGCCTCCAACCGGGCCACCCCCTCCAAAACCTCCTCCTCTACCCGCTCTTCCGCGCGCTTCCCCGGCGAATGTGTGTGAGTAGTATGTTTTTTTCACCCTGATTATTTTTACGGGCATTAGCGCACCACTTAAGCCGCATCGGATTATAATGCGACCGACCTCTTCTTCCTTGGCCTCCCTCCTCCACACACCCTCCCTCCCCCTCCCCCCGCCCCCCCACCACTCCCTAAAACCCCTTCCGGCCTGCTCACCTTTTTTCCTCTCTCCCGGGCACTTCCAACAACCCCCCAGGCTCTTTCTCACTTCCTCTCTCCCTCTCGAACGCACTCACACTGCTCTTCCTCCTTCAAACATATTATTCCCATCGGCTTCTTTCCCCAGCTCCGCTCCATAACTCTCTTAACTCCGGCTCAATTTTTATGCCTCTCTTCTTCATTCCCTCCTTCATTTATTTATCCTAGCATCCGCCGTGGTTTCATTAGACCCCGCCCTTTTAATCCTCTCCATCCTCTCCGCGTCCTTTATTTGCAGCTGTGTTCCTCCTCCTGTGTGCTCTCAGACTTGTCCTGATTTTGTCCCAATATAGCTCAGATAAGAACCCGTTTCAGTCTTTGTCGGAGATACCTATTGTCATATCATCGGTGCCACCGTTTTTTAATAGTTTTTTTCACTCACATAAGTGACCGGCAGTTGCTATCAGTAAATTTAACTCTTGCTTGTATTAAAATAAATTTGGAAAATCTTATGGTTTCATTCACGGGATATTTTCCATGAAAAATGTTTTCGAACCACTCTTACATTAATTTCATACTATGAACTATTCCTTTTTTTACAATAAGTTGGTTTACTTTGTGTAAGCGGGTGCTGAATGTTTTGATATAGTTTTCAAGAGATACTTAAGGAGCCATGATCTGAAATGGTAATGAAAACGGTCATCCAACTTTGAATACGAAATTTGTAAAATATGTTAATGCAAAAGATTATTATAATTTTGGATTTTCTTTTCGCTTTGAGACTCAAATCAGTTAACAACAGATGTACTTATTTCAAAATGAAACGATACTTTTAGTCCTATATAATTATGACTCAATAATTTGAAGTTTTTTCTCCATTTCAAAATGACCTACCTGATCTGTGACCTTTAAAATGACCTGCATATAATTTTGTACTGACATTTTTTATTGCTTACGCCTAAAGCGCAACACAACATTACATTACTACGAAAGGGTAAGACATTACATTTAACATCCCTGAGGACAGCAACTCAATGACTTTAATGAACTTTTTTGTACATATTTTAGCACTTTTAATCCATTATGCAGAAAAAAATGCAAATTTTTATTCCGGTAATTCGATCCATTAATGCAAATGCCACAGAGTGAGGTTGGTCTCACATTGAATTCATCTCACGAAACATTTGGGATTAAATGTTTGTCATAATGTTTATCGTCTTGATTTCAAATAATATTAGACAAGGGGCTACTTATATTCTTACTGTTAGACTACTCATGTACTGCCTATCACTATTCCACTTATCTAATATAATGATTACTCATACGGATGTGACAATTACATTTATTTTGTATTCATATCTCAAGTTATTTCGTGTTTTTTTACGATTTCCTTTGAAAAAATTTAAAAACCAATGCTCAATGGCTTCGTACCAAGTGTACAGAATAAATTAAACCCATTTACACATAATGCCCCAACGCCTATTTATTGGAGAACTGATCTATGAATGCTTTAATTGGCTGATGAACAAGTGGATTTCTTTGTTTTGTAGCTGAAAAGTTCCCGTAAAAGAGCAATATTGATTTAGAAGTATTGCATAACTTATCCATAACAATTCCTTCTACCACCTGTACACCTCACCGTCTCACCGGAAACCTTAACTATAAGATAAACGTATGCCCGATGCGGCATTGGGACCCGTGACCCTTAGGTAGACCGCCCCGTGCGTTTGTAATGTTTTACATTCGTTATCTATGCACTATGCTTGAGATGCATAAATGTTTTAAGCAATTTCATTTTGAAAAGCCACCATCCTCATATTATTATGATTATGCGTTAAAATTTATTTAAAAAAATAACTGAAATTCGTAATGAATATTTGAGCATAAACTCTTTTTTCTTTTTCTTAAATAATCCATTGACGACAATGTTTCTCGTCCTCTTCAAGATAAGAAAGTTGTTCCTTATGGATTTTAAGATATCGAAAAAAAATAATACACTCTTTCTGGTGCAGAAATGGGAAATGATTGCGATGGGGAAAATCTTTGTGCAGTAGGCCGTGTGATGTAGCTTTTCATATCTCATCGCTCGGATCGATTTCATAGCGTGGTTACGGTGGGACATCAAAGTCACCGCAAAAGCCAACGCTGTGCGTTCCTCTCTAATGCGTGCGAGAGTGAAAGATTGCGGAGGAAGAGAAGTTGAGAGTCTCCGGGCATTGCGGTAAAGAGGAGGCTGAACAGATGTGATTCCCAGGCGGTCCACTGGATTCCTCAGAAAGAGGATTTCCTTCCAATCACGCGGGGTAAATTTAAAAGGACAACATCTGCCATTGCTTCTCCGGTGGAATCGACGCGGTGATACGGTGACGATTCAGGGGAAGCGCAAGGAATTGATATATATTGAGGGAAAGGAGCGAGGTGGTGTGTGGGACATATATTGGGACGGGGGTGATGGCGCGAGAGAATTGAGGACTGCGGAAGCAGAGTGGAAGGGATGGGAGATTGGAAAAAATAAGAGCGGTTATCACGGGGGAGATGGCTGCAATATTTGGACAGGTTGTCAGAGAGAGAGAGAGGGAGAGTGGAAGGGGCAAAAGGGAAAGGTGGAACTCCTCTTACGGAATCAGACATTGCGAGAGAGTGAAGGAGTTTGGAGATAATCTTAGATTCAGTTGAGCTTGTTGTTTTTATTCCCTTGTTCCGGTAAACATACCGCTTTTTATTTATCTAAAAAACAAAAGTATCCAAGTTTACAATTATATTTTGGAGAACTCTGAAATGCGTATTTAGATAAAAATAATGAACCAGGACATATGAGACAGTAAGGCTATATTGTAATAACCAATCCCTATTTACATTTTACTTTCTACACATTACAAGGAATGAACTACTGAAGTTGGTGGCACGATGTTTAAAAGCATTTTACCCTAAATACAATGTGTAGGTATCCATAGTTCGTAAAATGTGGCCTATTTGTGAGGGGGCAGGGATATCCTTTAGGTTTGTTATGTCGTATTGAACTATTAATAGGCATTTGAGACCAAGAATATAGGAACAAAATCTTTAAAGTATTCGTCACATTTTGTGACTTAAGGGTCGCGGTTACAGTTAAATTTCAGGAAACTGCTTACAGAAGTGATTCCGTACTGTGCTCACTCAATGGAATTCCATAGTAACGAGGACTGTGGCACTCTCTGGAACGATTCATTTACTATTTTCTGTCTCGTTTGTAGCAATTTCATGATCCACTCTACAAGTTTAGTGCAGTTTATCACTTTTCTGACTTTTTAAATATTAAATTACCTTTATATTTGGAATTCAATTATATTTAACTAGCCTTTCAAACATTCCAAGCCTCTCAGGCAAGTATTGCCTTAGATCCTTTGAACACATATAAGGCTTAAAACATTTTTTGGGAACATAAAGACGTGTATACTATATGATGATAAGATTCCCATATTTTTAAATCACGTGGTTTCTTAAATTACATGGCTTTTTACTTCCAGTTATTTAGTATTTGACCTCTTTTGTGATGTAAAAATACATAAAAAGGCAGTATATATTTGTGCGTGTGACTTTTCATGTGACTCGAATATCTACTGTTTCTTAGGGCGCATTGAGGTAGGTAATTCATTATGCCGATTGAAATCAGAGAATACTCCTTCCTAACTGATTGAGTCTTTAAGGAAATGGAGACATTTTGCAACCTTTTTCAATAGTGCTCCACCGCTTAGTTCTTTAATAGTTTTCTACTCCTACTAATTGTAAATGAAAATATGATCTCGTAACTACAGATGGACGGACGTGCCCGGCAATGTATCTTTCTGCAAATGGATAAAAATCATATATTTGTATATTCAATAGATTGTGGCAGGATTTAATTAGCTTCCAGTTGAAAAGTGTTATAGTTTAAATATTTGCTATATTGAAGCATGAATTAGATAACTATAGCTATTCATGAGGAGAAATTACGTGAAAAAACTCACGGATTAAAATGCTTCTAAACCTAGCGGCAGCAATGAACATTATTCGTTCACAAATCCTGCGTACATTTTCTTGAATATCATAGAATCCAGCAACAAGTGGTATTTGAAATAATAATGTAATGTGAATTATGGTTTACTTCACTTCAGCCGGTAGCACGTCATTAGCATGAAATTAAATTTAGTACATGTAGGCGTGAACTATTCAAGTGACCTTTCATTTTTTCAAGCATGTTTTAATGTTGTTAATGTAATGCATGTTTAATTTCTATGTAAACGCTTTTGTCGCAAATTTTTTCCGATTTTGAAGATAGTGAGTTTTATGCCTACGGATATTAGAAAGAATTGAGTTCTCGGTGCAATGCCTGGATAGTATATGCGCACTATACTCTGCAGCAGTTTCTTAAATTTACGGTTAGTGACTATGATAGCGGAAAAATGCATTAAATTCAATTATTGCTGCAGTATTTTCAGTGGTAATTGATGCACTTGTAAATTCCTTTGCTCCTTATTCCCTTGCTCAATGGTAGGTTTTATCGTTAAACATTGCGTAATGATCGCGTAAGAAAATACATTAATTTGGCCAATATCTACTGCTAGTGTCTTGGTCAAGGCATTTTAGCAGATTTTAGCAAGCTTGCTGCAGATGAACAGGCTTTACAATGGATTTATATATTGATGTACTAAACTATGAGTACCTCCATAAGCCGCAATGAAATTCGACGCGGTTAATGAGTTATCAAAAATGAAGGATAGCAAATGAGTGGGTGTAAGCTCTGCGGTACGGGAAAATTACGTGGCAAAGAAGCAACAGTGGAGCTTGGAGGAACTGATGCGAAAGGTTGAGCGGAATATCCATTGGGAAGCTCCGAGAGAACGGGAATGGGCGGTTATTACGAAGGGATGAGTGCGGGGGCGATACTTGGAGCGGACGGACGAGGCAAGAAAAGGGAAGAGTGGAGAAAGATAATGGCGAGGAGGGAGTCGGACTCGGAGCCGGGATAGCATAAAATAGATATAAAACGGGAGTGGAAGAGTCCACGTACATGGGGGGGGGGGGGGGGAGAGGGAAGGTATAGGGCACCATAAGGGGGCGTGGACGAGGGGTCAACACGTTTTAATTCCCCTGTTGAGAGCAACGAGGTTATCCACCACAGAGGAGAACTCCTTTCTGTCCCGCCCGCCACCGCCGCGCCTCCCTTCAAAACTCTCTTCATTTCCCTCTCCTCGTCCGGGAGAGCGAGAGAAAGGACAACGCCCCCACCCCTCGCCCAATGTGCCCTCTGTACCCCTGACCCTGTCCCCCGCGGCCCCCCTTGCAATCCTCCATCCGCGTGGTCGTACCACTCGACTCCCAATCTCTAACCTTATTCCCTTAACCCTCCGCTTTCATACCTCTATCCATTTTGTAACTCGTCCCTCGTGACGCTCCTCCCCCCCGTCCCCATAGCCCCAATTTCCTCTCCGACCCAACCGCCCACCCTCCCGCGCGCTTACCCGCACTTCCTCCCTCCTTTGTCTGACTAATCCCTTCTCTTTACCCTTTGTCGAAAAACCTCAATCATCTCTATTGTATAGTGTACCAGGGAACACTTAAAATCTAAAATTAAAATCGCGGTTCATTAAGAAAGTAATGACTAGCCTAAAATGAGCATTAACCTTTGTGTCAATATGTACTAGGGATATACTTTTGAGTTGAATCTTGACTATTTTACTGATTATCAAAGGAAATGTAAAAATCAAGATACTATTTTATTGGGAAATAAAATAAGCGATATGGAGATAACTACAATCTGTGAACGGAATTAAGTACTAAATTCATTTTTTTCCAAAATTTCAGGAAAAGATATTTATTTTTCTTTAGGAAGAAGGTATAATGAAAGGAGTAACAATACTTAAGTCAGAATTTGCTCAGCCACTGCGTTCATTATTCTGCTCGAGGTTTAAGTTGATAAATGGAATTGACAGGCAGCTCTTAACGACGGGGGATTCCGCGGTGGATTTAGTAAGGACTAGTGGCATCATATAAGTGTGATTCGTGACCGCTTTTCTAAAAAGATGCGCGAAATAGTCTACAATAAAATACATTTTGAGACACTTGCTCTACTTTTTTCTTGCATATATAGATATGAATGGCCAAAAAATAATTTAGTCTATTCTTTGTCCATACGATCTCAATATTAACATATTTAACATCTCCATATCTAATATCAGTATTCCACTTATCACATAGGATATTTAACTATTTTAAGTAATGCTATGTCATCATCCATTCCAATGCTTCGAACGTTATCAGCAAGTCAAAAGAACCTTTATCAAAGGAAGACTTTAACAACTTGAGGACTTTTTTTATGTGGCAATAAAATAAATGATTAATTTTAAAATCGAAAATTTGAAATCAAAATACACGTTCATGAATACAATACTCTAAACCGGGTTCTGCGTTCCCAAACTTCAACGCAAAAAATAGTTTCCTGTCCGCTAAAGAACGTAATATATTACTTCCCTTTTCTAAAAATTTAAAGCAACGTTCACCACACACCCAACCCCGGTCCAACGCAGTCATCCATTCATTGCAGCACCCCTTTTCCACGATGGAGTTAGGGTAGGATATTGCGTGTACTTCTCCAGTCCCTTCCCTCTTCCACAACTTAGCCCACTCATGCCTTTTTCCCCGTAAATCATAATTTCCTGCCTCCCCACGTTTTTGCATGCCACTCGTTTCTCGGCTGATCTACCCGCCGCCCTCTGTCCGCATTACCCATTCGCCTCGACGACGGCTGCCTGCGTAAAGCGAACATATATCCCGACGTCCCGAGCCTCGACTCAACCGGATCCACGTGCGCCATTTGCCCGCTAGCCCTTTTTTTCGCGCTCTGCCATCGATTCCGGGCCGCCTCCCGCGATTGCCCCGCCCGCCGTCGCTTCACTGTGTCAGCACCGGCGTGGACGCGTATCCGTTAACTGCGTTAAAAAGCGCGAATACATTAGGTTTTGCCCATCTCTTCCACCACTCGAATACTTCCTCCACCTCTTTCCCCCGTCTTTCGCAGCTTCGCTCTCGGGAAAAAAATTCTCTGTCCCACTTCCCGTTCGTCTGTCCTTTCGATTCGCTCTTTCCATTGAATACGCTATGAATTGCGTCCTCCTCAGAAATTCGCCTCCGATACTTGCCGCTTTTATTCCCTACTCCTTTAATCTATGCAATAAAATCACGGAGCATTGGAGTGCAAACAGAATTCTTTGAAATATTGTGTTGGGAAAGATGTCAGAGGGCAAATGAACAGACAACGAAGCGAGTACGAATGCAAAAGAACAGAAGAATGAATGGTATAAGAAAATGTAAGAATGGTGAGAAATTAATTTCATGATAACTCAATGATTGGGAGAACCTTGAATAAAATATAACAACATCGATACCCAGGCATATTATGCCAAATATTAAAGGCACGAAGAAATAGAGATGAGAGAAAGTACAGAAAATAGCCGAGGTAGAACAACATGTTCAAAGGAAGACTGCGATAGGTCTGGCACACCTTCGGACACATACGGTTGTAGTCATGATTATGTTAGCTCAAGTCTGACGAAGTTAATATGGTGCTTCCATGAAGCCATTATTTATATCACCATTTTATTGCCGGATTTGCATTATTCCCGGCAGATTTTGTTCGGAAAATGGTAAACTTATTGCTTGCTCGTTGATAGGTTTAACTTATTATAAAACGTAATTAAACTTTTGTTTCCTTCTCTATAACAGGACTAAATGAGGTAAATTGTCCTGGGGCTCCACACCGGGTCAGGTTTTCCATTGCCACCGACGCGACGCTTCGAAGGGAGACTTTCCCATAGTCCTCCAGGCTGATTCATATCAGCTGACTTTTTCCAACCCTGAAGACGAAGGGAAAATCTCCCTTCGAAACGTCGGCCACAATGGAAAACTTGACCCGGTGTTGAGCCAGTGAACAATTCACCTCAGTTATTCGCAAGAGAAGCATTAAATCATTCAGGACTAAGTATACTTCCTTAACCCAGGTTTTCCTTGAAAGATATTAATACGGCTGACGGAATTTATTAGAAACAAGGGTCCCTCGAGGAAGGACAGGGGAAAAATACCGAGGACAAACGAAGAGGGATCAGAAAAAAAAACAGCGAGGAAAGTGAAGGCGTTATCAAGGGATGGGAAAGAGTAGATGGCAGCCGTTAGCCTGTCTTGGGATTGACATTCTGATAAAATATAAAGAGCTCCTCTCCTCATCACACTCTTCATCCTCATTTCCCTGTTTCTCACCTCATCTCCCTTCCTCCAAATTCTATCCCTTCTTCGCCAACTCTCCTCACTCTTTCCTCGTCCTTACTTTCTTCTTTCCTCTCTCCCTCCTTACCCCTGTTCCCTAATTCTTCCTCCCATCTCTATATCCCTCCTCCTCTTTCTCCTGACCCGTATTCTTCTCTGTGTTCAATCCTTCCTCCCCGTTCCGAGCTGGGAGTGGGATCTGCTGCTCCGTATACCCTTCTCACTTCAAACCCCATAACCCCATCTGCCCTCTTCTTCTCTCCCTTATCTCGACCTTTCCCCCTCCCCTTCCCCTCCCTCCCTTTCCCCTCCTTCCACTTCCGTTCACCTCCTCCACCCGCTGCTCACCCACCCTCCCTCCCCACGGAGTCTTCCCTCCTCCCACCACCCTTCCTTCTTTGTGCCCGTGTCCGCGTGTCAATTACGTGCAATTAGTCAGCCCTTCTCCTGGCACCCTCTTCAGCCGACAAAGAGCAAATTGGTTTATAGCGGGGCGTGAAGGGGGTTGGGTGGGGTGGGGCGGGGAGGGTCGAGGAGGGCGTGGAGGGGAGGGAGAGTGGTATTCCAAGTGAGAGAGAGGGGGTGGAGTACTGCGAGGGGGTGGAGCGGGAGGAGTGTTCCGAGAAGGGGACGAGAAAATGTGTCGCGGGGGGAGGATTGGGGGCAGGGAAAGGGTTCTGGAAGGTGTTATATACAGTCACGGGGGGAGAATAGAGGAGGAAGAGGAAAGAGAACTGTAGGCAGAGGGTGCGAAAATTTGACACAATTCTTGAGGGGACAGCGGAGGGGAGGTGTGTAGGGCATGGCCCGAAATGGGACGGGCCCCGTGGTAGGAATTGAGGGCGGAGTATGGCAAGAGTTTGATGGGGTGAAGGTTTCGGTGGAAACGGCTTGTGAGGGGAAGGTTTTGGATAGGCTGTGGAATAAGGAGAGAGTGGAAGAGACCGGTTGGTGGATATTCCTCTTTGGGGTTTGGGGTCTCATCAGTGTGTATTTCACGAGATGATATTTCGGCGCGTAAGAAAATATATGGCGTAAGAGTCGGACACTTACCGATATTATCGACACCGTATTAATCCACGCTGCGGTTGAGCACGTCTGATCAATTACGCACACTGAATTACGTACGTGGGTGTATTGTGAATGAGTTGAAGCGTTCCGTGCCTAAACGTTACGGCCTTGCGGAATGTAGGTCACTTTGTTCCAAGGATTATCTTTGCAGTTTTCATAAGAATAACGCTTTATAATTCATTTCCTTTTTTCTTAGCAATGGTAAAAGAATAATCGTGCAATTACTTTGTTTTTTCCCAGAATATTAAATAATCGTCATTTATGGTGAACCTTTCAGAAATGGAAATTCTCAATTAGATATCTGCCGTCTTCTAAAGATAGGAATGGCAGCTGACTCAGGAATAATGTCTGTTTATGAGCCATTCCAGCAATTTGCAATTCTTTGACATGGATATTCCAAATAATATTATACTTTTCATTTTGAACGTAAACTCCTTTTTCCCAAATTAAGCTGAAAATATACGAATGTTGAAAAACAATTAAACCATTGTCTTACTAAGTATTTGTTTTTATTACCAATGCACATTGTAATACACTAATAGGTTTCTCTCTGTAGATCAAGATAGTCACTTTTCTAACCCTTATTATAACTTAAATGGGAAGCAGTTACAGGCCGAAAAAACGAACTCATTAGGTTAGAATACTAATCAAGGGAACCAAATTGAATCAGAAGTTTTTGTCTATCGATTGAACTAAAGCAACTTCCTGCACATGATGATGATTACGAAAATTGGCCTGGTGGAAATGGCTTGAAAGAGATCGCAGAATACTGAAGGGAGATAGAGAAGGTAGAGATTTGGTTATAGAGATATGATGCCGAGAGTAACATGGGGAGGGATGGTTGAGCTCCACAAGAAGTGGTCTCAGAGGGTACTTTCTGAGGCTCTATTTGGACACAAGGTGAATTGTAGGAGACGCGGGGTCTTTGGTGAACGCATGAGAGACAATTCTACCAGAGGACAAAAGAGCCCAGTTTGAGTGGCAAAAGGATTAGGAGAATAATTCCATTGCTTAAGGATGATACGATTCTGCTGACTTATGGTTTACTGGCTATTAGGAAACAAGCAATTTCGAAAATGTGGGTGGTTGAAAATAACAGCCAAATTTATTTCTTTTAGCCTTTATGTGATTCAATTTTGAATGTAGAACAGCAATATTGTAAACCTGGGGATACGATGAAGTTAATGTGATGAAGAATTACGTTGTGTTGTGATATAATTGCTTGGAAAGAAAATGATCATCTTTAGATATTTATTTTGTAAATTCATTCTGATGAGTAAATATTTAAACGATGTATTTAAGTAACTTAGATAATAAACTAATGCATCCCCGTTCATTCATTTGAATGTAAGTTATTTCCGAAAGAGTGTACACAAAAACTTTAAAGCGAGGTAAAAGAGCATTTCGACTTGTGTCACATATAAGCCACGCTGTCCTCACGTACCAGTCCTGTGCCGCCCACTCCGTAGTTGGCCGTCCGTGAGAAGGAACGACCGCGGAGAGTGGCACGGACGAGAGAGGCCGGACACTGGTCATGGGGGCACCCTCATGAAAGACACATAGAAGCCCAAAGTGGGAGAGATCCTTCCGGGCTCATTCATGAGATGGACGTGTGCATGCAGGGTCCGCCGTTGAAAGCTGCCTGTTGTCAGCGGCATTAACATTAACGAAATGCGCCAAAGGAACAAACAAGGCATTTAGCATCCCCCAACGGAAGGGCGTGCGTTGTTGCTGGTATCGCATACACGCAGTCGGAGACGATAGGAACACGGGCCGGTGAAACTTATTCGCCACCTAGATACCGACACTTGATCCCATTCGACATGCCCCAGTAGGATCACAGGAGACGAAGAAAGCTTTTCAAGTTGCAAGAGCGTTTCGTTAAGCTACAATAACCCACAGATCCCTGCATGGATTTTAGCAGCACTTTTGTGGGTTCCAAATGAATGAGAACTTGAAACCATGTCAATTCTATTGAAAATTCCAAGAAGAGATCTTTCTTGATGCACTTAAAAATATATATTTCATATTTTATGAGTATTGAAATCACACCCGTATGTAATAGATGTTCCTATTTACTCGTCATGCTTGGGATTAGTGCAATTAAAGTTCTGATTCTGCCATTTAAGCCCTATAAAATTTTATGCTTATGGTAAACTCTGTCATAGTGTTAACCAAAAGCTAAATTCCATTTCTGCCTAAATTGTCAGAAAATGTTTGGAGATGCCACCAGATGCCACCGTACCAAGAGAGGGCATTTAGAAAGGAAAGTTAAAGTTCCGAAAACAATGTTTTATTACAAAGCGCAATTACATTACAGTATTCTTTACATTTATTAATCATAATTAAATACTACTTGTTTGCTTTTTCAGTAAAAAAACCCAAGTAAGGACAATCCTGCGAATTGCGTGTTTGTGAAATTGGAAAAGAGTGACTATCGAAAAAAAAGTATTTTCCTTATGTGCTACATTGCTATAATCGGTTAGGAGGTCGAAAATTGGATGCGTGATACTTGGTAAATTTTGGCCATTTAGAGTCAATTCGCCTGGAATGGGGCCGTACCTTAGGATTAATCGAGAAGCGGGCCACATTCAAGGAAAGAAACAAATATGTCGAAGGTTATTAGATCCCTCACCTTTAATAAATATAAAAGAAAAAATTTATACGAAAGGGTCGGTTTCTTTATCGGATTGATTTTTTTGCTCACCCGGAAATTCATTAATCACATTTTTTGCAGCTTCAGCCTTTCGCCCGCCTCCCTCCCCGCGACACGCTGTTAGCGAGCGACATTACTCAGAAACCCAGGGCAGCGAATGCATGAATCGGGGCGAGCATGACGAACAAAATCATTCGTCAAAGCGGGCGGGCGCCAGCAAGGAAATCAAGGGCCGGCAGCCATTCACCCACACGCCAAGTGCGACAAGCCAACCGACCTGTTATTTGATTATTCGACGCGCGCACACCTCCCCCCGGGCCCCGGATTTATTTTCCCTCAACGACTGCAATAGTATTCATCTTTGCGGGGGCGGTTGTCGAATCGTGTAATAGTTACCCCATATTCCCCGGCCCCCGTAAATGGTTCCTCTTGGCTCATTCTCATCTTACTTTTGTCCTTTTCATTTCCTCGAAAAACCCTTGACATTTGTTGATCATTTTTCATAGTTAAACATTTTTTAGTAATGCGTCCGTACAATAGATTGCTTAAAACTTCATTGAATATTTTGTTCATACTGCGGGCACGATTTTAAATTCATATCGACATTGATAAACTCTTTCTGATTGAATGAATCGAGTTTTTGTTTATTTGTATTTGTGTCAACCTTACACTTGATAGAGAGAAATATTCATAATGTATATGTGCTATTAGAAATTTTTTAATCATGAACCTCGATTGAAAAAATAAAATAAAATTTATTACTTGTATAATAAATATTATTGAAATATTCAAATGTCAGATTATATTATTTCACAGTTAATCTTTCTTATAAGGACTATAACAATTTTATCAAATACGGTGCAAGTGAAGAATGATAAAGATCAAACAGAGAGAATCACCGATGAAGAAGGTAGTCCTACGGAAGGTTGGAGAGAAAAGATGTTTAAATTAAACTCAGCGAATAAGCAAAGACAGACTCAAATGGGCATATTCTTCAACATTATAACACCTTGAAATCAACAATGGGTGCGACTAATCGGAAGAATTGCCAAGAAATATCGATAATGGAATACGTCGAGCACATTAAGACGGACATTAAGATGATGTCTTATGGCAAAATAAAACAGTTGATAGTGGGATGGCGGGAAGAGCTGTAGAGAACCAATCTGGAATGACGTATGCTGATGATAATTAATAGAAAGTTGTCAACCGTGAAATATTAGTTTTAAGAGCACATTTCCTTAATTCCTCTGGGAGAGGTTACATAAAATAAATAGTCTTATCTGAATAGGATAAATCTCAGTTTTCCTCCTTTTTTGGGTTTCGTTGCCTTCAACTAAACTTAAGTGCAGTGGATTAGATTCCGTGCATCCTGCACGTTTAGCCCTAGGTACGCTAGCCATAAATCAGTGACCTTGCCTTGAAATGAAAATTTAATAGAGTTTGGGTGAAGTTTGATTTGTGCCGTTTTCAAGCGCAGCAATTTTAAATGACTGCAGCCTTGAAAGTTCATGAAACAATTACGCATAAAAGCGAACAAAGTATCTTCGCTGATGTTGATTTCCCATGATAGCCAGAAATTAACTACTTGCACGAGGTGTGAAAAAGTCTAAAAGGGGTGGAAAAAACATTTTCTCAAGCACAGCGTAAATGAAGGTAATTGACAGGAAACTACGAATAGTTCCATGAAACCACCCAGAGTTCAATAAAAGATATTTTTCCCAGCCACAAAAATGTGCTGCGTTCATTTCAGGCACTATCCGTCTTCCCGCCAGCCGTCCAACCGGCCAGTTCCTTCCTCCCTCGCCGCTAACATCCGATCTCTTCCGGCCGCCAAACCGAATGCGACCCTATTCGTGTCTTCCTGTATCTGCACACACTGATAGCTCACTGAGAAGATTACTATTCCCATGGTCACTCACTCACTCTCTCTCCTTATCACTTTCTATCTCTCTCTTCCTCCAGCGCATTCTCTCCCATTTTTGGCTCCACTCCACCCATTGCTGTTTCTATGCGACATCGCTCTTATCCCTTCCCTCCTCCGGCTACCCCTTGTTAGAGTTTCTAATCGTTCCCGTTCAGGTGAAGTCAAATATTTTGATACATCTCTCCATTTAGCATACTTTCCTTTCTACTCAGGCATCAGTCAGTCAGTTAAAATAGACAGTCAAATGGAAAGTGGGGATATACACCAAAGATGGCGAAAATTGCCACGAAAACAAATCATTTTTTTACTTGACCGGGATTCGAACCCGGATCTCCCGATTTCCGGTCAGATGTGTTAGCAAGTTACACCACCAAGCCACCTCAATTCAAGGTGAATTTCAGCGGGGGTCTATACGAACAAGTTGTTCTCGTCCCCAGTCTATATTATAGCACAGGCGTTGTCGTGCATGATATACCACAGTCGCAGAGAATAGACCCAACATTGTCGCTTTAGAATAACTAACTTGACAATGTTCCAATCATTGCGATTGCATTTATGATTGGAAAATTGAAAAGTAGGGGTTAGGTGGAGGGGGAAAGGGGCTACTGATCATAGGAAAGGGGCTACTGAATCTAATTCCTGTAGTTACCTGCGACAACGGACGGCTAAGCCCAACCTTGATTTTTCTGGGTACCATGTCCTTCTGGGAAACTACATGCAGTGCAGGAAAAGAATTGCCCCCTCACTTCCTCTCCTCATTGAATTTCACACATCGCCGGGCTAGGGCTGTCCCATGTGAGTTCTGCCCCCGTCTTTAATCCCTTATCTCCGGGTAACTTGATTTTGGGTGGTTTCCTATTATTTATAGTGAGAAATTACGATGTAAGCCCAAACTGAATGGTAAGCTGGGATTTATGGGTTGAAGTTTGTTGGGAAAATCGTGAAACTAATAAATAAAAATGTAGGACTTTCTGGGATAGAAAGAAATATTGAAGATTTAAGTCTGATGATTTTTCACGGGGAATGCAAAAGCGTTTTTCGAGATATTTCATATCTATTTGTTTTCCACATTTGTTCTTTACTTCTCATCAAACCCTTTGTATTCTCCTTTTAGCCAACTTCTTTCATTTGCTTTGTTCTATTCTCCTTGCTTGTGGCTGCTCTAATACTTTAGTTTTCCTCCGTTCATGAATCATTCCCGCGACACGACCGTCGTTATTACATATAATACCTCATGATTATTGGCTTTTGACTTATGAGTCAATATAGGTGTCTTTTTAATATATTTTCCCCCCGTTTCCGCTGCAACTTTGCCCGTTGTTGTGCGGCGTTATGGCGTGTTTTATGGCGGACCTCTTTCCTTTCCCGAGAAAAATAAAATTTACTCCCTCCCCACTCCTGACCTTGCAATTTTTCTCCTCTCTCTTCGTTCCCGCCCCATTCCCCCCGACCTTATCATTCTTTCTTTCTCTCTCTCTCTCTCTGTTTCATTCTTCCTTTGCTCTCCCTTCACTTCCTCCCCATCGCTCATCGCTCGCCCTCCTCGCGACTTTTACTGCTCAGTCGTCTGCCTCCTCCTCAGCCTTCGTTATCCCCACCCGACCTTTTCACTCATCCAAAAAATCCTCCGGAATAAAGGTAGAAATTCAAATCTCCATTTCTACGTCCCGCCACCACTTCAAAAAAAACCATCCTCTCCCCCCCCCCCACCCCCCTCCCACCCTCCACCTCGTGCCCCACGTCGTCCGCCACTCCAGAAAGGAGTCGGGATCATTTCTAATCCGAACCAACTCCCCTCCCCCCAGCCACGCTGCTTTTGCTCCCTTCGACTCACCCTCATATCCACCTTTACAGTTCTCCTCTCCTTAAAATCTTTCCTTTATCCTCCCACGCTTAAGGAGAACCCAACCAAGAATGGAGTAAATATAATTTTCCATTTCCATTAGTAGAAAAAAGTGTCCTCTTTATAGTCACGCCAACAAATACCACATTGCATAACATCTCCTTTCATGGCCAATGCTTGAATTCTCATTGCTCTTACGCAATTTTAGTGAATCACATGATGAAAAGGTATTTTAGATTTTATTGTCTAAAATTTATTTACAAAAAACTTATTAACAAAAATATTTTTGTATATATTAAATTGCAACTAAATGAATGTTCCTAAAAGCATTTTAGAATTATTTACGAATCACTGCCACTGTTAAGGATAAAATACAATGGATCATTTCAAATGGTGCTGTGATCAGATAGTCGGGCTGGGTAAGAGATCATTAATTCAACTAATGATCGGAATTTTTAGCAACTTACTTCTTTTCCAATAGGTTCGGCTGCTACTGAAGAGAGCAGCATTTTAAACGGCATAAATGAAAAGGTGAAATGCCTCATTTGTTTCGACGAAATGAGAAAGACGCGAGGGAACTTCCTCCATCTCTTCCCCTTCCTCATCCCCATTCCATGTTCTTTCAGTCCCCTGGATATCCCCCCACCCCTGCGAAAAAGGGGTTATGAGCAATGTGGAAGGGGAGGGGAAAGGGGGAGAGTGGAAGGGCCAAGGAAGAGGGATTGGAGGTGGGGTTGCTCGGGTGGCCCACGGAGGGATAGCGGGTGTGGGGAGGAGAGGGGTGGGTGACCCGCAAAAAGGGTTGATTGGGGCGAAATGGCGAGGGTGGGTGGGTAGGCGGGAGGAGTGTTAGGACGGCGGGGTCGGAAAAGGGGTTGAGTGGGTGGAAAGGGCTGTGAAGTGCAGAAACGAAAAAGTACAACCGCTGAGGTACGCCCCATAAACTTCGATTGTTGCAAAATTGATTTCCGGTCGAACGAATCCGAAGTTTCCCCCTCTTGACTCTCCCTCCCCACTTTTCCCTTTCGCTCCCCTCCCCACTTCCCTCCCTGCCGTCACCCCCACACACACGACCCTGGTCCAACCAAAACCTCTCTTCTCCCTCCAGGCTGGAGCCCCCACCCCCTCCCCCTCCCCCCAGCCGCCACTCATGACAGCGCCCCCTCAAACTCCCTCCCCCTCGTTTTTTGCTTCCACCGCCTCAGCCATTCCTTCTTTTCAACGCCCAAACCGATACCTTTACCCAATGCTTCAGTTTTTCGTCCGTTCTCAGAGCTTCACACACACACTCAACCCAGACTCGCGTCTGCTTCGTCCCCCCCCCC
The DNA here is from genome assembly GCA_963573305.1 of Pyrrhosoma nymphula. NCBI lineage: Eukaryota > Metazoa > Arthropoda > Insecta > Odonata > Coenagrionidae > Pyrrhosoma > Pyrrhosoma nymphula. Next base: position 150,598,141 of record OY754328.1, read on the forward strand.
TTATTTCCACAATCCACCCCTCTCCACCTCTCGCACCCTTCCTCTCTCTCTCTTTCCTTCCTTCCCTTCTTCACGCTCTACTCCGTGTCCTCTCCAGTCCTTCTCTCTCGTTCCAACATTTTCTCCTCTCCGCCTCGTGTTTTATTGACCGGGGAATGTGATCGCTCCAAAAATTCCCGAATCTTTGACTCCCTGTTTTTCACCTCGTGGTACGCTTCAGCCCATTTTCTGTCATCTTCTCTCTTGTCCATTTTCCTCCTGTGGCTTTCAATTGTTTTCTCGGTTGCTTTTCATGCTCCAAATGAATTCGTATATACAAGGAGGTTAGAAAATAAATGGAGGCGACATACCACTTGACTCTTGAAGCCAATTCTGCCATTGCAGTCGGCACAGTTTAGTTATTCCTCAGGCTAACCTGTTCGGCGGTCGCGTTCGATTTTCGTCAAATCAAAGTTAAAAACCATAGACAAGGCGATGTTTTGTGACTGGTTTGGCAACACCTACTCGGCACAAAATCCTTCCCAAGCACCCCTATTCTTGCTTCACTTTCACCCATGGGCGTTCACGGTCATGCCTCCTCCATTTCATTTTAACCTCCTTGGTATAAACAGGTGGAACGAATTTCTTAGGTCAGCCAGTTTTGAGAATTCAGCTTTCTGACATCGTTGTGGCAATATAATCTTGACACATGGCAACAATCAGCAATCTTATTCGTACATCGCAGTATTTCGACACTCCTGTGAATAATGTCATGTGTGGTGCATAATCCTAAATTGGTGTAATCCCATCCATGACAGCTACTCCTCACATTTTCATGAATTCATGTTGCTTACTATCATTTATGTCCAACGCATGTCAGGCAAGCGTATACACATTTTTGCACATATGCACTCAATGTCAGTTACACATTCCTTACTATCCCATCTTTTTTTTCCTAATATACCACAATTCAAGCTTCATTTATTTAAACTTTGTGGGCCGAATATATGCTATTCTCCTTTTCCCGAATAAAGATGTTGGAGAATGTTTGATTTTTTTCAATTTAACGATTTCTACATGCAATTATTTGTGAATATCTCAGAAATAACTATTTTCTTCGTTGAAATTACAAGGCATAATGCGATAATGTTTTCAACAGCACTCCTTTCTCTTTCTCCTCCGTCGCCTTTCATGTTTTGAATTTCGTAGATAAAGCACCTTGTAATCATGCATCATTCGAAATGCCCCCAGGTGATATGAAATGTTTATGCGACTAAATTCTCTAGTTTTGTTTTAGATATACCGCATTGTTCTTACTCATTCCATTCACTCTGCCACATTGTTTCTCCCTCTCTCCATCTCCTATCCTCTTTCAGTTTTATTCCATGAAAACTCCGCCTTTGGTCCCTTCCGGTTTTTTTTCATCTTCCCTCTGCCCTTCCGTTCCCCCTCCACTCCAGCCCTTTCATTCTGCTCATTTAATTTCTTCCCCCACCCATTCCCCTCCTCCCCCTCCATCTCTCCTCTCTCCCTTGTCTGTCTGTCTGCCCTCTCCCCTCCTGCAGAATCACCTGCCCAACCCGTTCACTGTTCCCTCCCCCTACTGCCCGTTTTTCTTTGTCCAACGTTGATCCCCTTCAACCCCCGCCTTCACCCCACACCCTCCCGAATCCCTCTACCCTAGCAAACCCTCACCAACCCCACACCCCTTGCCAACCACCTCCTCCCCCCATCCCAATCGCCATTCTCCGGGCCTCTACGGTCCGATTATCCCACCACCGCGTCCCAATCCCTCCAAAAACCAAATCCCCGTAATTCCTCTCTAACAGGACTCTAACCTCAACGCGAGGAAAAAATAAATGGGGAAGCCTTGCTCCGAGTTTTCTTTGTTTTGTTTCATGCCTACGCGTGCAAACAGCCATAATACACAAACGTGCTCGCAAATTTTCCTGCGTACCCACTTTCATTTTTTGCTTCGACACAATTCCGACGGTGATTTCTTCAGTTTTATAGCTTCGCATCGCGGGAAAAATAACAACTCATATTTTTTTTACCGGGGTGCGCGGTGCCGCATATGCGTAAGGATTGCCAGTCAGTGCACGAAAGTTACATATATATTGTTTGCACTTCGTATTCCGCGATGCAGTGCCATACTTCTGGGCCTGAATTTATTTGTACACCGTTTCTGTGGCGGTTTAGGAAATGCTACTGCGACTGCGTGGGAGGTTTGCCCTACGGTGAAATAGCATAAGGGTAGAGTGCATAGATGAATTTATTTGCAAAAGCGATCAGAGTGAAAATGTTGGATGCAGCGAGCGTCAGTCATGCAGGATATGATTGGGGAAACAGATGCTTACTTGCCGCGCAGCTTATCAGTTTTATTCATCACGTAAACATTATAATTAAGGCACGGAATTTCTTGTTAAAATGGATGCTAATTCATGAACGTTTAGGTAAATACGCTGGGAAAATATTTGAGCAAACGTTCTGGAATGGTTCTTGTTGTGAAATTTAATTCTATTGTTTGAACGCATGTTGTTTGACTGTATTGATTTGCGATTGGCGTAGTTTTCAGCGAGTTACAACCTTATGAAGAAACATATTTTGCAGTGTATGATGCAGCTGCACCTTTATCTTGGTATATAATCTAATTTAATTATTTCTAAACTACTTATATGGCGGATTGATATATATGCTCTTTTGTTAATCAGGTAACTTTGCAAGAAAATAATGGAAAATATTTTTCACATGATTTTGTGTCGCCTTTTTTGTTTTTATTTATAGGAAGTTTAAATTTGAAACAGACAACCCCAGTTTTCTCATGATATTTTATGAACTATGATACACCAGGAACATTAAAATAAATGCCTATACAAATAACCAAGAGTAAGATGTTGAATATCAAAGTGTGTAACTCTTAATTTATTTTCAAGATATATATTCACATGTTATAATAAGTCCGTACAAGATATTTATTATCTTTTATCCAGATATTACTGATACTAGCTAACTTATTATCGATGATTACTGGATTGGAAAAATAAATATGAGCATTTTATAATAATACATTTTTGGAAGAGGAGAAGGCTTTTGTCATATTTTATCATCTTGCCAAATAAAAACAAGGGAGGAGAATAAGAAGGGTCTGGAGAGTTCGTTTGTTTTCCTCGTGGCAAATATTAAGTGGAATGATAAAAAGAAGAGGAAAGCCGCGTTATTCTTTGAATGATCGTTTATGTTTTGAAGTTTTTAAAGAATTAATCGGCTGAGCAGAATGTGTAGCGCTTCCAACAATTTTCCAGAATTTAACTGTAAGTCTAGCTGCAACAATATTCATGGTTCCCGTTTTGTTCTTGCACAGGGTTATAGTCCCTCCCGACCTTCTACCTTCGCGTCTGACCATACTTTCGAGCCGTCACGAGATTGCTCAGAAAGTAGGTACTAGTAGGTAATTCATTCATTCATTAGAGTAATCTACCGGTTAGAGGTAGGTTGTGAGGAAAGTCAGAGAATATTCAACGAACTCTTACACCTGCCCTTTCTACCTCTAGTATTTCTTTCTTCATCTCAGTATAAGTCCTACCTTTCTTCATCCCGTCCATAAAACCTAATCTCTTTCTTCCCCTTCCCCGCATACCCAACATCCTTCCCTCTATCATGGCCTTCAGAAAACCATCGCCTCTCATTACCGCTTCCAGCCACCTACCCCTACTACCTTCCCCTAATCTCATTTTTTAAGTTTCCTCTCCTCGCCCACCATGTCAAGCACTTCCTCATTTGTCTTCCTTTCCGTCCAACGCACTTTCTCCATCCTCCTCCATACCCACATCTTGAAAGCCTTCAGCCTTTTTTCGTCTTCCTTCCTCAAGGTCCACGTTTCTGCCCCATACAACGCCACACTCCATATCAAGCTCTTCACCAGCCTCTTTTTTACATCCTTACTTAAGGTCCCCGTCATCTGCTCCCTTCTATTATTGAACGCTTCCTTCGCTAGCGCTATTGTCCTCCTAATGTCTTCGCTACTATGACCTCTTTCTTCTAGCGTACTACCCAAGTACGAGTAATTAAATTGTTCTACTTGCTCCAGTTTGTGACTTCCTACTCTTATCACCAGCCTCGCTTTCTTTGTCCTAGAGAATCTCATTACTTTTGTTTTCTTATTATTAATCATCATCCCGTATTTCTCGCACTGAATTTCCAATGTATCTACTAAAGTATGCAATCCTTTCGATGTCCGACTGACCAACGCCTGGTCGTCTGCGAACCTAACCGACTTTATCCGCTGGCCTCCTACTTTCATTCCCACATCTAGTTCATCCCATGCCTCTCTTGCCATTTCCTCAGCATGTATGTTAAAAGTCAAAGGCTACAACGGGCAACCTTGCTGCACCCCGCGACCTATAACTGCCCACCCTGTTTCACCGTCAGCTACCCTTACTTGGCCCTCTGCCCCATATATAAGTTTCGGATGAGTCTCCTATCACGCCAATCTATTCCTATTTTCCCCAATATCTGCATTAGTTTCTCCCAGTTTACTCTGTTAAACGCCTTTTCAAATCCACACAGCAAGCGAAAACATCCTGATTATATTCTATGTATCTTTCTATAAGTGTCCTTATTACCGCAATCGCGTATCTGGTGGCCCTTCCCTTCCTGAACCCAAAGTGGTCATCGCCTAAATAGTAGTTTGCTCTGCTCTCCAACCTCCTATTTATTATTTTGAGTCTAATTTTTGCCGCGTGCGAAATTAAACTGATTGTTCTATACTCCTCGCATTCTGACGCTTTCTTCTTCTTCGGGATAGGTATTAATACTGTTTTCACGAAATTATCTGGCCATACTCCTTCATCGTAGATCCTGCGAATAAGTTCGAAAAACGATTTTCTCCCCTTACTACCTAGATTCTTCAGTAGCTCCGAAGGTCGGTTATCTGTTCCCACGGCTTTTCTACCCTTCATCTCTCTTAATTCCCTCTCTATTTCGCTGTCAAATAACTCTGGTCCAAGGTTATCCTTATCTATTGCTCCTTCATCCTCTGGTTCTAGGCTAAAAGGTCTATTCTCGCTGTCATATAGCTCCTCTACGTATTCTCTCCATCTTTCTTGAATATCTTCCTGTTCGATTAATATCTTCCCTGTTTTGTCCTTCACCTTTGGTATCGTTTGACCTCTCTTACCACCCGATAACATTTTCATCTTGGCGTACAAAGCACCCACTTCACCCTCCTCCTGCAGCTTTTCCATTTCCTCGCATTGTCCCTTCCACCAGTTTTCTTTTACCCTATTGGTCACTCGCCGGAGTTTATTATTCAATTCCTTGTACTTCCTCTTGCCTACGTCGGTGTTGACGTTTTTCCATATCCTTCTCTCCTCCATTTTCTTTATCATTTCTTCCGTAACCCACTGCTTCTTAACCCTCTTCTTTTCCACCGTTCCTATTGTTTTGTCTGCCGCTCCTGCGGTGCCTGTTTTTAAAATCTATCATCTTCTCTATATTGTTCCCATCCGCTTTACTTCGCCTATGCTCTTTTCTACCAGGTCTTGGTATTCCCTCCTTTTTAACCCTTTCAATGCTTCAAGGTTCCACCTCCTCATCTTCCTACCTTTACATAGCCTTTTGAATCTAATTTCACGCTTCATCATCACCAAGTTGTGATCTGAGTCCGCATCCGCCCCTGGATAGCTACGCGAGTTTTTTACACTGTTCCTAAATCTCTGCCTTACCATTATGTAATCAATTTGGTATTTCTCCCAGTGTCACCCGGCATTTTCCATGTGTAACTACGCCTGGGGTGATGTTTAAACCAAGTGCTTTTCACTACTAATTTATTTCTTATACAAAATGCAACTGCCTTTTCACCGCGATCATTTCTTCTTCCTAGCCCAAACCGTCCCACTTCTAATCCGTCCCTCCCTCCCCCCACCATTGCATTTCAGTCACCCATCATTATCAGGTTTTTCTTTCCTGGCACTTCTATAATTATTTCTTCTACTTGTTCGTACACCTCTTCCTCTCCATGGTTGCTCGTAGGCATTAGTACCTGAACCAGTACGAAATTCGTCGGACGTTCTTTTATTTCTATCACTAGTATCATGTCTCTCACCTGTTCAATGTTTACCGCCCTCAGCCCAAATTTTGTGTTCAGTACCATGCCTATCCCACGTTGACTCTCATCTCCCCCACTAAAGATTACCCTGTAGTTATCACTCCAATAGTTTCCGCTATCCTTACATCTCACCTCGCACAATCCTAAAGCATCTATTTTTGCTTTTTCTATTTCCTGTTTAATATTTTCAAGCTTCCCGCCCCACATCATGGTCCTTACGTTCCATGTTCCTATTTTTACCGCTATTGTCCTCCTCCTCTTTCTCTTTTTTTCTTCTTCTTCCTCCTATCCCTTGTTTCAGCCGATTATGATGCTATGCGAGGATTTCGTGTGATGATGACCGCGGAGGTCTTGCCTCCCCCGCTGCCGGGCACGACACCCGCCCTAGTGGGCGACGTCCCATAGTTGCCAGGAATCAATTCTCTCTGAATGACTTTCATATTCTAGGAAGTGATAGTTGAGAAGTATTTCCACGCCACTCAACGGTATTTTTAACGTGACACCATCACGGAACTACCGTTCGTCTGACTCCTACCCTTCGACCTATCTGGCATGGGTGGCCCTACCAGGAGCAATAGTACTTGCTCCTGTTAGTCCAGCTCTAGGGGTGATTGGAACGCATAAGCCCTTCCATCACGTCAGGGTCGTAGTTCAAGGAAGAGAGTAGGTAATGAGATTCTGAAAAATTAGGGAACTAAGTTAAAGATATAAGTGGAAGGTTCCTACAGAGTTTTGAAAAGAATGCTTTACTTTAGGTGCCCCCCATAGGTTTATGAAGGCAATGGATGATAACAGAAATTATTATGACTCATAGAATTAGTAAATTATGAAGACAAGTATAATAAATTAAATGGAAAATGAAAAAATTATCACATACTATAAACACAAAAAATGAACACTTATATATTCTCCATTGTATACAAGGGCTTGAGGGTACTCAACGGTGACCGCAGAAAATTTTTAACTGCTCGGAGCTCATCACGACCCACCCGCGATCGCTAGTACTCATTTCCACGGGCCCCGGCCTCGGACTCGCGGGCCCTCTCTCGCCCTCGCTCGGCCTTTCCTAGCGGATGGGTGACCGCCGCAGCCACGCCCAAGTAATTTAATGCCAAGCTATTGACTCCATTCCTATACTGTAAAGTTGCATAATCAGTGGAAGATATTTCCGAGCGCTAGTTTGGTGCATGCTATGAATATCAAAAGATGCAAACTAGAATGTTAATTACTTTAAAAGAACAAAGTCTCGGCGGAATGGTAGATCTTAAAAATAGGCAATGTGTAGGCGTTTACTTTCATCTCATTTATGCTGCACATATGTAGGAAGCACGCTAATATAATAGGCTCCAGTAACTCCAAGTTAACATCTACTTTAGAGAGATACTTAATGCAAATGTATGAAAATGCCTTTCGTCGCCGTCATCAATTTTTTTCGAGATTTTAGTAGAGTTGAAAAGAGGCCGATGAACTCTTGGAGGAGTGGTGGGTAAGGTTGGAAGAATTTATCTGCGCTCTGTAAAGAAAGGGGAGCTTAGTAAAGCCTTGGATAAATTATGCAGTACAGGGTTCTTCTCTCAGAGAGACGAAAAAACGGTGGACTTGCATGCATTATTAGACGCCCATCTAACTAACTTGAATATTGGAAACGCATTTTCTCGGTGGATCCTTCCAAAATGGTAATCCTATAATCTCAGGAAAGCCAATGCATTATTTCTTACCGCTGCCAAAAGCAAAGACGTTGAGTCCTGCAGTAAGATTGCAGAATTGTGTACAAAGCTTAGCTCCATCCCTTGAATATCCAAAGGAATTTGTTAACTTTATTTAAGCAGTCAGAAAATTATATCATTTCTCGACATTATTTGAGGTGCATTTGAATAAATCTTTCATGAATAAGATTGAAAGATAAACTCGGGAATTATGACATAATATACATGCTAGCTCACAACTACTTTCAAGTCTTGTAAACAAAAATATAAATTATGAAGCTTAGTTAATGAACTGTGGAGCACAACTTTTTCGAAATGAAATGATAGCAGGGTTTATATTCAGAAATGCTAAATATTGTATGTGAAACAAATATTGATAGTGCCAGCTTTATGCTAATTAACTTTTCAAAATGGCATCACACGTTGATTTACAATAAATGTGCGTATCGTGTAAGTCTACTTTGGAATTAGGATTCCTGTTTATCTCTTAAACAGAGTTACTTGGAGTTCTTACTTATATAGCCAAGCCGTTGTACTAATTACTGTATAATGAGGTAAATCAGTTCAAAGTCAATAGTATATGTGAAGTTGTATAAATTTGTATTTCAGGATTAAACGTGAATCAAAGCCCCAGTCTTTTACGCTTAGGCTGGAATATTACACATTTATTTTTCCTTAAATACCAACATTCTTTCCGGCTATTTTCAGATGTTCAACCACGTTCTGACCTAAACTTGCTTTCAGTTCGAGATGTATTCTGCGAAAAATAACAAGCTGACTTTTCTGGATATTCTGACACGGCGGAGGGACGGCAACCTAGGACATGGCGTTTATAGGATACCTACGCACACTGACCTAAGCTACAACGGGATTAGCCATCACCATCCATCCCAAAAGAATGGAGTGCTACGTTCACTCATCCACAGAGCAAAGGTCATATCTGGCAGAGAGCTTTCCGGAAAAAATACGCCAACTCAAAGCGTAAGGGGGGAAGCCTAAAATCATACGACATTCGTTGGAGGTTTTACATAAAGACACAAAAAGACGTATCAACCAAATGCTCTCATTTAGCAATACTCCTGAACTTTGTGAGTGTTCCCATGCCAAAACATTTTGTTAAATTAAACATTTTATATAAAGAATACAGGAATACTTTTGCTGCTCAAAGTAGAATAAAAGTATGTCGAAATTTTGTAGATACCCCGTAACTTTTATTTGCGGTGAATACCATCAATAACTCATAATGTCGGAATATTTACCAAAATTTTGTTGGAAGCTATGAAAATGGCAGACTGAATTTATCCATAAATTTGGAGTTTAAGCCAGGAAATTTGAATGCAATCATAAAATTATATGAATCTGAATGATTATCATGTAAAAACTGTCCTATACACATTGAGAAATAATTATATATTTTTTAACTAATATATTAAAGTAATTCGACATTAAGAACTAGAGAAATTCAAGTTTTTAGACGTTGGTGATATTTAAAATGTAAATGAGATATTAACAGCGATATTTCTACCTGATCTTTTAGTTAAGTTCATAATTTATTAGTATTGCGGTAGGTCTTATGAAAAATTGCATTCATTTCTCGCTGAGGCAATACTTATGTTGCAACCCTATTCTTTTTCACGTTTATTTCTGAATCTCTCTATATAGAGTGAACTGAAAACTAGAAGAGCTGTAAACTTTAAATTATTGGAACCCCATATAATATTAAAGAAATGCGCTACTCTACTTCCTATTGGTTAGATCAAGGAGGGTCTAAAATTACACACTTATGACCAGCGACGAGATGACAAGTAACTATAAGACACGTAAATATTTCATCATGAGGTGACATGTATTAAAAATAATCATTTATTTGACCAAAAAATAGTGTTGCATTTGATATGTAAGAGATAACTTCGCATAATTATAGATATTCACAACACATTATTCGAATCCTCAGTATTACACAGTATACACTCAAATTTGAGTTTAAATATTTCTTTAGAGAATAAAACATTTTGGAGTGAAAAAACTATAGTAGGTACATTTTTTTAACACTTCGATCTTAATTGTGTTTCTGACCTAACAAGATAGAGACGATGAAAATCAAAATTAGGAAAATTGACAATTTTAGTAGAAGTCCAAGGGACACCGATAACCTCTCCAAACTTATTGAACGAGAATTTCGTGAAAAAAATCGAAAATGTGAATTGCTCTCCCGTCTTTCCCTCGTTCCCCTTGTCGTTCCATTGATTCCTCCGTAAATGACTCCCGCAAACCTCCAAAATCCTTTCCTTTTTTACACGCAGCTTGCAATTACCAACGTTCACCTTATTCCATGCAGTGGCGCCCTCGGAGCGTGTCACGTAAGGGGCAGGCGGCGGCATGGGCGGCCGGCGAGGTAATACGCATAGCAGGGCCGGCGTGGGCGTCGGGAGGCGGCAGCGGCTTCAGGAGGGGGTGGCGCCGTGGGATGAGGGGAGAATTTGATTAGGTCGTCAGTACACGGTTGGGAAAAGTTCGGGATTGGGGGAGGGAGTGGAAGAGGGTTGGAAGGTGGAAGAGGATAAGGTCCGGATCGGGGCGCGGGCAGGACCTGGAATGAATCAGTGAAGGTTGAGATAAGACCTCCGCCATAAATAGTTGAGAAGACCTGAGACCAAACTTGGGACTACGTTTTTTTCCCTCCCCGCTTATTCTACCGGGCGTTAACAAAAAAGAAAGTGAAAAAGTTTCCACAACAAAGTGCACAATCACTTAATCAAAGGCGAACTTATCACCTAAGAGTGCATTTTTTATGCATCCTTTTTCGTGGGTTGCGGTTCATAAAAAGCCATTAATATTGCCGCGTCTCGATCATTCATCACTCACAAAAATGTAAAAATAAAATAACGCCCCAGAACGAATGGGCGCCTAGCTGGGAGCCACCGGGATGTTTCACATAAATTTTATGAGCCCACGAAACCCGCACATTTTTATTAAAAATCGGGAGACGGAGCAAAAGTCGGAGCAACTGCCGCCTGGTTCTGATTTTTACAGCCGAGTACCACTCATTTCGAAAGAGGTTCTGCTTTGATCATGTATTCTCTTATTCTTTTTGAAACACTAATAAGATTAAAAATGAACATCTCCATCTCCTTGCTTTCTCGTGCAAATCCATCGAAAAAAATCTCGTGAAAATCTTTCGAAACAGAATTTGAAAAAAGGAAACGGAAAAACAAGTTTATATACTATGCATCTCTCTACTCTTTCTCGATAAATAAATGCTTACAATTAATGATGTATCACATATTTACAGTATAATATACGATAGTTAAAATCGCCAAACAAAATGTGAATATCTATCACGTTCTAATCATGCAGTATAATCTATAGGTTTCTGATATCAGCCATTTGTGTCACCATTTAGGTTAATTGGCTTAAAATAGATTCCTTATTTTTACCATCAACTATTTCCTACTCTTGATATAATTTGATTGCGTCAAAGTTACGCTAGAATGTACTTAAAGTAAAGTACTTAAGGGAAGGTGTTCAAACACTTCTTATAAATATGCTTTCTCACGAATATCTCTTTCGAGTAGTTTGCTGGAATTAATGATAATCAATGTAGTATTAAAACCATACAGTAGTAAGACGTATGATCTATGTCGTATCGATCGTATCGGTCGATCGTATGATTATAATCGTAGGTACGGTCAATTATTCACCTTACACTTTAAATATTACGGTTTGAGAGCATTAAATTTCTCTAAGCACTTCGCTGCCAGCACCAGCTGTGTCATTCGGTGCTAATCCTCATTAACCTTAGAACACTTGTATTTTTAATGGATCCTAAACCATTGTCTTTCCAATTCGTAATTTCTCTTCCAGCCAATGGTAAAAACAAGTTAGATTATTTCTTCCCTAATTCACTGAGCAGCGCCGGGCGGTCTGTCAAATCTTCAGCAGTCATCGGGAAGTTTCAGCTCGCGACAACGCCGGCATGAGTGGAATTGAGGCTTTGGGGACGTGTTTGCAAAAGAATGTTTGACAGCTGGAGAGGAGGAGAAGCAAGGAGAGTCTGTGGGGCGAGGTGGTGGAACGTGTGAGCTTGTAAAGAGGCGAGGGGGAAGAAGGAGATGAAGAAGAAGAAGAGCCTTTGGTGTCGATTCGCACACTTCACTCCTCCCCCTCCACTCGGGCGACAAGTCTTTCTCCCGCCCGACAATATCGGCGGACGAAGTTTCAATTAAACCTCCTCTTCCCTCTCCCCCAATACAACGTCTTGACTCGTTCACAACTTCTCCCGCACCACTTACCCCGGCATTCTCCTCACCCCCCCCCCTCCCCCAAACCCCCTAACGCCCCTGCTGCCACCCAAAACCTTTCGCTGCGACATTCCACTGTCGACCCACACCAAATATCCCTTACAGCACCACCACCCTTTTCCTATACGCCCCTCTCACACACCCTTTCTTTCGCTTTTACCCTTTTAAGAGCATCCGTCCCCTCTTCTGCTCACCACCACTCCCCTCCCCGACATCCATTCCCTCCCTAAACCCCCCCCCATCCACCCCTTCTGGAGCAAACTGCACCTCCGTGGGAGATGAAGCGTGTTTATCGTCGTGTCTCGCATTGACTATAGATGGCTACGCTGTATCGCCGTCTAGCCAACAAAAGAGGTTCTGAGATTGATTGCAGCGGAGTGGTTATAAGGGGGTAAAAAGGTGGAGGATGTTGGAATGAGGTTTCTCGCGAAGGGGTGAGTGTGGAGGAGAGGAAGGGTGGGTAAATAAGTATAAGGAAGCAAAGAGGAAAATGCGCTGCTGCTTCCCTTGATTGATGGACTTTGAAGAGGGAAGGAAGCTGAGGATGAGGTGAGGGCTCGGGGATACATACATACTTATATATATTTTTTGACGTATAGATATATGTGAGTGTGTGTGTATGGGGAGATAGATGGGTCTCGGATGGCTTGCTCGGGGAGAATTCGGGAGGAAAAGTTGTCGGGTGTCGGGGTGAGGTTGAAAGGAGCAGCATTGAGTGCCGTTGGACGATGATGGAGGCGATTTGAAGGATGCACGCATCACGCGATTAGATAGCCCACGGAGCCGAAGAATTGCAAAACAAAAATCAATCAACGATTCCACGTTCAGATCAAAGCAAAACAGCATGAATGGGAGTATGTCATCATCCATTAATTGCGAGCTTCTTTCTGGGCGGTGGAATTGTGTCAGTTATATCGTTCATGGAAGCTATATATAAGGGCAGAGGAGAGTACGGAACACATCACATGATCCTTTCTCCTTTAGACATTACCAAATAAGAATCCCAACGCAGTCCTTTGTCGATATCTGCGTAGTTCCTATAAACAGTAGTTGACGTGAAGTTCGATTCCTTTTGTTCGCACCGCGTAGTCTGAGAACCGCAACGCAACGAGAGATTATATTCAGGCTGAAGCTTTCATTGAATGTTCTTTCTCACTGCTCAGGCTATTCAAGTATTTGTAGGATTCATACTGCAATGTGGCGTGTGTTTTCTCTTTACCTCTCCCACTTTGTTTAATCAATAATGATGGAGTTTTTATTCTGCTAGGTGATCCTAAATTTATCTTGGATACGGTCAACTCTTCTGGTTTTAATTACCTACTTCAAAATAAGAATATATGTAAAATATGTTTATCTAGACATTTTAGTGTTTTTCAAGCATCATTCGTACATTTTAGATTAAAATACCTAATTCTTTAGCAAGTGAAACCCCAAAAAATCTACAGTTGTTTCCTGATTTTTTATTAAAGATGCTATAACCTTTCAAATTATGTAATTCAAAATGCCCTTCATTTTCACCACTGACCACTTACTGTGAGTGGAGAAGCTGTTGAGAGCTCTATGCTTGATGATCGAGGGAAAGGAAGAGGTTTTACCACAGCAGATAGGGTTTACCCGTCCATAAGTTCTTGAAGCAACTTTGGACACGGTTGCTTAACGCCCGAAAACTTCCCCTACTTGTATAATGTTTCCATTTCTACGGCCATACAACACTCGTTATTTGTAAAATGTTACATGCAAACGTAATTCTCCTTTATATTCTAGTGTTCCAGCATAAGAGAGCACTTTATAACATTCACGTTTGCTAAGTGTATTTGCTCACTTGTATAGATAACCACCGATACCACACGGACAATTATTCTCCATAAACAGTTGCTGGAATACTCTAGCAGATATTTTGCTATTGATTTTGGCACATTTTAATAAAAATCTCCTCTAAAGGGAATTGGTGGTAAAATAACGGTTTAAATACTTGAGAATGCTTTGCGTCATCTTATGGAAGAGAGACTGCACCGACAACTCGTTAGTACGATCTGATTAATGGACACGGGAATCAAAGAATTTAGACAAGTGGTGTTCCTTAGGACAACTCTCTTCCTTAATTGCCTAAAATTGGAAACAGTACCTGTCTGGTATCCTTAACGACATAAATATATTTATTGGAACCCCCTTGGTAGATAAATCAACAAAATTACATTCAGCTAGCTCGAAAATTATCTCACATACGAAATTTATCTCTATGCTGCACAAATTTTAACTAATTTCTCCCTATTCAAATTGAACGCTTCCACAAAAAGGATATTGATTTGTAGGTACTAGATTTTCCTACGATTTGAAATGGGGACCAAAATGTGGCAATAAGACAGTAAATCAGCTTGAATGGTCATGATTTATCGAAAATTTAGCAAACGGAGACCAATGGGAGAATTATTGTGATATTTTCCTACGTTTAACGATAATTTCTCTTCAGTATTTTAGGAAAATGTCTGTCAGTGTGTATCACAATTTTACTGACTAATGATGGACATGCAATAACGAATGCTACCAGCTTCGTATCATTAAGTAGCTTTTTATATAGAATATATTTAGTACATCTGTAAGTTTTTATGGCTCCTTGGGGCTCACATCTTAATATAGAAATATTGTCTTTGGGGTTAATAAAGAGCTCACTGGTTTACATACAGTTTCCGTTGACGGATATACCACAGGGTGAAAGAAATTTCAACCTCAAGAAGCCAGCCAGAGTGGATGCAGGAGCAGTGCTTTATAATTGAAAAGCTTGAAAAAGAAGGAAAGATGGAAGAAATGTTCAAAATAGTAAGAATGATGACTCCGAGAAAACAGAGGGCTATTTCGAAGAAAGGAATGAGAGATAAGTGTGGAAAGGTTACAACAGATAACGAGGTTGTGAAGGAAGTATGGGAGGAATATATAAAAGAATTGTGCTGCACAAGAGAAAGAGAAAGTGACATAGAATTGTAGAATGACATGAATTATGAGAGAGTAATGTATTGTACAGGTCCTAAAGTAATGAAAGGGGATATAGAATTGGCAGTAAAAGGAATGAAGAATAGGAAGGTAGTAGGCGGAGACCAAATAGTAGTAGAGATTCTAAAGGCTTTAGAAAAGAATGGATTGGATCGACTCACAAATCTGGTTGATAAAATATATGATACAGGGGAGTGGCCAGAAGATCTTATCAAAACGATAATGGTGCCGATACCAAAGATATTTAATGCACAGAAATGTAAACCCTACAGAACTATAAGCCTTATCTCACATGTGGGCTAAGTTATAACCAAAGTTATATTGGAAAGAATGAGAAGAAAATTAGAAGAAAAATTATAGGAAGACCAATTCGGTTTCCGCAAGGGCAAAGGAACGAGAGATGCTATTGGATGTACGAGGATGTTAACAGAAAGGGTATTAGAGTTGAACCGTGGGATATGCGTATGCTTTATTGATTATGAAAAGCCATTTGATGGGGTCAGATGGGAGATCTTATTAGATCTTCTGAGAGAGATGGACAGACTGGAAGGACAGAAGATTAATAAAGCAGATATACATCCATCAGAAAGTTGCGGTAAAAATTGGGGACGAGGAAACAAAGGAAACCACAATAGGAAGGGGAGTCAGGCAAGGTTGCTGCCTGTTACCATGTCTATATAACTTGTATGCTGACAAACTGCTGCAAGAAGCTTTAGAAGACATCGGGGGGATAAGAGTGGGAAGCGAGAGAGTAAAATCCATCAAATATGCTGATGACCAGGCTAAATAGCAGAGAATGAAGAAGAACTTCAGAAAATGATGGAAAGAATTAGGAAGAAGAGTGAAGACTACGGAATGAGAATAAACAGAAATAAAACTAAGGTAATGAGAATAGCGAAGACAGAAGGCAGAGAGGCCCTTAAATATATGGCTGGAGGAAGAAAAATTAAAACAAGTAAGCTCTTTCAAATACCTGGGAAGTGTAGTTACGCCGAATGTCAACTGTACTGAAGAAATTAAAAGCAGAATGGGCAAGGAAAAGTAGCATTTAACAAGATTAAGGAACTGGTGAAAGCAACGAACATCAAGATGTATATTAGGAAAAGATTTTCAAAATACTTTATATGGAGCATTATGTTGTATAGATGCGAAACGTGGACGTTGAAGAAGAGAGAAGAAAAGTACTTAAAAAGCTTTGAAATGTGGATATGGCGATGAATGGAGAAGATTGGATGGAAATTTAAGATCACGAATGAAGAAGTGCTAAGGTGGATTGGAGAAGAAAGAAGTATACTGGGAGAAATTAAAAAGAGAAAGGCAAAATGGAATGGACATATTTTAAGGAATAACAGCTTACAGAAATTAATAATAGAATGGAAGAGAGGAAGAGGATGGAGGAGGCACGGAATGCTGAGGGATATAAAAGAAGGAAGGAGTTATGCAGAGATGAAGAGAGAGGCCCAGGACAGAATGCTGTGGAGACAACGCTACCGTTGAAACCTGTCTGCGGACAGAAGCACCAATGATGATGATGATGATGATCTTGTCAGTACCTACTAAGAGAAACTGGATATTTTGTATTGCTATCCAATGGCTAAATCGCATTCAAAGGACTGTAGTTCCGGTTGTTAACTATGTGAACCCAGAAAATGTAACAAATAAATATTTATTCCAATACTGCTGTTTTCTATCTCTCTATTAGCACTGAAAATATGCCACTTAACACCCGTTTTAGCGCTAATTGGATATAACCTCGTATGCAGTGGCTTTCTTTCAGCCCCATTTGACTCAATGTGCTAGCTATCTTTGATATACCTCAATGGTTGAAAACGTTTTCCCTTTAAATCCTTGGAAAATCACCCGAGAAATTTATATTTGGTGGAGTGGTGGCCTGTTTGTTGACCCTAAAAATCAAAGCTCCAAGAATTTTAACTTTGTTCACGTGAGTTTTTTCCTAAGTCATTTCAGAAAGATCTGGGGGAAAAACTACATTTTCCGTTCAATTCCGTGGACCTGCATATTATTGAAAATACTGCCTAAAAACAGGAGGGTGATAATAATAATGAACTGTCCCTAATACGTTAATCATACATTTCGCAAATCAGTGTAAACTCATTTTTTAAATAATTTTATTTGGACTCAATGGAACCAGACCTATGTAGGTGGAAACTAAAATTATGAATTTTGTTGTTTTGTTGAAAAACAACTGTTTCCACTGCGTTTCATTTCATTTTTTTCATCGGCATGATGCAACTTCCGCCACACTGTGGTATATTCTGTACTGATTGACAAAGTCAGAGCGCAAAGACTATGCGTCAGTATGGAACACGCACGACGTGCCGATGAAACAAATTATATAGTATTGCTAAAGTTTTGTTCTTTTTTCCATATCCATCGATAATTTTATTTGGTCAGCAAAAGAGGCCGTATCTATCAATTATCGGTTAAGTGAGTCAGCAACATTAAAATCCAAAATCAAGAATCTAATTTCTGTCAATTCAATGGGTAAATTCCTATCCATTATTGAGTTCTTATCTCCCTCTGCTGTGCGATGTTCATAATTATGTTCCCCGAATGATTAATATATGGTTAACGTTGCATCGAAGCTCATATTATGCTCATGCGATAACTCATTAATAAAAAAACACTGCATATTCATCGAAAGAGCGAGAGCTCATCAATTCTTTTTCTCACTTTTATTGCCTTAGTGCAGCCGCGATGGCAAAAACTGTCTCAGTAAAATATGATCAACGTTAGCTAGTCCCTATTTTAGATATGCGGGTGGAGCCAATTTGAGGCCGTACCTAAGCCGAAGGGCTATTCATTTAAGTGCTGATTTTTTCTAAAATTAATTCCATTCACTGTGTAGAATGATGAGACTGTCTTTGAGGAATAACATTTCTCGACAGCGTGTCAGCCCATGTCGTAGTTTTGCTACGTCACCGCAGATTTTCGTGCAGAACGCCAGCCACTAACCACCTCAGTAGCTGGGAAAATGTAGCCGCTGTAGGTGTGCTGCACCTTTTCACGAGTCATAGCCAGTCTCATTACTGCATATTTTAGGATATGATGCAAAATTCCGTTGATTTCAAAAAACTACGTTGAAGAATAACAAGAATTAACACGTGATAAGCCTTCAAAAACACTTCAGTATCTGTATGTCCCAATCTATATAAATAAAAAATGCATTAATATTTTATATAACAGATAGATACAGGAAAATGTAGTCTCATATATTGCACCTCAACATGCCAATAAAATGTGCTAAAGTTGGGATCTATAAACCGACCTAGTGGTTTTGGTGTCGTCGTCGTTTTAGACACGAGACAAATGATTTTGGATATGTTAAGCGTTTTAAACGTTCAGTGCCTATTGCAGGCAATATAATGCCACCATTTGGTGATAAAATTTGTACGCGGGCCTAATTGGGTACCAATAAATCGCCAGGAAAAAAATCTGGTCTCTGCGTCGTTTTGCTTTTCGGTACTTCGAAATCGAGGAGAATTAATATTTCTGCGCGAGCGCTAGCGCATTATTCAAACATTCCTCTCTTGCGTTTATCAGTAGCGGAACGCCGGCGTAAAATGAAACGCTCCCGTGTATCCTCACCTCATCCCCTCTCCTATAATTTTGCCAGCCTGTTTAGGTTTTACTCTTTGCATTAATTATTGCTTTTAAACGACCAACAGATTTAGCATTTAGTGGTGGTTGTCGGACGAAAATAGAGATGCGTAATCCGATGGAGCAAATGAAATCCCTTGTGAAAAATTTTTTTTAATCCGCGGACAACGAAGCAATCTCATGAAATTCGGGCTGCTATATTTTTTTTGCAAACTAAAGAGCTTCCATGAATTTTGATGGCCTCCCCGCCACCACAAAGCAATTCAACATTGCATGCGCTCTCCATTGTAACGGTTTTAGTTTTCGACGTCGTAAATTATCCTAATCATGAAGCAAAGCCACCATGTCGGCGAAATGCTCTCCTTGCAAAAGTCACGCATCGGATGCAACCAGAATATTATGAAATACAATTCATCAGTTTTGGCAATAATCCCCAAGTATTTCAATTACATTGTCAGTTATCCTCGTCAGCCCGTTTATTGTTTAATAAATTTTGATCTTTGATCTTCGATAATGCATTTATTGTCAAATACCTACCCACCAAATTGGTATCAATAAATTATGGAAGTTATTCGGGAAAGTATTTAAACTCAACCAGTGTAATATCTTATGATAAATATTTTAAATTGATAAAATTAAAATAAATTTCACTTATTGGCAAGTATCTATAATATTTAATGGCACATGATATTTGTCATCAGTTTTAAACAAAATTTAACGAGTCTTTCGTTATTGTCTCATCCTTTATCGTAAATCAGTGACACGTAATAATAATTGATAATTTTTCTATACACAGTCTACACTCTACATTTTAAAGATTCGCTCGGTTTATTATTCAAATTAACATAATAATGGAAGGAGTTAATATTGATAATCACTGTACTTTCTTATTCTCGGACCCTTATTATTCACCATAAATATCAACGACCTCACCAGCTCCATATCTCACGGCAAATACCATTTTTACGCGGATGACTTACAGATTTACCTTGAAAGCTACCCATATGAACTTGACCACGTCGTTGAATTAATCAATAAAGATATTCAATCCATTTGTGACTGGTTAGCCATTAATCGGCTTAAGCTAAATCCAAACAAGACTAAGTCGATAATATTTGGCAGTCCTTCCAATCTTCACTTTATCTCTATGAGTGACCTTCCTAAAATAAGAGTACAGAATCTCCATATAAATTATTCGAATAATTTTAAATATCTTGGAGTTCGCTTAAATAATACCTTGAGCTGGCGGGAGCATGTTAAAGCTATATCTAACAATGTGTATAAGACACTGTACCAATTGAAGCACTTCTGGCATTTAATCCCTTTTTCACTTCATCAGAAGTTGGTTCAAACTCTTGTATTCCCCCTTTTTTGTTATTGTTCAATTATTTTCTCAGATGTTAACACAGAACTCTGCACTAAGTTACAGCGACTTCAAAATTCATGTTTCCGTTTTATTTTTAACATCCGTTATGATGAACATATTACGCCTTATTATAAAAAAATAAAATGCCTAAAATTGGATAAAAGCCGTATACTTCAAAAGGCTTTATGTTTGTTTAAGGTACTGAAATAAAAAAATCCGTCTTATTTGTATGAAAACTTTATATGTAGTGCAAATAAAGGGAAGAAATCAACTCTAATCACTGAGATATTCTATGTTCCAAAATACCAGTCTTCAATATTCGAGCACTCCTTCCTCATTTCCTCCTGCAATCTATGGAATTGTTTACCTGAAAATGTTAGAACCTCTTCTACAATTTCGATGTTCAAGAGAAATATGTTATCTGATCAGTTATGTAATTAGCTTAATCTTCTCATATATCTAATCGATATGATCAATTCTTGAAATGCTATTTCATATCTGTGCATTACAATGTTGAATGAGATTCGTCATGTTCTTTCCTTATCATACTGTTTGATGTCGTGTCTATTACTTTATATTCCATTATTTTTAATGCAAAATTTGTAAGCAATGCGATTGATAATCTATGTTGCCTGTTTTAATTTCTCAATCCTTAATGTTTGATCATAAATCTGTGCACTGTTAGCCTAATTTTCACATGTTATTTATTCCCTTATTCATTGATTATTGTTGGTTTACATGTGGTGCTCCTTAATGAAATTTGTATGTATTGCTGTCACCATTGGCCCCATTTGTTGTGGCATGCAATAACATTTCAATGTTCCAGGGGACTTAAAGTCCCAGAACAATAAAGACTGTTTTCAATTCAATTCAATACCTTAAATAGAGAACTTTGCTTTTGGTAAGTACTTATCTTGGCTTGAGAATGAAATTGGCTGGGCATGTAGCACTAAGAATCCTTCCTGAAAATTCTATTTCGATTCACTATATTATAGTGTTCCTCGTCTGATATCGTTTATTTTCCCTTCTCGATATTTCTCGTAATCCTGCCTGAAGGAGACATTTCGCTGACGTAGATCTAGTCTGATCACAATTTTAGAAGCTTTACGATATTAACTCAGCTAATACATCCGATACCGGACCCTTATAAGGGTTCGGGTCCTATCTAACTAGCTCTTCAAGCGGTACCCGACATGTTACCCGACAGCCTCACGGAGATAGGTCTCGCTCAGATGGGCTGAATTAAATTAATTTTTCAATAACAAAACAAAAGGTATATTTTACTTGATGATGGACCCCGCTATCAAAACCTTGGTAGTGCTCCTACATATTCTTGGGGAATTGCAGTGTTAACTTTGTCCTCCAGACAGCGAATGAAAGGAAAGCACAAAAAATACATTGAAGGTTTGTCCTAAGATATTATTAATTGCCTCTATTATCTATTTAATTTTGAATCTGTATACCGTGATCAGATGTAGTTACTGGTGGTGCACTGATTGGGCTAATTGTCTCTTGTTTGTGATTGATATCTACGGGTTCAGTAGGTAGATTCGTCTGCATTTCCTCCATATTTTCCTCCTCAAGCTGTCTTCCCAAAGTGCTTGGCTTTGGTCAATCTTCCGTTCAACTGACAAGTGATGGCGTCTGTAATGTCACTCGAAGTCAAACTGCGACATTTTATTACGCATAAATTTCTTGATGAGATTTTAGTGGGGAGTGGATTGCGTAGGACGTTAATAATCTTTGTGCGCATCACCTTTGTTCATAACCCACATTTGATAATGGCAATGCGTTCAAAAGGGTGCTTCATCATGAGTAATATACACTCATTAACCTCCGATCAATACCTCAACCACCGGAAAGTGCAGCACTTCGGCCGGTAACACGTTCATCCTCGCGAAGAATTTCGGGTTCAAGCGATAAAAAAAGATGAAAACGCCACCACAAGAAAAAGAACATCACGGTTTTGCGGAATAATGTTGATAGATTTCCACTGGTAAATTGAAGTATTTTTCATTCGGCCAGGCCATTAATATCCATTGGGGAAAATTGATGGGGATAATTTGCTAAGTGAGCCGGGTGTGAAGTGTAGGCTGGGAAGTCCCTGCGGACAGGGCGAGTCGGGAACTGCGGCGATGCAAGGCATTCGGAAGTGAAGGCATGGGTAAATGGGGCAGTAAGGCCTTGAAAAGGGCAGTAGGTAACTGAAGCATTAGCGGTGCAGCGTGGGGGATGGATTGACCCACTGTTTCATGCTGATTTAAAACACTTTCAAGTTCAACCTTGAACTTTGTGAGATCAGTCACGGTTCTGTAGAATGCAGGAATATGATGGTAACTTAAAACATATTCATCATGAGTCATTCAATTCTGAGACTGATTAACTACAGCCTTTATATACTATACTATAACTATCTATAACCCATCTCTTGCTTACTCCTTTATGCCCTTGTAGCTATTTTTGTCATATACCGTTTAAGCAGTTTTTTTTTTATTTCTCCGTTGGTTTTCTTCGTAGCACTTACCCTGCCATTATGCTCCATACGAATTTGTTGTGTCCCAATGTTTGGCATATCCAACTGCCAAACATTGGGACATCCAACTGGCATGCCCTCCTGATAAAGTAAAATATTTTAAACATGAATATATTATCCAAGCATTTCTTTGAGAAGAAAAGCTAAAGAGAATGTCAAATTTCTTCTCTTGAATAAGCTATAACACTAAAAAAGATGCTCATTTGTAAACCTTTTCGAAGTTAGACATTGAAATGAAATTTTTAAAAATATACGATAATATTAAATTGGCTATGTTTTGTTCCACCCTTCATTGGTGTACATACATATTCCCTTTCTTGGGTCACGAAATTTTATGCTATGGCAATCATTATTAACTGCGTTAGGATAAAAAAGTTACTAGATACCTTTTACCCTGACAACAGTACTTCTTTCGAGTTCATAGCGCATAAATTCTTCGTAGTCGCTATTTCGCAGCCTAGCATTATCTGTCCATATAGCTTTCGTAAAAAAAATATTTTCGTATTCATAATTATAGGCTACAACAATTAATCACCGCATTCAAAAATCAAATCCACACTTAGAGAATATTTAGGAGGGGTTCCGGTTTCAAGGAAGTCGCATATTAACTCAAAGTAAGTAGCTTCGTGCTGATGGTACAACGTTTCATGTCCTTACATTTTTCTTAATCAAAGGTATTTTACAATAATCTTGTACTACGCAGGTGATAGCGTAGTTCAAAAATCGGTGCTAGTGGATGGTATCATGTCAATGTAAGATATGATTTCTGATGAAATAAATAAGTTAGGCAAATATGAGATGACTTACTTATGAACTAAGTGTAGTGAGCCCATAGCACCCATACGATGAGTGTTTGGTGATCTCATATCTTTTCATGACTAAACATTATTGTAG
Source organism: Pyrrhosoma nymphula (assembly GCA_963573305.1). Lineage (NCBI taxonomy): Eukaryota > Metazoa > Arthropoda > Insecta > Odonata > Coenagrionidae > Pyrrhosoma > Pyrrhosoma nymphula. The sequence goes on from OY754328.1 coordinate 150,621,635, forward strand.
CATATAAAATTATAATAAGGTATGAGTGTACCGAAGATGATGACTAGCAGGATTTTCCATGCGAATCACCTATACGGACTATTATGGACTGCTTGAGAGGTTTTTTATGTGTGCTCATTGATTTTACTCTGCTAGAAAGATTAAATATCTGTTTAGAGATAACCTGACGTACAAGCACTTGCACAAGAACTTTCCTCATGTGCTACTGCGAGTAGTATTTTTCATGAATTGCTAACGGCACTATAAATAGTTGATAAAGTATTTCATTGTTAACATTTCACGAGAGGTAGTGAGGTAAATAATATGTTCAATTGGATACACCTACTTACTGTGAGCCAACCGACGCACTGCTGAAAAAGACGCTAATGCCTGAGCATATGGGTATTGGCTGGAGAAAAAATAGTGTGAGAACGCTCATCGCCATACTTAAATGGGAAGTGCATATACTATGTTATTAGTCACAGGTTGCGATGAGCAAAATTAGACCTCGTAACCGTACGCGATGAATGTGGCATGGATAACGAGATGACCAACCTATTTCAAGCGGGTACGTTGACGGCAGAGCAACCAAAGGTTAACTGGACGGCTGGTGCGTCTCGATGGCCGATTCAAGCGTGGAATTTCGAGGCCCCATGGGAATTGCCAAAGGGTAGGTACCTAGTCCTCTCGATCAAGGTACCCACGCAATGGCGAGGGGTGAGGCGTGCGAGGGATATGAGCTTATCCTTCGGGGTGTGCACTCCTTTGCGGCTTTGAGGAAGAGGAAGCGGGAGGAGGAAGCGGTGCTGCGGCCAGGGCCGGCGGCAGCATGGAGCTTCCCACCGGGCGCCGAGTAACCACAACGGCCATCCGGCCGCCCCTGCGAGCGGGAGACGCCCGACCGACGCGAAATCGGGGCGTCCCCCCCGACCCCTTGTGGCATCGGGGGGAATGTCCCGTGGGGGGCGGGGGGTAGGGTGGGGATCCTGTGATCGGGCGCCTGGAGCCTCCTTCAATCCCTCGACCGCCTCGCGTGCCGTACCACCCTGTTGGCTAGCCATTGGGAAATGAACTATCGAACGCCATCGGGATATATTTTAAAGCACATCCGCATTATTGGCCATGATCTCTTGCCCCTCCCACACACAACGTAACCACTGATGGTCCGTTTAATAATGTGGATTATTGACGGCCAGGTTTTGCGTCGCATAACGAATTTTCAACTCACCGCGAGCTTAATAACAATAATTGATCATGTTGTAGTGGAGTCATTTACAGAAAAATGGTGCATAACTAATTTAGTAATATTTTTAATTGTAAAAAAAACATCTCTATTAATTAATGCGTAGTAACGATCAAAATAAATCACAATAATTATTTTTTATATTGAAGGGAAAAATACAGCTATTTTTAGAGAGGTGTTGTTGAAGAAGTGGATATTTTATTAATTTATGGATTTACTTAAAGGGAACACGATGAGTATGGAAATTTTTCCTCTCCTGGTATGTAAGTGATAATAATGCTTAACATATGTTTTTGAAGACAAATTTTTGAATTATTTATGCCATAATAAGAATAAAATTAATTTTTCCCCACGATATTTATATATTCCTGGATTTAACTCTTTTAAGTGGATTCAACCTAAGCCATTATCATTCGATGCAATTTAGTTATATTTGGGCTAGAGATTGAAGATTTTCTAACTCATGGACATACTTAAGAGTAACTTTTTTACACTTTTAACATGCTACGAGGCATTTTCGCGACTAATTACTATATTTGAGTTTATGTTCTCCATTTTTATACTATCCCTCCCGAATTTCTAACGCCTTCGTCTTCCCCCGAAAACAAACACTTCTCCAGCCATGTTTAACCCACAGTATGTCTACTACACAAAATTCCGTGAGTTAGGTTTCAGTGATTGTGCCACGTGTGTAACATGAGTTCTGATGCTATATCACCCTGATAACGAATAAACTACGATTTTCAAATTGGGATCAGCAAACTAAATGGACGTTAATGAATGAAATGTGAAGTTTTAATGTCGCTATTCATTGAAAACATCCGACATAGGAGGATAACTTCTCATCCGGGTTCAGATCTCGGGCTTATAATTTATTTTCATTCCAAACGTACATTCATTAATGTATATTTCCTCGCTTCGTATTATTACGTCCCGGAAAAGGGTTCGACAAAGTTGTTTACGGGGAGCATGGCAGATTGCATGGACAATGAGATGCCGTTTGGAATATGGAGTGAAGAGCGGATAGAACACGGAAACGCTCTTGTTAATCCTTCCACTACGTTCCAAGCGCCTGGATAATGAGGTTTCTTTTTTTAAATACCATCGGTAACATGATGTCACATGTAAAATTTTTGCTCGAGACCCAGCTATCGAAAGGTGCTGAAATCGGATTCTATTTGAACAATACAAGAAAAGTTCCAAGTTCGTATCTGTCAACAAATTAAACGACAACAATTTTTACTTGGTTTAAACGGAAATGTTTACCCGAATAAGTGACCAAGCATGTAAAACTCCCTTGGTAAAAACAAGTAAAATATAAAATAAACCCAGTGGAACGGATGGAAAATAAACGGCGGATGATCCCGTTAATTAACTGTGTAATTAAGCCAATTAAGCATAGAGACCAATGGACCGTATAGAAATAAGTAAACTCAAGTCTAATGGGTTAACTATAAAATCAAATAAAAACCTGCTCTAAAAACAGCCTAAATAGGTAACGATTTAAACTCCCCTTAAACTACAAATCCTCTTTGATTTATAGTTTAGGGAAAGATACTTTAATTAAGTGATCTGCCTTTAAAAACTCTATATGCTATATTACTATGTTCTATGTTCTATGTTCTATGTATTATAATGTTCTATGCACTATTTTCTTCCCGCTTGCTTATATTGAGAGGAATTAAATATACATAACAAGAAATAACCAAAATGAAATATTTAAGGGAAATTACATCAAGTTTTACATCGTCTTCAGTCTCAAAATAGTATTTTTCATTTTTTACATTGTACTTTATGATATGAAGGTGCATTTTAAGTCTTCTATTTTTCTGGCAATCAATTTCACAGTGGTTTTCTTTAAAAATATTTATTTTGTTGTCAACCAATTCCTAAACTGATCCATTATGCGAGCAAAGAAGTATAGTTTCATGTGTACGTGGTGTGAAGAACTTAGGAGAAATTAAATATACGTTAAACCATAATGAGTATTTCCAACATATTTAGAAGGAGTAGCTTCTCACAAACTAGAATTAATATTTACCTTTTAGGATATTTTTATAGTTTTTTTGCCTCCCAAACATAGCTGGTTGTATAATATATAGTTTTTTGGAAACCAGCAGTTTATATAATATGCAACATCTTTAAAGTTTCTCAGTGAGAATGTACGATCCTCTCCAATGCGTGTTCAATAACGAAATTATTTTCGCTTAACCTTGAGTAATATTCTTTTCGATATTTCTTTTGGTTGCTCATAATTTCCCCGCTGGTAAATTTATCCCTTAATTTCATCTCGTGTAAAAGGGAAAATTTATGCATGATTATTTACCTAAAGCAAATTCGTCTGTGGGCTCTGCGTCTGCGTTCTCTTACGGTAAATCACTATTTTTATAGAATAAATGTGAAAAGTTTCATCAAAGACTTAACACCTTGGTTTGGTTTGGCTTGGTTTGGAGGTGACCGATAACTCTCTTTCTCACTGCTACCTATTGTCGGGTAGGTCATAGGAACAAGGTATTTTCGTATTGGATAAAGAGGTTGAGAGAAACCCAACCTAAGCATCAGCCAGATTATGCCTACGGAATTCATACCATCCTACGGGCCAAAATCAGAATTGTAAGTGTTTCCACACAGGCACCAAGATATAGGATTCCATTAAAATTTGCCATTATCGCCAAGATCCTAATTTAGAACTTCTAAGTAAACAGCTAGCTCTCTATCTAATAATAAACGAGTCTTTCGATTAATGATATTACCCTCCTGATATCGTAAGAGAATACAATTCTCGTTTTCGTGAAAAATAATACCTATGTAAGTGCATGCAATGCTTTAATAGCCAGAATTTATATCTCCAAATGCTTTGGTAAGCCTAAACTTTATTTCTGCCAAAATATCTTCGCTTTTTCCCTTATTGTTGATGTTTAACCGTAAAATGTTCATTAATTCTTACATCTTGGAAAAAAGGTGGAAAGGGGCATCCTTTAATCCTTCAGTTGGCTGGTTAACTGACACATGCTCACCAAAAAATAGTAAACAATCAAACCTCTATGCATCTTTATTCTTTGACATATTTCGTATCTCTATCATTTTCTCGGAATGTGTAATAAAAAGTACTGGGGATAGCAAGCGAACTTTCCTAATCCCACCCATATATACCAGTAACTAAATTCAGGGAATAATTAACCATGTCTGCCCATATTTACACATATTTAGTCGGTAGGATAACCGTGAGAATGGCAACGGTTGAGGGAATAGATGCACCGTACGATCCGATCAACTTTTTTAGACGCAGGACGCGTGTTTGAGACATTGCGACCTAGCCTTTCTCTTTAACTCAACTGCCGAGCAAAAAGTAAGGACGAGGGGAACTTTGCGTTTTATTGTAATTTCCCAGAAGCGCCGGGGATGTAAGCGGAATGAGCTATACCAGCTCCACTTTCCGCTTACCGCTTCGAAGGCTCCCATAAGCTCCATCTACCTACCCTATATTTGCTCCCCGTGATGACCCCGGAGCGAGTTAATTGCAAAAATTCTCGCGTAGGATCACTGTTTAGACAGCCGTGATTTACGCAGATGTTTGTTATGATGGTGCGTATGAACGAAAGCTTCGGATTTCTTCTCATTGTTTTGCAGGATAAGCATGTCGCGTAAGCAACTTCAAATATTGACTATTTTGAGTATCTGACTCCTTTTTCGTCTCTATTGACGATTCGTAAATTAAGAATTTTTGTGAAAATACGAACGAACTTGAAGGGAATCCAATGATATAAGTGGAAAATAAATAAAAATAACTGATTACTTTATGCATGCAAAAACATTTCTACCTTTACTGATAATGTTTGGTAGCGTAAAGATGTTTCTCAGGGCTTTTAATATAAAATATATAAGTAATGTGGATGATTTGATAAACTTAGTTAGCTGAAAGTGTTATTTTTAAGCGGTTTCTTACTCTCCAGTCTAATTTTACATTATGCGGAATGTCGTTTTCTTTAAAAACTTATTGTAAGCTTATAATTTGATCAGGACTTTTTTCCACATAAATATTTCAAATTAATAAAATTATACTGAGATGTAAATGAAATTAATAAGATAAATTTATCTTCTGAGAGTATGAAAAGCTTTAGCTCTTTTTGATACTTTCTTTATCATTTATAAAAATGCTTTTCCTTTGGAATCTCCACCATAAACATAATTGGATTATTTTTTTTATATTCCTCAATGGCCGACTTTAGCATTTACATTTAAAGCACAGCCATGCTTTTCTTTCAACATTCAGTATACATTCACCGTTTGACCATCCATAGGTTTCCCCTCCCTTTTAATCACCGTGAATTTATCAAACAGTATCCTAAATTTCAAATTTTGCTACCCATTCTGAAGAAATATAAGCAGAACTTTCACCAGATCCAACAATTGTCCATTTATATTCAAGAGAAAGGCTAAGATAACAGAAAAGTAATAATTTAACGAACAATTATTTCACGTAAATGAGAATATAAATCAATCACGTCCGGTGTCGGGAGTCAGTGTCGTTATCCCTTTCGAATGGAAATAACAATATGAATTTCAGGTTTAAAGTGGATTCTCTTCTTCGGTTATTTTTTCGCTATTCATTATTTTTTTGAAATGACCAATGAGAAGGAGGGACTCGCTTCTGCCTGCATAATCTGCAAGGTTTTGCTTTCGCCCTTGTTTTACAAAAATATTCCTTGGAATAGTGTTGGGCTGAATACATTCCCTGTGATGCAATGTTGCCGCGAAACTGTAATTTCCCTCAATTTATAAATCTTTTTTGTTGCTTTGCAGATTTTCCGGACGGCGAGCCGATTATTACAGCAGAGCGGTCTTCATACGCCGTCGGTGAAATGGTGCGCGCCAATTGCACGGCACAAAAATCACATCCGCCGGCAAACCTCACGTGGTCGGTTAATGGCAGACAGGTGAGTCGGAATATGGAAGTACTTCCGTTGCACTCAACATATTTTCTAATTGAATGTAATGTACTCCGAGCAGAAAACTCTGTCCTAATGGCTATTAGCAGCGTTTCCCGCTTTATTTGGGTGACCATTTTCAAGCTGCCAATTCTACAAAATAAAACTTTATTTCTTCATAGTTTTCCTAATCACATGTTAATTAACTATCAGGACTATCTAGAAAAGGATGCATCATAAGTTTTATTATTGAAAATCTTTTTTATAAACTGCAGGTTAACAGTAAAAACTACAAAAGTGATATAAATATAACAAAGAACGTAATTTAATACTAATAACATTACTATGAAATAGACACAGTGATAATGTTTGTGGAATATTTTGAAGCCATATGAGTATTCGCTACGCTTTTGTCAGAGCATTGTTTGTAAGCTTGATGAGAGCTAGGTATTGACCATGTGATTGGAGTTGATCATGTGATGATCAAATCTCCAAAATTATCCTTTCTAATGCATGGATGTCATTTCATAAATTGATTTGTTTAATGAGGATTCTTTTTTGGATTCTAAGAGTTTCTCACCATTAATGTCGTTTCTACGGCTGATGGTACATTATTTACAGGTACATTATTTATAACAATATGTTCCAAAAACATTTGTGCTTTTCTCAAATTCCTCATGAGATTCGGAAAGCCAAAGTCGAGAGTACCAATTACTGTGAATCGTGATTCTCTCCACTGATTTCAAAGCTCAATTCGTCCCGTTGTATAAAATATTATTTGAGGATAAATGTTGCGAAGAGCACTTTCAGTCTGGATTATTGCGTTTATCAATTCCCAACCAGTGGGAAACAATCGGAAGCGGGTGGAATATTAAAATTGTGGAAAAGGGGATTTATTTATAACGAGAATGCTTTGAGGAGAAATGAAATATCGTGGGTCCAATAAAAACAAAGAGCAATGTGCATGATTTCCATCACTGATCTCATCGACTCTTGAGCCATGTGTTTGGGATGATAGGAAACTATATTTTTATGTTTAGTATTCAGTCGTATTCGTGATTTTTGTCACACCCGCACTTTTCATTTCAAATTACCACTGAGGCAGCACTCATAATAGAATTCTAAAAGTTTTTTATTCAGTTCTTATCATTATTTAAAGTTTATGGAATGATATGCACACGCACAAGCGACAAAATTGGATTTTCTCCCGAAAAATTAAGTTTTGCTTATTGCGCAACATGTCACTGGAAATCCTTCCAATTACAGTTGACTAATTATCATAAATGGATTTAAGCATGTAGATTTATTAATTTAATTCCGCAAAATACTTCTATAAATGCTGCTTTCAACTACAAATTCACTCTCGTGCCAGCAAATTTTATCTGAAACTGGTGGGGAAGATACATTTCAGTATATTATTGTATGAAACCTCTATTTTATTCAGTAAAAAGTCATTAAAATGCATTTTTCCATTAAAACTTATTTTAAGTATATTATCCTCACTAATTTTGGAATTAAATATAATCCAGTAATATTCATGAATCAGAATTTTCCTTGGGATATTTGAGTATGTTTGCGACTTTACGTGCACCTTTTGCATGGTGATTCATACCGTCTTCCCTATTTACTAAGCAGTTCTCTGTCACTGATTTTATTTTATTTGCACTTTGCCTAATTCGTCACAAATTGAAAGGAAAGGAAGAAATGAAAACTTTGGTCATCGCCATATTTGCAGCACTTGCAGTTAAATTTAACTAGTGTACACAATAAATTCCGCCACATTTTATGTGTTTAGCATTCATGTCATTATTTGCCTATCCATTGCACCAAAAACCCGAATTACTACTTAATCATAGGCCTGGAAGCATCAGCTTAGCCAATCTAATTCTGGAAAGCCATATTCCATTCATTGCTTGCTTTGTATTGTACAGATGAACCCTTCCGTTTTTTACATACCGCTAATAGTGTCGGACGATAGGTGCTCTACTTTGGCTTGAAATTATGCGATGCACTCATCAAACATTTACCCTTCAGTTTGGCAGTGTGGACGCTGCGAGAAGAGCTTTGCGCAGTAAATATTTTAACCCAGTACGCACTGGAGCGGTGGATTACGCACTTTATCACCCCGTACCCCACCCGAAAGCATTCCCGTATGATATTTCGAGTTTCGCGTAAAAAGCTCGGGTATTTATGTGACCATTTTCTGGCGGAAAGAAAACTCGCATGGCATACATATTTATACTTCGTTTCGCTTGCAAATAACGGTCTTACCATCTGCACATGTGGTCACCACTCTCGATTTTCAAGCCTCGCAGAAGAGATATCACTTAAAATTGTATGCCTGCGCAGCGCCATTATGGGATCTGTTCGTGTAGAGACGAAGGTAGTGCCGTCGAAAGCCGTAGAATCCGAATTCTTCTGCTTCCAGCATAAGGACAGCTACTCTTACGCCCTTCGCCAAACTAGCGACACATTTTAAAGAATGACTTAACTATTGGTGCGTAGGTATTGAGTTTCGCCCATTCGGTCTACCATTTCGTAACATATTTCCTCCAAAGCTCTTACCATCCATACCTCGCATTTAGCTCGGTCAAAAGCTTGCAAGTCTCCGTGGATTATTCGCTAGTAGTTCTACGCCGCTTTTTTTGCTGTCATTGTATATTCCTCCTCTCAAGTAGCATGTTTCATTTAGACTCTTCAGCTGTTTTTATCCCTTTGGCAGCTTCTATTCTTGGTATTTCTATTTCCCATTCAGCAAAACGCCCTCTTAATAATTGATTATATTTGTTATGTTGTATTTAGTCGTATATTATATTCAATTTCAGCTGCCTACCTCTGAATACATTCTATCGTTCTTCCTTTAGGCATCCTTCTACATAGTTTAGTAATAAAATACATATTTACTAAAGGTCCCTTTCCATTGTGAGTATATCTGTAGTGTAGTGCATGCTTGTGAGGCTACGCCTCGTGACAAGCCTCAGCGATTTTTGCTAATGCATAATTAGTTGTTATTACACTAACTTTAGGGTATAGTGTAATGCATGTTGGTGACTACTCACCCCCTGCCACACACCACTGAGGTGGCTTGCAGGGTATTTTGTAGATGTAGATATATGTTTCCTCGATGTACTGTTATTACCTTTCTTTTATTACTTATTGTCCGCAGGTACTAAAATTTACAAGCGCACTCCAGGTTTCTTTATCTCCTTTAGAAATTGTTATGCGTTACAAAATAATGGGGAACCGTTGTTTATTTTAACACGAATGTGCGTTCATAGTGTCTGAACCTTCGAGAAAATTATTTATAATCTCAATGGCATGGACGTACGGAAGGGTTATTGACATTTTTTTCAAATATATGTGCTCCTTTGCATTACTACAGAGGAAGATTTAAGAAGTGCTTGATACCTTAATAGTTCCTTTGTAAATACTTTTGTTGGGCTTAAAGCCATCCACAGAAAATTTCCTCCGCCAAGCATTCCTTTGAAAACAGAAAAAGCAGTATTTTCCTAGGTTAGTCCTTAAATTCGTCACTGATTTATTTTATTTTATTTACATTGTAATTAATTATTTCACCGATTGACAGAGCAGCAAACACGCAAAAAAATAATCCAGGAAAAATGACCATGACAAGATGGGATGTGTGAATGAATAATGAATTGTACATATAAAGTATGGAGGTGAATGCAGAATATCAGAAATAACATAAGTTGTCCAACAACTACTATCACCCTGTAAAATACCAGATGTCTCTAAAGAATGGAAATCCAGCACAGTGAACTAATGTTTGAAATGGGTGATAAATAAACTAATAGTTCTATAGGGGGTAGTTATATATAACTTACTAGGCACCACACTCATGCGAACCATTATAGTTATAACTAATAAAACTAAAACAATTATAGTGCTATCCGAAGAACAGCAGGGGCTCAGGTCTGATAGATTATGCGTGGATGACAGTTCATGTGTATACGCAGTTAATGAAAAGTCTATAGAATATTGCAAACCTGCCTATTTACTTATGCTTCGTAGACCTTGCAAAAACATTTGCCCGCGTACAGTTTGTTAGAAAACTAACAAAATCTATACCCGTAAATAACAGCACCAGGCAGGGCTGAAATAGAAAAGTAATGGACTTTTAACAGCTGATCGAAGAAGTCCAATCTGTAAAATGACGAAACTGCTAAACGAAATTAGACTGAGGGCAAAAAAAACTGTTGAAGACAAATAAGGAATTTGATTTACCGTGATTTAACCTTGTCCACGGCTGAAACAGTAAAACGTTGAGTAAACAATCACTTGAAGTAGCCCAGGGCAAGTTTACATTCATTTATATTTCATTGCAGTGCAATATAAGCAGGGAATCTGCTTATAATGCACTGCAAATGGGGAATGGATTTTTTATTAAAACATGTTTACGGTGACAGCAATAAATAATATCATTTTACATTTTCTCCCAGTTCTGGAGGTGATGGTTTATCGTAAACCTCTTAAATGGTCAGCAATACATCTCAAATGCATGAACATGTTAAGGCACCAGTCCACACCCGTCTCTCTTTAAGGACAAGGAAGCTCTCTCAGCAGGTTAAATACGGCTCACAATCTGAACTTCCGACAGACTATTTCGTCTCGTAGAAAATGCAGGTTATATGTTTACTTTTTCCATCGGAAGGGAATTAGCCAAATACAATAACAGCCACCTCTTGGTTTCTAAAGCTGTGCAGAGATTGTGAACTGTACCTCACGGTGACCACTTATTTCCTAAGGCACCAAGAGCTGGAAACTCGGCAGTGATTTATCGACGGACGCTGTTGTTGACGAAATTGCACGTTGCGAGGTAGTAGTTGGACGGCGTGAGCTCGTCTGCGGCGGCTGTTTCTTCTTTGTGTTCCTCCCAGCGTGTCACGTGATTCCGGGGATAGGGATAAAGGGTTGCAGGGTAGGAGGAGGAGGAGGTGGTGGGAATGAGATGGAGGGTGGGGGAGATAGACACTGGGGAGGTGGACAGGGGAATCAGATTAAGAGCGTTCGGGCCGACTGACGTGGCCGTGCGGCCATACATCGGAAGACCCGGCGGCGTTTGTGGGTTTTTGCTCGCGAGCGGCCTCCCTCCCGCGCGCCCCGATCTCAAACATCCATTCCGCAACATCCAGGGCCTCCCTGTCCACGTGACCCCTGTCCCCTCCCTTCATCAACGCCTTACCACACACACACACACCCATCCCATCGGCCTACAAGACCCCTGTTCTCCCTCTCGAAACGCCTCCCCTTTTTCCCCCTCGTTGTTCCAAACCCCTGATCACCTCACTCTTTCCTCTGTCCTGCTCTTCCACCCCCTCACCGTTCCCAGTCTCAGTCACCGGGTCACCCTCCAAACAACAAAGCCTCCGCCTTCCACCTCCTCGCCCTCCCTCTGACCACCGACTCTCTCTCTCCGGCCCGGAGCCCAAACCCCCTTCCTCCAATGCTTTCCCTTCCACCCGCGCCTCCGACCTCCGCCCCAGTCGCTCGCTGCCATCTAGGCGGGATTCGAGACGTGTTGCGTCGCGAATGGTCGTGGAGGTCGCATATTTCTGGAAGTGCTAAAAATTTGCATAATTATCTGTGGCCGTCAGTTATCCGATGGATCCTACAGTTAGCTCGATTCCATTTTATTTTTCTCCCTTTCTGGCGCACTAATAGCACATTATCCAGCGTTGATAATGTCAAAAATTAGTCTATCTTCTGAAAATACACATTGCTTTGATGAATGTAGTTACTTATCTCAAGTACGCACTTAAATATCATCGTAAACATTGTCTTGAGCATTTAAGTTCCTGCAATCAGTCCTTAGTAGATGTTTTAGTATCGCAAATATTTTCGCAATTACTGTGAAAATCGTATCCCAAATTGTATTTCATTTATATTACATTTTTTATCTTATAAAATCACATGGAGGCGCTAATCATAGTGCATCGTTTATTGTAAACATTCCACATAAAAAAACAGCAAAAAGCGTTTTTGCTGTTTACAATTCTTGTAAATTTGGAATTGAATCTCCTGTAGTTCTATGTTCCAATTCAAATTAAGTATGAGATACCAATAGATTTTTCTGCGGTGGTTAGTAACGGAAAATAATGCAATTCAAAATGAAGCAAAAACATTTGTTTCTTCCCCGCGCACCATGATTTTACCGTTTAAAATAAATATTAGCGTAGTGATACTCGTCCAACTTTTTATTCCCGTTATTTTCTGATTCATTTCCTCTCCTCTCCTTTTTCAGGACTACAAATCGTAGTTCCATCCGATATCGCATTTGCATGGTAAATTAATACACCGCGCCATTATGCAGCTTAAAATCGCTCTGCAATACTACTTGAATATCGCTCGGAAGATAAATCACTATGTCACATCCCCCTACTACTAATCCTTCCAGTCCTAGCTCTCCTGCCCCTTCCCATACTCTACTTTGCGTCATCACTCAAGCACCATTCACTTTATTCATCCGCACAAACATTCACCCTTGGGTCTATATGAACTGGACTATGCACCCGAATTGAAGTTGCCAGCTTCTTCCCATTCCCAGATATTCTTCCCATCGGTTGTATCTTCCCCAAAAAATGTATGTTACCCAGTTTCACATCTGAAATTCGCGTGCAAAAGGAATGTCGTATTTTTCCTTCATTTAAAACCAACTTCAATGGTTACATTCCAATGGGTAAAAATGACATTAATCCTGAGGAAAACACGGCATCACTGCACGAGGTAGGAGACGAAAAACATGTATGATACGATACTCATTACCTTTGGCTTTTCATGTCGTTGATATATTTCATTAACATATTCAGTATTGGATTAATTTCGTATATCGTGTTTATATCGCATCACAAGTCGTAGTCATATCTTATATGGTATTTACGGAGCATATCGTAGTGTATATCTAGATACCTACTGAAGATCGGATGTTAATGCACACTCCTTACCTTTATTACTTCTGCACTATTCCATTCATACATCCACCAAAACAGGCACACTTGAGTCTTCTATTGAACTGGGCCATGTACACGAATCTAGGCAGATTGTTGATGATAAATCTGATAATGATTTACCTCTCTTGGATTCACATTGAAGGAACTTAGTGAATAAAAATATTTTCCAGTTCCGAACCGTATGAATGACGATGCATGCACGCGCTCTCAGCCTTCATCGATGATGGAACATTTTGAACTTAAGATCTTACGGTCAATATAAATGATTCCCTGCATATGGAACCCCAAGCAATACGTTTTTTAGGATAATTTCAGGATTTTATCATTAATTAGATTGTTTAATGAGACGTTCTTATAGATTTAATTTTTTCCCCGAATTTCCCCAGTCAATCTTAACAAAATGCGATATTCATATCTTCAAGGAGAGGTTATAGGCGCAATTATTTAAAAAATCCACTTTTTGATCATTTTGTAAATTTCTAATTGATATAACATGGAACGGCAAATAACATCATTGATTGCCAAAATCTATTTTTTCTGTGACTGGTAACGTTGTTTTCTCTACGATGATTGTAACAACCCTCCCTTATCTATTTTATATTTCTGTGAGACTGACTATTTAAAAAGTAAAATATATTGATTTTTACATAATATTATGAGAAATGTACTGGTTATTGGATATAAATGAGACCAGCTCTAGTCCAGAGATCAGTGTCTAGTTTTATATATTCCACTCAGTGATTCAACCCGAAGGTTGGTTTGGATAGTTGAGGCTAGAGATCAACCCGGACTAAGCCACAGGCGTGTGAATTTCACACATTCAGGGTAGGGGAGCCAGTTCCTTTCCCTTACTCTTTATAGTTTTTATTATTATCTCCTAAATCAGACATACCCTTAACTTGGCCATTGGCTGCCCTGAACTGCTTTCCCTCTTCAACTTTAGGATACCAACTCGATCTACCCGCGCGGATTCACTACTCCACCTTCCTATTCCTAGGTTATCACTCACCCAGTGCTCACCTTTATTTCGCCTCTCCTCCCTTCTTAATTCACTCCCTCACACTGTCGATCCTTTTTATTTATCATGCAACCATTTGACCACCCACGCTATGTCCCACCTGTTAACAAATTAAATATTTCCCCTTTCCATTTTGGGCTCTGAGTTGTTGATTTTTATGTTGTTATTGTATTTTAATCCTCTTTCATGTTTATTGTTAAATGTTTTGCTGTAAATTGGCGCTACTGCTGTATGTGAATAATGTATAAATAAATCAATAAATTTTGAGCTTAAACTCTTAAAATACGTTATATATGCGTTTCTCTCTCTTTATTTATAAAAGTGATGAACAGCGTGAAACAAATTTTATATCCACAAGATATCATGCGGATATAAAAGTATTATTCTTCTACAATGCTGAAATGCCACTAAGTACAGCTTGTAACATTTGAATAGAGTGATTAACAGTAATTAAATAGGCTTTCAATAGTGGTAATTAAATATAGATAGAGAGCGTTCTATATATGTAACATAGGGAGTTCTAGCTGGGATAATAAGCCTAAAATAAAAGGCATCGTAGGTATTGTTTAGAATTTCACGAAGATTTTAATCGGAAATATCCTCAATATCTGAGGGAATGCGGGAGATGAAATAGCTATTCACCACGGTATCCAAGTTAGAGTCAATTTCTATACTTTGCAATGTCTTCTTTGAAGTTACAGCAATTGATAATAGCCAATGTGTGTAGAAATTGAAAATAGGCAAATGCTTTGATAAATAGTGAACTCTCTGTTTATTTTTCCGCAAAATAATGCATGATTGCGCTTAAACAATGTGAAATGCAATAATATATTCGGGATGCCACTATTTTTATCTTGCACAAATTATTCCTCCTAGAAATTTTTGGATAAAACAGGAAATTATTTATGACCACTGTATCGGCATCTTTCATCTGCATAGTCCTTTGCTGTATTAACAATTATAGAGACAGAAAATTAAGCTTTTCTTTACTTCTGTCGACCCTCTCATACATTTTATTATTTTGTTCTAACGGTATCCTCGGCATTAAAAATTATGTTCATCAGGTTTACATGTAAACCGTTAAACAATTATTTTCGGCTGTGAAGAAATTTTACAGCTTTTTTATTTTTATTATATAACGTCAACACCAAGATTTGAATAGATTTTTTTCGGTGATTTTATTCTGAGGCTTAGCTTTTTTCAACTTCTTTATCTTTTAGATTCTAAATCTATTTTCGCCAGTTTTAATTTCACTTTAGTTTTGATTGTGCATCGTTTAATCAATCGTAAATCATATCTTTGTTTTTTTGGTGAAAGTCGCAGTATTTATTCATTTTCAACAAATGTATGAGTCAAGTTCATGATCACTTCAGTGTTTATAATACAAGTCAACAAATCTTACTTTGTAATCGCTTCAATGAATCTAAGTGCTGAATTTTTATATGCTGCTGATTTAGAGTAAAATCAAACATAGTTAAATAAGAAACATCGTTCTAAACCACATGTTCGTTATTTATTTCGCTAACGTTTTAGTAAAATGGCTTTCTTGAAAACCTCTGCATTCAGGATAATTTCTGTGGATCTCAAATCACTGTGCTTATAAGCTGACAATGAAGAGTCCGATTTTGATACATCTGACTGTACATTGACTGCTAGTTAATATTCGAACTTTTCTACAATTTTCCTCGCATAAATAAATTTTAATCTTGGCATAACAATGAGTCAAATGCGTTGCATGAGAAATTTGAATGAAAACCAATCTGCCTCTGCCCTAAAATAGCCTAATTTGGTCACATTTTGCAAACATGTAGACTATGGAATGGTTTTTAACTGGTTTTCCTCAACAGGCTCAGGTTCACCTGGGCAAACATGAAGGGGAAATGAATAAAAATAGCACGAGTCATTATTATTTCGGGCTATTCGCAAACTGGGAGAGTGCAGGAAGACCGAGCCCAAAGTCACTCGACAGCTGGCGGAGTACTCGCTACGTTGGAACAACACGACCACCACCCAACGGTCCTCTCCCCCTTGAACCCCCGCCACCTCCCGCACACCCTCCCAACGGGCCGTCCCCACCTAACACCCGGGCGAACTCTCTTCCATTCCGACGCGCTTGCACATCCATCCCCTTGCTCCCAATAACCCTTCCTCTGGGAGGTGCAACGCCTCCTCTTGCACTCTCCACCTGTCCGTCTGTCCGCCCCTTCGCCGCTGCTCTCCGCTCAGGCGGCTGCATGAAAAATTCACGTGCCGCGGCGTATAGGCGATGAGGGAAGGCTCTTGTCTCTCCGTGTATGTGTGTGTGTGAGAGTAGATGTGTGCAGGCGTGTACCGCAGGACAGGATTTATGCGCCATTGCAAGCTTTTCAGTCCTGCTGGCCAAAGGATAAGTGGGCAGTGGGACACGGGCGTGTCTTTCGGAGATATGAGCCACTTTACTCACATGTCCGGAGTTTCGCCGTAGAGATGAGCGCTGACAAGTCTCGGGGCCCGTGAATTTGGGGCGGTCGTGTCGGATGTGAAGGAAAATAAAAAACGAGAGCGACGATTATTCACGTGCAGAAGTATTGGACGAGAGTGCACGGGCGACGAAGTGATTGAGAAAAGAAGGGAGCGATCGGTAATGCAAGTGGAGGGGATGAGAATTTGCCTTTTTCCAGGGATTCGAGTCATCAGTACATCCTATTGGCGGACAAATTGTGCTACGTAACATGGGACTCTATGCAAAGGGGATGCATGAAATGAAAGATTCAGGAAAGATATGGAATGAAAATGGAGATTCTTTTTCTTACATTAGCTAATATTTCTGTTCGTTCTGTAGCAGGGAAAAGTACTAAAGGAATAAGAATATATGTTTGGCACACTATCCTCATGGCCCCTATTTCATTGTATTATTATCTATGCTGATTTTTCGGTATTCGTAATGTGCTTCATATATCATCTGTTTTAAATGGATTTAATTCCAGAGTTTCTAGGTACATAGTCGTTTATCGCTTTTGAAGCCATTCACAACTGATTTTTCAAGAGTCGCCTATTTTTCTAGATTTTATTCAGGTAGTAAATTAAATCTTTCTACGGCTGGTCCCAAATCCTCGCAGCATAGTTTGATCAGTTTTTATTCCCCGCAGTTAACATATCACAGAGTTGATCCTTTTCTTATCAAGGGTTTCGAGCCCTAGACTTGAAGGTTAGCCACATACTACATCCGTACCACTCCGTGAGAGCTGATCGCACTGGTGAAGTATTCGTAACCAAAGATGAAAGAAAGTTAAAACGATTTGAGACAGCGAGAGAGAAAATCAGAGGCAGTCAAAGGGAGGAAAGCATAACTTACTCTGGAGAGGGAAGGACAGGAGAGCAAATTGAGGGCGGATTAAAAAGAGGAGAAAGGTTTTAGAATGGAGGGCAAAGGGGATCAAAGGACAATGCGTAGGAGCCGAGGAAAAGGATATAGTGCGGGCGGACAAAGGGCTTTGCTGCGGGCAAAACGTTGGATACTTGGTCCGTTCTTCCATTTAGACTGTATTGATTTATAGAAGAGAGCATAGCACGGACGCAACAAGGCTTTCGTGGCGGAGGCTCTGCGATCCTCGTAGTAATACCGGAAAATGACCGAGGAACCGAACTCCATCGTACTGGGGCATAGGAGCGATAGTGCATATTCTATGGTTTTTCGGCGACCGTGAGGGTTCGACAAAAGGAATAGAGAAAGATAAAAGACTTTTCCAAACACGGACAACGTCAGTTCGATTTCCGGGTATGGTAAGAGTCTTATTTTTTGTCTTCCCCTGCAGCTTGCATGTGTAGTGACTGCAAAGAGGACGTCTAAGGCTATGCATCTCATGAAAAATATAATAAATCCATCATAATTTTCCATAAAAATTCGGTTATGCTACTAGTAGACAAAAGTATGTGCTCTTTTTATATTCATTTATTCTTCAAAAGTTTTGGTTTAAACTTTATGGAGGTTATATGCTTAGTTTGTAGTTTATACTTTGTTTTAGTTAGTAAATATATACTTAGTTTGAATCAGTGACGTAGTCAGGATTTAGTTTCGGGTAGGATCCATACTGAGTATAAGTGGAGGGGGATGGGAATATTAAAAAAATCAGAAAAAAAATTGTGTTTAGGTAATTAAGAGTGTAATTGTAACCGCAATGTGACAGCTGATTTTTTATTGTTGCTGTGCAGAATTCTGAATCAATGCAATTCCGGCGGTTTCTTGAATAAAATTACAAACATATTACTTGAAAAAGATGTTGAAAATAAAGAATAAATTAAACAAACATTTTCAGCTAAAAAAAAAGCAAATGTAACACTCTCCTTAAGTGCCAATTTCTAAAAAGAAATTCAAAATTACGTGGAGGGTCCAGAAACCCCTTCCCCCTGGCTACCTCATTGGTTTGATTTGTATGGATGAAGTTAGAGACATGGTGTTATTCCACTTAAGTGATAATGACTGAGGTATTAATTGTTCATCAGTGATTATCACTACATCGAAAAGACCCATTGGCATACATTGTTGTAATTTTTATTCTGGGAATTTCAAAGTATTAAGGCATTGCCTCAATCATATTTTATCTGACGCATATTTCAGCATTCCGCACGATATTTACAAAATGAATGTTTCTAACTACTCCTTTATGTTCCAGAGTCGGAAATGCCTTTAAGACTTAAAAAACGAAATTTACCTAAAAAACCCAGTTATTACCCCAGTTATTACTCCAGTAACCCAATTAATTTTCCTGTGTTTTGTCATTAAGTTTTAACGAGATTATTCAAATTTACCTCTTTTATTTTCTAAGGGATTATGCTTTAAAAGGAGAGACTTAAGTAATGTGGGTTATGAGTTTTGGACCAATTGGACCTGATATTACATATCATTATACTAAAGGCCGGCCTCAGTGGCGGCGGGGTAAAGTCCTCGCCTGCCAAATCAAAGGTCACGGGTTCGAATCTCGCCTGGGTAGGAAGTTTCATCTCCCAGGGCATGGTTGTGTGTGCTACTCCATATAATAAATACCTGTTAATTGGCTTCTACTGTTAGGTATATATAAATGAATATTATTATTATCCTCAGATGCGTTTAAAATGTTTACTTTGTTTTTCAACATTTTTTGTGTTTTCTTATCTCAAAAGAGATATTAGTAATTGTTTAGCGTTTCGGTGATTTTGGGGAAATAATCTATGGTAAAAAAAGCGATTGGAGCTGATAGAACCGAGGCTATGAAAGAGAAGCGCACAGTATTAATCCCCTTTTAGGAGATTGTTTTTCCTCACTCCCAAATACTAGTCAAATATTTCTATTTTAAAAGTTTTTTATTTATAACACTTCCACTTACTTGAAGTTCTGAAAAGTTCTGAAGTACATTGAAAAGATGTGTGATTGGATAAATGGAAATCTACCTACAAGTTAAAATATTATAACATAAAAAGCAATTGAGATACGTGCATATTATGTACATCTAGATTTTAAACCTCTAATAATAGTAATAGGGTATAGTCCTTTTCAAAGGTTTGGGAGAATGACTTCAAATTAAGTTGTAAATGTAGTGATGAGACGAAATTACTTGCACGTTGGTGAAATGGGAAAGTTTATTGGAATATAGAACCTTCAAAGATCATCCAGCAAGAGAATTTGAAGCACCTAAAAATGACACCGTAATGTGTTCTACGTAGATCAGTACATATAGGTACTAAGACTTCACTGAATGAGTTCGCCCGCTAGGCACGATTGAGTCCGTTCCATCGATGGAAGACTTAGAGACTTAGCCATCAGGTAAGAATAGGGAGGAGAAGGGATGCCGAATATTGTTTTGGCGGAGGAAGGCTTGGATAACTGCTTTTTGTTTCAAACATGGTTCGTTTGGGTTTTCAGAATGCACTCATTGCTGTAGGCCACTCTCCTGTTAATTTTAGCTACGCAATTAGAGAGCTAAAAATAGCATTCAATGAATGATACTATTATTAGGTAATATTCCAAAACAAGAAACTGTCTCATGAAAAAACAGCAAGTTATAGAATAAAATTGTTCAAGGAGACACGGGCCTGCTGCTGTAACGGAATAGAATTGAAATTTCTTCATCCATATAAATCTACCTAAACCAGTAGATTACCTCTAACAGTAATAATAATGGCTAAAATATTCGGAGATTTGAAGTAAGATGGATATATATGTACAATTGGCTGACTCACCAAGAAGATCAGATGACTCAGATTTTACATTTAGGCACCTATATATATTAATTTTGTAGCGTGTCAGTCATTCTGTATCCATTTTGTTTCTCTCTCAAGTTTTGAGATCGAGAAATGAGGTTTGGTGCATTAAATGTGGATTCTCTGTCTGTATGATTTGGTAGTAGTTTTGGATGTTTAGCAGTTGGTGCTGCAAAGAAAAATTCAAAAACCGTTTTAAACTGCTAAAAAATGATGAATTTATTTAGGTTAGCAATGGTGAAGTAAACAAACAGTAGGTAATCATTAAATTACAATCAGTTACAAACCGTATTGGCATATAAACGTTGTTAATTTATCTTTTTCGGGTAAATGTTGATTGCACTAAGATATCTGTATTACTTTATTTTCATTTATTTTATTTCCATTGATATATAGCTACTTTAACGCGAATGAAGGCAAAATTCGGCAATTAGTCGAGTTGAAAATGAAAGGTACAGTTAAGTGTGTCAATCAAAGTTATTTAGTGACGATATTTAGAAATTATCCGGGTGAATGTTAAAATGTATGCCACTCCATAACAATAAGGTCCATGTCAAATTTATGTAAACTCAACGTTAATATAATCAATTAAGTGTTTTGATATTGCCGATCCCTTGACTTGGTTTTAATGCAAAGGATATGCCATTAGCTAGCGTAAGTGAAATGAACCCCAAGAGTTTTCCATGCAATAAAGTGTCTGGATAAATACCAAAGGTCGTAAACGTTTGAATACATTTGCGTGAGCCGCTGTCTCAATATTGGCACAAACTTCACGTCGAAAGTTTAGAAGTATTACTTATACCATTACGAATGTGCGAGAAACTGACCTCGGAAATAATCCATTACCAGTATATGTTAATGTATGTGAAATATTGCTCCCGTGCTTGCTGTTTTGGGGAAGTAAAATTGCCAGTGGGGCACCTAAAACAATGCATTGTGCAAAAAATGCCTAACTCTTTTTCTAGAAACTCCAGCTTTGATGAAACCATGCCTGCCCACAGTGACCAACCTTTAAAAGTTTTTGCAGTTTTTCGGGACTCCCGGGTTCACTTTTCAGAGCGAGCCTATCTTTCTTAAGCAGAGACTGCCTGCAAAACAGGCAGCAGGTCTGCTAGTCTATGTTAAAAGTAATTAGTCATTTATGACTGCATCATGGGTAGGTAGGGTGCAATACAAATCATTCTTCCTCAGACGCACCCAAAACTACCGTAATATTTACCTACAAGTAATAGCCTAAGTTTCAATGTTAAATACTCATTCCCACAAATTTGGTTTAGTAATATCAGTGATAATGCTTTAGAGGGCTCATTTCCTGTTGATTCTTACCCTAATGTAATATTTCTTGATTTATCTCTTAGGAGGCCGAATGTTTGCCAATGTGTAACTCTGGATAGGTCCTGGGGGTAGGTTGATGCATTTAACGTTGGGTGGAGAGAGTATTTAGCCATCAAATGTGCGTAGTGCGAGTAGGGAACATTCCCTTTAGTTACAGTATCTCTCGGAAATGAAGCTATATCAGCCTTGATATCCATACTGACATTTAAAGGTATAATAATCAATGTTTCGCAGATTTCAGCAGTGAGCTCATCATTTTAAAATCAGGCTTAGATCACATTCTTGATCTTGCACGCACGATTCTGCGTGCGTCGGACAGGTCATTTGTGTCCTGATCGAGCACCGAGTGAAGACCCCACTTCTTAATAGTAGTAGTCCCTGGAGTATAATTCAGAGTAGCGCTCCTAACTTGACCACGTAAAGATTTCCAATTCCTGCATGTCCTTATTTTCTTAGCTTCAACGAAAACGTTTTTTATGCTTGGGTAATTGAAGATCGTTAAAGGAACACATGTAATTTATCCATTAATTGATGTAGTTGATGTCCATGATTGTGGAATTTTCTCTTTTCTTTCACTTATCATACGCATCATTTCCTTCTTAGCTTTTCACTCTGTCCTTAAAGGTAAAACTTTCAAGAGACAGAGAGTGCCTCGAAACATTTAAAATTACACAATACACTTTGTGTTTTTCCTTCAAATTGCCCTATTTTCCCCCATGACTGACCCTTACGATCCAGGTTTGAGTTCCAGTGAATTAATGTGGTTTGATTGAATGTTTTCCCCTCAAAATGAAACACATGCATAATTGATGAAAGTTTCAGAGATACAGGTCTATCATTAAAACGGGGAAATTCGTATGTATTACAATCGGAAACGTTTGCGGGAAATTTTAGCGAAAGATTTAAGGAAATTTACGTTAATTGAAGCCACTGCACGCTTTTCTAGGAAAGATGAAAGTGTATAACTTCTGTGTTCCATTTAATGTATGAATGATTGCGATGCCAAGAAATAATCAGCACAATTTTATAAACTGAAATTTCTATGCCTTTGGCAGTTTTGCTGGTGGTTTTATTTTTGTAAAGGGTAGCGAGTTATCACCGCCCTATTTTTCCGCCTGGTCGTTTCGTGAAGACGTAGAGGTAAAAGCAAAGTTTAAAAAACTAGACTTACGATTGGCCAAACGAGGAGTCTTACGATTCTGATTTCTCCCTGTATCTCGTTAATTAATTGGCCGTAATTATGTAAAAACATCGAAGAGACTTGCACTGTGGAATATGAGAGCGAAAAAACGGCGTTTACGAGAAACGGCGATGGTGCGAAAAAACGGCACTGAGGTATTGATTTAGTTTGATTTTACAGTGTTGTACATATTGAACGCATTCGTAAAGCCCTGCAATTAATCCAGCAATTCCACAATTTGCTTTATTCTCTTCGATTTTTCTTTTGTCTTATCTCTGTTTATTATCTAAAACAAAAATTTTAACAAAAGTAAACCATGTATAAAATATGTACGATTTTCGCTATTTGTGTTTTTATTCCATAAAGGAAAAAGGGCCAACAATCCAGCGTATACATTTGGAGTTTTTAAAAGGACGGGTGAGTGCGAATCGATATGACTACGAGAGAATAATTTATAGACAGACCCTTAATGAAGCAACACATATGCTGTACATGTAAATCCGTCTTTTCCACTTCAATATTACATATTCCTATGCCGTTTGATGCCTAGTCATTCTTTCTCATCAGCCTTCTGGGAATTCAAAGTTTATTTCATATTTGAATGCTTAAACAGTAATTTTTTTCGCTTAAATTCTATAATTTTCTAATTTATTGAAAGAAATACGGGGCAGAAAAGCGTAAGAGCCTCTTATCTGCCACATTTCTAATAATCCCAATGACATTTGAGAAAAAAAGCTTTTATCTTAATAAACTGTCATTGTTGTCAAAACATTAAAAAAATTCTTCTAAATATACTTCAAATACTATGTTAAGTACCTCTTTTTCCTGACACTTATCTCTTGACAATTATGCCTGGTTGTATAATTCAGCAATATCTTTCAACATTATTGCTTCAGTAACAATGGCTTTATGAATACACGTGAACATACATACACATTTGGGATAGGTGCAGTCAAATAAATTTTAATCAGTCGCGAGTATAAAATTAATCAGTAAGTATTATTTTAATCAGTGGTGAGTAAATAATCAGTAATTATTTGAGTCAAAGAGCTCTATTTTTATATACAAAAATTAATTCACTTTGAATTAATTGAAAATATTTTTTCTGTCAGCCAAAGCAAATAAGAGAAAATTATGAGTTTTGTAAGGCATTGCCTGATTAATTATTATAATAACCTCATAGTGCTTCTGGAACATTTTTATAAAACTAGAGATTTCAAGCCGGTTCTCACAGAGAAAATGCAAAATGTTTTACCAAGTTTTAGCCATAAAAATCTCGACGAAAATTTAAATTATTTTAAGCAGCCTCTGTTTTGCGTTATACCTAACATGTAAAGCCTTTATTTAATGCTAATACAGCGATTTACTATAGCTAATTTGGGGAAATGACTATGATATTGAATGGTAGGTGAATAAATATGCTGAACGTCGGAGACGACACTTTCATGAAGGGAGTTTACATTGCAGCCGGGGCATAGTGTTGTTTGCGCGTACATGGAACAGACTCCCACAAGAAACCTCCGTAGCCCAACATGAATGTGAGTAGGCATAGCGGGTACAAGAGACGTTCTGAGGAGGGAAGTGTTGAGTTGAGGAGTCCGGTCGATTGCATGTGTTCGAGAGCCAGTATTTAAATGTGAGGTGGCACATAGCACCTCCATACTCCTTTGCTTATCTCTCCATTGATAAGTGTGTCCTCGGTGAGAAAGGCTAGTGGGTCATAAATAATAACCGAGACTAAGTGAAGGCAGTGAAGGAATATGGAGGTGGAGGTTACCCCTTCGTTGTGGAATATCGTCGGAGGAGGGAAAGATTATAGGAGGCGCGTTGAGTGCTACGGATATTGGAGTCCTTTTGGGCGGAGGAGTAATTAGTTCGGAGGAGGATCCAAGAGTGGAAGGATGGACGAGGAGAAAGACACGGTATTGCTCTGCGTTCGGCGGCGTAAGGCACCTCTGAATTGACGGCTTAGTTCCCCTCTGAAAGACGATGCAGTGAAATTATATTGATTTCTGCCCACCTTCCTTACCCAGGTTATGAATCGGAATATCACCTTAAGTCTTGCGCCATCTGCAATCAAACGCATGTCCTTTTAGTCTATTTCACGATGGTGTATCTCTGTCAATTAAGCAAATGGGGAGAAACTAATCCCTATTGAGACTTGTTAAATAGAGTATTGACAATGGAATAAAGATGTGAGTAGTATGCGAAATAGTTTTGTTTGGTCTCCTGTTAGACTTTATTTGTAAGATGCTAATGATCGAATAGTAAAACAGAAACCTGAACGTTTGTATGCCATTACAGTCGTAGCCCAGATACACTGGTACGAGCAGTAAGAAGCAACACCATCGAAATCTCGTGCTAAAGCAATGCATGCACAATCAAAGGTTTCTTCATACCAGGTGCCCCAGTGGAAATCGTGAGCCCTACACTGAAATAGACCCGTGGAATATCACAAAAAATAGGTATGTTCATAACCAAACTAAACTATCCCCATGTGATCATCGTAATTCAAAAACTCACATTTTTTGTAACATGATACAGGTAACCTGTATTAGTATCCAACATAATTTTCATTCCGGATGTTTCTACCGAATCCAGTGAACTTAGATCATTAAATCCAAATTCCCGAGTTTTTTGGTGGATCGGTAATTTTAGCAAGGAGAGACTCCAGATAATTTCTTTGATGATTTTATTGTATTGTGGTATTTATCCATCTATCAAGTTTCCTACTTATGATTACGATGGATAATAGAATATTAAAGAATAATTTTGGCTATTTTTAGCACTTATTAAGCCTTTTGAATGAGAATTGAGTCCGATAACTTCGCTGAGAAACCCATCTTTTGGGAGAAAACCCGTCGATGTAGTCTCATGGAGTAGTACGCGAGATGACAAATATTTATGAATGGATCGATCTGAGCTTGCACACACCGCTGTTATCACACCACTCGTAGACCACACCAACACCGTAATGAGAGATTCCAATACAGAAAATAGACATCTACCTTAGCCTCTAAGCACGACATCCTGAAGAAGCGAATCCATGAAATTTGTGAGGGAAAAATGCAAATAAATAGCATGTATTCCAACTTTTAGAAATGTATTGAAATTGGATTCCATCTTCTATAACATTTTTTCACGTAGTATTTTGGAATGATGTCGTCATATACTTGTATAATTATTTCATGAGTACAAATATTGGTATATCCCTGTGGGGTTCATGCTTAGCCATCTACACAAGACTCTAATTTAAAAGGTTATCTTTAATACATAGGTTATATTTAATAGGTTAATAGGTGGAATACAGCGTAGAATCTGAAATAGGATTCACCAAAATAAAAAATAAATCATTACAAAAATGATCAAAAGGGAAGTATGAGATATTTATTGTAGGATGAATCAGTAAAAATCAAGAAAAATAGGATTTCCTTTAAAAATGACGCCAAGCATGATAATAAATGTTTTAAATAATTTTTTATCTATATTTTCAAGAAGACTCTTGACTCTGGCCTTTTATTCACGTCCCCGACAAAAATATTTTAGAGATTACTTAAGTTTCATGTTGTTTAAGGCCCCTAGTAATTGTAGTCAGACTAGAGGACTGCTAACTTGTAATGTATTAGAGGAGATTAATTTTGGTAGGTCCTGTGTAATAAATCAACAGTATTTCTTGCTCTGGTGTCATATGTGAGAACACAACCATGAGTAGTAATGGATTCCTCTTTTTAACAGTATAACCCGGTGACATAAATATGTTCTTCATCTGCCCTGAAAAATCAATATTGCATACTTTTTCGGCTAAAACGGAGCCAATTTCAGAGTGTAAATGGATTTTTTCGATTGAGTTTTGAGTAGCTTTCAGTCTTATTTATTTTCCATTCTATTTTTATATACAAAGTTCCTGTATACTTGATTTTCTCCATTCCCGCTGGAGTTCTTCCCAGGGAACTTCAGAGTCATCCTCTTCAGCCATCGGAAGCAACATGATTATCATAAGCAGTGTGGCTGTGGGAAGGCAGTGAGATGCATTTCCCTAATCGTTCGATCCCGTAGGGACCAAGGAACTAGTTTTTGGATAGAGGGAGCGGCGCGAACTGAGAGTAGGTGGTATAGTGGAAGAACAGCCGTATCTGAATGGATGTTTAAGTACATACAAGGACTTGATTGCTGGTGGATACAACCCGTGCAAGGATAAGTAGGCTTGATGGGTCTGGAGCTGGTTGAAAAGGGCCACGGACTAGTTCACCAAGAGTATGATAGGAACCCGGACGATTTGAGCGCCCTCTCGCTGTGCACGGCGATGGGCGCATGGGTGGAGGATGGGAGGGGGGTTGTAGATGGGGTGGGAGAAAGATTGGGGAAGGAGAGAGAGAGTCATGGGGGAGGGGGAGGTTTGGCGCGGAGTGGGAGGGAAGGTTTTTGGAAGGCGGCCAATATTAATCCGCCTTACGTCATCGCCGCCTGCGATCGGGTGAAATGAATTGTGTGAACGTCAATTTTCTAGCGGGGTGAAAATAAATAGGCACCACGTGCTGTTTTCCGAAAGGTTGAAAAATGAAATACATGTTTTGATTGGGAAGTCCTTCCCCGAACAATATAAACGTCGCGATAAATAAAGTCGTCGCTTTTAGGTTTCATCGTTTAATCATCAAGAAACTAAGGTCGAGACATGACAGTAATTCTCACACAGCGTGTAAACTCGTGCGAGAACCCGATGTTATGCATGCAAAATACGCACAACTTTATGAGCAAGAGTCGCTAGCGTCAGAGGTGACCTTTAAGGGTAAAATAGTATATATTCCCTCGCACACCCAACGTCACAGCGAAAAGTTTTTAAAGTTGATGTACGAAAAGTATACGAAACACTCTTTATTATGAGTTCCTCGAGAGCCTTTAATTTTACAATGACAACGTTTTCAGCTAACGATGGATATTGGTATCAATAGAATAGAGAATTAGTTTTAGATCATGATCATTGTACTTTTTACAGCCATTTTAAATGATCTAATCCAGATTTGCAAAACATGACTGAATTAAAGATAGTTTTTGAAATGCTTAAGACATACGAATCACCTAAATCTATAAAAGAGGGGCTTAAAGATGTTCATTGAATGATTGGAAGGAGAAAAATGGGATATAGACGTTCAAAGTGGTATTGCGCATCACTTTTGTCTTCTAGCAGCTTTCACAATTAATCTTAATATCGTTCATGATTTCCTTATCCTTTTTCATACGAATAATGATCAGGTAGTAAAAAAGATGAAGATTTGGTGGCACTGGTTAACCGCTTGAATGAAAATCATGCCAACTTGTATCTGAGACTTTTGGAATTTGATGTACCATGAGTTGCTCCAGTTGCTATGGCTAATACTAACAGCACTCATCTTTACCCAAGGAAGATTTCGAACCCAAAACCTTTGTACTAGCTGACTGTTGTCACCGATACGACTACCCAACAGGCTATCCAACATGTACGGACGGTTTATTAAACAGTTATTCGCTAGTTTTTTATTGTAGTAGTTGGATTACACAATGTATAATTTTTACATGATAGAACGAAATAATCTTATGTGTATTCACATTTCTAAGATACGACTCGCAACTCTTAATCGATCATGTCCAAAAACATTAATTTCACGTTGAAACAGAAATTAATTTCTCAGATTTGAATATCTTCACCCGTATTTACGTGTATGAAAAGAAAAATCATTTTCCCTGGTCTCTAAGAAAAGGATTGATTACGATTCTCTTCCCTAATCTAGAATTGATTTTAGGCACACAAAACAGATGAAGTAATTGCTCCACTGTAACGTAAAGTATTCATTCGTCATTTTATTGCTCAAGCTGTTTATTTATCCTTACGTGTAAAAATTCATGAAGGAAATTTACAAGTAACCTGAAGTAACGATGAATTACTTTCATCACAACATTATCAGTAAATATTTTTGAAACATTTTTGCAGAGATATATGACATAAATTAAGGGGTGGTTTTATTTGATGTAGCATATTGTTAGATTCAAATGAAGGAAGCCAAGGAGTAGTATCTTTTCAGAACTTTATTTGGTTTCTCTGAGACTCCAAGAGCTCTTTCCCAGGCCAGGGCTCATACAGCTATGTATCGCCTCCAGACATGGTAGCTCCTCTTCTCCAACTCAGGGCCGTAGCACACATTCCGCTGCGCCAGATAGTTCTCCCCTGATAAGGTATCCTTCCGCTGTGATGTTCGTGCCTCCGCGCGGATTTTAATTCTTGCCGCTAACAATATTTAAAAGGCAATTAGGCGTTTTTTGGTCATTTAGTTCATTGTAATGTTTTAGAAGGAATGAAGAAGAGTAGTTTTGGCTACAGCTAAAAGAGGAATATACTTTGAAAATATATCAATTTTGTGTCTAATCTATGGAATTGAAGTAACGAGTCACATAATAAGCCATTCTATTAGGTTAGAGATACTTGCATTGCTAAAATTAGCCTTTCCAATTTTCGAAGTATGTATCGTTTTGGAAACGCAAGAAACATTTCGAATTGATATCACATTTTTGGAAGGCGATTTTGCCGAATTTTCCCTGCAAATCCCGTAACTTGGCCTAATTCTTGATAAAACATTGCTAGATATATGCTTTGTATCGCATCCAATTCTTTATTTAATTTTAAGGTGGTTCCTTAGAACTATTCTAGGAGAAATAAATTAAAAATATTTTTGTGCACAAGAAACAAGTCTAGAGTAATATTTTTAACTATGATTCAATTTTAATTCTCTGATAGTGACTGATATTAAAGTAATAAGGTAAATATATTCTGTACATACTGCTTACGTCTTTCATTTAATGCTGAAAAAATACCACTTAGTAATGAAAATAATTAAAAAAGAAAAAACTGTGGAAGCAAAATGAGGATTATAATAATATACGTATGAATTTATATATTCAATACTATACTCCGCTCATTTTATGAATAATGCTGCTTTCAACTTCTACTTTCAGATATCTCAGCCATCGCAATTGTCAAAGATATAGAATTCACTCATACAATTTACAGGAATACTATGCACGTTTAAATATCACTAGGAATTAGGTCCTTGGAGCTCTATTGGGATTCCTTTAACCAGTTTGGTATGAATTACGGTGTTCAGTTACTTTTTTCCAAAACATGAAATTCTCCGTAAATTTAAAAATAATACTCGTTTATTATTTTGAATCAAAACATGTTATGGTATTATCTCTAGCTATTTTCACGAAATTAGAAATTAAAATTATTTACTTTTCCTGGAAAGCCGCGAAAAATTCGAAATTAAAGGCTTTAGTCACTTTTCTTTTGCGTGATATTTTTCAGGAAATATAGCTTCTCTTGACGCAATTTGTTTTTCAGTGTCATGCATCAAATAATGACCATTGATTGCTATGTGCCAAATAAGGCAACGTCGTCGAATATAGGAACGAAAATATAGAAGGTTTATTTGATTTTTAATTTGTCCTTTGTTCTCCACAAAAAGCGATATTCTTGCATTAATTACGACTGTAGCATGTACGTGCGAGTTTGAGCCTTTGCCTTTACAAGCCTCTCTGAAATATTAATCATTAATTCGGACCCGGGTTATAGAACAGTCGCATTTTCTGTCTTATTAAGCGATAAATTGAAGGACATCGCCAGCAAAACCTTTCGCTATTGATCGACAAACAATTGGTCATTGGCTGACCCATGGAGGTATAATTTGTGTTAAATTATTTCAATTGAGCTCTTTCTGACACCAAATTGAGACCAGAAATGACCATGGCGATAGATGTCACCGAGCTAATATCGGTAGATATGAGAACTGAAGGAAGTGAAATGGAACACCTGCGTTATCATTCATGTTTCATTTCAGGAAAAAATATTCACAATACTACTTCCTCTAGCTTAATGCAAGTAGGTCAAGGGTTTAGATGTCAATTCAGTTAAAACTATTATATGAATCCGATTTTCTAAATATTTAAATAGGTAAAAGAAGAAAATTTCATGCCTGCCTACAATATTTACAATGAAAGTAATTTTTAGGGAGATTTTTCTCTTCAGTGACTGAATGGTGCACGCATGTCTTTCATTTTTCTTGAAAATTTGAAACAATTTAAAGTGAGTATATGCACTATCAATATCGGATCATTTCGGTTTTAATTTTCATGATTTGGGTCATATCCAGTGGAGTGAAAATGCATAAATTAGATTTTTGGACAAATTTACTAGATGGAGATACGATGTATCGAAATTATTTCGAAGTGAGCAATTAATGAATTCCAGAACTTTAACTTATTTTGTAGTCATCCATTCTGTCTTAGCTTCCGGAGAAGCAGTATTTTAAAAAACAGAGCCTTACCCAGCTTCCGGAGCTTTGCCTTTCGCCTCGTGTAAGGGGAGGCGAGTTGAGACTGTTGGGTGAGAGAGTGTGGAAAGGCAGAAGTAAAGGAAGCTAGAGAAATGAGTGGTCGGGTGGTGACAAAGTGCGGGCGGCATTTGCTCGGGAAATTGTTGAGGGGTCGAGGGCGTTAGGAGCAGTGGCGCTTTGCGAGCGGCGTTATTGAGGTGACACAGGCCATTCCCCAGACAACCAATCACTTTCTGACCTCCATATCTGTCCTACCCCCTGCGTTGCTCTAGGCCCGCGATTATTTTTCTCCCCCGCCGTGAAAGGGGGGAGGATAAGGGAGGGGGTGAAGGCGGAGGCGAAGCCAGGCGGGTTCTTCAGGCGCCCCATCTCCGCTAGCCACCGTCTCTCATCGTCACCGCGAATATCGCAGGCTCATAAATTGGAATTTTGGAACAAAACAAAAATGTAAAAAAAAACGAAAACGCAAACCAAGACCGCAAAGCCTGACAGCTCCAGTGAGCTTAATTCAAAAATGGTGTTTTGGCGGAAACTATAAAAAATGGAATAAAGGGAAACCCGTAAGTAACCATCCATCTCCTCTCCGCGGATGCTTATTTTTTTGCCGAAAATATGTAGTTATAATCCGATTGTTTTTTCCCGCAATGATGTGACAGGTAGAGATTTCAGAATATATTGCAGCTTGCGCTGATGAATTTTCTTTCAGCATGAAATCTTCACAGTAATCTACTTATAATACATATGGCGAAATGAAACTCAGGCTCTTGAAATACCTTTAAAACCTTTTTAAAGCTCAACTTTAAATTGTAATTCAAGGCGTTTCAGAAATTTATAATAGCTATTCAAAATATTATCGACGAATACAATATTTGAATATCTTTGTACTAATATATGTGTCTATAAGAATAATGTATAGTGTAATATTTTTCGTTATTGGAGAAAATCTATTTCTCTATTGCGTTCCTTGGAAAAAAGTTAAAATATTTAAGTATATTTCACAATACATGCTTTGGAACTTGAAAAACAAATTTCAGTCGCTCGAATAAATATGGTTTCACATACTGAAATCTATTTTTTCATTCATTTTCCAAAGCTTTATGGAGTATCAGAATGAGTGCCTTTGAATTTCACACGGGAATATTTAAGGATCTATTTTTGAGTAATGAGGGTAAACTCAACAAATTTATGATTGACGGAAAGAATTCTCCCCTGCTTTGGAAGTATGCTCTTTCATATATAAGTTTTAGCATGATCTTCCCAAAAAGCATTCAATGCACAAAATATAAGTGACGATGTTTTTTAAGTGCAACAAAGAGTCATTACTTTTCCTCATAAGGTTTCTGGCTACATTTTGGATGCGTATATGCTGTCATGTGCTCAATCTAGCGCTCGCAACCAGCGTCTGCTCTTCTAGTCTGCGTAGGTTTCTGCCCAATCAATTTTTCCTCCATATGGCCAATCGTAGAATCTCCATGGTCTGACTTTCTCTCGACATTAATGTGTAAGTACACCGAACTCGTAAATGGAGGATTATTTTTTGCCTATCTTATCCACTTCTTTTTAAAATGTGTTATCAGTTGAAGATGAGTTAATCTTTTCAAATGGGCTGTTTTCTTTTTTGGTTCAGTAAAAAAATTACGAATTCTTAAATTACAACCAAGCTTCTTGATGTTTCTTTGTTTAATATAAAATACTAGTTGTGCCCGGAATGCGTTGCATTGCCTCTTTTTATTTCTAAGTAGGCACACATATCTATACAATGCAGACACATTTACATGATCAAAACAAATTAAATAAAATAATTTTTGGTGCATTAAAATAGAGTTGGAAATATTATTCGAGTGCTTTCGGATATACAATATTTTTGGTCCTACCACCTTCTGCAAAAAGAAATAATTTTTTCGCCTGTCCCACTCGTGAGCATGCAACATACAATTGACCGTGTGAAAAGCATGGATTTTCCAGATTTAATCCACACACTTAAAGCAATTGACCTTGTTGATGGTCATTGAGAAGGCAAGGCGAACGTGGAATGGAGTCATTTGAAATCAATTGGCATGTCGGTGGGAATTATGGGAATACGTGGAATAAGCACATCTTCTCCTTTTGACTTGCCATTCAGAAATGCCGCTTCGATGACGTTTGGCATCAGTTGTTTGACAGTAATCCTGGCTCAATTACACATTTATGGTGCATTTATGTTGCGCAAAAGAATTATTGGCGCGCCGAGTTTGAGTGACAATTGCTGCGGTATGGTACACCAGAAAGATCCAACGAATTAAAAAAACTCTATAGGATAATTAAAAATCTCGTCCGCATTCATGACGCTGTCAATCGATTTGTGGGTGACAGACTCGCCCGAAATTTGTTCATGGATGGGGTATTTGATTGTACTGACGTGGGTTTTTTTACTGCCAAAATAGCACGTTCACAAAGCCATTGGTGATTTTTGTAATTCGTGACAATGTGTGGAAAAACTTTCTAAATTAATTGTTCGATAGATGTAACAAAGACAAAACTTTCAATGGAATTGAAATATATTGTCCGCAGCGTCCGCATTAACTGGTACTTTTCCATTATCAATGTCCAATAGCTATTTTGAAAATATGGTTGACACATTGCGCTGCAGATTTACGCACATATTGATCGTTAACGTGAGTTTCTGCGCATTTCTCCAACGATTGCGACGCTTTGAGGTCTACGCTGAGTGCTTCAACTAGTGTTGGATTTGGAATTACTGGTCACTCCCACACGTGAGAATGCAACATATAATTGACCACGTGAAAAGCATGGATTTTCCAGATTTTATCCACAAACTTGAAGCGATTGACCATTTTCCTGGTTGATGGTCATTGAGCAGCCAAGGCGAACAGGGAACTGTAGTCGTTTGACTAAAACTATCAAATAAGTCACTAAAATTGGCCTTTAAATGCTGCAGGAGTGAGTAGCCAAATTCGTTGAATAGCTATTAAATGGATATTTACGCCTGGTTGCCAAGAAAGTTTGTATTGTTGAAAAGGGAGAAAAATTGATGAATTTCGAGATAAAATTGCAATATTTTGACAAAAAAGAAGCGTTTAAGAAAATTTAATGAAAGAATTAAAAACTGCATTCTTGGTGCGTTGTGTAATAAAAAAAATTCCATCCAATATCTTGAGTGTAAGTCATTTAAAAAAGCAAATAAAGAAACACCTGCACCGAAGTCAATGCTTTTCTTATGGAAGTGTATGTTAACAATATTGGGGTAAAAACAACCCCAAAAATTGCCATTTTTATAATTCAGAAACCTTCATGGGCATGCGAACAACATCTCATCAAAGTATCATCTCAATCGGATGAATGGTATTGGCGGGCATGAATAGTGAGCAAAACAAAAATTCTATTTTATATATAAAACTAGCGAAAATACCCGTTGATTCTCAATGGGAGAGAAAAAGCTTGAAAATAATGTAGTAGTGCTGTTTATACAAAAGGGAAATTATTTCGAGTAGAAAAAACACAACGAAATCGCTTTAAAACCAAAATCAAAAACAAAAAATCGAAAACCGAATAATGATATGCTGATAATACATAGATGATGGTTTATAATTAAATCGAAACGCAGTGGAAAGCGGAAGGTACACGTTGAAATTCAACGCGTGTGAAAAAAATTGAACTTATTTTATAAGAAAACAACAATTCCTGAAGAACAGTGTCAGCGTGGTCATTTAAGGAGTTTGTAACCTATATTGTACGTTGTTTTCATTGTAGTAGACACGCTGACCATTTTCCAGGTGCACGGAGAGATGAGTTACCGTTGGTCCTCTTTCATGACGGGAAACCCAAAAATGGGTCACGCAGACTCATTACTACTTAAATTTCACCCATGTTGATTGATGGTCACCTCGTCCCTCCGGTTCTCTTGAGCCGTCTTCTGAGTGATTAACGGCTTCTAATAGAGCCGGTTTCATCGCTTCCCTTGTATACATAAATATATGTGCATTCAATGACTTCATTGAGTAGCGCTATTCAACTTTGAAATTTGCGTTGAGTATCTTAATCAGGATTGGAGAGTATGGCACTATCCAGCGGTTGACAACGTCAAAAGGAGAATTTGTAGCGGCATCCATGTTTATTTGGCCTATCAATCCACCGTCACCCGGACTGCGCCCTCAGTGTAAAGAGTAGCCATTATCATTGGTTACGATTGCTAAATAAAAATCTATGGTGATCCTTAGTACACTTGCCGATTTTCATGCACAGATATCGTTCATTCTGCAGAATTTCAGCTCTTCTTTCGGGTGAGAAGCATGAAGTGACGTCGTTATAGTTTCCGCCATCTTAAAACAGAGTAAAGTTTCCAAACAGATGGGTCTATATTTGAACCAGAATTATAGTTTGTTACCCGACCGTAGGTTGGGTTGGGATGAAACTTGTGCCGTTCTTAGCGTAACCCGAGAAAAACCACGGGGAAATACTCATGCGATCGCTGTTGGACATGTCTTTGAGGATCCAAGTATAACCTTTGTCGTTTTTCATGCAAGGACTCAGTTACTCGCCCTAAGACCCGTTGAAATTCAACGCGTGTGAAAAATATTGAACTTATTTTATAAGAAAACCACAAATCGTGAAGAATAGTGTCAGCGTGGTCATTTAATGAGTCTTTAAGGAGTGGTCTTTTAAGGAGGAGCTCATTCTTTAGAAGATTTTTCCTAAGGTTACCCTTTATTCTGTTATGCATGTTATGGATATATTTTTAAGTCCAAGGAGGGGAAACACAGCGGCGAGTGAGACTTTTGAATAGGCAACTCGATGATTGAGTGAAAATAAGTTAACTGCACTATAACACTTTTAAAAATTTATAAATATTTCGTAACGTTTGTGAATTGGGAATTGGTCTAAAAACAGTTCACAATCGTTATGAGAGGCAGGCTGTTCCACTACGTGTAATAAATATGAGGATTAAACGATAATAAAAAAAGCTGTGTTTGTTGTAACAAGAGAGGCATAATTACCATTACTATTTGCTGCACGTAAATATTCTTGCTCGTTTAATTGCGTGTGTAGTCTATTTAATTCCATTATGTGCATCGTTTACTACGTAAGTGTTCTCTCATATGCATGCTGTGCCCCGATGTGAGCTACTCTAAGAATAGACTTTGAAGAGTAAACTTGTTGTAAATGTGCATTGAATTATCGATTAGCCCCCGAAGCAATTTATCATGGGGCCCTTGGGACTCGGGGCCCGTCCTATACAGATTTTCTTTCTACGTGTTATGATGGGCCTGCTGGAAAACATGATATTTAAATGCTAGAGGTATGAATATTCTTTGAAATTAAATTTCTGGTTGTCAAATAAATTAGCTATTGCTGATTTTAGAGAAAAATATGAGATTTTTCTGCTAAAGCAATAAATGTCAGACAAATACGAATCCTAAAAAATCAATAGAAAGAAATTTTATTTATTCAGCCATCCGATAGAAAAATCCCGGCTGTCTATCTTGAGTGAAAGTACCTTTAAAAAGCAAAAAATGAAACCATTGCATCGAACCCAAAGCTCAGCATGGACCACCAGGGGGGCCTCTGGGGGCCCCGAGGGCTTTCAATATAGCCTATGTTACAGCCAGATACCTATATTTTCTATCTGCATGACAAATTTCAGCTCAATCGGTCCAGTAGTTTTTGAGTAATGGAGCAACAGACAGACAGACGGACATACAGACATAAAATTTTTATATATGTATAGCTGAGTAACCCCTGCGAAGCTCGAGATAACACTTCATTTATAAATTATTATATAAGAGGAGAATCGATTGAAGAAAATGAAAAACTTCATTCTTTTGGGTATCCGATAAAATAATTTTTAACTCTCTATCTTGAGTGAAAGTATTTTTTTAAAGTAAAAAACGTTAACCATTGCACAAAACCCAACACTTTGAATTCCTAATCAGGTTAACTGAGCAAAATTAATTTCAAATGCGTTAAGGAGCACATCTGGTTGTCAAGGAAATATGCTGTTGTTTATTTCTGATAAAAAATAAACCACTGAATGAAACCCAATGCTTAGTATTCGTAATCAGCTTAACTAAGCTAAATCAATTTTAAATGCCTTAAAGACCAAAATTTGGCTGTCAAGAAAATTTCCTATTGTTGATTTCTGAGAAAAATGTGCGTTTTTGCAGCTTAAAATGCGATTTTCGGACAAATATGAATAGGAAAAGATAATTGATTGAATCAATTACAAACGTCATTCTTTTAGCCATTTGATAAAATAATCCCAAAACCTCTATCTTGAGCGGAAATAGTTTTAAAAAAAAACAAAAAATTTAGCCATTACACAAAACCTAATTCGTAGCTTAAACCACCCTTTTTTGGAACCTTTTGGGCCCCTGAGGTATTTTTAGATAGCATACTAACCTTCTCCTTGAAAAAATACATATATGTGCCAACTTTCATGGTGATCGGTGAAACGGTGTCGAAGTCTATTAATCTCGAACAGACAGACAGACAGGCAAACATATACAAGCATCCATTTTCATATATATAGATATTTATTGCGTAAGGGATGAGGCATATCCCGTAAACTTCAAAGTCATTTAGTCAATTTCCGAATTTCCTATATGTAAATAAATATTTTCTCTAGGCTTTCACGCATTATGAAAGCAGCTTTTTAACATTACCGTTCTATCAACTGCTCCTATTGCAATATGCGTTGCCTAATTTTTTTTTTTATTATACGCCAAAAATTAAGTTGTTGACTAAAAATGGCTGGAGAACTATGGTCAAAATGTCTAATCTAACCGCATGACATAATCTTTATTTTTCTTTCTTCAAATCTATATATTTTTTACATAGTTCAACTGGGTATACTAACTATTTAAGGCATAGCATAGTTACTCAAAGTAATGACAGAAATTATCTTAGCCCAAAAACAATGCCAGTATTAAAATGATTAATCGCAGAGATGCATTGATAACAATATTTTAATCACGTG
Source organism: Pyrrhosoma nymphula (assembly GCA_963573305.1). Taxonomy (NCBI): domain Eukaryota; kingdom Metazoa; phylum Arthropoda; class Insecta; order Odonata; family Coenagrionidae; genus Pyrrhosoma; species Pyrrhosoma nymphula. Next base: position 150,659,835 of record OY754328.1, read on the forward strand.
TTTTGTATCCCAGGATAATATCGAAAGAAGCATTCCCTGTTGCCAAAATATCTTAAGCAAGATAGGTTGATGTAGATCTTATTGTCACTTCATATGCCTTACATTGGCCAGATGCTAGAGCCAGCCCCATGCTTTTTATTTATTTTCGTCTTGAATTGAATAAATGGAATATTTAAATAGCAAACACGCATTTTAACATCATTGAGTGATAAATAGTTTTGTATTTCTGTCACGAACTGAAGTAGGTGTATTTATGTATTTTGATTACCTATACGATGTTTGCATATGTATGCACGTTTGGATGTGCGTATAGTGAAGTTCATTTTTGTCGATAGCGATAAGTAAATTGAGTTCATTGGTTTATGCGGTCACCTCATCCATGTACCTGGATCAAAAAAATTATAGATTGAATTACTTTTATACCGAGAGTAGTGTTCCAGTTCTTCTTCGACATAAGCACTATGACAAGAAAATTTTATATTTTATAAGTTTACATTTACTGTTTACGGTTATTATAGATCTTTATATAGAGTTTTAAAATTATGATATGATTATATTTCTGCTCAATAGTATGGTTATTGAGTAGAAAAGGTATGCTGACATTTGTTTTTTTTATATTTTGCTTCAAGAAAAAAATGGTGAAAATACTTTTTACAGTTTGACTAATATCCTTGCAAAAATAAAACAAAATGACATGCATCATTGAATTCGTTCATTGAATAGTTTCTAATCATAATTCTAAACGGAATATTTGCTAATGGTTCATAAGTTTCAATAGACTCCAGATAGCTAAATGGCGAAAAATATATTTTATGAAAGTCATAAATAAGTATCAAAGCAAAATGATTGAATTAAAATAACTTAGTAAACTCAAATAATTAATTATGATCACGACCCGGGTTTCAATTTCAACACTTGGTGTCACCTGAAGATGACAACAAGTCCTGAATCCCGGGTCCTGATAATAAATAATTAGTGGAGTTGACTAAGTTATTTTAATTCTACCGTAATGGGTGGCTTCCACAAAATCAAGCCTACAACCGTTTCCTTTGTGAAAAGGATTTAAGTTTGCTGACAATTAATTGAGTTGGTGCAGAGCTGTGACAAACTAATTTTGGTTTATGGCTGATAATGATGATGACCGAGGCTTTTGCGGCGTAATCAACTATTAGAACCAAATTATCTCAGTACAAGGCTGGTAATATGATTTCAATCAACCTTTCGATAAAAGTACCTTGAAAACATATTCGTAACTGATGCATGACCCGATATCTTATATTAAATAAAATTAAGCTCACATAAACGAGTAATCAGCCTTACATTAGTAAATAAGTAACACTATTAGCTGAGTTTTTTGTGAGTGATCAAGCAAAAAAACTTTTATAAGCTGGGATCTTGATTAGACAAGTAACAAAAAATGTGATGAAGCCAAAAATATTATTACATGGTTCATTATTTTCTTCACACTTTGTCATAGCTTGTGCGGCTTATAAATCATGTGGAACATTCTTATGTTTGCGTGCTACCAACTCTAATATGCCTTGAGGGGCCTTCACAGTTCGGCGTTGCATCATTTTCATGGTTCATTACCCAATGGAATCTCATGCAATAATTTAAAAGAGTAACGAAAAATCCATTTCAGATGCAACCATTGCAGTTCACGTATCGTTTTCGCACCACCAAACACTGAAGGCGCCCTGAAGCAGCCACTGAATGATTGCTAAATTCAATTCTGTCATCGATCGCCTCTATGAATGCAAGTGCATGGTTTGACTTTCGTTATGTCTGTTAACGCTAAGATAAGCTAGTAAAAGGAAAACTAGTAACCCCAACTCTAAATTGAAAATTTGAAAAGTACTTTATTACGTCATCCATATCAATTGACTGCAAGTGTAGGGGTTAACGCACACAATAGTTAGCTTAAAACCAAGGTTTCGATTTTCATCTGAAGGACCTTGAATTTCATGGCATGGACTTATAGCAATGCCATGATATGTGACGTCAGTCTTTAGAAGATCATTAGATCTCATTCAGTGCCTTTCCACATTTGGGAAAATCAATCCTACAATCGTTGATAAAATAATACCATTTATATTTTTACCTGAATCCAGCAAAGAATGGAGAGCTTGCCAGCATAAATTTCGTTTACTGATATAATTAACCTGATCAGTAAGAATTGCTATCAAAGGAAAAATAAAATTTTTTAATCAAGAACCCCCTTTCGTATAGCCTGGCCGTACTTCCTGTGCTCCGAGCATTTTATGATTCACTGGCATCTTTGATCCCAAGTTATCAATTATGCCACATTAATTCCCCGCGCCCAACCACGCAAAAGCGTATTGATTCCAGAAATCACGAAATTTTCCCTTCGGATTTTCACGCATCAACGACCTCCTTTATGGCTACATGTTTTCGCCGGGAGACAAAAACAAAAAGCAAAAGATGGGTAAAACCCGAAAACACAACTGCGTGTGGAGAAAAAAATATATGTAAATTTTTTTTTATTCCGAGGATAAAGAATCCACGCTAAATGCGAGGTACTCGCTATGTGTGAGTATATACGGCAGGAGGAAGGGGAGAGACTAGGAGTGGGGTGATGGAGGGAAGAGACCACTAGGAGGGGTGGATTTAGTGGGGGGAGGGCGGGCAAGCACTAATTTACATGAGTGGCGCATATACGAAAAACTGGGAGGAGAATAAAAAGAATTGTGAGGAGTCGAGGAGAGTTTCAGACAGATGGAGAAAGAGGCGGGAAGGCACGAGCTGTATAGGTTGGAAAGGGGGATGAGTGGGATGTTGAGAAGAGGAGAAGGGTGGGTACGGTGCGGTGGACTCGGGACGGGGGAGGAAAAGAGTGTGGAGGGTGGTGTATGGGAGGGGGAGAGGGGAGGCGAAAGGCAATAGAGCGGAAGGCGAAATGTAGAGGTCGAGAAGCCATCGCAGGCGAAGAAGTTAAAGAGGGCGAAGGAAGAGATGGCCGGGAGGAGAAGAAGAAGTGGGCTTAGCGGGGGGGAGGGGAGCTAAAGCAGGAGGGTGGATTGAGATAGGGGGTGAAAGGGTGGTTAGAAAGACAGAGAGGAGAAGGATAATGAGAAAAAAATAATCGGAGGGAAAGGGAAAAAAAGATGTTTTTCTTTTTTTATTTTTGGTTGAGGGATCTTAAGAAAGGAAATGGAGGCGTATATATGGGTGGGTATGTGGAGGGCAGAGGAGACAGGCTGAGGTGGAGTAGTTGAGGAGGAATTAAGGGAAGGGGGGGTTTGGAGGGGGATTAGCGAGTGGGGTGAGGAGGGAAAGGGGTGGGATTTGATCACGAGAAGAGATAAAGGTGGCAAAAAGGAGGGGGTTGAGTTGGTGGGTTGTTCGGAGATGGGTGGGTTTAGAAGGCGCTGGTGCTGTGTGGTGGGAATCCCCCCCCCACCCCCCTGCTGCACGGAGTGGTTAGATTGATGAAGAGAGCAGTGAAGGGTGAAGGGAACGGAGGCAACGGAGGGGCTGTGGCGCGTAGAGCGATGAGAGGGAGGGGTCACGGAGGGGAGACGAAACAAGAAAATGAAAAAGATTGAGGGGGAGGGAGGGTTTGAGGGCGGGGGATGGGTTGAGGGTGAGGGAGAGGGTGAGGGAGGGATTGGGGTTAATAATATGGAAGATGGTGGGGGCGGGTGGGTGTGAGAGAGGGGGGGGGGACGGAGAAATTTTGAGGGTTGAGAGACAAAATGAAAAACCGGGCGAAAATAAAGGGATACTTAAAGAAACGACAAGAATTGAGGAGGGTGGGGGCAGGAACCGAGGAAAGAATGAGGGCAATATATAATTCGGGGGAATTTCGAGGACATGCAAGATCAGAATGAAAGAGCAAGCGGATTTATAGGAGGTATGCTCTCATGGAATTCAAATGATAAGTCAGTAATTTGCTTTCGTTTTGCGCGACAAGAATTTTTTTATTCTAAACGATGATTCATTTATCCAGATCCCACCCTGTTCATACATTTACATTTGAACCATGTCGGATCAAAAAAAGTTTTTGTTGTCAATCGTTTATTATTAGATTCACAGTGTATTTCAAAATTTCACTCTCAAAATTAGCGATGGTACCGTTGCATATTCTTTATGTGTCATGGCTTTTCTATGCTAAAAAAATTATTTTAATAATTAACATACCCTTAGCGTGCGTACAGTTTAAAAAAAATCTGATTTACACAGCAGTAGAGAACCAAGGAAATAGCTCGTGTTTACGCTCGTTACGTTGGGCCCTTTACTTATTCACTAATTTGCCCAAATTTTGCAATTTTGGATACTCTGTATTAATATTCCTTTAAGAACACCCAAAACTTGACTCGATTTGAACAAGCTCAGTACCAATTAGCACTTAGACCTCAACTTAGAGCTTTTTCAGCAATATCTGGTTGATACTTATATAATAGCGGAACATGACCGTATCCAATGGATTAAAGCTAATTCAAAAAAATAATTGCAGAAAACTGTACAAGAGCGATTCAATTTTTCAGTGAATTGGCTGAAAAAAAAGAATGCTGTTGTTGGTGAAAGAATTATTTTGTCTTCTTCGTTTCCTGGATCTAATTGTTTTTACACCGAACATTTTGAAGAAGCTATGGTCTTTTTCCGTCGACTTGCATCATCAGACTTCTTTATCACAATGACGTGAAATCCTGAATGGCCCGAATTTGCGGAAGCAGCTCGTACAACATTTGAAGATGGATCAACCTTGCAACAATTTGCCCAAGAGTGTCCCGACTCAATAACTTCGACACACGAGAAACATTGTATGGAAAGAAATATTGTATAATTTTGAATCTAATAATAGCAATAATCTGTCAATAAATATTGGAAATAATGAAAACAATGTAAATATTTAATTTATTGATGATTTCAGCATTTCGTTAGAAGAACATTTTTGCGTTAGTGGTGTTTTTGAGTTTGGCTTATACTACCTTATTTCATAAATCACTACTATATTTTTAAAAAATATCCGTTTTGCTTTGTAAATTTGTTTTATTAAAGCCTTTAATCACACCATGTGAATGCCCAATATAATTAAAATTGATAATAAGTAGCAGAATAGGCGCATACAAGTTCTGAGTACACCAAATAAACATCGAGCAACACTCTGTAACCAGGTACTATTTGTATAAAGCAATGATGAAAATTCATCGACCTTTTAATCATTTACTGATGGCTATAGGGTTGAATTAATTATTTTCAAATATATTCTAGAATTGAGAGACTCTCGGAAATTTTCAGGCTCGGAGGTTGATGCAGCCGGATGTCTAAACTCATACAATGCGGAAGGAATACCATGACTTTGTTTCAGGTCCACCGCTTGCGCTTCTTTTGGTAGAATAATTATTTTAGCCCGGTTATGAAAATACCGCGGTGGGACCCGGTGCCTTGAAAGGGCAACAAAAATGGGTCAGATGCACTCTGGAACTTGGAGAATGGTATGGTAGCGGTCACGATGTAATATGCATGCATATGCCGCCTAAAAATAAAAAATACGGACATTTCCAGGGGACAAACCTCGGTTGTACTATGATATGAACGAGTAAAAAGCGGGTAAAATCTGGGGGAACAAGAGAAGGATTATGATGAAAGGAAGTAGAGCGAAGGTATTAGGCATATTATTATTATTAAATTTTCTCATAAATTCTTGCATGAAGCGTGATGTAGGAGCAAAGAGAGTGAGTAGGAGGTGGGGAGGCTAGGGTTGGTTTAAGGTAACCGGAAGATGATGTCGGGATGGATGAGTTTGAGGAAGTGGGAAGAAGAATGCGCGTCCTGCGATGGGTTGAAAAGGGGAGGATGGCGAAGAAAGGGAATCTGGTAGAATAAGCGAAGCCAGGCAGGCAGGAAGGAAGGAAAGGGCGGAAGAGTAGAATGAGAGAATCAGATTGGATCGTGAGGGAGGTGGGGGTTATGGGGGGGGGGGCGGTGGGAGAGGGGGAATTTTTGAAAAGCGGACGTTGAGAAGGGATTTCGGCATGAAGTGGTTCTCGAGCTGAGCGCTGCGACGTTGGACTAGCGAGGGATATGAGGTGGGGGAGAATGTTTTTTGGAAGGAAGGGGTGCTCAGAGTGGAGGGAAGATTGAATAAGTAGGAGACGCCGAGAAACGAAGATGAGACCGAATTCGGTGAGGTCAAATAGATGTGGCGGGGAAAAGTGCAACGGCAGCAAATACTTACTCGAAATGAGAAAAGAGGACCTGAGATGATTCACTCGTTGCCTCTTGCGCTCAATGTTTGCACAACTCCAGTATCATAATCGTTGATGTTTCAATTTTCAATCTGGAAGAGTAATCTGTAGATATATAAATATATATACCAATATCATATTAATCCATATATACCAATATTTATTTATGGCTAATTAATGTATATATTTACACCCGTGCGCGTGACTGCGTACCACATAATTTGTGCATTCACCATGATTAGAAAATTTTAAAAAGTTAGTCACTTAAAAGCAGCAATGCTGGGTTTAGAATCCGCAACCTTGACTTATCATGCACGACCACGTCTCCACGAGAACAACTTGTTCATGTTAACCCCCGCCGAAATTCGCTATGAAATAAGATGTCCTGGTGGTGTATCTGGCTAACATACCTGACTGGAAATTGAGAGATCCGGGTTCAAATTCCGGTCAATTCAGATGATTTGTCTCATGGTGAATTTCACCCTCCTCTTTGTAGTATCATTTCCTCCTTTCATTCATATCTCTCCTTGCTACCAAGTATTACTTCAAGCAAACCCCCAAAAACGTATGTGTGGCATAGGCATTGCTTCTGAGAGCGCTCTCCTCTTCGTGGGTGTTGACACTAGCCTCTTTCGCTGACTTACTAGTTTTTCTTTTCCTTATCTCAGTTTTTTTTAAATGTCCTTCGATTAGCACTTATTTTATAATTTACGATAATGCTACTAGTTTTGAAAATTTATTTTGCGATATTTACTATGATTTGGCCATTCACTCTTCTCTCCTCTCTTCTGCTTCAATGCATTTCTTTATTTATTTAGGCACCTAAATTCTCCGTTCATCGTTAAAAAAAGCCACTGAAATAGTTTGAATACTTCATATTTTATTTCTTTTTCTCCAGAGAAGGAGGAGAGGGAATCATTTAACGAAAGCATATTATAAGTAAATATTGGTATAATATGTGCATGAAAGTTGAAAATGTTAGCTATATTTGTTTGTGAAATAGGGAGCATGGAAATTGTTGCAAAATTGCTTCATTGGTCATCAGTAGAAAGAAAAAGTAGCCTGAGGTTATAAAAAAAGAAGATATTTAAAAATAATGTTTTACTTACTATATGACAAAAATTTGTTAGCAGCGAACAGGGATGTCATTGGATATTCGAAACTACTTGACACTTGATACATTTGCCTATAGCACAGTTTTAAAAGCATTAACGAATGTATGCAAACATTTGATATCAATGCAAAGGTTTTAATATAAATATAATTTATAATTTGAAAAGCAATTTCAGCTCTTGTTCAGCTAAGCATTAAAAAAAATCTTATCCCAGAAATGACTGTAACTCTTTCAAGCGTATTCAAATTTTTTAAGGCTTAGATTCTCGAAGCATGGCATTTTTGGATGAAGAGTTCTTAGAGTATGAATGCCACTCTTACATTATATAAATTTGTCAAGCTTTTTAGAAAGGTTTCCAAATACTTCATAAGTTCTTCAAAATTTAATTAATTTTGTGAAGTAAAATTTACTCTAGTAGTTTTGCTGACAATAGTTTCAACTGGTGATGTTTTGGATAATTGGTGTTCTAAAATATTCTTACAGAGTATTGAATGAGAAGCAGTAACTTTGTAATTCCACATGTATTTATTGAAACCTAGGTCATTTCCAATAAATACATGTGGAATTACAAAGTTACTGCTTCTCATTCAATATGATAAGAAAATTCCATAAAGTTACGCCTGAGACAACGGAACTCTTACAGTGATTGAACAAACTTTGCGATAAAATGAACTCGTTGCTATTAGGTTGCCATAGGTTGAGTAACAAAATGATAGCAAAAACACAATAGGACTTAATTATCTTTAAATTTTTACCCCTAACTGTTTTCAATTGGTAATTTTTTTAAATAAAATGAGACACATTGATACATCGAAGCAGTGTGAGGACAGTTATTCCTATCGGCGAAAATGGTGTTTTAAATTTAGGTACACATCTCAATGTATGAACCAGATTGGGAAATAGTGGAGTTGTCACTCAAATATACGCCAATCCTTATGCAAGATCATCTGACGGAGATTTATTGACGATTGACGAAGGCAAAATATAGTCAAATGTTTTCACACCAATCGGGAATTCCGGAATATTCGTTCCGCCAGCCTTCTATTCACGTTGGTTGTGCGAGAAGAGGCTAACTGACCAGCGCTTGTGGGATGAGGCGTAAGACAGTGGTAGGGAGAGCAATGACCATTTCTACATTTCACGAGCACTGGAAAGATATTTATTGCGTTTTGACTCTCTTTGCTTGCATAAAAAAAGGGAAAAGTATTCGTGGTGCACAATATAGGTATTCAATTTTGGGCTATAAATGTGGGCTACGATCATAATTAAAAACATTTCCAATCATTCCTTTTACTCTTCCATAGGGCAACACTGGATCAAGATTTAGGATTCAATCGTATGGAGAAGGGTTAATTTTATCGCCCAAAATATTTTATGTTTCAGAGATAAATGTTTATGAATTCATCATTTCTCCACAAGTGCAAAACAAATGCCTGATCTTCTAGTAAAACATCATCTCCCTCTCCTATCTCACCGCCTCTCCCGGATTTGAAGCCTGGATTCGTTCAAAGCCCTGGGACTAGCCACGGAAGTAAAGGAGTCACCCATTTAGAAGATTCACGAAACTTTCAAAGTCCACGATGAAAAAGAGATTATACTGGGTCGGAATTCGAACCAATATCCCCCAAATTCACATCGGGTGCTTAAAAGCAATTTATTTACCCAACAGTATTATGACCAAGCAAGTTCAGGGGAATGATTTTTTCCATTTTGAAGTTCGCACATTTGCGTGCCGGCCTGGATATCGCTGGTGGGCGATGAACAGGTGAGAAAGACGAGATGATGATGATAGGCCCAAATGGACGAGGAGGAAACGGAAAGGAGAGCGGGGAAAGGGCGAATTAGTCCCAAGGAGCGCACGCTGCGACGGCGAAGGACGAATGAGGAAGGTAGACGTGGAAATGGGAGGGAGGAGGTATTTCGGAGGCGAGGACCGGGCGGACGGCGGGAAAGGATGAAGGGGGGAGGGGACGGGGATTTCAATGCAAGAGCTCCCTCTCTCTCTCCTCAGGGAGCCTTCCAGCTTCATTTCGGGATGAGAGATCATCGGGCTGGGGACTATTCTGGATTGGATCCAGGCGACATGATGGGGAAGAGGAGAAGTTCGGGAGGGGGAAAGAAGGGAATGGCTGGGGTTTATGCGAGATGATGTGAGTTTGCGGTCTCGTGGAAGGAGTGGGGTGAAAGGGGAAGGGGAGTGGTGAATGGAGGCGACGTCGTCTAGGGTACCGGAGGGGGTACGCAGCCAGGGTAAGCTCTCGGAGGCGGCGTTGTGTGCGAGTAGCAGTGGATGTGAGGGGATGGAGCGGAGCACCAGCGGGGTAATTGGTGAGGAGGCCGAGGGAGGGCGCGGGGGGGGGGGGTGGCAAGGAAGATGGCGGAGGTTGCCCGAAGGGTTTTGTGGGCTGAGGGATATAAACAACCCGATTCCGGTAACCCCCCCGTTCCTCGTCCCGGAGCGTCTTCCTTCCGCCTAAATTACTTCCGCGAGCTCTTCTACGCCCGAAAGAATGGTTCCCAATTTAGGGATTCGCCCTCAGGACGGAGACGTGGCGAGCTGCCTTATCAAATCCTTTCGCCTTCCGTGCCTTTTGCCGAGAGGCGGCCGGCGGCCCCATCCATTCACCAGTCCATCGCTACCCTCCTCCACTCCATCGCCCTCCCAACGCCAGCCAGCGGGGAATCCATTACGATTGCTTAATTCAATGCGCGCAATAACGGCGTTTTTTATCTAGGAAGGAAGGAACTCAAGTCGGAAGACTGAAAAATGGGTGGAAAAAATGCAAATCGAGTTTTAAAAAATAGATCCGCTTAATCGAGCCTTTCCTGGCTGATGGCAGAATTGGTAACAGAGGAAGGATCATGTACAGCATATCAATGAGGTCGCTGCAGTATTTCACCTCAAGTAGCCAATTTTAGACTTGAGAACAGCATAGTAAAACTTGTGGATGGGTATGAAGAATCATGTCTCAGCCAGAAATTCTGATTTAAACTATAAAGGTTATTCATCTTTCCAATTCGAAACCTTAAATTTTGGTTACAGTGCATTACGAACACTAGCTAATCTTTTCATCTCCTTTTACTACATTTTATCTTTTTCTGTTTCAGTGTTCAAGTAAATAGGAATTTTGCTCCATACTTAGCTTAAACCAGAATAAACATGTCATTTTGAGAATATACGATTTACTATATATGAATGTATACAGTATAATATAATGTATACATACATACTATGTAAATTTTCAAACTGGGTATATATTTATTTTTAAATTGAAAAAAAATTGATGCAACTAAAAACCTTGTCCAGTCCAGAGCAAATATATTTCCAATCTATGTTTCATCTGATAAAGATTTATTTTAATTTATTTCTAGTATCTTCAGATTAATTTATTTTGAATTACACGAAGTGTTTTCACATATTTACTAAGATTTGAAGAACATCCCATTTACTCCTCAATATTAATATTTAATGCATTTAAATTTTCAAATATCGAAATTTTATTTTAAGGAAAGTTTCATCGATATCTTCTTGTACAGTAACAATTTTGACGTGGGACTGCATGTAGCACTTCAACAGTTTAAGCCTGAAATAGAGATATTTAATTTTTAACTCTCAACTTTAATTTTTACTGCAGCTGGCGTGTGCCACATTCGTCGCATATCTCTACAGTCATCTCAGCTAATTCACCCATGCACAATAAGCCAAATTTAGTTCAATAAGAATTATAATGACATATTTTGAAATAATTAAAAAGTTTCAATGATGTCTCCTCTATACACTCCATCGTTTACTGACGATGATAACAAATTTCTTTCTTAATTATAAAAATTTCGGTTCATAAATGTTCAATAGATAAACATATTGAGTCATGATGCGTACTATCGTTTTAAAAGACACTGGAACTTTAAAAGTTATCCATATATTTATTTTTTATTGTATTAATGAGCTAGAAATTTCGTTCGTGAAATTACTTTATTTCTAGATATCATTAATGTAGATGGCTCACTTTAACGGCTTACCACTTTTACGACGACTTTTTTATCGTTGGGGTAGGATTAACATGATCAGCCTCTAGTTTAGCCTATTCCTTGATAATATACGTCAAGAGGTCCAATACACCTGTTACCTAACTAACCATTATCTCGTTTGTTCGAAATAAACTCTTCTCGAGTCCATTCCGCACATGCCTTTCATTTCATTTTAAATGTGAAAATCTATTTGGGTGCATATTCTTATTAAATAGCTTATTCTTTCTATGCACATTTACTATTGCACCTCCAATGCTCGATGCATGATGAACATTAACGAGAGTAGGGAATTGAAAACCGCTAATGCGGCTCAAGTGAACCTAATACGACCTTAGTTCCACGACGTCACGGTGGCTGCCTTTGTTTCGAGGATAATCATTGACCCAGAAGATGACGTAATTAGCATTCCACGCCAATGCTTAGTTGCGCAGTTTATGGGTAGTGCCCGTGCACAAGATCAACGAAATTAGAATTGATGATGAACACTGAGCCTGGAAATTGTGTTCCCACACAAAAACACTCAGGAGCAAATCACTCATGCATTCCTCAATTCTACACCTGAATTTAAATGTATCATGTTTTTGCTCTTAATTTTCTTCAGGGATGTTGATGTCTGTTTCCCACTTATTGCCCTGAAAAGCTTAGCGAAAAATGGACTTAGTTGCTTTCCATTGTCACTGCCTCAATTTATCTCATGTGAAATAAATGTCTTACTTGACTCTGTTCTATTTATCGTAAGATACCAATTTGTATAACTAGATAATTCCCGTACATTGGAATAATATAATATATGTACTCTATCCATCTACCGTTTCTTGTCTCAATACATAAACGGGAATTCATTTCTGATATCTTAACGTAACATGCTAGTTAATTATGATTGGTTCATTAATAATTATCATTAGTTGTAACAGTGGCATTGTGCCTTATGTAGCCTCCTATCCAGAGGTATTGCTGATGCTTCATCTCACCGGATTAAGGGATCATTGAGGATTTTGATGAAGGTGACCCTTTTAAGCGAATGGAATAATAATTTCTGGCACCCGCGTTTTGAGTATTAAGGTATAATTAAAATGTGGTTCCGATGATGCGACATTCCTCACTCGTGTAATTATATGACGGTACGTGAAATTATACCAGGTCTATTTCTTAATAATTAAATCAGCCGACCTTGCCCGTGGATAATTAGACAATCACCGAATCTCCGGCGAAACTGAAGAAATTTGTAATTGGCAGAAATAAATATTATGGTATAATTCCAAAGACAAAATTCTTAAAAGCATGGATGATCTAAGCTCATACCTAGTATTTATAACTATGTAATTTATAATAATATTTATAGTAGAGAGCATTACTTTTTTTAAGTTTCACCCATATCCCGTAGAAATTGTTGAAAAAGGCAAAAACGGAATGGAGTGCATTGAAGAGTTATAAAATAATCCAGTAATGGAACCGAGGCATGCAAAAAATAAATTGAAAAATTAAAAAACACAGAAGCCAACCCCTATACCTTATAAAATAGCGTCATCAAGGTGGTATTCATTACCAAAATCAGCTTTGTGGCTGCTCATGGCATCATTATTTCAGTTATCATATTTGCGGTTTCTTTTATAAATAAGGGCAGAAATCACCTGTCAGTAAACCGATAGTCTTTAAGTACGTACATTCAGGGCAGAGAGAACAGGTTCCTTTGGTCATATACATCTATTTTAAGAATCTTTATTTCCCAAGATGTCGCACTCTGAGGGTTGTGAGGATGTTTTCCAAAAAAATCTTAAATGGATTCATCTGGATTTCGAAACATAACTTTAGATGAATGGTCTACTCTACCAAGATTTACGACCTATTCAAAAGCGATTAGTTAGTCACCGTTAACAAATTGGTAGAGAGCTCATGCTAAGGACGGGATGGATTAATATGAGGAGCATACCAGACATCTGATTAATCGTCGTTAGATCATGATAATTGAAGCAGGTACGTAAAATAATAACGCAGGATACTTCCGAGTCACTAACGAAATAACTAGAGGCTGCAATCTTAGCATTTGTGCGGTTTTCTTAGCTTTTTAATGCATTCAAAATCGATTTATATTTTTGATTTAGCATTTAATATTTACTTTAAATGCTTTAAGAAAAGTGTACAAATAGAAGTCGCCTCTTACAGGTGTACGTACACATCATGCCGTTCCCTTTCGGGTAAGGTATAGTCAATGGAGTTTACTTGAATGCCCTAGAAAACCGTCTCTGATTCAGTAATGTATCCAGACTACCCTATTCCTGAATACCACTTTTTCTTCTGTTACATTCATGCATCGCTTCTCATGCACTTTCTTGTTCCTCATACTCCTTCTCATATGAGTCACTTCCACCACATTCACCCATGGCTCTCTTGGTATCCCTCTCACACTTCACTAGAATAAATCCATTTCATTATCTGACTCTCGTCCACTCTCTAAACATTCCCAAACCAACGAATCGCGTACTTTCAATATAGATAGATAGATAAATAATTTGTTCGACGGGAATTTGTAGAAAGCCATCCAAGCTGCTGGAGTTACAGGGAGATATTCTCATCCAACCAGGGATTGAATATAAATCTTGCAAATGAATTTAATTATCTCTGTAATTTTACATTCTATTCAACAGTAAGGTCGTTAAATACTATAGGTATGACCGTTATCGGAGCATCCATTCCGAATCCATTCATGGCTCACTCATTCCTAACCCAATCCCTTTACCGCAAGCACTTACTTCTCAGATATTCTTCCATTCCCACTACTCATCGTCCGCACTTATGCTTAACCTGGTATATACACTCAAGTAGCATTATCATGAAATAAAAGCCTACACACAAATCATTACACCAATTCCATTTTCGTGGTTCACCTTGAAAATGTCGTAGTCAATATCGAACTCGATTGGTGTATACTGAGCGCGCAGGAATGTACACACTATTGCGCGATGGAAAGAACAAAATTTTTATTTCAAAGTGAAAATGGAATTATGATTAAAGCTGCGAAATTCCAAAAAGTCACGCCTGAATCAGTCATTCCCATGAAGAATCATGGTTATATGATGATCATAAAGGATATGTTAAACAATATCATATTAACATTTTTGTTTTGAAAAAGCTTGTTATGACCCTATCAAAATTTCAAACGGATAAGTTTATTCCGGACGTGGAGTTAATTTCAGTGTTATTCAAGCTCTACATTTCTCCGGTTTCGGTAAATGAATATTTTTGGAATTTTTGTTTTCACTGGCAGTTTTGCAATTTGCAAAATCCTTGTTACATTACTTTAGTGTTTTTACTTTGGTAATGTTTGATGTTAGGCGTCAGGTTAGGAATAAGTTACGGTGGTGTTCAGTTATAAAATAATCGAATGTCAAAGAAACAGCGGTTTCTGCCTTGAGAATTTTGTCATCTCTTAAACGATAGACACCTACGTATCACAGTATTCGCTTTTCATCTTATACCATTTGATTTTTATTTTCATTGCTAACTGCATTTAAAAACTATCCTATTTCTTCTAAGGGATCTTGATCTGAGAAAAACACTGAACCCCTGATATAAAGATATAGCGTCACCAGAATCCATTTTCATCAATACGAAATAACGTGACTCTTTATTTTTTAAGTCTCTGCTTGGTCCCTCATCAGAAGCATTCAAATTTATCGATAATCTTAACTGTAATGATTTTATAATTAATAATGTGAAAATATGTCAAAAAGCTTCAAGTTTGGTTAGAGACCTAGTATAAAGTTCAAGTCAACCAAATTACAATGTATATTTGTTCTGTACCTGAATTTCAACGAATGTTTTCATTTCTTTATCCCTCGGTGGAATTCACGACGAAAATGTATTTCAAATGAATGCGAGAAGTTAAAAATGAACGGTTTCGCATATGAAGCGCAATAAATTTTAATATGAATAAATTTTTAGTAAGCCGTTTACCAAGCCATGTTAAGGAAAGAACGAATTCAATGCTCACTATTCACTTTGAAGTGTCGAACAAACAACTTAACAGAGCAACGTTTCTGTGCTTTTACCTTTTTTATTTTCCTCAAGTCCCAAATTATGGACAGCAAATAATATTTTTAGTTTGGCATCAAGTTATATATTTATAGTTATCCTTCATAATGGGAAATCATTCGGTTTCGTTTTGGAAAATACCTGACTGTCGAAAGGCTTATTAACTTCCCCTTCCGAATCCGTCACATACTTCGGTTTCGAATACGGCTTTGTTTAGGGTGTCACAGTGCTGAATTAACGGCTTTGTTGAAACATTTTTGTCTCTTGAGTAAAAAAAATTGCTTAACCATGCATTGCTTATATATTTTATTTAATTTTTAATGTTTTATTTTACCAATTTTACCAATGTTGTTTAATACCATCAATAGGTAGACATTACCGTTATATTTCTAACCATTGTCTTCATTCCCATTCAGTAGCTCAGCATGTAAATGCTGTTCGCCTGTTTTTTTTAGCTGACTGCCGTCATTCACACAAATGACACAACTTTTCGCTCTATTCCTGCTTTGTGCTATAAATTAGTCTTGATTGTTATACTTAGAACCACTTTTTTACATCGTAAATGCGTCGATATGAGAAAAAGTACATCATTTAAAGCCGATATAATTCCAAAAGCTTACTTGACCCTTGGCTATGCGATTCAATGTTATGTTTGAAGCTTATAAGTGAATAAATTACCTCATACATATTTAGTTATGTCATAAAAGTTGTTATGTAAAGATGACTTTGTTTAACTTATTTTGACACATCAGAAAGGGACAAATAATTAGATTGTGCTTTGAAATTAAAAGCGATGATAGCAAATTATTTAGGCTTTTTTTGCATGGTTAGGCTTTCTTTTGCTGAAGTAAGGCTTATATTCAGACTCTTGGTCTCCAGGTATGTATTGTGCTCTACTAAAGATAATTACTACATTTATACGTCCCTAGCCAAATAGTGTCGCATCGCTCAAATATTCATTTGATATCATCGTCGTTTATTGCTTTCTATGATGGGCTTTCATATTTGCAAATTATTCTCCAAAACCAAAATGCGTTTGCTTATGTTTCTGAGCAGCGAATGATGTACTCACGCTGAATTAAAAGTTCCTATAGTATAAAAAATTAATTCTAAGATTTAAATATATTAATACATTTAATTCACTAATTTCAATCAGATTTATAGAGATAGGTAATAACTTAATTATTTTATCAGATATTAGTCACAGAAAGGGTTAATGCATTTACTTGCGACTGTCAGCGGCAAGAAATCATCCAACTGGGTCAAATCTTGCTTTAAGGAAAATTATTTAGCGAGTCTTTCAGAGGCATGGCTAATTGGACCCCCTCATTGCGAAATACTATACAGTTACAACCGTGCAATCATTCCCTGCGAGTTATGACTCCCGACTCTCTTCAGGCACACCATTTTTCCTCGCTTTAACTATTTTTTTTTCGAAGGATTAATCTTACGCTTTATTTTTTTTACCCTGTCGCGGCGCACGGCCAAGGACGAAAAAAACCTTACATAAAAAGCAAGCAGAAAAACGGTTGAGAAAAATTAGGGCTCGCGAGGTGCGGAAATTGAGAAAAAATGCGATTGAGACGGCCCCGCACCGCGAGTCCGACGGATCCCGATGTAATTCTGGCATTAAGTGAGCCATTTAGGGGCGAGGGAAGGGGGAGGGGGTGGGGGAAGGGGTCGGGGCGGAGGGAACCCTGGGTAAAAAGGGTGCAAAGCAAGGGGCTGAGGGAAGGAGAAGAAAGGAGGCGGGCTGAGGGACGGGGATAACTCAGGGGCCTCCATTCCTTTCCCCCCCGAACCCTCGGCTCATCCCACCACCCTTGGAGGACCACCACCCTTTGTCTTCCAGCATCCCGGGGGTGTAAGCCATCAATCCCCCTCAGCGCCGGAGGGACCCACCCCCGCCCTCTTATTTTTTAACCCTTTCCCATTCCTTCTCTCCCCACCTCCCGTTGGCCTTATCCTTCACATCTCCCCGCTACGCCTCTTCCTTATCTCCTCCGCCTTCTCTGTTTCGTCCTGCCTCCTCGCCCATTTCCCATTTCCTACCATCTTCCTCTCTATGCCTCTCTTCCTCTTGTATCCTCCTACATTCTTTTTACCAACTTCTTCCCTCTTTCCACTTATCTTCTTCTATATTTCCCTCCCGAAGCTAAGATACTAAATATTCACAGGTTCCTGCAATCTTAAATTTAAACATTTTCCGGCATATATAAGTTTTATTTTTTTTCTACGATAACATCCTGGTATTCTGCAATCTAAATACTGAATTTAAATGGCATATATAAGTTTTATTTTTTTTCTACGATAACATCCTGGTATTCTGAAATCTAAATACTGAATTTAAATGGATATGTGGATTAGTGCGAGGTCGTCATTCTCTCTCTTCGGCTGGACTCTTTATCTCCTCCGTTTTCTCTAATTTATTCTCTCTTCCCCATTATCCTATCCTCCCATGTTCCTCTCCTTCTCTTATCCTTTTCCAGTGGCACACACTCCTCGCATCTTCTCTTGCTTCCCCTCGAAGCTTTAATGCTGTTTATTCCCATGTTTATGTAGTCATCTTTATAAAGATACTGTTTCTCATATTCTATGTAATATTTTTGGCAAGGAGCCTATACATGGTACGTGTGCAATTTCTACTGCATAACTACATGTATTACAAAATGTATTAGAGCATTTATCCCTCAATGATACCTTCAATTTCAATAAGTGTCAATGCCACCCTTGTTTTTACTCTCTAGGCATTTGCGTTTTTACGTTACTTTTACGTTTGAGGAATGTTTTTGAAAGGAAAATGAATGTAAAAGTATTGTTTCATTGATCCCAATTTATTTGCTCAACTTACTACGACGGTACCACTTTACTTCTTTTTTCATAACCGTTTGACTACATGTAGGGATTTAAAACTAAAATACGTATGAGTTTCCTCACTGCTGACACATTAGTCATTAGATAGTCACACAACTTTTTCTGAACATAAAGGATGATATATGTAGCCTAAAATCGTTAGTTTTCATTTATTTCCAAATCACTGAGCTTAAGCAAGCGCTTGCATTAATCAATGTAAAATTTGTAAACTATTAGATATATATGCTTATTACTACTACAACTTACTACTATTACAAGCAAAGAACAGGGAGTAGAAATGAGATCTCGTATTCAGATCTCACCCCGAATATCAGAACGTTTATCAGTCTCTTTTCCATGCGAACAGATCTTCCGTTTTCATTCCTACGCGCTCAACCCTTTACATTCCTACACCGTCGTTCTCCTTCGCCTCTCTTCATCCGAAGAGAGTTTGACGCCACTCCCTCAACGCATCGGCCTTCTTGCACGTTCGCAACGTTTCGCCACATTGTTCCTCCTGCTTCTTCCCGCCTCCAACCCGTCCTCCCTGGCAGCCACCGACCCAGAACTCCAGAGCAATCTCCTCATCTCACCCCTCCGCCTCTCCCCGTTCGCCTTCCTTCTCTCTCTCTCTCTCTCGCCCTTCCATTTCCTTCCTCTGCTTCCAATTTTCTCTCCTCCTCACTTCGAATTCTTACACCTCTTCTTGCTCGCCTTCCTCCGATCCATCTTCATCAACTCTCTCGCACTTCCCTTCTCGGATTTCACACCCACGCTCATTGCTTTCCTCTCTCCCTATCCTTCTTCGAGCCAATCTACTCACCTTTCCCTCCTTATCTCAACTTTGTCGTCCCTTTTTTCCCTTTTGCGCTCTTTTTCACTTAAACCGATCCAGCCCATTCTCTTCATGTCAGTATTGGTGTAAAGGCATTGGCAGCTGATAATAAAAGAGCTTTTCTTTTGGGCTCTGGTTTTAATTTTCCCTTGTATGATGTTCTCTATCGCTTCGTACTAGCTGCGGACTGGCTTATCACGGCTTGGGAAATGTGAAGTTTATCAATTTTTCCTTTCGGTGCACTACGTCATTTTAACTGATTTATGCACCAAAAGGTTTCGCTCTAGATAAGTAGATTTTTCTCCGTTTTCTTTTATTAATTTTTATTTGTGGGATCAAGGCTAGCTACATTTCAATTCTCCATGTTGAAGATTCAAAGCTTCATTTTCCAGAGTAAAGCCGTAATAACAGGGTAAATGTTCCGGGGATATTAAATAAAACTTTTCTAAAAATAGTATTTTAGAGGTCGTTTCAACCAATTAGAGGATAATCTACGCAACAACAGCAACTTTCTATTGTTTTTTAAACACCATGTGGAAAAACATTCTCTGAATTTAAAAATAAAAAGTACACATGTGTATTTAATAGTCGGTGGCCATATATTTATCGACTTACCTTTATGACAACGAGTAATAAAGTGTTGACAACGGTGTGAAATAAAAAATTCAACTTGTCACAGTGCGACTTTTACTGATGTAGTTGATAAAAATGGCTTACGGAGAACTTGAAAACAGTATTTTTTCTTTACTTTTACGGCCGAATGTAAAAATAATGAATTCCTTGTACCATTCATTCGTAGAAGTTACTTTCCCTAATGCATCCCATCTCTCAGGAAGTATTTATTACCCATTAGGATTCCACATTCTTGATTGTTTCCCGAAATTTTGTGTCCCATCCCGCTGCAGAAATTGCTGGTTGCTGCCTTTTCCGTCGGCACATCCCCCGTTTTCCATTTCGCCATCCGTCTTCGTTATTCTTCTATTCCTCTCTCCCCTCCCCTCCCCCCTCCAAACGCCCAACCAACCACCCTCCTCCCCTCTCTCTTTACCCCCTCCCCCTCCCACTCACTCACTCACTCGGCCTTCCTTCCTGCACGGTGCGGTGTGTGGGACAACGACGAAGGACCCCTCCAACCCCTTTTCATCCCTTTTCCCCCATTCAACACCAACTCTCCCTTCTGCGTCCCTTCCCGCGCCGCCCCGCCCCAACTTTCCTTCCAACCCCTAGAACATAGACCCTAACTACTCCTCATAATTGTCCTCGGCCATCGTTATTCACAGAGCCCTCACTATATCACCTTGACGGCATGACCGAGGGGAGCTTAGGGCTTCATGGATGGTTTCGCAACGCTACCTGACCCGCCTCTTAAATCATTCCCTCAACACTGTTAGCCTCGGAAAATGAGGCCAAAATGAAAACGTCGGAATTCTGCTTGATATTTATGAAAAATTCTCAGTGTACCCTTTTATTTGTCGGGATATATGCTGTTTTTAATTCCATCTGTGTCCACAAATATTTTACATTCTACAGCATCGTTTTATCCTGGATGAGGAACGTGTAAACACGGGATCTGATATACGACTGCAGGATAATTTTCGTCCTCACATAAGTTTACACATTAAAAGTGAAGCAAATATTTGTTCTTAAATTCTTACGACTGGCCGCACTACGCATGTCCATATGCGCAAGCATATTTAATGTTGCTCAAAGGCTGTGCCGGTCAAATATTATTTGTGAAACTTTGGTAAAATGAAACTCATATAAATCGGAAATAAACATTTATTTAAAAATTAAGTGGGTAATCTAGGAGTTCATTTAATGCGGGTTAAATTCCTATTTTACTTATTTCTGCCACAAAAATGATACAATTAGTAGATTTACGCCTCTCCCTGCATTGACATAGGCCTGCAGTGTGGAAGATGCGTTCCGGTCATAATAAAAATCTTCAGATGAACGATATCTCTCCCATGGAAATAATTATTGATTTATAAAAATAATTATTTGAGATTGATTCTCAAATAATTATTTCTGAAGAGTGCACGCCCCAGTTGAATGTTTATTGTTGGTTTCATGTACATCCTTATGGATTTGATCAATCGGCCATTGCTTTGATTTTTAATGCTGTACTTAGTTTTATTAATTTCTTAAAATTAAACGTTAATGCAGATTCTACAAGGCACTTATTCTTAAATACACTCATCAATCCTTTGCTGTCTATAAGGCCCAGTTTTTGCAATATTTTATTAAAAAACCGTTTCACAAGATTATTTTTCATAAAAAGGGAGGTATAAGACGTGATATTGTGGAATTTCAACATAATTTAGAAATTTACATTGCAATTTTCCATTCGACCCGGATTTCGACTGCATCATCATCAGGTACATAAAGTTCGCAAATCATGGTATATATACACCCGCCCTTCCCCCACCTTCTCTTGTATACATACCATAATTTTCGAACTTTATGTACCTGATTACGATGTAGTGAATCGAAACCTAGGTCGAATAAATCTTTATATGTGGAAAATTACAATTTAAATGTGTACATTTTCATTTTTCATATATATTATGACTCTCCTCGCAAAACCGGCTCGTAATAATATTTTTTGCACAAGCAAAATGATAACCTAATTATTTAATAGAAATACATCCACTGGTGGTTCCTTATGGCCCATTTAACCCTCTTACCAATCACTTTAGTCATCTCTTCTTTGCCCCCACATATTAATCCCTCATTCTATTCTCTATCTCTATTCTACTCTACTTCCATCTCTAGGCGTGGCATGGGCTATCTCTCTCCATGAGCGTTGGCGCGGCCCAACACCCCCTCCCCCCACTGCTCATCCGCCCGTCCGCACCGCCGCACTTCTCCCCATGGCCGGCGCGAACTTTGCCTTCCACCGCGCTTAATTCGATTCCCATCCAATCGAGGCGACGACGCCCGGCGTCCGCACTCGTTCGCGTGTTTTCCATTCGATCCGAGCTGCGTCCCTTTGTTCTTCGACTCCCACTCACCCAAAGGCCCGAAATTTCACTCCGTCCTAACTCACTAACGCCCTTGACCCTCTGGTGCTCCCGCGGCGCTTCATCCCCGAATTTCTGTGACGCTTTAGAAGTACCACAACACGCAAAAGTTCGTCGCATTGACCGAATTTCTAAATTCTCCTCGTCACTGTGACTTTCCATCCTGCCTCGTCACTGAGCACCGACCTTGAAAAGAAAGAACCCACAACGAGTCCACAGGCGATGATAGCCGCTCATATTTCAGTATTGTGCTTGCTATCATCTAGGATGAACAGTGTCGTAGGCAAAGGCCTAATTCGGCAACCGTACAGAGTTAATCATGACAGGATTACTCTCATTCCTTGGCTAAATTTGCGTTCGAAAACCGGTTGTAGGGAAATCTTCGTCTTTTGTGTCTATAGAAATACAAAATGATAATAATACATCTGCGTAAAAAAGAAAAGCATTTTTATGTATTTGATAAATTTATTGCTCTCCATCTCTTTTCTAATCGACCCATGGTCAGTATTGACATTGCATGTTCTCCGTTCCTCTTCCAAATTTTCTGTTGTTGGGAATCGCTATTTACTTAAAATCATTTTCTAAATATTCATTAGACTCATCTGCCGGTTAAAAGAATGTTGTGATGAAATTAAAAAAAAAATCCTACAGATGTTTACACGTGCAGGGGCCTTTTTCATCTGACATTTCTTCCTTCATTAAGTCAATCCTATCCTTCTTCATCCCGTCCATAAAACCTATTCTCTTTCTTCCCCTCTTGCCCAACATCCTTTCAGCTACCACGGTGTTCAGCGAACCATCGTCCCTCATTACCGCTTCCAGCCACCCCCTAATCTCATCCAGAAGTTTCCTCTCCTCACCAAACAACGTCAAGCACTTCACCGTTTGCCTTCCTTTCCGTCCACCTTCTCCATCCTCCGCCACACCCACATCTCGAACGTTTGCGGCCAATTTTCGTCCTCCTTTCTCAGAGTCCACGCTTCTGCCCCATGCAAGCTCCTCAACAGCTTCTTTTTACATCCTTACTTAAGGTCCCCGTCCTAAGCTCTCTTCTATCACTGAACGCCTTCTTCGCTAGGACTATTCTCCTCCTAATGTCTTAATAATATTGTCATTTTCTCATAGCGAACTACCCAAGTACTTAAATTTGTCTAGTTGTTCCATTTCTCTACTTTGTGCCTGTTTTCCATGTCCAGCCTTGCTTTCTTTGTCAGAGAGAATGTTCCGGCGGTTATTTTATTATTTCTAATATTATTCTGGCAGTTCTATTTCATGCTTTATACATTTATACTAAATCTTACTTACTTATCTTTGTCATCTTTTGATTTAATTGAAATAATTCGACTCCCATTTATTGTTTTATACTTTAATCTGCACAAAATGCTGTGATCAGACCATGCCTAAGATCAGAATCAATTTATTGCGTTCCTTCAGTGATTTAAATTAAATAAAGAGACATCGCCGTCACTTATACTATCTTCGTTTTAATTAACCTTTTCATATCCCAAATATGTTTTTCTCTTTCAAAGCAATATGAAGTCAACGTGGCAAATAGAAACATCCTATTTCAATTTATACACTAAAATGAATGTTCTCATTCCCAATTTGGCTCTACGTCCACCCCATCTAGTATTATTATTTATCCTTTGAATACCCAATGATGGCCCTCATTCTTTATCTATTTCTTTCTTCAACTTATAAAAAGTGCATTTCAAGGATCGGATTGTGAAATCCTCTGCCACAATAATTTATTATTCATTCGTTTAAAATAACTAATAATTAATGATTTTATATAGACCTATTTCTTTAGTTTTATTTATAATAGCGATTTTAGTAAAACTGTAACATTTAACTTCAGTTCCTATTACACTTTCAAGTTATTTTATGTACATTTATGTCCTAGATCATTCAAAATGAACCTTGAACCGCATTAAAACGGTTGTATTTTGTTTACGTAGCAAAATGCATAGGTTTACTTAAAATTTCATGGAATATTGGTTTTACGCATAAATGACACAGTAATGCACATTATAGAAAAATAACAATTATTTAATATTGTCATTCCACAATAGGCTCTTGGGTAAGGCCTATTGTCAGCAGATTAGTGGCCATTTCCAGGAAATATTATCAAAATCGAAGAGAACGAAGCAATTGAATATCATGGAATATCATGACCTATTTCGGTTGACGCTTGCGTTTGTCTCCATGTCAAGACACCGATCAAATGCCAAAAGTAGTTTTCATGGATATGGCACAAATTGTTGGAAATGAACATATAATGATCTACAAATTACCAAGAATTTCTTCAATCATTCGAAGATGCAGCAACAAGAACAACAATTCTAAGATGAAAACCGTGCCGTGCATGGGCTTGTGAATTCTAAAATGTGAATCGATAGATGCGTAATTTATTCCTCATTTATTTCATCACAAGGGTTCTGAGTTTACTTTGACGAAACAATACTGTTCATTCAAGATTCATTAGTAATATTATCATTTGTGTAATACATTTACCCATTTTGCGTTGTAAATGTTTCGTATAAATTTAAAATCCCTAGTAGAATACGCTTGAATGCTCATAAATGTGACATCAAATTTCCAATTTTGAAATTGCTGCCTAAGAGACCCCTATAGACATTTATCGCTTGGATGATACATGGACACAGGACGACGATACGTGGACATTGGTTTGTCAGTTGACTAAACCAGCTTTTTTGCAAGTTGGAATTTTTGTATCGTTAAAAAAATTAATATTTTGTGGTATTAATTATGCTTTGATTTGATTTCCTTGACTAATATCAAAAGTAGCCGTATTACTTTTGCCAAAACATTTTCTTGTTATATTGTACCTCCTTTATATTTCATTAGTAATAGTGATTACTTCAGATGCCTGAATTAAACTTATTTTCAAAAAGGGCCCAAAAATATTTAAATTTGAAAAATTGGAAGGTTTTCGCAATGCAGGAATTTAAAATCTATGTGAATAATCCGTGATATTAAATACTTTTGATTCCAAAGTTTTTGCAAAGTTTATCAAAAGGGGCCAAAATATATTTGAATTTGAAAATTTACGAGGTTTGCAGCTTCGCGGCAAAAAAAAACAATTTTCGGAATTCAGGCGTTTAATATTAATGTGAATGATACTGGGTGAAACACTTGCCACCTATCAAATTTTTGCCATGCAAAATGTCCACCATTACAGCAACGTTGTATTCGAAAATAAAAATGATGCACACAAAATTAAGCGATGAACAAGAGAGATGTGGCACTCCAGAATACGGTTATCTACAGTTTCCGCTGCATGGAACTCACCTCTGCTTCATCCCTACGGCGTTATTCCTCAAACGTTCTCACGTGATTTTATCCGAGAAAATGCGTGGCCCCTGGAATAACGAAAAAGTAAATTTCAGAAAAAAGCACGTTCGCTGTACTCGACGTGTTCACGGGTCAGTGATCTCGAATAAAATTTTACTCTCCATCAAGAAAATTTCACTTACTTCGGCTTCGGATGCTGCTCACGTTTAGACGCGTGATATGAGCAACTCATACGTGCAAGCATTCGATATGAGGCTAATGCGTTGCCTATACCAGAGGTGGATGTCCGTATCATCGTAATATAACTTGGTTCTTGCGTATATCAGAAGAATTGACTACTCACAGCTTGCGCCATGAGCTTGTAACTATGGAAGTTCTTCATTAAAATATGTATGCCAGCGTATGAAATTGAAACTTGATTGATAACGGGAGCAGAAAAAATTATATCCCATGAATATGTGGTATTAATGAAGAATAATGATGATCAAATGGACGGATAGAATAACCAATGAAGGTCTCCTACTACACTTTCGAGAGGAAAAAGTATGTTTAGTGAATGCAAATAAACGAACGAAAGTAGGAGATGCATATGTATCGGACAAATTCGTTGATATGCCTCCTTAAAACCATAGTAGTAGGAGCTACGAATGGAAATTGCCTAGGGAGATCAAGGATATTCTATCCACATAAAAAAATATGAAGAGTCAATAAATGTAGAATAATGAAGTAACAGAGTCATTATCTGAAAATAAAGAGGAGTAAATAATTGCTACAAGTCAATCTTCGTAATGACAACAGTTTATGATGTGGATTATTAGTAAATGAAGCATGATCTGCCCAAGTAGGATGTGCTGTGTATCATTAAATGTGTATTATCGAGCATATTTACTTTACAATCGTATATAAAATTATGCCGTTTCCTGTGCTAGCACAGTTGTATGAATGTTAAACGAGACTGGTATCGAAGAGTGGAGTGAATACTGAACTTCATCGTTATTATTTTTGAAAAAAAAAATTTGTATTTCGGTTGGAAAAATTGGATGAACCGAAGGGAAAAGTGCATCCTCATTGTGACCCATCTTTCATAGAAGCAATTTTTTTCCATTCGATTGGAGCATCTCCGCGCACATGGGTGCACTTAAGCTCAAACAAGCACAGGTGAATGAAAGGGATCGACGCAAGCTGTACTGGAAATATGCCACGAGCATCGAAATATTTGGTTGAGAGCTCCTTCACTTTTCACGATGCGTACTTATGCTCGTCTCCTCTACAATCTAGCGAATCCGCTGCATGAGCATCGGGTGGCTTGTAAATAAGGGTGTACATTTTTTTCTGTTTTTAATATGGGCCTTTTTTAAATTGTGCTGTTCAATTTGTGCCTCAATAATGTCTAAATTCACTCGTTTTACATGACTTCATTATTATGTAAATATAATATATATATATATATATATATAGAGGAGGTGGTCCAAATATGGGCTACATGTTTCATTTTGTGGTCTACTGTGCTAACTTATATTATTTTTTAAGATGTTAATGTTATTATTCAACCTACAACAAGTCGTTTATAAGATAGGGTAGTAATATACACGTAAAGCCTTTAACTTTTTTTCAAATGAGTTTATTTCAAAAAGTTGTCAAAATGAAATGATTTCATTAAGTGGTCTAAATATGGGCTAGTGGGCCACTCATAATGTTAATGTTAAAAAAAATAAAAAAATAAACTCAAAATGCTGAAAAATTATCACAAAAAATACTAAAGGTAGTAAAAAGAAGGTAAAACATATGCTCTCAAACGTTGCTAGAGTTATTATTTGCAGAAATCATACGCATACGCCTCTTTTTATGCCCCCGCGCACTCTGTGTGTGCCCACATCTGGCACATGATACATTGAACCCACGTTTCTCCTCTCGTGTCCTCAGAAAACAGTCCATCACAGAATATGCAGGTTGCATCATTGCAGTCAGGGCTGGTCTTCTGAAGATGGGTCCAGGTCGCTGTCATCAAGCATCGGCTCCTCATGATCTTCCCCGGAGTCTGAAGAAGACTGGCTCTTCTTAGCCCTCTATGTGTTCCGCTCAGCTTTCTTTCTTGCAAGTTTAACCATCCTGGTTTTCACAACTTCGCCTTTCCCTGACCTCTGAAAGAGTTCTTTCCTGCACTTGCTTTTTTCTGATTCATCCAAGGATCTGAGCAATTTGTCTCTTTAGGGTGTGCCTGTCACAAGACACGCTTTCGCAGATTTGCGACCTCGGTTGGTCTTCTTCTTTGAGACAGTTGGCACTGGATTGACGGTAGGCACTGGACAGTAGGCACTGGTTAGATGGATAAATGACCCAGCAACCTGACCGGAAGGAGGCTAGACGATCCGAGGCAAAGTCCTCACCAGGTGATGAAAGAGAGGATGATGGCTTGAGATTGAGAAGATGGCTGACTTGAGGAAGTTTGAGAAACTGAGCTACATGTCTTCGCAGCTTCTATTTCTGTTGCAATGAAATCTATATCATTGAAAATATTTTTTTTAGCGGCCAAATCCCAGTATTTTTGAAACCGTTAACGGCTATTTCTCCGGTTTGCACTTTGAGGTAGGCCTTCCCAAATAGCTCCATGATGTCATAAGGTGTTACAGGACCGCTAGAGTGTCGCAGCCTAAGACAGATTTCCTCACTGTAGTATGATTTTAATGGGCCCATGAAAGTCTTGTCCAGTGGTTGTAGTTTGTGTGTGTAATGCGGGGGCAGACACACAATGGTCACATGATTCTTCTTCGCCATGTCGATTACATCCACATTGCGTACATGAGAACTGGAGACTCTTCACTTGGTTTGACCTCTTGAAGGAAATGAATGAACCACTCAGTGAAGAGGTTACTATGAACCCTGCCAGATGGATACTGAACCAGGTAAAGCACCCTTCATCATCGTTTGACTCATATTTATGCGGGAAAAAATCACAAAGGGTGGCACAAAATGACCATGCAGGCAATGATGGTCACCGTTGCGCCTCTTTCGGCAGAAGTTATAGCAGCAATCTGCCTTTTCACCTTTCTTCCAACAACATACGGAACTTTACATTGGACAATGGACAAACCTGTCTCGTCCACGTTATACGTCCTTGAGGCTGGGAATTTGTGCTTATCATAGACTTCCTGTAAAATGGTGAAGAAGGCGTCTACATTCTCTTTAGTGAATCCCAAAGCCCTGGCGTATAAAGTTCCACATGGTTTCCGGAGTGACATACGACCCTTGTGACGGTTCAGAAACAAATCCACCCAAGCCCTTCCTCCAGCTTCATTTCCAAATGGAACGGGCAGATTGTCCGTTATCGCAAGTTGTTACGCCATTTGCTTCACATCCTTGATGGTGAACCCAAAAAACTTCTGCTCCATAGTGAGTAGGTAGGAAACAAGTGCTTCCTCAAGATCATGTCCCATGTACGGCTTTCGTCCAAGCTTTATGCGTGCTGCTTCGGTAGGTGTTAAATCACTCGTATTGCTGAGAGTTTGAAGAGCGGTGCGGGGCACATTGAACTCCTTGGAAGCCTTCAGAGTTCCCATTTTCTTTCCCCTCACGGCAATAATTGCCTTTTCCATGTCTTTTGGGTCCCACTTCTTCCTGATATTTTTGAAAGAATACTTAGGCTTCGTTCTTGGCATCCTAAGCAAAGGAAACAGACGAATGAGCACTTTTCAAAGATACGTCGTATTTCTTTCTTGGCTCAGTAATGAACCAAGATATTGCCAATTATGGATGCTTATTTATGTAGTAAGTGAAATTTACGTACCTAGTGGTAGTCGGACGTAGTCACTAATGGGTGAACGTGTTGGTCAGCTACGACTGCTGTCAGGTGAATAAGCGACTTTCCATGTCTAATTGAAAAACTCTTCCCACACCGGGATAGGAAGTGGGAAAAAGACATTAATATGTATAACAGAGCTAGCAAAATTCAGCAGTTGAGCTGTAGGTTACTACAAGGTGAATGCGAGATGGAGAAACTTGAACTTGGATATGGCAACAAAGTAAGCATCCATAATTGACAATGTGTCCGTTGCTTAGCCAAGTAAGAAATACAGAGTAACTATCTCTCACACGATTGACTGGCCGAATCCCAAACCACACCAGGTGCCTTTGAGGTTGCGAAGTATCAAATAAAATCGTTTTTATTGGCTTACTCTCTTGACTTTATGGGCGTTCACGCAAAAAAATAAAAATGCAACGGGCACGGCCCCTGGTTAACGTATGTACCTAATATTTTGCGTTAAGAGTTTTCTAGTCATTTGGTAACGAATTAGAAGACGACGTGAAATATTGGAAAACATTTGATATTTTTAACCACCTTAATTTTCACACATAATGAATACGTATTAATTAAATTATCAAGAATAAGCATTTATCAAAAAGGTTCACGAAAGAATGAAAAAATACAACTAAATTAGAACGACCGAAGTACATTTAAAAATTTACGAAAAAATTTGATGTGAGGTTAAAAAATGGTCTAAATATGGGCTAGCCCGTTTTTAGACCAATTTAGCTAGCCCATATTTAGACCATCTGCATGTTTGAGTTACATTTAATGGCAGATATCACGGATAAGCAAAATTCATTGTTCAACGTCTCCAAATCGTAATTTAAAATGCCAACTTTGATGTAATAATAAAAAAAGTAACTTAAGTTATACAAAATAATTTTTAAAAATTCTAAACCATTTACCTGAAAAAGTTTTCGAGTATTCAGTAATGAGGGTTATGGACAAAAAACACAACAACTTCCAACATGGAGGACACCGCTAGCTCAACTACTCCATTCCTTCTTTCTTATCAAATAGCAGTTACCGCATGCACACAATGATTACTTGCAGCACCTGCTAGTACCTCATTCATCAACCAGCCCGTATTTGGACCATAGCCCATATTTGGACCTTCTCCTCTATATATATATATATATATATAAATTTATCAGTGACAAATAAAGTTGTTTTTTTTATCAAAATTCACACATCTGAGTACATTCAACTGTTTTAGCGTTTAAAATTTACATGAGGGAATTTGAGGTTTATTTATGCATAGCATCTAAGTTTAATTAAATGTTGGAGGGAATAGATCATCAACTATGGAGATTCAACTAAATATTTGGTGCTCATTTCACATCATTAAGCCTGCGACAAGTTATTTTGTTGACTGATGTGCATATTTACTTTAGTTGCGGCATGATGTATTCAAACCACTACTATCTTTTTTACAATTTCATTTCAAAATTTTCTCAAGAGTTCTTAACATATGAAGGGCTCAGAGTTAAAATGGCCCACGTTCATTTTTACATTTCTAAATAACCAGTTAAATGGTTGGACTAGAGTCATATATTTTTCAAGAGAAAACCATGTCCAAAGTTCAAAATTCTTGCCCTTACATGGCAGCAATTCTTGATAGCCCTGAATACAGCTGATTTTATTGAGAATTAAAGGAATATTTAACACATTTTCCTCAAAACTAACTTCGATTAACTTGGCCCACTTATCACTGAACCCTCCATATGTATCGCAGCAGAAAAATACATAATACCTTTATGCTCACTCTTGAATGGTAGAAATCTTACAATTTGTCACACATGGGCTGTAATAGCTCTAATTTTCAGTTGGTTTTATCAATGCATATGAATAACGTGGTACTTATTAATTACGCAGTGCTTGATATTGTGTTTCATTGCATTTGAATGCATTTTTATTTTAAGTGGGTTTATAAAGCTTAAAAATGCATACATATTCTTTTAAATATAGTAAAACAAAACAGAAGAATTAATTATCTAGCGCTTAAGGATATAGAATTACGCACTTTCTTTAAATATAAAATAAAAATAACGAAAATACACGTAAATGTTACAAAAATTCGGAAACGGGTGACTTAAAACTTAAGTTGAAACCACCTGTTTCAACGTTTCCCGTAACAATTTATGTCATATTAACACATTTTCCCATATTTTAAAACGGAGACTAATTTTATTAATAAAATAGCGTTGAGAATAAAATTTACCGACTTTTGTTTTTTTATCAATGAGGTGGAGGTTGCAGAACAAAACTAGGCACCAAATTTTCCAAACCTAGGCACCAAAATCTAATGCTCCACTGCGGGAGAGTTTAGCACTTAGTGAAGATAACAAAGCGAACCGAATATACCGAACATATGTTATTTAAGCAGCTGATACTACCGGCAATCAACATTTATGATCGTTTGAAACATAGAATGCGCAGGAAAGTATTTAAACCAATCGATCAATAAATGCCGGAATGAGACCTTAGAACTCAATGGGTTTTAGTCCCCCGAGTTTAAGGGCGTTTATAGGAGCACGAATAGGCTATAACTACTTTTCTCCCACTCGACACGCTCAGAATGACGCTCAGGACGTAAGGCGATTTCGGTGGTTGAGAGGATTCTGCAGCTACAGGGCTGAGTCGGAACGCAAGGCTGTTCCAAACATTCTTCACGAAAAGGCTTTGATATCTCGTTTCCATCTCATTTCATTTTGTGTATCTGATTTTGACCTTTTTTTCTCCAACTGCACAGGAAAACATTAAAACCATGGAGCTAAGAATTTTCCATGCCCTCGGACCTGCAAAATTGCTCTTTTTGCCTTTGTTCATCCTTAAAATCGTCATTGAATACTTACGCGCTCTCTGTCGAAGGAATTTATCGAAAATCCAGCCGTCAAACTCGATGTCTTCTGTTTAAGATTAATACCGGAACAGCTATGCCTCGTTTCTAAACTAAGTTCCCCGTCAGCCATTTGCCTATTTTACCAGCACTCACCTTAATTTTCCCTCTTTACTTTCAAAGCTATGGTCGACTTAAGTCGAGGAAAACCGAAAATCGATAAAACTGCAAAATGCTTTTCTACAGAAGTTGCAACATGTGAACAGTCATCTCGATTGCCGAGAACGCACTAATATATTGCCTTATAGCCAATTTACTGACGACTTTTTCCCTTTTCAAAACCATAAAAAAAGCAAGATTACCATTTTTTCCAATAATCGATTTTGGTATAAAATCTGGTGGTCCACTTTGGCCAAAAATTAACGTTCCCCTGATACCAATTTTTACTGAAAAGGGTATTAAACGGAAGTAAAATTAGTGACAAATTAATTTTCACTCATATTGATTTCCTCGTGTATAATATTCATCTGTATTTGAAATAATATGATGAGCTAATAGGATTATTCTTCAATAGAAAGATTATTTCTAAGTGTGCCTTAGTTAACCATAAACATTTCAAAAATATGGTTGAATGGTACTCTTTAATAATGCGTCCACCACATGAGAATGTTATAACAAATTACATTTTCCACCATGAAATGAAACATGATTGGCTCTTTGTTTTTATATATCCCATTATGTAATTCGAATGTTCCGGCAAGTAATAATCCATTGCATACTTACCCATTAAAAAAAAGGCTCTGTATTTTTATATCACCCATTGTGTAATTCGTGTGTCCCGGCGTCACCTCTCATTGATTTGGACTGAAGTTCACGGAATTGGCCGCAGCACTGTGATGTGAAGGGCAACGTAAAGCCACCAAATTAGTATCCCCATTAGATACAGCCTCGATTCACACATCTGACTTGATTGAATTTCTCCTCGCAAAATATTCGGGAGGTAAAACAGTTTCCCCAATTGAATTTTGTTAATTGTAAGATGCGTCGTCGGCAGCTAGGTCATTATGCTCCAAATGAAATCAAATGGGAACAACAGGGACTGTTACATCAATCAACAATCAAAGACGTGATTGAGTCATCGGTATTACATTTTCTAGATGCAAAATCTTTACGAAGAATGGTATGTTATTATGATGATACATGCCTACCGCAATTACGGCGATGAAATACGTAAAAATTTCCACGGAAAAATCTGCCTGTTCCCGGTCCAGGCCAGTTTTTCCAGTGGCATTTTCAACGTATGGTACGCTATTATTCGGGTATTTGTGGAAAATTAGAAAACGTCAAGATACAGATTTTCAAGTTTTGCCTCGTTCTTTTGAGAGGTGACCACTTACTAAGATTTTGCCCATGCACTAATCGGCACCTTTATGGGTAAGGGGGTAGATTTTAAGGGAAGTATTGTTAGAGGAATGGGGGAGGGTGAAATAAAACCCGGCATCAGCATTAGTCTCCTCTTGACTTAGAGGCGCCTAGAAGTTTGCAGCCGAACGCAATCCGCATCCGGTGAACGCAATCTCATTATTAAACGTGTTCTTCAGATGGGCAACTTTGGGAAACCAACTGAAAAGTCCCCATGATTGTCGGATACTTGGACCCAGCTCCCAGGTTATGAAATATCAATTACGCAGGCTCACGTACTAGTACTGATGACAAGGGATATTTGTTTAAACGTGAAAATAAATCATGCGTTCACTAGATCCTTAGAACGTTAGTTAAGATCACTAGAACCTTAGAATCACTAGGAAGATAGTATTTATTTATATATCCATTCACATTGAATTTGGAATTTTGCCCCGGGGAATTGGTCAATATTTCACTTCAGGTAAAGCGTAAAGAGTGGGGAACTAGTTCTAGCACGGGATTTAATAACAGTGGATCCAATAACAATGGGTGATACAGTCAATATGGAGATTGCTTTGATCCATGCACTGCACTCAAATTCTTCCTAATCCTTCAGAATTGTTTATTAAAACATCCCTCTTAATTTCCAAGTTATTTCGATTAATCTATTCAATCCTTGGTCTTCCTTGGTAAACATTGATTACCAAGACTTAATTTTATAGCCAGCCTCGGTGGCGGCGGGGTAAAGTCCTCGCTTACTAATCCGAGGGTTGTGGGATCGAGGCCCCCCTGGGTCGGTTTTTCGCCTGCCCGGGCATGGGTGTTTTTGTCGAATTCTGGTGGTTCGGCCCCTGAGAAACCTGAAGACAAGCCAATGGCTTATCGGGATCGCAGGGGCATATGGACCACCAGAATCGTCCGAGGGCCAAAAAAATCTTTCCCTTTCATATATCTTTTATAATTATTTTCAAGAGCGTGCTTTGTCACTTAATGCTCCAAAATAACTTGTATTTTTAATAAAACATGACTAGCCACAAGTGTTTATTGTTAGTCTACCTGGTGAGAATGTCGAAATGAGTGCTGATATTCAACCGTTCTCCTCCGTCCTTTCATCTTTTCATCCAGGTCCGCGGCCGCCACGTCCGCCGCTACCCTCTGCGTCGGGACGAGGGCAACGCGACGACGACGACGCTGGGGCTGGAGGTGGAGGCGGGCAGCGGGACGTTCCGGCGCGGGCGTCTGACGCTGCGCTGCCAGGCCACGCTGCTCTCCGCGTACAACGCCAGCGCCGAGCTGGTCATCGAGGAGGAGCGGCCGCGGTTGGCGTCCGTGCTCGGCACCCGGGAGTCCTCATCGGCGCCCGCCGCCGCAGCCGCACCCGGGGCCGCACCCGGAGCCTCGCCCGCCTCCGCCTCGTCCTCCGCCTCTTCTTCCGACTCGGCCTCCGCCGCTTCCGCTCCCGCCGCGAGGCCCCCGGGGACCGGGCTGCTCGCCGCGTCGCTCGCCGCTATGGCCACCGTCACAGGTGAGCTCCGCTTCATCCGAACGGACGAGGTGGACGAAATGCAGATGCTTGTTGCGTAATTTTTCCATCGCCAGGTGTCGCTTGATATGAATCCTAATGTTTCTATCCCTAGCACCTAACCTTTTACAAAGGTCGCATCAGATATTAACGACAGAATCCTTTTCCAACAGTAAAATTGTTAACATATTTCGCGAAAAAAATACTGTCCAAAAAGTTTGAATGAATCTGATGTGGCAACCTAGACCATGTTTTTAACTTAAATCCATTTAAATTCTTCAATTTTCTCTGTTAAAGTTCTCCGTTGTAATTCTTAAAAATATATTTTATATGTTACCCCATTAAGTCGTAAAACCAGTCGTAAAACAAGACGTCCTCTCAAGTCCTCATTGGACGAGATACGTTTGGCAATTTGTCCTTTTGCAATCATGATGCTAACATTCGGATTCGCCATTCGGAATTTAGAAAAACCATAGGAATTAGT
This sequence comes from Pyrrhosoma nymphula, assembly GCA_963573305.1. Classification (NCBI taxonomy): domain Eukaryota; kingdom Metazoa; phylum Arthropoda; class Insecta; order Odonata; family Coenagrionidae; genus Pyrrhosoma; species Pyrrhosoma nymphula. Next base: position 150,695,302 of record OY754328.1, read on the forward strand.
GGCTTCGAATGGAAACCATGTGAAAGGCTCATCAAATACAGTTGTTAATTTTTTAAATAAAGCCACTGTTACTAGACTGTGGTAAAACTGCAGGTCTCCCATTGTGTTTTTCAATCTTACCGTGTTCAAGGGGCTCAAAGTCCTGTGAAATATGACTTCACTATTATAGTTACAGTATTCACATTTTCAGTTTTATTTTGTTGTGTTCAGCTTCTTAAACTTCTGAGTGGCTGCATAATTTCAGCCTGCATACCATCTTAACACATGTGCTCCGGCGATAAATAGTGTTTAAAAGCTTTGATGTCTCAAATCTTCTTGAAATACAATGATTACAATTACCGCAGTAGAGTTGTCTGAATCAGAAGACAGATTTTTCGCTATTCTCGCGCAGCTCATATTGAGAAGATAAATGTAATTGTACCCCTTGAAGACGTTTTTACCCACCAATCATCTTTCCATTATCTACATCTCATAGCAAGCGCATGCGAAAAAAAAATTACATAAGTTCCTTTTTACGTAATTTCTCTATTCAAGGTTCAGCTTAAAGGTACCTATTCCGAATTGATTCCCCTTGAGTAAAAATTCTCATGGTTATTATTTATTAATGCAAATGTCATTAAGGCCCAATTTTTTAATAGGTAGGTACCCAGAGTATCAATTGTCAAGTGTAGTTGCATGCATCGCTATTGAATATCATGAAAGTCTCCACAAATGTTTCGAGTTTACTCCCATTGAAATAATAATATTTTGTCATCAGTTTAATTTTTTTGCTAATACAGAAGTAGCATACTTCAGACGGAAAATTTAGCTTTGTTTGAAAATCGATCCTTGTTGATAAACTCGTATCTATATATTTCATTGAATAATTGTAGAACTTAGTACATGTGCTTTAAATTCACAGCTGATTTGCTCTGGAAGTTCAAACTGATATAAGGAGCAATTAGTGCCAGCGGTATGTTTTAAATTGAAAATAAATGAAAATAAGTATTATTCGTTAACTTAACAAAAATTGGTGTACCTATCTCTAAGTTCCATTCGTGGTGATAAGTATTTTGCCTCTGATGTAACCTCTTGAGATATGACCTCAAATACAGTATTGCCTTGAAAAACATAAGAATGGATTTTTCTCGACCAGAGGCAATTAGAGCTATTTTGAATTGATTTTTCTCTCCATATTTCGTATAGACAAAACCGCGCATCTTGATATACGAGCTACCTTTCCGATGAAATGAGGCTATACTTATCGCGCGTAACAATACATCACGATGTGAGGATCATCAAATATGCTAAGTAGTTGAATGATAATGTCATCCCCTCGCGATATGATTCCTTAAGTTATAACGTCTTGATAAGGAGAGAAAATTAGCTTGGTAGTTGGAAGCTAATATCGTCTTTGATAGAAGATCCAATTTGTCCTTTTGCATATGCCTTTTAGGATTCCTGTATTCCAAGCCATTTTCATATTTTCTTATTATTTTTAGTTATCCCTCCTAATTTTAGGTCATTTATTAATTTTTTTTTAATACTCAAGACCTTCATTTGAGCCACTATCCGTTATTCCTGGGAGCATGTTTTTCCTGCGGTTTCCAGGTTTTAACGAAATAAATTTATGCACTCAATTACTTCGGGCTTATCTTTATGAATGTTGATAATCTATTTCAGTATAACTTTAACATTTTCATATGAGTTGTTTAAATTATGTATTCCTCATATTACGGCAAAACATATCAGTAAGGAACTGCTTGAAACGCCGGTTTTTAAAGTTTCATAAACAAAGTTGCATAATAATTTAAATATCTATTCCATCAAATAAAGTCTATCATCCATACATCTTAATAATATTCTCTACCAACTAGCTCAAAGAGTTTTAACAGACATATAAACAAATGTTTACATACAACGTTGTAGTTAATTTTATAACATTTTTATTCAGAAACGTTCGAGGTATTTATCTTGAAATAATGTCTACACGGAAAAGTATATTTGTGTTTCCTACTCAACTTTTCTTGTATTTTAACTCCACCTTTGTTTATAACTGCACGATAACTTTGCTCATTCTGAAAAAATACACCGCTTGAAAATATAATTGGTTCAAAAAGGAATTGAAATGTTATTATAAGCTAGCAGAAGGCTCATGTACCGGTACCGAAAAGAAAAAAAAGGTATTTCGGATAATAGACATATCAGAAATTTTAATTCTCTCTTCCTCTGAGCGACTATTTATTTATTACAGCAATGGCTAATCTGAGTGATCATCTGGTATGATACCTCTGGTAATCGCCGAGACAAAATTGTGATGAGTGTGAGTGGATATGTTAATCTCTCCGGTGGCCTTAAAAAATTGGGAGAAAGTAAATAGCTCAAGAGAACACCAAGTTTTGGTTACATTCAAAACACTGGATTCAAGTTATATTCTTCACTTAAACTGATCTAAATAGCGATATGTCAAAATTAAATTATAATTTAAAAACTTTCATTATAAAAATCCAGCACAAGAGTGTCTAAAGTGGAAGCTACAAGACATTTCTCTTATTTACAACAATTAAGATCGGAGAGCTTAACATTCTACGCATTGCCTCTCTATGCGAGAGTGCTTTAATTTTAAACCATCGATAGTTAAGGTTTTAATAGTAATTTCCAATGTATTTCTAAAAAATATTGGCGTTTTTAATAACCAATAGGTGTATAGACTTTTGTCTATTTCTTATTTTATTACGTTTTGTGACATCTCTGAGAAACTAGGATCACGATAAATCACTAAGGTTTTTTCCGTTTATTTACTTTCAACCTGATCGAATAATGTAATATATTTCATTAAATTTCTCCTCTTCCTCTTCATCATCAGCAGTCTTTATCCCAAAGATCGACTTGCTGCAGCGTTTCACTCCACTTTCCCGTCATCTAGCCGTTTCATTCCACTATAAGGCTTCATCTTAACGTCCTTTGTAATTTTCTTTATGAATTCCACTCTCGGTATTCCTTGCAAATTCATCCAATTAATTATTCTTGCCATTGTCCTTTTCAAGAGGCTTCTGTGTCGGAAAATACGTCCAAAAAGGTTGTCTCTTCTTCTTCTTCTTAGAGATTTAAGTAACATATTTCGTCTTTACCTTTTTGAGACTGGTTATTAAGGTATTTTCATGCAAACCACATAAACAACAACCACTAAACTGCAATGATAGATCGTGTTCATCCTACAATGACAAATCCTACTCATTATTGGTAAATATTTTACTAATGAAATATTAGATAAGATCTTTCAATCAGGATCAAAGCATCTTGAAAATAATAAAGGTAGGAACATCTAATCGAAGGAGCTCCCGTGGTGTTTTTGCGCTCTGATTACATTTTAGATTTATGTACCTATTTGCTATGGTAGTGATATCTTGATTATGGAAATCTATTTTAATATCAAGTAACTCAAAATTAAATCAATTTACTATCAGTTTTCCTTTCCAATAGTTGGAGAACGATCAACGTTTCATTAGTGAAACAATATCAATTTTTGTTGCAACAATCCAGTTTCCTGAATGATGCACAATTAGCTGATCGTTTACTATTCCTAGAATATATTTACACTCATTTTTAAAAACTAGTATCTTTTCCTGTAGACGCTGTCGACATTGGACGTGAGCTTTTTCAAGAGATCTGTCTTTCGATCCATTTAATTTCCTTATCGAGGTGAAGAATGTTTAAAAGATTTGCTGGATTTTTTAGATTAATGTAGGCGAGAGATAGCTCATCCTACCCGTAATTGTAGTAAAAACCGCACAAACCTTAATAAGCTTCATTTGTAACTTATTTATTTGTTTCCTTTAAGCATATTTTCGATAAAAGATATAAATAATACTTGAATATTCATTTTGCATCTTTTGGACCCTTATAAAGTAAGAATAGGTAGGAATAAATCATGTACATTTTTCTCTTATTACTTTACGTCAGTCCTGAAGCGCTTGATATGCTTATCCTATCGACCTCAGTCAGTGAACCTTTGATCTCATCTTCCACAATGCTATAATAAGCAGAGATTATTGGATTTCAAGTACTAATTTCTGAATAATTTCTTGTGGTGACGATGTGTTTCTCAAATTAAGCGAAAGCAGTTGTCCTTCGTAGGAGATAAAGAGATAAATATGTCATTCAGTGACTCCGAATAAACTCGACATACCTTTTCGGTAGTCAGTCTCATGGAAGCCCCCTGGCAAAACCTCGGAGCAGGGCTTGCTCTGTCATTATTCTGGTATATGTAATCATTTCGCACATTTTCTCTTCCATGCACCAATCCACAAAACCCACGGCTCACCTCATTTCCAGCTCCCCTCAGCCCGAGTGGGAGAGGGCGGGGGTGGGGGACGGGGGAGGGGGTTGACGGGCTGAAATTAGGAACGGCAGAATACGTTCACCCGCGAGCCCTCGGGGAGGCAGTAGGAAGAGAGTCTCTCGTAATATCTCCCCGATGAATCTTTCCCCGGTTGCCGCTTAAACAATCAAATTCAAAAGGGAAACGAACCAGAAGATTCAAAGATAACAGCTTGAGGAGCTCGAAGAAGAAAGGAGTATTGTCGGTACATCTGTGCGTAAACTGCGAGAGATAGGGGGGACGACTCGCTTTACCGCGACCGAGGCATATTGCGGCGACGGCGGCAGTGGAAACGTATCGTGAAAGGCCGCGGGACAATTGAGAGCGCCTCGGGAACGTGAGCGCGGAATCAGAAACGAGCCCTGCCACCCTCACAGGCGCGTGAATCCACCACTTGCCACATTTAGTGTCGGAAGTTATCGTGCAAATCATCCCATGGTAGCAATTGATATTACACTAAAATGGGACCCGTTTTTCAAACTTTAAGATTAATTCAAGGCTGACAGGGAATCGTAAATATTTAGACGAAGCATTTACTCTATGGAACTTAGATGTATTTGATATGGAAGTTTTTATGCAGTATTTTACGTAGTACTACCTTGAAGAACTTAAGTTTTTATTTTAGACCACGATACGATGTCCTTATATAGCCCTTTTCGCTATCTTAATTTAAATTTTTTGTACCAATGTTTGTCCTAATTGGCATGCATGTGTTTTTTTAATACTTTATTGCAACGAAAATTTAAGCAAAAATATGGATAGCATTGTTTTGATCACCCTCAACGTTGTAATCACCCAATTGAGTCTGAAAGGTATTTTGAACGCAAAATGAAACACATTAACGTTAGTGCAATAGTATCTGCAGTACACTCCGCGAAAATGTGTTGTGTTAAAAAATTTGAGTCACCGTATATACTACTAAAACAAGATTCGGTATTTCGTTCAAGAAGATTTTCCTCTGTTTATTCACATTAATGAAATGACTGCATTGCATAGACCCAAAAAGTCAGATATATTTGCAGATCAAGCAACAACGAGATGTATTTGGTCAATATTTTCGAGTTAAACGACAGTGAATATAATTCATTCCACCGAGATCATTCTCAAAACAAATTAGTGCTTTAAATTTCTTCTATAATCGTTGGCATCTAGCGCATTTCATTTTGCTATTGATACAAAATTTCTTCCGTTGATAATTTAAAAAAACATAGTGTCCTTTGAAGGTGGATCGTAGATCTATGTTAGTTTTGAATGTTTTTTTAAATTTTGACCTCAAGACCCAATTAGACGGAGATGAGAGTTATCCTAGACTTTTCTAATGTATCATTTAAACCATCCATTTTTGCCTGAGAGCATCAGATAAAATTCAAGCAAAGGACATTCGAGTGAATCTGGTCATTTCCTCCACCCCTGTGAATCTGACGGAAATTCGAAATAGCATAAAGTTTAGTTTATTCGTGGCATTGGCTTTTCAGTCTTGCCTTTTTCGTACTAATGAATTCTCTCACGCATGAGTACTCTACTTCTACATTGTTTTCAGAGTCCACGATTTCCCACGAAACTTTATTAATTCTTTCCATGAATCCTTGATTTACCTCTTTTATCGAAAAACAAAATCATTCTCCTTACCGTTTATCCAGAAACACTTCTATCTAATTTGAAGGCTGCTAGATTCCTTGATTTCAACATTGTCCTGCGCGAAACTATCGTAACAACCGTGAAGTAGGGACTTGAGCATTGAAATTCCTTGAGTTATACTCAAAAACCTCTCTCGGGGACTGTGGTAAACAGCACTCTACCATTTTGAACGTAATAAAGCAATTCAAATTAAAGTCTCATTTCTTTGCATGGTAAACGATATCATGAATAAATGGAAGTTTTTATATTTATAAAAAGCTGGAAGAGAAATGGACAATTGCATTCGAGTTTTTGAAAACTCGTTCACATTTAACGGATGAGTTAAAATCACTACCTCTGGTGAAGGAAGTTCGTTTTATAGTTTACATTCCACTTAATTTATTTTTAGTGCGTACTCTCCTTTTACCTGAAATATCCCGCGCATGTATCTAAGTGTTTTTTGGGCTTCTATCAACCAATGGGTTTTCGCGTTCACTTGACTTGTGACGTAAATCGATATCATTCATTCTCTTGGAGCGAAGCGATCGTGAAATAGGAGTCGTAAATGAAAGGAGCTCTCCGTGGCTCACTTAAGTCATGGCATCCGTTAATTGCGGCCGTAAAGGTAAAACTTCACAACGTGAATTATTGTTAATTGGTCTTTGGCTGTAAAACCTTCTTACTCTCATCTTAGAATCGTTACCTGTCAAGCACTCTCAATCCTGAGAAACGGAGGCTATAGCAATGGTGGATTAGAATTGCCTCCTCTAAATTTACCCCGCAAAAGTTGTTTTTATGATTTGTCATTGAAAGCGTCACCGTGTACCCACAATTCAATTTACTTCAATTCCTTTGTAACTTTTATAGATTTAATTGGATACATGTTTAAGCAGTCATCTTAGCTCCTATGATCACTGTTAATGAGTATGACATTTATGTGCCAAGTTAATTATTTTTTTTTAATGTTGTATATTTTACTTTATTATCACCATTAATCACCCAGAAAATTGGTATCCTTAGCCACTCACTCCACTTTTCTGCTAAATAAACGTTTAGTACCTTCATGCTTTATTGCATGTTAATTATTATTATACTATTTTGTTAACAATGCATGCCTTCATTCATTGTTAACAAAATAGTACGTAAAATATTGAGAACTTAGATGCCTGAAAATTCAGTTTTGAACTAAGGTGCTTAAAAGAAATTCTCAAGTAACTTCTTTGTAATAATTGAGTTTTCCTAAGCCCAATTTATCTTGTTCCCTGTATTATTGGTTAATTATCAACCTACCTTTTTACATCGTTATTGCTGCGCATCAAATACTGTATGACAAAATTAGACCTATCAGGAAATGTCAAAAACACTGCAGAAAATCGTTAATTTTATGCGGATATTTAGGTTCATATGATGAGAGCATTATATTATAACATTATACATTATCCAAATGCTATTAATAAGACCAGAAATAAATTATCGAGAAATGAGTCCATAGTATTTTATCTAGAAATTAGTGTGCACTTTCGGATACCACTTTCGTGTTAAAATAGGTTGCTCCTAAAGCAATAATTATGTCTTATTTTGCGATAGTTATTTTACTGCAATATTAACAATTATCATTTTTAACTGTCTGATAATTTCTAATTATCTTACAGCAGCAGCAGTAGTGTTACCTTCTTTTTAACTGAAACTTTGAAACTTTTTCTGTATAAACAATGAAGATACGTTTCGAAGTACCCATTGATTGCATTCTAGAATCTGTTACATTAGCAACGCAAAAGCATAACTCATAATCAGCAAATCAGAAACGATAATAATATTTTTTGAGGGCTATCTACAGCCCATTTTCAATCTATGTTTCCACAATGATAGACAAAATAACAATCACACTAAAATATGCCAATACCTAAGAGTGAAAACAGCGTCATTTTTACTTTCACACGCGAGGAAATAAGTCAGAGATGTTAATGCAGTACTTGAAGTTTGATATAATTTCCAATTTAGAAAAAATCTACTCAGATGTTTCGGCTAGTCTTATTATTCTATATGGGTGCAGAAATATTGTCTTTTAAATTATATTTAAGTCGTTTCGATTTTTCTTTTAATCAGTCTATTAGTCATAATATCCTCATAGAACCACTGCAATGGTGTCCTGGGGATCCAGTTCGAACGAAAATTTACGTCCATCGTGGATTCTCAAGTTCAAGCTAAGCCATAGGCGGTGGGTAATTGTTCGATACCGGTCCACCCTCTGATTGCGTCACATCTTCCTCTATCCGCGGGACCGCGTCGTCTCAATTCCGAGACCGCATAAGGAGACTGTTCCTCCTCCTTCCCCCTGAGACACTCTCTCCTCTCCGGCATCCATTCCACCACGCTCCCACCATCCTTCATTGTTTCCTAATCTCGTTGCCCTTGTCTTTCCTTTGCGGAGAAGAGACGAGAGGGGCACGAGTTAAGGGAAATGGTGGAAGGAGAGGAGAAAGGAAGGAAGGGGTGGAGAGGAGATTGAGGAAGAGAAGCGTTAAGGGATGATATGGCCCTCCCTTTCCCTTTGGCCCATCAAACTCCATCCCCCCCCCCTCAACCCACCCCTTCGTCTCATTCGTTTCAACCCTTCCCCCCTCCCACACCTTCCTTCCTGCCCGTCACTTACCCCTCCCTCTTCCCCCCGAGGGGCGGACAAAGATCCTCCACAGTTGATACCGCAAAATGTCGGAACCTACGACCGAGCCGTCTCAAACCCTATCCGCCCCATCCGCTCCTTCCTCCTTCAATTCCCTTACTTACCGCTCCTTGCTTTGTCCATTTCCATCCCGTGCCATCCTACGCCTCCCTCTTATTACTATTCCTATTCCTCTCCTCGCTATTTACCGTCTGCTAATAGATAATGCGGATTTTTATAACTTACGATCAATACTTGACATTTCAAACAAGAATCTCTCTCATGAGCTTTAATACTTGTGTCTCGTTCTTTTCGTTTCGTTTTTGTTAACGCGTACCGTAAGATTGCCACAGGAGGGCGCCTTTTTTTAGTGATTCAATTCAAAGGAACTTCTTCGACTGAGCAGTCAGCCAGTCGGTGATAACTAGTGAAGTGACTCGGACGCAACCCATATTAGGTTCAAGTGCTCCCGGAACAGGGTATGCGTGTGTCTTTATTCCGCCCTCCCCCCGCCGGCCGGCCTTCCCTGCTCAGGAGCCCTCAACGTGCAGCAGAAACATAAGTACTCTCTAGATGTTTATCGCAGTGAAAAGTGTTATATTTGTTATATTTCATTTGAATCAGTTTCATTAAATTAGTGATCACTTAATCTCATTGTCTCATTACACGCTGGTGTAAGTGATCACTTGGTCCTTCGGTTCATCATAAAATGTTGTACCCCACAACTTGTACTCTCTTCACTGCGTAATGTTAAGGTGGTTCCACCGTGAAATGACTTAAATGTCATTTTATTCATATTCTGTCTACTTGTAAAAAAAGGTTGTTCTCTATCTGATATGAAAAACAAAATAACACCTTTCCACGCAATTTTACTCTATAATTGAACTTGAAATAAAATGATGTTCAATGGGGGAATGAAAGAAACACGGGGAAAATAGTATTTTTCCATAAAATATAAATGCCATTTTTGCGGAAAACTTTTTATAAGAAGGAAATAATCCAGAGAAATTGAATAAAAATGAAATTTTGGCATCTTACCACCTTCTTTTTTTAGTTATTAGGGAATTACTACCGTAATTGAATTCAAAATGCGGTAATTCGTAGGAAATGGCGCTGCAGTCTATGGCTGGAAAAAAGTGCTCATTTAAAATACATTTGTGGAATAATCTGCAAATTTTGTTCCTTACTTTTGGGATTCTATAGGTAACGCATTTCATCAGTGAAAGCAGGATTTTTTGGACAAAATATAAAAAATGTAGAATTTAGAATGTAGAATTATTTGTTTTGACTCACACAGTCGCGGTGGAACCTCCTTAATACCAAACGCTTCAAATGCGCTTTAAGAAGAAACATTATTCCAGGGGAAATTTATTATATTTCGAAATGAATGTTTATGAAACAATATTGACATCTCAACTTCTTGTATATTCTGCAGAGAATAGCCGCAACGTTTTTATACCTTTAAAAAAATCCACCTCATTGGCAGCTGTCATTAATCCGAAGATTGGTTTTCTGCAGCACTCCTCCATTGTATTTAGCGTCAGATCTTGGCATCTTTTTTTTTCTCTCGGACGACTCTGGTGGTCCGAATGCCCCTGCGATCCCGATAAGCCATTAGCCTATCATCAGGTTCCTCAGGGGCCGAACCACCAGAACTTGACAAAAACATCCATGCCCTGGGCATGCGAAAACTGATCTAGGTGGAACTCAAACCCGCGACCCTAGGATTCGCAGGCGAGTACTTTACCCCGCCGCCACCGGGGCCGGCGTTATAAAATGGTAGGGCATATATAAGTGTATGAGCCTACAACCGAACCCTATCCTGCCTTCTCTTACCCACTGCCTCTACCCTTCTCCCCCCCCCCCAATCTCCTTCTGCTTCTCTTCCTATTCCCTCTTCCCATCTCATCCCCACGACCCTCCAAAACGCTCCCCCCCCCCCCCCCCCCAGGCTTCCGGGACATTCTCCTCTTTTACGCGTGCGGTTCCGACCAAATGGCGAGTGCGCGACGAGGATCAAACCCACGATTCCGCCTTTACCCCCCCTTCCCCCCCTCCAGCACGCACGCCAACCGCAGTCACCAATGAGAGCATTTCTCTCTCGTTTTACGTCCTTCCTCCTAATCTTCTTTCCTCTTCCCATCCTCCTCCCATAAACCCTCTTATCTATATCTCTCCTCCCCACTGCACTCGCTCTTTCTCCGCCCATATAATCCGACACTTAGTCGCAAACTGCCGCATTGTACTTCATCGTCGCCGACATATTTCCTCCGGCTCCGTTGGCTTAATTTTCGCTGGTGCTAATTTAATGCTCTACGGTTTATTCGTTCGCAACTGTTGAAACATAATGGTGTATTCAGAAGCATCTCTGAGGGGTAGAAATACCCTCAAAGAGTAGACCCTAGAGCAGTGGTTCCCATCCGGTCTGCCTCGGCACTTAAGGTGCCGGGAAAACAGCTAGGGGTGTCGCGAGAGTATCGCGGAAATAAGAAAAATGTTTAATATGACTAACGTATGAATTGATTACTCTCATGCCCGACAGATGGTGTCAGTAATCGGAAAACTTCTTCCAACCTGGCTCCACTAATAAGAACAAACATTTTTGTACTTTTCCACAGTTTTTTTTATTTCGCGTACAACTCGTCACTAAGTACCTGAGGATGATGTATTAGCATCGAAACGCGTTGTACGGAAAATAAAATAAATCTGTGGAAAAGCACAAAAAAATGTTTTTGTTCCTATTGAAATGAACTTCCACATATTGGATTCTGATTCCGTCAATTATATTACTGACTCCAGTAGTATACTATACCTAAAATATACCATATTATATGCTGGTTGGTGATTTTACTATTATCTTACTTCAATAAGGTTAAATTGATTATTTAATTTTGAAGTAAAAGTTTTCCTGATGCATATTCCACTTTAACTAATTAATATTTTTTTATAAATCTAAGAAGAGTGCCCCAGAATTGTAACCTCGGTCTGAAGGGTGCCGCAAAAGTAAAAGGGTTGGAATCACTGCCTAGAGGGTTAGTGTACTAGCCAAATGATGAGAAAAATAGGAAAAAAGAATCATTAGACTCTAAGAGATTTCATTATAATGAAGAATGGAGGGGAGCAGTCCTAGGATTGAAATACCTTTCATGGTAGAAGCAGCGATCATAGAGAACTACCAAATGTGACTCTTTTAATTCTTCTTTCGGTTGCAAATCGTTTTGACAATACGGAATGGTGAAGTGGATGAAACCTGTCTAGTTATTAGTCTGAAGTTTTCTTGATGGAAATTTTTTCTTCAAGGGATGGAAATTTTTTCTTCAATACTATCAGTTTTAACTTTGTTATTTGTAACTTTTCATACTCAGTGAAATAAATGACTGCTCCTTAGTAAAGTTAGTGACAATAGAAATTTTCCCTGCACTTTGATGGAAATAACTAATATGAACCTAATATGTGTATGTTTCTAATTCTAAAGTATCTAATCGTGCGTCTGTGACCAAACAATTATGCATATGACGAGAGATAATATGTACGCATCAGTCTTATCCCGTTGTAACGGATATTCTCTTGCATTCCTTCCAGAATAAAAAACATTTTTTATCAAAAAATTGATTCAAGCACTTTTTAAAGTCTTCCTGCGTATCTCTACACTGCTTCTTGCTTGAACCACCATAGCTCCCATTTTGTCCATTGGGACATTTTCTAGTTCATGACTGGCCACCTTAAATTCTACTATTTGATATCGTGGATAATATCTAACCCATTAACGGCGGAGTTTTGTCTAGTGCCGTGGTGGCAAAAAAACTAATAAATTACAATACCTCGTGGAACTTTACAAGTCCTGTTCCCATTTCAGTAGAGTTTTCGCATAACCTGATGCGTAACGAGGGAAAATTCACCTTCAAAGTATGAAATGCAATATGCCTGAGACACTAAATGATCCCACCCTGGAATTTCACGAAAATTGGCAATCCCGAGAGCAAAAATTGTGGCGGCTGGGTCCGAGGTGGAAAAAAATTGAATCACCTCGATGCGCACACACGCGTCCTCTATCCCGAGACCACATCGCCTGCGTCGTCTCCTTCCGCCCTCGGGCGCTCCAAAGGAATTGCGAGGGGCCCGTGGGTTTCAAGCATCTGCACTTTGTTTGTGGAGGGAGTCGTCTGGGGGGTGGGGGGGGGGGGAGGGAGGGGGATGAGAAGATGGGAAAGATCATTACGTCTTAAGTCGAGACCCTCGGGCGGTCGCCTCAACCGAACCACCTTCTCTCTCCTTCTCAGACCTCTCACACCCCACACTCCACTTACATCCACTAGCATCATCCGCTCCCTTCCTTTCGTCCGAACCGCACCACTTCACACCCCCCACACTCCAATTCCCCCCCCCCCCTAACCCTCACCTCGGCACCGAGACCCAGCAGACGTCGCCATCCTCCACCTCAGACCATGCAATCTTCACCCCCTGTGTGCGTTGTATTAAGCTTTCCTCCAATTGAGTAATTTTCCAATTCCGAAGAAAAAGAATTCAACCACCCTTGTTTATGTAGTGCGTATTGTGTTTAAGCAGGGTGCGCGAATGTATTGTTAACGAGGCAGCTTGTGAGATCAAATGGAGACAACCATTCTCCTGGAAGATGTACAATTATTCCCTATTGGATGCCAAGAACAAGTAAACTTGTACCCTAAATAGACTCTAATCGAGTACATGCACACTATTAATACCCTTAATTAAATACAAAATTATTTAAATTGTATTTATTTTACCATCGGACGATTCTGGTGGTCCGTATGCCCCTACGATCCCGATAAGCCATTGGTTTGTCGTCAGATTTCTCACGGGCTGAACCACCAGAACTTGACATAAACATACATGCCCTAGGCATGCGAAAAACCGATCCAGGCGAGACTCGAACCCGTGATCCTCGGATTAGCAGTCGAGGACTTTACCCCGCCGCCACCGGGGCCCGTCGGCGACACCTACAAATGTATTAATTAGTATTAGGATTTTGAAGGGTCAAGAAAGAGTAATTATTGTTAACATCCTACAAATGGGATGCCAGGGATAAAGTGGTAATCAGGACAGTTAGATATCTTTCTAAAGTGAAGTTCTTCCTTCTTCTACGTAGTGAAACCTGCTACTGTCAAGTTTAGCTTCCTAAAGGCTGGGTTTTAGAATTGCTCAAGTGACAGAATGATCTGTGCCAAAGGGAAATACACATATGTGGTAGGTGGCGAATGCTTGATACCAGCTGCAATTTCCCTGGTAATTCTGATATTATAATAGAAAACTCACCCAACTCTCGCCGTTGGCATTGTCCTATAATATTAACTGCATTTAAATCTGAGGTGCGGGTAGGGTCATTGCCTGACAAATCAAACCACTAACTCACCATTCACTGGCGCCGTGCTGAATTCCATAAAACTGTAGGTTTACCGTCAAACTACAACCTCACGTATCAGGTGTATGGAAAATGATTTTTAAAGACGGTAATACGCCGATTAAGATGGATGTATATGAAAATAAAATTTCATCGCTTCCGCAAGCATCTGCCTCCACTCGTGATTTATTTTTTTATATATATGCCATCATGCTTCATATCAATTATAAAGAATATTTTCTCTTTTCTCCTTCGCCCTCAACCAGAATCCTCCCGGATATCACGGACCTTATCCCCCCATCGTTCACTACTACCTTCCTCATCCACTTATTCTGCCACATCCTTATTTACTCCAGAAGTCACCTCTTCTTACCTAGCATGCACATCACTTCTCCATTTGTCCATCGCATAAAGCTAAAATTTCAGTAATAAAGTAGTCATTGACTTTTTAAAATAAGTTACGAAGAAACCCAACTTGTAGTACCTGGAACTATTTATAATTGTGAGCGCTATATTAGTTTTTCATTTTAAATACTCTGTTGGCTTTTTAAGAATAGTCAGGGGCCTTCAATGTAGCTACTCTAATAGCAGGGGACATATCAAGATTTTAATTTCAGTGGTACCACTTCAGGCCAACAGAGCATCAAATTCTTGGTGGGACAGGATCCGGCGAATTAATTATCCTTCGGGAAACTCGGCCAACATGCAAGTTTTTAGTGACTCATGTCAAAAAAGATATGTTGAAATAAGCAGATCTTAATACGTAAACAAATCATCATACATATTATCTACCGTCAAAAATTTACATATAATTACATAATCCTCGATATTAACCATCCTCGATTGTCTTTTTATGCAGTCGAATACAATTCATTAATCTCTTTTTTCATTAATAGTACTATTTGGATAAACTGTAACAGCATCTTTAATTGAGGATAATTCATAACTATCTTTTTAATAGGTACAAATATTATACACTAAGCACTCAAATCCACCCAAATAGCTTTCATATTACCGGTCATCAATCTTCCCTGGCGCCCTTTGCTATTTTTTGATGGTTGGAGGTTGAGAAAAATTTCCCGGAAGGTAAAAGCTACCTTCTCTTAATTACAATGCCAGCTTTTATTGATTTTTTTATCGGAGAGAGTAGATAGCCCATGTATATGGAAACTATTGTTTGATATCAAAGTAAATGGGTTTATTATTATTATTTGGCCATATGCATCTTTAATGAAATGTCTGCAAGATTTGGACGGCTCTCTTTATCACTGCAATTCTGCAAAACTCGTCCACATCAATTATTTCTTCATGATACGGAAATATTTGTGCCATTTTGATTTTGTTAACACGATATTTGTCAATATTGGCAGTTCAAAATAATACTCATATGCATTTAAATGAAATCTTTTTGTAAATAGTTAGAATTTGAAACTTAGTGTTTTATACTATGCTAGTTTGATGCTATATTTTCCCCAAACACTAGCGTGATATTAGGTATATGCTGGGTTTTCTTTCAATGTGAATCATTTACTGAGTGTCAAGGGCCCATGTTTTCGATCCGGTTGAATCGTCTCTTGCAACGTCAAGTAAATTCAAAGGAGAGAGATTTTCTAGGTATTACGACTTTAAGCAAAGCTATTGTATGCACAGGAAAAAGGAATTGTTGATATTACTTAGTGCAATAATTTAAATTAATTTGTCTGTGTCCTATCCCTGGTCGATCAGACGGACATTAGTGTTAAATAATTGAGTTTCAATGGTTGTCGTTTCTTCAATAGGTAAATATGAATAGTTAGCTGTATTTTGAAATCAGAAGGGTAAAATTAGTGGGATGATGGACATGGAATATGACGAGAATAAGCGGTGTAATCTGAAGATGGAAGTACATTCAGGGAAAGTGTAGGCATACATTAAGACTCTAGGCTTAGGCATATATTACTTTGCCACTGCTTTGAGAATAGTCCAAAACCAACTATTAACACACCTATTGCCAAAAAATAGCTGGTATGGAGTTGCGTAACTTGATTCTTAGCAGAAGCTCCTATTGTTTTTCCAATTGAATATATTCACTTTCCTTGATTTATGTACAGTAGACTAATAAGCTGTAATTTCTCGATGCCACCAACAATACAATGTGAAGAACCTCATTGTATATATTAGCCCCGCAACAAACCAGGGAACCCAATTATTTTGGAGCAGTTAACCTGATTTTGTGTTTTTAAATCGTGGCAATATTTTCCAAAGGCAAATATATTCGGAAAGGTAATGAATATAATTATGTTTCCGTGTGACGCCCGTACACCGAAGCATTTTATTTCAAAAATATCCATTCGTTTTAATCCCTGGTGAGCTGTTTCCGCTCTGGATAAATGTCGCTCCGCGTGGCTCTTTAAAAATCAATAACGCAATAAATTATTCATGTATTTGGTACGTTCCAATTTTATAAGCAACTTTTATCTCATTTTTTACATTTAAAACATGTTTTATGGCAGTAAATTTCTAATGTCCCTACCGCTTTCTATGAGGCCAATTTTTGCTGTTTTTATTTCTAACTAGGTGTAATTTACATCAATATTTCATAAACACCTCGAAATAAATATTTAATGCAAGAGTATGATTGACAAAAACCCTGCTATGGGAGTACTATAATGGGGTAACTAGGATGCGTGAAAAACATTCGCAACTCTAGGTTTACCGATGTATCAAGGTATGTATTAAACGTTTAAGATATGTATTGCACGAAACTACTTTATAATGTAATATTTTAACTAGCTAAACCCGGCCACGCTTCGCTGTGGTTAAGTCTGATATAAAATGCATGGCAAATTAAATAAAAGTACTTTAGCGAACATAAATTCACCGAGAAAACATATCATTATATTCAATACCCTGCCTTGCGTTGCTGTGGCTATGCTGTGGAATGAAAGGAAAGGAAGATAAAAAATGATTTTCACATCACATAATTTTTTATTCCAAAGGCTAGTTGATTGACTACATTTTTTGTATGTCCGTTTTCTGTATAAACATAAAGATCAGACGGTTTGCCGACTCTGGAGCATGCGACGTATAATTTCCCATGAAAGAAACAATCGTTTTATAAATTCAAACCGCATACTTGCAAAGATGCTTTAATGATAATCATAGTAAACGCAAGGTGTATTGGAAATTTAAGTCGTATGAACTCGAACGCCATGTCGGTCGGAAAGAGTGCTATTCGTGGAAGTAGTACGTCTTCACCTTTATGAGTTCCAATCAGAATTGTGGATTCAATTAGATTGTTCATCATTTTTTTAACTACGAATCATGTGCCATTGCATAACTTTGGCTGATTGATGTTTCGGAGTAATATAATTGGCACTCCAATTTTCTAATGCAGTATGTGTGACGGTAATCCGGGAACATCGCAGGAATTAAGAAATTCCGTTGGGAAATTCATTACTTCACTTTGTTTCATCACGGAGTCAATGGATTTGTTTGTCACTGTTTCACCTACAATTCTGTTTAGAATTATGTTGTTCATACGTCGAAATTTTTAGTCACTATAATGGCTCTTCCACTCAACCATGCGTGATTTCGATAATTTGTTTCGATGCTTTTGAAAACCTTGTCTACTTATTCTCCTTTTGAAATCACGATGTTGCAGAAATTATATGGAAATGTGATTATTCCTGTTTCTGGATTTGTAGGTACAGTGCCGATACCGACCTCGAGTAATTGTCTTGAAAATATGTCAGCAGTTGGATCGGATTGAAACTGAACACTCATATTTGTTGTTACATTCATTTTATTGACTGTGCTTCAAATAATTGATAGTAACACCAATGCTCCACCAAGTAGAAACCGATTATTTCGCAAGTCTTTCAATGTGTGGTCTAATGCTTCCAATGACTTCTTGTGAGCCATTGTACACTCATCCCATTCAATGATTTAGCACTCCCAAAGAACCTTTTCCATACCTGATGTTTTCGAAGTGTTTCATATTGGGTTTTCTGTGAATTGCATGTTTAGTGACAGTTTAAGAGTTCTCCCTCCTTCCATTAACGTGGCAACAATGTCTGAAGAAGTAAGAGCTATCGCAATATGGCCGTTTGACGAATTTTATCCAGGATCAAGGACATTAAGAACGTTTTTCCAGTTCCACCTAGAGCATCCAAAAAGTACAATCCACCGGATTGGTTGGCTACTGCTTGTATGATGGTATCAAATGCTATATTTTGTTCTGAAAGGAGTTTCGGTGTATTTTCTTGGGCAAACAGCTGTAAGTCTGTTGTAGGATTGGTCTCTTAGCATTTCTCTGTCGAATGTTGAATTTATGGACCAATTTGGTGCTGTCATTCCGAATGGTACCAACAATTTGCCGCACATTGCAAAACAAAGGTCCTCATTGAATATTAGCGCTTCATTGTATAATTTCTTTTGTGAAATGCAATCAATGATTCTGTGTTTCCTGCCTCACTCTGTGCATAATATCTTCGGCCATGTAGTCTTCGTAATTTCCCACAATTGTATTGATTGTGATGGGAAATATGTAAATCATCATTCTCCAGCAAATTAAGTGCCTCGCACGCACTCCGATACGTATTATGTACTATTCCAAACACTATTCGTAAATGTATAAATGATTTTGGACCACAAACAGTAAGCAGAAGCAACCGTAAATATACCATTCAGCGTTGTTCGGATGTACAGTGTATATTCTTTCTAAAGCATTTGATGAAAATATTCCTTGAATTATTGGGATTATTTTTTGTATTAAATTAAATTTGAAAAAATGTATTCAAGTGCTTTGGAATATATAATATTTATGGTATTACTGCCCTCTGCAAAAAAAGAGATTTTTCGTCTGTCCCACTCGTGAGCATGCATCATCATCATGACTATGTGAAAATCATGGATTTTCCTGATTTAATCCACGCTTAAAACGATTTACCTTGTTTGAGAAGGCAATGGAACGGGGAACTATAGTCGCTTGACTACAACTATCAAATAAGCTACTGAACCTGGCATTTAAATGCTGCAGGCTTGAATAGCCATTCATGAAATCGCTATTTAATGGATATTCACGCCTGATTGCCAAGGAAATTTCTATTGTTGAAAAGGAAAAAAATTGATGAATTTAGAGTTAAGAAGGCATTAATTGGACAAAAAGGAAGCGTATAAGAAAATTGAAAGAAAGAATTAAACACTGCCTTCTTTTATGCGTTATATGATAAAACTTTCCATGCAGTATCTTAAGTGCAACTAATATAAAATAGCAAATAAAGAAACACCCGCACTGAATTCAGTGCCTTTCTTATGGGAGTAAATGTTAATAATATTGGGGTAAAAGTAACACAATAGTTTGCTATTTTTATAATTTATAAACCTTTTTGGGCGCGGGCACAACAACTCACCAAAGTATCAAGTCAATCGACCGACTACTTTTCGATTTTTGCGGTCACTAACATACGCAGGCTGAATTTTTATATTATAAGATTTCCCTATTGTACTATAGCATGTGTCATGATTTTTCATTCCTCAGACATCATTTAAGGAGGTTCTGTGGTTTCACCCAACTAAAGAGAATTCAATGAAACTTCCAGAAAGTATTAATAACACTGTTCTAAAGCTACCTGCAAATTTTCAGAATTAATTACAGCAGTTTTTTAAAAGATATTTGATCGAGAATTGGGCATGAAATTACACGTTCTTTTGCCTTTTCTTCTGCATCCTGCAAGTTATAATTGAATGAATAATTTATTAATTGTCCTGGGGATATACCCCTTAAGAACAAAAGCAATTAAGATTTACTTTTTTTGAGCAACATAATGAGAAAAATCAACAATTTGGACAGTAACATAATGAAAATATCAAATATAAATTAACACAATTTTTACAATGCTGAAAGCAAAGTATTATGGAAATCATGCCGTACAACAAATTCATCTGCATACATTTATAAAGTTAACAACAGAAAAACAGCACCTAAATAATATTATTAAATACGCAAAAACAACTACTACAAGCAATTACAACAATATGAAAAATAATAACAACATTTAGTGGTCATAAAGTAACATATTATAATATTTATATTGGAATATATAATATTTATGGTATTACTCCATATTACATATTACATATGCATCTACCTTCAAGTACATTACCTGTGGTGATACTGTCACACGATCTGTAACGCGCGCGAGGGATTTATTCAAGCGCTCAGAGTAAAAATCTGAAACATATACATTTTTCTATCGATGACATAAATTATTAGACATTGAATAACTAGAAAAAGGTTCTTTCTGGTGAATAAAGCCTTGCGTTCCCATAACAACCCGTTTATTTTCATCCCCACTTCTCGTGCAAATATCTTAAGAAATCTGCGGCAAATTATTCTGAAAAAAATCAGGTAGCTTTAAAACAACCAAATTAATGTTTCATGTAAGTTTCATCGAATTCTCTTGAGTTCAGTAAAACCACCGAACACCTCCTTAAGGCATCAACTCCAGACCGGTTTATAATTTTATATGAATACTAGCTGTTCCCGGCATGCGTTGCAATGTCTCTAGTTCTTTCTACGTAGGCACACATATACACAGCCGGCATGTACCAATGAAGGGCAATTATTTTTTGTGTATTCGCAGAATAAAATTCTCTATCCTGAAGTCCCAATTGATTTCCATACTTTTCATGGATTGGCCCGCAAATATTTTCTGGGTTGAAAATCGGTCCCTAAACGAATTAGAAGCCTATTCCAGTGTATTTCTCGTACCTACACAGTAATTTGTAACGCAAAAATGTTGGTATGAGTATCTGTTCCATGCCTATGCTGCGGTTTCCAAGTAAATAAAATATTCTAATGCTAAAGTAGTGCAAATATTTAAGATTTTTTGCCTCAAAAATACAAATTTAGGAAAAAGCGAAGCGTACACGAAAAATCAAATGTAATAATTAAAATCCATGTTTTTTAAGTTATCTAATGATTAGAATTTGAAATACATATCATGAGTGTTATCAATTTCAAAAAAGCAAACAAAGAGACCGCTGAACCAAATCTTATTTTACGTACAATATAAATTACTTACCTTTGAACACAAATTCTGTCTCACTGATATGAATATGATGCACGCGATTGAGCAACTCGTATACGATCTGCTTCGTTGCTTGCTTGTCGTTCCTCACTTGTTTGAGAAGCTTGCGTGCCAACACTCATTTTTTGTAACGACTAACGCTCCACCTATTGTACGATGGATTTAATAATTCAGAAACCTTCGCATGCGCGCACTCAACATCTGAACAAAGTTTACACGACATGCGTTGCAATGCCTCTTTTTCTTTCTAAGTAGGCACACATATACAAAGCAGACACATTTACATGTACAAAATAAAAGAAAGACAGTGAATAAATGTATTCTACTGCTTTGGGATATACATTATTTTTGGTCTTACCGCCCTCTGCAAAAACAAATAAATTTTGCGGCTGCCCCACTCATGTACATTAGAAAATCATGGATTTTCCAAATTTAATCAACACACTTGAAGCGATTGACCTTTTGCCTTGTTGATGGTCATTGAGAAGGCAAGGCGAACTGTTGTCGTTTGACTACAGCTATCAATTTTGCCACTGAACTGGCCTTTAAATGCTGCAGAAGTGAATAGCCTTTCATGAAATCGCTAATAAATGGCTACTCACGCCTGGTTGCCAAGGAAATCTTGTATTGTTTAAAAGGAAGAAAATGATGAATTTCGAGATAAAAACGCAATTCTTGGACAAAAACAAAGCGTATAAGATAACTGAATGAAATAATTAAATACTACATTCTTTTATGCGTTCTATGATACCAATTTCCTTCCAATATCTTGAGTGCAAGTAATTTAAAAAAGCAATTAAAGAAAAACCAGCACCGAATTCAATGCTTTTCTGATGGGAGTAAATATTAACAATACGTTGGGATAAAAACAACCTCAAAAATTGCTATTTTTATAATTTAGAAACCTTTATGAGCACGCGCGCAACAACTCACCAAAGTTTCATCGCAATCGGATGCATGGTATTGGCGTGCATAAAACACGAACAAAACAAACATTCTTTTTTATAGATAAGAAGATTTAAAGATCTAATCTCCTTGGATTTTTAATTTACTCAGGGTGATGAAAATCTAAAAATTAAACTCTCAACCCATAGTGCTAAGTGTAGTAATGAATTTCTCAGGCACTTTCCATGCTGCGGAAAATACCTGAAAATTACTACTCTGCTTTTGCGGTCGCAGTTTACCCTCAAAATTTCAATATACTGTAATGTATAATGATATGCATGGATATTTGATGCTAAAATTGCAGATTACATAGTACCGTCATACCTAAGTCCTAATTACTTTGACGAACATAACATTCATTCCAATGGTCAGATTTGAATTTGCGAACTTTCGGTTCCAGGCAGACGCTATAAAACCATGTCAATTGAATATAGTTGTTTTAACATCCATTCCTCAGGAAATTACACTGTAAAATGTATGTCATATCAAAATTGTGAAACTATTTACTCCTAAGGCACCCGAACAGACATACGCAACTTTTGAATTTCGTTCCAACCAGCTGTTTACGTTGAACATACCAGCCTACGGACTACAATGGAGTTGAAGCGGGATAGATGGAACAAATGCCATGCTCAAGAAACTCAGATACATAGAGGAGAGAACCGTAAGAACCGAATTTCCATTGAAAAATCTCTGGTACTATTGGAATTCGTACCTGGGACCTTCAGGATAATACCTATAAAAGCTACAACATCAACTTGGCATCCTATGGACCTCACTTTGACATCCCTGTTGCATCAACACAAAACTAATTGATGCGAAGTAATCAAGTTTATTTTTTAACCATAGATGTTATTGTAGACGTATTTTCGTCCCGGCGTGCCAGTACATTTCATGCTTATACCTCGTAGTGGTGAGTCGTGGGCAACTGTGTCCTGGCTTTCAAGGTCCTTTCAGAAGGGATCCTAGCTCGAGCTGAAGACTGAAAACGGGCTTAGGGTCCCACTAGGCTATGTTTTTGTCTGTGGTGTACTGGCGAAAATGTGCCAAACCTGACCGGTAGAGAGCCGTATCCGGAAGCAGGGAAAGTTTCACGTTGCTCGGGTGCTGCAAAGCCTGGTGACCTTGGATGGAAGTATTTCGGAGAATTATACCACAATGGTGCAGCCGATGAGGATGTCTTGCGCATTAGTGTGCAACATTGTATAGCACAGATAGGGAAATAGCTGAGATGGTAACGGCAGTGAGAATATTGAAACATGGGGAGGCTGAAGGCGTAGATGGGATATCCAGTGAAATGAATCCAGTGTGTGATGGGATATCCAGTGTGGATGAAAATTACTCTCGAGTCGCTATTGCGAATTGTATAATCCATGTTTAAAAGTTTTTGTTATTCCAACGGATGGATTGATGTGATATAATTCCATTGTACAAAGAGATGGGTGGAAAGACATAAAGATCAATCAGTTTGTTGAGAGTTCCGAGAAAATTCTTCAGTAAAATAATTATAGAAAGAGTGAGGATGATTCTATTGGTAGGATCTTTTATGTATAGAGTGAGCCTATGCCTGGGAGAGGACGTAGTGATCAGCTTTTCGCACTTCAGTAAGTGCTAGAGAAATTTATGGGCGTCTGAAAGAAAGTATATTGTGCATTTGTGGATCTAGATAAGCCATTTGACAGGGTAAATAGAAATATGCTGTGGAAAGTTTTGAAGGACTATGGAGTGAATCAGCAGTTATTGAATGCTATGAAGGTGGCGTATGATAGTACTGAGGCAAGTGTGACTGTTAGTGGGGTGTTGAATGACATGGTGTTAAGCAGGGACGCGTAATTTCACCATGGCTATTCAATCTTTTTATGGGTATATGCGTGAGAGATGTGTGTCGGGATAACATCGATGTAATGGTTGGAGATATAAGCGTGCGAGTTCTGTTCTATGCAGATGATGCAGTGCTGCAGTCAGAGAACCCACTGAAATTATAGGGGGTCCTAGATAACTTCTGTAAAGCAAAAAGGAGAATGGGTTTTAGGATAAATGTGTAAAATGCCTAAGTAGTAGTTTTGATAGAAAGGGTAATAAGAATGATTGTACAATGAGGTAAATGATGAAGGAACTGATTAAGTAGATAGTTTTGTGTATCTTGGCCGATTGTTTGCGAAAGGTAAAATGACAGATGAAGACATCATAAGGTGTGCCAATGAATCCTTGAATACCTCGATGGAGGGACTTGAATGTGTAATTCAAACCCTTATATCTTTTGTGTTTCGTAGTAGACAAAGGAATGAATGTAGGGATCTTAAATTAGCATTATTTCGATATCGGCAAATCCGGTCAAAAAGTCAATATTTAAACTCTCAAACCAGAAAGCCTTTGAATATAATTCATTGCGAAGGAAGAGTGAGGTATAGCAATTAAAACCTAGCTGATAATCATTATCCCCTCAAGGTCCTGCATTGAATTCTTGTGATCGCTTGCTTCTCCCTCATTTTCCAACTTTTAATTGTTGTTTTTTTCGCCTTCGGCGGATCTGGAAGATTCTACAGTACATTCTTAAGTGTTTTATTTTGAAAGGTGAAACTTTTTGAATTAAACGTTGAACTTAATTCCAGCTTTTGCGAATTACTTCACTTTCACTTCTTCCCCAAAAACTCGTTCATTTAATTCCTATTTTTCCATTCTCTCTCATAACACGATGGAAGGGAAATGCATATATTTTGTCAATGACAACACGGGTGAGCGTCACTTGTGACCGACCGAAAAGCTCCCGAGGCGTGGCGTCGGGAGATGGAGGATGTGGGGAGATGGGGAGAGATCGTTCGTGGAGGAGAGGCGGGAAAGAGCAGCCGTGGAGGCGGGCAGGCGGATCTGGAGGGGGATGGTGGGGTGTGGGGAGGAGCGGAGCGCCTACGTCATCGATTGTCGGGGGTTGGCGGAGGGAGATGGAGGGCGAAAGAGGAGACGAGGGGGAGGTAGTGAGGTGGTGGCAGAGGGTGCGGAGGAAAGAGACGGGATGAAGAGAGCTTGAAGGGCCGCCGGGATGGATTGATTGTTGCATTTTCTCTCCGGCCCGCCCGTCTGCTGGGGTTGCAGCGAGCAGGAGGAGGCTGGCCTGGTGGGTGGTGTGAGTGGGAGGGTGGAGAGGTAAGGGGAGGGGCGGGTACGATGTGGAGGCCGTTTCCTCCGGGCCCTGGTTATAGATATTAATCCAATACTAATCGATGCGGGCGAATGGAAAAGCGGAGATCGTTTTCGATAGACTCTTGAACGATCCCTTGTGTACACCTGAACAAATTCACGCGCGCAAGAGCTGGTAATGAGGATAGGAAAGGATTCTTTTCGGGCATGAATAATTTAGAATTGTTTCCAGAGAAAATGAAGAGGGTAATTGATTACAGTGGAGCCAATATGATAAGTATCGTCGTTGCAACCAATTTCCAGCAGCCGGTGACGGAGGACTACGAATACTCGTCGTGAAGTTGTCAACTTGTTTTTATATTGCTCGATATTAGGCTGCTCAGATTCTGAGAGTGATTAGAGCACTTTGTTTCAGCAGGTACAAAAACATGTGGAGTTATTTTTTATGCTTGTTATCCACTGATCCGTTGGGAATAATTAAAATATACATCAAGTGAATGGATATTTTTTCTCCAAAGGAAAATGGTCAATGAACAAGAGTATCTGGCAGTTGGGATTGAAAAATATAATGATACATTTAACTATGCAGATAATCGACTGATTCGTTACGAATATGTTTAGAAAATGTAACATGGTTTCAGTTACACTCTCACGAGGAATAAACTAAAATACCACGGAGAAGCAAACCCCCTATTTTCTATCTCTACTAAAAACAGAAGAAGATAACTAAGGGCACGTATTACAGTTATAAAATATGTTTTAATATCATTTACGTGTATATTGCACCTTATGAACCTATCGGCATACATTAAGAACTATTATCTTTTCAAAACTTGAAAGATTTATTGGACCATACATCAAAAGAAATCATAGAAAATAGGAAGGAAACGGTTAATGACCAAATGATCTCTGCGGAACTTCGCATTTAGCAAAATACCTTAAAGTAGTTAATACTTAGAAGAATGATGGAAGTTAATTATGATTGCCTAAATTTGCATGTAATATCTAGGACATCCAGTTTTCACTGCTGACTTATTTGCATTGTCATGCTTTAAAAAATATTTTATTTCCCGGATATAAGTCATTAGTTGTCAGCAAAATTCGTGTGTAGTGGGTTTATCTCGGCGCCAAACTTGAGAAGACGATTTGTCCTCTCTCTGTGATTAAAAAGAAAGTTAAGCCTTAGGATTGACAGTTAATGATTTAATGGTAATTTAACTGTTAGTCACCGTAGTGAGTGCAACTAAACTGGTGAAGGCTGAATAAAGGTTGGATTTTGCTGTTTCACATTATACAAGAATTGCTGTCGCAGTTTGTATAAGCACATCAAAATTATGAAAATCAGTAATGTACATCTCTCTCAAATAGTTATATGCATCATAACATTTCGATTTTATACCTTCCAGTAAATTTATCAAATTTAGAGAAAAAAAACAAAATGGTGAGCAACAACCAATCACGCATATTTATACACAAACTTATGTTTATATATACATAAACTTATGTATATGTATATATATGCATTAAAAATAGAAATATATGAAGTTTGAAGTCAAAATATTATTCCAAAACCTAATAAAACAAATAAAATATTGCATCTTACTTTAAATTACACAAAATATAGGTCCCTCTTTTTAAGCACAAAAACTGGCTCTAGAGCAATTGACCTGCTTGCAAATATGTCCCAAAAGTAAGAACTATAACAAAATGTATTGATACCAAATTAATGGATGAAGGTTTTAAAATTAGAATATTTATTCCTTAGAAAGTATTCGGATAAATTTTATTTTTAACACGTTATTTTTGCACATTTGTTCCAATGCCGAGGTGCATTTATTTAGCTTACGGTTGAAGCAATCATTTTTGAGTCTGGACTAAGACACCAAAATCCATCTCCCATTTAAATAACACAACATAGATAATTATCTACTTTTTCATTTATCCAAGAGAATATTTATGCTAAGAAAGAAATCAACTATGCCTTATTGCAGTGTCTACAAAACGATCATATTCAATGATTCCTTCATGGAACATAAAGAATTTGTGTCATGCACACCATTACACCTATTGTCAGTCTAAACGGAAAATACAATTAGGTCATGATTTGATTGGTTATAGTTACATGGCATGGGTACCAATAACACCATCACCCAATCATACTGCGCTAATTAAAATAGCAATGCAATGTATTTCACCTACATAAAGAGCAGTGCGAATGCCAATAAATGCATGTGGCATATCTAAGGGATGATCCCAAAACCAGAAGCTTAATGTATCGGAATGACTAAGGTACGTAATTATTTTTCCATAATTCACATTAATACGAAGTATGTGGGTCATCACTGACTCAAAATGTTTTACTAAAAGGTTATACAGTGCCTATCTGAATGCGAGGAAAAAATACCTCCAAGCGAAAATCCCATAACGGAAGGATTATATTAACAAATCGAACATCCAGGGTTATTCGGCTTTTGGCGGTCTCCATCATGCGCGCAGTGATAGATGAATAATTGACATGAAGTACACACCAATAACCGAGAAAGAAATTCTACCTTTTTGCCTGCTTGGTAAATTTTTATGAGTTCAAATATTTATCATGGTATTAATATATAAAACTTGGGTGGTAAAGAGCCATACTCCGTTTTTCACCGAAACTGAAATCATTTAATAATTTTACCTCGTAAAGTTGCACATTAATATTTATTACTTTAATACACATATGTTTTATTTGAAATGTCATCATGATGCGCTCCCCGAGTATAGATATGAATTGAGCTTAGACATGCGGCCAGGTATTTCATTATTGCTCTGTATTTTTCCTTTAGCGATGTGTGACAGATTGAGATGGGATGAATAAAAAAGGTCGCTTTCCAAACTGCCTGAGTATTGAGGGAAAGTAGAACGCGTGGAGAGCAGCCTAGCAGGAATAAGTCGAAGGAAGTCCGAATATGTAACGCTCTTTAACGATTCCTGCAAAACACAGGGCCAGTGAATAAGGGTCGGATGGAAGAACGGAATGGAAAAATGTAATAGGCAAGACTGCGAGAAGGAAGTGGGCTGGGAGAAATGAAAGATTTTTACTACCTCTGCAAACACAAATAACGGTTGAATTTGAGCAAATACTCAACCGTGACCTACTGTTTCAACGGAAAAATTTAGCAAACTTGGAGGAAGGCATGAGTTTTAATATTGCTGTATAATAAATGATATTTCATTCTTATACAATTGCATTTTATGGGTGGCAGGGTATTTATCTGATTGTCTGTGGAGAGACTTCCAACGTAGTATGACTGAAGGAGGATTTCAACTTTTCAATATAGCAGCAGCGCGATCCCGAAAATTCGAACTTTGTATGATGCACCATATCTTCAAAAGTAAAGTTTTAAAGAGATATGCGATGATTTTTTTTTCTTTTGTTTTGAGCAGTTTTGGAATTCAACCAACTTGCGAAATTACTTTTCTCCGGCGGGAGCCATTAAAGTTTGAATTCATAATGCTACTGAAAGGAATGAAAATCGGATGGGAATAGGTAGATTCGACATTGTTCCTGGAAGTAACGCACCGAATAAATGGAGGATAAAAAGAAAGCGAAAGACGAGAGGCCGCGAGGGGAATGGATCAATGGGATAAGACATGGGGGTTGGTCTGGGGCCGAGGAGGGGGTGGGGGGCAGGATCAGGGAAAACACGAGAGAAAGCTTAGGAAGCGTTGTCGTTTGACATTTGTCTCGGAGAACCCGTCGCCACACGTATCAAGTGATAATGGTGGGGCAAGTTTGAGGTTAAGGTATGAATGTTGCTGCAAATTTCCGAAGAGAGGCTGACTGGCGAAAGGCAAGGAGAGGAATTGAAAAACCGAAGTGATCATTTTTGTTTAACGTGAATGGAAACCTTTTGCTGCTGATGATTTTAAAACTTGTGGGATCTTGCATAAAATGACTCGTGAATAACACTGTATTTCGATCCGCATCTTTTCCGCATTTACCAAGCGATGGAAAGCTTTTAAAAATCTCTGCTTTTTACGGAGTATCCCAGATTACTTTCCGGCTTGAAAAGGTTAAGTGGATAAGACATCTTAACGCTTTCCTGTACGGATGTTTTCTCTCCAATGTAAAAGCTTGGTAGGCGCTGGCATTATCATCCAATGGTCTTGTGGTATGCAGTCATTTATTCGTCCTCCATCTTACCCCCAGCTCTCCTTGTGCTCCCGTATTTTAGAATAGGAACTCCTCGGCCGTAGAGTTTTGTACATTGTAATGAACTGTTCTCAATTTCTTCAGCAAGATTTCTAGGAATAATTACATCAAAATTCAAGTTTAAAGGTTCAATAATCTCTCATTTACTGCCTTTCAGAAAATCTTAACTGTAACCTAACTATTGACGTATTATTCTGCAGACGTGTGAGTTTTAAAGAAATCGGCGTTTTGAATTTTATTTGGAATATTTTATCTCTCTATATTACTGCATAAATGGCTTAAATGAATAGAGAAGGCTTAATTATTCTACAAATATGTCCTGTCATCTTCCCACTCATATACGTCTACACTTACAGTAATTAGTAGCAATATGCATTTGGGCATGGGTGTTTGTGATTGTTTAAGTATACTCGTATTGTAAGAGAGGACCTAATGGTTCTAAATACGCTTCATTAAATAAAGACAATAAAGACAATTATTTT
This sequence comes from Pyrrhosoma nymphula, assembly GCA_963573305.1. NCBI lineage: Eukaryota > Metazoa > Arthropoda > Insecta > Odonata > Coenagrionidae > Pyrrhosoma > Pyrrhosoma nymphula. The sequence goes on from OY754328.1 coordinate 150,725,151, forward strand.
CCTGCAGATTGGAAAATTAAATGTCGGAACATTTGTAGTGCTTGCCGAAAATTAAATTACCTGCAGCGAGTAAAAACTTAATATTTGATTTACCCCAGAGGTAAAATTTTAAAAACTCGGTAAATTTATAATTAGGCTGATATAAATTATTAATTTTCTTAAAATCAGAATGATAAAAAAGGAGATGAATCAATTGCCACATTAATTGCCTCTCAACAAATATAAAAATCACGCTAAGCCTGTTCCTCACCGATGATTCGGTGACGTGTCTCTTAGGGAGAGGAGCATATTCCACTGAGCCTCCGAAGGAATCGTTTCAATTTTTCGAAGGAAATGTTTTCTTCACCCAGAGTGTCACTCACGAAGAAGGCTCGAAACTCGCTCGAGGAGAACAGATGATCCCTTTCTCCTCCATTGTCACAATTCATTAAATCATTTGTTGGCGAACGTCTTCAGCGTCGGAGTGAATTTTTTCGTATTTTTTGAGCGACATTCTATCTTCTCAAGACTCTCTTGTGTTTTTTTCCGTTCACTAAAAAGAAACACCAACCCGCTCTGTTCACTCAGGGTAGTCTCGGAGATGTGTCCCGATACGTCGGTGGAACCAATTTTCGCACAAAGGCGGAGAGGAGGAGAGTGACGTAATGGACGGTGAGGTGTGGGTTGAAGTATTGGGTTACTTTGTGAGGGCCGTGGTCATTTGCATCGTGGGATGTGGGTGGATACTCACACAGTACAGAACAATCATAACATATTTTGTCATTATTATTTCAGACATTTTTAAGTGTCAACTGTATGTTTATAAAAAAATCTTTAATACGAGTATTAATTAAACCGACGCATCTCTTATTTTTAGAAAATTCCTTCAATATATTAGCAATATAGATACTTTTTGAGCATGATTGTGCTAAACATTATCTTTACCTATGACCCCTATGACTATACACTCTTGAAAAGAACATTTCACATATTTGTATGGTTTTTCATTTTATTTTAAATAGTATTTGTTTTCTTAACTTTTTAGTGATATTTTTCATCGTGCCTGAGATTCTTAAACTATTACGTATGTTTTAATAATTACCTTCAAAAACAGAATGCATATATGTTTCAATGAAAATTCCACAACGGTTTTACAAATGCGGCTGCTCATCCTCGCTGATTTTTTTCATAATCACATCATCAATAGCCCTTCACAGTTTTCAGATGACTTTCAAATGGCTCCTCTGAATTGCGACAAAGGGTGGAGATATTCACTGTTCAATTTCTCCAGAATTTCGTCTTTTGATCCTTGCGGGGTCTCACTTGACGCGGCACTGATTGGATCTGGTTCAGCTACAGCAAAGGAACATTGGTCATTAATCTGTTAATTGTTCGATCAATGTATTAGTTTACGCGCTTCATTCCGATAATATATTGTTTAGTAGACCTACAAAATGGCATTCACATGCGTTGTTCTGTCGTTTTTAAAATCCCTTTAACACTCGAAAACATACGAGCATATGAATGCTTCACAAAACGTTAGAAAAACACGCCAATACATGTATTTCACTGATATCAAAATAGCCGATCCAAAACGAAAGCGTGCCAAAACATGAGCCTCCAAATACCGGTGCTTTGTGGAAATTGACAGTGTAAAACACGATTTTTCGTAATACGGCACTGAACCTCTCATTATTCGTTTGTTTGGAAAGTATCTAAGAAAGTTAATTAGAAGATTCTACAGTCTCGGGCGATATATGGTGGAACAGCATTTTAGTACTTAAATAAAACTACAGTAATTGTACTGTCCACTTAAATTTTAATGATAATATTACACTACACGTGTTTCGACGATCCTTAGGGCAGGTAGACCTGATGGTGACGCCCTAAGGAACGTCGAAACACGTGTAGTGTAATATTTACATTAAAATTTAAGTGGACAGTACAACTACTGTAGTTTTATTTAAGTATTAATTAGTAGATACCACAAATCAGGTAATTTAAGTGGCCAGAGAGATCCTAGAAGTTATTTTATGTATTTATTTAATTATTACAAAACGTTACAAGTAGGCAATAGCCTGGTGGTAACATTAAAATAAACATCAGAAAATACACATGCGTATTGAAAAATCACTTGGTAAAAAATCCACACTCAGTCAGTAATCCTCAGTGTGGATTTTTTAGCAAGTGATTTTCAATATGCATATTAAAAATTTCCAGAGTTACGCCGGAAACGTTTTCTCATTTAAGAAAATACACATAAAATTTTCAAAACACTTCCAAATAAACCATTATACAATCGAGGAACACTTTTTTTTAAGGTTTAACGTTAGCGGGAAAGATCTCAAAAATTACTTCCGGTAAATCATTCCACTCCTTCATACCTCTATTTAAGAGAGATTTCTTCAAGTTATCCGTTTTCTGCTCTGTACAATTAATTTTTTATTTTTCCATTTCTTCCTAGGTAGCAGTGTGTCTAGCCTTTGATTTATTTCCTCCCAAGCCCGTTCTTTTGTAATTTCTTTGTGTATCCCGCATAACCTGTTTATGGTTCTCCTTAATTTAAAAGGTTTCCAACCCAGATACCCCATAATGGCTGTGACACTCTCACACCTTTTGATCCTGCTTAAAACATGCATAGCTGTCTTCCTTTGTACTTTCTCCAGCTTGAAAATACCAGTTTTTCTATGAGGATCCCACACTACAGTTGCATATTCTAATACCGGACGAACCATAGTCCTGTAGGCTATTTTTTTGGTTTCTTTATTACTCTCCTTAATATTTCTCATCACCCATTACAGATATTTAAAAGCTTCTCTTACAGCTTATCGATGTGTATTCCCCAATCGAGTTTTGACGTAACATTAACACCCAGGTATTTACGATCGTTACAGTTCGCAATATTTTCTCCGAGAAGAATTTAAGACCTATTTTCTTTATTTTTCCTTCTCGTGAATGTTAATTGTTTTCATTTATCTATGTTTACTTCCATTTTATTTAATTTTATTCATAAGGACAATTTGTCTAGATCATTTTTAAGGGTACACTATTCTTCTTTGTTATTTATCTTTCTATATACAATGCAGTCATTTGAAAAAAGAAGAATTTTGGAGTCAACTTCTACATGTATGTCTTTTATGTAAATTAAAAACAATAATGGACCCAAAACGCTTCCTTGGGGAAATCCAGATGTTACTTCAGTATCGCCAGAGCATTCTTCACTGACTCTTACTCTCTGCGACCTTCCTTTAAAAAAATTATCTAATCCATAATTTAACCCTGCTATCTATCTGTAACTTCTCTATTATTATGTCAAATTAAAGTGGGGTACCATGTCAAAAGCTTTTTTGAAATCAATTATCACCGCATCAATTTCACTACCATGGTCTAGGACTTCAGCAATATCTTGGCATAATCCTAGCAATTGGTTTTCACAAGCAAAGCCTTTCCTGAATCCATGTTGGTATTTGAATACCCAGTTAGTTTTGACCTAGAACTCGCGCTAGTACCTAGCAATGATTTTTTCAATTAATTTACACGCTACGGACGTTAGGCTTACAGGTATATAGTTTTCTACTCTTATTTTTATCTCCTCCCTTGAAGATTGGTACTATGGTTGCCAATTTCCAGTCGGAAGGCAAGTTTCCATTATTTAAAGTGACGAGGAAAAGTCTTTTTATGTAAGGAACTATTGCTTCATCACCTAGTTTTAATGCATCTATGAATAAATTATCAGGCCCCACTGATTTATTTTTCCACTCTTTACGTATTCATTTTAATATCTCACTATCAAACACACTAATATGGTCACAATTTTACTCTCCACAGCCAGATAATAACATTCTATCATAGTTATCATTGTTGGTAGTTAAAACGAACTTAATTTTTTTCAGCCCTTTCCTTATAGCTGCTGGCGTACCATTTATTTAACTCTCCCGCCTTGACCTTGTTATCTAAAATAACTTTTCCATCTTCCCTAACAAGCATTGATATTCCATTATGATTGACCTTTTTCTTCCTAATATATTTATAGAATTTATTAGTATATTTCTGGTCAAGTATATTCAATAGATAGCTTTCCAGTGTTTTACATTTATCAGTGTTTAAGCTACTAATTAGGGTTTTATATTTTACCAGATATATGATACTTAAATTTCTTAGTTTATGCATACGCCTCACTTTCCTCTTAAGCCTTCTTATTTCTGCGTTATAATATTCAGAATAGCCGTTGTTTGTCTTTTCCTCGGAACAATTTTTTCTATTCCCGCGGACAAAATATTCTTTAAAGAGTAACAAAATTTCATCTGGAGTAACATCTTGCCCTGCCCATTTGGGAAAGTTTTCTCTCAGCATGTTTTTAAACCCAGCCACGTTCCCTTTTTTATAATTCCAGCAAATTTTATCCTTTTTTTCTGTGACATTCGCGATGACCATTTCAGTTCAATTGACACTGCAGAGTGATCACTTAACCCAGGTGTTATCTCAAAGTTATGGTCACCCTCGAATTGCCTTAGCAGTAAGACATCTAGTATATTATTACCTCTCCTTGGTCCATTCACGAGCTGCTCGAAATCCTCTTCTATAACTAACCTATTTGCAAGAGTTTGAACCTTACCACTACATTCAACATTTCCATTCCATTGTGCTCCTGGCAGATAAAGATCTCCTGCTATGAGGGTTCGTCTACTAGGTTTTTCTGAGCATAAATCTGCCTAAGCCTCCAGGATGCTCAATTATGTAACAGATTTCGGAGGCATTTATAAGATATTAGAAAATGTTTTAATAATAAATCTAACAATTTTTGTGTTATTAGAATATATTAGGATTATATGAGGATGGAAGAGTGGAGAGTGGTACCCGGCATCGGCATGACAAAAGATGTCAGCATACCATACATAACATAACATCTCTGTTTAACATACCGTCCGACGGACAGAATACACCTTGTGAAGTGTCCTTTTCGTAGTATCTAAGTATGGAACGGGATTCCCTCGATAAATCTTCGCCACATCCAGGATTCGAACACGGGTCCTTTGGCATGGGAAGCCAAGGAAGTCAATATATTGGGTAGTAGGATGGAGGCGTGGCACGACGCGGCGTGGTATTAGTGGCTCGACGCGGAAGGCGGCGGTAGCCGTGAAGAAGGATGCGAGGGGGCACATATTTCCAAAGGGGATGGATATTATTTTTATGCGACGCGGAGACACACAGACAACTCGGGCGCGGTTGAGAGCCAGGAGGAGAGAGGCGACGAAGTGAAGGGTTGCCGTCGCACGGAGGGGATTGCAGGCGGGGGTTGTGTTGGTTCGACGGCGGAGATGGGGTCGGGGGAAAGGGAGGGTAGGAAATGAGACGCAAGGCTGGAATCTAGGACGGATAAAAAGGAGGCTAGAGAGGGATGAAGGAGAAAGAAGATACGGTGCTATATTGCGATATGTATCGACATGTTGATGCATTCACCCGGAAGATAAGGAAAACGCTAATAGAGGGCCAATATTTATCGTCAATATGAAGGTATTGTGGATAACTACCGTCGATAACGACTATGTAGATCATTACAACCTTCCAACATATTTTAAATAGCTACCTATTATTAAATAAGATAGTATTTCCATTATTTAGATTCTTTGATAATTTGGAGATGCCATAAATGCCTTTGAAAATAATATTTTATATGTATCTTAAATTAAAATATACTTTATATCACTAATTCCAGTGATATTGCAGGTATTACTTAATCATTTGTAAATGATTCTTTCTATTATTATTTCCAATACACCAATATGAGTGATATTAATCGACCTGATAAAGCCGGCATCGTCCTCTATTCCTGAAATATAATCATCGTGTTCATATGTAAGTTAAATTGTGCATGTTTTGTCCTATGCAAACCTGTATATCAACGAGCGACACTGTGAATTAAGTAGCGCACCGCCCTATAGGGCGTAGTCGTCGCAAGATGGGGGTTGCGACCGAGAAAGTGTTATTCTGGGCTGAGGGCGGAGTGGGATTCTGGATGGGGAAATGAAGGAATGGCTCGGGGAGGGAAAGAATGAGAAGTGGTTTTCGCGAGAGGAGCGAGTATAAGGAGAACGAGAGAGGTGTGACAGCGAGGTGGAGGGTGTGAGAGACACGGAGTGGATCGGTGGCAGGGGATACGTATTTTCTGATTGGCGACGGGGATTGGTGAGGGGAGGAGGGAGGGGGTGGGTTGGGGTGGGGAGGAGGCTCGGTGGACGAATTGGAGATTGGCAAGGGGGGAAGGTTGAACGCGGGGGGGAGGAGGGTGGGGTTTGAGGGGAGGTGGAACTCGTTCGGTGGGGACTCGCATCTGAACGATCGCGTGGTGTGCAGGGAAGAAATAAAAAAAAGGAAAAAAAGAGACGAGCGCCGGGCGCGGCAGTTTTCGCGAAGGGATTAATAAAAAGCACGCGGACGCAAAGATGAAGAAAGGGTGGTGGAGTGTGAGGGAGGGATTGGGAGAAAGACAATAAGAAACGCGACGCTTTGTGTATATTGAATGCATTAGCGGAGAAATAAAGATCCATCACGGAGTTTTCCATTAAAAGAGGCGAGAATTTCCCAGCGAGAGCAATGATATAAGGCTATACGCCCGAATACGCTTTGCTTGTAAATGTGATTAAATTTTGTATGCGACTGCTTATTCTGGAATTTTGGAATTCATTACTCATAAAGCATTGGGGATAATATTTTTTCCAAGCGGCAGTTGGAGTATTGATGAATAAGAGTTCATTTCATGCGTTTCTTCTGTTGATAAATTAGGAGCAGAGTTTTTTTTATGTGCCTCTTTACTTTGAATCTTAAGATCAAGATTGGTGAAACATGTTTGAATCCATTTCTGTTGCCTTAACGTCCTGGGTTGTCTATCCTTGGAATGGTTGGTAGCATCACTTCAAGATATTGTGACGGCTGTGAATCTGCCTTTTTCTCATTACTCATAGTGAAGTCGTATTGCTTTTTTTCTTTTCATCTTCCATTGGCTACTCTCTTGAGCTACCCTTCACCCCGGTGATTCTATCGACCCAATTTATATCTTCTGTGGCTTTAAAGAAGTAGAATTAGGAGCGTCAGTAGGTACTGTAGTTCTTTCCACTTCAATAGCAGAAAAATGATATTCTCACTTGAATCACATCTCTAGAATTACCAGCCTCTCCAATAAAAAACAGTAAATTGGTTATTTGTTATTACAGCTAAGCCATTCATTATTTTCCTTGAGTAGGTCATTATTTATATATGTTGCTCGTTTAGTATACTATCGTAGTATAGTTTTTTCTAAAGGAGTAGGTACCTAATTGAAGCTATTAGAGATACTTTGCATAAAAATGTGTTTTTGCTAAGTAAGGTTTGGATAGGGAGTTGCTTGCAAAAGACTTTGCTGTACTTCAAAATATTGAGCAGAATACGGTATGAGAATCGCTCCGCCGCCGTGTGGCTAATTTTCTCAGCTTAACTATGCCGTGAAATGAAAAATGAAATTATGGAGGTTGCCTATGCACAACTTTATTTTTTCCTTTGAGTATCATATGGCTTTAAAATATAATGCAAAGGCACATCGATACAACATGTATTGAAGGGATATCTTTGTCTAAATATTAAAACAAATTAACTTTTAACAAATTAATTAGCTAATAGTTATGTGTTTATAATAATTAACTTTTGTTACAAATACAATTTATTCCAAAAAGATGGCCCATTGAAATTAAGTCATTTACATTAAAATATAACTCTGCAAAGTGATGTTAAAATCCTCATTTCATGATTTTGTATTGCCTATTTCATTATTTCTACTTTGCTAACAACTTTTTATCACACGCAGCATTTTATCTTTTATCATTATAGTCTTTGATTGGATATGAACTTATTTTTCATGCGTAGTCGCTCATTCTTTCAAATTTTAAAGTTGGGAAATCACTTTACCACATGTTAAATATGAATAATCACTGGTTTTACACCAAGTGAAAAATTATGAATAACTTCTATTAAATGACTGCCGCGGTACATGTGAGCGCAATGAGGATTTTTTATCACTTCTTAAGTAATTTTATTTATGAATAGCGCGGTGATTATACGAAATTCTATTTTCTGTATTAAGTGCAAGTTTTTTTAATTTCAGAAATCGGACTTCTTCATTATCAAAAATTACAAGCAAGCAAAGATATACATAAAAAATGCTTTAGTTAAATTTAAAGACATCGGTCTTTGACTCTGGTTGGACATAGAGACATTTTAATTACAAAGTTAATGCACGAATAGTTGGAAGCTGTGATAAAGTTTAGCCATCTTGGTGACAAAAATAAATGGATATCAATGTTTATCTCCATCGTCTCAGGCTCAATCTTGTGAAAGTTCATTTTATCGTAAATGAAAAGGAAAACTTTTTTATATTCCACCAATTTATTTTCAGGTACAACTAGTTTCGACGCAGCGGCGTCATCTTCAGGTACTGGTAGGTAACATATATAGGTAGGTAATATAACTAAGTTTTCCTTTTTCATTTACGAGGATATCAATGTATTTCGTAATACTTAAATCAATCATTTTTTCAAATAGCCTAATGGTGTTAAATTACACCCAAAGGTTGTTCGACGATTCTATCGTGTTCAGCCTCGTAATACATGCCTCGGTAAGTGCAAAACAAAAATGAAATTACATTTTTGGGTCATAGACTCTTTTGATGAGATCTTCCTGTGAGAATAATATTAAAGTTAGAATACCCGCGAAAATGGTTCACCGCTGATGCAACACCTTACACTTGGAGGTAATTAGTAGTAGCAAGTAGGATTACATTTTTTTGCGTTTATTCTACCGTGAAACAGAAATAAATCCCCTACATTTCGTAGGAAAAGAATGCCTGCAACATTTCGAAGGCTAATATAGTGAGTCTCACCTTCCAATGTCGTTTAACGCAATCACTTCTTAAATGTGGCGCCGTTTGAAAGGACATTTACCTCGACAACCTCTGGTGTGAATAGTATACCTATATATGTATCGTAAAGAGAGTATCTCTGAGTCGTTAACCTTTTCTCTCGCCTCTCCCACTCCACCAGAGTGAACCCGACCTGCCGCTCGGCGTGTTTACCAGCCAGGGGAACGATGTGTAACCCGATGCCCCATTCGTCGCCAGCCGCGACCATTTGCGTTCGAAAAACGCCCGTGGAGGGCGCTTCTGGTTTGATTGAAAAAAGTAACCGGCCACCACCTCCCAAACATCACTCCCTTTCCCTCCTCCCCTCACCCCTTCTTTTTTTTCTAAAAAAAAAACTTTCCTCTCTTCCCGGACTCCTTGTGCCGGGAGGGTAAAAGGTGGGGTGGGAGACTCCTTATCTAAACGGCCCTTTCCAGGGAAAACTATTAACCCGACCTCCTCTGCCCGCGAACCAGGCTTCCTTCTCCTGCCTCTCTCACAAGAGACCCACCCTCGGCGAGACGAGGTCTTCCGCGTCGAAAGTAATGTCTCCCCTTCTCACCTTTATCTCTCTCTCTCTCTCCACCTGAAGACTACACACCCACCCACTCCTATGTCCGTCCACCTCCTTCTTCCCTGCTTCTCCGTCTCTCGATGCCATTCACGACCCTTAACCCTAGCTCCTCTCCCTCTCTAGCCTTCTTTCACCACAGCCAACTCGTGTCAACTCACCGCCCTCCTGTCCCTCACCCCTTTTATACTTCCCTTCACTTGCACCCAATCCCTCGCCACCCAACCTAACTCTTTCTCTCTTCCGCCTGCCTCCATTTATCCAATGGTTAAACCTTCTTCCGTAACTTTATTCGCCATCTCTTTTCACTCCCGCATCGAAGCGTATACCGCAGTATTTTATTCTCACTAAATTTTTAACACGGACTTAAAAGGCACAAAATGCTGTCGGGACCGCCAGGGTCGTAAAAAGCGCCGAGGAAATAGATTTAATTTATGGAACACCCTCGCGCCCGTGCAGGCCAACACTTTTACTCGAATTTCGGGAAATTGAGGGAACCCAGTTCGTTCCCGGAGATAAAAGGGAATTCCATTTTCGGTGGCGGGGAACGAGCGAGATGGAAATTTATGACGAAGAAAACTGCATCTGGGATTAGTGGAGAAAAAATCGCATTTCCAAGAAAGAGTTTTGGAATACTTCCAAATATTTCTTGGGGCTCGCCATGCGCCAAGTGAAGGTGTCATAATATTACCGCATTTAATGCAAGTCTAGTTACATTGCAACGAAATGAGAGTCAAAGCCATCACGAAAATTTTCTACTTAATATCATAAACATGTTTTTCCCCAAAGACTTAGTTAAAATTTGTGTTTTGGATTTCAAGAGTTGAGGCTTGATATACATAACCGGAATTTTTACAGGAGAAACCCCAGCCGTCTTTTATTACTTGTTATACCGTTTTTATTCTATGTCCAATGTTTTTGTCGCACGAATAAGCCAATGTTTAGCTCAGAGAGTCACTCTCTCATACTCTAAGCATGTTTATTTTCATGAGATCGAGGGAAAATTATTTTGATTCTCGGTGGTGAGCCATGTGTAAATAAACCTGGACAATTCATAAGAGAAACTCAAGTCGTCATTCATTTCACCGTCCTCTGGCGTTGTTCATCGGAATTAGCCTCCCATTTCATTTTGAACCCAGCGACCCGTCCGACCTATGGCAAGAGGAAGGCCAGGAAACGAGCTCTTGCTTAATTACAATCTACTTATCCATTTCAATTTGATAATCTTATATCGCTCCCAGAGAGAGAGACGGATGAGGAGTAACTTTTAGAAACCGGCTTAAACTACTTGAGAAGCGTCCCTCCGACCCACACCAACCCCCGCTCACTTACTCTCCACCATCTCGAGAGAGAGAGGGAAACGAAGGCAGACAGAAAGAGGTAGCGGCAATCCAAAAGTTTCGCCTTTAATCACTAGCCTGCCCCCTCCTCCTCCTCCTTTCCTCCACCCCATAACGTTCACTTCCCCCGCGAGAAACCCACATCCTCTCTCTCTCCATCTTTTATTTCCACTCTCCATCTTTCTCTTCCATCTCCTCCTGCGCTTTCCCACTTGCGCTCCTTTCTTTCATTTCCCATAGTCCCACTTCCACGTGGTACTCACGCGACCTCCACTCTTTTTCAACTGCCGAAGAAGAAGAAGGGGGGAAAAATATATATACCTATATATATACATATATAACTCCTGCGACCTGCTAAAAGGAAAACGGCGAGGAACCGAACCCATTCCCACCCCGAGGAGAAAAACTCAACCCTCTTATTCGACAACCACAATGCACCAGGGTGGTCCCCGAGGTTTTTTGTGTTCGATTTATCGAGGGCCGGGTGCGGTGAGAGCGGGTGAGAGGAGTAGAGAGGAGGTGGGAGGGGAGGCGGGTGGCTGGGAGGTGGGTGAAAGGTGGTTTGGTTCGGGGGGGGAAGGGAGGGAGAAGGGTTGTGGAAGTGGGGTGAATGGCTTAAAAGTGTGGTGGGTGTGTGTGCGAGTGTGCGAGGCCGTTCGCTAGCTTTCTTTCTCCTCCTCAAAAACGTCCTCTCCAACCCGCTCGTCTCCACCCACTCCTTCCACCCCCCTCCCCCCTTCCCTCCCCCGCCACCGCCTTTTCTAACCCTCCCGCCTCACTCCCACTCCAAAGGGGGTCGTAGAATTTTACGGTCGAATCGGAAATCGTGCATTGGAAAAAGTGTTGAATGAGGAGAGCGGACTCGGAGAAGGGGGTGGCAAGGGTGTAACGATCGGGTTTAGAAGAGGGTTTGGCTGTTTTCTTCCCTCATCTCTTTTTTTAAGGGCTCTGCCAAAAGCGGAGGAAGTGAGAGAGAGGAGGGCTTAAGGGAAGAAGGGAGAGCGAGGTAGATTTCAGAAGGGAGGAGGAGGAGGAGGTGAGAGTTTTGTCGAAAGAAAAGCACTGAAGTCAAAATGGGGGTAGGCAGGACGCATTAACTTCAGTTGAGTCGGGGAGTCGTTGAAGATTCTTGGGAGTATGGGTGAGTACACTAAAGCCGTGGAGGTTGTCTCATATACGGAATAAGTAGGAATGCAAGCCACATAGATTAAGAAAGGAAAAGGTCAAGTTTCGTCGAATGGAAACGCTGAATTCGAAAGGGGTACAGACGGGACGCTTAACTTTGGTTGGGCTGGGGAGTCGTTGGAAACCATCTGGAAGAGTACCTACTTGGGAGCAATGGAGGTTTACTCATATGTAGAATAAGTAGGTAAGCCACCTACTCCTGAGGACAGGAAAAAAGGATGTTCTCAGCGGGAATTCCTTCATTGTGGAGGAGAAAGGGTGATGAAGTGCGAAAGAGTTTGTTCAGGCCGGAGGTGAGCGAGGATATCGTGGGTAGTTGAGAGTGCGGATGGATGGAAGCGCTTGGGGAGAGTGACATTTCAACGGCCGCAGCTCTTCGGTACAGAGAGTCAAAAGGAGCGCGTTCCATCTGTCGTAGTTTGAGTGATTAATATTTCGAACAAATCCCATTTTTCCCAGCTGAAAAATAATTGAAATGTGTTGGCCTTAAGGGACAAGATTGTGATAGCGTTGCGGCCTTATGGGCGGAGCAGTCGGCTTCCTGCTGCAAGGCCTAAGGTTTAAATCCGTTCATATTATAAGTCGTGCTAACTTGAATAGCGGAATTTATTGAAAAGTCACAGAAGTGGCGCTGGGAATGGAATACAACACCCACCATGGAAACGTGAGAATTTCTGGCGTCGCAGGGCTCAATTCCTGGTGAGCAAAACCTATAAATTGGGAGGAAGACATTGGAGAGATTGAGTTGGCTGTGCGCGATTTAATATCACGTGCTTCTCAAATTTCCCATGCCTCCTATTAATGCAATGGTCCGTTACGCTCTCTTAAAACTATATTCAAATATATTCTCCTCAGAGTTGCTACTATCGGCTGATTAAAAAGGTCCTTGCGACCAAACAAGCTCTTCCCCAAACAGTAACACATAAGTAAGGTATAAAAGTGCTTTTTCTTAAATTTAACCTTTCTCAACAACACAAGAACAAACTATGTGGTAAATATTCTTCGAAGCGGTTCACTAAACAATTGGGTATGCCATGTTTAGTAATGCTAGCTTGCATCATATTCGATATAAAGTTGGTTTGAGATAGTCTCCATCTGACAGACAAACGTCTAGCGTGGGAAGTCCCTATCTATTGAAAAAAGCGTTTTTTGTTTAATCTCTATCGGTTCCTCTTTATCATCCCCAGCTGCATTATATTTCTCTTATGTATGTAATATTTATATTTTCTACGAAGAAGTAATGGAGGTCTGTTTATTTTTTTTTAGGCTACGGAGTCTCAACCTGCTCCTTTGGCGGCCTGTTATCGCACTCGCGGCTCAGGTAGCAAGGTAACCTTCAGGGTTAGAGGAGAGAGAGGGCTGGGGAGGATGGACGGCGCCGGAGTCTGTCCCTGGCGGCGGGGCGAGGAAGGCGGATGGGGTGCGGCCGAGCGGCGAACAGCGGCGGCCTTCCTTCCTCCGGACTGGGATCGACGCCTGGGGAAGTCGTGCCCCGGGGTTGCCGCGAAGTCAAAGCGCAGGAAAGGGAAGAGGTTCTCCTCGGAGTTTGGAGGAAATGGGCAGTGCCCGTAGGGAGGGAGGTCCTGCGATGCGGAAGCGTCCAGCAGCCCGGTTGAATCTGCCGGTGTAAGCGAAGAAGGGCGCTCGTCGACCAGCGGCCGTCAGTGCGGTCAGTGACTAATTCTCCGCACAGGAATTCGCATTGACACGGCCAAGGTTACTCACTGGGGTTTTTCCTCGTGTGGGAGGAAAAATCAGAAGAATGAGTGCGACCACTGACCGCAAATCTTCTTCCATTCGATTCCCAAAACACTAACAAACAACGCCGTTTATAATTCGTTTGTAGACCTTCCCCCATTCTCCCTCATTCTTGCCCGTCATACCCCACTCTCTCGCTGGAATCTCTTCCTTTTGAAATTTTCGTAGGACTGAAAACCTGCACGTCCTCTGCTCAGGACGCGCAAGACAGTTGTCTAGATCGTTCTTCCTTCATCCGCTCCTCAAAAGAGAAGTCCTAGCGTGTTGACTTCCTCTCGTTTCCGTGTTGGAATGCCTGAAGGACAGTGCATGTCCTCGCTAATGATGTATTTACCCATCATGCGGAAACTTTGTAAGCCAAAAAGAATGACTTCTCGTGTATTATTTTACAAGTGGAGTACCTTTGTGTGATCCCAAAGAAGATATTTGTATGTCCGTAAACTGATTCGTAGTGAATTACAGACATTAATAATGCATTGTATGATATTAATGAAAAAAACTCCGATGTTGTGAAGTTAAATAATCAAAAGTTTGTTGGTAAATACGGTGTGTGCAGTGTTTTCAAGTGGCGAATGAACGGAATTTTCCTGAACGAGTATATTTTTTACGGAACATGAAAAACGAGGTATACAGATATTTATAAAGTTGGTTTTAAAAATAAAAAAGTTGATTCTGAAGTGTTGTGGAAAGGAGAGAAATATGGAAATACTAGAGGTTATGTTAAGAAGAATCGAACAAAAATTTAAAAAAAATGGTGACTCGATATTAATTGCTGTTGTTCTACTTGTTCCGAGTGAATTTTGTCCGTGGGTAACATGATACCCTAGCCCCCACCATAAATCCCTAAACGTATCCATATCACCCTTCATTCCTTCAGCTCCTCGCAACCATGCGTCCCAGTTATCCATGGCGTACCCTTAATCCACTGCTCTTCCCTTAACACGGCTTAGCTGCCGATTGTTAGTCAAAGAGCAGAGGCAAGCTGCCCGCTGGCCACTTTGGTGTGATTTAGCTATTGCTTGGGTTTTAGTGTTCCAAGCATGCCTCAGTGCACTATATTTCCTTTCCGTGGCATCACGAGAAATCTTGAACAATGCTCGCGAAATTTGATTACACATGCAAGAAGTGCTTTTCTTTTTTGGTTTTATGTTTTATGGAAAATGTACCTCCTTGAATTTGTTATGCTTATTATTTGATTTTATTGTTTCATGTAAAATTCACCAATCATTCACTCTTAATTTCCTGTTTTTTGTATATTCGAACCACTTAACATCAATTTTTCTCGTTTCATGCATGTGTGGAAATATGGATTTCAATTTTTTTAACGAGTTAATTTTTAGCCTACTGCTCTTGACTCGAACATCTTCCAGTTTTCCCGAAAAATTGTAAATCAGCCACGGGTATGCAAATTGTGAAGTAAAAATGAATTGAATATGTGCTACTTAAGAATGAAAGCTTATCTACAAGAACTGGTTGAATGAACACTGATTCATGTGACAAATATATAAGAAACATATATATTATGCATTATAACCTTAGAATAATAAAGGTGTGATCGCTATTAAGTGACTTTTTATCTAATATATACCATCGGTGGCCATACCACCATTACCTCACCATTCAAATCATTATTTCATGTAATTGCAAATACTTTTTTTTTAAACGATATTTTTTTATTTTACGCAAAGTATTAGCTGAAAGTTTTAAATAATTTTCGATAATGGCTTCCGTGTATTATTTGTCCTCCCTTTTTCCCAGTGTATGCCATGAGCTAATTTTGATTATTAGAGTAATTTTGTTTTTTTTGCTTGATAAAAATAGCCTCTATGATCATCATTATGTATTAAGATGCGTTATTCAGCAGATTACAAATCGAAAAATGAATAAAACTAATTTAATTCTTCCACTTTCAATTAAAATAATTAATAAATATTATTCCATTTCTTTGCTTGGTTGTCTCTCAATTATGAAATAAATTGCTTTTTCAGCTATGCCATGATCCAGCCCTGCCAAATCCCTCTACTCACTGACAACTTGCTGAAGAGACAACCTAACAATACCGAAACATTTTGTGAATGTAAGACCAAGTTTGCCTATGACTATTCCATACCATTCTTTCTGCATTTAAAATGTATAAATTTCAATGCTGAAATGTCGGATTGAGCCTCTCGGTAATCCTCCCTAACCATTGGAACTAAAAAACTACAAATTCATAGTAGAAAAATACAATAACAAATCACCAGCTTTACGAAGTATTCCATGCAGTTTCCCTATTATTGCGGTTGTTATGCCACACACAGTCTCGCTCGGCAATTACTTCTCGGCTATTGCACTTATAACAGTTTTCTATTTTTATTCCGCTATCCGCGGACGAGTCGTCCCGAGAGAGGGAGAGATACAAGGAGAGAGAGAGACCGTTTCATCTTTCCCACTATGTATTTTCTCTCTCCCTCTCTCTCTTTAAATGTCCTCCTGCCGCCCGAATCCAAAATAGTTGAGCTTGCGCTCCCCCGACCACTGTTGTGAGAGTGTGTGGTGGGGCTGCTCGGAATAAATACAACGGGCTGTGAGGAATGGATCCTCCCCGCGAGGCACAATAATGCGAAAATGTGCCCGCCCTTCCCTCCCCTTCCTACCCCAAGCCTCCCTTCCAACCACCCCCCCGACGGCTACGTTGGAAAAATCGACCCAAATTCCGCCTGGAGCACAACCGCTCCTCCACCCCATAAAAAGTATATGTGTGGCACTCCCTCTCTGGCTCGAAAATCAACTACTCAAGTCTGTCAATCTTTCCCAATCTTTCACTTTACACTTTCCGTTGCGTTAGTCTGACGCCCTAATAGCCCCTACCCCCCCGACGTTGCACCGCCGGCGGCAGCAGGGACCTCCACTTCACAGCTGATTGCTCGCCGGCGCGTCGACGATGGGGCACATCAACTGCAGTCAGTGCACACACTTTGCCTTCGGCGTAAGAGGGGAGTGTGGGGGTCCGTGCATCTCCTCTAGGGGCGCTTCAGGGGGGGTTTGCTTCCAGTGGCGTAGGGGAATGTCAAAGCTGGATCCTCTCCGCTCTACGCCTATGATATATATATATATACCTATATATATATTTTTTTTTTACTGTCGCTCTCTCGTTTCGGAGCTCGGAGCCATTCCTTTATCGCCGCAGCGCTAATGACTCCCGACTGCTCAGGCATCCGTCGTCGGCTCTGAAATAAAAAATGAGAGGCACCCGGCGGTACGGCCTTCCACCCTCAATTTCGCTAGGCATGGACACCGTGTGTTGACGCTGGCGAGTGGAAGGACTGCTCTATATATGTATCCAAAAGAAGAAAGATAAATAAATTGCATTGAAACATTAATGTGGCAGCTAATCCTTGCATTTCAGCGAAACAACGAAAATGACCATCGTGATCTATGGATGCAAACGTATAAACTCGTTTCAGGCTTGATTTTGTGGAAGTTCGCTATATCCATGTTGAAAGAACACACAAATGGTAATTTCCACACTTTTTAATAAAACAACACTTAACAACCGACCATGGTTTCAATACATTGTGTCATTCTCAAGGTAAAACAAGCATCACTCTCTCAGTATTTATACCCAGGCCAAGGTAGGAGGTGGGGGGGCATATGGAATTGGTGTGAGGGAAGTGGGAGGGGAAACCGTTTGGGTGAACAAATGAATGAAGGCCGATAACAGAAAGTGGAGCGTGAGTGAAGGTCAGGGTTTTGACGTCATGGGGATGCTTAACTTTAACAAAGGTGAGTCATTACAAAATAAAACATCATTACAAAGTCCATCCGGGCTATTGGCAATTTCGAAGTTTGGCAAGATTATTGGCAAGTTACTGACATCTCTATGTATGGTCCCGACAAATATTAACCACTGGGTCAAACTACCTTTTATTAAAAACATTTCGTATAAACTCCAGAATGTATTCCCTAAAAATAATAGCAATGTTTTATTTTATAACCCATTGACGCTTGACAAGATTTTATTTAATTCTAAGAACAAATATGATTGAATGGACAAAAGTGGAGTGTATAAATTAAAGTGTGAGGACTGTGGTATGTGTTATGTTGGCCAGACTGGTAGAAAGTTTAAAGACAGAGTGAAGGAACACAGAAGAAGTTTTATATATAATGATGGAAAATCTTGTTTTGCTGACCATTTATGTCGGAATAACCATTTTAGCAATTTTGACATAGATATTTTACAGTGTATTGACAAAGGGCTTAAATTAGATTTTATGGAAAAATTCGAAGTTGCCAATAGCCCGGATGGACTTTGTAATGATGTTTTATTTTGTAATGACTCACCTTTGTTAAAGTTAAGCATCCCCATGACGTCAAAACCCTGACCTTCACTCACGCTCCACTTGATGTATGCTTTCTGTTATCGGCCTTCATTCATTTGTTCACACAGACGGTTTCCCCTCCCACTTCCCTCACACCAATTCCATATGCCCCCACCTCCTACCTTGGCCTGGGTATAAATACTGAGAGAGTGATGCGTGTGTTACCTTGAGAATGACACAATGTGTTGAAACCATGGTCGGTTGTTTAGTGTTGTTTTATTAAAAAGTGTGGAAATTACGATTTGTGTGTTCTTTCAACATGGATATGGATGCAACTTCTGCTAATTTCGTAAAATACCCTTTTCGAGTTTATGTTTTTCAGTGTCACCTAACCCTCAGGAGAGTGGTATTTCCTTATCGTTATTTCATTGCATTCACTCAACTGCGCTTCCATAGTACCGTAATATTAGAATAACAGTAGATTTTTCATTCTTCTACAATATTAATGTAAGAGAAACAATTGCAAATTTCCACAAAATGGTTTATTGCGTACAACGCGTTTCGGCTCCACGATATCTCGCCTGAATCTGTTGAATTTATTTCTACAATATTCTTTAAGGCCCTCCGGATTGTTTTCAATATGTTTTCACCAATGAAAATGTTTTATATGCTAATTATTTTTTTTCTTCTTTACTCTTCTTCTATCTTTCTCGGATTAGGCACTGCTGCCTGTTCCGGTCTCCCAAACGTAGCCATGATCTTTCAACAACTAATTTTTTAACGATTGAGACTAAATTTTTGTTTGGAAAGTTATGAGTAGAACTTCAGTAGAATTTCAAAACTGCCAAGCTATATTGGCCAGTTTGTTTTCTTAAATGGTATGTCATGCATGAGTAACGTACTTATAAATCAAGGATGGCTAAGAATATTTTCCATCCATATTCTTATTCCAGTTCTGGAGATCTCTGTTACATTCATTTCTAATGGAATTCGCTTAAACAGCAGGGAAGTAAAATAATTTTTTCCCTGTCCAAATTCAAACTCGGCTGCGGCTGTCACTATAGCGAGTCCAAGATAATAGCACAGTTGACAAAAATGCAACCAATTTGTAAGCACTTCCCATGCCGTTTGGGGAAGGGAATTGCGTGACCTAAGAATCCATGATGGTGGCGTTTGTTTAAATCACATGATCGTGATAAATATATTTCCTTTTCATTTCAATATTAGCCAAATCAGTTTATTTCGACTGCTTTTTTATCTTGGAGGTACTCTAAGTAGAGGAGTAATCTCTCTTATATGTTTCTGTCTAGATTCCCTGTGGGTGTTTCAAAAGCTTGAAAAAGTGCTCCGTCACTTCACTGTCCATGCATTTTTAGCTGAATGGTTTATGAATATAAAACTGTAAATTTCCCTAATGCAGGTGTACTGCTTCGACGAAACACTGAAATTCGAAGTATTACGAGGCCAGAGCATAGCATCAAAGCATATTGCACCTTATACATATTCGCTTGAACATGGCTTCTCACGCTTGGTTTGATTTATGACCCTCGGTAAACGTTTTGTAGATCATACACCTGTGATTAGGATATGCAATTTAATGTGAAGTGCAGTGCTCTGTATTTAATAACGTAGCTAGAGAGTATAAATTGGTCTTGTCCTCTCCCGAAATATTTGCTACGTTCCTGTTGTAAAGTTAGGAAAATATGATGAGTCCGGCATTGTTTTGGAATAAATATTTTTGTAAAATAAGCATTTTATATTATGCAATAAAGAACCAAGATGTTAACATTCAGAATTTAATTTAAAAGTTTAGTTAACATCAAATAAGCTTAAGACAGAGTGTTGGGCTCTGCATTTACCTTGCAAAATAAATTCGCTTCGGTCGTTGAAGTTCATAAATTTGTCTGTGTACTGTTCAACTCAATTTAATGGTGATTTTTCTGCGTCAAATCATACCCAGGCGTTGGATACTATAAAAATGGCGACAATTTTCTACTTTGCCAAGTTTTTTTGATTAACGTTTTGGCATAATAAGCGAAGTCATGTGCTACATCTAAATAAAATTAACTGATCAAAAGAACATAAAAATAAAGCTAACTTATGTTTTTGAGAGTTTTTCTTGGGGGAATCGAGGACTTGCTCTTCCAAGCACATGGATCCCGAATCGCAGCAAATCTCACGGTTGCCCCATTCAGTCGGCTCCCCGACACCCACTCTTCCTCCGAGCGATAACCGAGCACAATGTGGCCCACTCCGCCTCTCCTCGGCTCATATCCGCCCGCTCATCCGATACACCGCCCTTCTTCGCTGCTTTCAGCCCTTTTGACCCTCGGCCCTCAACGCACAGACCCTGCGTGAGAGAAGAAGTTCTCTCTCTCTCTTCATATCAACCCATTCGATCTCAAGAATAAAGTTCCATACCGAAATTCATGACAAGCGCTCTCTGCTCTCAGTGTCGGAGTGACCTACCCGACGAGCCCAAGAGTCGCTCTTGCTGCTTGCCAACGTTACTGGCCTCCGGAAACTAATAGTTCGACGAGTGAGAATTGTGGGAAATGTCCCATGTCCCTTACAAATGTACATACTTATCGCTGTAACCAACCAACGTGCATTCCCACTTCTACGGCGTTAATGGCGTAACTCCGTTTAATGAACAGAGTAGCATTTAACCCTAACCTATTTTGTTTGCCTTGACTATCGTGCTTCATCTTTCTAGAGTCCCAACCGCTGGAAACCACTGTAATTTGGCAGTGTTAAGAACTACACGTTAGTGCATTATGAACGTGGATTCCCATAGCTATTTTGTCCTTCAAATATGCCGGTACGTAACATCATCAGTGGAAACAGGGCAATGCCACTGCAGATTGCGGGTCTAGTCTTCAGTGTTGTGTGGAACGCAGATCGTGTTAATATACTAGTGTGGTGAAGACCTATTAGAAGAGGCAGGATGGGCCTCAGAAGGTGGTGAGGAGGGCAGCAGGGAGAACGGAACTGCATCTACTACCATAGGTAAGTTTCTCTAATTTATTCACTTACTAGGGTATTTTCTTAATGTCATGGCAGGAACTTATTTATTTGCATCAGTTTAATTTTCCTGCTTATTACCCTTCGAGACAATTCAACAGTGGCATGGGTGTTACTGTGATGTGATAGGATTAAATGTAACAGAGGGCTGCGTAGCCCTCATTTTTCCCTAAATAAAGCCACCATTATCATTATTAATAGTGTGTGGCAGAGAGTAAATTTTCACCAACATGCATTTCACTACATCTAAGTAGGTGCGAGCTGCGAGCCACCTCCAAGGTGTGTCAAAATATGACTCCACACCAGACTTGGCACTTGTCCCACTTTAAGTTCGGGCTCCTTATGCTTGCTTACCTGGCGGCTATTAAATTATTAAAAATATTTGAAAAAATATAGCAATGTTTGGCAGAATATAAAACTAGGAGAGCGCTACATTAACAGATATGTTTACATGTAATACTCGGGAAAATATTCTGTTTGACTAACAATACTAATGCTACCACCTCATCTGTACATTATTGTGCTTTAGAAGCATCGGAAATTTTATTTATTTTTCCGTTATGGCTGTTTCCTAATTATTTGTTTGGTATTTAAATTTTAAATTCAGGGACGATGGACACTGTCACATGTAATCCTTGGCGATCATCTCCCTGATAACGCTGGCCAAATCATTAAGGACAAGAAAACACCACTGGAGATCTTGGATCGGCTCTAGATTTTAAAATGTTTACGTGACAAATGTTATGTGGTTGGCAAATTTTTTATTGCCCCTCTCTCCCCCCTTGCTTGACCTTCCACATCTGAACACGTGATTGTTTACTATGTGTGTTCCCCCGTCCAAACTCCTCATTTCATTTTGCGTTATCTCTCGAACCCACTTTGAGTTAACCTCCTTTCTACGCTCCCAAGACCAGCAACCCTCCACGACCTTGGCAGTATATTTATACGTACCCTCCTTTGTTTAGAAACTTCTAACCTGAAGATGACTCAATGTTGTTGAAGCCCGAGTCATGTTTTACCATTTATAAATGAAATTCATCTGGGGTAACTAAGTTTTCTCTGTAATCCTCCTCCATTCTGAAAATGTGTATCAATTCAATGGCCACCTTTTAAGGGTCGTTTGTACTGTCTTGATTACGACGTTAGCCACTGCCAGAGTTTTATCTATGCACATATATTTGGAAAATCACTTCGTGTAACCGTGGCTATTGATTTAACTGAGGCTGTAACCAGACTTTTTGCTATCAACCCTCATAAGTGTGACAGGTAATGTTAGATCTTCCGTTGTACTTGTTCAATGATTGAAATTCATTCATCAATTGTATCAGTGTTCTTATTTAGGCTCTAATTGGGTTAACCTGCGGAGTTATGATCGTCACAGTATTGTATCGGTTTGATCTTAAGGTACCTAATAAGTTCATAAGTAATTAGCATGAAGTCTGAATCGAGCAACCTCTTTGCGTATTTAACTTTCAGGTTGATTGCTAAGTGAAATTGAGGTAATTAATCAATCTATTATTTCATTGATTCCAAATACATTTGGCATACAAGTGTGAATTTCCATGATAGCGGTTATAGGATATTGAGCATTCAATATAAGACATTAAAAATAGATATGTCCACAACCCTACCATATAGTTATTACTTTTTCTATTATAAGTAGCAGAATACAGACGTTATTTCCATTAATGTGTCAATTTCTGCATTCAGCTAGCGTAATTTATGCTTATAGTGTACAAATGTATAAGTTGGTTCCTTCGCCATCAAATATTTCCAGGGTTTATATTAACTATGCTTGTAGTATTAAAGCGAAGGTTTCCGGCTTGGCTTTGTGGAGCTGAGACTCGTCTCTCAAGGAATGTGTAGCCATATATTTCCCTTTCTCTTTTACTATAGACCGTGGTTTTTAACTGTTATTATTATAATAAATACATTGTCAGTTATGTGGCAGTTATTGTCGAAACCAAGGTGGATAGTTAAAGCTAACGGAAATGCAATGAAGCAAGTTATTGAATTTACCCTTAGAGGGCTGTGTGGTTTGACCGTGGGCTTTCGCTGAGATTCGTTTTTGCAGGGGAGTCTTTCGACTTTAAGATGCGTGGGAAGAAATTTTGGCATCATTTCACTTTTTCTTTTCTTTTCGATGCTAAGCACTTAGGGTAGAGCAGGAAACCACAAATGTAATTCGCTCCGAAAGACGCACGCTAACGCAAGTCGAAACGTCGAACCAACATAACATAAAATCTCAACACGCAGCTTTACTCTATAACCTTCCCAGCAATCTTTATACTTTTTTTCTATAAAATACCGCAGTTGCCCATCAAGAGAAGAATATTTTTTTCAGAGTATTACCGGTATTCCAGGGTATCGCCTTGAAAGCTGCGTTCTTTCGAGCGAAATTGTGTAAATCCCATTGAGGACGTAAATACGCTGTGGGCATTTAATTCTACAATTAGCAAGACTTGATAAAAATGAATTTGCAAATTTTTTGCGGTATTACTTCCTGAAGGAAAACATTTGGGAGAAAACGAAGTGATATACGAATAAAATGATATTTTTAGGTCAATAAATGGTAGAGGGAAAAATAAACTGCTATAAAATGTCCAAACATCTGTCAATAAACTGATAGAATGATGGCGATGATGGAAAGTGGGCGGTGTCTTCGCACGTGGGTGCCACCTCTCATCAAGGCGACGACTCAGACCCTCAATCCGCCGTCCCACTACATCCCCGTCCCCCCCCCCCCCCCCCGCCAACGCGAAACAGCCGCCCGCCCTCTTGACATCCCTCATTACCTCCGCGTCCGCCATATCTCCCATTTCACTTCTCATCCTGAAATCCCACCGAAAGGAATTCCACCCCATTCTTCTTTTTCT
Organism: Pyrrhosoma nymphula; assembly: GCA_963573305.1. NCBI lineage: Eukaryota > Metazoa > Arthropoda > Insecta > Odonata > Coenagrionidae > Pyrrhosoma > Pyrrhosoma nymphula. The sequence continues at coordinate 150,749,111 of OY754328.1, forward strand.
CTTAAACTCTCCCCACCTCTTGTCTCTCTCCCATGGTTCCACTCACCCCCGAAAACGGAGCGCTATCAGCCCTAGATACCAATCTCTCCTCCGGAGCTCTAGAGCTCAAACAATGGTGGAGAGGGGGTGGGGGTAGAGGGGGCGCTGAAGGGAGTGAGGGCTTCTGAGCGATCCGAATGCCTCCCCTTAGGTCCCCTTTTAAGGGCCCTGCACGCCTCATCCTCCTCCCGCGCCTTCTTCCCCCGTTGATATCTGGATGGGTGCCCGCGGAGAATCTCCTACTGTGTGAAGGGAGGGCTAAATGGATGGGTGGCGGGTAGGTGGAGATGCGAGGGAAGTAGGGAATAAGAGAATGAGGAGAAGGAGCAAGCGTCGAATTCAGGGGTGCGAGGGGGGCTCTGTGTGGGGGGGAGGAGATCTCATGGTCCGGGAAGGAGTGTGAGAGAAGAGAGGGTTTTTTTTTTAAAGGGAAAGGGGAGTGGATCTGTATTCGAAAGCGGAGAGAAGGATTTAGCCCAATTCATTGCCGTAGCGGCGCAGTGCTCCTCCGTCTCGACGGAGTTCCAATATGGGTCGCCATCCTCAGAAGGAAAACAAATGCCTGCCTAGAGAGGAGCGAGTAGAAGGGGGCGGTAAAGGGTTCGGAGAAAAAGGGTTTAGTTTGAAGCGGAGGGGGAGGAGCGCGATAGGGTTTTGGGGTGCGAAAATGAGGCCGGGGGGATGGACGGGCGAGGAATGGGAGGCGTTATAGGGAAAGGGAGAAGAGGAGTGTCGGGGAACCTTTTATTTTTTTAAGAAAGGGGAGGTGTTTGCGTGGAAGGGCTCCTTAGGGTGGGTTGGGGGTGAGTTTTTAGGGTCTCGGAGGGTGGGAGTTAGGGACCCTGCTCAGCCATATTTTTGGGCCGTAAAAAAGAATTCCTCTTCTGACTCACTAAAGATGCTTCCATCTGGAAAATTTATATTTGAAATACCCGAAAACTTTTAAATTGTTTTTTCACTTCGCTTCATCCACCATTCGATTGCAGTGTTTGTTCCTCAATACATAAATGTGAAAAACCTCTTGTAGGTGTAGGGAAAGAAATATAGAGAGATATTTATTTCTCCGGACAGAATTAGGCAATGCAATTTGACAGCGATAGCGTATTCATATTGTTTTTACTATAGCGGTGATGGGCATCATATATTTAACCATAAAGTGAAAGAAAACCTAGGGATGTACTTAATACTACCATATATTATCATAGCTCTTCATTGCTTTGATTCGATTTAGATATATTTTAATGAATCACCGGTCTGTCCTTATTTTACTGAGAGATATTTTGTTCACTGCTCCCTCAATAAGTATTTTTGGTTGCTTCAGTTGAAAACGCTTTCGAACCCTAGAACTATGATTAATTTAGGATTTATTCCTTCTTTATATTCTCTCGTGAGGTGAAATATTCTGTGGAAAGCTAAGTTATTCATAGTAACGAAAACGTATTGATACTCAAGAATTTGCACTAAAACACTTGAAAAATTATTTCATTGGAAGCCTTTGTGCTGAATTGGTAGATAATCTTCAATTTGAAACAGATTCAGAATAGCGATGAAACATATGCCACCTGAGCAAATGCTTAAGCACGGTCATAAATCAAAAGAAAAATGTAATCTGAGCAATAAGCAAAAACAGAAGGAGGCAGAGACAAAATGGAATGATAAAAACATCTGCCAGATGACCTTCTCAGACAAATATCCTGGCAAGCGCGTTTTAAACTTTTGGAAAAACTAAATCACAGCAGTTTCTAAATACGCCTCGCAATCAAGCATTTTTTTTAGGACAAAAATGTTCGGAAGAGAAAAGATCAAGGGTAAAAACTGGAACAAACTGAACATAAAAGACAGAAAAAAATCCCATGAAGCAGCTTGCGAAAATCTAATTGAGAAAGAAAATCCATCCGAGTGTCAAGCTCAAATCCTATAAAAAAAGCAGAGAATATTCAGGAGGTAACGGATTTTGATGCACTTTGAGACGGATGGGGAGTGTGGGGAAGTGTGTTTTTATCTCACTCCAAACCCAAGCAACAGAAAGGAGGGGCGAGAGAGGGATGGATATAGCAAAACGAGGTAAAAAGGGAACAGTTTTGCTGCCAGGGTGGGCGAGGGAGAGATCCGTTTGGTAGTGTCGGGGGATTATGGGAAGGGGGAAGGAGAGGGAATGGTGGGAGACGCATGTGGGGGGGGGGGAATGAGGAGAGGTCGGGAGCTTAACAATGGAGGAGATAAATTGTTTGGGACTCCGTGCTAAATGAGTTAGCAAAACTAAATCGATTCGCATTCCAGTGAGGCGGTGCTTTTATTGGCACCTAGTGAAAGAGTGCGGGGGTGGTGCAGCGGCGTCCGTAAGACCCCCGCCTCCCCCCGTGGGATATGTGCGCGAGGGGGAGGGCGGGGGGGGAGGGGAGGTGCTGAGTGGGAAGGGAAACGATCGTCAAACCTACGAGAGGAGGAAAGGGACGCTCGAATGCTTAACCGATGTAACGATGTGGTGGAAGAGCGAACGAAAACAGTTTATCGCCAATTGTAGCGGTAGAACGTACAGAGATGTACCACAGTGGATTACCTTAACTGATAAATAGGGATAACCTATTAGACTTCACTATTTTTATTGTGTTACTTGCACACTTCCTGTTCCTCTAAAAAGGGATAAGTTTCAATGTTAACATATTTCCTGTATCAAGGAGAATATGATTTTATCCTCTACTGCAGTAAATTTCTATTGAAATCTAACATTTCAGTTAGGGTAAAGCCAAAGAGGTGCCATTAAGTCCTTGATTAATTATTTATGTAACTGTACGGGTTACTATTATTTTTTAAGGGACTGCAGACTAATGATTTGCCTATAATTTGAGATAAGCCTCACCGCCTGGTGATCTCTTGGAAACATTTCACAATTTCGAAAAAAATATATTAATTTTTTTTCCTGCAGCAATTAATTGATTAAAAAGATATTTCTATCCAAAAATATTTTCCTGGTGTTTGGAATATAATATTTCCTTATTTCATTGATTGGACATCAAGCGATAAAAAAAATCCAGAGATGGCAGGAATGGAAGAAATAATATTTCTACCAAAGGATAATAAATGTCACAAAATTTGTACGGCGCTCATGTCGAACAGCAGGTACATAAGGAATGGTTCACACTGGGTATAGCAGGACTTGAGGGAGGAGATGGTGGAAGGGAATGACAAAGAGATGTAGGGGGCGGGGGATTCTGAAAAGGCGCAGCGGAGGGAGTGGGCGTGATGAATAAGGAAATGGACGGCGGGAGGGGCGAGGGGAGGGACAAAGGCACTCGGACAGGATCCAAAATGGAAATTAAGTGCCAATGTACGAAGCCAGTAATCCACAGTTGTCGAATCCAAGAATCCTCTCGTTCCAAAAGCAGCAGTTTTACGGGGTGATTACATTTCCTGCGCGACACTCTTTCTGAGATTGGCCTCCTAAAAGGCTTGGAGCTGACTCCTTTAAACAGACTAATATTTTCTTTTGGCCTTGCGATATCTGTAACCCAATACTAACGAAAATTTGGTCCAACTAAGTGATAACACATTATTACAAGAATGCTTTTGGAATAATCCACTTTGAGCATGCGTGTATACGCAGGACCTCGTGCCAAATGATTAAGTTCCTCTATGTTCAAGCTTCAAATATTATATAACGTTGAATTTTAGAACTCCAGAATTCATTCACTTGAGCACATATTTTAAAGATGAAATATGCTAATTTTATTGGCACTGACTCATTTTGACTATTGGCCATATTGAAAATTAAATAATATTTTCTTCAGATTCTAAATTGGACACAATATAGAAATTTGCCTAATCCAAAAGCATTTTTACCAATATTTAACATTAAACTATTAATTAGTATTAATTAAATAAAAAAAATATTCACTATAGTGTAAACCAATAAATTGGACCAATTTAATTTAATAAGCTGTTTTTCATGTAATTAATTTTCTGTATTCCACCTAAATACACCCGTTCAAATTTTTATAAGAGAGAAAAATCGTCAGCCAAATTGTTTGATGACACCTCGTTGCATCATTTTGCGATTATTTCTCCCGTAGCCATATCTTGCGTCGTAATACACTACATCGATACATTCAACAGAGTGGGCATGTAAATGAAGGAAAATAAGTGAAAAGGTAAATTAAAGATTGCCACCTTGGCTATTTATGGAAATCATTGCTTTTTTAAAGATTATGCATTATTACGAAATCTTTGAACTAAAATGTGCATCTAGAATCAGTTTTTCCAAAGTATGAAAAATATTTTTTTATTATGCTTCCTTTTATATGTGTTGCATTCAAGCTAAAGTAATTTCCTTTTACGAAATTAAATTTAAACGTTCAAGCGGGCTCTTTTCTTATAGTTGCTCTCTAGTTTGTAATAATCTTTCTTCTTAAGATCGCTCATGAATGTTTTTAAATTACGATTGAAGCATTTTCAATGTTTGATTTAAGGCAACTACTCCCTCAATCCATAGTTTTTTCAACTATGGCTTGAAAGAGTAGTTACAAGAAACCTAGGTGAAAATGGGGTTGGTTGGACCCAATGTCTCAAAAAATTTAATTTTGTTAGATCCTTTTAACTTGCTAAACCACAAAGAACTCGACCGCATATTTCTAGGTTCTCCAGTACTATGAGTAATTAGGGTAAAAGTTCGGGTCTATTAAACGGACTATTGATTAAGTTCTTTTGTATATTCACACAACCATGCCTGATTATTTAACCACCACCATTATTGCATCAAAGAATCACCAGTGCTGCCCTGTGCCCCTAAAGGCATTAAGTACGCCGTGTATAACGATAACTGTTATACCTGGCTGAATTATACCTTTTTTTCTTTGGAGGCGATGGAGGTCTGGTTTCATTCTCCTCGTTCACTTCTCACGTGCCAGGTTCGTGATCGAGATTTCAGCTCCGACTGAAACAGACATGGATGCAAATGAGGAGGAAAAAAGATATGAATCCCAAGACCTGCTGTTTGAACTGAGACGGACATACCCATGACACTGTAAAAGCAGGTGTTCTCATCGTACGTACGCTAGGTGGAGCTCTAGATCTTGCTATGGATTAGTATCAAGTGCATTCCGGTGGGCGAGGCCAATCACTTACAGGGTGCATGCCGTCATCCGAGATAATGACCCGCGCGCAGCGTGGCCACCCATTCGATGGAAGTCCCTTCGTGGCTACAAATTCTGACAAACCCCTTCCGAGTCTCCGGTCATTGTGAGGGTAACGAAACCCGATGCTTTTCGGACACTAGGAGGGGCATTTTACTAAAAGTACTAAATGACTCCAGGAATTGCACCCGCTAAATATCTTTGAAGTTTACTGACGCAAAATTGTGGCAAGATATTGTTGGCATCAACCACGAAAATCGGTAAGATTATCTTAACTTCATGAATATTAATGATGTGGTTAATTTTAAAACACTAGAAGGTTAGTGTATAAAATGATTCAATAGGCGATACCTGTATTTAAAACTCCCAGGATGTTATTTTTTAAAGTAATTGAAGACTTAGCTATAATTTCCATCATTAAGTAATGATCCAAGTTACGAAAAGATTGATGAATGGAAAGGAAAATTAACACAGCATAGATTAATTTCACATATAAAAAAATAAAAAAATTCTGGAGAAAATGGTTTCATTATTACAAACAAAGCAATAGCTCTGGAGTTAATGAAATTTCCTCGGTTGTCATTTGGGAGACTAGGAACTAACGATAAATAGAATGAACACCCATTTGCAATATCATGAAGACGATAACGCTTCGAAAAGCAACATATGACTGCGAAATTAATGCCATCAGCTCAGTAAGAGAAACACAAATATATTGAAACAATTTTGCTCGTTTATTCATTGGTGAAATATGTGAAGTCTTTGATTCTTATTTGCTTTTTGTTGAAAGTTGTTTAAATATGCAAACAGCTGTCACTCGCTGTTAATGATTTGGCGTTTACTAAAAGTCTTTGAATGTAAATAGAAGGGTAGCCAATTTCAATGGCAATGGGGGAGGTAGAATTTCTGCCAGTTATCCATCTCTGTCTTAATTTTCCTGTTATGACAGATGTTAGATATTTTATGAAGAGTTATTGAAAATTATCCTCAATTACTAAATAATTACACTTGAAAAAACCAATTATCACCATCAAAAATACCGCAAAAAATGAAATCAATCGGTCGAGACTGATGTTCTAATTATACCCCCAATTATCCCAGCGTTTTAAGCTTCCTTTTTTGCTCTCCGCTGGTAATGGAAATGTCGAAGGTCTTGATTCTGGCTGTAATTTGGATGTTTTATCATGATTAATTGATATTTTTACTCCAAGAAAGAACTACACAGTTAACCTCACCCCTATGGAAACCTAAAAATCAATTGCTTCTACGATATAGGTATATTAATGGAAAATTACATCGGAGACCATTTAACAATAGAGCTCTGTTTCCAAGTTACTAATTCCCACACCATTTCTTAACTGTAAATCAAACACATTCGTAGATTGTGTCATAAAATTTTCCTTTCCAATTCCTGAGCGACTATCATATTGAAACCAACGCCTAATTATAGTTATAATTCTTTCTAAATGTAGTCATTGTGTATTATTTGGTATATTTTAAGTGTATGTATTGCCTGCCGTCACCAAAGAACACAATAGTATAGACCATCGGTTGGCCACCGATATATTAAAATATGCCAAATTCCGTATCAAATTTAATTACCCGGTGGAAGCCTGCCCCGTGCAACACCTCAGTAAGGGCAAAAAATATGGGAAAATTTAAATTAATCGCAGTTTTATTGGCATTCCCCAAAACAACCTATCGTGTGCCACCTGGTGGCACTAATTTATTATTATTTATTCCCATAAATGTAATTGCCTAATTGTAAGATATATTTTTACATTCAGGTTGAAATTAACATGCAAAATATCGCCATTTAAGTTACAGAATATTGGAATGTTCGTATGAACAGAGCCACGACACGGCATTTCAATCCCTTCCGTTTTTGCCACATAAAATCGATTTAATAATGTGATTTTATCAAGTGAAGCTCCTTTTAAGAAGAAAACTTATATAAGAACATAAATATTAAACGAAGGGGTATTGGATATGGTGGAAGAGGGAAGAAGTTGATGGAGGAAATTTGGAGAGTGCAGAAAAGGATGGTGGGGGACGTATTTAGAGGTGAGGGCATGCTGAAGAAGGTGATAGTGGGGAGAAGGCTAGGGAAGCGTGAAATAGGAAGGAAGAGGATAGGAATCTTGGACTATATAAGGTGAGGCAGAGTGTAGGAGACATTCAAGAAATACATGATGACGAGCACTTTATATGGGAAAAGTGAGTAGACGTCCCCAAATTTTAGAGGTCACGTGAACGACTGCCCAAAAACCTCCAATTACAGAAGTAAATTCGGTTCTCCTGTACCTTTCTAAGCTCTAAATTTACTACCTTCCTTTGTGTTTGAACAGACTCCCATTCTATTAGTTTTCCCCAAAACTCAGTTGATTGAGGATTCTAGTGGCATTTTACTTTTACTAATTCCTTGATCTCCTCTTTCTCTGGTAGGTCACAAATACTTTCTGCATACAATAGGTTTTTACAAACCTCACCCGTTTTTTATTAAAATTTGTTTCGACATTTATCCTTACATTTACCCATCACCGATCAAATGAAACTATTTTTTAAATGCAGGCCACGTAGTTTTTGAACGGGAGAGGTTTGAAATGAGAGTGACTCCTTACTAGTACTTACTAAGTCATTTACTAAGTACCGTGTTAAGTTATATACTAGTTTCAACTTTCTCAAATTATGTGCTTTCATATTTTTTCCTATCATTTATTTTTTCCTGTTTAGATTTCCACGTCATTCTCATTGCTCATTTGATTACAGGCACCTCTAATCTATTTGCACTACTGAAAACAAAATATTTTAGGGCAGAAAAAAGAATTCAACGTAAATCTCTAAACAAATCTATTTTTAGGTCAGAAAAAAGAGTTCAACGTAAATCTCTAACAAATCTAAACTTCATCCAATCATATAATCTGATAACTAATAGTTAATTCAAGGTATAATACTTTTTAGGGGCAGAAAAACAATTAAGATTTTTTGCAACTTTGAAACGATATTTTCCTGGTCAGTGTAATTAAAATGTGAGCTTGCACTCTTTCTTTTATTGTGTGTAGTAATTATTTCTTTACCAATATCTGGAGACTTACTGTCTCATTGCTTTATATATTTTCACTCTATATATAGAACTGAAAGGCATATGTATATAGTTTGTGCGATGTTGAAGCATTTTGCTTGTTAATATAACGGTGCGTCTAAATGACTCAGCATGCATATTCTTCTTGGGTTGCACACCGGGTCAGGTCCTCCATCCATATGTGCGTAACCCGAGAATATTTTAGATTAAACTTCCACCGGGAAATAATTAGTTCTTACATAACTCTTAGCATGTTGACAAGAGTACCAAATTGTTTTTCAGTAAAACTGCTGCTGTAGTATCTAATGCCGTAAATGAACCTATATATTTTATACTGTAGACTCCTAGTTAATAAAACGCTTTTCCGGTAACGAAGTCACTTCAATTAGCAGTTTTTTTTAGCTTTCTACATTTTCATTGAATATGTGATATACCTAACCACGGAATAATTCTATCCACGAATAGGAAAATCCCTTAAGGCTCGGTCTAGAGGCATAGGTGGATTTCGATTTTTTTACTTAGACTCATTTTGCTCGCCCCTTGCAATAAGGGATAGTTGTATCAAAACTTGTATCAGATAAAAGTTTTAGGTTAATATTACAAGATGCACAGTATTTTTAACGCATTTATTATTATGCATTCTGATGAAGTTATGATTTTTTTCTCCGAAAACCCCTATTTTTTCCACTCCTTGAGCTAATGGTTGGTGTTATGAAAAGATTTTTGAACAAAGGTTTTTGGTAGTAGTCTTGCATAATATAATAAATTCAAAGCATGTGTGTATACAGGGTGATTACAAAAGAATGCGTCAGTTTCAAATATCTGTATTTTATAAATGGTACGAGTTAAAGAGCTGCGTGACCTCTTAAAATGACCAGTAGATTCTCTAGTTTTGTTGGAAAAAATATCACAAATTTTCAATATGTCCTCCATGAGTAACCCGAACAATGCCAAGTCGATATTCAAATTCCTTCCACACTCTCTGAAGCATGTCATCAGCTACTGTCTACACAACCAAAGTTATGCGTGCTTTCAATTCCTTGCTGTTAGTAGGCATTAGGTACCAGCGTAAGATGTTCGATTTTTGTGGTGGATCAATGTCATATTCACGCCAAAAAGCACGTTGCACCATTGTTTTAGACTCACTTTTCGCACACTGCAACACAAAAAACGACTTTTGCTGAGCTGTTGCCATCGTGAAGCTTGCGAAAACAAACTGAGTGATAAAAGCTCTTACCTTGGAAACTAGCGATTCCTAGCGGTAACCAAAAGACCTAGAGGTCATTTAACCGGTCATTTTAAGAGGTCGCGCAGCTCTGTAGCTCGTACCGTTTGAAAAGTGCAGATCATTGAAACGGACTCATTCTTTTGTAATCACCCTGTATTTCATATAAAGGGAGTTATCGTGAATTTTCAGTTTTCAAAACACTTCCCCATTTCCAATTTTTCCCATTTCTTGGTCCGATTTTTCCCATTGACGAACTTGAAGGAGATTTTCCGCAATAATATTTTACGCGTCAGTCTATTATTAATTTGTGTAAAATTATGTAAGACATGGTGACCATAAAAAATTGATAAATTAAATTTAGTGTAGGCCTCATGAGGAACTTGGGGACTAATATCACTATGCGGTGTTGTCGTCTTAATCTCTGATATAACCCACCACAATTTTTCACGGTATAAATAATTTCTCCGCTGGAGTTCCGCCTTGCTTACACCATACGCTGTCCTTACTGGTCCCTTCATTATCCTTTTCTCGTTACAAGCCTTGTTCTGCGGATGAAAAAAGTTGCCCCCATCGGCGCCCAAGACAATTCTTGTAAGATCCCTAAAATAGAGCTCACGATGGTTTATTATCCGAAAATGCCTCGAGTGGCGCTCTCATCAGCAGATCACCCAAGGGGCTGCCGCCGGAAGCTGATAAGTTGGAAAAGTTGGAAGAGGACATGGGAGGAAACGAAGGGTGAGGTTGCTTATGCATACATGCACTCACTTGAGCATGGGTTACGGCGGAGGGGGTGTTAGAGGTTTGACATTGCTCGAGGACTTCTTTTTACGGAGATATAGTGAAAGGAACCTGTAGAAGTTTATAACCGAGATCCAGGAAGCCATTCTAATTAAGACGAACAAAGGAATCCTGCCTCAATGAAAGGACAAAAGTAAGTCCCTTCACATAGGTTATTCTCTCGAGTAGCGTTATCCAGGTCGTGACGGAAATAAAACCTTAGAGAAGGATCCTAATGATGAAACATCTTCGACATTTCTTCAAGGTGAAGAAGTTTAAAGAAAAAATTAAATATAACTTCAAAGACATTCAATGGAATTAATTCCTATAAATCTTATCAATTACTGTTTATTTCAGAAAACGATGATATCTTATCACATTTATGTATTTTTGTTCTTTTTCTTATTTATGTATATACTTATGTTATTTTTCTGGTGCTACTTTTGCAGGGGATGATTGAGATTACTTGAAACCTTAACTTAGAAAGGGTGCGCGTTGAAATTCAACGGGAAGAAGAAAAAAAAAAGTTTGATAGCAATAAAAAAATCTCTATGATGAGACGTACAAAATGCATATGTCGTTTAGGATGCCGTATTTCATACATTAACCACCCATCGGGAGAATGGGGTGAAAATTACCATCACTAAAATATCACTGTGATTCACATTTTGATCGCATAATCTAAGTTAAAATCAAGTCATAGTCATGCTCACACATAAGTTGCTATTTAAAGCCATGCGATTGCCAAAGAAATTTTAAAATTGATATTGTAAAATAGTGAATTATTGGACTGCTTTTAAGTCAAAAACACCACTTGCAGACAAAGGAGAAGCGTATAGAAAATTATAATGCTAGAATAAAAAACTGCATTCTTTTCCATACGGTAGTGTAACTTTCAATCTTATATCTTGATTGCTAGTAATAAAAAAGAGCAAGCAAATAAACCGCTGCCCTGAATTCAATGATAGTGTTATAGGACAAAAAGCTAAGCTAAAGCTAAAAGAATATGTTACATTTCAATGGAAAATTTAGTTCTTAGGGAATTGTACAACAATGTAGTCCTACATTTACATCTACATAATACCCTGATAGCCACCTCAAGGGTATCTGACAGGGAGTGAGTTTTCACCGAGGGGTTGTTGTTCGTGATGATATTAGCTTCGCGTATTAGACAGGTAAAAGACAGCATTTACTTATATCTTGAGACTTTACTATGACGAGCCTATCCACATTGGAAGTTAAAAAAATTATACTTTATAACGGTTCACTAGATAAATTGATTTGTGGTCACCTCTCGAGTTCCATCACACAGTGCCATCCATCACACTGATCAGAGTGACCTTATGCTGGACATCCTACCACTAGAACGAAATAGAAGGAGATTGGACGCCTTTGAAATTCTACAAATCATCCAGCACTTCAAAAGCAGTATGCCCTCGAAGAAAGAGCAAGTGCTTCCAACTCATTTCCCCTTATTCTCCATTCCCCCAAGCGATCCATTTCATCGATGGCTATTCCGATTACCATCAACAGTCCTTCTTCTTCAACATCCTCTACATCTCCATCCACCTCTGTACAGTAATTCCCAGTGACCGAGCCATCAACTGTGTCCATGAGTTTTCTCAAAATCTAATTGTATTTCGATCCACCTATATTATTCTCGCAAACATTCCTTCCAAATGACCTGCACCCTCATTTACAGCCTTGAGTTGCGCATTATCCTCAGTGACTATTATGCGAGATGTTCTCAGAAAATATTGTGGTAATGTGTTCCCTGCAAATGCTTCTCTTTTTTCTCCTCACTCGCTCACCCCCCGCTGCGCGCGGAGACCCATCAAAGTGTTCCAATCGTGCTTCAAACAATGTCCCGGAACCGTTTTGAAGAAAGTAAAAAATATTTACACCTCTCAGATAACGATAATTTAGATTAAGGGGATAAAACCTATATACGATACGCCCGTACTGTGACGAACTCAAGAGAAATGTTTTACTATTTGGTGTTTTCTCTCATCAGCTATCTATTGACGAGGAGATGGTGCCTTATTTTGGCTGCCATTCCGCTTAAATGTTTATTAGAGATGAACCCGTCAGATTTGGATTCAAGCTGTGGTGTATACGTTATACACCATAATCAGAATATTTATACCAATTTTCAGCTTATGGGGGAGCGTCACGAAAAACAGACGCCTATTTGAGTCTAGGGGAAAGTGTAATTGTTGATTTGACAAAATTTGTTGAAAACCCAGGCAATCACTTGTTGTTTTTCGATAATTTTTTTACAAGCCATTTTTCACTTGTTTTGTTGTCCGATATGGGATTATTTTCCACTGGTACTGTGATAGAAAACCGTACTGCAAATTGTCCTCTTCGAAGTCTAAAGGAACTGGCCAAAGAAAAGAAAGGGTCGTATGGTCACGTGCTGAACAAAAATAATGAAATATTCTTCGTACGTTGGCATGGTAACTCTGTAGTTACTGTTGCAACTAACGTCGGTACATTGGAGCCAATAGTAAAAGTGAGACGGTATAATCGCGAGGAGAAAAAAATTGAAATGGTTCCTCAACCAAACACTCTAATTCTTTATAACCAAGGAATGGGTGGAGTTGATTTGCATGACAATGCAATTGCAAATTATAGGACCAGAATTAGAGGAAAAAAATGGTGGTGGCCTTTATTTACAAATAGTCTTGATAGTTCTATGGTAAATGCTTGGAAAATCTACAGAGTGGCAACTAGATCAACCTTGAGCAAATTGATTTTAAATCGGAAGTAGTGTTGTGTCTTCTCAAGAAAGAAGAAGCTTGAGAAAGTGCTACAACAACAAAAGTTTTCAAAAATTGCTACAATATGGGACATTACGGGAAAACTATTTTGCCAGATGCCGTAGGAAAAAATAAAGTTGGCTATATGATTGTTCGAGAAGAAAAACATTCACGGCGAAGGTGCCCAGATTGTAGCAGTCATACAATTGATGTGTGTCAAAAGTGCCAAATTCATTTGCATACCGATTGTTTTTCAAATTATCACAAATAAAAATGTGTATTATCAATAATTTTTGTAGCTATATGTTTTTGTAAAAATAAAATATAGTTCCAAAAAGAAGAGGTGTCGACTCAATTGAACCACAGAACTCCCAACGTTGCGCATACGCAACATTTCGCCAACGGTAATCTAAAAGCAATAAAAATATAAAACTCACTTATTTATTTTATTTGAGTCTGTTTTTTAACTATTTCGGTAAAAAGTTTGGAATTTTTAAGCTATTAACATTCTTGGGAAGAAATGTGTTAAAACATCAAACTGCATGTAAAACAATGAATGTCGTATGATTAATGTCGTTACTTAGGTACAAAAGGCACCATTAAAAATTGAAAGGCTACGAAGTTCGCGCCTCAAAACTTCTGCATGATGATAAATATTCCTCAACTTTTAGTTCAGTTCATTGAATTAGAGGCACTGGAGTTTACAGACTACTTAGGGGTTGATTTTATGCATTAAATACGAATTTCTCGGAATGAAAAGAGAATCGTGCTTTCTGACTGCTTAGTTAGAGAAAACCAAAAATCTCAACCGTATCGTGTCTCAATTCAATATCTCAATATCTTCCAGTAATTACTTTTTGGCTAAGCATAGCACTCGTTTGATTAATCTTTGCAATTAGGATATTCTTTTGAGGGCAATCACTTCTCCTCAGACAAAATCTCGCGCCCAAAAAACACACAAATAGTTTAGTCGTATCATATTGGGTTTAACCAACGTTAAATCCCAATTAGCGGCAGGGGAAGGAGTTACCAGGGTAAAAGTGTGGAGGGCAAGCCAAATTGATAGGCCACGTGACTGTTATTGGCTAGTAATGTTGGTCATTTAGAACTTTACGTCACCAAGGACGATACAACACAATTTTGGTGCTAAGAATCAAACGAAAGAAAATATACATTATCTTAATGATTTAGATGTGCTGATCATGAATTGCATGATATTTTACCTGCAAATTGCGCCTTTTATTATATAAACGTGATTGAACTTGAGAATATCAATCATTAAATAGTTAATAACGCTATAATTTAAAATGCCGTTAACAGTAATTTAGAAAATTTATTTTCCAATTTGTATCTGTCATTATTTTCTCAGTGCTTTAATTTTGGTTTTAATTACTTTCATTCGAAATTTATCTAATCTCGAAAACAACAACTAGTTGATAATACGATTTATGCAATAAGAATTTACAAAAACAAAGAATAACAACACCGCTTTATCGGAATGTAAAATCAAAGCGCAATTAAATATTTAAAAATTGATATCCTCAACTTCAACTACATTCTGCAACTTCTCGAGCATCCATTTTGGATACCCTTTGGTCGGTCGTATACTGAAGGCCAGATTTTTCCACCACTTTCCAAACCAGAAGGCTTGGGCCTTCTTGAAGGCTTATTTTCAATATCTCCAATGGTGCGCGCATTCCTAAATTAGGTAGGGAAGGAGCGCCCCGCTTTAAGGGGTCCGGGAGCAGTCGATAAGCCCCGAGCCCCCGTCAGCGCCACTGAGAGGCCGAGTCATTTGGATTCTTTGGGAAGTTTTTATTCTATTAAATCTCAAACACTACCAAAAAATCCAGATAATTTTTCCGGAAATTTAAATATCAAAGCAAAAAAGGAATTAGGTCGAAAATTTGTTTTACTTTTGCCATATTTCTTTGAATAATACACGCTTGGGAGCTTATTTTGATACTTTAATATATCTATGAAGAATTGGGCCCATTGGGCTCATGGTTCCACAATTACGAAATTTAAAAAAATTATTTCAACATAAAATGCGAGGTCAATGAACTAAATTTAATTTCTCATAATGAATTCTGCATACTTTAGAACGACATTTTTCTTTTAATATGTTTCAACTCAAAAAGTATGTTGCTATGTAATTCAATATTCATTGAAGGCTTGTATTATACTATATGCCGGCTATTTTCTGTAAAATGAGAAAAAAATTAAGAAACAAGGAATTAAAAATCATTATATTAATCGTTGAAACATTGGGGGATCAGAACATTTGCTTCTCGAAACTTACTTAAACTTAGACTTTCTAACACAGTCATAACAAGGGTTGTATCGTATGTTAATTTCATGGTTATTGGTCATGATTACTCGAGCAAACTTCACTCAAAGTTACGTTACAAGATAGCAATTTTCTTGCAAAGTTGGAGTTCAAGATTATGCACTTGACCGAGCAACATGTACTTACGGTCTAGGGTATTACTTTGGGGTGTATGGTAACTCCTCAAGTTCTTTGACCGAGTTCTAGTTTGAGTTTTGGTTACGAGAAGTTTGGCAATCAATCCACCCTATTCCTTGCTTGATGGCTAGTTTCTGTCTTTAAGTTATGGATTCAATAATACACAATAAATGTGAACATGCAGAGCCCCCTACGAAAACGAAATAAATGTTATGTTGACAGTTAATTTCCGGCACTCGTGGTTGAGGCTGCTTTAGCTTGATTCTCCTGGTAATATTGCAGTTGCATCATAAACAATCTTACACCAGCAATAAAAGTAAAGAGTTTCGAGGGAAATTTTAGAAGTTATTTATAGCTGTGGAGAAATACTGATTTATTCTTAAAGATAATTCTCGTATTGGACCTCATGCAAGGTAGAGCGTGGTTTACTCTCAGAGAAAAATTGACTCCAAACACTTTTTCAAAGTCGTGCATGCTAGGATTCTCATCATGTACGCTATAATTCTCGTCATGCACGCCTCTGTACGCCTTTAATGTCCCATCCATCCTAAAAATGCTAAAACATTAAAATCATTCGGTAATGACGTTTGATATTTAGAACTGTCTTCATGATTGACCAATTTATTTTCTGATTTAACCTTACTCATTTCAATAGGCATTAATTTCCTCGTAAAAAAGTACATGGGTGATAGTACATTAATTTACGTGGACGGGACCAATATTTGCAAAACATATTTAGCATATCTGTGTACATTTTTCCGTTCCTAGATATTAACCAATATACTAACTAGTATCTGCATATTCAACACAGTCATCTAATGTCTCTCGTGTTTATATTATGCCTGTAAACGTAAAACAGTTTTACCTTTACCCACTTACGTGATCAATTTAACTGTAGCACATTTGATAAAGTCAAATTCACATCCTTGTGCCCATTTTCAAGGATATAAGTTTGGTGTTTAAACCCATAAGAGGCAGCGTTATTTACCTATCGTTAAAGATAACTTTGTAATTTTGCATCAGTGTTGCTATGTCTCACCTTCATTGCGTTCAAACGCATTTTACGCTAATCTATAATATACGAGGTAAGCCCTTGCCCTTCCAGGTTAACCACTGTCCCAAAATCTTCAGGAATGGGACTCTTTGTGCTGTTAAGATTAGGTTAGATTAAGGGTTAGATGGAAGAAGGGACTTTTAAAGTCTCAATATCACCCCAATAAATACTTTTATCTATCTATTACCTCAATGAACCTGGAGTATCTGTTTTAAAGGCAATTACGATATCTATAGCAATTGTCAAGCGTTTCAGAGAATTATTTTGGTATCTGACTTTTTCATAAGTCATATTTTTTTGCAGAAGATGTTCACCTCGTTATTTTTCATACGCTCTTCCAAAAGAAGAAAGTATCAATAGCTCATGATGCTCCACGCTCAGAAGTCGCGAAATTGCTTGATCCTGGAGTTTTAATGCCGTCCGACATTTTCAGATTGCACGAAGGAAAGAGGCTTTCCATGTCTTCGAAGGCGTCAACGTACCGGCGACGGTGGCGCCATCCACGAATTAAAGTCGCGATCGCCAACACCCAGAAATTTCTCCGCGTAAAATCGAGACGGATAATCCATCACTTCAAGCGCCTTTTTCGTCGATTTGTGGAGGGCCCCGTTTCCTCTTTCTCTCTCTCTCTCGGTAATCAACTGTGACGCTCACATCCGCCCCATCGGCGGGCGCTTCAAGGCGTTCTCTCCCTCTTCCTTGAGAGTCTCATTCTCTTCCACCACCGTTTGGCCTAAATTCCTTCCCATGCACCCTTTGGGGTCCCTACTAAGGGAACCACACATCCTTACCACTCGTCTCTTCCTTGTCGCTCCCGCTTGTCCCCCTTAAAACTCTTTGTCTCTCCCCATGCCGACCGAAAACTGCCTCCCCAACGCTCAAGACCCCCAAATCTCTCCTCGCCACCCCACAGCGCCTTCTTGTCGGCCCCGCCCTCGAAACCGCGAAACGACTTGTCCCCCTCCACTCCTCCCAGACCCCTTCCCCCGTGAGCAGTCCTCGGCACCCACACAGCTCGCTACCCTGGTCTTCATCCGCTCATCTCTTCATCCCTCCCGGCCCCGTCTTATTCCTCCTCGCCCACCGACACAACCCCGTTCCTCCTTTTCACGTCGGCACTCATGAACCGAAAGTAGTTTTGAGTAACAACCACTCCTTCTTCGCCCTTCAATCCTTTAAACTTCTTCTCCTTCCATCTCCAAACCCCTCCAACCTCTCCGTTTTCCTCCGTTCTCCTCCAACGCCCCGTTACCCACCCCAAAACAGTCTGTATTCCTACCCTCCGGCTGCGACGAAACGCCCAAGACGAAAAAAATTCGCCGTAAAGCGCCCGTTTAAATAAGTGCGTATCTCGCATTATTGCCTTTGTCACTCGGGATACCTTTAAGCCTTTATGACTTACTGCCGGAATTACAACCTCGCGGGCACTTTATGGCCCTGAGTTTTAGGTACCCCGGCCGCCGCCACCTCCGCGGGGGCTGAGCGTAACATCTAGGGCAATAAAGCCGTAGCCTAAAATCGGAGAGTGAGAGAAAGAAATAAGGATTTCTGACTTCTACTTCTTCTCCGCAGTCAAACACGCCGGTTATCCTCCGCGCCATATTTTGACTCTTTACGCCTTGACCTCTCTTGTATTTATTTCTCCACTCCCACCTATTTTTCGTCAATTTTTTCATACCAATGGCTTAAATGGTACGGCCACGGTCTCACCAAGTTTTTCCCCAGGCCAAAAAAAGGTAATGTACGAAGACAAAGTTACCGAGTAATGGTGATGAGGAAAAAACAACGGACCGTCGGTAAATGGTGTGTAACTTGCTCGTGGGGTTAAGGAAGTACCCACTTCGCGTCCCCGTTCTTCCGGCGCCTTGGCCTAGTATACTCGCGAAAAGGGTGCACGCCTTAAGGGAATAAATTCCGGAGGTAATACCGTTGCAAACATCAAACTTCTCTGATATCAAGCTTTGGCAGGGAAACTCATGCTCGTGTTCTAATTTCCAAGCACCGATGAACTGTGCTCTCGAGCCACGCAATAAAATCACCATGTTTAGTCATGAAACAATTTTTCGAAACAAAATAACTATGAAATAGCATTGTGCACGACAAGTGTGGCGTTATTTTCATTCAGTTTTTCCACTTAGTAGATCGAAATGTAGGATTTATTTCGCAAGTTTATGTGGCTTTGTTCCCAAGAAAATAAATTCAAGGATTATTAATAGCTGTTTCTACTGAGAACCTTGCATTTTATGAGTATTCTGAATATTGTAGAGGGGGTATAAAAACAGGATTAATTTCTGAAGAAGCTTTGCTCCGTGGAATTGTATAAGAGTCCTGGATTAGCACAGAAATCAATTTTAGGACGATTTATTATATGATTCACTTGAGCTCAACAAGTAGGTATGTACTAGGCGATTTAGCAAAATGATACTCACTAATGCATTATATTATAGAATGGAAGTATCCTCTCGTGTATCTCATTTTTTGAGCAAAAATATTATGGTGTTATATTTCATTGTTATTTATTGTTATTTCATTTCAGTGAATTTATTCAGTACCGATGTCTGGAACACTAACTCTTTAAACATGAGAACGTAATTTTGTTGGGGCCAAAAAAAGAGCAATTCCATAATTAAAAAAAACAAAACGTTTTTATGGAAACACTTGTTAAATAACTTCTACAAAAAGACTCTATGAAAATTCATGTCTGGATATGTAACTTTTTTACGTAGGTATGTTGGCGACGAATATGCTGTTCTTAACGGGTGGACTTCATCCGGTCTTCCCATTTTGAGATTATTGGCTGACATAGTTTCCAAAATCATTTATATGTATCTCCTTGCATGAATTGAGCAATTTTACCTTGTTTGCTAATCATTATCTCCGTTCAATATCTTATGATTATTGAATATTTGTTGATAATAAGGCTAGTATTTTTTGACAGTATCTACTTATAAGAAGGAAACCATTACCAAAATATAAGTTAAATTTATAACTTCATAGGGACTTTTATTTGCCCTTATCTGTCCCGTCAATAACGGCGAAAAAATTAACGAGATCCAACCGTCAGCCAAAGATACACACCCAGTGATGTCAGGAGTTATATGACGCTGAGCTGCTGCGGAAAAGTAAACATCGGACAATAGATGCTTTTAGTCAAAGGTTGAATAAAAACCTATAGTGCAAAAAAATACTACATAGAGAAGGAATCAGCCATTGCATATCATAACATCTCCAGTCCTAGCTTTAATGGCCAGTTTGAAATACCAAAACTGCTAGAATAGGAATTCAAAAACCATCTATAGACACTAGTTTTTGATGAAGCTGGGAAGCAATGGAAATTGAAAAGCAACGGAATGATTTCTTCAACCGTGATGGATACAAATTGGGCAACGGATGGCAAAAATCTCTTGGGAAAACATGAGGGTCAACAATAGATTTTTGAAGGAGACGAAAAGGCACAACAGTACGTTACGGCCAATTGCTCGCTATGTGGTATATATGGATGGACCTGTTCCACTCACTTCATTCCTGACGAAGCGCTCAACGGAGGACGCGATACTTAGAATATTACTCAAAATGCAAATCACAGAGAAACCGAAAAAATTCTTCATGCATGAATGTAAAATCCTGTGGATAACTCATAAGTGAAGTTCATTTCATTTTTATATTTTATATCTCTTTATTCAACTGTGAATACATCGTTGTAGATATAAGATTGAATTTGCAAGGAGAGCAAAGGAAAGGATGATGTTGGATTCCAGCCGATGCATTAACCTCCTCCCATTCGTTTTCAAATTACTGCGCATGTACAAGTGATATGATACGCAGCCACGCGCACGGCTGAAAAGATATACATACACCTAAGGGGATGCAATTCGCCATGAAATAATCACTTGACATGACCGGGATTGAAACCCGCATCTTTCGGCGGGGAGGGCCGAGGACACCCACGAGGAAATTCGTCTTGAATCGAGATGGCTAGGCGGATTTATTGGCTAACGCACTAGAACGGCAATTTCGAGATCCGGGTTCAGATCCCGGTTAAGTCACATTATTTTTTTCGTGGAGAATTTCATATCCTTTGGTTCATATCCTCCCATTCATACCACCCTTTGCTAACAAGTATTGCACCAAGCCCCCTCCAACATGTGTGTGGCAACGTCATTGCATCTACGAGCGCTCTCCCCTTCATGGGAGTTAACCCCAGCCGACACCAACCGATCTCTTCTTGCCCATTCTTCCCTTTGATCCATCTACTCTTCCCCCCCCCCGCCCAACCACCACCCAATCTTTAAACCCAACCCCCCCCCCTCCTCCTAGCCCCCCAAACCCACCCAGTGCAGTAGCAAATACCCTCCCTCTTTCAAATTTCACATGCATTGCGCGCCCAATGGTTGGATTGTTTCCAAATTACCAAATTGGAATTCACGTTAGTTTCCATGGCAGCGGGGTGGAGCGGGAGGTAACATTGTGTTGGGGTTGAGGGGTAGGGGAGGGGGGAATGGAAGTGATAGTGTTGGAGGCGGGGGACAGCATTCAGTTCTGGGTTCGATGAAGGGCTGGGGGCGTGTTTAGGCGTACGGGGTGGGGCAAGGATGTTGAGGGTGCGGGGAGGGGGAGGAGAGGGTGGGGGGGAAGAAGGCGATGGGAAGAGAATACGAGAATGAATGAGGGAATGGCGGGCAATAAAAAAAAGAATAAATGCATAAGAAGGAGGTAAAAAGAGTTGCGGGTCACGACAATGAGGCCACGGGTAGTAGGGGTAACAACGAAGGGACACGGAAATTAGGTTTTCTCTTTTTTAAGCAAGTGTGCATTTGTCTCTTTCTAAAGTCAGCTTTAAAATTCATTGTTGATGCATATTTCTCAAATTAGCTATCATGATTGATTTCATTTTCCTCGATCGTCGTAAATGCCGTATGAATACTGGTATTAAACTTTTTTTTTAAATATAGTACTGCATGGATGAAAAATGAAAATGTATTTCGTTTACTAAATTGATGAATTAAATCTTCGTCTCAAGATGACGCTATGTGCAATATTAACATTCTTTCATGACTACATATAATACAATTACGCCCACGATTATTTCTTGAATTATATTTCATAATTTCGGAATGCATTGCAGTATCAATGTAATGGTTATATCTAATAATTTGGAGACCATGATCCTCGGAGTTGTCCTGTTATAATTAAATATATTCCAGTTGTTCCCACCAAATTGGCTGTTTCACCCAGCGTTATCCACTACAATATGCTAAACTAAACCAAAAATGATTTGAAGGATCCGAGGATAGTGGTTACTATGATATAGAAGTTTATATGAGATCAAAATTTCAGCGATCATACTTAACTACTAATTTTAAAGGAGTTGAGGAGTTGAGGAGTTGAGATTTTAAACGAGTCAACACCTGTGAGGATTGCAGAATGCACGTCATTGACATCATAATTTCTATTAATTATTTCTACAAATTTATTATAAATCTTGGTCATGTATTTTTTTAGAAAATTGTTATATTAGCCATTGGTTTGGCTATTAGAAAAAAAATACATTCATCCACCTGCGGAATTACACATTAATAATGTATACGTACTGTAAATATTTTGACTGAAAGTTTATTCTGCTTTTACTTTTCAATAATGTAAAAATGGAGTAAATTGAAATGAAATACCTTGGGACTCAAAGAGATCATATTTTACAAAAAACGCTTCAGGTAATGAATTTTAAACCTAAATTCATCAGAGCAATTCAGTATGTAAATAGAAAAAATGGGTAGTCATTAAAGCAGCTACGAATAACTTTATGTAAAAGTGAACACCAGGTCCATTCCAATGTGAGAGCGTACCTAGTGTAAAGTATAAAGAGCATAAAGTATAAGTGAATATAAATTCTTCAGTGTGACAATGCTTTTACATGTTATAATCCTTGGATAAGATGATTGTTAAAAGAGTCTCACTGTCTTCATTCAAGCACGCTGCACCTCAAGAATTAGGCTATGGATTGAAGTATTCCTTAGACTGAATTTGCGGGCTAAAATCTTACGTAGAGCGTGAGCGCTGTGCCTCTTATAGATGAGTAATGATCATTGCAATACGGAGTGAACATCATTCAAGCATTCTGAAATCAAGACTAGGCTTTGCAGCTGACAAGCACTCGGGAGGGAGGGGCAGATCTGCGGATTGGAAGCAGAGGAGTCGGAATCGCTTCATTCGCCGGAGGACTCGAATGAGCGGTAAACGGCGCCCCGGGAAGCGGCGACAGACGGCGGCGGGTGACGGATTGGCGCGGCGCGTGCCACCAGTCGAGCGAATGATGAGGACGAAGGTATTTCTGATGTGGGGGTTTGGCGGGGGCATGCCTGGGGAAAGGGGAGGAACCTCTCACTAAACGCGTCAAATTCAAGAAGACTCAAGTTTGGGACTCAATATTTTGAAAACAGGTCGGTCGATTTGCGTGTAAAGCATATCGAAATATATCTTATTATATCGTACGTTTAATCCATGTAAAAGGGGGCATTTTAAACTAGGTTTCCGTTGGTAGAAAGAGGTAGATTTTTCTACAAATTGCGTCAAAACATTTCAGATTTTAGTTTTAGAAAATATTTCGAAAACTACTTGTCCGATGTGCTCGCACGAAATCTATACATGCGATTAACTTTACTCTCCTTGCGTTAAACGCAAGTGAGTGATTTTTGCATAAAAATTTGGGCATGGAATTGGCGTTGGAGTGAAATTATGTCTCCTCTATCTCATGTGGCGTTTATAATTCTATGGCATCTAGTAAACTGAAAAACTAGACATATCGCGTTTCTTACATGCTAGCACATTATGAGTTATGAATGTAAAATGTCATAATAGAATGTCATAATTCTACCCCAGTTTTTTTCGGAAATGCAGTTCCATTAAAAATACCATGTTTTCTTCGTAACTATGTGAGTTCGAGCTGAGATTATTTTGCTTCTTTTCCCCGCGAGTAAAATCAAGCCTCTGCCCTGAAATAGTAGGTACAGAGATTGGGGTGGGAGGACTTCTAAGAAGGAGCTTTTAGGCATGATTTTTTTTTGGACGGAAGGAAGCATTGGAGTGCTAGAATTCGTGTTCCGCCTTTCCTTCATAAACGAGTCGTGCATTACCTTTACTTTGCTCCCCACCTCCCCCTCCTCCCCCCCCCCACCACCCCCCCCACACCACCACCCACACCCCCGTCACTCGGGCCCATTCCGTTTTCGCAGCAGCCGAAATGAAACGCGAAGCGTCTCATACTTCGCAGCTCAAGTTTTTTGACGAAGAAGGAACGGTTTTCGGAAGGATGGAAAGAGAAAAAAAATGTCATATCAAGGAGAGTGAGTCAGCCGTTGTGCGCGGGGTAAATGTAAACACTGAGTCGAGTCGGACGCGAGGATCTCGCACGCAGCGACAAACAAAACACCAACGAGGAGCGCGGCCGGTGTCGCCTTCACGGCGTCACTTTCGTCGAATGCCCCGGCGTAGGAGTTGGGTTTAGAAGGGCTGCGTTTCCTCGCGAAAGAGACCCTCGCGGACGTCCTTCTCAGGCTGTCCTTGTTTCTTTCCTCGCCTCTCGTCAAAAGGCGAGCCGAGAACAAAAGAAGGCGAGGGAAGCGCTCAAAAGAAGGCGGAGGACACGTCTAAGGCTCTGCAAGGGGAGCGTGGATCCGCATCTCAAATTACGCTGCCTTTCAAGTCCGGAAAACTAGGGAAATGTACGGTGGTCCCCGTTTCGGAAGCCAAATGGTGCAGAGGCGCACGTAGGTATACCTATGTACCCCTCGTCCTCCCTCCGCTAACTTTCCTCCTCTTCATCCCAAGGCAATCTCTAAACGTCGCCCAAACTCCCCACCTCTCACAATCGTAGATGGCATGTATGGCATTCCACCGCTCAGAGTTCCCTCTATTTCCCTTCTTCTATTTATCCGACCACTCCCCTCACTACGCCCTCTTTCGAATACAAGAAATATTCCATTCCTCATCATCACAATCCACCACTCCTACGAATGCTAATGTTTCATTTTCCTTCAAATAAACTCTCCCACCGCCCAGTTATAATGTTTATCGAAAATATTTGCCGTCGATGTACTTTTAAAATGCATAATGTGGAATCATCATTCATTCTCGAGATTGTTCACCTTCAGTCCTCTATTCCCCCCTATCTCATGCTTTTCTGCTTTCCACGAAATTCATTGGGGTTTCAAAATATTCGCAGGCCTAATATCGGTGCTTCTTAATCGTTAGAGTTTGTCTTCAAGTCTTAAAATTGCATTAAGTTTAACGCCAGACACTGCGCTAAAATTTAGTGAGTTAATTTTCAGTTTTCATTATTTTCTAACTTCGTCAATTTTTGTCTCCATCGTCTTTTAATCATTAGATTGGTTTAATATGACCTTTCATTATTCCCTATTCCACCATTACTCCTTACTTAAATTTTCCATCCCTATATTTTCCCCATTAGTGAATAGATGGATGGATGGATGATGGGGATAAAAAATTAAAGCGTGATGGTGATATGATTATTAGTGTAAATGAAATAATAATAATACTTATAATAAAGCTACAAATGTGCAAATAGTTATAAGTACAAATGAAATATAAATAAAAACACAAACCACAGAAGAACTAATTCAACATTGGAAGAGTAAATAACCACACGGTCACTATCCGAATCAACAATGGCTACCACACATAAATTAGCAGGTGCCAAAGTTTTGGCTTAAACGAGAAAACGTTTATGGAGAAACATTTGTAGTTTATGAGTACAATGCATAATCGGACGATTCAAAACAGATATCACATAAAATAAATTTTTAAAGAACAGGCACCAAATGACCGTTGTAGGATATGCAGACAGCTACGATAAACAATAGAAAATTTTATTGGCAGTTGTACGACACTAGCTGCCATAGACTATACAATTTTAAAAAATTATGTTGAATAAATGTTTTATCAAGATTTTGCCAGAGATACACAATTTTAACTGCTAATTCGCCATATACAAGTATTATGAATACAGTCCACCAACAGTTCTTGAAAATAACAATCATGAAATGCTCTGAAATAATTAAATCCGAACTGATTGAACGATGCAAATCATTAGGCCTGACAATCTTGGAGGAAAAACAGCATCACCAAAAGACCTTTTTAGATATTGCAATTTAATTAAATCTCCAGACTGCAATTTCAACCAAAATGAATTGATATGTAGAACTTGCTGCAGAAGTAAAAGGTATGTGGAAAATGGATTCAATAGAGCGCAATTGTTCTATCCGTAACAGGAATAATTCCATCTGCTTAACTACTCAATTATAAAAATAAAATAAGGAACAAAATATTGCAAAAGTACAGAAGTCGGTAATCTTGGACAACTCTCATACTGTCCACCGGTTCCTCTCAATAGAAAGAAAAACATGGATGAACTTGCCATAGTCCGTTCACCGTGTTGTTATTATTAAGACAAGAGAAAAAGCATATATAAAAACGCATAACTATTTTCTGTGACGACATTACCAGCATTAAATTCGCAAACAAATTTACAGACATAAATCCAGGTCCAGTTGATATGCACAGCAAGAAGGTATAATGTGGCAGGGATCAGCGTGATTATGCCGTTTTTGTTGTCGGTAACCTAGGCACGTCCGGGAATCACTTTGCAATCCGTAAAGGTCGCAGCTTCGTGTACGAAAATCCATATACCTCGATAGTGAAAATCTATTATTTCTTGTTCCGTGCGCTGGACAAAGGTAGGGAGCTTCAATTGACTTTGTTAATTCGATATAAAACCAGTTCATCACGGTGTTGAAGCCTAAAGAACGCCTAGGTAGCTTAATTGGTTGGAGCGCTCGGCGCGAAATTGAGAGGTCTGGGTTCGAATCTCAGACCAGGGGTATTTGAACCGCTCAGGATAATTCTGAACTAAGAAGTCACGTGGTAAAAGGACGAATTGTTCGAGACTTTTGTGTGAGTGAACCGCTCGGATGGATATCTTAAGCGTGTAATATGTTGCTTGTTGTGTATCTAATCAGCATATCCACTTCCATCGTCAATATTTCAGTGAAAACACTCAATCGGGAAGGCTGCGTGAGATTTTTACGGGTGGTTCAAATACACCAAAATGTTGAACCCTTCGTCATTGCACCACGTGGCTCCTTGGTTACGTGATCGGAATTTTGTCGAGCGGTTCAAAGACAAGCCCCCACGAATGATTTTGCTGGACTTGGTGGCGGCGGGGTAGATTCCTCGCCTGCTAATCCGAAGATCGCGGGTTTGAGTCCCACCTGTGTGGATTTCCTTCCACTCCGGGCATGGGTGTTGATGTGATGAGACAGGGTTAGACGTTAGAGATGGATGCATAGCCCTAATTTCGTCATAAATAAAGGAAATAAAATAAATACGTAAATTAATCCTTCAAACTCGTTGGGATTCCTATATTTTGGCTTTCATATTTCGCCGGATTTTTGCTTAGGTATTATTAAAATATTTTAATGTTGGCGCTATATATTATCTTCCTTTCATCATGCTTACTCGTGTATTCCATCCATTCTTTCATCTATACAGTCATTCCATCCATTCTTCGCACTGGGGTGAATTGTAGATCTGTCAAAAAAAAGGAGTGATCATTTAAAACACTGTTTTGAAGGCCCTCTATTGCACAAATGTTTGTTTACACGGTTAACAAATTGCACAATTCGAGAAACAGGACCTTTCACTGAGGATTTGACGCATTTTACAAGAGTTGCCTTTACCTATTTCGAACAGGTTTATATTATGTTGCAGAGACACCGCACGGTGTGGAATGTGGAATGCCAGGGATCTTTAGCGGCCAAATGTTCAACTACTCGAATTTTGGATGAAAGTTTTTGAATCTGGCATAATGTCTTTCAATGTTAATTGACAAAAATTTCAAGATCAATATAATTTGTTTGTACGAAAATTGTATAAAGAATAAGTAATATCAGACATTCAATAGCATTAAAGAAACTAACCACGAGACGATTAGACTGTATGGACCGTTGCCAGTTAAGGGCGGATTATGAGTCTGGTGTCTACCTTGTTTCAAATTTCAAAGTGATGAGCCCTTAAGCAGCTAGAGGAGATCAAAATTATATAGTGTAGGTCAGCTTTCACATTTTTCTAGGCTTGTGCGATGAATCGATTAATCGAAGTCATCGACGATGATTTTAGTCATCGCGGTGCGATGACTGTAATCGATGACGATGAATGTCATCGACCATCGATGTCGATGAGTCGATGAGAATCATCGATGTCGATGAGTCGATGAATCATCGATGTCGATGAGTCGATGAGAATCATCGATGTCGATGAGTCGATGAATCATCGATGTCGATGAGTCGATGAATCATCGATGTCGATGAGTCGATGAATCATCGATGTCGATGAGTCGATGAGAATCATCGATCCCGATGAGTCGATGAGAACCATCGATCCCGATGAGTAGATGAGAACCATCGATGAGGATGATCGATGGAACGATGAAAATTATAGGTTTTGTGTCGCCCGTCCGTCCCGTGCCGCCGCCGGTGACCGCTTCCTCCTTTGTCTCCCCCTCCCCGGCACCTTCCTTGTTCTATTGCGCAACGCCTACTTACTGAAAAAAGCCGGCGGCGTTGAGATCCAGCCACGTGGGCCGCACAGGGATTGGAGTACGTCGACTCTAGCAGACGATATCTCGGGGAAGGTAGGTGAGGGGACGGAGTTTCTGCCCATGAGCACCTTGGCGCTCCACCGCTTGGCCTCGATGTTGTCGTCTGCTACTAGAATGTCGCCGTTTTATAACATTGAGTGTCGAAACTGTGGTCCAGTCTAGACGTGTTGTAGCTTGTTTCCCAGTGTCAGTCTCCCTACGCTGCATTCAGTTGATCCCAGCTAGGAAAATCGCGGTCATGTTTTCCGCCAAATCCAAGGCGAAGGAGCACAGGCTGATGCGCGGAAATCTTTAGACGGGCTATTTGCGAAGAGGCGCCGCACCAGTGATGGTGTTGTTCGTGCTGCTGACACGAGAAGCGCTACCTCTGCTGACGACCCCTTCCTGGCGGAGCTCGACAAGTACGAGGATGTCCCAGCTCTATCCAAATCTTTGGACGTCCTACATTGGTATAGGGACAGGAAGGATGTATATCCCCGCCTTCAGAAGTACGCGAGGAAATACCTCTGTATTCCTGCCACTTCAACAGCATCAGAGCGGTTCTTCAGCGATGCAGGAAACGTTGTGTTGGACGCCCGACATCTACTCACCGACGAAAATGCGGAAATAAGAATTGTTTTATACCACAATAAAGAGTTGTTGCTAAAATTGTAACTTGGAGATTGTTTCTCTCTTTCATAAATAGGCCTTGTTTTACTCAATTACGGTTGACCCAATTCAATCTTCACTTAATAGCCACACCAAACTGCCAACCGAGACATCTGCACAGTAGGGATGGCCTTAACTGTGACTTTATTGTCTCCGCCTTAAATGTGATTGTTTCGTTACAATAACTGTGATTATAAAATGTAATTGCGATCACATTTTAGAATGGACACGGCATGGAAATGACAATCGCAATCACATATTAGGGGGCTGGCCATGTCGGTACGTCAGCATTCCAGTAGTTCAACTGCACAATAAAAGAGAAAGACTCTTCGATCAAGTGATAAAAAAATACTGTTTATTATAAACTTTTGGAGATATATACCTATACGTATATATATAGCTGAGAAATGCAACCCTTCTCCTTAAATGGTAACTTGAAATGAAATTATAAAAATGATAAACTTATTTCACATTAGTTTTCAAGAAATGCCTCAAACTGTATAAACAATTTAAAATTTACATATAGAGGCTCTACTGGAAAAAAATAAAAATTTTAAGTAGGTAATTGCACAAAACTTTGGCATATAAATAAATGTTACTTTTGGTTTGAGACTAGAAGATTTTCGTTTCTTACGTAATATCACAAAGTAATAAAGAATTAAACAAACAATTAAGGAAGAAAACATGCCCTATGCCAATGTCACTCTTTTTCCATGTATTTGGAATTCGCATTTAAAAAGTGAATGGCGTTCACTTTATCATCACCCTATTTCTTCTTGAGGATGACCGACAGTCTGTGGTTACACACACACTTTTGGCTGCCTTGAGTAATTGGCGTACGCAAAATTCGCATCCCTCATACATGGCAGGGATCATGGTGATCGAAATGCGATGCCTACCAGGAGTTTCATAATTCGGCAACCCCACTTCCATTAATTCTTTAAACCCAGCATCTTCCACAATACTGAATGGCTGCAAATCAATTATGAATAATCCAAGTAGCTTCTGTTCAATGTACTGCTTTCTTTTGAGAGAGAGCATTTAGGAACCAAAAGAAGGAATTGTTAATTGGCGTTGAACTGTGGTCGAAGAAGACGGACGTGGGACGGCGGCTGGCATTCGAAGGGAGCTATCATTACCATCATTACTTGTTGATGGAGTAGCTCTATCCATCGAAGTTACACAATCTCCGACATCTTCCGCCGGTGGATCGTCTTCACAGGATAGTGTAACATTCTGCAATAAGCATATTGAAATTTAGCAATATCTACGTACTTCGACTCACGGAGAATAGGACAATTTAAATACAGTAGATATTAGGAAAAATAAATGGAAAATATCTCAAATGAGATGCAAATTGTTTTAAATAGATGCATGATGGAAATCAATCAGAACATTTTAGTCTACTACCCCGTCAAATGATTTCAGAATTATTCCACATTTCAAATCAATGTTTACGGTAGATTATATGAGTCAAGTTACGTATTATTATACGAGTATGTCACGAACATGTAATTATGCTTCACGTACAGTTCCATATACAGTAGATTCCGGTTAATCGGGACACCGGTTATTTGGGACAGCCGCTTATTCGGGACAAATCATCAAGAACGGAACCCAATTGAAGAAAGTCCCTGAGTTTTCTCCGGTTAATTGGGACAGGAAGCCGCTTAATCGGGACATGCATCGGCTTTATTTGCCTCCTACTCCCTTGAAGAAATACAAATTTTTAAGCTCTTGTAAATCATTTGGTACATTTTCCCTATGCATTTGAACCAATCTCCAATGAGGGAATCTATTGCAACCTTTACTGTCTCATTTACCGTCGCTAAACGAAGTCAGTCATGAAAGCGCTTTCAATTAATGCTTCACTGTTTGTACACTCACCTTCGTTCTCAGGTAGTCCAGCTAGAAGTGGATTTAGATTTTGTGGTCACGGAGGTGCATACTGTGTAGGTAGACAACTTGGCTTCATTAGCGTATTATACCATTAAGGTGAAGGTTAGGCTGTAGGCGATCTGTCATAAGATAAAATGTTTTGAGGAAAGAAGGGTGGAGGTAATTCCTCCTAATTTCCCGAAATTTCTTCCGAAAAAGTTCCTTATTCAGGTTAACACGCAGCGTAAGGATTTTTCACTGGCTGCAAAAATTACAATACTGGACCGAATTAAGGACCATCTACCTCAAACCAGTCTTCGTTGTTTGGCGGAGATAACAAGAGTGCCAAAATCAAAGATAGCCCGATTAATACAGCAGCAGGATAAACTTAGAGAAGATTGGAGCATTCAGTAAAAGGAAACCAGGTGCTACCCAAAAACGCCAACGTCAAGGTAAGGATCCTGATGTCGAGGACGCTTTTAATCAGTGGTTTTCCATTGTTAGTGGACGAGGAGTTAGTTTCAGTAGACCTATGTAAAAAATAAGTCGGAGGAATTAGCTTTGAAGCTTGGCCATACTGATTTCAAGTCAAGAGATGGTTGGCTATCTAGACGGAAGAGTAGAAACGAAATAAAATTCAAAAATGCTCACGGAGAAAAACATACTGCTGATTTTGTATGTGCAGAGGAATGGAGGTGTAAGAGGCTACACACCCTACTTCAGGAATTCTGTGCAGATGATGTGTACAACGCCGATGAAATAGGCCTGTATTACCGAGCCACCTAATGGCTTTCTTTGCTACAGTTATGTGGAACTGAGTGGGGTAAAGGTGAGCTTTCGTCTCGCCAGCGTTAACACGATTTTCACCCACTTTCAACTGACCTATCGGAACCAAAATCTCACCTTTACCCTAAGTGGGTCTAAAGAAGCGATGGAACGGATTACTGTTTGGTGCTGCTCAAACATGTCGGTAAGTGATAAAAGGAAACTTTTGGTGATTGGAAAAAGTACTAACCCTCGCTGCTTTAAGAGGTTTTGAATGAACAGCTTACCGGTGGAATATTACGTCAATAAAGATGCGTGGATGATTGAAGGCCTCTGCAGTCATTAGTTAAGCAGTTGGGATAAGGAACTAACGCGGAAATCGAGGAAAGTGATTCTTATTCTGGATAATTGTACGGCACACCCTAATTGCTCCAACGTCTTAAAAAACATGGAATTTTTCTGTCTGGAATTTTTACCAGCCAACACAACATCTCTTATCCAACCAATAGACATGGGATCATCAAAAATTGGAAAACAATATACCGCGCAAAATTCATTGATCAATCAATTCTAGCATCAATGGAAGATAATCTTCTGACATCGTCTTCAACTGCCAAGGAAGTGAGCTCAAAGGTGAACGTCCTGCAAGCAGTAACGTTTTTGGCAGATAGCAGGCGAGAAGTCACCAGAAAAACGATTAGAAATTGTTTCATTCATTGAGGTTTTAAGCACTCAAGTGCAGAAATATCAGAAGAACTTGAATGTGAAAGTAAAAAAGAATCTGCTTCCGAGCTGCGTCAAGTAAAGAACTTTAAGGAGTTTGAAAGGATCGACTCCAATGTGGACTGTTATGACAACAATGATAGCAGCAAAGATGATATAGTGGAAACTATACTAGCGAGACAACAAGGTTTGGTTGAAGACGAGGAGACTGATGGAGATGAAGACGTATCTCAGTGTAGCCGAGTGACTTCTGCAGATGTCAGGAAATTTATTGATGGGTTGTGACGCTACTTCATGCAAGAGGGCAACGAAGGAAGTCCGATATCGTCCTCAGATGCCTGTGCCGATCTTGTATGCGCGACGAGAGTGAAGAGAATGAAGAAGAACACCCTGGACTAATTCCTTCAACTAGGAGCTACAAATTAAATAAATACTCCCTGGTTTCTATGCAAATGAAGCTTTAGATCATCAATTATTCTTTTCTAATATTCCATCGTTTATTCTATATCTAATCACAAATCCTTCTTTTGCAGGATTTCGTAAAGGGAATTTATCCGAAGTAGATCGATGCCAAGAGATTTTTTTATGACACAAGGTTTCCAAAAATATTTATAATGTATGTTTTCTTATTAATTTATTGTTTAAATACTATACAATTAAACATTTTGTGCTTCAATTGGCATTTAGCTTTCTGACTTTCATTTCAACGCTTATTTAAACATATTTACGGGATACTTCGGATAAACGGGACAGCCGCTTAATTGGGACAAAGTACACCGGTCCCGATGTGTCCCAATTAACCGGAATCTACTGTATCACTAATTTTTCTTCTTTTTTCCATTCATTTGAACGCCTTATCTCAAATGTATATATAAAGTATAAACACCCCAGCTATTGCGCCTTGAGGACGATGGCAGGGCCACAGTGGGATGTTTGGAATTCATGTTTTTCGTCAAGTTTGTGGTAGACGATACAGAAGTAGCGATCACGTTCAATCACAGTTAATACGCAGTAGAAGCATTGTATTCGTTGGTTGCACTGGTGCAGTTGGTAGCAGCGGTAGCAGCCTGAGCTAAATCGGCTAAATTCACCGAATTCACAGTCACAGTGATGTCGTTTATTTAGTCACAGGGTGTGATTGCTAATTTTCAGTATCGGTGATTCAATCACAGCGATATATCGCTCATCACTACTGCACAGTTCATCGAGAGTCATCGATCATCGTAATTCATCGATCATCGGCATTCATCGATCATCGACATTCATCGATCACCGATATTCATCGATCATCGGCATTCATCGATCATCGAAATTCATCAATCATCGAAATTCATCGAACATCGAAATTCATCGATCACCGAAATTCATCGATCATCGAAATTCATCGATCATCGAAATTCATCGATCATCGAAATTCATCGATCATCGAAATTCATCGTTCATCGATCATCGAAATTCATCGTTCATCGATGAATCGATGATCGATGACAGCCATCGTCATCGAAACATTTCGATGAAATTTTTTCATCGAAAATCGATGACCAAAATCGGTCATCGCACAAGCCTACATTTTTCTACTGTGAAACATATGTGTCCAACCCGAGGCCCGCCCATGCGACCCAGAACGTCCATTTGTGCGGCCCAGCAAACAGTTTGCGAATAACATTACTAAATCATTTACTATTTTCCTTTTGTATTTACATTTAATTTAATTCTGTTTCGGGTAGATTTCAAGTGTATGTGGCCCATGACACTCCTACTTCTCCCAACGTGGTCCAGAAAATCTATTAGGCAGGACACCACTGTTTATTATCAATCGCAACAAATCTTATCGCTTCATCGATTACGTGCTTTCCCTCCTCTGCCACCTTACACCATCAAGCTTTTTATGAGAGACCCAACTCAACTTATTTTTAATTTGTCTCAATGGGAAGTGACGAAAAGTACGTTATTTGACAAAATTTGCTTGTCACCAAATACAAGCATGCAGATTTAGTTCTATTCCAGTAGTGTGGCAAAGAATATTACATCCCAATTAATACTAACTCACGACCGGGTCTTTTTGCTCCTGCTATTAGCTACAATATACTGTCTAAGTTGTATCTATCCACAAATCATAAACCTTGAATATTTTTATTATTTTGGTGGTATTAGAGGAAATTTTAAAACACAAATTTTGAGGTTTCATTCCGATGAAATAAACATTTTAATATCACACATTTTACTAAATGGAAGCGAAGAATACCAAAAGTTTGTATAAACTTTTTTGCGATTTTACTGAGGCTTTATCAACGTATGCAATTTACAGGGGTAGGATGATGCCTTATTACGTAATACCAATTGAAAACTGTTTGAACTACGTACGCTCTCGATTAGAAAATTCCCTCTATTTTTTCGAAGCCGTGCTCCAAAAATCCATTATATATTACTTAAGAGTAAGATCTGAGGCTGTCTGTTAACAAATATTCTTCATAATCCCTACGGATTTTTCTTCACTGAATACGTTAAAAAATGGCTTTCGAGTCCGTTCCGACGTTTTCGGAGTCGCCGCATAACTCATACTGACGTTTCGGTGGCAGTTGGAAAATGTTTTTCACCATGCGTTGTCAACTGATTTTTAGCCAGAATACGCCAAGCATCTACCATGCCGCTTTGAATAAAAGTGTTATGATTAACTTAGCCCAACGAAATTATTTTACCTTGTAAACAAAATATATCCTGAAAAATGAAGTGGATATTGGTATCATAGAATGTAAAATAAAATGGGCTGCTAATACTCAAATGTGAGAGAAAAGCACTTTCTTCGCCAGATATTCTCATGTAATGGTTACGCTTTGCTAACTTCTTAGATATAGAATTATTCATTTCTCGGTATATTTACTTCCACATCTATCTGAGCGTTTTCTCTATTTATTGCATGTGATACTCTAAACAAAGAAACTAATAAAATTATAACTGGCTTCAAATTTAAACATAAATATGTAATTTAAACGCATATTATATTGTGATAGATAGAATACTTTTGGTTTTCCTGGCCTCAAATGTTATACTTTGTTTAAAATTTAACCTTTAGTCGCATAATTGTTCAGTTTTCTTCTAACTTGAATGTATAAATTCAATTCATCCGTCGACATGAATCGATATTCGTATAATTTCGGTAAGTCTTGGAGGTGGCCTTCCTGGGTAGGATAAAAGGTGAAATTTAACATCCTCTAAAAGAAATGACAATTTATTTTTTAACACATTCCATCCAATCCGAAATATGGTTTATCTCACATCGGAGGCTTTAAAATGCAAAAGGATATCCTTCTGGTATAAAATGTGGTTACAAAAAAACAATGGTCGAAGAGACATCTATAAACATGTCAAGGAATCTTTTAAAGCCGTGAGTCAGAAGTCTAAGCACGGAATTGCAGTTAAACGGATAGTATCTCTCCTCATTGGAGCTCTGTTCATCGGAAAAGTTTGTTGTTCATCGATCATTGTACTCCAAACGTGTTGACGTAACGTAGAACTTCGAGGAGAGGAGTGCTTGTAAGACACCGACTGTCATTCTTCCGCTTCCTTTGTTTCCCGTCCATGTCGCCTGCGAAAGCCAAACCCTCGTCTCTTTACCACCGAGTACCGCTCTTCATCCACCACCCCCTTCTTCCCATCCCTCTGTCCCTTTACCTTGTCTAAGCCCTGCGATAATTCCGCCGATTTAATTCAACGGCGCTGCAGTCATTCGACCGGTTCGCAAAAATGGCGTTCAGGAGACGCGAATGCGGAAGTTAGATCGGGGACGGCGATGAATGCGCGAGATTTTCGGAAGGCGACGATCAAGTTTGCAAACATCCGAGGGGAGGGACGAGGGGAGGCTAAAAGCTTTGAGTGCCGGAACAGGATCGGAAAAGTTGCCCAAACCAAGCGGTGGGAAAATCGAACAATAAAATGCGAGCATTATGGCCAGAGTGCAATGATGTGTTGCGTTCAGCATTCCTCGAGGAAAAAATAAAATTGAATCATCGTCGAATGAGAAATTGGATGCTATTTAATGCACGTCTGGATATTATGGTTCATAAGTTTAGAGATGATTCGTCGCTGTGTGAAAACTTAAAGTTTTTCAATGCAAATAGTGGAATTTATTAGCATACTTGGTGAATTCATTTACAGTTAAACTCACGTAATAACCAAGTGAGATTTTTGACAGAGTGAACACAAATAACAGCTAAAATAAATTTTTAAAATTCTTTTTCACCATCACCAAAAAAGGACTGTTTTCTAAAATATGGTTAAAAGCAACCGATGAGTTTGAATGTGAGGTTAGGAATAAGGAGTGCAATAAAAGAGAGCTGAATGTATTTTCACAGTTTTGAAATAAAGCTACGATTAGCTTAATAAATTATTTTTCGACTATGTAATCATAACTTCTGTATTTTTGTTGAAATTAATGTTCCTTTTATTATATAATTTAAGGAAAAAATTAATTAATTAATTCAATACCTGCTGCGATGAAGTATACATATTTTTTTTTAATTTGGTAAGGTATAAAATTTGATCATCAAATAGGTCATCGTATTGCTAATGTTAAATTATCCGGGTAGAGAGAAAATAATGGAAACTGATGTTCCATAGGCTCTTTAGAGGAAAATTCTTCCTTTTCGTTTTTGAAGTAGGTATGGAGAATCAGCGAGGACAGCTACAAATACCAACCTAATCTGTGAATCAGCTGCTTTGCCCAGGCAAGCAACAGGACTTCTATATCAAATCCACTCCGGTAAAAATTCCTGATGAATGAATTCGCTTGCTCTGAATTGTGAAGAATATCTATTTCTTCTTCAATTCATGGATTAGGCATCATAGATTGTTCCTGAAACTATCTTAGACGTGGTAGACCAATACTGTGATGATTCATAGGCTTGTTATAGATCTTTGTTCTAAGAAAGCTCTTGGGAGACGGTTATGATTCATTCTTCCTAAATTACTGCACCATTTGGCTTTGTATTCTGTTATTTTTTCTCCAAAATTAGATCTTTTAGCAATCCGACGTCTCATTTGCGTAGAGTGCAGGCGGAACTACCATCATTTATAAAATTTAAATTTAGCCTATTTTCTTATTTTACCTTTTAGGGTTCTATACATGTCCTCACAGATGTCTTTAACTTGTTATTTTCGATTTCTACACCTTGGTTTGATTTAGACGATATTTCATTTCCATTATAATAAAAACTGGACACTTGCTCTAGGATTTTGTCATTCATGGCAAATTGTGTTCTTACCCAGAATGTTTCAAAAAAAGCATTACCTTCGTGTTATGCTGAAATATGCTGCCGATTAGTCCATATTCCTCTACAATATTATTTAGGAAAAATGCTCCCGTAAATACAAATTATCTTCTGTCCGTTTATTATATAATTATATAAACTGTAAAATTTGAAAAACTCTTTGTCACATTTTAAAACATGTTTTCAGACTAATATATCTAGAATAATATACCTATAACAGGTGTTATATATGAAGTACGACTGTGTTTGAAAAATATTTCCGTCCGTTAATTCCGTCGCAAATCCATATTATTGGAGATTCTCGTTGGATAATTTGACAGTTTGCCTTTTTTGTACTGAAACGTGTTATTTTCTAAATATATATGGCATAGTGGCCTTGAAATGCACAACCTACGGTGAAATTAATTGTGTTTGTCAATGCAACCACTGGTGGAAGTATATTACAAAAATTGAAGTCCAGGAACCTCTGAAATGTGTCGACGACGGTGACAACTATTTAAGGCATCTACTCGTACTTCATCCTGAGATTTTTTTTTTATTCTTACACATTACGCTTTGAGATCCTACACATTGTTAATGCCTACTTGCATTCATACTTGAATACAGAGGTTGTTAAAGAAACTAATAGATGGTCAGTTTTAATTACCACTTTAAGCCCGCGAGCATTGAACATACTCAAAACGTTTTGCAATAATGCCAACACATGTCAGCTTCTCAACAATATATTAATTTCCAAAATAGGTCTAAAAGGGAGCGTAGCTTATCTATGATCCAGATCCAGCCACCTTTAGCTAAAAATATCAAAGTTTCTGCCATCAATGCAACGGATTACTTTGCCTCATCTCATAGCACCCTAACAGAGTTCGATACTTACTGTTAGACAAACCTCCGACCTACCTAAAATTTCAACCCAGGTCCTCTGAATCGTAAATAACTAATATAGACTCGACATAAGAAAGAATCCCCAGATATTTGGGAATCAAGCTAATATTGACTGAGATTTGTGCTGTGGAGATAACACAGAAGATGAAATATTTTACACCACTTGAAGCGAAGTTCGATTTTATGTAATTTGCATTTATAAGGCCATATTATTATACTGACATACAAGTAAAACTAGCCCTAATACGCCGAAAGTATTTTAAAGGGAAGACTGCAATTTATCAATTAAAGTCAGGGTTTGCAGAAAATTGAAATTTCATTAGCGAGCTGGTGAAACGCGATGAAGCCGATTCTGATTTTTTCAATCAAAGGTTGGCTCGGAATGACATTTTTTACACCATTATAAGCATAATAGTTATCGTATGTTATTAAATTGACATATTTAAATACGTGCGTTGTTGCATTTGTAAGAAAATACAATCTACATAATTCATATACAAATACAAATAACTGACAAAATGTGTCACAATTTAGGGATGCCTTTAAAGTATAATATTGTCCATTTGTATATTTGAAATATTATTGTTCAGATTGGTGAGATGAAAGTTTTTACAATTGTACCTACTTTATTAAAATTAAATTATTTTTTTAAGAAACTTTTTAATTATTTTTTGATCAAATATAATATTATGAAGCTGTTATTTCACATTAAATCACTAACAAAATTATTAATATTGTTCAAACATAAAATCAATTTTCAATTCTCCCAACACCAAGA
Source organism: Pyrrhosoma nymphula (assembly GCA_963573305.1). Classification (NCBI taxonomy): domain Eukaryota; kingdom Metazoa; phylum Arthropoda; class Insecta; order Odonata; family Coenagrionidae; genus Pyrrhosoma; species Pyrrhosoma nymphula. The sequence goes on from OY754328.1 coordinate 150,788,261, forward strand.
CAGAAATAACGGAGTCGAATTATGCCCTTAACATGGATAATCTTGGCTTCCAAAGTAATCTTTACTTCAATCTTACTAGAATCCAAAAATAACGTATCGATAATTTTCCTATACGCGAGGTAATCGCCTATATGCCAATGCTTCGAGCAATAAGTCTAAAGGTCTATTAGAGAGGAAAATTTGCCTCGAAAATCACTACCCTTGTTCGCAGATAAAAAGTTAAGGAGAAAATCAAGAACACTGCAGAGTGATTCTCCTCTCACATCAGGTGGACCTTTTAATAGAAAAATTTTTCGTATAATGTCTTATGAGGGGAAAACATGAAAAATGAGTGATAAACAAAAATTATCACTATCGCACAAGTTGCGAGTTTTTCTTAAAATATTCTAAATTTGCAGAAATTGAGCCTTATCTTGAGATAGTTTTCATGGAGCAACCCAAACTTAACTACATAAGAGGTAGACTCATTACATTGTTGATAGAGAAATATCAATGCTTTCCTTTCCAATTATCAAACAGGGAATTGCTTCTTAAGGTTGTTAATTCCAATAAATATTATCATATTTCATTCTTATATGTTTGTGAAGATATCGCTTAGACAATCACATAATGAAGTTTAACTTTCACGTATGCTATTGTTATTTTATGCGGTTTGATTTCTGTGTAATCAGAACTAGAGTGATATTGGTATAAAATTTTGAACAGATGAATATTAACTTTTCATGTTTTTAGGCTTTACATTTCTACCTCATTAGGGCCAAAACTTCACAATTAAGGATGTTAAGTTGATGGATTCTGACCAAAAATGATTTAATGGTTAAAAAAATACTGCCTAAAGATCATTATTGTCTTTTTATTGGGCTGACTTCTTCATCATTAAATCATTTTTTTGGCATTTTTTATAAGCAAATGATTAAGAAATCTGTCACATTTTGAGTCAGTTTTTAACGCAAGTTATATTTTAAACCGAGCTATAAAATATTTTAAATCAATTTCAGTATCATAATTTTAGCAACTCTAATCCCGTCCCTGATTTCGAATACACGAATAATTTCACTCTTCATTACTGCGAGCATCGCGCAATACTTTGTTTGTAATAGATCAATTACACCAGATGCAGAACTTATTGTTAATTTAGCGAGGACTTGTGACATTTTTTTAGACCAGCCACTGCAAGAGTATGTGCTATGGTAAGTTACTAGTTATGGTAACGCTTTGTCGAGGAAGAAAGCCGATAACTAGAGAGTTGTGGTGTTCAAAATTGCTTCTGTTTTGTGAGAGAATTTCTTGGAACAGTCAAAATTATATTGATGAGCTCAAATTTTTATCTTTAACTTTATGAGCCCAGACAGCTGGATTTAGTTTTTTGTCAGAAAAAAATACCCTTTTCACATATGACGTTTTTTTACAAAACTTTTATTTTTCATTCATTAATTATTTCACCATTTAATTGCCCACGAATCGCTTTCTTTCTCGCTCTCTGCCCCAAAACTATTGCCGACAAACTCTTACAGTATTATCATTAATGCAACACTTGCAAATTAGCACTCATTATTGACTGAAAAATAAGAGGATTTTTTTACAAACCAATTATTTTCATACAATTTTCTGTTATTTTCTCCAAATATTTTTACAACGGGAGGTAAAATAAAAATTTTTGTTGGAAATATGAAAATAATGAGTAACATCCATTGTGAATTGCATTAGGTGGATCATGACTTTAGTGTTGGTGAAGTGGTGAAAATTATTATGTTACAATATGATATATGTTTTTGAAATGGATGAAGAAATTCGAGAACATTAAATTGAAGTAATTTAATCTAAACTAAATATGATTTAGAAACAAATATTTTCTTTAATGAACTTACTTAATGCGTATTTTTAAGAAAGAATAGGGAGAAAACGAGTCAATAATCTTGAAACTGTAAATTCAAGAAGGAAAACTCTCAGGAGTTGGATATTACTTGTAATAAGGTAAATATGGTTGATTCGTAGGACTCAATCGAAATGGAATATTAGAAAGCAGCTATTAAACACCCACTGGGGTGAAAATTAATTTAGTTATATTCCAGGGCTGAATAAATATATTTTTTTAAATTGTATTTTAGTGCAAAAATCTGAACAATTTCATAATGAGATTGTGAGCGTCAGTCACCTCAGAACTGGATATTGAGCATGATCATATATTATAAGCTTGCCGTTAGAGTTCCTATTCTAACATGAAATTGATTTTATTAGTAAAATTATATTTTTTTAATTAATAGTTTCATCAAATTAATCAATTGTTGCGATACTTAGTGCAAATTTATGATAGAATTCATTATGACATAAACACATTACAAAATTCCACTATTTATTTTCATGCGGTCGACCGGTTTCGACGTCTAAAGCGTCATTTACCAAGCAGAAGGAAATATTTTCTTATATTTCCTTCTTCTTGTCTTGTAAATGACGCGTTAGACTTTGAAACCGGTCGGCAGCATTAAAATAAATAGTGAATTTTTGTACTGTGTTTTTGTCGTAATGAATTCTAATAGTTACATATTTTTAAATATTTTTACTCCTCATCCTGGTAATCGTAATTTTTACAAATATCTATGCGTTATGAGCGAGAAAAATTTTGTTGTACTAATATTGAACCGAGTAAAGCGAAACACAGCTCACCTTTAACTTGGAAAATTAAACCCAGGTACCAATTTGTCGTTTTAAGCCCCTTCAAATTTCCAGCAATGGATGAATCAGAATTGTAGTACTTCATTAAGACGGTATGTGAATAGCAGTTTTTATGAGCTCCAATGTAACTGTCTAAGGTTTCATTGCTGAACACTCTCATATCAACTGTACCAGTGGCTTTGATGCCGAATTCATGACGAAAATAGGGGAACCAGCGTTGAAAGACTCAATATTCCCTTCGTGTTAGAGTAAAAAGTTATTCGCTCTACTTGTATGGATTGAATTCTAGTTTTATTATCATCATTCTTTTGTCACAGTCATTACCGAGATCATTTTCCCAAACCTGAGTGAAGAAAAGTCAAAAGTGAGTTTTGAATTTCCTAATACGACGTGAATTAGGACATAGACATGCATTAGGGGCTAAAATTTACTGAATGTAGGAAAAAATAAAATTGAGAAGAGATAGATTAATATCTTTATTGCGGTTATAGTGTTCCTTCTAAGAGACTAAGCAGTTCCATCTGCCACTAATCCCGGCCCTCTAGGTAGAAATAGAATTAAAGTTTTTAACAGAGAGATAATTGCTGTATGAATATATTTATCATGGTTAAAGACTTTATCGCCAGCTTCTCTTGATTTGTCAATTTTCAAAAAGTGTTATAAACAAGAATTTCTATGAGAGCTGTGCTCTGTGATATATTTCTTTCAATTGTGCTCTTATGTGAGCAAAAATGACGAGTTTCAAAGATTAAGATAGACTTCAGTGAAAACCTTTTCTTGGATATGGCTTCAAAAACTCATTTTCATAATTAATGTATCAATTCAATTCAATGTTGCAACGGTACTTCTTTGTATCGCCTACTATTACTGTGGATCTCCATGATCGAAAGGAGTTGTAGGTATACAAGTAATCCTTGATCACATAGTGATGCGTAGAATTCTTAGCTAGGAAATTGTGACTCTGCTGCACGTTTGTACCATATAATACTGAGTTATATACTTACCTAAAGCTCAGTGGAATAAAAGATGCCATTTCACAATCGATAATATAAATAACGTATTCTCAATGTAAAAAGCATAAATATCACTAAGAATTTTAAAATGACAGATCAGTCAATTCCTGTTTCTCTTAATTTAATTTTCTAATATAATTCAATGATGGGTCTTAATTATTTTTAACGGTAAGTTTCAAAGATTTTCGAAGTGTACTGCTCCCTTTACTAGCCACAAGTACGCTGCATTACTTCTATAAGACGATTGCCGAAATCCTAGTCTTCTCTTTAAAATGTCAGTGAATGAAGAGAACTGGGTCATTTTATATGGTTCTCGAGGTATACGTCAATATTTCTTAAAATAAGCATTTACGAATATACGATTGCGTGGTGCTTTTTTCCTGCTTTTAAGGTCCCATATTCACATCTAGAAGTTTCAAGTTGAACTTTGAACAACCTTGCATTAAATGTTTCAGAAGTGAAAAGTGAACCACATTGAATAACCATTCATATGCCTTTTTTCAATGCACACATATCCGTGAAGAGCAATAAATTAATTCAATACTTTCCCCTCAGACGAATATTGATCATACCATTTTCATTTGGTTGAATGTAAAAGCTATAATATATAGGATTGATTTCATTTGTTTCCTATCAAATCATAACACCAAGTACAAAATATATTGCTTGAAAACATAACATTCTCTGGGGAAAAAATGTTGAAACAGAAGGATAATTTGTGAAACCTGAGAGAAGATCCCAGCGGTCATGATGGCTTCAAAATCAGTAGCGAAATCAGGAGAGTGAGGAAATATGCCAAGGATTCCTGGACATGGAAATTCTGGCTATTTGCGAATATCCTTGGAGTAAAAGCACACATTTTAGCGTAATTATTTCTGGAAACCGTGATTCCAAGCAGAGATGCCCAGCAGTTCGTACGACACGGTTAGCGTGTTTCCATTTCAATTCCTTGCATTTTACTAAGCGTAGACGGAACGGCCTGTTATTATTTTCACTATTTTTTTTTCAAATAAAAGGAAAGAGCAACACGGATAATGATTCCGGTCGCCTAGAAACAAAAATATCGGAAAACCTGAAAGGAGGAGGAGGCAGGCAATAAAAGAGATACGTAACCATGAGCGGAGGGAGGATAGAGGAGGGTGATGTGATGGTGGTGATACCAGTGGCACTGGTGGTAGTGTGCGGTTTTGAAGGGAGCTGCGGGGTTGGGGGGGGGGGGAGGGAAGGAGAATAAGGAAGGGATTGGGAGCATTTTTGGGGGCATCGGTGGGAGGGTACGGGTTCAAGGAATAGGGCACGAGGGGCCGGAGGGGGTTTTGCGAAAAAGGATTGGGCGGGGCGCGGTGTGTGGGGGGGGGGAGAAATCGCGAGGAGGCGAGTTTTGAAACAGTGTGTGGGTTTGAGGCGAATTCCTCAAAACTGCAGAAGCGGGAGGGGTTCACGGGAGCGTGGGACGAGGAGGTGGGAGCGTGGTTGCGAGATGGAGGAGGGGGGTGGGTGGAAAATGGGAGAAGGGGAGTGGCAGGGGGTGAGTAGGGGTTGAGTAGGGGGACCTCCTCCTACCGCCGACGCGCGCACCCTCTCCCTCGGGAAGGAATTTAGATTGCGCTGCCGAGAATCTCAACGACTCCGCGTCCCGAGGCAGTGCACTCGCTGAGAGGAGGAGAGGGGTGGCCGAGGAAGGAAGAAGAAGCAGCGGCGTTGGGTGCGCGCCCTTCGTCCGTACGTGCGGGAGGGGCGGAGAAAGAAGGTCGGGAGGTTTCGAGGAAGGTGGGTTTGATGAGGGGGTAGAGAGAGAGAGAGGAACGGGAGAGGCGAAGGAGGGTATCTCATTTTTTTGAAGAAAGTGGAGGAGCAGAGTGGGACGGGTGTTCTTGCGAAGACGGGCGCCGAGGGGCCGGAGGAGGGAATGCAGCAGTGGTGAGTTTCGAGTGGTACGAAACGAAACGATACCCTGACGTCAAATACCAGCGATGCCAATCGGTTACCGGTCTACGATACCTATTTGGACTACGTTGCCTAACCTTTTATTTTTCGTATGATTTTACCGTACTTCTATGCTGCAAATCGTTAATACATGGTAGTCGATTTCTTATTTTTGCGACTTCTAAGTGAAAATTGCTATTCTGTATGTCATATTATTAGATGACTTTCATCGGTACCAATAATTTTATGCAAAATGCGACAGCCTTTGATAGACAGTCGCTTGGAAGGATGAATGTTGCTTCGCTTTTCCACCTTTATTTTACATAGCCTGATTGTAGAAAATCGTAACATTTGTGCAAGGTACAAAATAATGTGCTTCGTCTCAGGAAACTAAACTTTTGGAACTACAACTTCAAAGATAGCCTATTGTTGTTGGTCGAGTAATTTGCAGGATATGAGGGCAGATCTTCTTTAAGATGGAGGGTGATGGGAAGGAAAGGTTCTGGCCCCTTCAAGGGTGCTAGAGGAGGATTACTTAAAAAAAAGAATAATGAGGTAAATGGGTAATCATTTCAGGCGGTTGGATGTGGACCGACGTTTCTTCCTGAATGAAAGCGTGGTGATACAGGGATAGCGATTGAACGGTGGCCCATTGAGATGAGACTATCAGATTATCATCGAAGATAGTATTGACGTGAATACTCACTTGTGGTGATGCCCTGAATTAATGCATTCCGAACTGATTTTTTCAGTCAAAATCCGGCGCAAGTGTTCAGTTTTAATTTATTTTAGCATTCTGCTTCTATCTTCCAAAGGTCAAGCCTTTGTAAGTAGGAACTGAATAAAACGGTATGGTGTGGCTTCGTTGTATGTAATAAGTGGGGGATTAAGAAAAATTTCCCCGGCTCTAAACTCCTATTCCTCGGCTTTTTATCTGCAATAATGAAAGTACTGCATTTAAGTTGAGGTAAGTGGTTATTTACTATTTTAGGTTCATAAAATTAAGAAATATGTTTGTTTAGTATTGTGGATCAATATACAAAAACTGCAAAATAAATAACAAGGATCTATTTGCTTTCAGAATTAAAGATATTTTTATGAGGTTTGTTAATAGTAGATAGTATTTAGGGATGGCGACCGAAAACTATGGACTATTTAGACTTGGGGTTCTTTAAAAGGCTCTTTTTCTGAACAAATAACCAATGGTGCTAGGTTTAAGAAATGAAGAATTGAGGTTGCGTAAGCTAATTTAATGCGACCTTGCCCTAAAACCATCATTTTCAGTTCCTCCATTTGAATATACATTAAGAGAGCGATAGAGGGCTATTTGGAGACATGTAATTGCTCTTTCTAGAGTGGCGACGATTCTCAGAGTCTTATTTACACAGTTTAATTTTTTTCCTGAAATAATTTACATGCGAAACAGCAAAGTGAGATTATGCTATCTAGTTAAAACACTCCGATTACGAAAGACTACAGCAGTCGATACAATCCTCACAAGAAGTGAAAGACTCGTGCTTAAAAAACAACAGGGACACTTTGCGTGTGAGAACTGAAAAATGTCCATACTATTGGAAACTTGGAGGTCTTTGATCTCAAAATAAACACTATTGTTATAAATTTTTATATCTAGGCCTAACAGAGACAAAAACTATTCATTGTCAGTGGTGGGACTATGTGGCGTCAGTGGCAAGATTCAAGAATAAGATGATATTAAGGGATGAATTTTGAAATAATAGAAGCTATAGAGACATTTCCTCCTAAAATAATGGAGGTTGATTAGTGTGTGACCACTGATGGCGAATATTTGTACTAATATGTTCCGAGAAATAGGGTATCTTTTAAAGGCTGAGATTTATTGAGTATTCCTAAATCATGATTGGGTCTCATTTAAATGCACTACTCTGCCCGTTGTATGGTCTGTAATATCTGTGCATTCAATTTTAATTAGTCGGCTATACATTACTGGAGATCAAGTTGGTGCAGTGATCAAGTGGATCAATTGGTGTGTCCAGAGAACTCGCTTCGAATCAGAAGATTCAGGGTTTGCAACCTAAGGTGGTGGATATTTTTCAGAAGAATACCGATCCTACTTGTGTGCTATGCAGAAACTAGTTCAGATGTAAGAATTCCGTGGTGGGATGGCACGTAAAGCAGTACCTTTCGTATGGAGTACGCTGATTTCACCACCCAAGTTTTTGAGGATCTTTCTCCAGTAAAAAAACTCTGTCTCTTTCCAATCTGTCCACGTAATTTCAGGGGCAGTAATAACCTCAGTTTTTGGTTCTCTCCCCTAGCAGCCAACTAGTAAAACTCCATACTCCGTCAGTTACCGCGGTTGAGAGTTGATGTCCCACTTCAAGTTGGTGCAAACCATCTTACATTGAATGTCTCTAAATTTCCTCTGAAATTAGAAAAATTGCTAATCCATTCCTGCGACTCAATCCTGTACCTTCTTTAACTAAAACCTTTTTTTCTTATTATTAAACTTTCTTCGTTTGATTTTTTAAATATTTATTACGTAAATGTTGGTGTAAAGTTTTCTTAAACGTTACCAACACATGCCTCCGTGATTTACAGGTGTTATAAATGCATAAGTTACTATGAGTATGAAGACCTTTAATTACATGCTTGTAAAATCTGAAATTTCAGGCGTGATGGAGTGGAAACGGAACATAACTTCAATTTATGAAATTGACCAATTTTCATTGGTATAACATTTATTGCACAACCGGTTTCACTTTTTACAACGTCTTCAATTCAGGCTTCAGTTTTACCTGAAGATGCTGTAAAAAGCGAAACCGGTCGTGCAATAAATGTTATACCTGTGGAAACTGCTCAATTTCATTAATTGCAGTTCATGCTTGTATTTCAATTCAATTCACAAAAAAGAATTAAAAACTGCTTATGTAAAATAAGGAGATAATGTCCACAGTAAGATGAACTAAAAGGCTACAGTGGCTTGGCAAACTTCAGTATCGGAATTTAAAAAAAATAATTAAGAAGCCCTGACGTTACTTAAGAGAACGTTAAGATAACCTGATGTTATTTAAGAGAAAAATGCCATTAAAAATCTTTCTGGAAATAAATTATTGTTTATTTCTTGAATTTGGGTGTTCATGAAGACCCATAGTCTCAATAAAATATGTGATAGCGGCACATGGATAGATAAATAAGTTGTTCATTGATAACATATAGTTTCTCCTTCATCCTTATGCCTCTGCCTTTCTAATACCGTCTCGTAAATCATATATTTCGTACACTATAACCACCTTTTCTCATCCCTACCAGTGGTCATCATTATTATAATTACTTTTTCAGACTAACCCAACTGCCCAATTCATGACATAAAATTAACATAGTTTATCGTTCATATATCCAAGTGACTCAACGAGCAGCGTAGCTCGGTCCAGCTTCCAAATATATTGCACATTCTTATATTTGAATAATTTTGATTTTGAATTCGAATAACTCATCGAGGTAACGCAATATGAGGATATTCAGCGGAAATAAACTCTGTTCGACATTGCTCATAATTATCTCCACCTATCTTTGTTTAATGTGCATGGCTCTCCAAAAATATTCGAACATATATATAAAAATACACGCTTTTTATATTGGCTTTGGAGTATTAATTATTGGTATTGCATAGAATATTGATTTAGTTAGTATAATTATCCATCTTTAATTTGTTGAATTATATTTGCTTTGTAATTAGTTTTTTACCCAGTTTTACATTAATAACTTTCCTAAATCTCTTTCCTGAGGGTTTTTCATCTACAGAAAGCTGGAAAATAAATAGTTTTTTCATGTGGGTTCCTAATTTTACCGATATAAATAATAGCCCCTTGTTTCAGCCTGTTATTTCTTAAACGTAGTATAGGTTGAAATCGAGAAGTCAGCTGTATATCACCGCGGTGAGATGGCTATACTTCAACTTTGGAAGGCGCTCGTGAAATATATTCCAAATGAGTGTTAGGTAAATAGATAGATGGCCTATTTGATAAATGTGTCAAAAGGTTCTCGCAAACGAAAGTGAATATTGCCAATGGAAACCGTTAAGTTTTCCGTCTCCATCGTCACCGCTCACGGTTTATCCCCAATCTGACCCGAGGCGGCCACCCTATGGCAAGCAACGCATTCCACCTGCTCGGACACCATTCCACTCCCTTTCCCCGCCACCTCTTTGACCCGCCCAACTCCCTGCAACTCACCCCGGAGGGGAAAAAAAGCCAGCCGGCCGTAAAACTTTCCACGCTCGGCCTCACGACTCATTCGAGCCTCACTTCCGAAACACCTTCTCCCATCCCGCAAGCTTCCAACTCAAGCGCCCACAAAGCCCCTATCCCTCGCTGGCATTACCTACCTACATTTCTCTCGCGGTAGTGATTACTCGAAAATTTCACTTTGGCAGTTCTTGGCCCCCCATCCCGACGGCTAGGATTCGAGTTCCGGCAGTGATGGAAATTTTTCATTGAAATTCGATGCTGGCAACTTTGGGTCGACCAAGTCGGGTGCCTTTGGAGAATTTTGCAGTACAGCACTCTTTCCGTCCTCTGATGGGAAGCGGAGGAGGCCTTATCGCATTTCGTCAAGAGCAGACTAATTCCAACACCGGGTTTCTCCCCGCGCTCCCTCTATTGCCAATATCATTCCACCTGAACCAATCAATCCCATTCATAGTGGAGCAAAATACTCTGCTGCTAGTCACCTGCTTCGATTCCTACTACCTACCGCTATTTTTGTTTCACCCTTTGTTTCAGGGCCCAAACTTACCTCTATGTAGTTTCTACTTCAACTTGCTGTTCGTAACTTAAACAATTCGTTTAATAAATGAGGAATTCCTCAATCAATTCCAACTTATATTCTTTTTTACCAATACACTACCGTCCTTACATACACTCCACCCTTCTCGAGTGAAACCTTGGTTCCATTGTTTTACCAATTGATCTTTTATTCATAGAATATGTTTCACACTCTTAACATCCCACAATATGAAGGAAGTGTTTGCGGGCGTTTTACTCGCGATGACTTCAGATCTGAGCTCGAGAACATGTGACTGCATTTTGAAGATAAAAAAATAGTACGAAACAGTTTTATCAGTATTTATAATATCTGTCCACGCTCAAATTTGAAAATGGCCATTTTAAATCAAGAAAAAATGCCTACGGAGTTCACTCAAGAAACTCGTGATATTGTTAAGAAGCAGGGTGTAGGCTTGCAAACCAGTTTCTTGCGACCTCATTAGGGCTATTTTACAGCGAAAAGAAAGTTTAAAAACGGAATCGCGGAGTTCTAAGTTGCTTCATCAGAAGTCAACAGCAGACGTGAGGACTGATTGCGTGGTTACCTACACACACTGAGTAGACATTTGACACATCTCGTGTAGGTATTTTATCTTGCGGTTTAGGCCTCCCCTATATGAAGCGTTTTCCCTTTGGCCAAATACATTATGTGCATCCAAATTATTACACATCTTCCGTACGCAATTAAAAAAACTGAAACTGAAAAAGTGAATAATCGTTTCGAGGCGATAACATGACTAAAATATATTCCACCGATTACACTACATACATTCAGGGCTTGGTATTTATAGGCAGTTACATATTTCTTTATAGGAGATTCGGGATCCAAACAATTTACGTAAAATAATTCAATATTTTTGTGTCAACAAAAAGTGCACACCACCCTAAAAAATTGGAGTTAAATTACGATGCTACAAGGCTCGCGACAAGGATGGGAAACCAATAAGAAATAAATCACTAAACAAATTTCACTAACCTATTGAAAGATTTTATTCAGGTCATTGGAAGGACTCTCTCTCTACGACAAACACCCTTTCACTTCTGGATTTTTCACTTTGAGATTTCCTTAGCTTTTGTATTAGGTAGTTTATCAAGCAATATTTCTGATGAGAAATTACAGAGCAAAATACCTGCTACTGCTAATTTTATTGCTACTCTAATTACTGCCATGTCATAGTTTCACTATAATGAATAAACCAGGATAAGGTTTTGGGAAGCTTTTTAATTTTCATTACATATCACCTTTACGCCATTTGGCCTTGCATTATCACAATGCCCTCTACACTACCCCCCGACGTGCAAGAATTGAAGCTTGATTGAATGCTTTCACTAGCCAGTGAAACGTAACGAAAGATTTTCGTAAATTTGTGATACATTGAGATTCACTGAACTGCACATGACCCTTTCCAGCATCATTTCTACCTGCTTTGATGCCGTCCAAAATTATTCTGTCTTCCTCACTCCTGTCTGTTAAGCAATCATTCTTTCATCAGTCACCAGCTTTAACATGCCACTACTCATCACTGTATCATCTATTCACTTTGTCGGTCTTCTTTTGAATTTTCCTCAACAACTTGCTCCTCTTTCTCGTATTTAAACACTCTGGCATTTGTCTTCCACCATAGTCAGCCAATTTTCTCCATCTATATCCGCATGAACATCTCAAAGCCTCAAATATCCGACCACCCTCTTTCCTCAAAGGATATTCTCCGGAATATTACAGGGCAGCGCACCATATCAAAGTCTTCTCTAATTTTCCCTAAACGTCTTTATTCAGAGTCATGCTCATCAATTTCCTCCTTTTGGCGGAAAATTCGTTGGAAAAGCAGTTTTTCTCCATATGTCCTCACCACTTGATCCATTTTCCTCCATTTCGCTTGGCGAATAATTCAACTGTTCAATCTGCTGCCATTAACCCTTTACAGGGTTTAACCTTGCATTCATGCGTCTTAGGAATCTCATTAATTTCTCTCATGATTTATCTTCTACCCATGCCTTCTTGGTTGGTTGGATTACTAAAAGTTTATCATCTGAAAATCTAATTAATCAGTTTCCCACCCTCTTTAATTGCTTTTGGAAAATCCATTAAATTTACGAGAAAAAGCAGCACACATCAAAATATTGCAATGTTCATTCGTTTATGATCGTTGGCATCTTTTTAATGTTTTATGTAAATTTACAAAGCAAAAACTGTAAGTAACCAATTTAATTCGTTCCGCCCGTTTCCTATGCACCTAAGTGTTCTGAAACTTCGATAATCGTGGGATGAATTATGACCTCTTATATAATTTTTGACTAGGTTTTAGTCCACAAGAATTATGAATTTCCTTTTGATACCTTGCTCTAATTCCTTTCATTAATGAATAACTTTTTTATTGGTTCACCAAATGGTCACAAAAGCTATGTATTTTAATATTTAAGTATCCTTTATTTCACTCCATGATATGGAAATGTCTTACCAGTGTATCTTAACGATCCAATCAGGTGATCTATCTCAATTTTTGGTAAAGGGAGGGGGTGTATTTCAGGTAATGGATTTTCCGGAATACCTTACGCAATGCTATATAGACATTTCGCGAATATTCCTTTATTCTGTAATGTATATTTCCGCTATAATATTTTATGGAAATTATATTCAATTTGAATCGAAAATAATAGACTATTGATTTACCTATATCGAATTTTAAAGCCAAAATACACGCATGTGTCCTCAATTCTTGAAGAAGTCGTTTCATTACTTACACATATTTACATATAAATCATATCAGTAAAGAAATTTTCTCTGCACTTCCTTCATTTTAATGGGATAAATCAATTTGAGCACTACTACAATTTTTGTCTTATTTGATGCCCATCTTAGCCTTATGGTATCAATAAACGCCGCCTTGTAAGACCATTTTGCGGTTAAGTTATTATGTTCAAATAGGACCTATAGCTGTCCAGCGTTCACCCATACCGGCTGCGTCGCTTCTTTAAGCCGCGACGAGGCACCAGAAGACCCTCTAAACCCTCCCCTTAATCCCACTCCCTCTCATATCCGCGCTACTCTGCATGTCACCCCACACCCAATGGAACGATTCCCTCTCGTATGAACGCATGTATGGTCGTCGAGCACTGCGCGAATCGGGGCGGTGACACGGTGTCATGCCTCAGGTGACCTCACGAGGCCCAGGCAGTGAATGCGTTCGTCTCTTGTTTGGCACAGGGATGGAGATTGGGAATGGCGCAGGAGGATCAAGAGCACCAAGATCCGAAGGATGTCGCAGATCATCGACCATGAAAAATGGCAATCTTGTCGCATTGAGTGGCACTTTAAAAATCCTTGGAGCAGTGTGAGTTGAAATGGCGTGTTCTAACTGGATAATTATTCTTCCTATTTTTCTCTGCCTACCTATTAGTTTAGATAAAAAAGTTTTAAAAAAATCAAACGCATGCACATTATAAAGATGAATAAATATATTTATCAGATTTTAAAGTATCAGGCGATAATTTGTGAAGATGTGTGACAGACGGCATAACCATAGAAATACATTGTAAACCTTGATAATGGTAATGTTTTGCTAGTGTTAAGTGTTTCTGTGATAATGCTGCCTGAAGATATTTATTTTGAACAGGGAATTCCAAATGCCAAATAAATATATCATGGAACATGCTTGAGCATAAGTAAAAATTTAACCATATAGATTGCAGGATCACCACGATGTATAACAAAAGCACTTGGAATTGATATAAATAACCTGAGTTAGTAAAAGCGATTATAACTCAGCTGTGGACAGCAATTGTCTGGCCAAACTTTTGCAAATTTAAATCATACTTGAAATTAATATTGTGTGAGAGAAGAATTTCATTATGAGAATTGAAATGTAAACCTCCGCAGATTTATCCTTTGTATTCGATTTATTAATAGCAGAACTCCCTAAACCTCACTGAAACAACGCCGCTTCTTGCACGAAAACATTTTGGACACCCTTGCAGGAAAAACGAGCGAGTAAAATCGTTCCAGATTCTCGTTATTACCGAAAAAAGAAGCAATAAAAAAAATAATTGCACCGTTAGGAACTTGGCCGGGACGGAATAATTATATTTCCCCGTGGGGCTCTTGATGATATTCCAGGACGCGCGCTTTTCTTGTTGCCGGTCGAGCTGAACACAAACTGGGGAGGGAGAAGCTCACACAGGGCAAACACACCCACCACAGGCGACAAAAACACACGTCCACACTCAAAACCCTTTAACGCCCTCTCGCCATCCCTCTGCTCTTCAGTCGCAGGCCTCCACAATATCAGGCGGAGGCCCTTCTCCTCCTCCTCTCTTCCTTTAACACTCACATACCCCCTCCCCCTTCTGCCGCAACTCCCTCCTTCAACCCCCTTCAACACGTCCCCTCCCACCCACCCCCTCCTATCCTCAACACCACGCCAACAATGCCCCGCACATTGTCGTTTCCCGGCCGCCGCCGCCGCCAATCCCAAAAAACACTGTCCCTTTTCTCAAAAGCCGGCCGCCCACTCAACGGCCGCACGGTCACCGACCGGCCACTACCCCGCTCCCTCCCCCTTCCTCTCCGACCGCTTCCCCTCCTCCTTACACCCCCCTCACGTCCCCCTCCCTCCAAGTACGCCCTTGCTTTTTAGCAAATTGAATCTCTCCGGGCCATAAACAATGCGAAGAGGTGGAGAGATTTGGCCAACACCCTCTTCGCCAACTCAACAATTCCGGCAATAGCATAATCCTCTCCTCTGTGCCTCGCGCTCTCCAACTCTCCAACCTCACTCCCTGCGACCAACCTCTCTCCCTCTCCTCCCTCCCACTTCACCCTCCACCCCCCTCGTTTATCCGCTCCTTCATCCCTCTTTCCTCTCCTTCCCTTTCTTTATTACTCCCTCCTCACACTTCCCGCCCTCGTCAGCCCTCCATAATCTGCCCTCCCAGCCTCCTCCTCTTCCTCCTCGCCAGCTTCCTTTCTTTTCACAAATTCATTCCTTTCGTCGTGCGAAGTGTCCTCCGCTTTCCTTTCCTCCTCCGCAGACTCCATCGCTCCTTTCCTTGTACTCTTCCCACCCCCTCCTCACGCCGGGGGCTCACAACCACAGGGGATGACTTCTTCGAGCTGTGCAGGAAACGCGAGGGAGATATCCCGAATCTTTATCTCTAATGGGATCATTTTTAGCGTATTTCAAGTTGCTATGAATAGTTAACATTGTGGCAGAGAGGACTTTTTTTATTATTTTTAGATTTTCACAGCAATATTATTATTCCTGGCAAGGAGGTAAAATAATGTTAAACGCCAGATAAGTCTAAAAATGTGATTATTTGTTGCGTTTGTTGGCCTCTTTTGCAATAATATATCCTGAGATTTGTCTGGGGTAATTCTTTTCCTAATAAGATTGGGTTATTTGTTGGGAAATAACCCAATCTTATTTTATGTTATTTGGGTTATGTTAGCTCATATTCATCTTAAATTTCTTATGATTGTTGGAATCAAGTTCAATGCTTGGTAATAAAGGCAAGGATCGGGGAATAGTATCAACTTCTTTCACCCTGCTAATAAACTTCAGAATTCCAAACTTAAGACAACGATGGTATCATCCATTCGGAAGCTCTTGGGACATGTATTAATGTATCGAGTGTGTTTTCTGTATTCATTGGAGAATTAATTGTGTCACTGACACAGTGTCAGTGAAAATATATGGACCATGCAACGATATTCGTAATTGGTGACTTTGTCTTTAAATTGTCTCAAATTTGATACAAAAACACCACTTATTTTCCTTATGTGCACTTTATTGACCTTCCCCGATACTCTAGTTGCGATTGCAGTGCTTACTGGAAGAAAATCCCCTTGAGGCAATGGGTCCCACTGACTGAGAGAAGATAATTAAAAATAAAACGTACATTAGAGTCCGTACCCTTAAGGAGAGTCAGAAGTACGTAGTATAATACTCCAAAGCGAGGGAAGCCAAATTTGATGTGCCAAGATTTTCCAAGGCTATAACGTGAAAACATCGTCATATTTGTTTCCCGACAATTTGTACTCCTTCTAAAATTATGCCCCGGACTAATTTTATAATGCCTAATTAATTCCATACTTATTCTTTGCTAATACGTGCTAAAACGCGGTTTATGAAAATGTCATATGTCTCGCAACCTGTCACATTTTCTCTGTGAAATATGGATCAGTTAAATTATAGCTGAAATCCATTTTTCTTAAATATTTTAAGAGCATTTGCAACCCGATTATATGTTCTTTCTTCATAATTATCTTATTAATATATCCATAGTTATTTCCATTAATTGAATTTGAAGTGAAATAAGAGAAAAACAGCGTATAGTGTGATCTTTTCATACTAATTGTTAGTTTTTCCCTCTCTTAAAAAACGAATGCGAAATATCAATTGCTGTAAGTTTATGGGCAGATGCTGAAATGTCTCAACTCTAATCTTCTTCAATAGTGTGAATTGATGGATGATTTGAGCAAGCCTTAAAGATATAATTACCATTTAAGTAGAATGCTTAGTAAAATAAAATCTGTATTATCATTGTAGTTGACTCGGTAATGTTAAAGTTACTTGTACTCAATATCACTTAAATCCTTAAATTCATTGATATTTACAAGGTTACCTATTATGTGAAAGATTGAAATAAATATAGGGCTAATCGAAACCGGTTTACCGTGTAGTTCGAAACCATTTCTGGAGAATATACACATAATTGGGTATTTGGTTTTAATCTTACTCTATAATTACTTTTCTGAGGTACTATTTCCTTATTTTTGTCCTAACTCTTCCGACCACCTGTGATTCCAGCCTTTGTCACATTCTCTTTCACCCTCCTCGTCGTTCCAATCGATGTCTTCTACATGGGTGTCACTACCCTCCATACTGCATGAAACTCTCTAGAAATACAAATATTCACCAAGATCTGTTCCTGCATTTATCGCTGTTCACCGCGTAAGTTGTTTTCCATGACAACTGTTTCTCCCACATTCCAACGGGCGTCTTCAGGCTGACGTGCCAGAACTTCATTTTGGCCGCGGTAACATATTCCTTTATTCTCTTCCGTGCTCTCTATTCGGCTCTTTTTTCGCCAAATCCTCTTCCGTGCGCTGTCTAGGCGGTAACCATCTTCTCTATTGAAACTATCTTTAGTTTTTCTAATTTCAATGGATTCCGTAATCAGCCTGGGATAGTGTCGCTTTTCATTGGCGATCAACTTTGCCTCTTCAAAATTAATTTGGTGTCGAGGCCTGCTCCAGGTATGCTCAGCAATAGCCGAAGCACTGAGTTGTTTTTTTTTGGTAGCCCTTTTTGTGCGCAGCGTGTCTTCATGGTCCTGCAAGTCTCGCCTGCGTATGACTTCTCGCACGAGCATGGCACCTGATCGACTCCCTCGTAGAATTGCTGAGGAATTTTGTCGTTTGGCCGCAGTAGTACGTTTGATACTTTGGTCACGCAGTTGTATCTTTTGACAGTGTTTTGTTTTTTCAGTACTCTGGATATCCTTTCACTTGTCCCAGCAAAGAAGGGGATGGTAGCATAGGCTTTGAGATCCTCGATGGTGCTCCTGTCTGCGTTTCTGTGGGTGGTGTGTAGGCGTCGTCTCTCTTCATTGGCGGTCCTTTTTAGAGTGACGTTCCTCCTGTGTACGTTCTTTTGCAGACCTGTTAATATGTGTTTATTTTATGCAGCTAATGATTTGGCATGCGATAGTTTTTTGGCACCGTGTAACAGTGTTGTTACTAGAGAGGTCTTCTGCGCTGGGTAGTGGTGTGATGATTAATTTAATTCAGGTAGCGGTTAGTGCCTAGACTTCTTCTAGCTAATATTGATAATTTATAAATTTCTCTTTACTTTCATAGTTTGTTAGTAAATCATCCCTCCACTTATAGCACTCCAGAGCATTGAACTTGCAAGATAATTCAATAGAGAAGTTAGAATTTTTAATGATCACTATTTTATAAATCAATTCCTTGATATGCCAAAATGGCTCTCTGATGCCATCCAGAATACATTATAGGAATAGCGTAACTGATGGTGAAGTATAATCTTGGTACTTAAACGGTTTTACAATAGGTATTGTATAAATACCTAATATTTTCATCTTAATATATATTATAAAGATTTAACGTATAAAAACAGACAAATGTCTTTATCCATAATTGACATATGGCATGACATATGTCATAATTGACATATGGCATGACATTTAATCCATGTTTAAAATTATATATTTTTTAATTACTGAGGAAATATTGTCCAGTCAAGTGTAGCCCAGTCTTAAGTCAAGTGTAGTTTTCTCTCAAGTCAAATTCAGTCGAGTCTCCAGGTCTAGCCAAATCTTGAATTCGTATAATGCAGTGCCTCTGAGCTCATTAAATATCAAAATTGGTAAGAAACCACTCTATTTTGAATATTAAACGTAACTAATGCTATTTTCTTTCCGTATATAACACAAATTGTGCTAATAAATTATTTCACAGTTTCTCTTAGCTAAAATGTCATATAATTGCTTTAAATAATTAGAAAAATGTAAAATATAGCTATCATATTAAATATATTTGCAATAAAGAAGTGCAATGGATTATGAATTCTTCATATTTTATTTATGTTAAGCACACCTCACAGTAATATTTAATTATCCTTATATACTCCTCAACATTGAAGGTCACCTCAACACTATTATTCTTGAAACATCAATTACGGTGCCCGTTTAGGTAGTTTTCAATAAGGGCAAAGGTTGGAAGTGATTTTGTGATTAATCGATTAAGGGAAAAGGTAAATGAAGGTTTCTTGGCAGCAGGTACAAGTCTTTACAAAATTTTGTTCTTGTTAAACGATACACCGTGAAAGGAGGGATTTAGAAAAGAGCGTTTTGAGAGCATGACATGATTGACACGCATCCTGACCAGTAACGGCTAGGTTTTGGACGCCCTGAAGCGTCGTGGGCGAACAAATTGCAGCAGTACAAGCCGAAGTGAAGAGGTATGCCATCCAGATAACAAAACCCTTTCTACCGTAACAGAACCTGGAAATGAAAAAACATTTCCCCGTAGCCACTTACTGTGTAGCAATAGGAAAATATTTCTTTGGCTATGAATTATTATTATTGGTAGGTACGCTTATTGTTCAAACTTATTATAAATATAAATTAAGTCATTTAAATGCAAATCACGACCTCCAAATGTTTAAATTGTTTCATTTTCGGGCTTGGAAACAATGTCAAGAGAAAATGTTAAAGTGATTGTCCATGAAAAATTTTATATTTCAATGTAGTAATAAAATTTAGTATGAGGTGAAGATATCAGCATTCTCTTATAGTTTCTGAACCGAGGGGGCGATATTATAGAGCAAGCTTTCCGCCAATTAATCCGTCTGTTTTATGGCCTCTTACTGCTATGATCGTATTTTCATGTCACTCGACTATGAGAGTTCGAATTAAAGGACATTTGCGGTTTCTTAAATTTTATTATCAAAATGTCAATTTAATTAATACCTATAAAAATGTTTCTATTCCCAATCCCTCAAGATTCCCTAAGCATTTATTTTTTTCATAATTCGTCTATACTCAATAGTTAATTTCACACTCTGACTACACAATTCTTTTCATGCGCATGAAAATTCTTTTTTAAGTGTAAAATTATGCCTTCCTAGTCAAGTATAGCTGCCTACATTCATTCGCGGTGCCACTTGGCTGCCTTTAGTGAATTAAATGCTTCTTCCTTTATCCGGTTCCACAACTCCACACATCTGTTGTCTTTTCACATGGATAGGCTCTTGAAAGCTACACTGAGGTAGCATGGAATGAAAATAGTGTTAAATCTATGTAAAACGTGACCTAGACGTATCCTAAATCAAATCTAAAACTAGACATATCCGAAATCAAGTTGTTTTGAAATTACAACCCGAGAGTTGATTGGTGATTGACGAATCTTACAATACCTTAAACAATGCATTAGTTTCTGCTAACTAAATAAAAACTAATAAAGAGACGTTACCTTCCCACTATTTGGATGACAAAAACCATGAGGAAGTGAATGCACGCGTAGGACGCGACTATTTGGGAAGAATTTTCGTTGGTGAAAAAATGTTGGAGCTCGGAAAAAACCAATATGATTGCGATGACTCCTCTTCAATTCCGCGGCACAAATAAAACTCATTCTCGACACACCGATAATCTAACCTAACTCTGTACTTTACTCTGTACTATACTAAAAAGGTTTTACTATTACTTTTTCCGCGACATTCAAGTATAATTTTTGTGGAAATGAAGTGAGAATTTCGTACTTTTCCACAGATTTATTTTAAACGACGACTCATTTAGATCTGCCATAACATCATCAGGTACTTTTTATCATAGTGCAATTTTCTTTGATGTATCAAATGTATGTATAGTTAATCTGCACCAGGGTATGGAAGAAGCAAATAGAAGGGAATTAATCATTAATTACAAGGGGAATGGAGTGTAAAGACTTAAATGTGATACGTGTGGGGCTATGTAGGTATATCGGTTAAACCGGCCGGAACTTCAAAATCAAGAATCAAAGAACATTCCAACGACGTGGGAACAGCGAGGCCGTCATTGATCATAGCTAGACATTTAACGAACTGTTAGCACACCACCAAGTGGATCCCGGAATACCTCCACTTCGGACCCAAAGGTCAAAGGTTTGATGTTCTTGAGCAACTGGAGATAGTTCAACACAATATAAATGAAATTTATTGAACGATATCTCTTTTTTAAATCTCTCACCCTTGTCAGTTTTTGCCCTTTAAACCCTCGCTTTCCATCCATACTTTAAGGAATATTATATCACCGTGCGGCCCTTTCCAACATCAACCCCACTCCTCCAACCGCTCCCCTTCCACCATCCACCCTTCCATACCCTGACGCAGATTAACTATACATACATGTGTTCCTTCAACGAAAATGGAACTGGGATAAGAAGTAGCTGCTGATGATGTTATAACAAATCGATACGCGTCGTTGTATTAAATAAATTTGTGGAAAATTACGATATTCTCACTTCATGTTCAGTATGAACTTCCACAACTTTACTTGTTGTTTTTCCATTAATTCCGAAATTATCACTAGGGAAAACTTCCATGACTGTGAGCTACTCGATTTCAGAATGCATAGTTATGCATTTTGGTACCTTTGCATATTATAAGTTAGAGTAGCCTATTACGTCCAATAGCGTCTAAATCAATCAGTAGGGTGCATGTTTTCATTTAAAACGAGACGTATATAGCCGTAATAAGTCAATTTAAAACTAGTTGGACAATTCTTTCGCCTATTGAATTTTTCCATTCTTAAAAAAACGATATACAAACATCCCGGAGAAAGTTCCGAGGCATAGTTACACCTTATTAAAAATTAAAAAAAAGTCTTTGTTAAAAAATATACTATTTGATATAATACATCGTTTGAGTGTTCCCTCCCTAAAGTCAAATAATTATGCAAATTCCGTCGAGTATGGTTCTCAAACTAAATGGGATTCTAAAACTAGTCGTTGAGTGTGACCATTTACATACTTCCACATACAGCTGAGAAGGCTTTCGACGGAACAGCCTTGTTGCCAAACTCTCGATCCTGGCAGGATTTCTCTCTATTGGGGCTCTTTTATTGCGATTGCGTTTTATCCTATCATGGCTGGTCCTGCAACTAATTGTTCCTTCCTGTTTCCTTTGGTTGAAGTTAATCTAACACAGACTAAATTCCTGCCACGCATTTTGTGGGAAGTAGCGTTTTTATTTTAAACGCTAAACATTTACAACGCGGGCGACAGGCGAATATTAATGGACACAATAATGGGGTGCATTTCCGAAGTAAGTAGTATGACGGGAGTTTCCAGACTCCCAACATTCCAATGAAGAAAAAAATACTCATCAATTCTTTTGACCAACGCGCGTTGTTTTAAATTTCTGTTCTCCTGAATATTTGGAGCTATTTGTCTTGTGGTTGAATCGCTCACACGCAATAAGATGCTGCATTTTTAAGTGCTGTTAGTTTATCGTCATTTTATGAAATTATATACAAACCTAAGCTTCCTGTAGTGGCAATAGCATTCTCATAATACCCTAAATTCCTCTTAACAAACTTTCTGAGAAACATGCTACTCTCGAATTCGAAAATAAAATCAATAGACTATTAGTTCATTTGTGGGGCTGAAAAACAAATGATCAGCTTAAATAAACCATCTTTTCAATCATTCCGACTATCACCCAAAGCACCCATGGTCATTTTATTTCGTCGAGGTAGATACTCCAAGATTGGGTTTTAGGCATGTTAATAGCTAAAACAAGTAAAGAAATCCCCTAGGAGGTGTTATAAATTTGGTATTAGAAATGGATGTTTTTCAGCGGTAATTTTTCAGGCTGGCGATCTTCTACGGCTAAGGCCAATACGCTGACTTCCTCTTGTGGTATCGTATATAAAAGGAGTCCCCACTACGAATTGAATTACCTATCATCCATCGAAGTTCAAATCTAGCCCAACGACGTTTAACTTGAGCAGTGATCAAGTAGAAACGGATTTTTCCTTCCTTCGTAATTGGCCGCTTCCAGATTTTTTCTGGAGATAGAATCACACCCACTATGTGCGAGTTACATTCATTGGATCCAAGTTGATTTTTAAGGCTTTCTGTTGTAGCCTACCCTGTTCTTGACTCTGAATTATTCTAGATCTTTTTTTTATTCCTGACTCTTAAATTTACGCAGCTAATATCGTGCTGGTTAATCAGTTAAGATAAATAATGAAAAATATGGACAAAATTTATTTCTTTCAGGGGGATACGAGATACCTTTTTCCCACGCAGCATGCACTTACACTGCACAGATAAAATACATTAAGGCGCTAGTAAATATCTTCTCTTTCAGCCGTGATTTTTTCTGGTTCCTTCGTCCTTTCCTATCGCGTGGTTGGTAGTATATCGCCCTCTGGCAAACGCTCTCGTAGCGACCCGAAAGGTAGCATGCGTCAATGTGGATGTAGAATAGCAATCTGTAAGTTTTAGACCCGTTCTTTTTCATGGGCATAAAAAATGAAGCTGGATCCGCCCCTAAGTGCGATATAGTCATGCTTTGAGTTTTAAAACCGAACCCCCGTAGATGTAATCGCTGGAGTTTACGAGCTTTTTGATACCACTGCGCACACTTTCATTCCGGAGCTCAAGCTCAGCGTGTGTTACAACATGACAAGCGGAGATATTTTTTCACGAATATCGTATTTCATCACGTCTCAACTTCCTATCCTCCCATGAATTTTTTTTCTTTTACCATTTTTCTGTTATATTTTCTCGCTAATTTCTATCCATTTATTTTGGTGTTCACTGATTCCATTTTTATATTATATTCTTCATTATATCAGAACTACTTTTTCATGCATTAGTAATTATGAATATTATCTTAGGAATTATCGATATCCAATTAAATCAAGTAATATATTTTGAACACAGACATACGAAAATAAATTAACACGACACTCACAAAAAATATCTCTGGACGTTTTGGTGGTCATTCCGCCATCTTTGGCTCCCCTATTGTGTTCATCATTCACCGAATGTATTTTCATGGAAGATTTTATGTACATAAAATTAATTCATTCAAATATTCAGGAACTGGAAATGGACAGGAACACATAAAAGGACGAACACAAGAAAATGAATGAAAAAACGTAGTGAACTCCACAATGAATTTTATTGAGACGACCTAGGTTTCGACACGTTGTATCATCTTCAGGTAACTTATACACTTCAAGTTCACTTATATACACAAAATATTGGAGGGGAGGGGGAATGAGTAAGGGGTAGGTGGGGAAGGATTGTGAGGGCTTGTGTTTGGAAGGTTAGTCATTGGGTGTGTTGGCAGTCAACTGAGGTGGGAGGGGGGGGGGTTTAAGGGGTTGGGTTAGTCATTAGGCGTAGGTATGGGACATTCACTGCGGGTGGGGAGGCTAGTCATACACTTTTTGTCATCAATGTTTTTCAGTTCAAATTACATTGCACTTGGGTTTGTTCCACTATTTTAGGCGTAGGGTGTTCAAGGGGATGGAGAATAGTAGAGAGTGGGAGGGGAGAACTTGCTCGTTCGCCAAAGGTACGTTGTTTTTAAAATGGTAGATGATTTCTAGGGATTCAAGGGCGTCCAATCTTCTTCCATTACTTTCTATGTGCAGGATGTCTGGGATAAAGCTGCTATGGTGGTTGTTGTCACTGAGGTGGTTCGCGAACATGGATTCTCTTTTCTTCCTTTCATGGCACTTTTTGTGTTCTTCTGTTCTAATATCAACACTCCTTTCTGTCTTACTGATGTATAATGTCGGGCAATCGTCGCACTTTAAACAATACACTGCACTTCTTTTGTGTTTTGGAATTTTGTCTTTGGCATTAAATAATAGCTTTTTGTAGTTGATGGGGAATAGAAAGCTGTTTTGTATTTCTGTTTAGGGAATTTTGAGGCGACTTCATAGGAGATGTGTCCTAAAAATGGAAGTTTACACCACTTCGCTGTTTTTTCTTCTCGGCGCAGTGTTGACACCATTGAGATGGCTAGTTTATGGCGAGATTTAAGCACTAATTTGTCAATTAGTTCTGGTTGGTAGCCATTTGACACTGCAAAGTATTTTATCACTTCTAATTATCTTTTGTATTCGACGTCACTGAGGGGGATTTTCACTAATCTGTTGATCATAGAGTGGAATGCTGCGGTTTTGTGTTGGAATGGTTGGCATGAATCTGCTGGAATGATTTCGTTGGTTGTGGAACCAACTTGGAACCAAGTTGGAACTTCCACCACATCTCGCCGGAATTCATATCCTCTATTATGAGTGCTAGTGAAGCAGACCAGATGAAGCTATACTTCAAACATGAAAATGAGTTGAATTCAAACAGAAAAATTTCGGCTAGAAAATAATAATACGCGAAATAGAAACGCTTTAAAAGGGCACTAACAAAAATAAACTTGGACGTATCGACGGCTAAACCGTCATCGTCGATGGTAGAATAATGGAAGCTCATGCTCTGTTCACCAGAGAAGGAAAGCTCCCTAGACATTCTTCTCACTCACCGCTTCACTCCTCACTCAAAGAGTTAAGTGTAATGGAGGAAAAAGAATCGACGGAGATATGTGATTTAATTCAGATATCTGACTGATAGTATGGAGAAACTACTACCGTTAACATTAATTTTACTTGCGTACCTAATGGCATTAATGAGAATTATTTTGATTAAAGGGATAATTTGAGTGTTCGTATGAAAAAGTCTTGTGAAGCACTAATTTTTCGTCAGCTTTATATAATCTTTAAAAGGACCCGAAACTTTTACGCTACCAATAAAAAGAAAGAGCGGATTTGTTAGTGAAAAATTAAGAAAAACGGCTCGATTTTAAAAGTATCTGCGTTCGTATTTCTTCCAAAACCACAATGTGTAAATTAACTAAGGTCAGAGCCGTACGATTTATACAGAGTGGGATAAGCTTTCTGCAAACATCAAACTCATAATAGCCGTGCGATGTTGATGTTAAAGCTTAGTTATATATTCCACAGGACATTAAACATTTAAGGGCAAGGCCGCAAAAAATACCATGGGGAATGAGCATTCCCAAAATATCACCTGAACAGGTAATTTTAAGGAATTCATTCCTATTAGGAGTTTGAGGTCGTTAAATGAAATAATAGCCTGTATGGAAATCATAAAGCTTAAGATACCATTGCTCTCCTTCTACCAGGTTCTTTCCTCTGGTATCATTCACATGCCGAAGATGGCATTGAGTATTTAAACCTTCAGTTCCATCAACTTGACAATCATGCATCGTTAATTAATTTTTTTTCCTGTATCAGATGACTAGAAGTAGGGTCGGAGAGATTTCCTGCAGAATGAAGTCGTATACTCAGGATAAATGCCACTTCTCTTTATCTAAGATACTCTTGTATTCATATGCTCATTTATTTCATTTGATTTTTGAATTTATTTTTAAATAAAACAAAATTATAAGTATTTGATCCTTGCGTGCTAAGGCCTATTCCGGAAGAGGTTCTTGATGTAATCTGTGTTAAACAAGCTAGTCCTTAATGAATCATGGAAGACAGAGTAAAATATTACTTTTCGTATTTGTATACTCAAATGAAGCATTTTATTTATACACATGATTCACCAAATATGCATGTCTCCGGTTTGTTTATTACTTGAGAGTTACAAGACTGCTTGGAGAAACTTACGCGGTGGTTTTAGTGGGGAATCAGTCAACTGAGGACAACAGCAGTTTAAACTAATCTCCAAGAGGATTTGAGAAGTCTTGTTAAAAATTTATGAACGATGTAACAGAAATAGACAGCAATCTTTTCATTTCAAAATTTTCCCTCAAGTTTGTTTGCTTGATGGAGGAGCTTTGAATCTCCCTTTGGTATAATTTAAATTTTGAGTTAAATTCTCTTTCTCTCTCCACTTGCCAGCCATACACAATGGATGCGGACCATCCTTTCATTAATTCATAAACCCTTTCATTTCAGTGTTTTCAAATCCTTTCCGCATTTACTCATTTTCTAATTTTGTTTGAAGAGAACATGTTAATCAAATACGCTAATTTCAGCTCCTCTTATGTTAAATTTTCTCACGCACAACGATTTGAGCATTTTATTACTACTTGGATAATTACCTGAATTATTGATACTTATGCACAGTCTAAATCAAGGAGACAATATTTCGAGAACTATAGTATTTTAGACTCCTTTTTTCATTGCCAACTCAAATATCCACAAATCCACAACGCAACGTGCCTAGCAGGTCATCGAACATGAATTTATAACTGGTCTTTCATGACCGTGATGAGTAATTATAATGGACAAATTGTATGGAGCATAAAATATATTAATGCAATGTTTCAGTAGACTTAAACCATGATAGTTGATGAGGGTAAGTTTATCGTATACTAGTCGCTTTCCGCTAATATCCCCTACTGGCGATAATGCCGTGAGAGTTACTGAGGCCATGCAAAAAAACATCGGCGAAGAATGTGGTGCTGATTCTTCCTCGGTGTGTTGACTTTGAAGATTGCATGCAACCCTCTTCTTTCATCACGTGAATTGCTGGTTGTTGAAAGCGGTTTCACTGGTATTCCAGCTTTTGGAATTATTGATGACTGTCAGCACCTACTCGTTCGATGAAACCCGATACCTCGCTGCCTTCACATTGTGAGAGGAGAGCTAAAAGAGTGTATTATATTGTAGTGAGTGCGTGCATAAAATATTGGAATTGAAATTCACTGCTGAATAAGGATTTGGATAGGTTAATCAAATCAGTCAATAATTAATCAAATTATAATTGAAAAATCATAGAAACTGGCCGTGTAGCATGTAGTTGTTGGTGAAATATAGTAACGGCTGCTGGAGATCGAGCTGGGGCTAAGGGATCCAGTGTTAGAATTCTGCGTTGTTGTAAGTGTCCTTTCTTTTGGTGTATTATTGTTGAGGCCAGTCTTTGCTGTTGCTAGATGGTGTCGTGGTCAATATGAAAGTGTAAGACTTTCCAAAAATGCACTTATATTTAGAAAATTTCAGAAAAATAATTAATTTTTCTTCAGATAGCTCATATATCATTTTCTTATCTTCATATAGACTAATATTAGTCCTTCTGAAGTTAATAGGTTTGCTTAAATGCATAAATATGTACAAAACTTCGAAAGTATTCCTTCGTTACATGACAGGAGTAAAGTATTAAAAGATCCTCAAGGTGATGCTCGCTCATAAACTCGCGAGGTGGCACACGAACGCCCAAGACAAAGTAGGGCTCAGGGTGTGTTAGGAAGGGTTACCAAAAGTTAGTGAAATCTGTTTGGGTGCTCCACCGATCAAACTCTGCATTTCTGGCCTATGACGATGGACAACTCGTACATCGGAACGTCGGCCGAAATGCAGAGCTTGACTCAGTGAAGAACGTGGACGAACTTCACTGACAGCATACGCCGGGAAAGCATCAGATTATTCTTCAGCGTTACCAAATACTGTCGGCACCGAACGGGCGTCGTTGCCGTGTTGTGGACGACCTTATACGAGGAATGGCCACACCTTCCCGTACTTCTTTATCTATATATTTCATAAACATACATTAGAAACATATATCAATTATGCTTTCCGTAAATGATAGCTAATTTATTTTAAAATCATTGCGAAATGCACAAATGACATGGTATGCAGTCAGGCGCACGGGTGCAAGTTTATACACCAAAGGGACAAAATTCACCATGCAATAATCATTTGACTTGACCGAGGCTCAAATCCGGATCTCCCAGTTGCCAGTCAGGTGTGTTAACCAGTTACACCACCAATTTTGCGTTGAGCTAAGAACTAAGCTGGGTTGTGAAACTGAAATTCCCACCTGAACGACAGCTGGAAATCTGGGATAGAATCCCAGTTAATTCAAATGATTTTTTTGCGGAGCAAATACTCCTTTTGATAGCTAATTTCATCGTATCAAACAATAATATGTTATACGAAAGAAATATCACATATAAAGGTAGCTGTAAAGAAAGGAAAGAACTAAGTTCATGAGGAAGTGAATGCAGGCGTAGGACGAAATTAATCGGGAAGAAGACGATGGATAGGGAAATTTATGAACCCCTCTCCTGCCACACCCTTTATAAAAGGGTTGCTTAGAGCCGACATTTCAACCACGACGTAATCAGAAGAGCATGTACCTCAACTTTCTTAGATTCCCGCCTTCTTTTACCAAACGTTAGCAACTGCATGGCTGATTTATTGTATTTTTCTACATCGGTTTAATTATGCATGCACTGCATTACAATTATTTTGAAATTGTGCTAATAAAGATGTATTTCTCACATATATTTAACTCTTTCACTTTGAAAATTGGCTAGAGATAACTGAAATCTACAAAATTTTTCCAATATTCTTCTTTTTATTCACGAGAGAAGAATTTTTCTTGGTTTTTGCTTTCCAACTGTAATGCGTTCCTTTCGCTCATCCTCTCTGCTTCCAATTAAAAACACCAGGATTTTTTGTGTTTCAGAAAATCCTTGTTTCCTCTGACAGCGTTTATTTACATTTCACAATTGATTTTAGCGATAAAATATGTAGTTTTGACCTGAATGCAATTATTACACATTACTTAATTTAATTGATGGAATTTTTAAAAATGACTTTTTCATTTTAATAAATTTATTTATGTTGGAGCTCCATCATTTTTGCCATTAAAGCATAAAACATGGAACATAAAATGCAGGATAAATTAATTAATTCATATAAACTAGCCTCACATTAAGAATTGACAAATGAAGATCTCAAATTATAGTTTTTATGTACCCGCACTCTAATAACTTGCAAATCAGTGTGAACATTGCATCATCATTGCAAAATTGGCTTAATACTACAAACAAATTCACAAACTCCCATCAAAACATTAAATTCAATTGATTAAGGTACTAAAATCTACTTTTTATATCAATTCATAATTAATATTATTTGCCCATTGAGTGACTTCAAAATTAGGCATTTAAACATGAGTTGCAAATATTTTCTAAAAAGCCTCCAAGCTCCACCTCTTTTGGTGGAACAAGAACAGTTACGGAAAAAATACATGGCTAAGAAAAGGAACGGTTCAAGCTTTCAAGGTGGGCGGAAGGCCACATTTTAGCCATCTATACCGTAACCCTTTCAGTACGACGTTCGAAAATATACGAACGAATATTTACATTCGCTAACTGCAGAGTTAGGCTTTACCCTTATAACCCCAACAGCCCAAAACATATTTTCTCTCCAATGCGAAGATCCAGTATATCCCCTTGTGAATGGTATCTATAGTGGTAAATTTAGTACCGTGAAACAACGGTTTACAATAATTTTGTGTATTTAGGTATTTAATGCAAAAATAGCAAAACTCTATTGATAGAGATTTAGTAAGCATTATGAGTGAAAGCCGAAAACATTTTACGCAGTGATATGGT
This sequence comes from Pyrrhosoma nymphula, assembly GCA_963573305.1. NCBI lineage: Eukaryota > Metazoa > Arthropoda > Insecta > Odonata > Coenagrionidae > Pyrrhosoma > Pyrrhosoma nymphula. Next base: position 150,818,630 of record OY754328.1, read on the forward strand.
TAAAGGTGATGCAACAGCAACGTGTACTTGACTGTAAGTAAAGACTGTGTACTTGAGTGCAGGAGGAATTTTCTGCTGCACGCAAGAGTCAATGTGAATAATTTTTTATGGATATGTCTTTCCGACTCAGATACGACCTGTACGTCATCATATTCTTTAGTCTTTTATGATGGCTATATGACTGTACACGACCTACTTGGCCTTTTACTCCTTACTTACTCCCGGCTTACTCTATCATATCAACAATTTCCATCACCACTTATGAACTCATCCATTAACCTTTCTATCTCTACCGACAGTTATCCCTGCCAATGGCTCGTCCCATGCCAATCTTCTCTTAAGAAGGGATTGCTCCAGTCCCAATCTCACCCTAGTAAAGATACATTGTTATCATTATTCTCCAAGCGCTTTTGCTAACAATCACCTGTATAAGCGGATAATACTGACTCATATTTCCCAAAAACTAGCCGCTGATCACCATAATGCAATTCTACCACACCTGATTACGTCTGAGTTATTTACAGGCTGCTGCTAAGATGCATTAATCCTTTCATTTCCTGTTCATTTTTTCAATTATGTTATGCTTTTGTCGATTGACTGGTCAAATGCTTTCTTGAAAACAGGAAATCAGCCGTAAGAATTACGATTGAATTATGGGATTCTTTCGCATGCTTTTCAGATTATTTCTGTCCCTTCATATATCCCTTCTCCTTCCTAAATTCTATCTAATCATGCTAACGTAATTTTACATATTTTTTATGCCTTTAGTTCGTTGGATTTTGCGCATGATTATTTTCCTCGTTAGCGGGTTTCCTCTTAGCATCGCCTGAAAGATTTTCTAGGTCTAGGAGGTACTTATACCTTAATCACCACCATATTTAGCGGAACTTGTATAATCTCTTCACCAGAGCTTTCTTTGAAACTATTTCTCGACGCCTGGCTCCTTCCATTGATTTTTCTTAACCAATATGGTTTTAATATAGAAGGACATTGCTTGATTTGCTTGAAATTCACCTCCACATTATGATCCTCTTTTTTTATTTCCTTCTCATGGCCAAATATCTTATCATGGAGAAAGTTATAAATATCAAATATCTTCTTCAAAGTTCCCTATTTATTTATAACATCTGTTTGTTATCCTTACATTTTCTACTGTTCTTATTTCATTTCCTTCTCAAAACAGATAAAATTACTTCTCATATCCCTTTACTTTTGTTCCATTTAGCGCCTCAACGTTCCACTTTCGTATTCCCCTTCCCCTCTCAACTCTCTTGAATCTTGCTTTCAATACCATTCCCCTGAAATACGATTTGAATATATTCTAAGCAATCCGTGGGATTGGTGGCGCAGTCTCTATATCCATTTCTGGTGAATAGATGATCTTGGTAGTGTCAATCCAAGTTTTAGTGATAGTCCTAACCCCAAATAATATTTTAACAACATAGTTTTAATTCCTTTATTTATTTATTACTGTTTTAATTTAATTTCTTGCGCGACGCCTATTTGTGTTCCTCGTTTTATATAGACCTCACTTCCTACCACCCGAGCACGTAGCACTGTTTTCATCTTCTTCAACAGAATTGTATTATTCACATGTGAATTCATATTATAATTTTGTGTCACTACGTTACTTCTTGTCAACCTCTTGTTTACTTCTACGTTGATTCGATCACGATTCGTCAATAATTTTAATAAATAATTATACTATATCTCTCGTTAGTTTTATGTTCCTCTGCTACCTAAAATCCAGCTCTTAACTTTTAATTAATCCGTAACTGTTACGACAGCATGAAATACCTGGTGCTTTCTCGGCGAATTAGATGCAAGAATACTTTTCAGGATATCTCCCGCGTCCAAAACATCATGATATCGGCCGTTTCAATGGAATACTCATCCAAGGAAATGTCTCTTAGCACAAATTCCGTTAATCTGAGAAAGTCTCGAAAAGAATTTAGGCCAATATCTATAGTAGTTATCATATATGTATATCCCAATCTCACAAAACAATAAATTACTCTGTCCCTCATTAATTAATGGTAATTTTATAATTTACTGATAATATATAATTTAGATTGAGTCTTTCTCTCGTTGCCTCTCTCAGTAATGTTTTAAAAAGAACTGTACCATGTTGAACCACTCCCATGGGTGGATTTTGCACCTATTAAAAGGATCATTCTACAACACTACAGTGCAATTTATCCGGGTTTATAGGATCAGGATCCTATATGTAATGAATGCGAGTTTATTCAATCTTATATCCAATTAAATTCAATAAAACGGCATATTTTTGGGTAAAATTTCATACACCTCATACCTGAACATTCGTATACGGATCGGTATGAAGTGTAAGAATATGCGGTGTATATACCCCATACCCTTGCGCATACACATGCGTATGAGGTGTATCCATTACCTTTAAACGTTAAATCCGCTCACCCTCAAAACATTTAAATATTGCGACTTAGTGTTCAGTTAAATGATATGCTCCACATAATTATACATATGTTAACAGCTACCAGTGCGAGGAAATGCAGTGAAATGAAAAAGATAACTACGCATATACCTAGGCTCACAGTCAAAATGTATTTACAAGAGGCGCTTAGAAGCATGTGCAAATAAAATACGAACACTGCCTACTCTTTGGGAGGTATTCGTTCTACCACTGGTCATCGAACGGTATATGTATATGTATATATATATACATATACATATACCCGAATATTCAAAACCCGTGTGTTCTTTTTTTAAGTGTTTTTTTTCCTTTTAGTCACCCTAGTGACGAAGTTTTTGTATATATATATATATATATATATATATATATATATATATATTCATCCATCCATAAGCTAGCTACAAGGGGTTGAGGCTAGGGAAGGATAAGTATGTAAAGCAGAGTGATCTCCTCCTGCTGAAGAAGGGTCCTTAGCCCGAAAGCTACCCTAAACAGTGGACACCGGTGTCGACATGGATCATCTGCCAGTGAGTGTCCACTGATTTACTTACCTATCCTTCCCCAGCCTCAACGCCTTGTTGCTAGCTTATACTTTTATATTTATTTCCTTTCCTTTTTATGCGTATATGGCAAAAGGTAGCCGAAAATGTCAAAAATTACTTTTTTTAGTCTAAAAGGTACTGCCCAAAGTTGAGTTAATTAGGGGAAATTTTCTATAGAGGCTGAATTTAGGTGACTTCTTCGCATAACCCAATTCAAATAACTTGTGCTGATTAAAGGTCGAAAGCTGCATTATTTGCGCTCGGAGAGAATATTTCCTGAGGTCAAACACTCAACTCGACTGATTTAGTTCGTCAAGTTTCGATTTTTTCAGCATTTGGGCGTCGAAAATTTTCCATTTATTATTTAAGGCTGTTCCTTTTGAACTTCTGATTGGAAAATATTTTTTTTCGGCCTTGGCCAATCACTTACATGCCGGATCGCCGGATATTTTCAAAAGTCCGCTAAAATCAATAGACTTTACATTTCCCCGCGTTTTATAAGTGCGGCAGTGATTTGGGTCAGATGGTCAGCGATGAGTGGTCTCTCCAGCCAGCGGGTGTCATTCCACCGCGAACGCTCCCTACGTTGTCTAAATTTATTCTGCTCGGGAAATTCTATGTTCGGACTTTGAGCACCGAGCTTCCGTTTTTTACGTATTATTTTCATATCCTAGGAACGACATGGCACCGAATCCACGACGCACGGACGTGTTCTATTTGTTTAAAGATCAATTTTTTTATTTAAGACTACAGGATAATAGGTTCTTTTTGTTGCACCCTTTTCATGGAAATGCACCACTAACGAGCAAGAATAATGGAAAAAGTCATGCATTGCTGGGTTGAAATTTTCTTTTCAGAAACCGTCAATATTCTACGCTCTGGTCAAAAATCAATCCAAGATGTGCACGCTCTCTTATTAAATCACTCACAAATTATTTATATAAAAATTATATTTCCTATAATATACAATATTTTAATTAATTTTAGGAATTAGAGCTTATCAACTTTGAAATTTTATCATTTTAAGTAAGTAATTCATTGCTTATAAAAAATGATTCATTAGGGATTTGCTGCGTAATGTCCATTTACATATACATGTCTCCTGATGAGGCACACAGTACGAGGAGTGAAACGGTAAATTACTTATAAATAGACAATACACAGCAAATCCCGAAATGATAATTGCTTGTTAATAAAAAAAGCTGCGATAATTTTCATGTCAAAATTAATTTATTGCATTCTACAATCACGTATAATATACACATATCACAAATGGGTTATAGATCAAACCTACGAGTGAATAACAAATTTTTAATTAAAGATTAAAACATCAAATGAGTGGAGGAAGAACTATGAATGTGTAAAATGACAATGAATGTAATACCTACTCTAACGATAACCAGCAGGTTATTCCTTCTTTAGGTGGTGAATCAAAGGATAAAATACCCAAAGGTGGAATTGGTAGGTTTGCGGTGCATATCACCTTGTAGTAGGACTTTATATTTTAAGAAAAGAGCTAAAAAGTCATGCTGGATGCCACTTTAGGTTATTAAAAAACATCTTTTTTTTTCAGATTTTCAAATAACTATGGTTTATCATGTAATATCCAGGGTCGTTACTTTGGCTTGAACTCAGTAGGATCAGCTGAGGGTTTAACAAGACATTAGAGATAAAGTTATTAACTTCATAGGATATTGAGGGAGGAGGAAATGTTTAATCACTACTCCACTATAGAACCCACACAAATAATATTTATGCTCTATGCTCTACTTTCAATCGTTAACTATATTGAATGTATTATGATAATTAAATGTGGAGAAAATTCTGGTTAATATTTGGAATTATAGTTGTAAACGTATACAGTTCTGTCTCGAATCATTAAGAGACTAGCGGATAAATTAGCTGACTGAATTTAAATAGTGTTTTGGTGAGGTAAGGGTAGTTGGTAAGACAGTGAGGTGAACATATGGCATTTGTTGCGTTCGTGGAAAACTCTATGGATGGATTAAAAAAAGACTGGGCATTAAGTTAAGAGTCATGCGCAAGAAACTAGCATGAGGAATGAGGAACGATTAAAAAAAAAAGTCAGAATAGTAAACTTGACAGCAATGGCTAAAAGCGCGAGGATTAAGGAAGAAAATAAACCAAGGAGAAAAAAATGGCAGGAAAAGTCTTCCATGAGATAGAATACACAGAATGAAAGGAAGAAAGGTTAAGACGGAATTCATTGGAGAGAGTGAGGTGTTATGTAAGCGGAGATTAAGGAAGCGTGAGGCGGTTTAGAGTCAAAGGGACGTTAAGAACTTGTGGATTTTAAAGGCATTATCAAATAAGTCCTGAAGAAGGAATGACAGGAATGAAGAAAAGTGGAAAGAAAAAGTGGCAGTTTTTTCCAACACTTTTAAAAAAGTAAAGAAAGCTAGGAATTGGAATTAAAGATGGCTTCGATATACGTAAGCAAAAAATATAATCCATTGTGAACAAATTACACGTGAAATAATATTATCAATGCAATGCACGTTATAACTAGGCTGAAAAAAAACAGACGAAAAGTTAACTACCGATTACAGTATACAGCATATTTGCTGTAATCTCTGAGATAATATACTCAACGGTTTTTCAAAAAATGGCTCATTTTTAAACAAATTTTACCACATCATAAAAATCATATAGGAAGCTAATATCACGTTCGTTACGTCACGTTTTGTTAGGACTAGGGAGGCTCAACGGAGCTAATAAAAATGCTGAAAGGTTTCGTAGCATTCAAATTAGGTAATTAGGTTAATATATTTTTGAACCACCAACAAAAATGTCATTGAATGCAGGATAACGCTTTCCCTGGCTCTTATCAAATTGATCGAAATTTTTTTGGCCCACCTTCTCATAAATGCTCAATACAATACTAATAAGAACATTTATTATTAAAAACTGAAATATATTTAAGAAATTGCTGAAACCTATTTATGGAATTTTAATAAATGCGAAATTGTCTAACTCCTGTTGTATCGTTCATTCATTTTGGATTTGAACTTGATCATGCTAGCCATCGTGGAAAGACTGGTGATATACCGGTCTGTCAACCAGACCCCCGCGGGTTTAAATCCCCTTTCGGGCAGGAATGATTTGCTTTTCTCAGGTCTTTGGTCGTAATGTGATGATATGGTGTTGGAGGACTCAATTCCACTAATTTTATATTAATTCAAGACATACATTAGGGATTGGTAAATTTACTCTTCATATTTATTCACCGTCGTGTTATTTACATAATTAACATTATTTGAGTTTATTCGATTTGGAATTGAAGTCATCAAACTATTTTATCTCCTGTATTTGTCCATAGTTTGCCATATATGTTCTTATTTGACAATCCTCATAGGCGCAACTTTGATGGAACACACGTAGATTTTTTTATGAGCATTATTAAGATCAGACTGTTAAAAAACTAAACTCATTATTGTTATATGAACACAAGCTGCACATTTGTTTGAATTTAAATTTGTTAGTGGTAGTGGCTTGTGGTAGTAACTCCTGGAGGTTATCCTTGTTGTAAAATGAATCCATCCATTTAAGTAATTTATCACTGATGTCAGCCGATCTTAATGTAATTATGTCAATAATGGATAAAAACGCATTAAGCATTGGAGTTCTACCTAACTTAGGTGAGGGATCCCGTGCAAACACAATTGAGAATGTTAAAGAAATATTTAGTGAATCACTTCTGCGGGTGTCTCCCAGTAGTACATTCACGGAAATTCCAACTGAATATTTTGTTTAGTTTTGTTTCAATTTTTATGCCAATGGGAAGCTAAAATGATTTATTCTAGTAGTATTCTAGGCCTAATATTAAAATAGCAGGGCAATAGCTGGTGCAGATGGAGTCATGTAGTTACGCAGGAAGTATTTTGGACGATAATGGGCTTTGTTTGAAGAATATTTATAAGAAAGTGCGTTGGCATTAGCGGCATTTATGAGGCAGTTGGCAGGAAGTTTATAGCAGGAAATCAGAGAAAAATTTTCAAGAAAAGACTGAGGCGCGAAGTTCCATGTGGAGCATACAATTATGTAAATGATAAACCTGAAAAGAGAGGATAATAACAAATTTCAGTTATACAAGGCGGAGGGGCAAAGAAGAATGGAGAAAATTCCATGGAAGTAGAGAAAGGCAAATGACAAAGTCTTGGTATGGATGGAGAGGAATGGAAGTTTCTGGTAAATATTGGAAAACGCTGATGAGGGAATAAGAGGATAGGTATGTTGGACGGGATTTAAGAAGCGTGCTTACTTGACGAGATAATAGTGAAAGGAAAGAGGCGATGGAAAAATCGCTGCTGTGGACTTGAGAGCCCATAGCTTTAATAAAACTTATAGCTTGATTTCTCTCTTGGCCTGTATTAATTCACCTGGGATTTTACGGATAAATAATGAAGATATTTATTATTTTTTAAACTACGTTCTCTTTCTTTGAATTCATGCTTTTTCTTTTTTTTCCTTCGCAGAAGGATTAATTCCAAAAATATTTTCTTTAGTGTTTTGCAAAATTTTTCCTGATAAATCTTCATTCAGGTGAAATAATGCATCAACAAAGTTTTTGGAATCTCTGAAAATTCCTGGTTATTTTTTTGTAAAAAATCCATCATTCCATTCCCTGCCTGTCGAATCTTCTCTTATTTTTTCCTTTTGACCGTTGAGATGACCAAAACTTAATTTAAAGAAAATAGGTCGGATTTGAGTTCCGGAGGAGAATTGGTCCTCCTGTGACAAGCTTGATGTTTAATCTTTCGCCCCAAGGAGTGGCTGCTTTTCTGCCTTTTGCCCTGCCCTGTGCAAGTCCATCTTTCATTTCCTTAAGGCTATTTTGGGCTTATTGATTCGGCTGTTTTTTTTACTTTGCTTGGACCTAATTGAGGTTTTGTATTTCTTATTCATTGTGTCAACTTTTTCAATAATTTTTCACAAGAGCTCCTAACTAAATAAATAATGTTTAATGCAAATACGAAGACAATTTTTAAGGACTCGTCCGACTTCCCTCGCGTTGGTTTCAGTCCTTAAACTAGATATTTTCATTGGATTTATTGATGTCAGTAAACCGTGTGGTCATGTATCATTACGACATTTTACTCTTTTTATTTGAGTAACTTCACATGACTTAATGCTTTTTTGTATGGTGCTCTTTTTCTATCCATTAGTTTTTCTCGTCCTTAGGTCCTTATTGAAATAGTTTTACAGTATATGTATTAACTTGCTAAACTAAGATGCCGGTATGGTCAGCTGTAGACATTGTTTAAGACAGTATGAGGATAGTGAAGGAATCTGGGAAACGTATCATATTGTTCTATTTTGTGCCACAACCTATATACTAAATAGTAGTGAAAGCAACTGTATTGTGATTAGGGGTGAGCCGATAGCCTTTTTTTCCCGATAACCGATACCCGATATTTTGTCCCGATAACCTGATTTGGACCGATATTTTTATCATATATATATGTAGTACCTGTATATTTATTTAATACCTCAAAGGTAGATAAGTGCTATTTAGGGCTATAAAAATTGTGTTAAAGTTTAAAACATTTATTTAAAAGTTTACAAAATATAAACATTAACAAGACTTCAGAGATACTACATGTTAGTAAATATTTTTAGCCAAAAAAACAAGTTGTTTAACCTTGTTTGGGTTCAATGCTCCCCTTGTCTTAGATGATACTAAATTTGCTGTGCTGAAAAACCTTTCAGATGCAACAGATCCTGATGGTGCAGCTAAAACTATTTTGGCTACTTCTGACAGATGCACATATTTTTTACAATTTTTCCAATAATGAAGAGGATCAGATTCAATGGGCAATAATGATTCCTTCAGATAATCCTCTAATTCATCCTCTGGATTGTCTAGGGATATTTTTGTCTGAGGAAGAATCATACTGTACAAACTCTGTGAAGGGCAACCCACTGTACTTTCTTTTGTTTTTGAAATTTCCAAACTGGCATCTTTTTTTAACGAGTCTTTCATAAAACTTATAACGTCTCTTTTAGCTTTTATTAGTAACTCTGGGGAAGAAAAGACAAAACCTTTAAACCTTGGGTCCATCAGGGTAGCCACTGAATAAAAATGGCTATTCTCTATGTTTTTGAATCTCTTTCTCAAGTTTACTATTAATGATTGACCAAATGACTTGGAATGATTTGTATCTTTGTCAAACATAGCATTTAATTTTGCAATCAGACCTCCTATCAGCGGAATGACATTGGCAATGGATGATCTAGGATGAATGGATGCTCACTCATTTCAAGAGTAGCACATCTAAAGAATTTCAAGCAAGGAACAACATTTTCTATGAGTTGCCATTCTTGACTTGATGGTATATCACTGATGTTTAATGTAGGGGCAAGCCCATTGATCATTTTTTTTTGTTCAACGAACCTCTCAAGCATCAGAAAGGTACTATCCCACCTTGTGTTTTGGTCCTGTACAAGTTTATGCACCGGCAAATTATTGTTTTGTTGGTAGACAATACGCAATTTGTTTGCACTCAAGGAATGCCTGAAATGCCCTACAATCTTCCTCACTTTGGAACAAACATTGGAAATAGAAGTTTGATTGAGCAGAGCCTCCCGTACAACTAATTGCAGTGTGTGCGCAGCACAACCTTCACTCGGGATTCCACACATTCTGAATGCCGAAACCATGTTAAATGCATTATCTCTAAGAAATAAATGTATGTTTTCCCTCTTAATTTTCCATGATTCTAGTGTTTCAACTAAAAAATCTGAAATATTTTCACTCGTATGATAAACAGGACTAAATGGAACAACTTCCAAAAAAATATTTTTCTTCACAAAGTCTTTCGTGATGAAATGCACCGTCAATGATAAATAATCATCACCAGAATTCGATGACCATAAGTCCGTGGTACAGGCGACTGTTTCAGCCTCCTCCAACTCGTGCTTGACAAGGTCGCATGCTTGGCTGTATAAAAATGGGATTATCCTTCGGGAGAAGGTCTGGCGGCAGGGTACAGCATATCGAGGCTCCAAATATTTCATCAAATTAATGAAAGCTGAAATAATATTACATATGAAAGCAATAGAGAACTAATCAATGAACAAAATGTCATCACAATTTACGAAATACTTACAGTTACTTTGAACTAATTTGAACGAAAGAAAGTTCTCGGCCAACATCCGACCTATTAGGTTAGTAATTTTCTTCCTGCGAGGATCATCTTCCGTGTATGGTTTCCTCCAAATTTCACTGAGTGAAGGTTGAAATTTCATCTTTTTTGGCGTTGACGAATTTGATTCGGCTGACACAAAGGACGAGCAATCTGAAGCACTCGAAGATGGACGAGAATTATCCATTTTTTCATCATCACTCAGGAGTTCAGACATTCCTTCAGGTATATCTTCAAGACTTATTTTCGAAGTCACGATGTTTTTCTTTGCAGTTTTTAGTCTCTTCTTTTCCAGTTCTCGGAATTGGATCAAATGGTTGATTTTCAAATGAACTCTCAAATTAGTCGTAGTATACGATCGAGAATTTTTTCCACCACGAGACACACGTATATTACAAAGTTTACAAGATGCCTTATTGGGGTCATCATGTTTCACAACAAAATACTTCCACACATCTGACATTCTGACCAACACTTGTATCAGTTACACACACGTGATTGTGAGGCTTAATTTTGCAATACATATGTGACATATGTATATTCGTGATTGCGCTCATGAAAAATTAGGCTACGCTTTTGTACTGTTTTCAAAATACAGCGCCAACTAGTAGATTATTTCAGAAGGTTGCAAACAACAAACAAGCGGACGAAGCAAAATATTCAATTTGGAGATATACAGCAATTTGTTGAAAACGTTATGCTAGTGGAAAAATTATCGGATTTTGATGCTCCGATACCGATATGCCGATATCCGAATATCGGCCAGTATTTATATCGGAATTAATTATCGGCTCACCTCTAATTGTGATTAACTTTGACTTTTTCCATGTACAATCATTTATTATTTTTACATACATGCATATTTATCTTTAAAATGCAACTTTTTTAGAATCCCAGTATTTTCGTATTTGGTGTGATGTATAAAAACTTTTGTCATTACGGTTTAGTAGCTCTATGTATATTTTTCCGGACACGGAATTGCTAAGTTAAAAATTCACGACAAATATTTGAGTTTTGAACTCTTTTTTTCTGTTTTGAACCCAGTATTTATATTTACTTTGTAATCACCGAGCTTGATGGTAAACAAATGAAGGATCGACCGTTTCCCATCCATGCCGTAGCATAACTTAAAACTTCCTATCCTCTAGATGGCGCCAACCATTCGCCTCCCTCATATTTCCTCGTATCAAGCAGGAAGACGATAGCGCCCACAAAGTGCCACTAAAGTTATATTTTAACAACCCGATACTAATGCGTCAACACAATATACTCTTTTAGCATGAACGACTAAAGCATAAATTCCAATATTGAGCTTTCAAAAAAACATTACAGGTAACTGATCAATTGTCTTGACCGTTTGTTTCTTTTAGATACATTACATATTTAAATAGTTTCAAAATTTACCTAACCTCATTAAGCAAATTTGATTGAATTTTTCATTAATAATATAATAGTTGTAAATTAACTGCTTTAATGCATTTAAAATTAAAAATGACAAATTACATACCCTTATTTACACGACCTCATTAAGTGATGGCAACCACATAATTCCTACGTAATTTGTCAGATCCATATTCTCCAAAGAGTTTAAGTAAGATAGAGACGTTAGTAATCGAAGCTATTTCTGCCATAGAAGTACCCCAAAAATGCCGGCTTCTGAATTTTTCAGAATTATTTTATGCTCGCTTTTTCAAACTTAAAGTATGACATTGGCTTTAATTAGGGCACGAAAACTAACCGCTTTTCGTGAGTGTAATATGTATAAATAGAATGGCCTTGATAATGCTTGCAGTTTTTCAACAGAAATATGGGCTAGTGTTTGAAATATTTTAGCTTAGTATATAAATAACAACTTCTTCCACCGACAGTACGAGGCTTTTTGACTATTATGCACAACCCTCAGTTTAGCTGTGGCAGCATTTACCGGAGGAAAACTTTATTTTCTGTTATCATTGAAAAACTGGGAAAATGTAATTTGGTAGTTACGGAATCATCCTCATCAATAAAAAAATTTAGGGGGGAAAAATCATTCTTAATTTTTTCATCCAATAATAGAGGGTATTTAACTACATGTAGAGTGCTCAACTATCATATGTCCGTTCGAACTATTGTGTACGAGGCTGCTGGATTCTTTGTTGCCCCACATTTGTGGTGAATCTCTGTTTCCGAGAGAAAAAGGATGCTTTAAACTGCATGTTACTCTTTTTTAGTCAGAAAAATCAAATTTTTATGGGGTTCCTACTTTTTATTTTCGTTTCACACTCGAAAGAGCACTCAAAACGCAAATTATTGCCACTTTGTCCTCAAAGTATCAGCAACATTTTTTATAGTAATTTCAGATTAGCTCAAAACTGCGAATTTTTTTTTCGTGGCTGATGACTCAACGCGGGGAAATGTGTAATAAAACCAGAAAGAAGCGCCCCTACGAAAACAATTCTAGCCACCGCTAGGTAGAGAGGCTAACTTTTACGTTGCGGGTGTTTCACCGCAGGGGTGCTGTCCCCCTGTGCATTTATTTTTCTTGTCCGCTCCTTTTCCCACCCTTGAACGGCAGTTAAAACAGGATTGACGACCGTCTCTGAGCCCCTAGCACCGTGATCGCTTTTACCTTCGCGACGAGGTAACAGAGGTCCGTTTTTCCCACCCCACCCACCCCCGTCCCCCCTTTCTTTTACTTAGCGAAACGCCCCTTACGGTCTTGCCGGGGAACATCGGGGGGAGTGGGGAGTCGCGGAATGAGAGGTGTCCCCGGGTCGTGACCCCGGCAGGAGAATACGCGGGCGACGGGGAACGGGAGGAAAGAAATACGCGAGACGGCGAGAGGGCTGAGGTCACTGAAGAATAACGCCCTCCGATGGCGGGATAAATAGTGCAAAGCAGCTTACACGGAAAAAGGGGACTTCGAGAAGTCGCGAGGAGTTAACTTGAGGGTGTAAAGAGACGGTGGGGATTGTGAAGTGAAGGAAAAGGGAAATGGATAAGAGATGTTTAAACATTAGGATCCCATGTTAGGTGGAAAGCTGTGGGATAGGCCGGAGTCATTTGGAGCTTGGAATGAAACAAGGCGACGGATTGTGTTTCGGTTTCGTGAAAGATCTATTAGTCGTCGTCCCGGAGATTAGTGCTCTTCAGAAAGTGAGAGGAATAGAGTATGAGTTGAGGAAAGTGTTCATCGGCTCAAATACTGTTAATTCCGCATTTTACATGAACTTAACAAAACATAATGGTCAACGATCACAGGACTAGTAAAAACAGAAATGATAACCCTTTGTTAGGCTTTATCATCTTCGGGGAAAACCCTTTGTTAGGTTTTAACATCTTTAAGATTATATCATGAGTGAATTCTAAAGGATATCGGAGATCTATGTATCTTTTCAAAGGGAGTGATAAAGGGATGTTCAAAGAAATTGCTCGGCATTTGAAAAACCCGCTTAACATCAGTGAGGACACAGATTACATTTCAACTAATTAGTTGGTATAGTGAGGTTAATATATAGAGTTGAAAAATAAACTTGAAAAATATTACAGCCGTGCTTAGAGAATTGAATGCGTTACAATGGATCATCTGTCTAAAATCATTGTTCATTTGATAAATGGTAGAATGTAAGTGATGAGTACGACGCTGGGTGATAATCAACGTATCGTCTCAGATCGGGACCCTGGGTTGTAAGACTGAAGTGTTTGGACACGAGGTGGTGGCCCCTTCTTTGTCGAGCGGAGGAGAGAGAAAGAGATACGTAGGGCGTGAGGAAGGGGCAGGAAGGGGTAGAGGTCGGGTTGGAGGTGAGACGGGAAAGGAGTGGGTTGCGCACGCTGGGGAATTGGAAAGCGCGCGCGCACGGCATAAGGGGCACTAGAGTCGGGCCGTAAAAGGTGAGAAGCGAGGGCGTTAAGGAGCGCATGGGCCGCGTTAAAGGCGTAGAGGAGGGTGGAAATGCACAGCGGAATGGTTTCGGATGGAAAACGGGCAAAGGAAGGTATTCCGGGGAAACTTTTTCGAGCCATTTGCTGCTTAGGGAGAAGTATAGGGAGGCAGTTGGGTAAGGTAGGGGTAAGCAAAGGGTAAAGTGATTGCCTTGTGGAGGACAAAGTGATTGAAAGGGAGGCTTCGAGGGCCACCTTCAGGAGGGGAGGAGATATGTGACGAGGTGATCCGGGGGTGATAAGGAAATGGGGGTCGGTTTCGTTTGGAGGAGGCAGTGCTGTCCTGTGCGACTACCTCTAAGGATAGGGGAAGAGAGCAGGGGGTTTGGTTGGGTGGGGGGGAGCGGAAATAACTACAGGCGACCGGAAAGTAACCCTTCCAATGGGCAGTCGTTTACGAGGAACTTCCACCGGAGGAGGTAACTTCTATGTAAGCCATCATTAATGGCCTCTTGCATCTAATTTGCTACGGTCGTGTAATATTTTGGATTTATAAAACATTTAAAGAGAGATGGTTAATAAGCACTGCATTTCAGTATAACCAATTGTAGTAATTATATAATAATTATTCCAACTTCGCATGCCTCCTCGCCATTAATGATAGAAATATGGCGTCCACGGAGGTGAAAGTTAATGACGAACACGCTGGAAATCTGTTATTTTCATAAGTTTTAATTACTGCAACATATCCGAAATATGTTTCAATCAGGAGTTCATGACTGTAAAATTAAAGTTACCGATTTCATAAGCGGTTGGCTGGTTTTAAGGAAATATTTTTAGCTGGAGAAAGGTGACATAACATGTGCTGCAACAATAGTCTACGGAAGAATGATTTGGTGTTTTCCTGGTGTATACTTGTACATATCTCTTCTCAATATTTCCACCGGGTTAATTCCTGAATGGCTGCCGAATTGCCGAGTGGTCATTCGTCCATCGCCTCCAGCCCTAAACAATACGATAAAAACCTGCCCGTCTTATGATGACAACTTTTCTTTGGTTCATCGAATCCTGAAAAAATATAACAGTGACATAAAAAAGAATGGCGTATTAAAGAAGGATGAAAATATTCAACTTTTTTTTATTCAAATGAAAGGATTAAATGTTACCTGTACGTTTACTGTATCCAGTGTCATATCACAATTGTGCCTTACGTCCTTTTGCGTTGCGGTGCCCTTTGCCCGGACCTTTCATTCGTCATGCATTTCTTTCCATGCCCTCCTTATTCCTGTCAGTGTATAAGAAGGACATAGTTTTATTCAGCGTATTTCTCTTTCATTGCAATTCTTAAAGCAACATATACATAATTCTTCCTCATTTGCGATCATCACAATATTTTAGCTTTTAGAGGATTCGTTCATTTTTAATCTCAATTGGCATACAATGAATCAAAAAAATGTGGATTTTAAAATTAAGACTTTTACCCTTTGAGGACTTTAACTCAAATTAAAACCAAGTTCACTTGATAGAAAGTCATTCTTCTATGATAAGAAAAGATTTAATTTCATTCTGTCCCTAAAATATCAACAAAACTTCAAAAAAAAAAAAGTTCTCAGTCTTTGAGAGTCTTCTAGGTGCTTTGCGATCAAATGCAATCACTTCACAGCACATTTGATCCGTTATTATCTATCCAAAATGAGTTTTCCCGAGCTTGATATTAACTCCACAGTATCCTAAAAATAATATCTGCTCCTATTGAAAATCTGCTAGGAACATGTGTAATGTTTTGTAGGAATTCAAATTATTAATCAAATATCCAATTAAAGAAATATCAGTTTTTCTTGCTCGCACTTTTGATAAAGTAATAATGCTAAGGCTTGTCATCAAAGGCATTCCCATTTATGAAGGCCAAATCAATAAGTAAAAACTTTAAATATCATTTCGATTGATGAGCTCTTATCCTTTTTTGCAAAAAAGAATGACCTATGGATGAATATTCCTTAAATGTTGTAGTTTTATTCATTTTCTTGTGTATTTGTGAATGTCATATTTATAGCGCAAAGGTTTAGTTATGAATATTTGTTGAAATCTGCCTGCGTTCAACAGTTATTGAAGGACGAGAGTCACCGCCAGAAGTAATCATGTTTGGTTCATACCATTTAAATCAAGAACGCTATTTCGAACGAATAGGAAGCGTGTCTCAAAGTTTACTTCAATGATTAAATTTTTATCTTGGTGCATCTCATGTCAGCGGAAAAGCCGCGCATTTAAAACATACTTCTTTCATTCTCAGGGCAATAAAATATGTCATTAGTTCACTCTTTTCTGCTTATTAAAAACCAGATAGACCTTTTAAATGGACAATGGCACCACATATGTAATTACTTTAATATTTCTAAAGCAACGCTGCAACAATCTTACAATTGATGATATTGTTATGAATTTGAAATATGTTCAGGGTAATATTCAATTATTGTCGTGATAATAATTAGTTTTCTTCAAATTTTGAGCACCCTTGGATATAAAATCTCTCTGGTCTAACATTTCTCATGGTAAAAGTTGATCATAATGATTTTATGGACAGAGTCCTGCAAAGTCAACGTACATGAAATAAGTCAACTCCTTAAAATAGCTGAATATATGGAATGTAAGCGAACAGCCTTCATCCGCAAAAAAGGAAGACAAAAAATTTCTGCTTTCCCCTTAAAAAATCTTGTTTAAGTGGCCTTTTCCAGTTTGTTCCATAAAAGGATGGGTATTTTCGTTGGCTCGCAGTCCTGTGTGATTATTCACGAAGTGGCTCCATCTTCTTTCTATCGTTGTTCCACTTCCGATTGAAACTCCTCCCTAAGCGCCTCACACATTAGCTTCCGAATCCCAGCCAAAAACCTTTCTCCGACACATTATTGCATCTACGAGACCACTTTTTTATTCCTTCCACTCCTTCCCTGTTTCCTCCGTTACTTCACGGGTTTTCTTCAAAGAGCTTTTACTTGCTTACTCCGTCTGAAGATCTTCTAGGTTAACGTAATTGTATCTTCACTATTTCACGTCAATGTGATCAAACATACTCACTAAATGAGTCATTCGGTAATAATCTTAACCATTCTTCTAAGTTTCTTTTTTGTCTTTATTTTAGCTCAATTTTTCGTAAAATGTAAGAATTTCTGAGAATTACATTTTTCCATTATACTTACATTTAATCAAATTGTGGAAGTGGAAACATATCATGTTTTGGTGATGAAACCTTATAATTTAAAATACAACATATATTATTATGCAATATTCGTAATGGAATTTAGATACAAATATGGAGAAGCCAAAAACATTTTCCACGGATTCCGCTAATTGAATTTAAATTTTAAATCTTCCCACACAGCTTCAAAGATCAATTAATCAATTGACGCTATCTTTATTTTCACTTTCTAAGTGTGGCCTGATTATTCAACGGATCTTCCATAAATAAAAACTCTTGGGCTTAAAAGTAATTAAATTCTCATCTGTCAATTTTAATTAAATGATACGAGCTTTTTCGTAACCTTCATCTCAATTCTCTCACATTTGAAGTTTTTTGGGATTCGTACGAATACTAACATCAAATTTTATATTTTTCTCAAAATTAAATATTCCTATTGACCTCGGAAAATTCCTCTGCTTGCCTCTCCCGACCGAAGATTTATTTTTTAATGAGGCTTAATATTTTCATTAGAAATATATATATATATATATATATATATATATATATATATATATATATATATATATATATATTGCCGGGAATCTTAAAAAAAGAGTGGATAACATGGCGTAAGTAGTTTTATCACAGAGTTACATTTAGTCATTGATCACGAGAGTAATGAGCTGTACTAATGTATGACTTAAACTCGGATATTGAATTAAATAGCACTTTATATATGTGGCGAGCTTATTTTTGATCGGAACAAAACCTTAAAGGATGTCACAATCAATTTTCCTATAAAACAAGTACTATACAATAAGAGTGCAGAATTATTTCGCTTCTCAGAAATGACGCTTTAGTGCACGGTAATTTTGGAGCAGGTAATTTTCCTGCACATTTGACAACTCCCTTCAGTATCAATGTTGAAAGTCAGGGGAATTTTAACATGCACACTTTTTATTTAATGATAAAAATTAAAAAATATGCTTCTTACCTCTGTATAAAAACTCGGTTTGGTGAAAGTTGTATGTTTGGTGTAACTTACATTTTAGTAAACATAAGCATATATCGAAATGAGAAAGGAAATATTATCCGCATAAATTTTTCTCCAAATTGAAAGTAGTGTCTTATGATCCATTGGCTTCATAACGCTGGCAACAAAGGTTTATTTTTTCATTGCTTTCAGTTAAAGAAATCTAAAGGTAAATGTGAAGCAATTTCATATCAAAAAATAAGTAAATGCGCCCTATCAGTAAGATCAAAGAAAATGAATTTTCCCGCGGTGTTTTTTCTTCTCGTCCAAAGTGTTTGCCGATGCAATTATAACGGTGAGTAACTGGGAGGTGAATTTACTCTATGGATGAATAACTTATTATTTATTCATTCTCCCTTCAGCAAGGTATAAAAATTTTAAACGTTTTAGAAATGTGCAATGGCTCACACTTTTTTGTCGGTAAGATCTAGGAATTTCCTGAGCGACGCTGTTAAAATTAGCGCAGAAATTCCCAATTACACCCAACAATTTTCCATTGCACTAAAAAAATTAATTACTTTCTTCTCATACATGAGGCGTTAAATGAATTCTTTTGTAGAATATTAATAGTGGAGAAACGCTCGAATTCCTTAGGGACTTCTTGAAAAGCAACAATCCCTCTTGCGTTACCGTCACTTCAATTTCTTCAATTAGTTCCAAAATACTTTGCATTACCATCCGACTTCAACTCACACGTGAAACCATCCGATCATTACGCGGTAAAAAGAAAGGAGTCGTGACAACGCTTTCACAAAAACTCTACATCCTCTATCAGCTCGATTTCTTTCACCCTCCTTTCTAGAAGCGAATTGCGAGGTGGCCATAGCGTCTGAATGAAAACAACCTCATGTTCAAAGAAAGAATTCGTGGCAATGTAAGGGCATGGGGAGAGGATGAGAGAGCGTGGTGGTGCCGTGATTTTCGCAGAAAAAGAGGAAAAATTAAGAAAATTACAAATGCCATGAACTTTTGGGTCTCTGGGGAGACTGACGCGAAGAGTAAAACATCAAAGTGAGCGATGGAAGAGATCGGACTAAAGATTATTGCTTATACAAATAATAAGCGTGTAGTAAGTCAAGTCTTATGAAACTCCGTTTCCTCAATATTTTCTCTGAATTCTCAAAGCCTTCAGATGTAGCCGAACGAATTAAATTTCGCACACGATTGGTTCACTTAGCAATTTGGCACAAATATAAGTTTTATTCACTTTTTCAAAAGATTTCTCATAAGTTAGTTTTATATCCAGTTCTTTTTATTAAATCCATTTAAAAAATTTTCAAACATGTAAATAATGTTAAAGGATGTGAAGGTAAAAATCTTTATAATCAGACGAATGATTGTAAGTTAATGAAAAAATGATAAAGTTATTTTTGTTGCAAAAAAAACTAGAATTTTTAAGATTAAAAAGGAAAGGCTTTTATAAAGGAAAACATTATAAATTCAAGGTTCATTCTTTTGCTTTTATATCTCGTAACAAGTGTTGTAAAACCAATTTTAATATATTATTCTTATATTAAGTAATCGATACTTTTTCATGAATTCGCTCAAAGTTGATAATTAAATGTATGAAAGCGAAACGGAGATTTAAGAAGGGGGTAGGTAACATGTAATAAACTAACGCATCTTGGAGAAGGATCCGATTCTATTAAAAGTAGTAAGAGAATCAAGGCAACCAATCAAGAGAGGGATTCGTAAAATGTCGTTTCATTCGGAATATGGTAATTTGACAATAGCTCAAGGGCGCTGTTTCACATGGCAAAGGAATTCTATACCTACATACCGTATCGAGCGTTAATTCTCGTTCTTAATTCGACTATACGTGCCTTAAAACTAATTTCTTCCTCTCTGGCGCTTCACGCCCGGTTATACTTCCTTCCTCTTTATAACGTTACACCACTGTATCATTTTATTCATCCATCATAATTATTTTATTAAGTCATCAGTAATATTATGTCTGAGCTGCAATATTTTCATAATATGAACACCGACCCTTCCTATAGCAAAATTCAACTTAACATAATCTTATTAAAAGGCGTAATAATTATAGGATAATTACTTTTTTTAGTTCTTTAAAATCCAGGATAGTGGACGCATCATTTGATTTTGCTTAATCGAAGAAAGCGTTCATTTTTTATGTTATTGCGCAAAAGTAAGAAAGAAAGTTTTCGGGAAAGAATATATCAATTCCATATTCCTCTACTAATCATGATTCATTTTGATTGCCTAAAAAAACTATCTAGAAACTTTCTCTGATGTACGTAAATGTATGCATTTGCGTTGTTTATAGTTACGTTTTTCATGTTTTGTATTAAAACGTTCATCGTTTTCATTACATAATAACGTTCGGCATTAATTACCTTTATAATCGCCTTCCAGTAATTCTTTAAGAGAGTAATGTTCTCATTAATTACTGTATAGGTTATAGCTTAGCGTTTTTCTTTTCTTTCGCATTTTTCCCATAACGTATTCGTCTGTTGAATGTATGAATTTTTCTCCTCATGTTAAGCTCCAAAAATGCGAAATTATTTAAAAGGCTCCTCCTACCTGTAATCATAAAATGATCCCCTCTGGAGAGAAGTAAGGCGGCTGTAAAATTGAATGAATAGTAGAGCAAACTGAGAGATGAATAGTGAAACTTCCACCTCAGTTCGTAGTATTGTCTGTAGATTAGATCTCAGTCGAGCACAATTTTGGGTACACTATTGCAGGTTTTCTATGTTCGAAAGAAGGTTGTCATTGAAGATAATAAAATTCTTTTTTAATAATAATTCTAATAAAATTGGTATAATTTAATATATATATATATATAATAAATACTTCGTTCAAACAGGTTGCGAAAGAAAGAGAGACTAGATATCTTAGTGGTCGGAGCATCCGGCGCGACATCGGAAGGTCCGTGGTTCAATTCCCGGTCTAGTCGAATTTTTTTCACTTGGAATCGGCCATCATTCCATCTTCACATCACCAATGTGTTATCACATTTTATGTGTTTCCTATCCTCTTTCTTTCACCACCTGTTTGAACGAAATATTTATTATTTACGCCTGTGAGCGGTTTGAGTGAATGAATGAATGGTTCATATATAAGCATTCATATATATACATATATAAGGTATATTAAAAAACAAATAGTTTTTGCTTGCTTGGATAAGTATTTCGTAGTGTGAAATCTCCAAATATGCTTGTTGCTTTTATCGCTAACTCGATCGTTAAGCTGAAAAGCCATAGTTGAGATATGCCTTTTTAGGATGAGCAAAATATATTTGAGAGTCAAAGTTATATTGCATTATCATAGTCTTAAAATGCATAAAGCCGTACAGTGACCTTCGTGTGAAATATGGGGATGTAAAGTGCCAGTTAACAAGTAAGGATATGAAAATGAGTATGAGAGTTGATGGAAGTGAAAGTTTGGAGTGGGAAGCCCGTTTTAGGTAGGGAAGCAAGGGTTTGAATAAACCAAAGGCAAGAAGGGGTAATGAGACTTGCAAGTCTGGTGTTTATGCTTGTTGCCTATGATAACCTTATGCGAAACGCTTAATAAAACCATTATATGGCAGCTTACTTCATGAAAACGCCTGCATTTTATGATGAAACCTGTCGTAAAACCAAGCTGTTTAATTTAATGAACGTTACCGCTAATAAAAGCTAGAACTAGTAAAATAAAAGTTGAAACCACCCTCGAATACAAAACCTTGGCTTAAAGTAATCTTCATTGATTATCTATGAATATTTGTTTCTAAAAATTTAATTATGATGAATACATTCGTTAAATAAAAAAGAAGTAATGAATAAAACTGTTTGAAAAAAGGCAACATTTTCCAATATTTGATGGCTAATCTTCAACAGTGATCTGTGCTGGAGTACGCCACGTATATACCCTTAGAAACACGTAGGGGCCACGCGGATGGCTCCACTGCGTGCGGACGGGCCGCGTTCATGTGAAAGCTTCCATTACTGACAATGGAATTTAGACCGCGCGCGTAGCGCGGAGTGCAGATCGTCCGCGTCCATGTGAAACGGGCCGTAAGGTTTTAGTTGGTTACATTATGTTTTTAGCAATTTCGTTTATTCACTGTTGCCTGCATATATTTAGTGTAAAACCTTTTCACTGCTACACATTAATTTGCATGCTTAACGCAATCACTTTATTAACCCGTAAAAATCCAGCAATCTGCAAAACAGATTAATGTTGTAGCTATATTTTCACTATTCATATAAATAAGGGAGAAAATGAAGTCAACAAAGTACTCAAACTATAATTTTCATATCTTAATAACTCCGGTAATACCATTAGCTTTCATTTGCTGTGTATTAAGTAGGGCTAAAAGTGCTGAAACGTGCCATTGAAAAATAATCAATTCCACGAATGTGATCTCAGAATAGATATTTTCAGTTACTTGCACTCATTATAATGATAATTATTGCCATTAACAATATTGTGGGTAATTATTTCCAAGCTATTAAGCTCATGATGGACCAGATAAACTTCAGGCTTAGACGTAATTTCCCTAAGTCCTCCTTGAAGTATCAAATGAGAAAGCGTAATCTACACCAGTGCAGTTGGGAGTAGACTGATATGATGCAGTACACGTATCCTTGTTTGCGTGCAACCAGCATGACAAAAAAGAATTGCTGAAATTTAGCGCCCCAAGCAAACGAACTTAAATTCGTTGAGCAATAATTTGAAATGAACGACCATCCGAAAAGCTAAATCTGCTCGAGAACTTCGCCCTTTTTTTACTTCGCTAGGTGTGCTGGGAACAGTCAATTCCCAACTCGGAGTGCTACTTAAAATTTTGGCGAGCAGTCGAGCGCCCTGTGGCAGCCGGGCTTATTAAACCCTTCGATTGGACTCCGGAGCCACGCCCACCAATGAAGAGAGAATAGGGAGCCGCGAAGGAGGAGGCAGGAAGGTTGGGATGAAACACAAGGAGGGGGGGAAGAAGACGAAAGGGGTTTTCTCGGCTAGTGGCTGAGTAAGGGACTTATTTAGGGACCGGGGCGGGGGCGTGAAGGGGGAGGGACGGGGGCGGGGGGCGGCGGGGGCAGGGCGGTGCAGGAGGAGTTGGGCGACGGAAGAAGAGGCCGTGGGGCAATGGAGGCAGGGAAGGCGGTAGATGTGATTATCTCATCGCCGCTCGTGCGAAGCGGCATGGCACGAAAAGGACGTATATTTCATCTTTCTAAACGAAATTTTATTATTTACGCTGGAAATTGTCAGTAGCATATTAGATTTTCCTTTGGAAAGGAATGGACGTAATTAAATTGGGATGCAAACATTGCTCACAGTCTTGGGAGGGCGGGAGTCTTACGAACCAAGGGTTTACAGAGGTTATGCATGCAGTAAGTTTTGCAGACTAAGGGATGAAAACACTGAGCGCTCACACAAAGTTTGAAAAGGCTTTAATTCATCGAACAATAGCCTCGTGTTTACGAAGCTTCCTCGCCGCAGTGACGGCATTAAGTTTGATTACTATGCAATTGAGTGGAATCTTGCTCATCATGAAGGAAACTGTAATTTTCCTAAAATGGTTTAATTATTCTCATTAGTGATGCTTGCAGACTGCACTTCAGAAACTTTAATTGTCTAAACTTCAATAAGACTGTCGTAATTTACGCCTTTCAAGTATAAACACGGATAATGTATCGCACTCAGTGAGCTACCTTCTTCAGTGGATGTAATCATTCTTATAATCACTATAATCATTGAAATTTAAACAGGCTTTTTCCATTGTTACCCTAATTAGTTGTAAGCTGCTCTCATTTGTATACAATGACGAAAGAAGGTTAACTCTGCGTCCAATTTCTTTGAAATAAATAATGAACCCTTCCCTTCATTATGTAACAATGATATTTTAAAATGTTAACGATCATATGAATTTCCAACGTTTTTCTTAATATCATAAAAAATTGGGTGTGCTTAAGACCACACGGGAGAAGTGTAAACTTCTATGGCGATATTCTGATATGTATATAATACATAAAAAATATTTCATCAATTGTAATATTGTGCATTTTATACAAAGGTGTTTGTATTAAATAATTCAGCCATGCTTTAATCACTCTTTTGTTCACTGCGTCGTGCAGAAAGCTAGACTTATGTATTTCTTCTCTCTTTATGTGAATGTATATACAGTGATGATCATCGACATTTTGCGGTAATTTACTCACCATTGTATTAACCTCAACGGGAACATTAATTACTTGACCATAAATCCCAAACTGACCGTGGATATGTCGCAGTCGCCTTATTTGCATGAAAGGAATTCGGGGTGATATTAATCTTTCATCCACAAATCTAATGGAAATTTTTCAAACTATCTGGAAATGGGGGATATTTGAAACCATTACATACTGATAGTTGTGGGATATTATTTTTGTGAATGCTTGTGATACAGGTTGCACATATCTGAAATTACGATTTCTGAACCGGAACAATTTTCCTGATTAATATTATTATGCTTTTTGTACTGTTAATATTGGTAAATGATTTTAAATCATTTTGAAACCAAAGTATATAACAAAAACATCGCAAGCATGTCCAAATTAATTATTAATAAATTGCTCTATAAACTCTTTATGTGCCGACAAATGTGTTGAGAATGAGCTGTACATTATTTGCTGTTGTAGTTGTGCTTGTATTAAACTATATGCTATTATACTATTTTCGTTTGACATGTATTTCTCATTCCACTGTTGAACGACATCGTGCACAACATTATCAAAATTTGAATTGGACTCGCCCCGATCCTCTCCTACATCAATCAGCATAGCCGGAATATGAAGATCTGGAGATGGTCCACCACTTTCAGAATTAGGATAGGTAATGTCTTTCCGCGGTATAAATGGCACCTCTCTCGTAGAGGGACCTGCTAATTGCGAACAATGAATTATACGATCTCTCTTGGGAATAAATGATAGTTTTTTGGAGGGCCCCGCTATTTGGCAGTCAGTCATTTCCATAGTTTGTAATAAATCATCGGTCCCTTGTCTCTCCCTCTAATTTTTAGAACGAATTTATCTAGGCTCCTTCTATAAGCAGCATCTTCATTTTCTACACAATCTTTATTCTCGACATCAGCTTTTTACTTAGCACGATAATTTCTGGCATATTCGGCTTTTTTCCTCTTGTTTTCCGCTTCCTGTGCACTCTGATGAATACATTCTTTCTTTCTTGCGCGGTAATTTTTGGCATATTCAGTATTTTTTCTCTTCCGATCGAAGTTAGTTTTTTCCAATTCGGGATCAGCGTCAATTCTTTCATTTTAGCGCGATTTTTTCCGTTATCTTCGGCTTTCTTCCTCTTTCTTTCATCTCCCTGTCCTTCCGCTAAATTATTCAATTGTAAAATCTCGCCCATTTCGTCTGTTGTTTCATTACCCTTTTGATCTTCTTGCCACTCTCTTCCACTTTCTGCATTTTCTAACATTGCGGATTCAACACAAGTTGCGTCGCCTTCATGACGCTTGTCCATGTTTCCGTGCCTACAAAAGAATTCCAAATTAATAAAAATTCTCGATATAGCAGATCAGGTGCGTAGGTCAAATTTCCGAAAGAAATTCTCATAAACAACCATTTTTATGAAAAACCATTTTTTTCCCACAAATTTGTCGGAAAAAAAAACTTTTTGACCAGATCAAAACAAAATCTGAAAGAATTATCAAGAATTGTTCCAAAAAAAATATAGCTCCACCACTAGCAAGAGATCTTGAGCCCTTTGGTACGTGGGACGACGACTCTAACCACTACGTAATTTTACTCTGTCAAAGAGCGAGCTTTCTCATGAGTTTACATTCGGTATGCTAAGCGGGGCCCCGGAAAGAAGAATCTGACGGTACGTGACGCGAGCTTGCTCTTTTTCCCACATGCCAAAAGTGTCCAACGGGCCAAAAGAAGTTTACACTTAAAAAAACATTGTTTCTATAATCTGGTGCTTTCCCGGCGCAGCTCATGGATGAATTCTTCTCGGGTTTCCAACCGAGTTAAAATCTACATTGTGGCTGAAGGGTGGCAAGATTTATGACAGCCGACATAGACCATATTGGGGAGCAATAAGTGAGTATTGAAAGAAAAATGGATCTTAAGTAGAACTGCAGTGCTGGAGTATTTTTAATATCTGTGAAACCGTAGAGAAGACCTAATAGAGCTTTCGATTTAATTGTCTGTATATGCCCACTTAAAATGAAAACTTGATCAATATAATGAAAATTTCTAAAAATATGAAACTAACATTTTTTTCACGTTTGCCATGACAATACATTTGTTTGGGATTTAAAATTAAATAGGGTTTGATAACAAAATTAGGTCTGCTTTTACAATTCAATGGGCAATTAATTACGAGAGCGGTTATTGCCAATTATAATAGTTTCATTATTATAATATAACACAGATATTTTTGACTCGTGATTTGCAATTTGAATCCGTTTAAAGCATACAAATTTTTCGAACGCTAATCCATCTTAAAAGATTATACGTATGTTACAGAATTGGTCAGGCATATTTTAATGAGCTAGGTTTCAAATAAAAACGAGAGCTAACCATTTGCTTTTCAGCTACATGCAAGATATTTCTTATAATATATTTCATATTTTCCTTTTTTTCCCAATCTGAATAAATTTTAAATATTCAAATTTCAGCATACGGCTTTGTATTTCTCTACATCAACGTAGTTATTTTCACTTGCTTTAGGCACCATTACTTGGATTACATCGTCACTGGATGTGGTTAGACAATTAAAGCCTTTTGCAATTTTTGAACGTTCACACTTATTTTATAGTGTGGTTTTGGAATCCTGTTACCTATGTGTAATGCTGAGCAGCTCGTAAATTATTCTCGTAGCACAAAATAATTTTTTTAAACTTCAATGTAGGCATAATTGAAGAAAAATACGCACTAGAGTTTGTCGAGTTCACATAACACAATTGAATAAAACTACACAACTGGTTTTACCGAATATTGCACCCTCAGGTATATACGTGTCCCAGTGAACGCTCGTCACTATGACGCTTGTATACCTTTGCACGCCACATACAGCGGAACCGATGGTGTAGTTTAAATAAATTGCGTTCTGTGAAACTCAACTGTGTACCGTAAATTTTTCTTCCAAAATGCAAAAGTTCCACGAAGTAACGGTCTAACAACGTTTACTTTATATTTTCAGAGTTATAAATGCATCATAAATAGTTTACTCATCCTTATTTTTATCGTATTTTTTCAGCTCTTAAATGTTGACATTTTTTCCTTGATATTCCACTGTTGGCCGGCCTTCCATTCGGAATTTCCAGATACTTATATGAGAGCACTTTTACGCTTTCATATCACCGCGAAAGCCTATGAAGCAAATGTTAATGTAATGTATAAAGTGTTGAAGGTAGCAAGAATTTTCAACCATTTAAACATGGTAATACAAAATCAATTGATATTTTTATATATTTTAATGAATACTTTTAATGTAATTGAAGAGCTGCCAAACTGCGTTATCATTAAGTATCAACTTAGACGAGTGAATTGTCTTCATATTACATAAAATCTTTTATACACAAATTTAAGTGCTTTATCAAAACCAATATTTGAAAATGTGTCATAGGGCTACCAAAAATGACCACAGAAAGAACCCAATAGATACTATGCATGTGATATCAATTAAAATTGAGGTACTGAGGCAATAACTACAAAAAAATCAGAAAGAAAGTTACCGGTAATTTTCAAATCTCAATCTCTGAGAAACTGTCGTACCCTCGCAAAACTTTCTTAGGGAAATTCGTCTTGGATTTTCACGCTCCATCCACTGGTAGGTATGCAGCTTACAATTTTAGTGTTACACTTGCCTTCTTTTACACCCTGCATAATTCGCAGTACACAAGGAAATTTACACATGAACTAATTTGTATTTGCAAGGCTTAAACTTTATTTTATGTATTTTCCTCCCATTTTCCTCCCTTTCCCAATTGTAATTTAATCACAATAGTTTTTAGTCCGTAAAATATCGATATCTAACCGAATGATAATTATCTCAAGTCAATTTGGAGCTTGAAACAATCTAAGTAGATGAGCTTGAGACCAGAAGTATCCGATAACTGTTGAAGCTATAGGTTCCTAAACTTGAAATACGCTATGTGAACTGATGCACTCAGCTCCAATCGATTGTTCTAATCATTTTTTGGTCTCAGTTCCCGCGTGTTTTTGTAATTCGCTGTGCATTTTTGTATTGTAGGCACTAGTAAAGGATGTGAACATTTTTATTTCAATGCGTTCGGATTTAATGATAAAGAATTGCTAACTTCACCAACCTACACCATTACTCTGTCATCTGCAGACAATATATGAACCTAGAATATCATTAGAATATGACTCTCTTCCGAGAGGTGTATGACCGTATCCTTCACGCAGTTACTTCAAGCCTTTCTGATGTTGATAGGTTTACTTTTACTTCTCGCTGAAATGAGAGGGAAGGCTCGAAAAAATGAAATGGGCCCGCGCTTCGTGAAGGATGAGTGATTTGTGCGAGGGCCATGGTATTGTGAGGGGTATTGAGACGGTGGAAAACGCAAGAGGTGACAAGCGAGTGGGGAAAGTCAGGAAATATGATGCGGAGCGAGGACGAAAGGAATTCAACTCTAATGATTTAATGGAAAGTGTAGTGTGGAGAATTGGCAGCGACATTTGGTAGACTACAAAACGAGAAGACTCAAAATGTACGCGTAATATCCGCTCAGCCGTAAAGCTTGCCAACTTGTTTGGGCAAGAGCTCGAATAAAATCGTTAGGCGTTGGATTGACGTGCGAGTCGTCGATGCTGAATATCGCGTTTCCATGGGAACGTATCTTACCCCAATGGTTACTCGATCGTATAAGGGGGTGGATGCTTTGAATGGGAACTTTTTGCTGATTGGCAGCATCTCATATTCAGGGTAGGAAACGCAGGAATGAATTTATTTTTGGAACTTAAATTGCGAATATCGTTTTTATTTTCCGAGTAAGACCTGAGTTATCACAGTATTGAATGCATTTTTACACCATAATCAACGTTTTAAGTCTTTAATGGATTGCTTTATAAATTTGAGCCACATGAATGGAAAATTGTACGTTGTACATTATTTCTTTCATTCACTAAATATGCTGCATCATCATTACTTTCCTTTGCATTCTTAAAGGCTCTTTGCAGAATATATGCTATGCTATAAATGCTCTAAATAAATCCAATATAGTGTCATGATATCTTTCTTTGAATTTATACGACAGTATCTCATCTTTATTAACGCCACAAATATTCCTGGTATGATAAATTATCAGCTTTGCAGAACTTAATGGCACCTACCTACGTATACCGCGGCGATATTGGGAGGAAAGTGGGCGAGGGCGATAGAATAAAAAAGAACAAGGGTCTCTCAAAGGTCCCCGCGGTTGACCTTTGGTATTTATAACCACACTACTGTACTTTTTTTACCCATTCGTGACCTCAAGCTCTCCGATTACAATTGTCGCCAAGGTTTGCGAAGCCTAAACCTTCGATAGAAATATTACTTTTTACGTGCAAAGACGAGAAATTTCACAAGCTATAAGGATTCACGCGGGAGGCTCGTCAACGAGTGTAGTTTCTTTTTATTTCCTTTATTTTTTTTCCATGTACCTCACAGTCGTCTCCATTAGTTCATATATATTATTTAGACATATATATCGTTATTTCTATTGTAAAATAGAACAATCATTGCCTCGCTTTCGAGTTAAAGGGCAACGGCC
Source organism: Pyrrhosoma nymphula (assembly GCA_963573305.1). Classification (NCBI taxonomy): domain Eukaryota; kingdom Metazoa; phylum Arthropoda; class Insecta; order Odonata; family Coenagrionidae; genus Pyrrhosoma; species Pyrrhosoma nymphula. The sequence goes on from OY754328.1 coordinate 150,848,599, forward strand.
TGTCACGATGGAAACACCGGTTCCCGATCAGTCACCGAAGTTAAGCATCGTTGGGCTCAGCTCGAGTTTGGAGTGGTGATCCTCCGATTCGTCCGAGTGCTGTTGCCTCTGTCTGCGCGTGGCAGACAGTATGTGCGAAATGACCTTAGCCGTCGAAGCACGTTAAACCAAAATATTACTACTACTACTACTCGAGTTAAAATATCAAGCATTCAATCAAGCAATTAGCTAAACTATTGGCTAGGGTAGCGATCGGTAGTCAAAAGCACGCGTGCCACCGGGTGGTAAATGAAAGGTTTGTCGGTGGCCTGCCGATAAAACGACAATTAAATCCAACTTTCCTATATTTTAAGCCCTTACTTAGGGGTGGCACGCACCCAGCTGGTAATTAAATTTTATGTGAAATGTGGCACGCGGACGCACATCTGTTACCACCCTCTGATTTAGTGTGTACTTATTTATGCTTCTAAATTGATTGATTATAATGATTATTCGTGTAAGATTTGTACTAAAAATTTTCGGTCAGATTGACATTTCAAGTTTTAAGCATGAAGCGTAACGTAAGCGTTGATCAAAAAGGAATATTGTGGCAGGAGTATTTTGCGAATACTTGGGTTGTCAGATCTCGAAATCCCAGGAAGTAATTCTAGCTTCACCCGTTCTATTCGGTTAATAAATCAAATGAGAGAAACATTTAATATATTCTTGAACTCATTAAATTAAATGTCAATGTAAATTAAAATGGGAAAATATATTGTGAGGTGTGACCAAGAAACCTTTCGAACGACGAGCAGAAGTGGAGGATAAGTAGCCATTGAAGAATGAATAATATTAATGCCTGACAGGGAAATGAGCGCGTTAATGTATCAGTAAAGATAAAAAGCTGATGAGATAATTTCTCGGGCATTAATGAATGCAATATATTTCACTGTTATTTTTTCGATGACTTTTTTTATGGCTACTCTTCCATATAAACTGCCTCTTTTAATGCCTTCACACTCTTTTTTCCTCCTTGCTCGACAGTAAGGTAATCGCCAGCCCGCCTCACAGTCACTCTTTCACTCCTCCTTCTCTCGAGCAATGCTTCCTTTCCATTCTCCACACATCTGAGAACTTCTCCTTTAAGGACTCAACTACACTCTATTCCACGCAAAAATTTGCATCGTGAGCAGAAAAACGGCACAGAATACACTTTGCACGTTTTATTTTCTCAAAACTAAATGCTTTAATTGTTGAATTTGATTCTCTAAAAACCACAAATTTCCAAATACACATGATTGCTCTTTTAGTAATTTCGAAGAGTATCTTTTGTCTTGATTTAATATGAGGAAATCAAAGACTATGGCTTGCTAATAAAAAGCCGAAACTTAAATATTAATAAAGAGTGTCTTATTATTATGATAGCATTGACATCACATAAGCCAAACATAGATGAGTGTTTTGCAATTTGCAATCATGATTGTTTGGCGCTCTACAAACGTACGAATGATGATAACGGCAGGTTCTTGAAATAATTTTTTTTATATGAACCGAGTTAAAAATGAGGAAATAAGCCATATTTCACAATGCAATGTACGTGATGATAAAAAACCAGATATTTTTAGCTCGCCTTTACATTTGCTTACATTTGGCGAGAGAAAATAAATTTGAAATAGGACTTATAGGCACACAATACATGACATAGGCTATTATTATGCATATTATTCTGCATTATTGCCTTTTTTAGGATGATGATTCTTCCGTTTTTCGGCTTGTCCCGCCGCGTCGTTCCATCTTCTGGACGATATTTCGCCGGCTATCCTGCAGGCTTCCTCAGGCCTCACAGGCAGGCTACCTTTCAGGATATCCATCGAAGCCCCGCGGACAACCACGTCAGAACTTCATTGCTATTTTCATATGGATCCTTCTACTTCATCCTAAGAATTCAAATAAGATATACGAAAGAAAAGCATTACATTAATCACAAAAAAGGCATTCGCTTGTACTTTCCAAGGTCAAAGTTATAACTAAAATGAATCCGAGAAACTTTTAGGAACTACATTAATTATATTAAAAATTCGATCTCCTTGTCCCTTTGATTTAAATTGACACCAATAGCTGTCGCGGAGCACTGTTTTTTTATAATTTGGCATTTAATTATATTTTAGAGAAATATTTTCCCGTCGAAGTTTACGCTAAACACAATTGTCATTCGATTTATTCGGCTAACAGTACACTTCGATGAAATGAAATTTTTATCAATATTTTCACTCTATATCCTCGATAATGAGGCTACCCTTCTTCAAATCTCCATATAATTGTTTATTGAGTTCACATTTTCTGCTTCATAATGAAGCATTTTACTTGAAAACCCTGGCCTTAACGTTTACCATAAATAAAGCTATTAACCATTATGCGTGCATCTGACAGCTCCGGCAATTTACGGACCATTAAATTTGAAATTTAATTGAAATTTTAACATAAAATCAGTCATCAATGAGCATTTCATGCATAGAGATAACATCTGTTGCCAATATAACTTATCAAATCATTTTTATGGCAAATGAAAGCATTGATAATTCATTGTTTTCAGCAACGAAATAATTCAAAGAAATGATTATGGATGAAATCTACTGATGCTAATAATGTCATCATAGTTTTCGACCACAGTAAAATCCACTGATAAAGGCTGATTTTTTAGAGTTTGGTCAGAAATGAGTAGATGCCGTGGCCAACGTTTAGATTCATCAGGACTATATGAAAGGAACATGCCAATAATGTACACTTCTTAACAGGATTCAGTAGGCATCGATAAAAAAATATAGGATAATGAAAAAAAGATAGGTGGCAGCACTATTCCACTGCCTTCATTAATGTGCATCATTATGGCCGAGACCAAAGCAATTTTGTTCAACAATACAAAGAAAAGAGATACAAAGTCCTTACCATTATTTATATATATTGACCCTCATTACACTATATCATCCCTGCCCAGATATTGTTGCTGTATTGAAAATTGATGTTTATTTATATATATAAAGACATGTTGGTTTGCCTACTGAATCTTGTTAAGAAGTGCACAGTATTGGTATGTTCCTTTTATAAAGCCCTGATGAAGATTTATAAATAAATAAAAATATTGGCAACGGGGTCTACTTATTCCTGACAAAACCCTCAAAAACCAGCCTTTATCAACGGATGCTTATAATACTAAATTATTTTTATGTAATGGATTATGTGCAACACTTTTTATTAACCGTTTCACTAACCAATGAAGATATTATATGTTTTTTAGTCTGAATCGCTTTCGACAAGCAACGTCGGAAACCACTTAATATTAGTTAGTTAACTCACCTTAATTACATGGAAACTTATGGTGCATTCTGATACCTGTGCCTCATATTATTATAACTATCTTAGTTCTTATTGCATAATACAATTGTCTTTATTGTTACTTGACTTGATTGTGACACTTAAATATCTCTCCATTCCTACTTTTTCATTTCGGTAGGGAAATTGTAATCAGTTCCCTAAAAGTACTGCAATTTTTCAACTTAGACGTGAGCCTGGTTTTCATTCATAAGAGCCACAATCACAGCCGTTAATCTCACACTCCGCCTCAAAAGGATGCCTTAGACCCTGATGTGATTGCACCCTGAAGATGATGGGAACGTGAAAAATGGTCGGTACACAATAAAATAGGTATTCCATCTTAAAAGGGTGTAATCTTTTACTTCAATTATGTCATCACCTCGATGACTTCGACGTTTGCATACATGTATATTGCGACAGCTAATTCAACAAAATTTGCTATTTTAGCTACTCCTCTCTTTGGAGAGACGAAATATCTTATATTAAAAATATATTGATGATACCTCCGAAACTGCATATTCGGATAGCTTGAAGAATCAGTATGATTTTGTAATCTGACAATGGTTTTGTTTTAAGCAAACATGGGAATCTAGTATGTATACATGGACGCACCCAGCGAGGGGCAGGGGGGCAGCTGCCCCGCCCTAGAGGCTCAAAAATTGAACCTTGAAAGATGACAAAGCGATTTTATTAAAAAATTGCGTCGAATCGTGTTTCTTGTCGTTGCAGGCAGGAAGACAACATATCTTATTTCTGAACTTAGAAACACTGAGAAGAACAGATCAATTGCTCAGTGTATAGCATAAAGTTCCTCTATGTAATCGAATCCATCTTAAATATGTTTCGTTGGTTCTGTCGTCCTGACAAAATGGCTGCATATATTAACCGGTGATTTCATACACTGCGGATTCTGAAGAACAAGAGAATGAATGAAGCAAATCGTGAAGGAGACTGTTGCGTTTTGTGCTTAGCTGGAGGAGTGCGGAGGGATATACCATTTTATTAATATAGATAGCTTTTATATGAACCTCATGACGATGCATCGGATGCACCGGCATTCGATTTTAGTGGGCAGCATTACATTTTTAAAAATTAGCTGTTGTACTTACTTACTATAAGCATTTTCTCTTTTTGTTCGTTGTTAATATCAACTAAAAATAATAACCCTAAAGTTACCCATAACTCGTTGAAATACTTATTCGTGAATGATTTCCATTAGCGAGTGTCGGTGCTGCTGCGTAGCGGTCGATCGTTTCGTGTAGCTATGTAAGGCGGAAAGGACGTAACACAGCGGGAAGGTTCACCGGCGTGACCTAGAGCGTTGCAGGGCCGATTTATTAGATGTATCACATCATCATCGGCTCAAAGAAGCAAAGAATCGAGACATCGAGCAACCTTGTCAGTGAGAATTTAAGAATCGATTATGGCGACAAAAAATTAAAGAATCACCTAGAGACGTGCCGTCGAAATGCGGTTTACACTTCGCAAAAATAAAAATAAACACTTTTATTATTTTATGTGGTGAAGTTAATAAGGAAAAGGTGATAAGTAATGTGCAGTATTTTCTGATGAAACAGCGAACATAGCGGGGAAAGAACAACTATCAATCGGCTTGCGTTTCTATGATGACATCAAATAGAAAATCCGAGAAGAAGTAGCTGGTTTTGTGGAAATGAAAGCACAAGATGCCCCATCAATCGCAAGAGCAATCGACAATTTCTTGGTTGCCAATTATCTTCCATCAGAATATTGTATCAGATTTGGTTTTGGCGGCTGTTCTGCAATGGCACAATGGTAATGGTGTACAGGCGATTTTAGGGCAAAAATATTCACAAGCATTATTTTCCATTGCTCAAACAACAAAACTCAATCTTGTTGTGAACGACTCAGATAATGTTCCGGAAATCAGAAACACTATTACCACTGTAAAGGATACTATAAAGTTTTTCAGGGAATCGACTGCTCATAGGAGTTTGTCTCTCAATCTATCGTGAATGTGCGAGACTAGATGGTCTGAAATGCACAAACGCATTTGAAAATCCTCCCAAAATTACCCCAAGCAATTCAAAGCCCTGGAAACACTATTAATCGAGGGAAACTATGCCACAAGAAAATCGGCGTACCTACTGCATTCAGCAGTAACGAAACCTTCGTTCATCGCTGTACTAGTTACAATTGCAAAATACTCGGAAGTATTAGCACCAGTGGTGAATGCCCAGCAAGCAAAGAGCATGGATGTGATAAAGGTAGGAACCAGTGGATTAATGTCCTGTAAGTAAAGAGCATGGATCTGATAAACGTAGGAGAACACACTATTAGAATCCTGGAAGTAATCGAAAAAGACGCTGAAGACGCTTAGAGTCTTTGACGAATTACTTCAAAAAGCGCAAGGTATTGCAATGGAATGGGAAATAGACTAGGATTTTAATAGGAGATTTCTCTTCTTGGTCTTGCTCATAAGCGAAAACACCGAAGTAATACTCCACTTGACTGTGGTAAATACTACTGGAGGCGTTCACTATTTATATCATATCTTGATTCTCTTGCATAATCATTAAAAAATCGATTTTGCCAAGAAAATACCCCTGCTTTTGTCTTGACAAAACTACATCCTTTGTATATGCCCAAAAAGGGCTCTCCAAAGAATGCAGAAATCTTTAGAGGCTTTTATAAATTATAAGATAAGACCGGAGAGCTGGACCTATGGTACAACTTGTGGAAGAAGAAAAATGTAACCGAGGACAACATAAAGGATTATGAAGTCGTTGATCTTTTAAACGATACCAATGTTTTTCCCCTCCCTGATGTAGCCGGGAGGGGATGCAGCAGGGAGGGCTCCCTCTCTTCTCCACTCTCAATTTTAATCGCAATCCCAACCACTACGGTGACTGTAGAAGGGTCCTTTAGTACTCTACGAAGAGTAAAGACATGGCTAAGGAGCACTATGGGAGAGGAAAGATTGACTCGATTATGTCTGATGAGCGTGCGTCGAAATTTTGTCAAAGAAAATCGTGAAATGGTCGAGAAGAAAGTTAGAGAAATATTTTCACCAAATCCAAGAAAATTATATTAGCCTAAAACTAAAATTTTGAGTGGCTAAGCTGATAAAAAGATCGAAGTAATGAATTTTTAAGGTATTTGTAATGCTACTAAAAACATTTTTTCCTAAACCAGTCATTTTAATTTGCTTATAACCCCCCTCCCCCCCCCCCCACCGACCGAACATGAGCTGCCCCCCCCCCTATTTCAAATCCTGGGTACTCCCTTGTATGAATATAAGAATAAACATGAGATTCATGAATCTTTCAAGTCAATAAGAATCATTATGGGTTTCTACTACATCAACAAGTTATATCACCTTTTTTCATTACCTTTTAACGATAAAGCGCTCAAAACATGAGTAATGCATTGTCATACTGCGAGAGCAATCAAATTCCCCTAATAGATATACATATTATAAATGAATTTTGGTACAGTTGAAATCAAAATTGATTTTCACTCCATGCTATCGAAAAATTATTCCACCTTCTCATTTATCGCAAACGAGATACATTTCACCCCTTAATTAGGGAATATTAAATTATAGTGACTTCCTTAACAGTTATATTAGCCAATCCAATAAATGGTATCAATTTCAGTGGCATATTTCTCATTTCAGCCCGAATCTTCGAAACATCAATCCCATTTGGAAACTATCCATCGTCATCTTCGACACACATTCCCTCCACGAGTCTGTTGAAAGATCCATTGTCATGGCGAGGGTATTTTTTCGCTTCATAAATCTTTAGTCTCCCGATTTTCCATTGAAGGCTTCGCATTTGAGCCAGGAAGTCCCGTGTGGATCCTTGTGTGGGAGCAGGCTGGTGAACGGTCCTCCGTGCAGAAAGGAGAGCAGAATCTTTTTTTTTATTATGGAAGGAGTGCTTTCTGATCGGCAGCTTAATGCCTCGAAGGAGGGGGAGAAGTGGGGAGCGGGAGGGGAGGGGCGAAGAGAATAAGTTTGGTGTGGGATGGGGAGAGGAGGTGAGTAGGTGTAACTGATGAGACTTAAGACGAGCCCTCGGAAGGGAAAAAAAAGAAAACACATGCAAAATAAAAATATGGATCAAGTTGAGGGAAGGAATTTGACGGGGGGGCGAGGGGGGAGAAGTGAGGGTTTGGCGACTAAAAAGGGATTTGTTCGAGTAAATCCCTCAGTGGAGCTCTCGCTTCGGAGCAAGAATCCCTCATTCCTTCCACCATTCGTCGCATTCCTCCTTCCTATCTCCTACGCTTTCCAATCCCAATTTGCCATTTCTCTACTCCCTCACCAACTCCCCTTCACACATTCAGATATTCAGTGATCTGTAATCAAGATGAAACAATCCCAACGTACCTGATGGTTAAATTAAGCCTAACGTCAACTTAATTAATTGGTTTCGAACAGGAATGTTTTTTTTCAGCTAAGAGGCGCTCTGCTCCCCCTGCGGATATATAATCCTTAATATTGAGATAAAAGAGAGCGAATAATTTGCTCAAACTGCCGAGTTTTATGTATATTTAAGACTCCCTCCAAATGGTGCTACTCATTACACAGTTTTAGTCGACAAGTCTAGCGACACACGTTTCCTTTCAACTTGTAGCAAAATAGAGCGAAGGACACTGTCTACCTGGGAAGTAGTTTCCTCAAAAATTTAAAAATTCATTTATATAGGCTTTAATATATGCTTTCATAATGGTTTAGACATTTAAAAAAAAACAAACCCATTAGCCTAGGGTGATTCTTAAAATTACTCAAATGATTTTAACTGTTCATCTTTGGTACTGTAGTAGTCTTATTATCAGTCTACACCTAAATTTACCCATTTTGGCTTCACTCGCATCTCCTCACCAATCCCTTTATGATCACATAGTTTCAATTCATCCATTCCTCCCACCGGGGTGAGCGGAGAGTAATTCACCACCTCTTTACCTCAATCTCTTCTCTTCCATTACTTGCTTCTCATGAGAATACTTTTTTGAGTCTCATCAGCTGTTCATTGATATCGATGCTGAGTCGGACCGATGAGTAACCGTTCGGAGCAGTAAAAAACTGTTGTGTAATTTAAAAAACTGTACTGCTAACGTATGAAAGAGCAGAATTATTCTGCAAAATTATGACGCCTGGTATTATTACCCAAGATGCAAGTGATAATGACATCTTGTCCACTTATATAAGCACAATATCACCACTTGAACGTGGCTAAATAAAACTATCATGGTATTCGTACGAGCACAAAAATTCTATGGATTTGTTTTATTCAATGACAGCAGAACATAAAAGTTATCGCTTGGTGTCCAAAGGGCTAAAGAAACATGGTTGACGGGGCACAACGGTGTGATTCCTGTAGAAGGCAGGACAATAATTGGCTCTGTATTCTGAAATCAGGTGAACAACGGAGATACACATCTTATAGCTCGGTCGCGAAGGTATAGCGTTTGGCTGCAGATTGGAGAGTTTCCAGTTCATTTTAAGGTGTGTCTTTGACGCATTCGCGTCCAAACTTAAGCAATTCGATTTGCAGAGAGCCCTAGAAAATTAAAGGAGGAAAAGAGACAGGAACTCCCCATAATCATCTGAAATGTTTTCACAAACCGTTGGGTTTAATGCTTGTTGAGCTTATCCTTCACCGAGGAAAATCGTGTGATATACTTTCTAGCTGTCGGTTGGAGACCTAGAGAGTATTTTTAATCTTAATCACGTTGGTGCATTAATCTTATTGGTGCAGGAAGGCTTTCCGAAGATTTTTGATTGAACACTTATTGTGTATGTATTGCATAAGAATGGAGAATCAAGTAGTATAAGCATTGACCATTTGCATTCTGTACGCTAATCGAATAATAAGAGAGTTTATAATGTTAGAGCAGAGGATATCACTCGAGTTAAATCAAAAGTTGCCGAAACGCGCATATTGAAACTCGAAATAACTTCAGTATCCACATAACTCTTATTAGTTCACTTATTTTCAAATAATATAATCATTACCAGAATATTTTCGTCGTGGAGTAATTTTTTTTATATTTTTTTTTATTTTAAAGAAAATGGTACACATACAGCAATGTTGCCAATTTAAAGTGCACTTATAAAATACGCAAATAGACACACGTTAACAACTAAAAATCAAACAATAACAAAAACAACAAAGCCAAGATGAAAGCAATTTGCAGATTATTGACTATATTTTATAGTTTTTTTCCGAAAATATGAGTTGAGGCCAAGTCAATGAAATTTTTAGGGGATAGAGAAAAGGGGTCAATGTCAGTAGGGAGAGAATTTATTAGGGAGGAGAGACGGAAGAAAAGAGAACGTTTAATTAATGATAACCTGGGTGTGGGCATGTGGAGTAGTGAGTTAGTTCGGGTAGGACGAGAGGGTACTCTGATATTGATGGTAGAAATAAGATCGGGACTGTCTACGTAGGAATTAATGATGTTGTAAATTAGTTTTATGTCTGATTGAAGTCTATGATGGGAGAGACTGCTGATAGATAGTGAAGATAAAAGGTAATGTAATAATGGAAAATTAATCGAATCAAATTTATAAAATGGAGCCATGAAGGTTATTGCAAATATTTCCTTTCTTTCTTTGATAAATCAAACTTCTTTAGAGAATTTACTCCTCCAATATTTACGCTAGGTGCAGGTCTAAAATAAACGGAATGACACTATAAACACATATTCATCATCTGAAAACTTAAGGCGTTCTATTTAATAATTTATACATAATAAGAAATCACCAGGAAGGACTTTTCATTTTAAGTGAATATGTGCACGTGTACTCCTTGATATGTTTCAGTTCACAGAAGACTATTATGATAATTAATATTAACGTTAAAATAATCTTTGATTGAAAAAAGTAATTTAAATTTCTGGGTGACTTCGACGACCCCCGCGATGAATATAGTGACTTTTATGCCCCCACATAGTTTTTTGTTGCACAATATATATTGTATTAGGAGGTAATGAATGACAATAATAGCACATAGTATATAAATGGCATTCAATATCACTGTTATAGACTTTTTGTATCAAAAATATGTTCTCGTCTCCCGCCCATTACAGACATTCTCCTAATGGATATTGGGTGAGCAAGACCTTCACCCGTGAATCCGAGGGCAAGTCAATTATCAACTAGAATTACAGCACTCTGGAGCACTTGGACTTTTCGACCTTCCCAAGAGAAATCTTACCGCACTCACTCAAAACGTTTCAAGTTTATTTCTTGCTCTCCCGAAAAGTACTCGTTGGCCGGCTGGATAAGGTCTTTCAAGTGCTGGTTGATTTTGTGAAAAAAATTTCCAGGACGGCTTTCCTCCTCGACCTTTGCCCAGAATCGTTTTATCTATTTAAAAAAAAGTTACAGTTATTGATTGAATTTGTCCAAACCTTTTCTTCTTTTCCAGTGTAACCAAGAGGAAGTTTCTTAAAGGCATGAGTCAATTAATAATTCTTCTGAATCCAATCTTAGGTGAAATGTGAATCTTTCAAGAATGTGTTCCTGTGTTTGCTAAATCGCCAATCTTCACGCGGTACGTTCAAAAATCTCCTTTATTTATGAATGTATTGTTTGGGTTCATCGAATTCGTGATAATTTTCACACCTCTTGTATATTATTTTATTTTTAATTCGATGAATTGAACGACAGAAAGTTGTTTTAAGCTCTTCGTTAACTGATTTATATTATTGTTACTACTACCGAGGGTGATTTAAACCAGTATCTGTTTGGAAAGAAAGATCACGGATAATGAAATCGCATTTATTTCCCAGGAGATGCTCAATGTCACTAATTCGCATTCTTTCTCGAACTTCGCCATATTAGGTTTTCCCATCCAGTTGGCAGATGGCGGACCAAAAAGAGCCACAAGTTTTGCAGCGATGTGGTTTTGTTTTTATTTGTGAAGAAAAAGCAATGGGTTATGGCAGAATACCTTATTCTAAGTTCCGTTATGGTAACATCCACTCTCCTAAACAATCTTCATTTGCAGCTATGCTATCCAATATCTCTGATGATACTATTAGAGTTGCTCTACCGATTTAAAGGTAAATTTCAAACCATCAATGGAGCAAAACCGCAATTTAGACTATTAGAGAAGCGCTTGTAACTTGAGTATGAAATGGCCTCGGTTATCGATACCGACTATTAAGGATGAGCGATTACCAAAAAATTAATGATGTTTTTTTAAATCCATTAATTGCTAGCATTCAATTAATTGTGCTCGGTTAATTGCGTTTAGAACTGAAAATTGCGGAGAATATTCATGAAAGAAAAAGGATGATGTAAATGCAACGTAAAATAGAACATCAAATCATTAATTACTTCCCAAAATGTGAATTGAAACAGCATCAAAAATTGAGTGAGTTGTAATGGTACTGATATTTTTCATTTGTGAAATCAAATCGACTCTTTGCAGTTTCCGGGTCGATTAATCTCGAATTTATTCACTCTCTAACTTCTAGCTCTTCAAGTACTAGTGTCAGTAAGCTAATGAAACTCATCAACTAACATTTGATCTATCTCTGATGAAAATATGCCTCTTAATGGCCTCTCCACCAAGGAAAAGTGTTAATTGCAAAGGATTTGTGGTAAGAGATTTGTTTGCAATTGATTAAAAAAAGCATTTATTCCATAAAAATAGAGCCTCGCTATTTACAACCGATGAAGTAGGCTGCAATTACATATTATTTTAACAACTTTGTAGGACTACATCAATTCAATTATGAATACGTGACAACTAATATGTTAAATCGAGTAAATATAAATCGTTGCGCAATTTATTGCTAAAAGAAATATAACATAAAAAGAATTAAATCCATTGGAGAAAAATTCGTAGCAAGAAGTAATGTAACGAAAATGCTTTGGGTCAGAAATAATCCTACAAATATCTACTAATTTGGTCATGAAATCTATTTACTCGCGAAAATCATTCAAAAATGTTTGATTCGTATTCTTGAGAGTGAGTAAATCATCATATGACAGTAACATATATTGGCACCATTATTAAAAACATTACGTACGCAAAGCGTATACTTTGATAACTTTCTGCCGACAGGCTGTATCTCAAACCTTACCTGTGGGTTTCGAGGAGGCATGATATGACGTGTTTAAGGGCCTCTCCCTCTTCCACCGGCGCTTCGAAGGTATAAGTGAAACTGAGGAGCTGGTCTCTCCTGTTTGGAGCAAGTTACATAATAGTTTCTGTATTCTGAGGAGCTGGTCTCTCCTGTTTGGAGCAAGTTACGTAAGGCTCTGTATTCTCAATAACCTAACTAGGGAGGAGGAATAGGGCAATGCTCACAATTATCATAGTGATCCCTGAGGAAAAAAACTTATCATTTATGCTTTTTTTCATCCTGATGCTAAGAAAAATGCTGTAATTGATGAATACTTTAACACCAATGAGTGAAACTTCCGTGACTGAAATTTTATGAGTCATAAATTTTATGAGTCAGACAATGGCTTGTCTAGAAGCCTTACTTCTGTTCTACACTTTATACAGAATGCGACAGCTTCTAGTTTGTAAAAAATCTCCTTGGAAATCCGCATTGGCCTACTTGAATGAGACACTTCCATTGAAAACACACATGACTCGCAATTAAGACTTAACGGTACGATTCCCCCTCAAGTTAAATGTATTTTCTTGGTGAATTTTCTCGTGATGGTGTTATGTCGGCCTCATGCGCATGACTGCGGGCTATGTTCTGCTTGCCATCATTGCTGGATTCCGTAATTTAAGCTCTATTTTTGCCAGTTATGCTACCTAATGAACAAAAATTCGTGTAATGGATTTTTTTTTTACTACCACCGAAAACAGCACATATTGGCCTTTACATCGGGGTATTTTAACAATCAACAACGGACAAGCACAAACAACCATGTCCTGGGAAGTGAAAAATCCTCCCCAGGCGGGATTCGAACCCGCGATTAAGATTCTCAATTACGTTACGAAACATGTTTTTCTTAGAGTCGTAGATTTAGCGTAGTTTGGACGTAGTTTGGAGCGATAATCAGTCGAACCGTAAGCATCCCTCAACAAATCTCTCAATTATCGCTCCCTCTCTTGGGAGATTTAAATTTGTCTGAAACTCGCCAGCGTCGATGTTGCTTTTCACTGCATTCTTTTCAAGTAAGGTTCAACCTCACGACGGAGGAGAATGAGCACAGTCAACCGGGACTCATTTGCAAACATGACTCAAATGCAGGAAAGTCTTGGTAAGCTAGTTCGGACAGTTCAGATGACTCGTGCTTCTTCACTTGGCGTGCGTGCATTTCAAACAATTGCACACTCTGACCAAAACCTGAGAATTCGCCTCGAAGTATCCGTGTGAGGGGTTTATGTGAGGGATAAATTCCCAGGGCATATATTCTACCACCGTGGAATGCTCGATGATATGCCAGAGAAGAGGAAGGAGACTCCAATGAGAGGAAAATAGCAAGTGTTCGGATGATACCGCAGGCAGAAACAGTGGGGATTTCTGGTCCACTCCCAGGTTTCAACGCCCAATAAAAATATTATATGTGTAGAAAACACAAATTCACAGTAGTACTTTCTCTATGATTTATCAATTACTTAGTTTTAAAAATTGCCCTCGTTTAAGGTAAACATTTCGGGAGGTGAAAAATAAGATAAAATCAAGTTCACAATTTTATTCAACTCCTCTTACACAAATCTATAGGATATCAATTCAGCTCTAACTTTTTTAGGAATAATAACCGGCATGAATGGTTATACTCAAACTCGGCACTGCAGAATTATTTTATTGAAAATTTTAAATATGTACTGCTGTTACTCTGTCACAATTTAAATTTCCTAACTGTTCCAGGATGAAATAAAAAAATCTCGATTCCCCGATTAGTAATTGATTTGTGAAATACTCGATAAAAATTTCATTTGGAGTACGAATTACTGATCCGATTTCAATTATAATTCTATTATTAATCAAACGGAGATAGTATTAAATTGAAGGACCCTTTCGACGACGCTAATTGTGGCTCGTTTGCAGTCTAGATGGAATGTTTTTAATGGAATCGCTATCAATGCTAATCGAACACTACGAGTCTGGAATCAGCGAGGCATATTCAAATTCCCGTTATTGAATGTTTTTTAAGAGCAAACAAAACCAATTTACATCTTACCGAGGATTATTGCGTGACCTACTTCCAAAAAGCCGTTGCAACTCCGTAATCAATCCTTGCCTTCTTTCTATTAAGCTACCTTTAAAAAATCTCATCTTTAGCGAATTCTAAATATTTCAATAAAGACGTACATTTACTAGGCAGCATCAATTATAATTTCGCGAAGGTGAAAATATGACGCAGCTTAGTATTACACATTGATTCATTGACAAATTTGTCATACCTTCCCTAAATTAGCGCTTTCATTGATGTCATTCACTGTCTCGGTTTTGCACCGCTACAGTTTACATGTTTGAGCAACAGCCCAGTGAAAAAGATTCACTAACTAAGGATATGTGAATGTCTAAAAATAAACTGAATCGAGATGGACGAAATTCCTGTTGGAAAAAAAAAAAGTATGTGCTCAAAAATAAAGGGAATGGTAGAATACGACGCAAAGTAGAAATAAAAAGAGAGATGATCAATTACAGTAAGAGTAGTGGAAGTTAAAAATTCCGAGTGGTAGCATGGATTCCCGAAATAAGGAATGCAGCGAGTGAAAAGCTTCATTGGACGCCAGCTTACCGCAAAGTCTCCCACTTTTCTCCACAGCTACTCACCCAAAGCGCCCTCCACTTGGTGGCTAAAGGTAAACAGCCACGAGGATAAACATCTTCAAATATTCACGCTCTCCTTTCAAATATAGAACCTTATCATTCTAAAGTTTCAGCGTTACAGTGGTAGTTTGTCGTGTTTTAAAATATTCTTTCATGTAAATATGAATTTCTTGCCATTTACTCTAGCAATAGTGAAAGATCTTACTCCTAAAATATTCACTTAGAATACGCTAAATATATACGATTTGAGTGAAGGCCTCCTTTTATTCTGAGGATATTCACCTTTTAACTATTCATAAAAAGAAGGTATTTCTCTTCCAGTCGAATTTTATGGAAATTAGACAGTCAATAAATTAAAACTATGGTAAATTCCAAGGATTTTAGCGTTCAAAATACCATTTAAAATATTCGTTTTATATTGTGTATTTTCTCCCATTTTGACGTTTCTTCATTTTTTTATTCAGCCTTGTTTTTTTACTGCTCATTGGACTGTGCTCTGCGCTATCCATTAAATTGAAGAGAAATGACCAAAATCTTTAGGACTACAGTGGATTTATTTTTCGTAGCGTGAAAGGACAATTTAATTAAATCTTTATTTTAATATTATTAAATAATTTTTATTATATTTTATTTATATATATTTATTTATTTTATTTTTTTTATTTTATTCATATATATTTATTATATTAATAAAAAATAATAAAATATATAATTTAATTAAAAAATATATAAAACGAAATTAAAACGAGGTAGCAACTTTAGTTCACTCAAATCTAAAACTGTACGAGGAGAGGTTCGAGGGTAGATTCCTAAATTGAAATCACCATTGTGGCGACTCAAACCAGGGCACCACTGAGGGAAGTTATCATCACATGACGCTAATAAAATCCCTTTTTCCAGTTTAAATGTTCACCGTATCCCGTGCCTCAACCAATATTATGGGCCATTAGAATATTAAAAAACAAATGGACTTGTAATGCCAACATGCCAAGGATTCCTTTCTATATAAGTATCAGTCTCTCGGAAGCAGCAAGCAGTTCCAGAGTAAAATCTAGTTCATGCCGCATGCTTTTATCGAAAATATAAATTCCGACTCATATAGGATACGAATATTTCAGCTAACCTCATTTCAGATTCGACTACTAAGAATTTCATTTAATTACAACCACATATTCCTGCCTATCCATAAATCAGATTTCAACAGAAAAGTAGATCGTAACGACAATATAAACTGGATAATATTTATCCACCTCCGTACACGTTAATTTGCCCTAAGAACAGTCTGCTGAGAGAATATGGAATGTCAGTGTTAAGAAAACTATTTAATGCTGCTGGTGATTTTTAGTAACCAATAGCGACTCTTATTCTAATGAATTTAATATTTACAACTCGGTCGACCACTTAATAAATTTAGATGAATGAATTATAATAATTGATGATGACGATGAAAGATGGCTGGTACTTCGGAGAGGACTATTAAATATTGCTTGGAACGTTTTTCTTAAATGAAACTTAAAATTCAGAAGACTAGTTTGTGAAATATCAAATCTCATTTTTTTGGCAACATTGGTTTTTGTGTGATGTATGATAAGAAGAGATTTTATTTGCTTCACACTGAAGAGATTTTATTTGCTTTGCTTTATCGTAGATAAATTATTAATTAGAAATAAAAAAGAAGGCTATATTTAAGAGTTGAGACATATGAGCTGAATTCAATGCAGCACTGTCAAATTTTATTAATACATCAGACCACATCTCTAAAAGCACAAAAATTCGTAATCAATTTGTCAGAAAAGCATCATAGCACCAGATGCTGTTTCGGTGGTCCAGTTGTTATCTCTATCGGTCATTTCCTTTAGCACCGAGTGTACATATTCTATGTTTTTCTGCAGTTCTGTCACGGCTTGAGGCCTAGAAGACCATCTTGTATCGCCATATCTCTTGAGAGTCGTTGTAAGACTCTAGTTAAGCCTCCCTCCTTGAAGTTTAGTGACTAAAGAAGTTGAAATCATCAGAACTGACAGTTCCGCGGCATGAACGCCAATTAGGTTAAGACTGTGTGATGCACAAGGCACAAATTTAGCAAGGTTGTTTTGGTATATATGTGTTTGAACGCCTTCATATTTTCCTACTAAGTTCGAGACACTATCGAAGCCTCACCCACGACAGTTCTGAATGTCTACCCATCACGGCTCAGCTTTTGTATTTAATTATTCCAATAAACCTCTTCCGGTTTTCTGATGGTATATGATGAAGTCAACAAAATTGTCTACTTCTGAATATTGCCCATTCTTAATGTAGATATACCTTATTATTTGACTCATCTGCTTTAAATGGGCCGTATCCGAAATATAGTCAAACATAGTAATGAAGTACTTAGCACTCTTACCTTGCTAAGTATTTCAGATCTAACTTAAATTCTCAAAATTTCTATGCTCTCGTTCTGAATTTTAGGAGGAAAATAGCTTGGAACATGTTTTCCACTTTTAAAATCTTCTATATGCTCAAACAGTTGAGGATTCTAGCGACCGAAGTTCTCAAAAATACACCACAGTCGTGGTCTTTGGTCGAATCGGAACCTCCTCTTTAAGGTAAGCTGTTCCTGGTACATTGGAGAATTATATCCTCAATACTTCATAACACTTCGCCTCTTTTCTGATTCATCTTTTATGCACTTTATAATGTCTGCATCAGTAGAATTGACAGTGTTCAGTCGAATTTCCAATTCTTTGCATTTGACGTATGAGTGCCGATGAGTTGACGATGTTTCATGAACATGAATGAATGGGTTCAAGTGTTTCTTAATTCTTTTTCAAAACTAGAGAATGGGGATTTTTTATCTATTAAAAAAAGAAGGCAAAGGAAACAAAATACCGTGTCCTTAGAGAGGCGGTAGATCAACCTTTTTACTTTTTCACCGTTTGGTAGAATTTTAAAAAGCCATTTCGGAGAGACCTGCCTTCCATCATCTGTATAGGGAAGTTTGTAGCTATTTAAGTTGATATTTGAGGACCTCGCTCGAAAAGCTTACGACGAACCCTATCTGATCGAAAATTTACCGGCCATTTTTTGGGATCCTCAGAGATTATTTGTGTTCCCACAATAGTTGAATCAAATATATCGTTTACATTTGATGTACAGGCTTCCTCAAGATCAGCAGAACGGCTAGCCATTACGAAATGACTTAGCTCGGGATCATTTTTTTTCAGAATTAGTGATATTAATGAATAGGATTACTACATTTAAATCGTTTAAAAAACGTTTCTATAATTATTAATTCACTAGCTGAAAAACCTGCCTTCTAATTCTCCGTACTATGGTTCAGGGATAGTAATGATAATAATAAATTAGTCATGTTTGGACTACTGAAACCGAAAACGTAGACGATTCCTTCATTGTATATATTTATAAATCTTAATTGTACAATTAAACTGAAGTATTGACATTGAATTCTGTTTACATTGGAAATAAAAATATAAAAGTTCTTATCAAAACTGTAAACTCTGAACTAAATAGCTAACTTTTCACCGAAATAGAGAGAGTGACACTTTTTTTCACTAGTCAGGTCTAACCTCTAATAATCAAAACGGGCGACAGTAGAGGAATTTGGGTGTGGGGCAGGATGGAGAATGGGAAGTTATTACAGGCTTGATAAACAAGAAGAGGCGCGACTCAATAGAGGTCCAGTGTTGCCAACTCGAGGGATCATCGCCCAGCCCAGCACCCTCAACAGGACGAAGTCCAGTTCCTATCTATTTATAGGCACAGCAACTAACAACTCCCGTAATTTTCAATCAGACACAAAAGGCTTATTCTTGAATTAATTTTATTTACGCAACAGATCGTACCAATCTAAATCTTTAAAATTTTTTTCTTCTTGTTTTTTTGTCATTTTTGCCCCCTTGACGGGAGCCAATCTGGCCACCCCCTCGGTACGGCCCGGTCAAAACGTAATTACTAAAATGAACTGTTTTTACTGTGAAGCAAGTCAAAATAGTTACCATTAGTAATTCATTTGAAAAACATGGTTTCAGGTGCTATAAAAAAATAATCCAAGTATTATTCACTGTAAATAATGTTTCTGCAATAAAATTAGTTGATTATACTTTGCTGGCCTCAGCATGATTTATTCTAGGCATTTCCATTCTACTTTTCCAATACTACTGCTACTATTTTCCTTTCTATTTGTGCCCCCGCCGCCATTTCCAGCGGCTCATTTTCTTCATTCCTCGACCGATCTCTCCTTTCGGGCCTCGTCCCTCTTCGATCCCACCCTCCTCTCCCCTTCTCCTTTGCCCATTCAACCAACCACAAAACTCCGAACTCCACTCTTCTTCCCAAGCAAACAGCCCATCCACCCATTAACTTCCCATCCTCGCTTTAGTTTCACTACCCCCAACTTTTACCAAATATTTTTCATCTCCACCTGGCAAATACAGATTTTCATCAATATTTCCAGTAAGGGAATCGGAATGGACAAGATTCTCATCGATAATTTTTCATCTTGAGTTCACAACATTAAGGTTATCGCCTTTTATGCTAGCCTTTCATGTTTAACTCACGCTTGCAGTTACCAATTCTCCGCTGAATTGCGGAGATCATGTCAAACAAATTTACAGATGACCTACGGTATACGTGTATTCGAAAAATTTGATGGCGATAGACCTAATTGATGCTTATCATAAAGAATGAGCCATGAAATTTAAACAGTATCCCAGCCCAAAATTTGCCTCAAATTGCGTGCTGTAGTGAGTGGCAGCTCATCTTAATGCGTCCAGGAGTGAGTCAATTTGATAACACTCGCCTCAATATAGACAGGGGAGGAATAAGAGGGGGTGCAGGGGAGGCGGCCACACCTCCCGTGCTTCCTGGAAAAATAAGTAAAGTAATAAGCGCAAGTATTCCGTGCCCCCAGATCCCCGGAATGAAGTAATCCCCACACCTCTCAAAACAATGACCTTCATCCGCCCCTGAATATAGACTAGAGATATCAGTTACTGAAATGTCCGTCCTTAGATATTCTTTGTTACTACATACTAAATATTAAGTGCCTTACTAAAACATCAGAGAAGTACTAATGGGAGCGTCTTTGTTTAAATTTGAAACAAAAGCGTCGCCTTAAATGCAAATGCCTTAAGGATCAATGATTCTTTACACTTTCTATTTCATGAGTATGTGCTCATTTCTTTTTAAGTCAATCTTACTTTTTTAAAGACATCTGTGATATCAATTATGACGTAGTTAATTATTTTAAAACACTAATCAATTGGTATTTGTTTAATAATAACCCAAAAGTATCCAATAAAGTACATTTTGCCCTTTCATAATAAAATTCTCATCAAGACTTGGCCCTTTTAACCAATCCTTATTCAGTTATTAAAAGCTATAATGTACGGTCATACCAGCCTCGTGTAGTGGGGCCAATATCATCATCAGATGTAATCAATCCGAAGTGGTTATGTTGTAGTTCTTAACTCCGTTCTCTTCTCAGCTAACTACTTTATTCCTTGAAAACTCTTCATTTTGACATCCTTCATTATTTGCACTAAAATCTCATTCCATAATCCCCCTCGGCAAGACATCCATTTTGGTAATCCTTCTTTTTCTGTTTCCCATGAATCTGTCATAATTCGAAATTTGTGCAAGGCTGTATATTCTACTCCACAGATTATTCATTAAGCTCCTTTTCTCTTCGTAAGGTTTTTCAACGGTTATCCTCTCTCTGTCTCTCTCTGGCACCAATATAAAACCGACTGTATGCTTTTCAGCGTCCTGAAATAATCTGAAGTGCGTGTTGCCATGCCAAACGATTGAAGATCAGCCTTTATCTCGACACTGGGTCGATAAATATCGCGATTTATTTCATTTTTTTAAGATATTTTAGAACAATTTCTTCCGTAGTAGGCCTTTCCTTATTTTCTACTTTGTCGAATGTCAAGGACGCCTCATATTCTCTGCGGTAAT
This sequence comes from Pyrrhosoma nymphula, assembly GCA_963573305.1. NCBI lineage: Eukaryota > Metazoa > Arthropoda > Insecta > Odonata > Coenagrionidae > Pyrrhosoma > Pyrrhosoma nymphula. The sequence goes on from OY754328.1 coordinate 150,869,662, forward strand.
GATGCAAAATTTCTTTTTTTCTATCTCGTAAATATTTAGCTTCCATGTCACGAAATGCTTGCTTCTTTAATACCCCCGCTTCTAGCACAAAATGTTGCCAAAAGGTCGCCGCAGCACCTCGTTCTCTCCCCGCACGTTGAATGCGTGTCTACGCCTTTGCCCTAGCCATCCGCTCTCACGCCACCACTTTGGTTCGGCCCGCCTCACAGCGCCTCCTCTCGTTCCATCCGTAGAACTTTCGGCAGATCAAAGGCTTTATTTATTGCTCGAGTCGTCGGAATCATCCTCGGTTGCACCACTTAACGAGGGAGGTCCCTTTTTCCTCCTTATATCCCCCGTACCCTGGCGCGTACTCCTCACGGCTCACTCTCCATCTGAACCCCTCTTCGCCGCGAGGTTGGGAAGTTTTGAGTCGAGTAATTTGAAGGCAGGCAAACATCGGAGGAAGAAAAAATATCTTTTGATGTTCGCATTTTAAGCATCAGGATGTGCGCCGAAAAAAAACGCTGGTTAATACTCAAGATCGGAACTTCATCGTGTCTCTCTCGACAAATCCCCACACGCTGATGCTGGTGGTAAATAAACAATAAGCATTATGAAGGATACTGGATATAAATGTAGAAAGAAATTGAATGTAGACAGAGTCATATAAAAAGCAAGCGTATTCCTACACTCAAGTGTATATTCTATGCTTCCTTTTCAGTACAGTTAGTGCTGAACAAAATATGAAAGGAGATAAAAGTTTCCACGGCAGTAAAATTAATTGTTTTATCAGGAAAATAAATGGGTAGGCAAATGACAAACGAGCATAGACAAGAAAAGTCGTTGTTGCTAACCGCTCTACAGATTGAGGGGTTGAATAATGAGTTTAGTTTTATTTAATTGAGAGAGAGCCGTAGAATTGGGTGACATTCGTTTTATAGTTGCTGGATCGAAATTTTTCACTATAACGTCATCTTCTGAGTCTTATCTCAGCGGTTCTGTCTTAGCATCCCAGTTTTCGCACATATTGTGAGTTTAATTTTCGTACAGTAATAAAAATATAGTCTTAATGGTTCCATTCGTTTTTGAAATTTCAGTTAAATAAGATTTTCCTCTGAAAAGAAAAAACGATGGTTAATTACTGAACTGATTCTTAAAAATAATCGATGAGATTTATAATAAAATAGAATCAGATTTATGGTTATTAACAGAATTATTTCTTGCTGAAACGTTATCATAATTTTTTTAACAACTGCTTAAGGGGGCACTGATCGGAAGGAAAGGCAATCGCCAGCAAAGTACTATGTTTTTCGCTTTAGAGAGATAACTATCCACTAGTAGAAGTTTGCCATGAGATAGAAATATTGTTGGTAGTCTTAATTGTACACAATCGTCTGTAACGTTTTCGATACGAAATTGTCAGAGAATTGATTCATTCGTAAAAAACTTCTCACCCTTTAAATGCTGTAATTAATTGTTGTATTTTGTAAATGCTCTTATATTTATTTTAATTTGCTTGATGGGAGACGCACAAGACTGGTCTTAAAATCGAATTTTGCGGCATTTACACCATTAAATCGACTAATAATGCATTTTTAAAGGTGCTAAATGATACGTCGTTTGATAAACCATTGATGCCAAAATGGACTAGTTACCAGCTAATATTCAGAGATAAAGTGAATAGAAATGGACCAATGTCAAAGACTAATTGGAAACTCAAGAATAGACACCGATACAGTTAAAACTTCGTTTTTCACCAGTGCCATTTCCATCAATGCAAATGAAAACATTTCATAGCGAAGCACTCTAATTAAAACTCATTTATCCACCATATTCACATGCAAAGCGTCCCATGGCTTATTTACATTCCTGGAAAGGGATGTAACCATTTGGCGATGCGTATCGCTGTAAATTGCTTGTTGTTAATTGTAGAGAAGAGAGACATTTGTATTCAAGCCAAGAATTATATTTTTACATGAAATATTAACACCCTTCACTAATTAGTGCGCGCTGCCGTTTAGCCTTCAATATTCACTGCAAACCTGAAACTAAGCTATACATAAATTTCTCCATATCATAATTCTCCACCTCCTTTCATTCTACTGAATGAACGATAGTATAACTAGCAGCTGTGCATGTAGGTTGTTATATTCTGGTTTAATGGCCATGAACAATTTTAAAATAACTCAATATCCGTCACTGTAATCAAAGTTCTTCAATCAAAGTTCAAATGAAAGTTCAAAAATCAAAGTTCAGAGGTCATCAAAGTTAACTCTTCCAATTTATAATTTTAGTTATCAGTAGACTTTGTATTAAATGATGATTTCAAATTATTCTGCACCACTGAACGTATCAATTACATCAGAGGCGTGCGCAGGATTTTGCTATTGGGGGTGCCATCGATTAAAATGCCGCCTTTTGCCCATGCCCATGACCGTAACCAAAAGTCTTAACCCCAAGTGCTCGGAGGAAAGCCAGCTCCATAGAGCAACTCCCACAACAAAATTAGAAGGCTCCAATATTTGTGTAAAACAAAAAATCTATATACTACATTTCTGCTTTAATTTTCGATGCTAGGATAAGATATTTCTTTAAAAAACTTTTAAAAACTGCAATTAAATAAAGCTTGGATAATATTTGCATAAAATATCTTAACCAGACAGTTATTTACTTTTTATCAAATAAAAGTAGAGTAACTATTGGGAAGAAAATTCGATTAAAAAATACGAAAAACTTTTTGTAATCAGGTTTATCAGAATAATGTTTTTAAATACTAATACTATACTACTTCTCGTTTCTTCTAGCCCACAATCGGGCTCCGTGTCCTATTTCAAAGAGGCACATGCAATGATAGTTTGAGTAGTCTTATTACAGACCAAAAAATAAAGTCAGACCTTGAAAATTTTTTAGATTGATTGGTTTTCCAGTTCATTTCAGCAGGACTCGCTTTCCCCCAAGTTTTCTGTTCCATCCAAATTTGGGCGCCCCTGCAAAAATTTTGGGGGTGCCGCGGCACCGTCGCAACCACTGTGCGCACGCCTAAGAATTACATGTTTACACCCAAGTAAAAAAAGTAACGGTCACATAACAGAACGTCATTTCATGTAATCCACTGCATGGCGTTACATAGTCAACTGCATACATTGATACGTAAGGGGAAATGTTCTCAGCTGTCATACTGGTTAACATGGTCATGCTGTCAAGGGAATACGTTGCCACAACCTCTAACGTAGCGATACATTGACCACTGGATGCAAACCCTTTTTCGCAGTATTATCCATGAACGGGCATGAATCAAACCAACGCCCAGCTAATGTTTATTCAATAAGTTTTTTTCCGTGTGTTTACCATCGTCACACGAAAAGATATTCCTCGGAGCCTCCAAAACTTTATTTTGGTTTCGGCAAAATGAAAGAAAAAATTCAATCTCTTCGCTTACGCCGAGCCCGAAATTTTCGTGCTTTTATTCCTTCCGGAGATTCGGAAGAAAAATCTAATATTGTCCCTTTCGGGAGAGAATGACACTGCCATGGAAATTAGCTTATCGGAAAAATTGGCTGGGAGATGGGGGTTCACTGAGGGACGGGAATGGGTTGTTACATTTTGCAGAGGATGATGGGAGGAATGGAGCCTTGTTTTTTCATCGGGGATGGTCGTATGGAAGAGGAGGTTGGGTGATTCCGCGGAAGGACAAAAGATGGGGTGGACATCTGCGGCGGCCGAAGCAAACGGATGCTTAAAAATGGGCGGAGGAGAGGCGGAGGGATACGGGGGAGATACGGCAATGAAAGTTTTGACGGTCGGGAAGAGTGGGGGGGGTAGGCGCGGCCGTGAAGAGGTGAATGGGGCGAATTGGAGGACGTAAGGGAGTTGAATGGGGTATAAACACAAACGCAACCCCGAAAGAGAAAGTTTGAAGCTGAGAAAACAAACTGAATGGGCAGCTTGAAAGTGGATGGCAATGACGAAGAAGCTTCTAATCCCGGGACCTCGCCAAATGGCGAAGTCTGTAAATAAATCTAGGCTCAAGGGCGCTTCGAGAGAGCATGCGGATAAAAGCCATCCGTGTACACGGTCGAAGCTGCGTGAAATAAATTTTGACACACGGGCTTATTGAAATTCTGGAAGTTTCCAGAAAATAGCCGAAGCGCTACGGAGGAGAATTACACTTGTCAAGAGATTTATATCCTCTTTAATCAATGCTCCTAAGGTCACTTAAAGGGCAGTGAGGATGAGTAGGGTCCGAAACATTTTCATTAAGATTGATAAATTGAAATGTATTGAACTAGGTATCGTTGGACGCAAATATTCTCTTTAACTACTAATAAATAAGTTTAAAGAATTTTGGAAAATACGATGCAGCCGTTCGAAATTATGTCGTTATAATGGATGATACCCTATCGTGAATTTATAAAGAGGAAAGCAGTGATTTCAAATTCAAGGCCTTAGTACCTAGTACAAAGGAAAATGTACAAAGGTAGTAATGAGGAAGACATGCACATTTGAGTTAATAGGATGAGTGAAGTGGTCTAGTGAAATAAATCAAAGCTTTCAGAGCCCTTAATCTAAATGATTCTATTCATTTTCGGTGAGCAATGAACCCAAAGTAGAATATGTAATTGAGGAAGTGCTGAGCCTGGGACTAATTTGAGTTATTTACCTTGCATTTTTATGCTCACGTCATCAGTAATGCGTCCGTTGTATTGAGACTGGTTGGGGGCAACAACAGTGGGCAGGTGCCTCATCGGCATCGGCCTCATTCATGAAGGAACAAAATAGTCGGGATTCGATAGCGCCGAAAATTTGACGCAACTCCCTCAAAAAATCCAAAGTTTAAAAAATTTAGGACATTTTTGAGACAGAACGTCAAAATGCCGTAATTTCCCATGCGTGATAGCTTCCATTCCTCCCTGAATGAAGCCCATTGTCGGTAACGCGCCAGTCTGGTAACCCGCTTTCGAAGTCACGCTTTCAAATTCCCTTTCGGGATAAGATGTTGTATGTACCAGGAACGGTATAATATGTTAGACGGTGAAATATAGCATAAGCCTTTGGCACACCTAAAAGCGAGGTGTACACCAATATTTCTGAGTTCACCTTTACATCTACTCCACCGATTAAATTCAAGTCCTTGCGCTCTTTTACTGAACTTAACAAATTCAACTTTTTAACCTCCCTGAGTATTGAAGACTGGTTGAATATTTTCTTGGCATTGGATGACTACAATTTCAGATTTAATCTCTTTCATGATTTAGTTCAATTGTCATTTTAATGTTTCATTTCCTATTGTCACCAAGAGAGCGTGTTTTATGAAAACTATCAAAATTAACTTAGATTACCTACCACTGAAATACGACAGTTTTCAGCTGCCCTTAGGGACTTCGCTGCCTCCTGTAAACTAAACCACGACTTTGGCTTAAACCATAGATATACGACCCAGAAAGCTTCATATCGTAAGATGATAAATTCTGCTAAACATACATTCTACAATGCAAGATCTGAGTCTTTCCCGGCAAATGCTTACCATGATGAGTTCTCGGGTTTCCAGCCAGGTAATGGAGTTGAACTGCAACGACGTTTCAATGACGTAAACTGCCACGTCTTCCAGGTGACGGAATATTTTTTACGGACTACCGCCTGAAAGTCCAGAGGCTCCTTGATGACCCGGCCTTTTGGATTATTATAGGTGGCCCCAAAAACGCAATTATGAAGAAGACCCTGATTTAGAAATCCATACCAGCCTCCGAGAGCATCCAACACCTGATACCACAATCTCCTGTTTCACCGAGGTTGTACATACAGTAGGTCGTCAGGAGGTCGATATCGAAATTCGATGTTTGACATACTGGAAAATGTAGCCCGTCCTACCAGATGAACAACGGAAGAAAAAAAAATTTTTTCGGACAATATCTAGGGGTGCCGCCGGGGCCCTTATACTGAGAGTAGGCAACCCGCAACGCCCGCTCTGATTTGCCCCCTTTTAAGCCATTCCAGAGACTCTGGTGCGGTGGTTTTTTCGGGTCGTTATGACTGATATGGCTCGGCTAGATGCTGAGGTAGGCCCAACAGGTCAGCGGGTCACGTGGTACGCCATCAGTGCTGTAGAAAAGGTGAGAAATTAGTTAATTTCTTCAAAAATGCGTTGTAAGTGACGTAAAATCGTAATTATTTGGGTATGTGGGACAGTTACTTCGTCCAATTAGTTCCCCCCTCCTCCCTCACCTTCCCCCTTTCCCCCCATGCTCGTTGAAGAAAACTTCGTTTTCGGCAGCAGCTGGGCTAGATGCTAGAAATGTTTATCTCAAAATGGCTTGCGGCTCTGAGCTCACTCTTTAGGTGTTACTGCACCTAGAGAGATCCGCAGGGCTCATCACGTGGAGGGAGCATAATCCTTTTTAGATTGAAATTCCTGCATCTCTTTCCGGGAGACGATTTTCTGCCGGATGTTTCCTTCTCTGTCATGTGGCGTGCAAGCCGTAACCGCTGCCTCAGTTACCATTTTGACATGCCTCTCAACTGCCTGGGTGTGGCAGGGAAAGGCAGGCATCTTAGGAGGGCCGCTTTCGGTCGCCAGCATGGCCTGGAGCTCCTCCGAGGACATATCTTTTTGCATAGGCGGGAGAGTGACTGGAATTTTCTCCCAGTTCACAAATTCAGTGTAGTCCTCTGCCTGGAAGTTCAAAGGGGGAATGTTGAAATTTCTAATTTTATCTTTCTTCTCATATTTCTCGGGGGTGCGACGACGATGGTCTTGAAGCAGACGGTGGCATCCACTCGTCGTCGGCGTCTACATCCGCTGGCTCCTCCTTCACAACCGCCTTGGTGCACAGTGCTTGGAGATTATTCCCTATCATTTTGACAAATCTTGTTGCAGCGGATTTTTCCTCTGCTTGCACTTTCTCAGCTGTCTTCTTCTCCTCGCGCTCGTACTCCTGCAAGTCCTTCGTAGCAGCCACGTCAACACCACCGATGAACATTCACCTCTCCGTCCTCTGGTCAATAATGAAGGGGATTTCACATTCCGCGATGGTCTCCTGTGGTTCGCACACATTTAGGCAGTTGCGGGAGGCACTTGCACATGGCCACATAGAACAGTTTTCGTGCTTTTGTCTTGAAATCTTCTATCTTCGCCTGGGCCACCGCACTTTTCTTCTTAGTGCTCTACATTAGTTGACGATACTTTTCATGGTAGCGAAGAACAGCCTTCAAAATACCTCGATTAGATATCGAGGGCACGGAGGCAAGTCGCCAAATATCTTCCACCTCGTTTGCAACCTGCTGAGCCACGTCCGTAGCAGGGGGGTCAAAGCTGTGACGCTGTTCCCTTTGCTGGTGCTGCACAAAGAATAAACATTTCATCACATCTTCATAGGTTGGCAGGTATATTGCAGGAAAAGCTGTCGGTGATCCAAAGATGCACTCGACCTGTTTCCTCGTCTTCATTGCACTTGTCTAAAAACCACAATGATAAACTTCTCGAACGCAAACAAATCGCTAAACGTGAACAAACGCCTACTCTGCCAGTTAGTTCCACCCGTGCCCACCGCTGCGACCGCTGCGACCGAGGACCCCTTCGGTCGCTTCGGCACTTCCCTCACCTTCTCCCCCCTTCCGCCCCCACCCTGCCGACTGTGCCGGTCGGGTGGCAGACTATCGCTCAGTCACCGGCCGACAGGCCCGACAGGCCTCGAGTCAACATCCATGAGACTGCATCGCCGCCAGACTCCTAATAACGCGTTTCTGCAAACCATTTTGAGATAAACAATTTTAGCATCCAGGCCAGCTACTGCCGAAAACGAAGTTTTCTTCAACGAGCATGGGGGGGGGGGGGGAAAGGGGGAAGGTGAGGGAGGAGGGGGGAACTAATTGGACGAAGTAACTGTCCCACATACCCAAATAATTACGATTTTACGTCACTTACAACGCATTTTTGAAGAAATTGACTAATTTCTTACCTTTTCTACAGCACTGATGTCATACCACGTGACCCGCTGACCTTTTGGGCCAACCTCAGCATCTAGCCGAGCCATATCAGTCATAACGACCCGAAAAAACCACCGCACCAGAGTCTCTGGAATGGCTTAAAAGGGGGCAAATCAGAGCGAGCGTTGCGGGTTGCCTACTCTCAGTATAAACGCCGGCACCCCTAGATATTGTCCGAAAAAATTTTTTTTTCTTCCGTTGTTCATCTGGTAGGACGGGCTACATTTTCCAGTATGTCAAACATCGAATTTCGATATCGACCTCCTGACAATCGGGCCTATTGTACGATCCACAAAGAGGGCGCTCCACGGAGGCCAGTTGTGAGCGCTGTTGAGTCACCTGAGATCTGTTGGCGAGATATGCAGTCAAAATGCTGTCTCCGTTCGTGGGACAAGGCCCGTATCATTTAAAAATTCCACAACCTTTGTCAGAATACTATAGAGCATCCAACTTGACGCAGGAGACATAATATGGCGAGTTTTGACATCAAGTCGCTCTTCACAAGAGTCCCAGTGAAAGAAGCCATTAAACTTCTCTGAGCACTCTTCGGCCAGAAAACTGTCGAACTGTTTCAACGCGTCTTAAACTCAACCCACTTCCTCTAAAATAATCAGTTTTTTGAACAAAAGGAATGTTCCTATGTGTTCTCCTCTGTGGCGAGCTTCAGAACCCCATAGATGACGGCTTCACCGGCCATAGCGAATCTTTTTATGGAAGATGTTGAAGAACGAGCCTTGGAAACAGCACCTCTTCGCTCGAAATGTTTTTAGGTATATGGACGACACGTTCATAATATGACCACATGCACCGGAAACACTCACGGAATTTCTGGCTCATATGATCAGTCTTCGTCCAGAGATTCAGTACCACATGGAAATCGAGACAAACAACCGCCTGACCTTTTTGGAAATCCTCATTTAGAGGAAGGATGGAAACCTGGGCCTAGGCGTGAACAGAAAACCGACGCACACGGACCTGTATCTCAACGGGAAAACTAACCACCATCCCGCCCAAAAACAGAAGTGTGATGACCACGCTTTTTTCACCGAGCAAAAGCAATTTCGGATGAAGAAAACCAAGAAGCTGAAGTGGAACACCTAAACACGGGCTTTCGTGCCAATGGATATACGGACAGCGAAATCCCGTTGGCCCTAAAAAGGACCTTAAATCAGAGGAAGTGAGCCACTGAGACAGAGGCAGAGCCGCCTGCTTTCTCTTCGTTCCAAAGATTACCAACCAAATTTCAAGAATACTGTCCAGGCACGAGATCAAAAGAGCCCACAGACCAACAGAGAAACTTAAAAACATCAAGGGAACCGCCAAAGATAACCTGCAGCTAATAAACAAAAACAGGCATCAAACTCATCCCTTGTGAATGTGGAAAGGTAAACATAGGTGAAACGGGGCGCACCGTAGAAACGCGCCTATAGGAACATGAAAGGTGCATCAGGCTCTTCCAACAAAAAAATCTGCAGTGGGACAGCACAGCCAGGAAGGCATGGCCACAGGATTGACTTTGCTGACACCAGAGTTCTGTGCAACGCAAAATATTACTGGAACAATATTGTAAAAGAAGCTGTGGAGATCAGGCTGGAAAAGAATAATATCAACAGGGACAAAGGTTTGCAGCATAGCAACGCATGGAAACCAGCTCTGAGAATGCTAATAAAAAGACAGGAAAGTGCTGACCAATCGAAGCCAACTATAGAGAGTATCCATATGAGGCACATTCTGACAAAAGACATTCACCCTGAAGACGATGGTAGACTATGTCATCGAAGCATCGATGCAGTTCAATACCATTACCTAGCTGTAAACCTGAGAACTCTTTGTACCATAGGTACCTACATTCAACAATTCAAAATTCTCAATTCTAATAACAAATCTAGAGAGATATGGAAAATTAAAAATTTATTTAAAAACAGTCCTCAAATTCAACCCATATTTAAGCTCAAATATGAATCAGAGAAACCAATTTCTGATATGGCCACTCTTGCATCTAGATTCAATGATTGGCTTTACTTGCAAAATCAACCATCCAGCCACCCCTAATCCTTTTACTACCCTTGATTTATTGAATGCGGCTCCTAGTAATCCCATTTTTCTCTCTCCATGTACAGAGAGGGAATACATGAATATTTTGCCTCTAAAATGAGCTCCGGCACAGATGACATACCCAACTTCTTAGTAACTGAAGTAATTAGACCAACTTCCAGTCTTTACAAACGTCCGTTTATTACAGGTTCTACAATTCAACTGAACAGTTTGCCCGTTTAGCAGAAGTACAAGAAAAAGAAAAGCGAAAACAAAACATCAGCGTATATGTGAAATTGCTATTTCAACACTCTGTCTCAATTTCACAAATATACAACAAAAAAAAATAAAGTTAGAATTAACAATACAATACAAAATCAATATTTTATCAACCAATGAGTCCATGAGATCTGCGAAGCAATTGATATTGTTCTTTTGGCAGACCTTTAGTTAGAATATCAGCCTTTTGGAGTTTTCATTGCACATATTCAACATTAATAGTTCCATCTGTATACAAATTACGAACAAAATTGTATTTCACATCTATATGCTTTAATCTCTTGTGTTGCCATTTGTTCAACAGAGCTATACATGATTGATTGTCCTCATATAGAGTGATTGGTGGTTGTATTATAATATCAAGGTCACCCATTAGGTTTTTAAGCCATAACAATTCCGCTGATGCTACGCATAATGCTACATATTCAGCCTCTGTTGATGACAATGCGACTGTTGACTGTTTTTTGGTGTTCCATGATACAAGGTACCCATAAACTTCAAACGGATAACCTGAAGTCGATTTCCCATCAGGGCTATTTCCCCAGTCTGAATCTGCATAACCAACAACAGGAATATTAATATGTTTTGGATAGTAAATACTAACAATAAGTTCTAAAGTACCTTTTACATAACGAAGTATTCGTTTTAAACCCAACCATTGTTTTTCGGTGGCATTACTTTGAAAACGACTGTAAAAGTTCAAAGCAGCACTTAGGTCTGGACGAGTTGTCAGCATAACATACATCAAACATCCAACCAATTCACGATATGGCTTCCCAGCCAGCACAAGTCAAGGCATATCCCCAAATAAACGAATAGCATCCTTGGAGTCCAAGGATAGGCTATCCCTGTTAAGGATAGGCTATCTCTCGGCATAGCGATGCAATACATATGGACGACGTGGGCTATCCGTGGATCATCTAGATAGATTTCCTCTATTTTGCGCGGAACCTATCTCTACCGCCAAGGAATCTATATATGTAGTAACAACGATTACCGCCATATTCAGCCGCTCGCAGCGCCACACTCGAGCTTAACGGGAACTACGTGTCATGTGGCGCCACCTAACGGCAATTCTGCTCACTACTAGTAGCCGAATGGCGGGACCACGGGCGCCTTTTAAATAAGTAACTCATATTATAACCTTCATACCAAACACATCACGTAGAGAACCGATCTTACCGCAAGTTGATTTGGCTACCAGAGCTCCAGATGCAGCAATTCCTGCAAAATAATTCACCACTCAACAAATAGCAAAAACAATAGATGAAGGAAAAGGCAGGAACAATTGCATCTAAGTCAAGTCAAAAGGTGTTTACTGCCATGACACATATATTTACACATATGCAAGTATTAACATAATTATTCTCACTATATATCAACATATTTACAGCAATAGCCCATCTTCATCAGGGTTCGTCATTTAACATACATACATATTTTAACTTTGTACATAGGCGTGTAGCACATTGAATATTGAGAGTAATGTAATGGTGCGGGAACTCTTTTCATCCGGGATGGCTTAATGACGCAATCAACCGAGGCTTGATGGAAACCGGCAAACCTCACGCAAGTCGCCGTGTGGATGTAGGTATATTTGTTGCTGGCAGGAGTGCTGGACTTCACTGATTTGAGGTGTGTCGTTTTGCGCTGGATGCTTTTTGCTCCTGTAGTCATACGTCGATTGCCTGTTGAGACTGGTGGTTCTGTTGAGCGGAGGCTGATGTTCTCTTGTTCCTGTGGAATAAGGCAGGATTACTATACGTATACATTATATATAATATATTATTATACAATGCCGACCAGGCATTACTGAAATATATTGGTTTGCATAAACTATTTACAGTTAACACCCAAGTCTATATACAAGGAGGTTGATAGCAATGCTAGCTCATCATTGTGACGCACCTACTGGCACCTACTATTTAAAACTGCCGCGGTTGTGACTGCTCACGGAACTTCTAGATCAAAGCGAACTACTCCGGCGTCATTGCCCTCTGTTGCCTTTTCACAAAACCTACGTTAAAATTCAAGATGGCCGACCAGCCGCACATCACCTCAGAAGTTGCACATTTTCTAGAAGCATAACTTCTTTAAGTACACTAAAAATCCTTTCACTGGCTATTTTTGCAATTTTAACACTTTGAGTTTGTTAAATTTCGTGCAGCACTAGCAAAATCTAAGGGATGAAAAAAATATTTCTGTCAGCGAGGCCACTTCGCGAACATTTATTTAACATTATTCAAGATGGCCGACCAGCCGCACATCACCTCCGAAGATGCACATTTTCTAGAAGCATAAATTTTTTAAGTAGGTACACTAAAAATCCTTTCACTGGCTATTTTTGTAATTACAACAATTTGAGTTTGTTAAATTTCGTGTAACACTAGCAAAATCTAAGGGGTGAAAAAAAAATTTCGTCGGGGAAGCCTCTTCGAGAACATTTACCTATCTTTTTCTCTGCTTATTGTATTGTAGATTGTTGGTTCGGTAGCAGGTCAGTTAATTTAACATAGAACGAGTGAAATATCAACAATTTCGCTGATCAATACATGGCAAAGAGGTTGAAAGAGTAGAGGCTTAAGACAAAATTTTCACGCGGGCGAGAGAGCGGGCTAGTCACCAGTTAAACGTAGTAAAAAATATTTTTTCGCAATCACGGCGCCCCGGGAATCGCCCGGGCCTCCAAACTGCACATTTTCAAATATAAAGACTAGCCCTTTTCACTAATGTGAAGTATCAGAAGTTATTTTAGTAATTAATATACCTAATTACCTTCTTCTAAAAAGAATTTACTTACCTGATCTCAAACGGCAGATATACAGAACCCGTCAAGTCACCAGTTACACGTTTCTATTGCCTTTCCGACGCATTCCGCTGCAACGATGTATACACACGGTACCAAGGCTCTGCAGCAAAGATTATTTGCACACGGTTCATTCTGCAGCACAAAATACGTACACACGGTACAAAAGATTATATCACGGTACGTTCTTGAGCTAATATTATGTGGTAAATTCTTCATAAAAGATAGTACGTCCGGCATCAAAGCTAAACACATCCGCCATGTTCCTCACATGCGCTCACAAAGTTGACAAATGAAAGGCGTGAAGCGCGAGAACCGGCAGAGGCAGTTCACGACGAGGCAATTACTACATTTTAGCTCATATGCTTCTTCGTACATTCTTGTAGCCCTTTAAATTTTAATTAATATTTTTACTATGCAAAATTACTTTGTAGTTCACTTTTTGATAAGTATTATTCCGCGTACGGATTTTGTGTTGTTTCCAGATCTAGTCTATCCAGCTGATAGAGGTGGATCATCCTTTTACTACGTTGCGCATTATTTGACTAAGTTAATAACGGTTATCATTGGTTGTTATTATCCACGTCTCTTTTCAATTAACCCCGCGAATAATATATAATATTGGTGTTGATAGGAAATACATGTTAATAATTCTTTTTGAGTATTACAATTTCACATAAAAGACGTTGTGTTGTATTCTTACATCGCTCGAGTTGAGATAGGCTGGCTCTAGGCTGGCTCTAAGGAGTATTGGAGATATCCTAGAGCCACTTTAGAGCCACCCTAGATCAGATAGTATAGCCCTTGTGCTGGCTGGGTTAGAGCCCACAATACAAACACTCTGTTCCACATTACTGTCAGGGTTGACCTCCATTGGTGAGCCAATCGGCTTACAATTTTCCATTTGAAATTTTTTAAGAAGATTTTGCAAATATATTGATTGGTTGAGAGTCATACCTTTCTCTGAAAATTCAATTTTAATGCCAAGAAAACATTTGAGCGGACCCATGGCCGACATGTTAAACTTTGACATTAAACATTTCTTAGTACTTCTTAGGACGTCAATGCTGTTCCCAGCTATGATCACATCGTCCACATATAATAACAGATACAATACACTCAGTTCACTTTTGTAAATGTATAAGCATTTGTCATGTTCTGATTGCACCAAACCCATTAGTTTAACTTGATTGTCAAAGCATACATTCCATTCCCAAGGTGCCTGCTTCAAACCGTAAATTGATTTATTAAGCTTACATACAAGTTTCGAATTTTTACACAGTCCATATGGGAGCATCATATAAATTTCTTCAGATATATGATCGTGCAAAAATGCATTCTTAACATCTAACTGTTCTGATAGTAAACCTTTGGCATTAATAACAGCCAAAAGAGTTCTCACAGTTGTGAGGTGAGCAACTACCCAGCCAGCACAAGTCAAGGCATATCCCCAAATAAACGAATAGCATCCTTGGAGTCCAAGGATAGGCTATCCCTGTTAAGGATAGGCTATCTCTCGGCATAGCGATGCAATACATATGGACGACGTGGGCTATCCGTGGATCATCTAGATAGATTTCCTCTATTTTGCGCGGAACCTATCTCTACCGCCAAGGAATCTATATATGTAGTAACAACGATTACCGCCATATTCAGCCGCTCGCAGCGCCACACTCGAGCTTAACGGGAACTACGTGTCATGTGGCGCCACCTAACGGCAATTCTGCTCACTACTAGTAGCCGAATGGCGGGACCACGGGCGCCTTTTAAATAAGTAACTCATATTATAACCTTCATACCAAACACATCACGTAGAGAACCGATCTTACCGCAAGTTGATTTGGCTACCAGAGCTCCAGATGCAGCAATTCCTGCAAAATAATTCACCACTCAACAAATAGCAAAAACAATAGATGAAGGAAAAGGCAGGAACAATTGCATCTAAGTCAAGTCAAAAGGTGTTTACTGCCATGACACATATATTTACACATATGCAAGTATTAACATAATTATTCTCACTATATATCAACATATTTACAGCAATAGCCCATCTTCATCAGGGTTCGTCATTTAACATACATACATATTTTAACTTTGTACATAGGCGTGTAGCACATTGAATATTGAGAGTAATGTAATGGTGCGGGAACTCTTTTCATCCGGGATGGCTTAATGACGCAATCAACCGAGGCTTGATGGAAACCGGCAAACCTCACGCAAGTCGCCGTGTGGATGTAGGTATATTTGTTGCTGGCAGGAGTGCTGGACTTCACTGATTTGAGGTGTGTCGTTTTGCGCTGGATGCTTTTTGCTCCTGTAGTCATACGTCGATTGCCTGTTGAGACTGGTGGTTCTGTTGAGCGGAGGCTGATGTTCTCTTGTTCCTGTGGAATAAGGCAGGATTACTATACGTATACATTATATATAATATATTATTATACAATGCCGACCAGGCATTACTGAAATATATTGGTTTGCATAAACTATTTACAGTTAACACCCAAGTCTATATACAAGGAGGTTGATAGCAATGCTAGCTCATCATTGTGACGCACCTACTGGCACCTACTATTTAAAACTGCCGCGGTTGTGACTGCTCACGGAACTTCTAGATCAAAGCGAACTACTCCGGCGTCATTGCCCTCTGTTGCCTTTTCACAAAACCTACGTTAAAATTCAAGATGGCCGACCAGCCGCACATCACCTCAGAAGTTGCACATTTTCTAGAAGCATAACTTCTTTAAGTACACTAAAAATCCTTTCACTGGCTATTTTTGCAATTTTAACACTTTGAGTTTGTTAAATTTCGTGCAGCACTAGCAAAATCTAAGGGAGGAAAAAAATATTTCTGTCAGCGAGGCCACTTCGCGAACATTTATTTAACATTATTCAAGATGGCCGACCAGCCGCACATCACCTCCGAAGATGCACATTTTCTAGAAGCATAAATTCTTTAAGTAGGTACACTAAAAATCCTTTCACTGGCTATTTTTGCAATTACAACAATTTGTGTTTGTTAAATTTCGTGTAACACTAGCAAAATCTAATGGGTGACAAAAACATTTCGTCGGGGGAGCCTCTTCGAGAACATTTACCTATCATTTTCCCTGCTTATTGTGCTGTAGATTGTTGGTTCGGTAGCAGGTCAGTTAATTTAACATAGAACGAGTGAAATATCAACAATTTCGCTGATCAATACATGGCAAAGAGGTTGAAAGAGTAGGGCCGGCTTAAGAAAAAATTTTCACGCGGGCGAGAGAGCGGGCTACTCACCAGTTAAACGTAGTAAAAAATATTTTTTCGCAGTCACGGCGCCCCGGGAATCGCCCGGGCCTCCAAACTGCACATTTTCAAATATAAAGACTAGCCCTTTTCACTAATGTAAAGTATTAGAAGTTATTTTAGTAATTAATATACCTAATTACCTTCTTCTAAAAACAATTTACTTACCTGATCTCAAACGGCAGATATACAGAACCCGTCAAGTCACCTGTTACACGTTTCTATTTCCTTTCCAACGTATTCCGCTGCAACGATGTATACACACGGTACCAAGGCTCTGCAGCAAAGATTATTTGCAAACGGTTCGTTCTGCAGCACAAAATACGTACACACGGTACAAAAGATTATATCACGGTACGTTCTTGAGCTAATATTATATGGTAAATTCTTCATAAAAGCTAGTACGTCCGGCATCAAAGCTAAACACATCCGCCATGTTCCTCACATGCGCTCACAAAGTTGACAAATGAAAGGCGTGAAGCGCGAGAACCGGCAGAGGCAGTTCACGACGAGGCAATTACTACATTTTAGGTCATATGCTTCTTCGAACATCCTTGTAGCCCTTTAAATTTTAATTAATATTTTTACTATGCAAAATTACTTTGTAGTTCACTTTTTGATAAGTATTATTCCGCGTACGGATTTTGTGTTGTTTCCAGATCTAGTCTATCCAGCTGATAGAGGTGGATCATCCTTTTACTACGTTGCGCATAATTTGACTGAGTTAATAACGGTTATCATTGGTTGTTATTATCCACGTCTCTCTTCAATTATCCCCGCGAATAATATATAATATTGGTGTTGATAGGAAATACATGTTAATAATTCTTTTTGAGTATTACAATTTCACATAAAAGACGTTGTGTTGTATTCTTACATCGCTCGAGTTGAGATAGGCTGGCTCTAGGCTGGCTCTAAGGAGTATTGGAGATATCCTAGAGCCACTTTAGAGCCACCTTAGATTAGATAGTATAGCCCTTGTGCTGGCTGGGTGGAGAATAAGTATTAGTATAATCAAAGCCTTTCCTTTGACCACAACCTTTAACTACCAATCTTGCTTTATATTTGCTTACATTACCATTTTCATCCTGTTTAATTCGAAAAACCCACTTATTATTTAAGACTCTTTTTCCAGGGGGTAATTCCATTAAAGTCCAGGTTTGGTTATCCTGATGAGCTTTAAGCTCCTCATTAACAGCTCTATACCATTTATCTCTGTCTTCCCTGTGAGATATTTCCTCAAAAGTTTCTGGCACATCATCAAGAAAGGTTTCTGAAATTTGAGCACACATTGCAAACATGCCCAAATCTTCTACAATATAATCATTGTGCCACTTTGGTTTTTCTTTTACCCGCGTTTATCTACGCAAAGACTTTTCACTATCTATCTCTGTCTCAATATTCATCTCATGTTCATTTGAAATGCTGGTAACATCCTCCTCCCCTCTTTCATTTGATCTGTTACAGTTTTCAAAAACTTTATAATAGCTATCTGATTTAGTGTCATTCCCTGCATGGTCAATAGTGTCATTTTCTAAATTACAGTAAACATCTTTCATGAATTTCCTTTCATCAAAAATTACATCTCTACCTAAGATGACCTTTTGTTCATCCTGACTCCACAGTCGGTATCCATTTGGACAGTATCCAACCATGAAGCACTTTTTAGAAAGAGCATCAAATTTATTTCTCACCAACTTTTTAGGAATTTTTAAATATGCCACACTTCCAAATACCCTTAACTTTGGCAAATCTGGCTTGTGCCCATACCACGTTCCAGCGGGCACATCATTTTGCAGTGCTATCGTAGGGCTTCTGTTAATCAAATATACCGCTGCCAGAATGGCTTCACCCCATAGTTTTGTTGGCAGCCCTGAAGCTATTAGCATACATCTAGCTCTATCTAATATGGTTCCTATCCATCCTTTCCGCTACACCATTCTGTTGGGCAGTATACCTAATTGTGTATTCAAATATGAACCCCATGGTCCTCAAAAATCTTCTGCCAGTCAAGGGATCTATATTCCCCCCATTATCGCACCGGAATCTACTTATTTTACGATTAAAGTGTGCAGTAGCCATTGCTTCGTACTTCAAATAATATTTAAGGACTTCAGACTTTGATTTTATTAAGTAGACCACGGTAAAATGAGAATAGTCATCAATAAAGGACAGCACATATTTCTTACCATCATGGGACTCTGGATTTATGGGCCCCATTAAATCACTATGAATTAACTGTAGGGGGTGTGTAGCTCTATAACGATGTTTATTATGAGGAAGTTTGGTTTGCTTACCTAGCATACATGAACTACATGGCGGTAACACTTTCTTTGACTTCAAATCTATACCATCCACTAGCTTTGTCAATTTTTGAACTGCATCTGTACTCATATGCCCTAGCCGACTATGCCATAGATCTACATCATTTGTTGCTACATGAGCACTGTCAACTGCTCCCATAACATCTAGTTTGTACAACACTTTATTTCTGTCAGCAACTGCAAATACTTTATCCCCTTTCCAGATTGTTGCTTTCCCATTTCCTATCACAATTACAAAACCCTTCATTTCCAGTTTTCTTACAGACATCAAATTTAGTTCCAAATCTGGTACAAACAAAACATCTGTAATAGTTATACTTCTAAATTCGCCATCAACCAAAGTTTTTATTTTAACTTCACCCTTTTTTGTGGCATACATTATTTCACCTGCCTTGGCAACTTTAATTGATTTGAGTTCACTGAGATCAACAGAATTTGTAAGAAAAACATCAGTATTTACCAAGTGCTCTGAAGCAGCTGAATCCAATTACCAACCAGAATTAATGTCTTCAATGCTAGCTGCACAGAAGGTGATACCGTCCTCTTCATCACAATCATTTTCTCCAGCAAGATGGGCTCCATTTCCGAAGGGTGGATCCTTGCAGTCCACTCTCTGTGTCCAATGGCACCACAGTTGTAACAGCGGAAGGGAAAGTTGCTAGAGTATCCCCCTTCAGAAGCTCGTCCAAATCCTCTTTTAATGACTCGACCACGGCCTCTACGGGTTGAACGACCTGCGAAAGCGGTAGAGAGTTCCAGTGACTGCTTCTGCTGCACTTCGGATCCACTTCTTTTGGCGTCTTCATCTAGAAGCCTGCTTTTGTCGAAGGACAGGGTCAGGCTTTCCTGGGACATAGTCTCTATGGCAGTAACCACCATTTGATAGTCGTCCGGCATCGTCAGCAAAAGATGACACACAATGTCTATTTCGTCTGGGTTGGCTCCCGTAGCCTTCAGTTCACGGATTTTTTTATCAAACACTACGAAATGCGATTCCATTGTGTCTGTCAAGGGATTCATTTTCATGGTGAGCAGTGCTCTCGACACACGCAGACGGCTCGCTACACTAAATCGTTGAAAGGTTTTTTGCAGCTCCTTCCAGATGTCATAGGCAGTTTCCTTCCCTTGGGCATACTCTAAATGACTGTCTGCGATATATCTTACTATATAAGCTTTAGCTTTCTTATCCAGGCTTTTCTTCTGAGCATTCACACTGACAATATTGGCTCGCTGTTCCGAGGTAGCGGAGTTTGAAACCACGTCTAAAATCAATCGTGTTTTTACACAGTCAAACGGGTCCTTTTCATCGAGGAGAACTTCCATGAGAAAACGCCAACTATCGTAATTAGTTCCATCAAACAAGGGTACTTTAATCTCTTCCGCCATGTCTATGTATCTTAATAAATTACGACTCACTCCGATACCAAGTGCGATCTGGGCCCATAACCTGAAGTAATTAGACCAACTTCCAGTCTTTACAAACGTCCGTTTATTACAGGTTCTACAATTCAACTGAACAGTTTGCCCGTTTAGCAGAAGTACAAGAAAAAGAAAAGTGAAAACAAAACAACAGCGTATATGCGAAATTGCTATTTCAACAGTAACTTCCTCTATTGATGTCATTGAGCATCCTCCGCATCCTCTATTGTTCTTCTTTCAATAGTCCCTTTGAATTGCTATGAATCCTTACAGATTAAAAACATCAAAGATTACTCCTGTTTAGATGCATAAAGGTATTAATTGCAACTTCATCTCCTATCTTCCAATAGCTATTCAGTCTGTGTTTATCAACATATTTGAAAAGGTGTTCTATAACAGACTAATGCCCTTCTTGGAATCCCATAATCTTCCATCCACCAGGCAGCATGGATTTTGTCAAAATAAATCTGCAGTTTCTGCCCTCAGTGATGCACTCAATCATATTTTGCATGCTTTAGATGATAGACAAGTAGCTACTGCTTTGCTGTTTTTTCTTAGCTAAGCTTTTGACTGTGTCAATCATGCCTTGCTGCTCATGAAACTTGAATGCCTGGGAATCCCAGGATTTCCCAGTAACTGGATTCAGTCTTACGTGTACAATAGATATTACCAGTGGCTGATCTATCCCAAGGAGGAATGAAAAGTCACGATGACATCATCCTGATGTCATCTTCAGGTCACGGCTGTAAAGTCACGGTGACATCAAAATGATCCCTTGAAATTACATCTTTCGTGACTAACCTTGACGTCATCATGACGATAATTGACCAGCCATTATTTTGACCTCACTTTGACTGTTTGTAACCTAACCTAATATTTCCTTTTTTGGATTCAAAAATAAAAATGTAAAATATATGTCATCATGTAAAACACACATTCATCCATACTGCCAATTCTTGTCCTCAGCATGTGATATTTTTATTCTGCCCAACCGAACGTACACAATTTTAACCCCGCTTTTACAAAAAAAGTCCCTCTGAATCTTTACCCTCTGTATCTTTTGAATCATTTTCATTATAAAGAAAATGATTTCAACTCTCTAAAAAAGTATATCTGGTTTTTCATCACAGGCATATAAGGCCCTAAAAATAGGGACAACTTTGAGGATGACATTTGTAAAAACGACAAAAATAATTTATTTTTTGCCCGCTCTTAAAAAAGAAAGACCTTCTGGATACTCTTTTGAATCATTTTCATTTGAAAGAGCATGTTTCAAACCTCTTAATAAAGTAGACTTGGTTTTTCATCGCAAGCATATACAGCCTTAAAAATATGAACAACGTTGAGAACGTTGCTATGGTGGTGCCACATGCATTCGGTTGTGTATCGTCCTGTTTGTTTTACATCGACATTTTTAGTATATTGCGTTGGTCCATGGTGACATTGTTTCTACCAGTTCAGGCATTTGAACCAGTAACCTCATCGCCATAGGGGTCACGCCCGATATCCGTGCATACCAGCAATGGGTGGGTTCTCTAGGTTGAGAATCCCAAGCCTGCAATTTGGTTCCTTCGACAAGGTTCCAATTTGCATGGACTACCAATTTCCACAGACATCTAATGATTTGAAAAAATTGGCGAAAACAAATTTGAAGCCGGGTCAAAAAAATGTTTTCCTAGTTCATAGCCAAATATATTTCTATGTCCATCATGAAAAACCACCTTTGTTATTTCCACAAAATATTTTTAGTTTTGTGGAAATAACAAAGATGGTTTTCTCAATATTGATATCCATAATTTCCACGAGGTCAGGCCTGATATCATCACTTTTATATTTCTATGGTCCAAAACATGGCTGACTGAATCTTCGTCTTCGGAAAATAGTGCTATGAATATTTTGGACACGGTTGATCGAAGTTAGACCATGGAAGAAGGTGAGGAAGCACAAGTACCACACTTTTTCATATACTAGTACACACAATGTCTCTACACTCTACGATCTCGATCACCTCGACCTAGGCCCCTCATACGTACGCCAACAGTAGACTTCAAATTAATGCTATGTAAATGTATGCTCTCTTTCTTCATTTCTAAGAATGGAGCCTAAAACCAATCATTTAGTGAGTTCTTGGTTCCTAATTATGCCATCAGTAGCTTTGTAAGGGCTCGGTATTCAAATTAATGCTATTTAAATGTATGACATATTTCTTCATTTCTTAGAATGGAGCCTAAAAACCTATCATTAGTGAGTTCTTGGTTTCTAAATATGCCATCAGTAGCTTTGACAAGGCTCGGTACTAAAATTAATGTTATGTAAATGTATGCTTTCTTTTTAATTTCTTAACACATTAAATGCGGAGCACGTCAATCAGTGGCGGATACAGAAAAAACTCAAGGGGGGGCGCAAGTTATCGCGACGATTGTAGCTTTCAAACTGACTGCCTGGCAGCGACTCTGCTTCCCTTATATATGTAGCTCGGTTTTTTCGAGAATATTCGTAGCCAGAATGTTCGCTTCCAGACTTTTAAGGAGTGTGAACAAATGCAAATACAAATACAAACAGTAGAATATTTGCAACTTTTCTCGAACAAATGCCAGACGGAATAACGTATCGAGATCACTAGAATGGCCGCGACTTTTCTCGTAGGTTAGCTATCTATGTGCCAGACAGAAACGTATAAAATACGATGACGCGGACGTGTGCAACATAAGAAAGTACAACTACTCGATAACTCGACTCAGAGTCGACTGACGAAAGACAGGAACGAATAGCGTGCGGGCTGACTGGTGGGGGCGGCGCGGACGGCCCCGCAAGGGGGGGGGCGCGCGCCCCCCGCGCCCCCTATATGTATCCGCCACTGACGTCAATAGACGTGCTCCTGGCTACACCGACTGACGGAGCAAGTCAATTGACGTGGTCGTTCCATTCCGAAGCTCTTTAAAATTTTCAATGCCGATTTTGACGACTTTCATGAAAATCGGACCCGCATTGAATGTGTTAAACTTGTGCCTAAAACCAATCATTCAGGGAGTTCCTGATTCGCTTAAATATGCCATCAGTAGCTTTGACAAGGTTCTGTTCTAAAACATGCTTTGTAAATGTATGATCTGTTTGTTCATTTCTTAAAATGGAGCCAAAAACCAATCATTTAGGGAGTTCTTGATTCTTAAATATGCCATCAGTAGCTTTGACGAGGCTCAGTACTCAAATTAATGCTATGTATGCTCTCTTTCTTCTTTTCCTAGAATGGAACCTAAAACAAATCATGCAGTGAGTTCTTGGTTCTTAAACATGCCATCAGTAGTTAAGACAGGGCTCAGGTCTCAAATTAATGTTATGTAAATGTTTGCTCTCTTTTTGATTTCTTAGAATGGAGCCTAAAGCCAATCATCTATTGTATTCTGGATCTTTAAATTTTGCCATCATTAGCTTTGAACAGGCTCAGAACTCAAATAAATGCTATGTAAATGTAAGCTCTCTTTCTTCATTTCTTAGAATGGATCCTAAAACCAATCATTCATTTAATGAGTTCTTGGTTCTTAAATATGCCACCAAGATCATTGACAAGGCTTGGTACACAAATTAATGTCATTTAAATTTATGCTCTCATTTTCATTGCTTATAATGGAGCCTTAAACCATTGATTTAGTGAGTTCTTGATTCTTAAATATGCCATCAGTAGCTTTGACAAGGCTGTCATACACTTACATAGCATTACTTTGAACACCGAGTCCTTTCAAAGCTACTATAGTTATAATGGCTAATTTAGAACCAAGAACTCACAAAGTGATTGGTTTTAGGCTCCGTTCAAAGAAATGAAGAGTGAAAGCATACATTTACATAGTGTTAATTTGAATACAGAGCCTCGTCAAAGTTGCTGATGGCATATTTAGGAACCAAGGACTCACTAAATGATTGGTTTTTGGCTCTGTTTCTAAGAAATGAAGAGTGAGAGCATACATTTACATAGCATTAATTTGGGTACAGAGCCTTGTGAAAGCTAATGCTGGCATACCTAAGAATCAAATACTCACAAAATGATTGATATTAAGCTCCATTCTAATAATTGAAAAAGGCATCATACATTTACATATCATTAATTTGAGTACAGAGCCCCGTCTAAGCGACTGATGACATATTTAATAATCAGGAACTCACTAAATGATTGGTTTTTTGCTCCATTCTAAGAAATGAAGGAAGAGAGCATACATTTGCATTGCATTAATTTGAGTACCGAGCCTTGTCAAAGCTACTAATGGTCATTTTAGGAACCAAGAACTCACTAAATGATTGGTTTCAGGCTCCACTCTAAGAAATGAAGAAAGAGTGCATACATTTGCATAGCATTTATTTGAGTACTACCGAGCCTTGTCAAAGCTACTGATGGCAATATTAAGTACCAAGAACTCACTTAATGAATGGTTTTAGGCTCCATTCTAAGAATTAAAGAAATAGAGCAAACATTTACATAGCATTAATGTGAGTACCGAGACTTGTCAAAGCTACTGAAGGCATATTTAAGAACCAAGAACTCGCTAAATGATTGGTTTTTGGCTCCATTATAAGAAATGAAGAAAGAGAGCATACATTAGATTGTTATTGGGGGGGCCTTCGTCAGGAGCCCGGGCACTTAGACCTTTCTTGGTCCATTGTGCCAACCCCATGCCTGTCTGCCACTTGCAGACAGGGGACAAGAGCACCACTGTAGAGGTATAGAGGATTGACCTCCTCCGCCTCGCCCCAGTACCAGTTTGAGCATGCATTAATATAGCATTAATTTGAAGACTACTAATGGCGTATGTAGGCCTTGGTCGAGGGGACCGAGATCCTAGAGTGTAGAGACATCTACGTGTATACTCTAAAATGTCGTGCTTATGCTTCCTCACCTCCTTCTTCCATGGTGTAACTTCGATCAACCGTGTCTGAAATATCCATAGTATTCTTATTTATTCTGAATTTACTGTGTAAAGTTGGCATGTTAGGATGCAAACCTGTGTCAAGTCCAATGGTTCCTGGTACTAGACTGACCAGGATTGAATCTCAAGTTTGTGAAAATGTACCTTACCAACAAATAAATGGTAGTCTACTTTATTTGTCTGTGTGCACTTGGCCAGATATACCTTTTATGACTAATTATCTTAGCCTGTTCAATAACAGTCATACAAATGAGCACTGGCAGTGTGTTAAACGAGTGTTGAGATATCTTAAGGGTACCATTGATATGGGTGTGCAATTCAAAAGGACTGATAGCATGCCAGATATATGTGGTTATGTTGATGCCTTATTTGCCAATGATGTCAATAGGAAATCTGTTACTTGGTATGTTTTTATGAATGCTGGTGGACCAATCTGCTGGGAGAGTAGGAGGCAAAGTGTCACTGCTCTGTCCTCAACTGAGGCAGAATACATTGCTATAGACTCTGCTGGCAGGAAAGCAGTTTACCTGAAGGGGTTACTATCTGTGTTGTGTGATAGAAAAGGGCCGATTCTGCAAAGAAACGATAATCAGAGTGCACTTAAGTTGGCCACTAATCATAGTCCTAATGCACAAACTCAACATATAGAGGTGAAATTTCATCACATTAGAGAGCTGATTAAGTATAAAAAGGTGGAACTTTTTTATATGGAATCTGAAAATATGATTGCAGATATGCTCACCAAAGGACTTAATGCTAATGCTCATCACAAATGTATTATTCATATGGGAAATAATATATGTTGAAATGGTAAATGTTTTGGTCGATTAAGGGAGAGTTTTGTGAGTCATAAATTTCTCATACTTGTAATCTCCCAACAGTGTTGCCATCATATCTTCTTTTGTCATATTTTGTTTTTTGAAATAAATCCTGTTTGCCATTTGAAGCTGGTGTTATCTTTTCGAGTCTCCCGAATATCCTTAATCATCTGTTGTCCCGAGCGTTAATTTCCCAACATTCCAGCTTCTTCAACCAAGCCTCCAACAATGCCCTGACATCCAGAGGGATTTCCTTTTCCTGGGACGCAGCTAACGACATTAAGAAATGGAGAAGTCAATTTTAATCCCATGATATTAAGACTAATTGACAGAACAAATTGGAATTACAATTGTATTGGCAAAATAGGAACGATTTGAAACAAATCACTGGACCATTCTATTAAAGTTTAACACTATAACATTTTTCTCATGGTAGAATGATATGAATTGAATAGTTTTCTTCAGTTTCAAAATGTACTTTATCCACATCCACGAATTGAGAGGCATCACATAAATGTCTCCAGCATTAAAATACTTGCATTAAGGCTCAAAAATATATATTCAACATAATTTAATCCACTCACCTTTCTGTTACAATGAGATTCCTTTCTTTGCTGAGATTCTCTTTTTTATAACTCCGCAATCTTGAAAACCACCAACAATTGGGCTTAGCTCTATCCTTTCACAAAACTCTATCACAGTCTTCTAGCCAAATTATGACTTTGATAAGAGTGATGAAATCCTTATCTCTCAGCGAAAACACTTAGTCGGTAATTAATCTGGCAATCTTACAGAGTGAAAATCCTCCAGGAAAACTTTGCGTATGCTTCATGGACAATGAGTTTCAATACAAAAACTGCACATAAATTGTACATGAAAACTATTGCCACTAGAGCAAAAATAAACC
This sequence comes from Pyrrhosoma nymphula, assembly GCA_963573305.1. Classification (NCBI taxonomy): domain Eukaryota; kingdom Metazoa; phylum Arthropoda; class Insecta; order Odonata; family Coenagrionidae; genus Pyrrhosoma; species Pyrrhosoma nymphula. The sequence continues at coordinate 150,896,412 of OY754328.1, forward strand.
TATTTTTCACTCACATTAACCGACATACGAATGTAGGGTACTTACAACAACTGTTTTAAAATGATATATAAGTAAATGCTTCTGATTTCCGAATAGCATATTGGGAAGCATAGACACAAACTCTCACATCATAATGTAAACAAAAAGTGAACAAGTCTGTGACCGCTCAAAAGTGAGCCTCCACGCCTGCAAAATAGTTCCATCGTTCTGTCAGGAATGTATCCTAGATGTATGAGTGGATATTTGGTATTGCATGAAGTTATTTAAGCTTCATGCAAAGAAATATGCGGATATATTACGTTTTGAGGAAAGTATCAAACTAATTTTTAAATCAAATTAGTTGAAAGACAGTTTTGGAAGTTAATATCAAGACAGCTTTTAAGAAAAAGTGTTTCAAACCACATTTAGTTCAGTATCAAAACACTGTCTCAGGAAGACAGCTGGAAACCAGCTCTTAGGAAACCAGATTCAAATCACTTATTCAACTTCCTCTCCGCTGGAAAACAGTGGAAATCGGTTTCAAAACAAAATCAAATCAAATTATATGAATTCAAACCAGAATCAGACCAGATTCAAAATAGTTGAAAACCAGTTTGTCTATCCAGGGATTGACTTTATTGTGACTTGGTGATATCCAGTGGTGGATATAGGTTTGGACCAGGGGGGGGAGGGGCAAACCGAAGGGTCTGGGGGGAATACCCCCAAGCCGAAGGGGGCTTCCGGGGGCCTCACAAAAATTTCGATTTGATTTAGTGTAAGTTTCGACCCAATGGGGGTGTAATGATCCGGAAATGGAAGAATTCCATTTCCCAAAATATGCATAAATGTGTTGTTGTGTGACGTCTCAGAATAGCCAGCTATGTCAAACTATACCTCGGAAACTGTACCTTTCCCTTTCGAGAATTGCTAACCTTCCTCTTCTTCCCCTCCCACCCTTGTCATTTTGTCGAAAACATCCTAGTTCCACCTTTCCTATATAATGACACGGTGGAGACGCTATGGGAGAGTACACTCGACACTCATCCAGCAGGCAGTCAGCCAGTGATTCACTAGTCTCTCATCTGTCAGTGATCGACTAATGGTTACTCTGCAACCATTCACTGATGGTACAGTCACAATGTAGCCGTCAGTGGGAGTCAAAGCGTGGGCCATGGGGTCCGTGCTACCGAAGCGCTTCGCTATCCACCCGTGCCATCACCAGCAGCTCCTCTCCTTCCCGAGACATTGGTAATGTTTTCACTTTCTGCTATTCTAGCCGCACATATTCATTATTTGCTATTTGTTCATTGAATTGATTCTTTTGGGATTTTAAATGGAAATAAACCTTGATTAAAAGACTTTTAATATTTGTGTGTGATTATTCGCTTCCCGACACCAAGGGCAAGAACCCACGTAAAATCTTATGCTCTCGGGTTCCCCGCCACGCGGAGGGGGTGGGGGCCCGGGTCATAACAGGGGTGGGGGCCCCCTTATCCCCCCCCCATCTCAAGGAGAAAGGGAAGTCTCGATGACGTCACTTTGATATCAATATGACCTGCAAAAGGTGTCTTCGGTCAAGAATTTGTTGTTGACTCAAATTGACTAAAATTGAAAAAATAATTTACTGTCAGAAGTCATAAATGGTCAATATTAGTTAAGAAAAAGATGATTTCTCACCACTCTGACAGATTTACTTAACAAATGGGTCATTCCATGACAAGTGGTCTGGTGGTCCCTGCTTGACCATCACGGACTTCAATGAAATTTTATATGGACATTCACATATACCTCCAATGAACATTTGTAAATTTTTACATACACCGATGGTATACTTGCTGAGATATAGTACTGAAATTTTTGAGGCTGTGACATCAAATCTTCATCACTGTCACGGCACAAAAATTCTGAGTCCTTGCTGGATAGGGTATAAGATCATTTAGTTTCTGTACTGACAAGTTCGAAAATCTTACAGACCTGTTCCAGAACAGTATCGCAACCAATACTGACCATTTCCTGACCAGACTGGTCTGGGGTACTGCTTTAATTTCACTTCAGAGAATGAATGATCCTACAGATTGACTACTCTAGGGTAAACGTTCACTTCACTAAGAGCAGTAAGAGACTGAGAACACTGGTGCTGAGAAGCACACAATGCCTTCCAATTTCTTATTTAAAGTATTTTCTTTCTGGAATTTGTTTACACTTAGGTACTCTAGATCTCACTCTGTCTTCAAGAACTAGCCATTCACATCAACTGACTGTCGAGGCCAAATCACTATGAGGAAAATAGAGGTAGTGCAAAAGTGTGTCTCTAATTCCAAACTAACACTTCAACTTCTGTATCCAGATCTTCTTCACAATTGTGAATGTTTCGTTAGCTGGTTTAGAAGATGAGCTACTTCTTAGATTGATGTAGTTTGGTGTCACTCATTTCAATTAAATGTTTAGCAAGCCAAAATGTCTTTAAATATAAATTAAAAGAACTGCTTATTTATAAACGCTACTACAGCGTAGATGAATTTTTGAGTGATAAATTTTTGTAGTCTGTATTTTACTGCTTTTTTCTTCTTTTGTATGTATTTTTATATGTAATTTTTTGTATGACTAAGTCCTATGTTGTACTTGTATAACCGACAGGACATTAAAGATTATTATTATTATCATTATTGTTACAGTTGTAACATGAACCTCCGAGTCCCCGGCAAGCATCGGGTTTCATTGCCGTCATAATGGCCGGTGACACGAGAGGGGTTGTGCAGTAGTCGCAGCCACGTCCGACGCCCATCGGATGTGTGGCTATGCTGCCGTCGGGTCATGCGTCCACAGTAGACGGAGTGACCCCAGGAAGATGGCCTTCTGCATGCGTGCAAATAGTGATTCCGCCTGTGCCACGCAGGACGGAATGCATTTGATGTTATTTATCAGTGAGCCCTTAACTCCACCGAGCACACCTATGATGAGGACCACCAGTTTCACAGAGTGTCCGGGGTACATCTGTCAAAGTTTGAAAAGCAGGTCTTGATATTTCGTCCGTTTTTCCACCTCTTTCGCAGCCGGAGCAGAAAACTCAATGACGAACATGGAGCGTGTGAGGTGGTCGAAGAGAACGATATCAGGCTTGGTCGCCTCCAACTGCCTGGTGGCCTTATTATTATTATTATTACTCCTAATCTATGGCAGTTGTTGTTGAAGTATATATTGAGACTCACTAATTTATATTTGGCCAAAATGTTTTTAATTTAACTTTGCCTTAACTGCTGCACTAGCATCAGGAACATACACAAGAGTATTAGCACTGACTTTTAATTACCACCAACCAAGGTTTTACCATGTTATTCCATCATCAGGGTACAGCATTACAAATATCTCGGCCTATATATCATAAAATTGGGAGTGGGTAGGAAGTTGAGAATAGGGGGAAAATAGTGGGAATAAGGAGTTTGAGGAAAAACAAAGAACACGTGATATTGTTGTCATCCATTCACCTCTCCTAAAACTCATACTTCCTTTGACATATGACAACCTTCCTTTGTTATTCCCTAACCCCACCCCCTTTTTCTCAAGTTCCTACCCCCAATTTTACGATATGTATTGCTGAGATATTTGTAAAACTGTACCCTGATGATGGCATATTGTGCTGAAACCTTGGTCGGTGTTTGTTAAATGTGAGGAAATTTTCACCATTGTTTCTGTTTTTCTTCCTTCAAGATTGATATACATACATGTGTATGTTTGTGTATGGATCAGATTTTTATATAGGTATATTTTTATTTGAAAAAGATTTTTTAAAGTTAATATTTATCAAATGAAAGGATATTTATCTAAATATGCACAATTTTCAGCCAGATATCCTTATTATCAAGCTTTCAAACTGGCATGCATAGGATGAGTACTGCTGAAGAGGATCAACTGAAATAATTTTAATTATCAACAATTAATTTGTAAAAATAATTTTTAATGGTAATAATGTGTAGATAAATATTTATTGATGTAATTTGTTAAAAAAATAAAGCACCGGGAAAAAAGTAGCTATTTGATGCTGAAAAACTTTATGGATCAAAATGACCCCTGCCCATCCTTCTACGTAGTGCGAAACTACCGTCCTCCTAGTGTTAAAATGTTGTGAGCATATGTCAATGGTGACTATCATTCTGTTTATTCCATATAATTTCTGCTAGGATAAATAAATGTCTCACTCATAGCATTTTTCTTTTATTTAATTTTAATGTAATGTGCCACCATCAAAATCTCATGAGGAATCCTCTTGCACTAGTCAGGTAGTAAGTGCAAACTACCTTATTTAATTAAAGTCCTTATTTTTATGAGATTTTCACGGATTAGAAATTGAAATTCTAAGTTACTATATTTGTTTCTGATATCCTATCTGATAACTAAATGTACCTACATAATGGCACGTGATATTTCTTCAGTTTTTTCAACCCTGCTTTTACTGATTTAGTCTTCAGATTTCCGCCCTTTTTCTCCCTCAACATATTTGAAATATCTCAAATGTCTTATTCCCAACTCTTATCTACAGTTCGCCGTTATAAGTCTCTTCTACTCTCATTTTCATTCATCACAATATTTTTAACTCATATTTTGCATTTATTTCTTGGCGAATGACGAAAAGCCTTTTACTTTTTAAACGTATTTCTGTGTGCTGATATTTCTTTTCTTTCGCATTCTACCCTCTCTAGTCTCACTATCTATCAATGCTGTCTCTTGAGCAGCTAATCGCTATTTAAAGTTCATCCACTTTCAAAGATAATTTTTCCAGAAAATTTTCTGTCGTTAATTTATTTTTTTGTTCAAATATTTCATGCTTTCTTAATTCTATTAAAAATGGTAATAGATTACAGATATTTGCGAGGATACTTATAATCATCGTTCGTGCAGCTGCAGCACTTAACATCACGTTCATATAATTCCTTTTCAAATTCCCGCCGTAGGTAACTTACTGAGAATATGGCCGCCGCGCGCATTCCTCATTAAAAAACAAAGAAACCAACCGCTTCTGTTCTCTCTGTGGTTCTGTTGTCAACGGACCGGCAATGGATAGTAGAAAATATTTAGGATATTTTCTATAATTATTGTGTAAGATTATTTTCGACACTTCTTATATAGGTAATTTATTTTCTCTACTCCTTGGAACCGACGTATTCCAATGTTTTCCTTGTAAATAATTTCCATCTCTCAGTGAATTAGTTAGCTACCTTAAGTTTTACATTCATAACACAGCCTCTTGTTTCATACACATAATATTTCGCCGGCAAAATGCACTACCGTACTCATACTTCAAGCTCGGACAACCTAAGAACTTTTGAAAGCAGAAACCAGCGCGTGAACTTCGCCGACCGATTGATAGCGGCAGAAAGTGAATTTTTGTCTGGTATATCTTGTTCAAATCATGGTACTACCAGTACTACTGTTCAAATTTGACCCGCAGCAGAAAGAAATCTACAAAAAGCTAAATATGGCAACGTCGTATCATCCGTTCGATTGTGACGTCATACCGAATTCAACAGCATCGAATCGATCGGCGAAGTTACCGAGTTGTGCAGGACAGCTGATTTAATTTGTGCAATAAGGTGTGCTAAATTGAGAAGTTCAGTGTTTCTGCAATGTGTTGTCAGCAGCAACATTGATGAGTCTTCGATTTCACGTGGTACAAATGACCGACCTTAATTGTAGGTACATAATTGTAGAGAGATTTGTTTATTAGTTGTTGGATTAGAGCTGTTCGTGAATGTGCATATTAGAAATTTTCCTTTGTAGACCTCATCTTGTGCTTCGTTTTAAATGATGTTTTTGTTGCGTTATTACTCTTATGGTCAGAAATTATTTTATTCGTCATTTTAGTGATTTTTCTCTGCCATAATTGGCTAGGTAGTGAGGGTATTTTATCTGTAATGTTCACGTAAACGGTACGTGGAAGCTGTTGGGGAAGGGAGGATCGTAACGAGTGGGAATATTATTAGAAGGGGATAGTTAAGCCGGCGCAATGTGATAGACATATAGGACAGTGAACATTTATTTGCCTATATTTCAGCTTGTGAAGCTGGGTATTGGCATATTTTTGCCTCGAAAGGAGTCCAATTGTTGTTGTCGTAAAGATTTATTTAGCTGAAAACAAATGTGAATTGCAGCACATCGCCTGTATGCTTCTTTAACACATAGTGCATCACCGATTTGATTGTTTCTTGAAAATATATATATCAGCCTGAATATTTAGATTTCGCATCAAGGCGTGTGTTAGTGTGAGTTAGGCACTGTGAGCTCCCAGCACCTCGATTATGTAAATGTGAAAGCGATCACGGGGGGTGAACGTCATCACAGCATGCGATGACGTTCGGCGTGATCGAGCGATCATGTAAGGCACCGTCATCGCATGTACGACGGTCATGGGCTGACGTCACACGCTTATATTCGAATCGCGTTTCAAAACATTGTTTGTTTATGTTGGTAACAATGGAGAATCTGAAGAACCAATGGAAATCGGCGATACATTCTTAAATAGGTACAATTATAAATATAATACTTTTAATCTTTAATTTTTTAATGCATTATATTATTATATGTTGTGTATATGCCTTTTATGAATAATTAGCTATAACATTTCGCTTACAAGCTCGAATCAATGTATTCCACAGATTCCACATATTCTATAAAATGACTAACGATAATATTATGGCGGAGCGGTGAGTCTTCTGCTGTAATAAGATTTCAGCATTACATTTTTATAGTTATCCAAGTTAATAATGCCTGCAATCCCAAGAATTAAATAATGTATGGAGTTTCCTCTTTCCCCGTACCAATGTTGTGATAGAACTGAAGCTTATTAGCTATCGGCGAGTCGTATATCTAATGTCGGCGTATGCACATTTGTGACAGACTGTTCATGCAAGTACAACAAATAGTCCTTCCGCCGAGAACTATCATTAAATTGTAATCCATGTTCTTCTACTCTGTGATTTTATATTCAACTAGCAGTAATGGGCTGGGTGATCTCATTGACTGTTGTAAAGTTCGTAGTGGCTTGACCACTTAAGGTAAATGTAAGCGAGATATGGGCGTAGAAAAATGTTAATATTGGTCTCAGTTGAAATGATACAGAAATAATTTTACTGCGTTTATAATTGTTTATGATTAGCTATTAAATAAACACCTGAGGTTTTTGTGGGTAATGTAAATTTATGGATTATTTTACCCGTAGAAGAACCCGTTTACGTGGTTTTACAATTTTCACGGTGCGGCATTGAACTTGTTTTAGTTGATTTTGAACTAGGTTTACCATTACGATACGCTAAAGTGATGTGCTCTTTTTAATTCAACCCTTGCATACTTGTGGATACATATGCTTGGGAAATTCTAAGGAAATGTTCGTCTTCCCTAAAGAAGGATTAAGCGAAAGCGATGTAAACATGCCTTTGTGCTGGCAACTCGCATTACGGAGTATGAAATTATTCTATCGTATATTATAATGTTATCTTGTGACTAGTAGCAATTCAAATATTATATTAATTCCATTATGGGAAATATTCCGCGACTGAATGGGAGATAGACGATATTTCGAACTAATAAATTTAAAAAACTTAACTCATCAAGACATTTTCTTATTCTGTATAATTACTTGAGATCTTCATGAAGGTATTTCATAAAGGAAAAGTTAATTAATTGGGCTTGGACATTTTTAATTCAAGTTTATTCAACGTATTCGCACATATTCGATACCTTATCACCATCAGTTTCGAGCGTCATTGCTATTCGGGGCTTCGACGTCGCTAATACCCTCATCACAGTTACATGATCGCTGTTATCACCTTCCGTCGTCCGTACGTCGTTGTCCTGGGCAACGACGTCGCTAATACCCTTATCACAGTTACATAATCGAGGTGCAGTTCCTTACTTTCAGGAATAATTTTCACTGTTTTAAAGCCTTATTTAGAACTCGGGTGTCACGATGGAAGATGAAATTTTCACTAGTATTTGGCCTTTGCCCTACATTACCTGAAGAAATTATATTTTTGGATAAATACACTCGTATTTCACTATAGGATTTTTTTAGCCTCAGCATGTTGATGCAAATTATGAAGGATGTAGAGATATAACTGTGAAGTAAGAACATTTTTATTGAATCTGCTATTCTTGTCAGAATTTCCAGAGAAGAATGGATGAAAAATAATATATGTGCTAGACAATCGATCCCAAGTTAAAGATGAAGCTGCCAGCAGAACTGTTTGGAACCACTTCAAAGAGTGTCTTAAAAGGGATATGCCATCCTAAGTAAAAAGAAAGAAATTCTTCCCATCATCTGCAAGCATCAATCAACAGATTATTTTGCTGCAACTATACATAATATGTAACTATACCATTTCCTGCCTAGCTAACCACTTCACTCCTTCATAATTCCTCACATATTTATAGCCTTTATAATTTACTTTATGTATTCCGTTGTTGACCTTCCTCTGTAATTCTTGTCATTCTTTGTCGCTTCCACTACAGTTTACTGGAGGCTGTGTTACCTCCAAATGTGTCCAAGTAATTTGTCTCTTCTGGTTAGCAGGGTTTTTATCAAGAACCTTTTCTCCCCAGCTCTTTGAAAGACTTCTTCATTTGTGAAATATTCTCTCTGTCCATTTTATCCTCATCATTGTACCATATATGTTATAACATCACTTTCCCATGGCTTCCAGTCATCTTTGTCCAACTGCTGTTTTTGTCCTGGCTTTACTGCCATAGCATGCTCAAAGTGAAAGTTTTAACAAAGTATTTCTTTACTTTTAAACTTTGTTGATAGCTGTCAGTAGACTCCTCATCAGATAGAATGCCTTTTTTGGTACTCTGCTCTTTATACAAGTACTTCTTGCTTCTTCCATTACTGATGTTTATACTTCCCAGGTAGCACAATTTTTCTCCTTGTCCAGTTTGTTCTGGCCTAGTGAGATGAATTTTCTTCTCCCACATCTTTCTTTTTCACTTCTTCTATTCCATCATACATACCTCCCATTTTGTCATCTTCTTAATCCAATATGTACTTATGTTGTGCATGCCAAAGTCTTGATTCCTCCTTTGGGGTTTCCAGGCTTGATGCAACACTGTTAGCAAAGGATTCTTGCCCTTAGCATAAGATGGTCAGAATAAGAACACATAATAATTTTTACCAATTTTGAGGATACCAGGACTAGCCACGGTAGTTACCTTTACAGAGTCACCCGCAAGTGCAAATAATTGCGATATTCCACAGGGGAAAAATCCTCTGTGGAATATCGCAATAATTTTTATGTTGTTTGTATTGTCAGTTCAACTTCATAGACGAATGCAGACGGCACTCACACAAGGGCACACTTGTGAGGAGAGAGGGGAAAATATGGTGTGGAGTCTGAGCGAAACACGAGAGAGAGAGAGTTGTGCTGACCAAGGCAGGCAGATGAGCAGGCGGGCTGGACCAAGATGCATTCTGGTCGACCAACTGGGGTCTAAACACGGCACTACTGTAGTACAGATAAACTGTATCCCCACAACTGATTTCCGACGCTACTTGCATTGGCCAATATATACCTAGTTAAATTTCCCCGGTGGGGTGAGGGAGGGATTTTCCACAGAAAAAATATGAAAGAAAATACATTTTTCTGGGAAAGGAAAAGAGGAGGATTGGAGGATTGTGCTGTGAAACTAAGGCAAAAAATAGGTAGGAATGCTGGGGTAGGCGGAAGAGCAGATGCTGTGAAGGGCGAAAGTGAAACTGGTAGAATAAGGATGTTTACAAACGGAGAAGACTTAAGACACCTGTTCATTGCTCTCTCTCTCTCGAATCCCGGCTCATAACATAACTCCCCTCCTCGCAAAAATTGTACCATCTCCGGCGAGATGATACACATTTTAAAGAATCATCCATACATTTGATGATTATTATGCTTGTTCAAATTGATGCTCAGGAACAGGAAGGTATTGACGTCAGGGAAAGGTCACACTCCTGAGAGGCATACCCTAGGCTATTCTCAATAACTACAGAAATATGCAAAGAAATGTCAAGCTAATGCATTCAGGAGAACATTGGAAAACAACAGTCACATTTAAAATATACAGAAACACACCTACCCATTTCCGGCTCACAACACTTATACCGCAACTGTGTGTTCAGGTTTCGTTTCTATTCAGTCTGTAATGGTCCTTTCAATGTACAGAAGATAACTCACACACTACTACTTCTCCAAAGAATCATTCTCACACTTGCTTTTCCACCCAGAGATCATGAGTGAATAATCTGAATGTTGCCACTCCAGGGAGTCCCCTTTTCAAGCCATTTTATTCTTTCCCATTCTTCGAATTTCTTTATTAAAATTTTCCAGAGGTCTGTAGCCTCTTAAGTGACCTGAGACTCTGTGTACCTATTCTATGTTGTTGTCTTTCAATGTATGTCCCCATTGCATCAATTGAGGAATGCCTTACATAATCAGCATGAGACTTATTAGACAATGATAAATAATGAGACAGTAAAGGCACAGTAATTCATAAATTATAGGGAAAACAGGTTACATTTAAAATCAACGGAATTGAAAGGTGGGACAATTCACTTAGCTGGGCATGTTTTGTGTGAAAATGGGTGAAGTGGTGAGGATGAAGAGAATTGCTTTTGCAGAAGATTCTTGTGCTAGTGAGGGTATCTATAACCTGGAAGGAAAAGATAAGTGATATGTAGAATAGCAAAGCACAACACAGTGTCATTAGGAAACTTTTTTCTTGTGGAAAGAGTATGAGCATTGAAGAGAGATTTTGAGGGGAGTGTGGAAAAGGATGGGAAGCTGAGTGGAGAAGAACTCAAATTAGTTTTTGATGTGGGTATGAATAGACGCAGTTGTAGGAGGAAATCCAAAGATGGCAGAAAAAGTTGTTAGAGGAGATATTGAGGCAGTGTGGAGGATTTATTTAAAGGCATAATGTTTGGTGATTGAGGCACTATGTGCCTTCAGGTGTCCAAAACATATGTGTATCTCAACCCTAGGTGATTCCTCTATAGTGACACTCTTCCTCGTTATATTTTCCCCATTTCCAAACTCCCATTCCCTTTCTGTTTGAGGCTTTCACTGCGCTGGATTGCAGTTCTCTCCATAGTTTTCGGGTTTGGCTGCGTCAAGTTTTGTTCAGATGACGTTTCGTGGCCTATGCTGGCCACATCTTCAGATCAGGTCTGAGTGCCGACAGATGGAAATGGCCCTCTATATATACCATCCTCAGGTTGGCCTACCAGTGGCGCAACCAATCAGCGTAGAGGACCCCGATTTTGGTGTGCTTTTGCGTATGAGTCTTTTTCAAGTGGTGTTGAGTCTATGCCCATCATCTCTATTGAAATTGTCTGCTACTTTCCATCTGTCGGCACTCAGACCTGATCTGAAGATGTGGCCAGCATAGGCCACGAAACGTCATCTGAACAAAACTTGACGCAGCCAAACCCGAAAACTATGGAGAGAACTCCCATTCCATTGCTAAATATTTGCATTTACTTCAGGGATTTATAGCCTAACAGTGCTGATCTGTCTTGAAACGACACCATCGCCAGTTTTATATACACCTATTGAAGTGACTGTAGAGATTTATGGTTATTAGAGGTTTGTGATTTATCAGTGATTCAGAGCCAAAGGGTTAGATACACTACTCACCTTAAGACTTGTAGAGAAATCCAATTCAAGAATACAAATAAAAGTTCCCATTTGAATCATGAATCACAATTTGTGATTCATGATTCAAATGGGAAATTCAAATCACAAATACACCACTGTAGGGTGACTAAAACAAGCAAATCTGTTGATTTTATAAAATAACACCTTTTCAACAATTTACCCTATGAGGCTGGAAATGTTACCTTACCGAGGTTTAAGCATGCCCTCCACACATTGCTTTTGACCAAAGCATTTTATTCGACAAATGAATTTTTGGAGTGTAAAAATCCTGATATTAAGATTTAATATGTGTTTGTATGTGCATACCTGACGAAGACTATTACATTGTACCTTTGTTTAATGTCTAATAAATATATCTATCTATCTATAAACGTAGGTCATTGCACACAATATTAAATGATGCTCACATTCTATTGCTGGGAGCATTTTTATAACAGTCAATGTTTGCATTCATTATGTAAAATGTCCTCTTATGTCTACCTTTGTCAATGGAATAAGCACATTTAGTTGAAATAATAAGTTAGAACTTCTCCTTTGTTAATTACATCATGTAAGAACAACAAATCATTGAATATTCTTCTACCATTAATCTTAAGAAAATTAAAAATTGACAATAAGTTTTCATGTTTAACATGATTTTCAAAGTTGGGGTAAACATAGATTTGAACGTAATACAGGAACCTTAAAAACCTTTTCTGGACTCTGTCAGTTATTTCACTATACATACTTTTTAGTGCATGGGTTTCATATCACTGAACAATATTCTTATTTGCTCCTTACAAAAGAGTACATAATACATCATGGTTTACACTTTTTCATTTTTTAAGTACTTTGAAATGCGACTTAAAAAACCAAGTAATTTACATGCAATGGTGGATGTTTGCAAAATGTGGCTAACAAAAGTCATTAGAAAAACAAAGAATGTCCAACTCTTTTATGTCTGTTTGCCTTTTAATAATATGATATTTCATTGAATAATCAAACTTTAAATAATCATTTTTTGTCGAATAGGTAATAACACAACACTTATAAATGTTAAAGTTGGTACATGCATGTGGTTTATATGTGACCACATGATGAGATTATTTTAATCACTCTGTACTTGTGAACGGTCATTTATGTTATCCACTCTTCTATGTATCTTAATATCATCAGCAAATGTTAACCCTTTCGCTGCTGTGAACGTAGGAGCTACGTTCGCCCAGTGGACTGCTATGAACGTTCCATTGGCAAGTTCATACGTTCCATTGGCAAGGACATTCCTACCCACTGTTCACTTTTTCGCTGCACAGGGGCTGAGAAGTCTCCGCAGGTTGACCACAGCGAAAGGGTTAAACACTTATTGTAGGTGTGATGAACATATCATGGTAGGTCATTTATAAATATAGAAAAAATGAGTGGGATTAAATTTGAAGGTTGTAGCACTCGTGATGATACTAGATATTCACCTAATGAGGAATTTCCTTGTACTACATACTACTTTCTTTCAAGCAAGAATGACCACAGTAAATTTATGAGTTAGCCTGTTACCCCAATGCTTAGAAGTTTTTTCATTAAAATTTTATGACTAACGGTGTCAAATGCTTTTCAAAAGTCAAGGGAAATAGCATCTACTTGGGAACCACTGTCCATGAGGGTAATAACATAATTTGTGGAATCAGCTAAATTTGTTGTCACAGATCTATTTCCTATGTATCCGTGTTGAAATTCACTCACATGGCTTTTGAATTGAAATTTAATATAAGTAAATACAGGCAGCCCCCAAATTATGTAAGCCTCGACTTACGTAAATCCGTACTTACGTAAGTAGCAACCTTACCCAAAAAATACGAGTTGTGAAAGTTACGGAATTGGAAGGATAGTTGCCTACTTTCAAGGAGCGCATGAGGCGTATTGTTAGTAAGAGTATTCCCTTCCCCATATTTCTCCAAATCGACCGTAATCTTGAGAGCACATACTCAGTTACGGAGTAATTTTTGACTCCCGTAAATTTCAACTTATGCCACTAGTGTTGGAACGCATCTATTACATAACTCGGGGACTGCCTGTATTATACTCTCAAATATATTGGAAAAGATAGAATACTCACAGGGCAGTAGGTATTTCACTACATCATTGTGTTCTCCATTTTTAAAAACTGGACAAACCTTAGCAATTTTCCATTTGGTTGGAAATACTCCTCAATATTTCATTGTAAATTGGAATTATTCTGGAAATACTCCTGTTTTTGAGGAAGCATTTAACTGATGAAATAAAGTTGGAGCTATGATATCTTTACAACCTTTCACAATAAATGCTGAAATGTTTTCCGGACCAATTGACTCTTTTGTTTTTACAGTTTATATTGCATTTAACACTTCATCTAATTCAATATGATGTAAATAAATTTTGCTACTACAATCTGATACTTCACTATCAATAAAATCAGTTTCAGAGATTTTTGTATAATTTTCATACACTGATATAAAATATGCTCTGAATGTACTCACTATTTTATCTGAATAATTCATTTCACACCCATTTAATTAAATAATTTCTTGGGTATGTTTAACAGATTTATTATTTTTGGCAAATTTCCAAAAACTATCAATATAATATTTATTTATGAATTTCTTATACAAAAAATAGCTGTTTAACAGCATTACCTGGAATATATGTATTCCTAACTTCTTGTACCGCTTTAGTATATGATTCTCGCAGGTATAATATGCCGATAACTGGTCGAAATGGTCAATGCCTCCCATACAGCGATTGCATTTAATCACTACTTATTGCTTTTTTACACCTAGTCTACCGGCAACTTCGGTCATTTTGGGGCCAAACTCTGTGCTCAAAAGAAGGACTTTAAGTCTGTCTTGCCATTTCAGGACACAAACTCTGTCCTCAGACCAACAGTGTGCTACTTATCCTTTATTTAATTTTTTCTGTGTAACTTCTGTGGGGTTATTTTGCCTGGTTCCTCTTAGTGTCCCAGTGGTTTGAATTTTCTCCCTGAGAAGCCCCCTTGACAAATTCACTCTCTTGTAAAAATTATCCATGAATACAGAATAACCCTTTCCCTTGAGATCTTTCAAAAGGGAAGGGACAAATTTACCTGCATGTCCTCGGCCACCAACATCTTGAACAGCCGATCCTGTATAAACATGAACACAAAGCACTAAACCAGTAGCATCTGTTAACATATAAATTTTTATCCCAAATTTATGCTCTTTCTCTTAAACATGCTACCTAAAAATTTGGCGGCCATGCCAAAGGACAATGGACTCATCCAAAGAAAGGTTTTTATCTAGATACATGACTTTTTTCATTATATTATGGAAAATGTCTATCAACGGACAAATTTTAAAGAGTCTGTCTGAAGAATGTCTTTTATTCAGGTTTCTCCCGCGTTGATTCATTGAGAAAATAAATATTTCTCTCAGCTGACAAGAGAGGCTATTGAAATAGCAAAAAAAGCAGAGAATTTCAACAGGGAAGATGGCTATCCTCTCTCCTCAATGTTTCAACGTCTTTAGCAAGAATTAAATTTAATGGTCCATCCGGCTAATCAGAGCATGCTTGACTAGTTCCAGCGTTAGGTATATATAACGGAGAAAGAATCTCTGCAGCTCATTCAGGACCTGACGACGCTGGTTGGAATGCAAGTGAAATGGTTGTCCATAAAATGAATCAATGCGGGAGAAACCAGAATAAAAGAAATTCATCAAATCACCGCGGAAGCCTCTGTACCAATCTGTCTGAAGGTTCATGTTCTCCTTCACCAGGGTTCTCTGCAAAATCAAGCCCTTGCATAACCATGAGATAAAGATTGAGACTCATTTTTTTTCGTGAAAATTGGTATATTATAGATAGGATCAGTTTTCCAGTAACTCTCGAGTCTGTTGATTTGAATGTGTCCCATGTGGAATAGCAAACCCAACCAAATCTGAAATTATCCCTTTTCTAAATTTTTCCAAGAAGAAATTCTTGATCTCTCATATGGACTTTCCAGGAAAAGATTTTCAGCAGATGCTTCCAAAATCCCTCATTGCAAAATACAAGGTCGAAATAAACTAGGGGTGTTTGGGATTGTGGTGCTTCTTTGAGACCAGGGGTGGCTGTAAATGGGATACCTGGGAGGGAAGGGTGGCTCACAGTCTATACGGCAGGGCTAACGGGATCTGCTTGGAGGATGGAAGTAAAAAGAGCTGGGGTTATAACGGTAACGGAACAGGAAGAAGAAGGGGCCTGGAGATCCAGAGAAGTAGGGGTAAGGGTGTCCCTAACAATACTGGTGACGCTGATGACCGAGAGTTGAAAACCTTTACCTGACAAGGATAAACGAGGCCTTTCTTCTTCACTTTTGAACTCCGAAGTTGTATTCAAAAATTCCTCGTCCAAAATGAAAACTCGATTAATAATTTTTTCAGTCTCCTGTTCAAAAAGATGTGTTATCAACGGATTGCCTACTGTCACTCTCTTCTTAGCAGCAATGCCTACGACATAGATTTAAAAGAAACAAAAATTATTATCATGAAAAAATGCATGTACATAAATATATTTTATTGTTAACCCATATAAATAAAACACACTCTTCTTTACAGAGTTGCGAAAAAGTACTGAATAACCTGGTGGATTTGAAGGAATTTCGTGAGTGGGCCTCTTTTTTCCACATTGTGAAGACTGTATTTTTCCTAAAAAATATTTTTGGACAGTTATAACAATATCTATGTTTACATAAAACTGATTATTTTCATGCAGATAAATAACAATAAAAGAGAAAGACAAACGGGAGGACATTCCGGAAGGTCCACCAGTAGCCTTGTCGTCATCTTAAACTTGTTTACCCTTGATGCCGGCTGAAATTGCCCAAAACATATTGTACAGGGTGCGGCAACATAACTTCCTTTTTTCAAAACGCAACGAAACCCATTTTATGAATCAGAATTTTTTATATTTTTTTTATAATGTAGGTACATATTTAAAGTTTTGTTTTACACAGTTTTGAAAACCAAATCAGGTAGATGACGCCCCCTATTGTGCATACACTGAGTAAGCTGATTTCTGGCATTTGTCATGACCCTTACCAGCATAGAAGCGGATATGTTGGCAATTTCTGCCTGGATTTTGGCCTTTTTCTTTTTCCGGGGGTTTCTTGAAATCCTGCATTTATGTCAACCATCCAAGGACCCTACAACACCTGAAGGCCAACATCCGGGCAGAAATTGCCAACAACCCGCTGCTATGCTGGTAAGGGTAAGACAAATGCCAGAAATCAGCTTACTCGGTGTATGGACAATGAGGGGTGTCATCTACCTGATTTGATTTTCAAAACTGTGTAAAGCAAAACTTAAAATGTGCTCCTACATTATTTTTAAAAATTAAAAAAATCTTATTCATAAAATGGGTTTCATTACGTTTTGAAAAAAGGAAGTTATGTTGCCTCACCTTGTTTATGTATTGTATATTTACACATTGTATATGTGTGGTATTAAACTTATAAGTACACATTAACCATTTAACTGCGCAAAAAATCTGAAATATAGCTCTCCCCAAACACAAACTTTTTTTCTAAATTTTTGCGTAGTTTTAAAATTTGTCACTTTTTATTTTTAGGAAAATTAGTTTTAAAATTTACAATGAGTAATTATTGTCTGATTTTACTGTTGAATACGAATTGTTGAACTTTTTTTTACTAAAACCATAAACCATACTTCAAATAGCCAATAGACAATGGGAGCAGTTAAAGGGTTAAAAAAAGAAAAACATATGAAATTCCATAACTTAAAAAATAATAAAAATTGCAATAATTAATACTTACCAGATCTCTTAGTATCCATTTAATACAATTTAAGATGAAGGCATGGGAATGGTTCCAGCAGGTGAAAAAATATCAGATAAATGAAAACACATCAAGCCAAGAATGAACCTCATCCACGTGTGCCTAGAGAAAGACTAAGATGCTGGAGGAAGTTGCAAGTGTCAGCACCGATGCTGTGGAACTAGGGAAAGTCGAGAATCTGTTGGCTGATTGATTGAAGTCAGCTTAGGTGTGGAAGAAGGAATTCCATGTCAAATAAATCAAAAATTTAGCATTTTCAACCTGGCCATTTTTTATTTTCATGAAATTTGGTACAGTGAAATAACTTATTAAAAAACTATGTCTTGCATTTTCTTGATTTCTCTACCTTATATTGCTTGGTGATATTCCTGTGCAGAAGGACAAAATGTTGTGAATTTGACCTGCAGAGCAAATTATAAATGTTGATATCATTAAATCTAGAAGAGAATACCTACCTACCTACCCGTTCGTACAGATGTCTTCCATAAAGGTCTTTATTGGGCTTTAATTTTATTATCATCAGCAGTCATCAATCTGAAGATTGGTTTGCTGCAGCTCTTCAATCCACTCCTCTCCACCAGCTGATTCATTTCTACGTAATGATTCAATTTAACTTCCGTCATAGTTTTTCCTTTTTTACATATTTCTACTACATACTCTTGGTCCTCCTCTATACATATTTCATTCTTGGTCTTCCTCTGTGATTATTCCCATCTATTCTCCCTCGATTATTGCTTTCAATTAGCTGTCGTGTCCCAAAATATGTCCAATAAGTTGTTTGTCTCTCCTTCTTCAAAGAGATTGCATCAAATTTCTTTTCTCTCCTACTGTTACAACTGACTTCTTCAATAGTGATTCTCTCTGTCCATTTGACCTTCGTCTCTCTTCGATGACACCATATCTCTATTTCTACCAATCTCTTTTGATTTGCAGCTGTTATTGTCCAGGCTTCACGGACAAGTATGCTCCAAATATATGTTTTCATGAAGTGCTTCCTAACTTCCAGGTTTGTGTTATCAGCTGTCAGCAGACTCCTTTTCTGGTGTAATTCTTCATTTTCTTGGGATATTCTGCTCACAATATCTTTCTTGCTTCTTGTATCGCTGGAGATCCTGTTTCCCAGATAGAAAAATTCTTCCACTTGCCCAAGTTTTTGTTGTCCAAGTTTGACTGGGTCTGTCTTCTTGTTTTCTTTCACAAACCATAATCTTGATTTTCTTAAAATTACTCCTCAAGTTGTATTTATTTGGATTATTATATTTATTTATTTTACATTATTATTATAAATTCAGATCTAAGCATGGGCTATCCTTTTTCATATTCATCTACAGTGTCTGCATCTTCCACTCTCCTACCCTGCTATTCAATGCTTTTCTGCTGTAAAGTTTCTCCAAGTACATACTTATTCCATATCTTCACTCTATCTTCAGTTTCAATGATAATGTCATTCCTTCTCTCCGAATGGCATTGCCTTAGTTTGTAGGTTATTTAAAGTAACTTACAGTTCTGTACACTGCTTCAACTTTTCTCAGTGAGAGATTGCCTTCCACCTCTTCACATAAATTTTTCATCCATTCTTCTCTGGCCTTCCTTGATTTAAGGGATATCATGTTGCATATTATGTGCTTAATGCATCTGCTGTCCATCTGTTTTTCAGTTTTTATACCTTCTTCTTTTACCTATTAGGTCCAGGACTTCCATCCATGGTTTATGATTCTCTGTCTTACTCCTTCCTACTTTCTCTTCTGCTGCATTCTTAATTCCTTTTTTGATTTCTTGCCATCTTTCTTCTATTGATCCTGTATTGTTTCCATCCTCGTCAGCTTTGTGTAGAGTACTTTGATAGACTATTTCATATGCAGAACCCAATCAGTCTCTACTCCCTATATTTCCATTTTCCCAGCCATATTTCCTTACTGTCTTGTCTTCTAGGCCTTCCCCTACAACTGCATTCCAGTCTTCAAGAATATGCAGTTAAGTTTTCATCCCCATTCACATTCCTTATCACTTCTTCTTTTACAGGTACATATCTTCTACTTTGTCATCTTCGTAATCTGACATGGACATGTATACTTGCATCACCACTGTGTCCATAGGTTGTGCTTCTAATCTGGCCATAATTATTCTTTTGCTGTATTGAATTTAGCTTTTCACCTACAAACTGCTACTTTGCAGAAATATTCTAGTGCCTGCATTATCATTCATAGATCCAGATTGGATAATTAGGTAGTTGCTGCTTCAGAAGTCCCCTGCTCCTGGCCATTTCATTTCACATTTACCTGAAACATCCTGACCCATTCTTCTCCTCTCAATTTTCAGGTTTTCATTTCGTCCTCAGCCTTGATGTGATATGATCCAGGCACTAATCTTAAAATGCTGCTTATCATTCTTGACTGATATACTCTCTGTAGTAGTCCTCACACAGAGATTTGAATGAGGAGCTAATTTAACTCTGGAATATTTTACTTGAGAGAATTCATCATGCCTATTGTTAAAACACATAAGAGAAAAGAAGTTTAAGAGCTGTTTATCTTCAGGATAGTTACGTATTTGTTTCCCATTGCCTTCCTCCTCACAGTACTACAGCCATTTAGGTAAATACCATGGCACGCCTTTAGTGTAATGAGTGTTGTTGTACCAACCCACACAGTCTCCACCCTCACTCATAAGAAGGAGGGCTGTTGCCCTCACTTCCAGGTTACTGGCTCCCTCTTGGTTGGAGGCAGCAATTCAACAAGCCACCTTCCAAGGTTTCTGTGTCATTTTTGATGCATCTTACCCAAGGATGACCACCTACACCCTCTTCATATGACCACTTTGTGTCCATGACTGCCCATTTATTGAGTAAACTTGCAAATTTTGCAGCTAGACCTCTATATTTAGAGCTCAACCCACCATGTGCAACCTGATGGATGCACTTGGTACCTAGTGTTAAACTAGCCCCGAGATTACATGCGTGGTACATACATACAGAAAATATCAGGTTTAAAGTACATATGTGAAATATAAATAAGTGGTACCTATATAGATAAATTAAACAGAACCAGACTTATAAATTGGGTAAGTGCAACAAAGAAAAAAATCATAAATACCTTTAACACCAAAGGAAATAGAGATTTCATAAATTTGTTTTTGTATTCACATGCATTAATTGTTGAAGTACTTTTTTGAGCTGCTCTCCTTGTCCCAGAATAACTGTGAGTGATGCCCATTTCAGTGCTACGAGCAAACAGAAGGGTATCACTAGAACAGCGGGAAATAATGTTGTCCTTCATGATGGAGCACCCACAGATTGCAGCCGGGAGGTTGCCTGGTCCAGCAATGAAGCAGGAACTCTGGGACCAATTGACAACATTGCTGAATTCCTGTTCCAATGGATCTACAAAAAGTGCCGAGAAGTGGTGTAAGGTATGGTGATTTTCATCATTTTCTCATCTTGTATCTTGGATCTTTTCCAGTAAATGCATATTATGGCACCATACAAGCATAGTGATTCAAAATGCTAAATATTGAATTTTTTCAACAAGTAAAACTACCTAATTTGTCTAGCTCTTGTGCTAGTTACTGTAGATACTCATTTTTAAGTTGCAGGACATGCAGCTAAGTGGTCCTTAGTTAGCCAGTCATCAAAAAGATTAGAAGTCATTGGAAGATGCATTAGAAAATCTGTGCAAGAAATATGTAATTTAGATCAGGCATAAGTAGGGACCGGAAAAAATCACATGTTGTGACAAACGCGAATTTTCAGCGAAAAATAGAGATAAAAGCAATCTGCGAAATTAGTAAATATGCGAAATGAGGTTATTAATACAAAAAACTAGTAGGAATTGGCAATATAAATATCTTTTCATGTTTTTATTTGTGAAATATAATTTTTATCCATTAAAATTATGATTATTATCACATGAACGCAACAAATTAGCCTATTTTCTACTTAAACATACTAATATACGCCATTTTTGCCATGAGTAAATTGACTACGGGAAAATTCTAAAAGCATGTTGCCTAATTTCCAGGGGTGGATACAAATACGTAAAAATTGAAATATGCTATAAATAATAAAATTATAAGTAGCACTTGAGTTCTAAGCATTCGCATTGAACAAAAATGCATTAAACATCTTTATTTTAATCGTTTTTGAACAAAACTTACATTTTTAGACATTCTTCCTTCTGAAATCAGTATAAGCATAGTAATTATACCATCATTTGAATTTTGCATTATTGTAGCATTTATTTGTCGGTACCTTATATAATATTTTATTATATCACATCAGTAAATAAACCGATTATTTAAATAATGAATTATTTATATAGTCTTCATATGTATAATCACACTTGCATTTGCAAGGACACATTACTAAGAAAACATCAAAATTCGCACTGCATATACAACTCATAAATGATAAAAAGAAACATGACAAGAAATTCAATGCTATGCAGTGTACAAAAAATAATGTGCAAAATTCTTAACACCGGCAATTCATAGAAAATTGAAACTGTGGGTTTCTCTAGATTGTGCAGATTGGAACTCTTGACAGCATTTTCAATTAGAAGCAAGTTTGTAACTTATGCATACAATTACAAAAAAATCAGTAAAAATCCGATCGATTCGATTCCAAGCCCACAGAAACTGTATATAAACGGGCATTTAAAATTCTGCCTTCTTTTTACTTGCACAAGTTCCCCTCTCCGAAGACTGGCTTGCTTTCTATGTACTTGAACGTGGAAACAATCTGTGACATGATCGGTGAGTACATATTAGCAAGAAGTTATATTCAATTCTAAAATAAATCAGCCGTAAACTAGGTGACAATTTTTTTAAATAATCATTTCTTTTTATAAAATAAATTAACTAAAAACTTCGCAACAATTTTTTGAACTCTTCATTTCTTTTATTTTTAGAAAAAAATTGTTAAAGGATTAATTTGTCATGAAAGGGGTTGCATGAGTTTAAACGAACTTATTGATTGAAGTAATGATATATTTGCATATTATGCAAACAATTTCTTAAGAATTGATAGTTAAATTCAAGGTTATTCGGTGATAAAAAATAGATGCTAATTTCAGGAAAATAGATGCTAATTTCATAAAAAATATACGCTAATTTTGAAAAAAGTGCTATTTTTTCCGGTCCCAACCTATCACCTTCTAAACCTGTGCAAATTCCTCCTGAAATATCCTGTACATATTTACATCCATAGAAGAAATGTTTTGGCCGAAAATATATTGGCCTTCGGCAGTTATCACAGTTATGTTTCTGAACTTCCTGTTTTCAAAAATGAATGAAGGTCAATTATGATTAATGACCGCTGGAATAATTTGATACTTGTGAAAACTGAAGTTGAGTACATATATGACATATCTTGTTGCATCCATCCATGCTTGGAGTGTTTTCCAATTAGTGCAGTGTGTACTTCATCTCTTGTTCCCTTTCACCCTTGTTCTTTCCCTTGCCCTTGTAGAGTCCCCTGCCAATATGCCATATAAAGGGGAATTACAATGACTAATGATGAACTGCAAAGTGCAAGAGTGGTGCATCAGGGCAAAGGAGCATCTGGGGTTCCTTGATCACTTCCCCTTGATCACTTCCCCTTCATTCCTTTGCACCCTCACTGAACTTGTTGCTCCTTATTTAATGTCACTTCTGGATGTTGGCTATAAAAAATGTGTGAAGGGCAAATAATATCAAATTGGTAAATGGCTTTATGTCTCCTCTCCTTATATGATTACTTAATGTAATAGTCAATAAATTCTAATGGTCAGTCATGTATTTTAGTGTATTGAAAAAGAATGCTTACTGGTTTCAACCTCAGTCTTGGCAGGATTGGAAGACTGATACGAAGGTGAAGGGGAACCGGGTGAGGCGTCAAGCTCGGGGTGCGGACATATTGGGCCCTAAAACTGGCCTGACACTCCTGGAGGATAGGCTGCTTAGATTCATGAAGACCATCTCTTCCATAGGTGTTAGTGGTGTATTGGAACAATTGAATGTAAGTGGAGTTTTTCTCTCTTTTTCACTGAGGGGTGGGGACTTGATTTGAAATGCAGTCTTTATTGCTGTTAAGGGTATCTCTTATTTCCTGTATAAAAATAGAAACACATTGAAAAGGTGGGTCCATAACTGTATTACTCAAAATTAATGCATTTTTGTACATGTTGTGAAAAGAAAAGGCTGCAGTCACTTTTAAATATGCCAAAGCTTGCAAAGCTAAAGAAAGGCCCTGGAGAGTTGGCCATTTTACTTATTTTTATCGATGACTATATTTCATTCTTCTCCTTGGTTTTTGGTATTGTCAATTGGCTTATGGAATAGAAGTCATAAAATAACATTAAGGAAGTGGTGTTAATTCTTCATGTGGACCTGAAGGAACCATGTTTAATTTCTGTATTAAATCTGCTAAAGTTTTTTGTAATCCACTCAAATTAGAAAAAATGCCTTATTTATTATTATAAATTTGGCTTACTTAACACTAGAATGCTGGACACATTGGACCCCCCCGAGAATTCCGGGAGGGTGTCATTTTGACACCCATCTGTTTATGTGTTATTAGTGGTGTTTTTGTGTGGATTCTTTTATGTTTTATGGATGCTAGTGTTTATGTTGCAACTTTAGTGTATTTTTTTTGTCGCTTTTTTATTTACAAAAATAATTTTTTAATGTGACTCAATTTTATCAAAGTAGGTACCTATTACCTGCAAAAATTTTCTTTTAACGGCACTATTTTTTGAAGATTGTGCTGAAATGTTGGTAAATAATCATTAAATAATTTTTACAATCATTTATTGTTTATGTAAAATCATTTATAATGCATATGTAAACTACAAATTAGTGTAAAGGAACAAACAAAGAACAAACAAAACAAGAGAACAAAAGAAAGATTAGTGTAAAGAAAAAGAAACAAAACAAAGGCCTTTTTCATACAGGTTTACAAACAATATCGTCTAAACTGCTTCACATTTCTGGCACTTTCGCTCTGTTTTAGCCATGCACGAGCTACATACTGATTTTTTACTCAGCTTACAGAATCCAATAGTTCTGTTTTATTGCATTTTATCTTTACTTGACAGTTGCTAGTCAGTTCTGGCTCTCGCACTCCATCAAACTCGTCAGAAGGTTGACAAACATTTTTTGATGCAATGTAAGAACTTACAAACTGCTAAATTTTGCAAACCTCTGCTAACTTTTGCAAAAAATCCCTTCGAGATATCTTCTGTAGATTTAATTTCTTATACAATATCCAAGCATTTATACCGGCGAAGTCAAGAGTATTTTATTTGAAAGAAACTGGCCTGTATCTGATTCCTGTTCTAATGGAATGTTTCAGCCTCACCCGATCTCTGATATCCACTACATACTTGATCTCATTGTAATACTTTCTAACAGTTTCTGGTGTTTTCATTGAGTGTTCACCAATCTCAACGTCAGGGTGAAGAGAGCTTAGAACAACAACACACTTTCTCGGTTTGCCCTGATAAATGGTAAGTGATATGTCACGGTTTTTGTACAATTTAGTTGAGTACAACTCTCCCTGAAAAGCTATTATTTCCGCAGGGATTTTCTCCTTAACATATTTACAGTTCCCACTAGCCTTGTCCCTCTTTTTTCCACCTCTTTGGCGATCACAAGTGGTGTGAAATAATTGTCAGTTGTGACATTTTGGCCCTTGCTTAAGTAAGGCTGCATAAGTTTCATTGAAACATGATCTTCAGCGC
The DNA here is from genome assembly GCA_963573305.1 of Pyrrhosoma nymphula. Classification (NCBI taxonomy): domain Eukaryota; kingdom Metazoa; phylum Arthropoda; class Insecta; order Odonata; family Coenagrionidae; genus Pyrrhosoma; species Pyrrhosoma nymphula. Next base: position 150,921,605 of record OY754328.1, read on the forward strand.
GATCGCCAGCTTGACGAAAGTCGTCCTTGCCAAGGTATGGATATCCGTTTATCAAATATTTACAGTCCTTATCTACTGCAAGCCAGTATTTTTACCCATATTTATCTGGCTTTGGTGCCATATATTGCACAAAGCGGCACCTAGCTTTGTTTGGGAATAGCTGTTCGTCAATAGCATTGAACGGTCCAGGCTTATAGCATGCAATACAGTTGTCTTCCATATCTCAAAAAACAGCACAAATTTGTCCGTTTGAAATCGTGCAGAGCGACTTGACTTTTCGTCAAAGCGAAGATAGCATAAAATTTCACAAAAGCGGTCCCATGCTCTAGTTTTATTTTTACTAAAGGTATACCGCAATCATCTAACCACATACGGTGCACGTCGACTCACAACCCCACGATAGCGCCCGTGACGGCGAATAGATTTTTTCTGTCCGTCAACCAATGCAGATCCAGGTTCGTCTACAAACACCATAAAGAACAGATTGCATATATATAAGAGCGGTAAGAATAACTCAAACATGTGTATATGCAAATCGTAAAGTGAATAACTACATGTGCATCTCTTCTGTAACTAAATTACAATAAGAAAATACAAAAATATTGAAAGTTACCGTGCTCACTGTTTCCGTCGCTTTTGGATGATGTTGTGTCCACCAGTACATCAAAATCGTCGTCCAACTCAACATCTTGATCATACTCTTTCTCGGACACGTCTTCAGAAATGTCATTTAGTATTGCCATAGCTTGCTCTGGCCTGAGGCCTCTACGTAGTGTCATTACCAAGACAAAAATACAAACTATCTCAATGCAACTGCCTCGACACTAGGCGAAGTCATGACCGGTCACGACATGCTAGCGAGCCAGTCGGCGAGCCAGACAGCCAGCTACAGGCGCTCTGCAGTCATCATCTGCATTGTCGTGTCAGCTCATTGTTGACAGCAACAGTTCTACTTTACGGCAAATAAATACATCCCTGTGTCGCCACGGAAAAATGGGCTGGTTTTAAGGCAAGTCATTTGCAAAAATGTTGTAGAAAATAGACACCTCACACGCTACTATATTTTTGAAAAATAAATTAACAGAGTATTTTTCTCAATAATCTGTAGAATTAAACAAATGCAAACATAATGTACTGTTCTAAAATATCCGTTTGACTTGTAGTTATCAAATCGCTTCCAAAAAACACCTAAAACGAAAGAAGAAATGCCAACATTTACAGAGTGTCAAAATGACACCCTCCGGCATTTAAGGTAAATTTGAATTTTTAAGATGAAAAATAAGTGGTGCAGTATCTCTCACACAGTGGTCTTGTCAAGCCCTTAAATTGAGTAAAATTCACAAAAGATTTTTTTCTTCAACACAGTTTCATGGGAAGCTCTGCTAACAAATGTAGGTGTTGAGTGTCAAAATGACACCCTCCGGCATTCTAGTGTTAACCTTTAAAATATGGCATTTAAATTCTCAGTTGTGGTTCACCTGGCCGGAGTTTTTCTGAGCATTTAAATACCACTAGTCCCCAAAGTTTCCTTTCGTCCAGTGGGACCCATTTTCGGATGGGAACAAAAGTTTCCTTTCATACGATAAAGTTCAATGACATCTGGCTGTCATAAGCAATAGTTTTTCCATAGTTGACACTAATCTCTTGTATCCTCTTTGATTTCTCATGTTATGTGTGGAATAATTGTGTATATAGTAGAGGAAATATTGTCTTGTAAATAAATGAAGGGCTCTATTTTTCAAATAGGTTACTCAAATTTGGCGGAAATGATAAAAAATTCTTCATTGCTCCTTTTTGTAATTTTGGTTTATAACAAAAAAATAAAGCTTTTAGAATCCACAATTTTGGTCAAAATATGTATGAACAATCCAGATTTGAATGCTTTTGCATCATCATCAAGTGCTTGATTGACCTGATGATGATGCAAAAGCATTGAAATCCAGATTGTGCATACTCAATTTGACCAAAATTGTGGATAGTGAAAGTTTTATTTTTTTGTTTTAAAATGGAATTCCAGTAAGTCAAACCTGATCTTATTTCTTTTATTTTGGTTTATGTTTAGTTTTTCTTTCTCAAAGCCTTGTCCCGTGCTAAATACGTTTGGCCTATACTTCTTTTAGCCTCCTCCATTGCCCCCGGTCCAGTGCATCCCCCAGGCTGAGGTTGGGCCATCCTCTTTTCCTCTTCCCCCCACCACCAGATGCTCCACTTGCTTCCCGACATAGTCGTCACTACTGCGCTTGACATGGCCAAATCATCTCATCATGCTCTCCTGCACTTTCTTTCCTATCAGTCCCACCTTGACCAACCCTCTGATGTAGTCGTTCCTAATCTTTTCCTTCCTTGTCACGCCACTCATCAACCTCAGCATCCTCATCTCTGCCACCTCCATCCTACACACTTGGGCCTTCATTATTGGCCATGCCTCTCACCATGGAGCATTGCTGGTCTCACCAACAGTCTTATACAGCTTTCCTTTCATCTTATAGCTCATTCTGTTATCACACAGGACCCCACTCATCTTTCTCCTGTTTATCCACCTGCATGGTGCTCTATGCTGTACCTCTTTGTCCAGTCTGCCACTCATCTCCACGACCCAACCAAAGTACTTGAACTTCTCCACCAATGGTAGCCTGTCATCTTGGAGCTGTATGGAGATGTCCTCAGCGATCACCATGGACATGCATGTATTCCATCTTCTTCTGGCCTATCCGTATGCCTCTCTCCTCCAGTACCTTTCTCCTCTCTTCCAGGGTCAGTTCAAGTTGCTCTCAGGTTGGCCCACAGAGAACAATATCGCCTACAAACTGCATGCTCCATGATGCTTCCATCTTCACATCCTCAACCAACGTGCTCATGACCAGGTCAAAGTGGTAGGGGCCTATGGCCGATCCCTGATGGAGTCCAACAACGATGGAGAACCCCTCAGTCATGCCTACTCTGGACCTCACCTGAGTTTCCATGCCTTCATACGTCTCTATCACCAGCCACACACTTATCTGGTACCCCCTTTTTTCTCATGCATCTCCATCCTCTTGCCTGGCTACCCGGTCATACGCCTTCTCCAGATCAATGAACACCATGTGCATCTCCCAGTGTTTTTTCATCAGCTGTCTTAAAGCAAATATCACCTCCCTTATCCATCCTGGCATGAAATAAACTGCTATTCCCCAATCCTTATTTCCAGCTTTATCCTCCCTGAAATTACTGGTTCCCAGATTTCCATTGTGTGAGACATTAGCTTGATCTCTCGGTCGTTGCTGTAGTCCTGAACATCTCCTTTCCATTTAAATATTGGGACGAGAATTTTCTTCCTCCACTCCTCCGGTATCTTCTCCTGTTCTTCTAGCTTCCTCATCAGGTCCCTCAGTATGTCCACACCCTTGCTGCTTCTCCAAACATCCACACAAATCTGGTTCACCCCCACTGCCTTTCCATTCTACATCTTCCTTAGTGCCCTCCTCTTTGCTGATGCCTCTCCCTCAGGTTCTCCTCGTTCACCAATTTATGGAAATACTCTTTCACCTTCCCCCGATCTAGTTTATGTCTACTATCACCTATTAATATTTAAGATATAAATTTCCATACATAATTTATAATCATCAATTCAGACTTCGCTATTTATCAATTCAGACTTATCTTGACCAATATGTATAATTATTAGTGAAACTACTTGAGTTTTGGTCATATTCGTTAACGATTCACTGCCAAAGTTTCGTCTAATTTTTTGGCATCATCAGGGCTTTTTTTGTATAGGAATAAATTCAAGAATCATAACAGGTCTTTTGCTTAGTTTTGAAGGCATTTTAAATAAACAGAAAGGAAATTAAAAAAGGAAATTATATATACTGTAATTAAATTTTAATTTTTAGTTAATTTAAAGATATAGTTATTCAATATAATTTTATTGAAACAACAAAGAATATAGTATTCTTAGTTAAAAAAAAGAAACTAACTCAAATTAAAATTGAATTCTTTTCGTGATGTGTGACCTTAAGATCATTGACCCCCAACTCTTGGAAACCAAGTGAAGACAAGGGAGATCTGGGGACATTACAATCGACTTGTGCACGCTTTTAAAACTATGATTCAATACCTTTGTTGCAACAATTTGCTTGCCTACGCCTTGTGACTTCTGACCACAGTGTAACCCATGGAGGTTAAGGGATGACAAGAGGGATATGAGGATATTGGTGGTTCTTTGGGTTTCCAACCGGGTCAATCTATGCCCTGAGGATGATGAACGACTTGTTCATCGAAACGTCGGCAGAAATGGAGCAGAGTTTGACCCGATCAGAAACCCGAAGAACCACCAATATTGCTACACGCCGGGAAAGGGATATGAAGACCTTACTATCAACAATGAAACTCTTTTATCCCTAAGATTCAACGTTTGTCGCCCCGATTTGTTTGGCTACACCTCGTGACCTTTGAACACCACGTAACCCTTGGAGGTCAACAGATAACCAGAGGGATCTGGGGGACTTCATCGTCGAATTCGGCACCCATTAAAACCTATGGTTCAACATGTTTGTTGCCACGATTTGCCTGGCCACACCCCATGACCCTTGACCCCAGTGTAACCGGTGGAGGTCAGAGAATGCCCGAGAGAGACATTACTGTATCTACTTTTAGTCTCCTTTGTATTTCCCTGCTATGTTTGTATTTTCCCCAAGTGTATTGCTCTTCCTTGTGTGTCTCCCTTACCACCCAGCTTGTCCTTAATATTCATCTCCTTGTCTCGAAAGCTTCAAGGGTACTCTAAACCTCTCTTCACAAAGACCAATTTTCTGAAAAATGCAATGCTTTGCTCCATTGTTAAATATTCTCCAGTCTTGGCTTTTCCTCTTAGCTTCAATTCCCTCTCATCTATTATGTATTTTCTATTTTCTTAATGTTTCCTAGGTCAATTCAATCATGTTTTTGCCTTGTGCCCTTATTGCAAAACCCATCATCTTTCAAAATACTTCTTAGGCATGTAATATATTCCAATTTCTTAATTCTCTGAGTCCTACCAAGAAAATACACTCTTTCAAGTTCTTGAGATTCTCATTATTTTTGTCTCGTTTAATTCATCATTTCTGCTGATCATCTGTCGCTTTGGGCATTATGGCAGGATGAGATATGTCTGAAATAGGACAACTTTTACCATATTTTACCCTTTTTTATCAGCTTTGTTTGACTTCTATCATTGCTTTTATCTCTTCAATCTCTACTTTCCTTGCAAACTTCTGCCTTTATGTTGCTTGCTTCACAATTTTAATACATCTCTTCTCTCAGTTCTTCATGACTCCATTATCTTGATACACCATACTTTTTCCTTTTTCTGTCAGTCATGTAATTTATTGTTGAATTAACTTTAATGCAAGTATTTCTGGGTTAAAATTTCATGTAATTGTATGTACCTTCAAATCTTGGAATCTCTTTTGTATTTATTGTATATTTTATTCATTTATTTGGCTATCAAGTATTTTCTGCTGTTTTTCTGTTTTCATCTTCAGTATTTTTTGTACATATTTAATATCCTTTTGAAATGTTCATGTCCCCTTGGAACTGAAAGTTGCTGCAAGTTAATTGATAGCACATAAATGCTATTGGGCAAGAGAATAAAAATTCTCCATAGCATTTGCCTCCACATTTTTTTGCACTATGTGTTTCAGTGCTAGGTGTCAATAGAGTGCATTTCCACTACCTGGGTATTTTCAAAATTTCTATTGTCACCCACATTAATCTGCAACATTAGTGGCCCAGTTTTAATCTTTGTCAAAATCTTGGAAGATTACTTGAAAGACCAATTTCTTCCATGCCCCTCCCACATGGAAGTTCTCACTTTAAAAGTAGGTAACAATGGATAGTCTTGAACATGAGGCCATGTATTTTCTCATCCTGATTCAGACGGGCAACTCCCAAGGATCCAACTCAATGGTCACAGTCAAAGAGGAAGTCTCATATGAATTCCCACCTGCCGTCTCTCCTCCCCCTGCACACAGCCCTGAATGTGAAGTGCCAAGTGAACCAGTGGAGACAATGAGGGACTCTCCAATCGGTAAATGTTTCATGGTGAAATATATATGTAGTATCTTTTTGAGTGGTGAAATGGTTTATCTGTTTAACATAGGAGCAACTGGGATCTCAGACACCCTAGAATGGCTGACTTAGCCATTTTGGTTTTCTATTTTTGTGCTAAAAACATATTTTCCAAATTTTGTGTTGTGTAAATTTAGTATACCTTTAACTGTGGTTGTCATTTACTGCATTGTGTTATGAAGTTTCAGAAATATTTTCCAGCTATTAGAAAAAAGTATCCATCCAGCCAATGAAATATTATCCAATTAAGAAATGAAATATGAATGCTTACTTAATGCTATACTGCATAAATACATGTGCCAGAAACCAAATAAAGTCAGCAAAAAATGAACAACATTAATTTAAACCATATGGAGACATATACATCATACACATTGTAAGGTAGAGATGCGTGATTGTCATCCAGTCTGTGACATTGAAAATCTGACATTTGATTCCGCTGATTTACAAAAGAATCTTACTATTCAAATTACATCGCTATCCATACTGAATGATGGAATAAGTTCTATATGCCATGTTTTCATGGTAAACTTATTCTGGTATGAGGATTAAACTTTTTGTAATGATAGGAATTTTTTTCAAATACATAGTTTTTCATTCAGTGGTAAAGGCCAAAATTTAATTTTCACAGTTTTATTCTCGACTAGTTTTTACAAACAAATACCAGTTCCATGTGATGTGGATTTGTTCCAAGGCTGATTTTGGATTGGTTGATATATTATCAATAAACAATCCACCAATCACAAAGAATGGCGGTGTCTAAATCCACTATACGTAAAAGGATAGCTTTTTTGTCCTCATCTGCGAGTTCCAGCAATGACACCGTTGGGAGAGCACGTTACACAGACGAAGGTCATCGATAGTCTTGAGACATCCTCCGTTAAAACAATGGCTCACTTCAATGAGGGAGCACCTTTGAGATAAGGGGCTGAAGCAAGAAACCTTTGGCAATAGTGATAGGGTGTCCTTGTTGGAGCACCCTTAACCCACCAACTGAGCAAAGTGGGAAGCCTTCATCACAACATATTTTTCAGGTTCATCAGCAACGTGATAGGGACAGGGATTTGGAACGTTTGAGTGGCCTGACCCACGGTAGCCAATCTTACGTACCCACTTCCCGAAGGGACCTCCCCGCCTGGGGATCAAGGCCTGAGATTCTGGCCCTGAGAGAATGACTTCCAGTCTGGAGAGCGGAGGATCAATCATTCAATCATTATAATATCGAATTTCTTTTGAGCGATTACACTTTAAAAATATTGGGTTAAGGTAATTTTTTATGTTTCATTGTATGATGATGTGTTCACACTATGTATTTGTTTGATTTTCGATGTGATAATTTGTCAATGCTTCTTTAAATTTGCATCCATGCCAAAAGGGCTCATATATTAAAATAAGATTTACTTGTCATTCTTTTTCCTGTGAGCTAGCATTTAGGCGATTTGCAAAATTTTTTGCAGTTTGCGGTGTTTTTTTGGAGAAATCAGGACTTTCTCCTTTCGGTCTTTTTTGCTCCTTTCCTGGCTTGGTCCTGCCACTGTATTTAGCATTCGATATTCACAAGCTTAGAGATCATCATCTATGGACATATAATCTCTGCAGGTTACTGAAAATGAAGTAGAAACTTACAATAAGTATTTTGGAAACCGCACAAACTTTTCTCTCAACTGGCATTTCATATTCTACCTCTTCCTAAAGATTTTCATTGATGCATGAATATCTGTTTCTGGCAATTACAGGAGTTTATTCTCAATTAAGGTAGTTATATCGAAGATTAATATCTGGAACAGCATCATTAAGGGCTGGCAAAGGGAATCCTGCATCTTTCCAGTGTGTTTATGATACCTCACTCCATAACTTCCCTACTGTTTGGATAGCATGCAAAATGGTCCATTTTGGTATTTTCTTCAACTCCATCCCCATTATTGGTTATGATGGATACATATCAATGGTTACATAGTGTTACATATGAAATACAGTTGCAATGTTAAATATTATCGGTCTAATAGTTAGTTAAAATTAGTTAAAATATCTATCGAGACTGACAGGAATTGATGGAGAACAAACTTTGATCAAGACATGTGGTTCGGTCTTGCTTTATTCTCAGACAGAACAAGTGCAGTATGAAATGGCAACACATAAAAATCAAACAGTTGAATGTCATTGATTATATGAGAAACTTACTTTGACAATTTCAACAAATTTCAAAAGAAAACAAGCATTGTCTTAATTAATCGATTGTGGTGATACTTTGTGGGAATTGAAGATAGAATTCATTGTTACAAAAACACAGTACAGATTCCACTAATTATTTTTAATTAGTTGAATTTGTAGAAGAGTAGGGTGCTTTTTTGTCTTGTAAATGACGCTTTTGTCGTCGAAACCGGTCGACAGCATTAAACATTATTAGTGGAATTTGTACTGTGTTTTTATAGCTATGAAGCATTGTCTAAGTTTTGGAAACAGAAATGATAACCGAAAACGACATGCGTGTATGTAGCAATCCAGCACAAGTTTCCTACATCATTTTCCTACAGCACAAGACTGTAATATTTGGTCAATTCCTTTTTCCAGCAGCTGAGATTTGTTTGTCAAGTTTGGAGGAAGGTATACAATACTTGCGTTGGCCAAATTATGGTCATCGAGGCTAGAGAGAACTCGTATTGTCCACTAGCAGAAGTAATGCAGTTTTCTCCAGCCATTTTCTGTTGCAGTGAAATGTGTTTCTCGGAAAATGTCCTGATCATTGAACCTTTTTTATTGACATTGTAAGAACCAGGGAGGTTTCCAATCTTCACATTTCTCAAACCTTGCATTTTTTCACAGTTTCCAATAGAGATGGGCTTTATTTTATCCGTGCCCTTATGATTCTCTGCATTGCCCCATGGTCACTCTCATTTTGCCTTTTTTCCTCCATGGCAGCTATGTACTTTCAAGGACAGCTGCCATGTATTGTGTAGGGTTGTGACTAAAAACTAAGCCCAGTTTAGTCTAAATTCAACGCAATTATCAGGCCATCATCCAAATATTCAACAAGTTGGTGTCCACCGCATCTTCCTTTTCACATATCAACTGCATAATGTTTAAACGGGATTTGAACTTGCTCTGTCAGCCAATGGAACATGTAAAATTTTTGATTTTCTTCCATATAGAAATTTCTAACTTTTTTCATTCAACTTCTTGAATCATTTATACCTTCTCCAATGAAATTATTTTTCTCTTTCTCTGTAACTGTTAACCCTGGGAACTCACTGTCTCAACACTCCTACTTACACTTCGCATAAATTCCAGGAAATTCGTCTTGCTTCTGTACTGGGTAGGTACCAACAAAATCCCACCCCCAATTTCCCCAAGGGCATCAGTTAGTAACCCCAGGATGCGATGAAAGTGCATCCAATCGGGCTAGGATGCTGACAAGGCCTTTTGCTATCTATCCAACTGGCTTTTGGTGTCTCATAGGATGGTTCCACATTGCCTCTAGTCTTATTTACTTCTTTAATACGGATTAAGTTGCAAAATCCTTATCGGACTCCTCATCACTGCAGAAATGTAGTTGAAAAACTTACTTAAAGGATATTTTTTCGATCGATAGGTTGGTGTGAAAGAGGAGCTAGCTACACTTATATGATACGAATATGCATGGGTTCTGGAGCATTTTTTTGTTTATTATGCATGCACTACAAACTGGGCAACTTTTAGAATTAAAGTGGGTCAAACCAAGTGGTCATATGAATCAAGCAAACTTGTATTTTCTCTGATTTTTCTGGTTGTTGGCTATGGAGGAATGGAAAGTCAATACTTTGGGAGAGGAAAGCCTTGGTCGTTGACGGCATCAAAACTCTCTGTAAGGGCAGGAAATAAAACCTGATTCTTTGAAGGAGAATTAATGACCTCCAAAATATTTACGCCATTGGGCAAGGTTAAGTGTAACGAGTCAGAAATTGTGAGAGAATAGTTTTCTTGGGCAATATGCCAGACTGAATTTACCGTTCAAATGTAATTGCATCCGCTGGATTCCTGAAGAATTGTTTTGAGGACACTCATATTTTACATGCAGTAGGTTAATGTACATACTTAGGATAGTCATCATAGATTTATGTTTGGTAAAATAAAATGGAAAAATGTGCCAGGGGCCTTGAGAGGAAAATGCAAGTCACAGCAATTTGCCTCTCGTGGGTGAGTATATACGTACTTGACTAATTTACGCTGTTTTTGGCTCTTCGGAGGGGATTCCAGACTTGAACTCGGCCAAATTCAAGCCCAATTGGCATATTTTAAGTACTACAACTACAACATTAATGCTTACGATTCAGTCATCCCTACAATTGCAGCATCGAAAATGCAGTATCAACCGAGCAATTTACATTCATTTACATCATGCTTTGGCAACAATGGTTAATTTGATGTCTTACTCTGCATAAGGAGCACCATAAAAATACTGCTGCGATAGTCCATTATTGGTAAAAATGTGTTGCTTTTTCACGTCGGAACCTAGACCCAAGGTTCTTAATTTCGTAACTTTGAAATTTTTTAGTATATTATTCTGTTATATGCATTTAGCATTTATATATATTAAGCTGTTATATGCATATCCCTTTTGGTTGGGAACGAATATTTTGCCTTGCAAAATCAAAATTCTGTTTGAACAAGTTTTGTAATTTCAAATTTCTATTGTAAACAGTTAAATGCATGTAGCCCTGGGACCTTTTTATGTCATAGACAAGTTTGCAGACTTTTCAGGTATGTCATTATGTCATATAGTCTCATATGGGTTATATGCATATCACCATCATATGTGTGTCATATCATATGTGTTGAAATCAGAAATATTTTGCTTTTACGTGCATAACAGAGTGATAAATGTATGTATGTACAAGGAACAGTCAATAGCTCAAAACTTCTACATAGAGGTCGGCAATGAGCTTGATAATGTTCTCTGCACATCACTCTTGCCACCTTTTTTCAAATCGTTATTCCACTATTTAAAGGGGAGGATGGGATGATCCTCATAAAATGATGCCATGAGGAATTTTTAGAGTAGAATAGGCGACACTACAAGTTTGCCAAAATACTTTGACTTATCCAATATTTGAGGACAGACAACAGGTCAGAAGCTGAGTTGAGTTTTTTTACATAGATGCATTTTATGTGCGGCCCACTTTAAATTATGGTTCTTTTGAATTCCAAGGAACTTAAAAGGTTATCTAAATACCTACTAGTGATGGATTGGTTCCAATTTTATTCGGTTCTGGTTCCTGTTTAGTTCTTTATCAAGTTGACGTTTGGTTCTTTGTCAAGTTCTTTTCTATCAGATCAAGTGAAGTCAACAATATTACATCCATAAAAACATAAAGTGTGCTGCAGCATGGAACTTGGTATACCATGATATTGCTATCGAAGCGTCATGCCAGCCAAAACGTTTTTTTTACCCCCTTTAAATTAATGTATTGCCACCAAATTCACATCACTTGTCATGCCAACTATGTGTATTTATAATATCCTTCCACTTTCCTTATAAACCATTCCCTTTGAAACACCAAGCTGTCGAACATGAGATGCGACATTTATTTTGGCCGCCATCTTAGAAAATTCTCCTTGTTCCTCTGATTCCCCACAGATGGCGCAGTGCTCCATGAGTTTCTCCTCTTCGCTTTACACTGATATTTTGACCGCCATCAACTTGAAATCTCCCTGCTTCATGACACGTTTCATATTACCTCTTCCCCAACCAATCCACACATTTTACCACACTATTTTCACACAATCCACACATTTTACCACATTCCCCTTCCAACGGACGTTTCACACACAAACCACGCTTTACGAAGCTATCTAAACAACCTCTTTCCCTACCATTACACACATTTTACCGCACTTTGCACTGCACATTCCAATTCAAACGGACGTTTCACACACAAAGAACTCTCAATCACCAACCCATTCGAGGGATTTTTTTCTTTTTAAATTACGCTTCAACATTCACTAAACTACAACTACACTCCCCTCCCATCACCAACCCACTCAGAGAATTTTTTTCATTATAAAATACGCTACAACATTGACCACTCTACAACTACACCCCCCTCCAATCAACATATCGATCCGGGGATTTTATTCCTTAAAAGATACGACAAAACACTGCCCATACTACAACTACACCACCCTCCTATCACCAACCCACTCGGGGGATTTTTTTCCTAAATGTCCATTTCCATTAACAACCTTATTCCTAATTTCTACATTTTCCCAGTTTTTCACCACTGGAAAATGTATTTTCCCGTCTTCACCTTTACTCAAAACAGCATTTTGCCCTTCCTCACTGCTCAGAATTGCCGTTTTGTGTTTGAAAATGGCCATTTTGAGGCCGCATACCGTCCCACCCTAGCACCCCTGTTTCACTCCATAGGCCCACAACCTTCTTGGGGGGTGTGGTAAGGGCATATTTTAGACATGAAATTAGTCCTTATCTTTCTACTGGGACTTCCGAAAACCTCGCACTACGCCGTCAAAATGTCACGAAAAATTCGCAAATTTCATAATTTTCAACCGTCATTTTCTCAAAAACTATGTGTCCCATTGCTATTGTATTTACATTTCCTAAATGCGCATTCCTTACCCTATCATGTCATATCACTTTCTTTTCTCTCAATTGACTACGTTTTCCACGAAAGAACATTTACCTGGCGTGATGCTTCGATTGGTGTACCTATACTATATTTATAAATATTTAATTAGAGAATCTTTGCACATTCCTGTCAAGTAATAGTGTCCTTCATCTCCACATGCTTCATTTAGGTTATCATTTTCATTAAATTTTGCCAATAAAATCCACAGGTTCAGGCTCTACTTTGTAGAAACTTTTAATATTCATTGCAATAAAGTTTTGTACTTTTCTACACTTTATTTTTTAAATACACTACCCATTTCAACAATGTTGTGGCATCGTCAGGTGTAGTAAACTACTTAGTAAACTACTACACCGGACGATGCCATAAAATTGGTGAAACGCGTAGTGTGTTTAAAAAATAAAAAGTGTAGGAAACTACAAAACTTTATTGTAATGAAAATTTAGCCAAGTTTTCCATTGGGCTCTTATCATGGAACTTTATTTAGTGTACATTTGGTGCGTGCTTTATTAGGATAGACGTTCACTTACTTGCACCTTTGGTAATCGGAGAATAATAAATACAGCCAGTACCGCTGGTAAAATTCCCTGTACCTGCAGTAGATACCTACCTTACGAGACCTTCCAAAGGTCCATGGACCTTTTTCCATGATTTCCATGGTCAGATTACGAAGCAATAGAAATACTTTCCCAGTAGTTTTACTTTGCATGCTTTTGAAATACTAGCCATTTTACAAGCACAATTTGAGAATATTTTATTAATTAGTGTCGCTTAATTTAAATTGATACACTTTTGATAGACAAATAGGTGAGTGAGTCATCTGGGGCCTCTGTACCCCAAAATGGCAGTGCTGATTTGACTTTACATCCCGACTGACAAATATGGCCAGCTCAAAATAGTGCTAAACACGTAGTGATACTCTTTTGAATATTAATTTGTAAAAAAAAACAATTTTTGTTATGTTGGTAAGTGAGTGTGATTGTTTTGAACTGCTACTGTGCAGAGCTTTAAAACTAGACCATATCATGTTTGTTTACAGAATTGATAAGAAATATTTTGGCTAACTATGAAGAGCTGCAAGTTTCATTTGCACCTTGTCATTTAAATCGGATGTCAATATTTTTCTTCTTGAAATTTCAAAGAGAAAGAGGACAGTGAGAAAATGCCAAAAACTCTGCACTTTTTCTTCTTATTACAATTGATAAATCAAACTTTTTAGTAAATTGTAAGATTGTTTTAAAACTACATAAATTAAGCTAGTTTGATATAACTGGCTTTCATTTGATTTTGCTGGTTAAATTTTAGACGGAATCCTAACTTCATTGTTTATAATTGTTACATTATGACTATAGGGTCGTATACTTTAAAAAATTAAAATTACAGACCATGCCTCAATCCTATGACATCATCATTACTAGACTGTCCACTTGTCTGCCATTAGTCAGATAAGATTCGGAGAAACATTGATTTTTAATTTTACCTTAGGACCTCTTGACGCTTGTCCCCAGTTCGAGTAAATTTTTGCCAACATTATTTTTATTGTCATTCTCCAGGGTCTTATTCATACCCAAAATCAATCACTATTTACATACATCCAGTCAGGCTTCACATTTTGAGTGGAATGTAGAACAGAAAGCGTAAATTATGATAAATACCTATGGAGGATGGTGTACTCTTCTTCTCTTGTCTGTAAGGCAAATTTGAGCATTAAGTTCTTATTTTGCAAAAATTGATGCTTGATGAATAACAAGCTCGGTAGCGATCATTTAATGGTATGCAGAAATCATCATTGTACGCCAAAATACCATATTGAAATTTATTCGAAAATACTTAGTAAGGGATTTCCCTTGCTTTTCATTCGTCGCTATTTAAATTTTATCGCTAATTTTGACCATAATATAAATTTATACCCAATTCTTGAATATAAATTACATTCAAAATTTGTATCAAAATTGGATACAAAAATTGTATCCTAATTAACCAAGAGGCATGGACTTTACAATGCATCTGTTATGGCTTTGACAATAACATCGCACCACCTTCCGTGTATAATTTCCTTCGTATTCTAGCTTAGTTTATCTTTGACTTGAAGTTATTCAGAGTTATGCATCAGCAAAAACTTACGTGTATCATTTCCATCTTTTATTTTTGTTTCATCAAAGCTTTGAAATCTGTCCGAAATCTCCATTGGGCTGGCATGCATAGATAATGGTCGCTCGCTGTTGGATTCCACTAAATTCAGTGGACAACAAAGAGGAATGGTCAACAACAAATAATATTGTCGCATACTTGTTTGCATCAGGGAAAGGAAATCTGCTTAACAATAATTTCAATGAGAAGCTTATTTCAATTGCTTATCATTTACAGTCGTGAGTTGCTTTATATTTTTTAAAATAGCATACTCATCACTGTATGCGAGGTGCATCCATTAGTGCCCATCAAGAATGAAAGAAGGCTTCTCTTTCATGCTCAAAGTCAGTGCCAGAGAACAAATTAATATTATTCTCGAAAACTGGATAGGTACTCAATTCCACACTAGGTGGAGGTAATCTCTTACTTATATAAAACAGAAAGCGCAAAATAAGGTGGTTTTATATCACCTTATTTTGCACTTTCTGTTTGAAATGAGTAAAGTAAGAGTTCAAAGTAATTAGCATCAATCATGTGTCCCTTTAATAAAAAAATACTAAGAACATAATTACTTCGCAGGAACTTCAAGACGCAAAAATACAAAATTTCACCAGATATAAATACACAGACACCCACTTTCAGGCTTCAATACTACAATACAATGTAGTTTTCGCACTGAGGATTTCGGTAGATTCTTTTTTGTTTTGGTTTTGATTCCATGCTCAAGAACTGGTGAAACCAAGAGTGGAACCGACCCATCCCTAGTAACAACATTGATGTCACAACCATTTTTCCAAAAAGAGCTGCTACCTAGTAGTCTATGCGTGGTGGAAAAAACATAACTTTTTTTTTTTCAAGGTTCAGCACCATATCATTTGCTTCACACCATTCAGTCGTGCATTTCACAAACAATTGCCAGAACCAACCAAATCACACAAACGTTTACTGGATGACATAATATTGACATAATTAGCATACATGACTCATTTATTGTTGTGGGACATATTAATAAAATGAGGGAAGAAAGACTTAGATCTCTTGTTTTTAGGAGGAAAAAAACTGGAAGTGAGGGATAATTGGATTTAAAAATCTTGTGCATGGATGTGGTTCTTTTGCCTTAAGGCTTATAAATGCTTCAGTCATTTTTCCTTCAAATGCATTTATTTACTGCAAGGATCTCAGCAGCATTCAATTCATGCTCAAAGCATGTCAAATGTTGTGGCTTTTTGCAATTGTCACATCTTTGAAGATTTAAATTTTACCATGCATAATTACAATTATTCATTATCACTTTCCTTGACTGACTGAATATGTACTCGAATTCATTTATAAAACAACACTAATAAAACATTTATAAAAAAAACAAAAAAAACCTAAAATTACATTATTATTATCTAGTTACAGTAGTAACATGCCCCTCGTAGTCCCTGGCAAGCATCAGGTTTCATTGCCGTCATAATGCCCGGAGACTCGAGAGGGGTTGTGCAGTAATGGCAGCCACATCCGACACCCATCGAATGAGTGGCTACGCTGCGGTCGGGTCATGCGTCCGTAGTAGACGGAGTGACCCTAGGATGACGGCCTTCTGCATGCGTGCAACTAGTGATTCCGCCTGTGCCACGCAGGACAGAATGCACTTGATGTAATTTATCAGCGAGCCCTTGACTCCACCAAGCACACCTATGATGAGGACCACTAGTTTCACAGTGTGTCCGGGGTACATTTGCCGAAGTTCGAAAAGCAGGTCTTGATATTTCGTCCGTTTTTCCACTCCTTTGCATCCATGTTAGTTTCAGCCGTAGCCGAAAACTCGATCACGAACATGGAGCGTGTGAGGTGGTCGAGGAGAACAATATCAGGCTTGGTCACCTCCAACTGCCTGGTGGTGGAAAAGGAGTAATTCCACCAGATTGTGCATTTATCGTTCTCCACGACGAACTCAATATCTGCAGGTGCATAGGGCAGCACAGGTGTTTCGTCGATGCCATTATGGTGTCAAAGGTGAAAGTATAACACCCGTAGGGCCGCGTTGTGCAGAGCTAAATATGCTGACTTGGCACTACAGCCGGAGAGAAGGTGACCCAAAGTCTCTGGCTGGGCTCGGCACACCCTACATCTCGTGTCTGCAACCTCCGCCTTGAATATAATGCGGCGGTACAAGAATGTGTTTGTGACACCATTCTGGCACGCGAGGACAAAACCCTCGGTCTATGACTTCAGACCGGTGGATCGTAGGAAGGCAAACGTAAGCTCCTTTGATAACCCATGCATGGGCTTATCGGTATGCACCTTGAGCAAGGCCTTCTGCGCGGCTTTTTTTATTTCGAGCTTGAGAACGTCTGCCTTCAATGACAAGATGGTCGTGTCATTGTCGCTTCTGTCGGATGACGGATCAAAGTCGAGACCGGTTTAGTCCGCTGCCCTCTTTGACGCCTGGAAGAGAAACGCCCCTGCTCCCGCACTCTCGTGCTCTCTCACGAGATTGAGCAGGGGGTCCCTGCTTTTCAACACTCGGCAAGCTGTACCCAGTACAACTCTGTTGTGGAGACACTCCAGACTCATTATTCCTCTACCACCTACATTGCGAGGGAGATACAATCTGGCGACGGAAGATTTTGGATGAAGACTTCTATAGATGGTCATCATCTTCCTCGTTCCCCTATTGAGGTTCTGCAACTCGTTGACGTTCCACTTCATGGTCCTGGCAAGAACCTTGTTCTTGCCGGGCAGCTCAGAACATTATTATTATTGTGTTAAAATTAATTATTTTAGATGGGAAGCAAAATTTACTCATGGCATGAGTTTAGCCACTGTCTGAATTTCCCCTATTTTACTTTTTCCTTAATTTTGCACTTATTTTAGGCGGCCCTTTCAAAAGTGTAACATTGAGGTGTAAAGGTAAGCGATATCTATGCCTGATATCTCTCTTTCGTATATTTATGTCAATCCTTGCATAATAACATCTCAAATGCTTATTTGATAAAATTTCTTTGCATGATTATCCATTCAGAGGCAGGCCTTTCATATCACAACTCCATGCGTTTATGCCGGGTTAACAGTATAATAATACTAGCTTTTAACACGTTGAACGCTGACTAACAACAATTGTCGTCCGCCGGGTGCTATCCGGTGACTGTGGACGACAATTGTCGTCCAAGATCGCTTTGCCTTCTCAAGGCCATTTCGGAGCTGCTACGCTACCTATCGCTTCCGTTTTTCTCGTTAGTCACTCAATAGACATCGGAGCGTATAGAGGGTCCTTAGCCCGCATTGCCTGTGCCCTGAAGCGACGCTGCAGATGTTTGATTTTGCGAGGTAAGTTTGTTTTTTTTTATGTGTATTCTCTGTGTAGTTCTAACTTTTATGAGTTTTAGCTAACATTTATGAGTAACTAAGCATTTGTATGAACATGAAATACTTTGTGTGTCTTTTCGTAGCTTTTATTCAATAATTTGACCACCTCCACCCCACAGGGGAGGGGGGGGGTCCACCCCTTTCCCCCGCAGTACAATTGCAAGGACGATTTTCTGATTTTTTACTATTTCTTGCATTGGCCTTAAAAATTCTTTTTCTTATTTTTTGATGCTGTATTAGTTTTCTATCTTAAACGTAAGCACTGTCTCAGCCGTAACATTTTCTTTTAATAAGCGTGCAATCATAAAAATGTAAGTTTGCGCCAGGGGCGGATTAAGGGGGGGGGCGGCCGCCCCCCCCCCCCCCCCCCCCCGTAATTCCCGGGAAAATAGAAAAGATGGTAATCATTAAGGTGGTTCTCCAATGCAAGTTTTTATTTCACCAGCTCAATTCACAATGTTTAAAGAAAATTGGAAAATATCTAAAAGCCACTTGTCTAAACAGACACAGTATCCTCGATGTTCGAAATTGTACTTTTGTAGGCCTTTTGATGAACAGTGTTGTGAAAGCTTTAGTTATTAGTTAAACTATTATAGCGCATTTACACATTCGCGCTCGTGATTCGCCTCGTCACTCGCCGACATTCGCGAGTGGCATTCGTGCGTTCGTCCCCACAACGCGAATGACCGTTTACACACTCGCCGAGTGTTCGCCTCGTCCCCACAAGTCTTTGACTCGTCCCCAAAGACCGCTTCCAGCGCGAGCGCTACGAGCGGCGAGGCGAATGACGAGTGAACCGACTACACATTCGCCTCGCCACTCTCCTCGTGATTCGCCTCGCCACTCGTGTGAATGTGTAAACGCGGTATTCTGTGTAACGCTGTCTGTACGCCCGTAGCAGTTTTTGACGAATCGCGCAGCTTTCCTTTGTATTTTATTAAGTTCCCGGATTAAGTCTTTCTGCACCGGATAGCACCTCTCTTTTACTTTTTCATCCGAAAATCTTCCCACAATACGCTTGACGAATCCTAGCTTCTTCAGAGCTCTGCCATTACAACGCTAATTACAACGACATAACTTATTTGCGCTTTCTCGCGCTCGCCATTGGGGTCGGACGGCCGGCTTCAAGCACGGGCCCACATTAGCCTCCATTGCTATGTATCTGCTTTTTGATCAAGGAATTGAACACCCACCTATTTACTGGACATTCATTTTCATTGTGTTATCATAGAAATGCTGTAAGAGGTTCACCCACCGTAGTTTTGTCCCCTTTCCTTTTGATAACAGTCAAATTGAGGATTCTATAAGTAAAGAAAAATAATTTTCAAGTATTACGCTATAAGGTGAGAAAAAGATATGCTTATAATGTTTTTTGCAACTCGTCGTAGAAGGTTTACTTTTGTTTATAGGGGTCTTCTTCTAGTAGGCCTGGTACAAAGCGGAAAACTAATAGTGGCTCTGCGGACCTTCGAAGCTTTTTCTCTCGCGTCCAAAAACATAAGACGCCAGCAGGAGGAAATACAAAATTAGTTAACACCATGCCTTCATGCTGCACAACTGACAATGACACTCAAGCTGAGTCCATGGTCCTTTTACAATCCCCTCCACGTAGCCACGAAAAATTGACTGAAGCTTCAATTTCTTCGCTTCCTTTGGCTGAAAATTTCAACTGTGACGAAGGTCTCTTCATTGTACCAGGAAAGGAAAGACCTGATGATAGGAAAATAGCGGAACTTTTGGAAAGCCTTTGGACATCCACAAGCGACTACTAGTATCCCTTTTCAACTCATAGGAAGGGAACCGCGGAAGAGCGTCGTTACGTGAGGATAGAACATATTGAAAAGTACCCTTGGCTTGTGGTTTCTCCCTCAATGAATGGACGTTTTTGTAGGTATTGCCCTTTTTTCCCAATCAACGGCAGCTTGCGGTACAAATTTTCAGTTAAAATCCCTCGTTACAGAGCCTTTAAAGTTTTCAAAACTGCTTGGGAAACTAGATGATCTGGAAAACCACCAACACACAGTCGATGACAAAGGTGGAGTGCCCAGTTGGCCCTGAATTTTCTGGAAAAATACAAAAAAAACTGAAAATCATAACAAGCCAACTGGACGGCTACAGAAGGGAGAAAATCAAGAAAAATAGAGAAAATCTGAAGCTGATACTTAAAAATGTGATTTTTCTTGGCCGTCAGTACATACCATTCAGAGGTCATCGGGACGACGCGACGGTACATTATCATTGGAAGAGCCCTTGACGAATGACGGTAACTTCCGAACGTTACTGCGTTTTCGTTGCTTGGTATTATAAAAATATTATAGGAAAATAGTATTTTCTGAATATGTACTTATATTTTTATTTCATTCCAACCAATTTTAATTTTGTACGGCATTAAAGAAGATTTCTTTCAAGGAGTTCGAAATCCTTGTGTAGGCTGCCGCGGGTTGATGGATGGGAAGATACAGCTCTCGCGAAAGCTTATGGAGTTCGGATGCGCGGCGTTTGTGTTGTCCGCGTCGTACAAATTCCATTTATTTAAATGCACTCATGCCTGGAACAAATGCTATGTCTTCGCTTTCCCTTACATCCATTTTCCCTACCCCTTCCACCAAACTTTATCCCTCCACGACGTCTTCTTCTGCGCGTCCGAATGCCACAAGCTTTCGCGAGAGCTGTACAGGTCTTCCACGTTTTGCACCGCGTTGGTCTGTTTCCTTGGACGACAGTTTCGTAGGCGTTGTAGTCGGCTTCTTCTGGTCGGTGAAGTGAAGGTGCAGCCATTTGTCGTCTTATATATCTCAAGCGTTAGACCTGACTCCAACGGGTGAGATATATAATATGATAAATGACTGCACCTTCACTTCACCGACCAGAAGAAGCCGACTGAAACGCCGTCGAAACTGTCGTCCGAGGAAACATGGACCAACGCGGTGTAAAACTCGGAAGACACTTCACTTCTTCACAAGAATGGCATTCTTTACATCGTTTTTTTACGTTTTTCAAATGTCATTAGATAGATTTATTCAATAATTTATCACATCTCTTATATCTAATGTAGCCACAACAAAACTAGGTTCCAAGCGCTTCATTTCTTTTAATTATCCGAGGGAAGTCCACCCGGACCTCCATTTAGTTGAGATGTATTGCATACCCCCCAGGCGCCGCGGGAAGTAGTGATCCGCCCCCCCCAAAACAACGACTTTAATCCGCCCCTGGTTTGCGCGTGAAGGAATAATTGTTTTCCTCATTTTCAGTTACTATGCCTGTCAATTTCATTAGCAATTGAAGACGTTTTATTTCATTGGCGATTGTTATACTATATATGGTATTGGCTAATTCTCTGAATAATAAACAATTTTAATGTAATGTTTATTTTTGCCAATAACAATTAAATCAGTGATAATGTATTAGTGAATAAATATTTTTTTTTTTATTTCTAATTGACTGTAAAACGAATTCGTCCTAGTTATTGCATAGACCCTTCGCATGATGCCATTCTTGTTTGTATTATTCATGATTTTTGACTGACGGAAATTGCTCAAATTTGACTGGTCAGTTTTTATAATTTTTTGATGATTATATTTTAATATGGCCAATTATTGTTTTTATGTAGAAACCCGAGGATTGAAGGATGTAAATTTCATCTCGTTCCCGTACGTGAATTCATATCTCATCCATCAGTAATAAGGTAAGTGAATTTTAAAATTTACCTATGTTTTTTACTTATTGTTTATGCAAATAATTATCTGGAAATTTTTTCAAATATATTACTTATAGTAGTGACTTCACATTTTTCACAGAAAATGGTTAACACTCGCATAGGAGCTGGGAAAAAGGAAGGGAAGGGGAAGGGATTACATCTACAAAATATCCTGCAAGATACCTCAGGGGTGTGTGGTAGGGGGTGAGTAATCACCAACATGCATTACACTATACCCTATTACCGGAGAAGGGTGTTCCGAGAAAGGGCAGTAGGGGTGGTAAAACACCATTTATTGCCCCAACACCCCCGGTGGCCCAAGTCTCTTCCCACCCTACCCTCCAAGGTAGCAGAGCACGGAGTGGCTTCCGCTAGACCCTGGGCCTTCTAGTCAGGGCTCCAAGTCCCCAGCCGTCGCCGTCGACCTCCCGGCCACTCACTCCACTGACACAAAAGAAGAGAATGGTGGAAGAAAGAAGTTACGCTACTCGAAGGATATTATCCTTAGAGTCGGACTTAGTAGCAGAGCTTCAGTCGCTGGAGGATGAGGACGGTGACGGCTCATCGTTCGGCGATACTGAGTGGGCTTTTTCTTCGGAGGATGAGGAGGAAACTCAAGAGGTGGGTGACCTCACCTCAGCTGGGGTGGAAAATGCTTCTCCTTGCCCTGTAGACAAAACTAAATACCCTCCCCTGACGACACGGACTGTGACCAAAACATACACTTAGACTGACAAAAGACAGGAAAACCCTGCATTCCCCTTCACTGACTCCCCAGGACTAAAAGTACAAGACCCTGGAGATGACGCTAGGAAATATTTGGATCTAATATTGACAGAAGACATGATCGACTTGATTGTGACTGAGACGAATAAACAAAGAGAATTTTTAGCCTCCGCTAATGCATTTCCTAAAGCAAGGATAACTAAATGGAAGCCGCTTTCATCGGCTGAATTTTTGACGTTTTTGGGCATTCTGTATTAAGTATATGGGCTCATGCCCGTTGAGCAGGATATCAGAATATTGGATGGAAGACCCTTCATTCAACTTTCCTTGCTTTAGGAAATGTATTAGTCGGGACAGGTTCGCCGCGATCATGTAAGCTCTGTATTTTGCAAGTAATCCTGGTCACGGTGAGCCGCAACCATCTGACAGACTTTATAAAATAAGGCCCCTTATTGACTTATTCCACCAGACAATGGACAACATACCATAACACCAACACAGCGACTGTGCATTGATGATTCCATGGTTCTTTGGATGGGTCATCTTATCTTTCGAATGTACATGAAAGTTAAGTGACACAGATACCGTATCAAATTATATATGCTCACCGAACCATCCGGATTAGTTCTATGATTTCTTGTTTACACTAGGTCCTCCGACTCTGATGTAGTGGGGCTGGCCATGTCAACATTGTTGTGTCGAAGTTGATTGAAGGAAAATTAGACTCTGGGCGATCTCTTTTCATAGATAATTATTACAACAGTGCTGACCTGGCCCACCGCTTGCTTGAGTGAAGGACCTATTGTACTGTAACTCTTAGAGCTAACCGGAAGGGAAATCCACCTCACGTCCTGCAAATAAACTAAAATGGGGTGAGGTAGTGAGTGTTTTCAGTACCAAAGAAGACTGCATAATGAAGTGGAAGGATAAGCGGGACGTACTGATGATGAGCTCCGATTTCGGAGGTGACATGGTCGATGTCCGTCGACGGCAAGGTAGTGGTGTCACTTCCAAACCGGAGGCCATTGCTCGCTACAACGAGTCAATGAGTGACATCGATCACCATGATCAAATGATGTCATATTATCCCATTGAGCGTAAGTCTCTGAAATGGTACAAGAAACTTGGAATTCACATACTTCACCTTGTTTTAGTAAATAGCTACTTCCTCTTCCATAAAACCCATCCCAAAGTATCCCTTCACGATTTCTGACTTTGCATAATCAGAACCCTCCTCAGTCCTTCCCTCTCTGAACCCATCCCCCGTTCCTCACACGGCCTGCCTTCAAGGAACCTTGGATTGTCTAGGCACTTCCCTGAGACACATGACGTTGACGAAAAGAGAAAACGTGTCCTCCAACGACGCTGCATGTATTGTACATCTAGAGGGTTTAGGAAGGATACAAAAGCCCTGCCTGTGAGGGATGCCCTTTCTCTGCCTGAAGACGTATTTCGTAGAATTCCACAAAAATATATACTGCCAATAAAAATGAACTAATTTTGATGCATTTTATAATAAGTTTGTGTATTTCCTATTGTACATTGCATATTATGGATTTTATATAGTATATTTTCTATTGTATATTTTATATTTCCCTATTTTAAATTTCATATTTTGTATGGTGTACCATATATATTCCTATTGTGTATTTTGTATTGTGTATATTCTTTGGAAAAATAAATTTTTTGTGTTTTTCCATTTTGATTTGGGTTTCTGTTTGTTTGTATGTGACTCAAGATACGGGTGTAGTACTGTTTTTATAATACATAATTTTCATTTCTAGTACAAGATAACCTTCAGTTATGATGAAAGAAGATAATTTATGTATATTCATTTTCATTGGCAGGTTAGGTGGTGTAAAATTATCTTCAGTATGAATTTTGTCATACAACTTATTATATTTGAAATAAATAGATCGTAAAATGTGAAAGACATAATTTCGAAAAATTTGCAAATTTTGTTGTGGGTATGCAACCACGCACGACAAGCTCCTCAGCTCTATCCGGTGGCGGCGGACGACAGTTGTCGTCAATTTTAAAATTTCAAATTTAAATTTTTTTTTCAAATTTTCATTGCTCAAATAAATCTTGCAGAGACGAAGACTATCCGAAAGTGCAAAAAGAAATTCAGTCACCGACAAAACTCAAAAAAAAATGCCGCCACGTTGAAAGTGTTAATATATGAAGTAGAGTACCAAGTACTTCTTTTCTCTTATTTAAATATCTACTGTTCTGATTCAGTTGAACTGGAATGGATTATTCCCAGAATGTTTCTGGGAGATATTTGAATAAGGAAGGAATTTTTAACGCACCAACTGCCGTGGAATTTATTTATTTATTTCCACATCCCCGAGAACAGCACGAACGGCCTTTTACATCGGGTGTATTAACATGTAGCAATGGACAAACACAAACACCCATGTCCTGAGTGGTGAAAAATCCACTCAGGTGGGACTCGAACCCGCGACCCTCAGTTTAGCAGGCGAGGACTTTACCTTGTCGCCACAGGGGCTGGGGAATGGGTCGCATCCTCCTTGAAAAACTTAAATTTCCTTCTGGAAAACCTGACATTCTCCTCCATTTCGGAATGGAAATCTAATTGCCATCCTGATCAAGCAAATGATGAAGGATGTCAAAATGAGGCATAATGAATAAATTAAGAAGTTTGCTGAACAAGTTGGAAAGGCCCCAACTAGAGAGCTACAACAGACCAATCTTTGAATTGATGACTGCTGATGGTTATGACTCCAGCTGGTTTCATAGGACAAAGACAGATGTAGAAGGTTGAATAATAGTTCAAAGAGGATAGGCCAAAATGTGTTTAGTTTCAATATTCCATTTAGTGCAGACAGGAACTCTTGCCTCTATGGTGCATTGCATTGTTGCAGCATGTTAGGCAGGAAGTAATACCATGTTTCCATAGGGACCCCTGTTCTGAGCTCAGTAAAAATGTAATTATGTAAAATTTGGGAAGTACATACCTCGTACTATTAGCCATGGCATTGCCTATAAATAGATCCCCGCAAGTGCTTATGAGTGCAGAAATACTCTATTAGGAAAAATCATCCAACTTTCACGCTGCACTTGCAGGTGACTCTGTAATAATAAATAATAATTTTTTGCACCCTTGGATCAAACACAATATTGGACATGTCCAACTACAATACATAATGCATTTATCTTTTTAAATACTCCCATGTATCACAAAAGACATGCGATTACAGGAATTTCTTAACAAATTTTCTGCAACGTAACATGATTTGATAAATTGCTGTACGGCATTATACAAAATTCAATACATTTTTTTTTAGAGATGGGCAGTATCGAAAATATGTACTTGTATTTGAAATACATATTTTTGATACTTATGTAATTTGTATCAAAAATAATTTTTGTGGGAGAATTTTGTATTTTGTATCTAAAATACTATCAAGAAGTAGTTTGTGTTTTGAAAATATGTACTTTAAAATACAAATATGTACGAATTATGTTTCATAGATGTCTCAAAAATCTTGTTTTTTTTCACGTTAAGTGCACACAGCCAATGAGAGGGCAGAGATGGGTATGATGAATAAATTACCCCTTACTCCACTTCTGTGAACCCCATTCACTCTGCAAACAATTCCCAGAAAACGAGGTCGCTCGAACTCTTTCTTAGTAGTCTTAAGATATACATTGTGGGGTTTTTGACCGGTTGCAATTGACTGTATGAAGGCCACCAAAAATGCTCCATTTTATTGTCCGTTTTGCCATCCCTGTTTGAAAACAGAGTGTAAAATGGAACACCACACAGATGCTCCTACGTATACGTAGGAGTGTTTGTGTATTATCAGGTCTGCGTCAGAGCATACGACGTATTGTCATTAGGTGGCAATTAGGCAATTGACATAAAAATAATTCTTCCTTCTCTCAAGTCACTCATTTGTCTTGATATGGTATATTTTGATTCATATTAGTTTTTGAAAAAATATTAGAGGATCTGATGTTGGATTTGTTTATGTTAACGCCTGATACACATAAAATAATTGTATTTCCTCCCTATGCAATGACAATGATCATCCTCTCAGGTCAGGTGATCCTTATCAGTGAAGCTGGACCTTCTATGATGATGGATGGGTCATGTTTAAAACTGTGAAGCCATTTTAGATGAGAATTCAGAGGAATCTAATTTTGAATTTGACGGCTGTCCTGTGTATTTGTCTGGTAGACATGTTTTGACAATTTTGCCTGCAAATTGCATGATTTCAAGGTGAAGCATTTGGTTAGACATGAGCCAAATGTGGAACACTTATCAAGTGCATAATGTATACCTACATGGAGAAAAGTTAATTGAAAAGGAAAAGAGAGGGAAAATCGAGAACATAGGTGTTTTGCTCATTTTTTGTGTTTTGCCGGATGGCAACAGGGATGGCTATTGTAAGAAATGCAATTTTAATAGTGTAGGTGAATTTGCCATGAAGAAACCTTCAGACTTGACAGGATTAAAGCATGGATTAAAGCAGTATGCCCAACCATGTCCAGTCACACTGTCTGTAGTGAATTTAGTTAAATTCTTATTTACGAGAATATCTAGGCATCATCTACAAGTGGAGATCACGAGTAGTGTGTGGTAGAACTGCTGACATATTTGCTGTAAGATATGTTTTCAAAAAGCTTAAATCCTGAAGTATATCCATTGATTTTCATACATTATTCTGTAGATGATTTAAATTATTTTTGTTTTTTATTTATTCTTAACTAGAAAAAGGTTCTTTTCGATGAATAAAGCTAGTCGCACCTCGCGTTCCCAATAAGAACCCATATGTAATTTCATATGCCCACTTCCACATCAAATATCCTGAGAAGTCTGCGGTGAATAATTTTGAAAAAATTCAGGCAGCTTTAGGAAAACATAATTAATGCTTCCATGCAAAGTTTCGTCGAATTCCTTTAAGTCAGGCCAGATTGCCTGACTGGCAGTTGTGATCTCCTACTTCCAATCATGGTCAAGTCATTTCTTTTTAAATTTTCCTATTGAGTTCATGTGCATTGGTGCAATAAATTTCAGCTTGTACGCATGAATGCGACTTGCAATGTTCATTTGTTATTTTCATTATGATTTTTTTATGCATTGCTTATCAAGAGAAAATTAATCTTATGCATCGATTAAAGGAAGCCAATTAATGTGAATGTGACATGAAATTTACTCCTTAAATCATAAAACTTAAGGCATTACTGAGAAAAAAAATTATACAATAACTGCCAAATTGTTTCTATGTGATAATATTTCAGTGTGATGTTTTTGCATACTTTTCTTTCATTTATTGTGGTATAGCTAGGTGCTTGCATTACATTTTGCTATTGCATGTTCCCAGGAACAACGATAAGATGCATGTAAGTTTTGGTATTATATAAGTTGGTTGGAACCTCAATTACATATCAAGATAATAGGCCTCTCAATGAGTCATTGTAAAAATATATCAGTGTCATGTTTTTAAAAATATATTTCTTTCATTTTTGTAATATAGGTGCTTGTTTTAAATTTTGCTAATATTATTGCCCCTGAGCAACATTAAATCCATGTAAGGTTTGGTATTATGTAAAAATATTTTGTAAGTAAACCTCATTTATAAAATTTATTAGCCTATTTTAATAATATTCCAATGAAAACTTTATACAGTAAAACCTCCCTATTTCGAACCTCCATATTTCGAAAAACCCCCTATTACGAAGTCATGGCCCCGGTCCCGGGACATTCCCATATACAATGCATGCAAAAAAAACCTCCCTTAATGAACCTCTATTATGACGAAACCTCCGTAGAACGAAGTCCGGGCGTGGGACCAAACAAGGAAGTTACCTCTTTTTAACAAATTGTGTTGCCAGAAATATTTTTTTCCTGCATTTATAGGTAATATTACCATCGATATTGGAATAATGTTCGGCGTTTCTCTTCACAGTGACAATGTTCGGGTGATTTTTTCTGCCGAAAGTGTAGCTCTCAGTAGGATCCCAATGAATGGCCTGAATGCGAAACCTGTACTCCTTCCTTCAGGTCATAACTTTGTGATGTGCAGCAAAATTAACAAGTTTCTGTTAAAACGTATGACGAAATTTACTACATATTTACCGCCGCAAGTTGTCATTTGCATCGCATCGTAGAAGTTATCATTGCTGTCGAGCCCCTAATGGATCACTCAGCAGCGAATGTAACAAAAGCAGCGATGCCCGGATGTTAGTTCTTGGCAGGAGATTTCTAATACATTTTTTAAATATTTTTAATCTGAAACTCTTCGTATGCTGTTGGGGACGAGGGGGTTCCAAGATAATGTTATCCAAGCTTTTAGTTTTTCGTGAGGTCCTACTTTTATAACTTTTTAACTTATTGTCAACGAAAAAACTTTGTTTGTAGAACTACAGAAAGCACGTTATTTCCATCCCAATTCTCGGCGCAAAAATTATGCGACCCTGAGTTAAAGGTCGAATATTTAGAGAATGCCTGGGCCGATTGTAATGAAACAAATGCTGACACGTATTCTGTTTTATTTTCAGTTGAATGGTTGTAAAAACTATTTTGATCATTTTTTCCGAAATGTTCTTTCTCGCGCGAGATGAATAAAGAGAACCGTTTTTGAGCCTCTAGCAGGAATGTCGAACTTTGCTGGATTACTGTAGAATTACTCTTGGTTCAATCGTCGTCAGATTTTAACACAATATTTCCTCAAACTTAGTTAGTGTTTTTTGAAAGTTTCTGTTTGAAACTGTATTTGATATAGTGCTGTAGTTAATTTTGCGGAACAAATTTATCTCCGTTGGTACGGGTCGCAGGGGCATGGGCGTGACACGGTTGACTTTGTTTTGAATTCAGTATTACGCTCCTAGTAGTTTTGAAAACATTACCAAAGGAATAGTTCATAGAAATTTTTATTCATATCACATTATAACAAGGCTTGCGCACCTTCAGCCAGCGACGCAGGCTCTCAGAGTGTACTTTTGTATGCCTTCTTCCTGCTGTTAGACAACTTAAGAGTTGAGCATCCATAGAAAAACCTTTCACGACTGCATTCTCTAACTCAATTGCATATATCAAAACTCTTATGGACATTTTCAGAAAAAAATCTTTGGGCTAAACACTGACCCTGGTTTCAAGAGTTTTTTCTCTTGTTCAAGCTTAGAACAAGGTTCATGAACAAGCTGAAGCCATCTTCTGTTGTCATTGTTGTCTGATTTTCCACTTGATGGGAAATGGTGGGTAAAGCAAAGGGATGGGGTTTCCAGGGATTGAAGGCTATGGGGGCTCCAAGTGAGCCATGTTCAGCCTTAGGGCAGTTCAAATGCCCGTTTTTACCAACAATCCTTCTCTTGAGTGGAGCTTCAATGAAGTTCCTCACCCAACCATGCAGCGATGCCAAAAGCCTCGCTACAAAACTGACAAAATCCTTTTACTTATATCCTCCATCCACTGCCCCAAGGCCGTTGTGCGACACCCCCAACATAGTCCTAAAATGTATAAGTCCAATGTCCTAAAATATGGCAATTTTCCCGCATTCTTCACTGATAAATGTATTTCACTGCTCAATTAAGAATGTTCAGAACACTCGTCAATTAGGAATATTCTTTTGTCTCCTGGCATTTTCCACGTGTGCCTTCTTCACAGGTGGTTGACAAACAATCAGCTAGTGAAATAGGTACTCCCTAATTGTTTAATTTCACAGTTGTTCTTTTTCACAAAGTTCATTATGAAATTTGACCTCTTTTAATCTTGCTGATGATAGTCAGCATTCATTGAAATTTAGGTGACAGAAATTAAAGTAGGATGTAGCGAGAAATTTTTATGATTATGGGGGAAGAATTTCATCACTGATTATAGTTATTTAGTCTCATGTTGCCTTTTTATTTCTTAATTTATATTATATGTTTTTATTGTAAAAAGTTTCAAAAGCTCTTTTAGTTTTTGTGGCAATTAACACTAAAGTTTTTATTGCACATGGTACACATTATGTACTATTTTATTCATGTTCAAAGATTTTTAAATAATGATAGTTTTAATAACAAGATTCATCGGAAAATATCTTTGGCCCCAGGATGGTGCCCATGGAAAAGAAATACATAATGTGTTCACCTGATGCCTCATAGTCATACATATAAAAAGATTGCTGACATTTTTGTGTTCCTTGAGTGTTCATGGAGTTTTTTCTCATTATAGATGAATATGAAGATCACAGGGAGGGGCTAGTGACAGCTGGAGACTCTCAGACGGAAGCCCTTAATAGCATTGCTGCTTCAATGGATAGGATGGCATCGGCGATGGAATCAGTGGCCTCGGCAATACAAAACGCAGTCATTTTGTGAGTTTAATTGTGTTTAGGAAAGCTGTATTTACTTTAGCAATTTCATTTTCAATTTATGATTACTAAAACTAATTCATACAGTGCCAACCCCTCTCATTTGCAAATTGTTATAACTTGAGGATAATTTTTATTATTTCTGATGATGATTCAGCATGGTAATTGCTTGTTGCAAAATAGTTTTATGTGGAGGATAAGTCTCCTTGATTTTACCAAGGAATATATTTTTCTACCTGTCATTTACAATTTCATAAAAATGAAGAAAAGTATTATGCTTTCCTGACCAATTTTCATGGTGAATTATTCTCAGGATTCTCACTTGGCTAAATTCTTCTTTCCAGCTGACATTTCAAAAGGTGTCTTTACTATCATCATGTTGAGGGTGGATGGATTAAGCTGTCAGGGTTTTATACTTCTTCCTTACTGATTTAAGTTCTAAGTCATGGCACACTTTTCAGACTGATTGTGAATTAAACATCAGAAATGAACTTTGATGAATAAGGTGTGGTCAGGTGCCCCATAATACGAGGCTGAAGCTCAGCAAACTGGTAAATTAAGGCAATTTGTTTCTGGGGCAAAGAACAACTGTGCCTGTTGTGATTGGATTAAAGCAATCAGTATTGTCAAGAAGTACTTGTGCCTAAAGATGCCTGAAATATTCCTCAGTGTACTGAAAACGTTCTTAACATAAGTATGAAGTGAGTGAGTGAAGTGCACTCAGGCTGGCATCAAAGCGTTCTCCCACATCTCAGTAGCTTCATGACCCATGAAACTACTGAGATGTGGGAGATCAATTTCATTTAATGCATATATGTCAAATATATTTTTTTCTACGGTGACCAGTGCAAAACCTCTATAAGGACGTATTGCATATGCTCGTACATTGACAAGAGCTGGAAAGGGGGAAATTGAAAACAATTGGCTCAGAAATGACTACTAGCTACTACTTTGCAAAGCATTCAATTGCGGTGATGCTTGAAATTTGGCAACAATATTTTGAACTAGTCCATTTTTAATCTTAAGTTCATAGCAAATTCAAATTTTTACATAATATAATGGAATTACTTCCTCAACAAGGTCTGGGACTGAGGTTCTCTCCTACCTCTTAAGTACATTGGGGGCACCATTTAAAAACTGTAAATTACATACCTGATAGAATAAAGAGGGAGGTTTTTTTAGTATATTTTTAATTTTTAATATTAATAATTTTTGATTTCATATAAATTTGATATGTATTATATGTGGCACTACATAAACAACCAATATGATATTGATACTTTAATGAAATATTGGGCCTTTACAGAATATTCAGCTTAACATGTTATAATTCAAATGTATTGCCTGCATTGATTACAATTTTAACTCTTACTTCAATCCATTCAACAATCTAGATAAATGGAAATGCAATAGGAAAAAACTTAATATGTAAAGTCAGTAACTGTTTAAGTAGGTACTAAATAAGTCTTGACACATCAAAACCAAAAACATATTACTTATAAATGTCTCTAATACAAAACCAGTACCAAAAGTAAACTAAACTAACCAGTACTAAAACAAAAATAAAAAAATAAGTATGTACATTAGGGCCGACTGAAAACTATCAAATGTTTCAAATAACAGATTGAGTTTGGCTCTTTAGATTAAGCGCACGATTATCCCAAGAAAGTTTTGAAGAGATATGTGGACCAAGAAATTTGACATCTTGGGCTATATACCCAGTGGTGGATACATATGGGGGGCGCGCGCCCCCCCCTTGCGGGGCAGCCCACAACCGCCCGCACCGCCCCCGCCAGTCTGCCCGCACGCTATTTGTCCGTGTCTTTCGTCAGTCGACTCTGAGTCGAGTTATCGAGGAGTTGTAATTTCTTATGTGGCATGTGCGTGCGTCCGCATCATCGTATTTTATACGCTTCTGTCTGGTTCATAGATAGCTAACCTACGAGAAAAGTCGCGGCCTTTCTAGTGATCTCGTTACTTTATTCTGTCTGGCATTTGTTCAAGAAAAGTCGCGAATATTCTACTGTTTGTATTTGTTCACACTCCTTAAAAGTCTGGAAGCGAACATTCTGGCACCGAATGTTCTCGAAAAAACCGAGCTACATATATAAGGGAAGCAGAGTCGCTGCCAGGCAGTCAGTTTGAAAGCTACAATCGTCGCGATAACTTGCGCCCCCCCCTTGAGTTTTTTCTGTATCCGCCTCTGTATATACCCAGAGGTTGACCATTTAAATCAACCTTTGGGTCACATTGATACATATTTGCTCTCTTGCTTGTTGTTAAATTTGGTGTCAAGTTAAAGGCAATGCTTTGTTCTTTAAAAACCCCTGCGGCATGGGTTGCAGCGGATTTTCTCCAAATTCCGAATAGGTTATGTTAGCGTCAAAAGGGAAACAATTAAGCTTCAAGACCTAAAATTTCCGACACTTCGAAATTTTGGCACACCCTACTCTAATTGAATTTCAGCTAATTGAGTTATGAAGTATTAATGCACCTCATGCACTTAGGAATAGATTGAAGGCAAAATATTTAGTTCGCATAAATACCTATCAAATAGTTGTCTTAAATTAAGATGGCTGAAGACCAAGAGTGGAATACAGAAGGCAGGAGAGCAGAATGGAGAGCTGCAACAAAGCAATCTGCGGATGGATGACTGCTCATGATTATGAGGTGTGCAAGACTGGCTCCCACAGCAATCTTTTTATTGGGAAATCTGCATTCAAATCCTAGTTTAGTCTAATCAATTATAATGGTGAATGAGCAGATACCTAAAGCAGACCTAAGTGCCATATCTGCCATCTGTTCTTTATGTAGCCTGTACGTAATTCTCTTGTTATTACATTTATGTCACTACTAGTCGGCATTCTATTCCAATTTACATAGTCAATACCTTTTCCAAGTTGACAAAAATAATGCTTGTGGTCTGGTCGTTTTGCTATTATGTGCTTCATTATGAGAAGTCTCAATAGTACATGTAAGGACTTCACTTTCCTCTTCTGTTCCGTTGTGTGGTTCTCTTGCTGCACCAATTAATGTCCAGGGCCTTTGATTGAAAACTAGAAATCATGTTTGCCAGCTGTCTTATATCATCTCTATAACCTTAGTCATATGATTGAATTAGCGGCTGTAAAATAATAAGAAAATGGAAATTTAGCCTATCACACACTATTGGATCCTTTCTTTTCTTTGCAGGGCTGGGAAATTCCTGGAAAAGAGCTCTTGAAAGTGTTTTTTTGTTTGATTATGCATATTTTTTTTCATTTAATTTCTTACTTTCGCATTAAATGTACTGAATCAGTATTAAATCACGTACTTGTTGAATTTATTAATTTCAATTCCTATTGTGTTGTTGTCCCTGCTATATGTTTTGTGCTTTAGAAATCTAATTAGTATGTAGTTCAGACTATGCACCTTGCATCGAATTATACGCATGAAATGTAGTGCATTGAATGCTCATCTGATCTCTGCTTAAACCCAAATGATAACTACCCCCCAACTATGAGCAGAGGTTGGAGGAAAAGTAGTACCTAATAGTAATAATTTATTAACGTCATTGGAGTATAACATCCATGAGTTTCATCAAAAGTTGGCAGTACAGTATTTACAAATAGTCTGGAAGGTATATAATACAAAGAGTACAAATAAGTAAATAAATTAGACCAAATATACATCGAATTAATGAAGATCATCAGCTAGATAATCACTTAAATTTAATAACATTTCTACATTAACAAGTGTTTTAACTTAGACTTGAAACTTGATGGTGATGAAATAGAACCAATAGCTATTGGAATTTTGTGGTAAACTGTGGCATTGGAGTGATATGGGCCTTGAGCAATGGGTCAGAGGGTAATTCTTGGCCTTTTGGAGGACTTTTAACGTAAAAGTGAATGTATGATGTTTTGACTCCATTTAAGGCAATAGTATTCAAATGACACATTTGTAACATCTCCTGAGCAGTTGTCTTAGGACATTCGATGAAATCTGATGTATTGTTAGCAGTCAACAGGTTAATAGTGTCATCTGCATACATAAGAGTGGGACTCTTGGTGAACTGATGGGAAAGATAATTAATTAATTAATTTATTTATTTATTTACCACTGAAAACAGCTCTCATTGGCCTTTACATCGGGGTATTAACATTCAACAATGGACGAGCACACACAACCATGCCCTGGGAGGTGAAAATTCCTCTCCAGGCGGGACTCGAACCTGCGACCTTTGGGTTTGCAGGCAAGGACGTTACCCCGCCACCACCGAGGACGACTAAATAATAAAAAGGAAAACAGCAGACCAATAATTGACCCTTGTGGAACACCAGCTACACAGTAACAGTTAAAACAAGTTGTATCGTAAATTTGGTACTTTTAACAATTCCTTTTTAGCCAAAATATCGTCAAAAACAAACATAATTCCAAGTTGAATAAAATAAAAGTTTCAAGACAGTAATTCGAAAATGATATTTCATATTTCAGTAAAACAATTATCATATTTAAGACAGCCAATCTAATATTTTCAAAAGAACTCTTAAATTACTCAAATTACCTACCACTCATAATATTCGATGTAGTAATACTTACATATAATAGTGTTATTTCTTGACATAAAATGTAAAATACACTTATAAAATTGTTACGTAAATATACATATTTCTTTTAAAAATTCCTTTTTAAGCAAAAACAAACATCATTCCTAGTCCTTCGTTGAAGAAGTATATGAGTGGTAGGAATATTCATGTAGTCTAAGAAAGAATTTTTAAAAGAAATTCATCTTTGTTACAACTTGTTTTAAAATATTTTACCATGTATTTTACATTTTATATATTGAAATAATGCTAATCAGTATATTCCTTGAAAGAATATTATGAGTGGTGGGTAATTTGTAAGTAATTCAGAGTTATTTTGAAAATATGAGATCGGCTGTCTTAAATATGATTATTTTTTTACTGAAATATTAAAAAGAATGATGATTATATGGCAAAATAGTAAAAAATAGAATTGAAAAAGAGTATGCAGACAAGGTATCCGAAGAAAAAGCAGGGTTTAGAGAAGGAATATCTACTGTAGACCATCTTTTTTGTTTAAAACAACTGATAGAGAAAACCTTGGTGTACAACAAGGGACTTCACCTCTTATATGTTGATCTTAAAAAGCGTACAATACGGTGCCACAAATGAAACTGTGGGAAGCCTTGGAAAGATCTAACATAAGCCATACTTAATAATAGCCATAAAAAATTTGTACAAAAATAGTGCAGCCAAGATCAAAATGGGAAACAACTTCTCTCAGGGATTTACAGCAAATAAAGGTCTAATACAAGGCTGCTGTATTTCTCCTACACTTTTTAAAATATATTTAGATTTAGTGCTCATGGGCTGGAAAAGAAAATTCAATTCCATGGGAATACCTTTGGAAGAAAGTACCATATGCTATGCAGATGACTAAGTTATTCTATCACAAGATTGTGAAGATTTAGAATATATGACCAGAATAATAATAGAAGAATACCAAAATTGGGGTCTTGATATCAGTATTGACAAAACAAAATACACATATGTGTATGGAAGGAATGCAACAGAATCTTATTTTAGAAGGGGGGCAACAAATAGGACACTGTGAAGAGTATAAATACTTATGGATGCAAATTGCAGAAAATAAAAGAATGGAGGCAACCATTAGGGATAGATGTAATAAAGGTAAATATGCAATAACACTATTGAAAAGCTTATTGTGGGACCAAACAATATCCAAAGAAAATATAAAGGGAATTTACAATACGATAAATACCCAAAGCGCGTCCTTCTAAGAAGCAGCTCTCCTCCCTCTCCCCCCACCCTCCCAGCTCAATCGTCTGCTGGACTGCCTGAACAAGCGGTGGTAAACCTCTCCTCCACTCCTCTTTCCCCTGAACAATTATCTCTTCTTAACAAAGGCCTCAGTTTTTCCCCTACCCCTAAAATAAACCCTGTTAAAATCTTCTCTGACGCCCTTCTTTTTTACCGACGGCTCAAATGGAATTTTTTTTAGGAAACGCGGCCCACTCTTCGGTCTCCCACCTCCCCCCCCCCCATCCCACACCGCTCTCTCCAAATTTAAACCTCCTTCACATGAGCCGAAACCACCGCTTTCCAACCATCCTCTTGAAATCGTCACCAACCTTCTCCTTTAAACACTCTCTGAGCCATCTTTCTTCAACTCCCTTAAACCAAAAAACCCAATCTATCTCCTTCCGGAAATCTCAGCCTTCAGAAAACTCACTCTAAATCCAGATATTGCCATCACTCCTTCTGACAAAGGGTCCACAGTAGTCATCCTCAACTCTTCTGACTACCTCGATGAAGCCAACCGGCAACTTTCTGACACTTCCTCATATCAGCCTGTGTCCCATGACCCTAATCCTGAATATTTGGATGAAATAATCTCCTTTCTTCAAAATAAAGGCCCAGATGAAGGCTTATCTAAACAAGATATGTATCACCTTTCTTTCTCTGTCACACCCACGCACCCCAAACTTCTTTATTCTACCCAAAATTCACAAACCTGACAACCCCGGCCGCCCCATTGTCTCCTCTTATAACTCACCTACCGAATGCATGTCTGCATTTGTTGACTACTACCTACCACCCATTGTCCACTCCCTGCCCTCCTATATCAAAGACACTTATCATTTTCTTGAACGCCTCCATTCCACTCCACTCCCCTCTGACTGTGATATCTTAATGGCCATTATTGATGTCACTTCCCTATACACCAGCATTCCTCATTCTGAAGGAATTTCTGCCATCCACCATTTCATTACTCAACGCCCTGCTCCTCACATTCCCAGCTCTGATTTCCTTCTTGATCTTTCTAATTTCATCTTTACCCACAATGCTTTCTCTTTCAATAATAAATTCTTTCTTCAAATTAAAGGATGCGCCATGGGTAGTCGCTTCAGTCCTTCCTACGATAACCTTTTCCTTGGACTTTTTGAACAATCATTTCTATCTTCGTGCTCACTAAAACCTCTTCTCTGGCTTCGTTACATTGACGACATCTTCCTTCTATGGCCACATGGTATTAATTCTCCTAATTCTTTTATTTCCTCTCTCAACGCCTCCTCTTCCCTCTCCTTTACTTCTAACATCTCTGCCTCTAACGTCATCTTTCTAGACGTAAACGTCTCCCTCTCAGACCGCAAATTCATCACTTCCGTTCATATAAATCCAACCAACCAACAACAATATCTCCATTACAAGAGCTGCCACCCCTCCCACACTAAATGGTCCCTTCCCTACTCCCTTTCTATTTGTGGCCACCAAATCTGCAACAACCCTGACTCCCTTGATAAATTCCTCACTAACCTCCATCAATCTGTTCTTCACAGAGGCTATCCAGAGCACCTTCTTAATAAAAAAAATCCTCAAAAAACCACACTCCCCCAAACTGCCTCCCACCAATAGCATTTCTCAACACAATATCTCCTAGTGATGGGAAAATGTCGGTCAAAATCGATTTTTCGAGCAATCGATTTTTAATCGAAATGAAAAGCTCGACTTTTCAACAAAAATCGAAATTTGAACCAAAAGATCGATTAATCGAAAAAATCGACGGTTCTTTTTTGAAAAAAAATACAGTTGGTACAAAAAAATGTTTTACTCATTCGAAAAACGCTCATAATACATTTGAAAAGTATAAAAAATCCCTAAAAATGTACTTAGAATACATTCTTGAATTATTTGTAGTAAAAATTTACAAATGCACGCACATTAAATTTTGGGGATCACCGCTTGGAACCATTCGGCTTCACTAAAATTTTTAAGAAAGATCAACTGATTTTAGATGATTTCTTGATGATCTAGGGCGTGCATTTCCAATTTTACCGGCCTTACAGAAAATTTTCACATGGGACGGATGACGTTATCATACTCAGCACTCTGTTCGCGAAACGGTACGAAATGGTCAAGATCGAAGTTGAAAAATCGAGTTTGGATCGAAACTCGTAGATCATGGCTCGATCTCGATTTCCTCGATCTTTGACTATTAAAACTCGATTTTCGATTTTAATCGAAATCGATTTTTCCATCACTAATATCTCCCTCTGTACCACCTAATTCCCCGATGTTGACTCTCTTAGACGCATCATGAAAAACCTCTACCCTATCCTTTCAAACAAACTAACCACTTCAAAAATATTTCCTCAATGTCCCTTTCTCAGCTTCAGACACTCCCTCAATCTGTCCGCCATTTCTAAAATCACCCTTTGCAAATCACTCAAACCCACCAAATCCCTTCCCACCCCGTGCAACCGCCCGCGATGCAAAACTTGCACCTTCCTCATCACCCAGCCCTTGCCGGACAAGTTCCACGCTTTTCCCCTCCCTTCTGTCCTCTCACCCTCTTGCACCACACCAAACATTGTTTACATCCTCCTATGTCAATACTACCCTTCTTTTTATATTGGCTTATCCACCACTCCTCTCAACATTAGAATGAATGGGCACCGCTCGTCTTGTAACGATCCCCCTTCCCTCTCTGCTTCTCTCCCTGGCGCCATTCACGTCTCCTCCCACAACTCCACTTTCAATAACACTTTTAAAGTTGGTCTACTTGCTTCCCTTCCCTCTTCCTCCTCTCCCCTTCAGCTCAAAGATCTTGAATCTTCTTGTATTTTGATCCACCAGGCTTTCTCGCTCCCTGGACTCAATAAATCACACTAGTTTCTCCCTCCCCTTCATCTCCTCTCTCCATATTTATATGTATATATAGATATTATTGTCTTATTTTCCCATCATTTGTGGGCAGCAAGTTTATTTTTCACTATGAAATTTGAATTTATTGGTTTGATACCCTGAATTCAGTCATTTTATCCTATTTAGAACATTTTTAAATTCAGTGACAGAGGGAAAGGATGACAAAAACGAGGCAGTTAGTTAACGTTGAGAAAGAAAACATCTCTTTAATCTTTTCTTAGGTAACAATTCATGTCATTTCTATTTAAAAATAGACTTTTACTGAGAAAATATTTGTATTACTTACCCGTTTCTTTTTAGACTCATTCAAAAGTTATACTATTCTGTTGAACAACTTAAATGACAAGCAAATAAATCACCAATTTATTTTATCAAAGCTAGCCACAAAAACCTTTTTTTAATTCATTTCGAAAACCAATAATAAATACTTTTTTTTTTCCACAGCTCTACAGCCCGGTGTGAGCCTTGGCTTCCTCAGTTACATTCGGCTCTCCTTTTTGCTTTCTCTCTCCGTTTTCCAATCCTCATTGTCTTCAGGTTCTCTTCAACATCTTGTAGCCATCTTTTGTGTGGTCTTCCTCTCCTCTTTCCCCCTTCCATATTGCTATTGATTAACAATTTTGGCATTATATACTCTTCCATCCTTTCCACATGGCACAACCATAACAGTCGCAATGACTTGGAGAACCTATCTATATCCTTCTCTTCCAATAGTTCATTTATTTCATAGCTAATTCTCATTCTCCACGTTTCTCCTTCTTTAAGATTGATTCTCTTTATTTTTTTCCTTTCAAATCTTCTCATCGTTTCTTCATCTTCTTTGGATAGGACCCATGTTTCATCTCCATATGTAACTACTGGTCTTATCTATGTTTAAGCAATTTTCAATTTAGTTTTCCTGGATTGAAGAGTTGATTTGAGGAGGGGTAAATTTGCAAAATAAGCCTTGTTACCTTGCATTACCTTTGATTAATCTCCTCAGAAATCATATTTTCATTTTTTACTATTTCTCCAAGGTAAGTAAATTTTCTAACGCCCTCAAAATCGTAATTCCCAATAATAAGGTTTTGTAGCTCTCGTTTGTTCTGTGAAGAAGAAATTTTCATGTACTTGGTCTTATCTTCATTTGCATTTCTCGAATGTTATGAAAATTAACCATGTCCGTACAAATACTCGTTGTTTCTGAAGTAATTTGTTCTCTGTGTAATACGTTGATTTGGAATTAAACACATTTTAGACATGCAAATAAAACACAATTCAGTTTTACGAAGTTATAATATAATTAAGGTATAAAAAAGTGACTAAATTCTGTTAAA
Source organism: Pyrrhosoma nymphula (assembly GCA_963573305.1). Lineage (NCBI taxonomy): Eukaryota > Metazoa > Arthropoda > Insecta > Odonata > Coenagrionidae > Pyrrhosoma > Pyrrhosoma nymphula. The sequence continues at coordinate 150,962,594 of OY754328.1, forward strand.
ATACTGTTCTGATATGCTGATAAAAGAGCAATTAATTGTTGCAAAGATATATTATGTCCCTGAAATATCTTTTTTAAATGCATAGCAGAAACCAAACTTAATTTAATGCCCATATTTTAAAACACTTTGCACATTTTAATTTTATTAACTTTGATAGATAGAAAAAAATAATTTCTTTTATTTTTACATGCTTTTCTTGAACTCGCTTCTCCATTGATCCATGGGTCCATGGTTACCACTTCATTTTACCTTACATTTCAACATTATCTGTGATTTGAGTTAGAATTGTGTTAAAGCAACGGCCTGTCACGATGGAAACACCGGTTCCCGATCAGTCACCGAAGTTTAGCATTAAGGGGCTCGGCTCGAGTTTGGAGTGGTGATCCTCCGATTTGTCCGAGTGCTGTTGATCCTGTCTGCACGTGGCAGATAGTATGTGCGAAATGACCTTAGCCGTCGAAGCACGTTCAACTAAAATACTACCAAAAAATAGTGACTACAATCCGACTCTCGTCCCGAGGAAAAATCATAGTCGTCGCATCGTGTCCACAGCCTGGAGCACTTTATTTTTAGATAAAATATTACGCGATTTTCTATAACTCACTTTTTCTTAGTCTAATGGATTCATGGTTGCCTCTTCATTTTACCTAAAGACATTCGATTCCATTCGATTACATGCTCCCAAATTCCCTAAATCCATTGACATCACCGGCTCATTCGCCCCATTCCATTTACTTTATATATGGTTCTCTTCTTCCGTAAACTTGCCTTCAAGTGCAAACCTCCTCCCCTTACCCCCCTCACCCTGTCGGATATAACTCTCCTTCCCTCCGGCGGCCTCCGACAGCATGAAGCTCATAATCGTTCCAGTCATGCCTGTTACCAGTGTTTAGAACCACTCAGCGCCGTAAGGTGTTTGTATTGTTCGACAAACGCGTGCGATAACTTGAATTTGGAAGAAGAGCTTCACCAGAGACGACTAATTGCTCTCTTCGCTTCAAGACGGCACGAGTATTTGCGGACTTAAGAAGAGAGTTCGTTCTTTGATGCAAGTATTTTCTGCGTGGCTGCATCTTGATAATCAGTGTTACATGCATGAAATATAGGGTCTAGCTCGATCGCGTTAACTTAGCCGACAATCAGTAGTCGATCGATACATATTTTGATGACTTTAACTCAGCTTAATTTAACGCAATTCTTCACGTCATAAAATTATGAAATTTTGCATAGTGCCGGGTCATAAATAGAAAGTTAGGTAAAAAGAGTATTCCAGTACTACTTTTGATAGTATCGATATATTTTCTCTAGAATCGATGAATTTCAATAAATTTAACTCGGCTTATTTTTATATGCTTTCCTTTAACTCGCTTTTCTATGAATCCATGGTTACTTACATGGCTACCACTTCATTTATTACTAATGTAATTAAATACCCTTCCTATATTGTTATTCAATGTGGAATAGTGGTAAATCATCAGACTCTCGTCCCGAGAAACTATTAGAAAGTCGTCGCTTCAATTCTACTTCTCGATTTTTTCTAGTAATCAGTCCAAGTTAATAAACTATTTGCTTTATTAGTATTTGCGCCAAGAAGGAGCGTGGTGGCTTAGTGGGTAGAGTGATTGGCTACTGATCGAAAGGTCCTGGGTTCAAATTCGGTTGAAGCCTTTGGGCGCCCCCGATTAAAAAGAAATCCCCGGAGTGCGAGGTGGCCGAGGGAAAGGAACTGGCCCCCTTACCCTGAATGTGTGAAATTCACACGCCTGTGGCTTATTCCGGGGTGAGCATTCAACTATCCAAACAAACCCTCGGGTTGAATCACTGAGTGAGTGAATTGTATATTTATGAAACAACACTAGTCGTAGTTAATTGATCGGGACTAAAATAAACTACAAAACAGAAACATTTTGCCACTAGTGTTGTTTTGTAAATATTTCATCAACTTTGACTAAAAAGTAAAAAAAATGAAAAATAAATTGTAAAAATGCTTTTCTATGAAAACAAAATTTTATTAAAAAATCGTAACAAAATCTTTAAATGAAATTAATTTTATTAAAACAAATAAAAAATCTAAACTAAAACATCGTGCCAAAAAGAAAAAATAATGTTTTCTCAAATGAATGAATTTTTAGCCTAGTACTGGAAATAATTAAATTCAATTCAAGGAAATTAGCCACACAATGCAAAGACCACAAGGAAAAGCATGGGGCGCTCTTTCATATTCGATATCAACATATATTTATTAGATATGAAGATTTTTGTATTCATTGGAATAGAGGGATACAATTTCTAGAAAACCTTTAAATGATCTAAAGTTAAAGTGCGAAATTAAAATGTGGTCGCGCCCCATGATTTTCGTTGTGGTCTTGTTATTGTGTGGCTAATTTCCATGAATTGAATTAAATTATTTCCAGTGCTAGGCTAAACTTTCATTAACATGAGAAAACATTATTTTTACATTTTTAGTACGATTTTATAATATTTCTTTTTTTTTAGATTTTTTAATTCAAATATTATTTTTTTAGAACGACCATGCTTAAACTTTTGTTTCATTTTTTGTATGTCCTTCAACCAGTAGACTTCACGGAGATTGAAGTCCCCAAGAAGAATAAACAATTCCAATTCCGTTATATTCCTTTACTATCCTTTCAAGTCAGTTACGGAGAGCATTGAGGTCGCTGACCGAAACAGGGGGAGAAAAGTATACACAGGCCAATACAATAACCGTGAACGATTCACAAATCTCTATTCGAAGCTCGACGACGAAGAACTCGCAAAGCATTTCAAGGTCAGATCTACGCCGTGAGGGTATCGTTGCTGAAAAGGCAATTAACCCCCTTCGCCTCCTCCTTTCACTTCACACCCGGGCACACTGTTTATATCTTTCCTATATAAGATTGTTCGCAATATTTGAGTTCGACTGTTTTGATCCCTCAAGACTTATCCAGCTACTCACAAAAATTTTTATTTATTTTGATTAAGTTCACAAGGCAAAATATCTTGTCTATCAAGTAGTGGCAGAGTAAAGTGTTGTCGGAGCGAAAGAGCTGCAGCCGCAACTGTTTCGGTCGGACAACTGTTTCAAACAAACTGTTGCAGACAACAGGTTAGTTTCGTGATCGTGCCACAGGCGTGACGCAGCGTTCTGTGCTGTGCATCAGAAAACTGATAGCTGACGTCGTTTTGTCTTCTATTCTGTTGCAGTTGTACTGCACGTGTGGCTGCGTTGTGGTTATAAGCTACAATTTGTTGAATTTAAATCTGTTGCAGGCGGTTGGTGGTTTATTCAGCCAACAACTGTCCGCCCATCGTTTCAGATAGAAGTAGAACTGTGAAGTATCTTTCATGAATCCAAATTAAATTGCTACTTTATTTAAGTGGAACATTTCTTACTCCGTACATAGAATACAGAACTACCAGCCTTGTTCTAAGAGCGCCAATCGATCGCCTGTTGTTTGGTGTTCCTCTAGCTGTGTACGGTGTGCCTCTAGCCACAATAGGGTGTTTCGCGGAATTGATTCATTTTGCAACTGTTTCGGTTGCCAAATAGTGTCAATGAAACTGTTGTGTTCTTTTTGTGCCACCACCACTATCAAGAGATTAAGAAGTACTTATTATTATGACACAAAAGTGAGAAGAAACTTGTATGTAGGGTGCCAGTTATCCCCTCCCTTGAATATTCCTTTGTCTCACAATCAGAGTAAGTCTTGTTTCTTCTAAATGGTCTGTAGATAGAAAAGGAAATTAAAACAAATGAATATGGAACGTCAATTTTTAACGCATATATACACGTCATGTAATGAAGCTACCCCATGAAGGTGATTAGGCCATGAAAGAGTTAAACATCATTTAATTACATTTGTCCTGGTCATTGAAAACGTGTGCTCAGATTGATATGATCAAAAATCATACCTTCCAACGTTAGGCGTTCGAAACAGGAACTTCAAACATATGCTATAATGGGTTTAACCTGAGTAAAAACTCAGTTCGCTATATGATTTAAATGATATTTGAAAAAAAATTAATATCATGCGCGAGTTTTCAGGGAATGGAATAAAATTTAAATGTAGGGACTTTAATGTCTTATATTTTTAGTTATTAGGACAAACTGCGAAGATTGAAGGAAAATAAAAAAAGTTACATATTTAAATCAAAATGGATTTGCAATGGCATCAAAGAAAGTTAATTAAAATTGTACCTGTCGAATAATAGGAACTTCATCACTTGCACTTGGCTTTTTAAAACATCTTGGCACGTCGTTATCGAAATAATAATTTTTAAAAAAGAAAACAAAAAGGTTAGTTTTAGTATTTGTTTTGTCTAAAACGTTGCTGGAGTATTAACAAGATCTCACACGGCTGTTGCGGGTAGGGTGCATATCGAAGTTGGCATAAAAAGTTTCCTGTTCGAACCAATAGAGAACTTTACTACTTATCCGTGTAGTTTTTTATTAACTTTTAAATGATTTTACGAAAAAATATTTACAATTCTATTAATAATTAAGTACCTAATGTAAATTGCTATGACTTAAAAAAACACCATGCTTCTCCTCCCGACATTACTCCCTATATTACTTCCAGTTTGTCTTAAATCGTCTCTTGGCTGTTGCCGTTAAGGCATTAACTGGTAACCTTTAGCAGTTAGTAAAAAGAAACATTGTAGAACACACTGATAGATTTGGCATAAGTAAAGGGACGATTCACACCTCAAGAGAGTATTCATTTTCTCCAAGTAGGTCAATTGTACAATAGCTTTAATATGGAATTGTTATTAAAAACTATGAGATTATTAGGTATTATTATTTGGTATGGTATTTTAAAAGTCTTTACACTTATCTCGTTACTGTGGGCGCGAATTGTTGCAGCTCAAGTGAGGTCGCTGATTCTACCCATTTAAGGGCCTTCCTGCCATTCCCTGTAAGTTTTTTATGACAGTTCTCAGAGAAAAAGATCAATAAAATTATAAAACAATTTTAGAGGATTAATGAGGGTAGGGTGTCGATGAATGATGTGCTATGCTGAATTTACCTACTATTATGCGAAGAAATGTGTTAAAAAGTTAATATCTCGCCTTTTAATCGGGAACACTTCGTACCAGTTAGTCAAAAGAAACATTGTAGAGTCTGCCAGGATGCTGAAAGGAGAACTCGCCTAGTGCAACACTTGAGAAATTTGGTAATTTTAACAATGAAACTCTTACTCGAAAACACTTGATCAGCAGAGAAAGGTTAACGAATTTTTAAAATTTCGTCTTGGCTTCCTATTCCTGTGATTCTGAGCTTTCAATTATGTGACTTTGATTACCACAACAATGACTAACAAAAAACTACGCATACTAGAATTAAAATTCCCAAATATACCTCCCGTTACCTCAACCTCTTCATCTAGTCATAAAATTCTACAAGTATGAATACTAATAGTACAACGAGCGCGATAAATGCAATCCATATCAACTCGTAGTGAATATTTATATAAATTTGTGGGAGACGAAAAAACTATCGATATTTCCAGCGTATTTGGCCATCACATATCCTAACAGTATTTGACGAAGGCTTTTCGACGACGAATTCACTTACCGCAATTGCACCCGGTCGTAATTGAATAGAAGAAGGCCATTCCGTTTAGAATGAACTCCTTTTTTTGAGCAGAAAGTAACCTTATACCCCTGTAGAAAACATCCATGGATTCCGATGCAGTACGAGAAATAACAGCAAACGGGCGTCATATTACTGGGTTCGTGGGAAGCAGGAATTAGAAACGACTCATGCTACGAAACAGGCTCTTTGTGTGGTCTTTCTTACGATTGAACCACTACGGTACCTGCTTGCATTCAGTGAGGAACGCTTCTCTGATAATTTGTAATCGTCTCAAAACGCTCTGCGTGCTTCTACTTTTTCTTCCGAGAAAAGCATTATTATAAGAGGAAGTATTGTTTTTAATACGAAAGTGAAGAGTAACAGTGATGTGTGAGTTGGTTGTGTTATATCATTTGTAACGAAGCTTTGTTCACCATGATATTAAGATCTTAAGAAGGACCAAATCTGCGTAACTAGGATCGTGCATTCGTCCAACGTTTTGTGTTTGTGTGAACCAGTTGGATTAACCTCTCCACAGAAATAGTGCACTAGGCATGGTGGACTGCTTAAAGATCGCTAAAGTGCCTTATATTCGTAAAATACATCATGGTGATGAATTGAATGAGAAGGCGAAAGGAATTAACTATCGTTGTGTTGGTGTTGTCAGATGCGACTCAAATATTCGTGGCATAAATGCTGTTCATCTGTTAAAGCAACGTGAAATGAAGAAGGGCTGACAGAATATTTCACTGTGTTATAAGAAGCCAACCAGAAAAGCAAATTTCGCGTGTGCTACACTCACAAGGCAAAAAAGTGGTATTTTACGGATTGCAACCAGAAATGGGCCTTCGTAACCAAAACCATGACTCAGGTAATGATTTTCTCGTTCTTAGACATCCATCTCATTTTCTTGTTGATCAACGATATAACCACGGATTCAGTCGGCGTATTCACGCGCAATTCTTAAAAATATCAAAGAATAGGTCAACAGTCTAAATTACTAATATTAAGGATGTGACCTATCTGTTATTCAAGTAATGAAAGGTATATTTGTAATTCGTGTCTCAATATGTGAGAGTATTATATATGATTTATGTAGAGCATAAGTGTTCATTTGAATGTGAAAAGATCCAAGTTCAGTTAACTAAATACTTGCTTTGATCTTGCTTCTCTAGAAATGATCTATAGAAAGAGATTATTGCGTATTTCGCTGGACGATATTCACATGTTATTTCTCAAGGCGACATCTTGATAGGGAAAGTAACATATGCGAGATATAGGCAACGGAGCATGGATATCTTTAAGCTTAGCAAGTAGCAACCTTAGTCTAAGTTATGGAGAAAGTCGTTTCTAAATATTATTAAAAAAATCGTGAAGCAATATAATATTGTTGTTGGATGTTTATGGTTTTGAGGGAATGTTCAAATAAAATGTTTCAATGACGTCACAGCCGTTGAGGTCACGTGGCTCCTGCAGGACACAAAACGTTCTTTCTCCCGCCTATTACATCAGTTTGCCGCCGAGCTGTCTATCGGGTTGGAGGTGAGTTATGCCACGAACGATGGCTTATGACGACGACTTCGCTTTTTAACAATTTCATGCACGTGATCTTAATTTAATACTAATTATAGCTATCTATGTTTTCGTTCCTTGTGAAGAAAAGCAAATTGTGTCGGTATATTTTGAAATGGTGAATTCCAAGCGTGAACTATCTTGAGAACTCAAATCCTCTACAGAATCTTTATTAGTCTTGAGTACTTGCGTTATAACGCAGGGATCTCTTTTCCTATTCCAGCCAATTTCTTCCTTTGATATTCAGAAATCATTTTATATATATTCAAAATAATTCATAAATAAAATAGTTTCTATAAAATCATATTGATAAATATCGCTGCCGTCTTCAAACGAGTGATCGCGATCCCTAACTACGAGCAACGAAAAAATTATTCTTGTAACCATACGTTTAAATAGTGACGCGTGATTTCTTCTCGCAAGCGTTCTCAGTACTTAACATGTTATGCTTTCCATAACGTGAGATAGCATTGTTTTAAGATTTATTTGGCTTATTATAGAGAATATCTGGTGACGCCATTGAAATTACAAACAAATAGAAGTGTGCTTTTTGCAAAGTTTTGATTTTGAGGTTTTGAATACATTTTGTCTATTCCACTTTCAGTCGATTTAATTAGATTTTAACTTATTGCAGTTCAGCTGATGGTGGCAGTAATCATGAAATGCATTAAGAAGATGAAGGATCGGTGTGGAAATGGTGGTTCTTCGACAATCTGGCAATGAGCTAAACGAAGGAGCCCTGTGGAAACTAGGGTATGTAAATCTCTTTCCTATACATGAGAACTGATTCGCTTTCATTATTTAAAATGCATTGCTATGGTATTTAGTGCGGTTAAGATCGTTATCACGAAAAAGTGAGTGGACACTGGTGTAATGAAATGGGGCCGTCAGTGGCACTCAATTGTACCCTCGATACAAACGCTGTGGGATGATATCCTGGTAAAAGAACCTGATTAATTTCAAGGAGAAGCACTATTTTCTGAACCAAAGCGCACGTTGGTCGTTGGTTTTATTTTTCGTATTTAGAGGAACTACTCCACGTCGAGGGTTTTTCCTAGCCGAGGCAATCCATATTCATGATTTGTAAAGAAATGAGTTGTGGAATGATTTTCTCCATGCTTAGTCAATAATCTAACTCGGTGAATGTAATCATAATATAAACGAGTTCGGTAATAGCGCCATGCTCCAATCTTTTTCATAACGAGCAGTGGATACATCAGACTGTCTTTATTTATGTATATTATCTTTATTGTATTCTTAGATATACGAGCTTAGTCCACCCCAAGCTTCATCAAAATATTAATCGAACGAAACTTACTTTCCATCTCGCAAGTGTACACCTCGTGAAAGGCAACGGACGCTAAGTCTTAATTACTGCGTCCTTGTGACAGTCCCGGGCCTTACCCGTGAGCTTTGGCCTATTAAAATCCGGGACAAACTTCCACATATGAAATATAGTTTTCCTTTTTTTTTAATAATAGGTCTTGCGAAAAAACGGGGTTGGTGGGCTGGGTGATTGGCTATGATTACATGAGAGGGTAAAAGGGAAGGTCATGGGGGGTTCGGAATTGCTTGGCTCCTGGATAGCACTCACACGAAACTAGAATGCACTGGTCCCGGTCTTCTTCTTTCATTGACGGATATGCTGTATCTGTGACTGCATAAACATGAGGAGGAACTACTCTCTGCCACTAAATTTTTACCAATACTTTACATTGGTAATTCTTGATTGAAATAATCACCGAAATCGTCGAGCTATGACAGCTGGCATAGGGACTTCATTGTTTAACGGTCGTCTTGTTGAATTTCAAATATGAGAAATGGACTAATTTTGAGGATACTAGCCACGGTAGTAACCTTTACGGAGTCACCCGCAAGTGCAGTAAGTGCGATATTTCACAGAGGAAAAATCATTCGCCTTGACTGGGGTCAAGTCAATCCCCGTCAAGGCGAATGCTTTTTCCTCTGTGGAATAACGAACTTATGGTAATGAACGAATGGAGGTAACACATGGAGATAAAGTAGGCTTTTTCTTCTTCCTTCGCTTTCAAGGTCTTTGACATTATTGGTAGAATTTCTACAACAGGTGTTCAAAAATCATTACCTACTAGTTATTCCTTCGAATGAAGATAAAAGATTAAAACCGATATTCACTTCAAGGCTAAATTATAGTGAGTAGTTTTGAATTATTGAGAGATCGAAATACTTTGCCAAGATTGTATCGCTAATGTGGGAAATAGTATTATCTTTCTCGTATTACAGCTGAATGCAATGGAAATATAATAAAGTTCAAATCAGTTGCGAAGCGAAATATCGTTTGAAATATTTCAGATTTAATTTCTATTCCAATTAAAATAAGATTACTCATTTTTAATCCCATAATTGTGTGTGAATTCCCCTTGCAATTTAAGGCTTTTTTCATCATCTTTCATTGACAAATATTGCCACATTGGCGTTTTTGCTAAATTGCTACTGCGGCGTTTTAATTGATCATGGATTTATTTAATGCTACCTGCAGCAATTACAATTAATCATAACATTTTTTTCACCTTTGCGTAAACATCCGTAGCTATGAAATGCAAATTATTTTTTCGTACATTTATTTTTATCGTTTTTATAGTTATTTACAAACTTTATCTCTTTAGATATAGAAAACAGAAGAATGAATAGAAGAATAAAAAAGAAAATAGAATAGAAAAAAATATATAGATGTAAAAAAAGTCACTACTCACAAATTTATAGATAAATGAAAGCATCCGATATGCTTCCAATTATCTATAAGCTTCGCAACTGATTTGAACTTTATTATATTTCCATTGCATTCAGCTGTAATACGAGAAAGATAATACTATTTCCCGCATTAGGCACCATAATCCGTTTATAATATTATCATTTTGTAAAACAAGTTGATGTTTAAAGCTTTACTTTGAGGAAATGACTCACATTTGAATGATTTCTCACTTAATAAATTACAGGATTTTTTTTTATTTTCACTGACACTGATTTCAATGTCTTAGGGGTCAATTATCAAGGTAAATATTCAGCTTTTGAGTGTCCGCGTATGCACCGACGGAGGAGCTGCGAGTTTTGTGGAGGGAGAGGTTTTGGGACATCTTTATGCTGAGGGGAGGTATTTTTTCAAGGTTATGAACGGAGGGAGAAGGTAGGGGAAGGAGAGGCCCGCAGGATAACAATGCCGGGGGTTATGTCGTGAATGCGTAAATATCTCGAACGAATCGGGTTATTGAAATCAAAGGTGAATGCATGTCGGAAGTCAAATTGTTCGCCCAGTAAAAATTATATTTGTGGTTAACGATCTCATATTGCTCGAACGCTTAAAGAGTGAGTACTATAATGAAGAACTAGGTGACCAGTATTTGAACGATTCTCATTCGAACCCTGGAATGATAGCGATGATACTGTTCAAACAAGGGTTTGAAAACTATTCTTAATGATTATATTCTACGCGGGACCGGGTTGCTGTGGCTTGGTTAGAGTAGGGTAAGTGCGCCGAATATGAAAGCCCACTTTATTTATTGTATATAACATGATATAAACAATAAAGCAAGTAATTAAGAACACGGTATACTCATCCTCTTCTAACTTTCCGGGATGGCACTACTGTTGGTTCTAGTCTCCTCAACGTAACCTCGGTCTTCCAACACTTCTTCTACCCAGTGTTTATACCCCATTGCCTTCTTCGGTATTCTCTTCGGGGACATTTGTTTGACATTTTCTTTCCACTTACCTTTATAATGTCTTGTAATAATAATAATAATTACCGACCTTCAGTTAATTTTTTGTCACAGTTCCTCACATTGTCTACTTTTGTAGACAATGTGAAGGGTACCGGGTTCAAATCCGGGTTAAGCCTTTGGACGCCCCCATACGAAAAACCCTCGTCGTTCGAGGTGACCCAGGGAAAGGAACTGGCCCCCTTACCCTGAATGTGTGATATTCACACGCCTGTGGCTTAGTCCGGGGTGAGCTCTACCCTCAATTATCAAAACCAACCTTCGGGTTGAACACTGAGTGAGTTAACCGATCTGAGGAAATTCATTTCTGATGTTTCGTTTTTTTTGTCTCCAATCTCTTTGCCTAGGCGCCCATGATTCGGACCCATAAAATAATGTAGGCCATCACACTTTAGAATTTAACCTGTTTCCTTCGTAGTTTTTTCTTTCAGTGTTCTTCTTATGGTTTTGAGTATGGAGACTTTAGTTATATTTGAGACTTAGCAGGTGCAGTTTGTGGACTGAAAATTGTAGTTTGTTTTCATTTTCTTGAATAATAACTTGGTCATCGGCAAAGAGCATGGTGCTAGGGAAGTTATTTTGGCTAATTTGGATTCCAGGCGGTTCGCTTGTGTTCTCAAACATTCTCTCAATAAATCGTCTATATAGATATTGAAAAGTGTGGGAAGTAAGGATATACTTGTCTCACACCTTGTTTGTTTTTAATTTCTTGAATCATTTTGTTGCCGATGCCAGTGTCGATAATAATTTTGGTATCCCTATTTTTGGTATGCTGTATAGTTTTTATCAAGTGGCCGTGTTATCTTCTCCCGTGCATCGTAGACCATAATTTTTATCTATATCAATGATCGACAGCCTTCTCGTAGTCGATGAACGACAGATGTTTCTTTAAATTAAAATCTATACGTTTCTGTTTTAGCGAGAAAACATCGTCAGTGCATGATAAAAATCCAGCCCCTTTAGAAATCCAGCTTGATCCTCTAGGAATAATCTATCCGAGATAGTTCAAAGCCTTTCATTAAGTATTTTAGCGTACAATTTGAAAGATACGTCTAGTAAACTGTAGTTTCTGTCTTCCTATGGTCTCTTTTTGCTATGGAGATGACTTCGGCAATTCGCCAATCGTCTGGGATATCATATTTATTTTAATTTACTCCTCTCTACTTTATTAGTTCGGAATTTATTACATATAGTTTAGGTGCTTTTCTGTTTTTTCTATTTATTTCAATATCTCTGGCATTTAATCAAGATCGATTTCCACTGCTTCTGTGTTTCCGTTTACTTGTCGCTTCTCCGGAAAGTACCATATCCGTTGATAGTGTGCTATCCATTCCTTTACTGACGTAAGATTTATTTGTGCTGTGTCTTTTTCTGTTCTTTCTAGAGGCTAATCATTTTGTTAGCGATTTTTTGCCGGCTGTATACATAATTTTCTATTCTGCTATTAAAGTTTTCCTACGATGTCATGTGTGCCTTTCTTACGATTGATTTTTCCCTATTCCTAATCTGTTGGTATTTTCTTCTTGCTCTGCTATTTCCATCGGAAGTTAGTAAATTTACCCAACCATGAATCCTCGGTGAAGAATTTCGAAGTGCGTTAAAGGAAGGCGTGTATCACCTCTCCCAAGTCCCTTTTGACTTTTGGCGTACAATCGCGTTTTATGTCAATAACCTTTAGTGAAATGATCGAGCTGTTTGTGTTTACGTCATTATCTCCAGCGCGGCGTTGTTTTCCCTACTGGTTCTTCTTTCGTCCTTCCTTTCAGTCACTCGCCTGGAAAATCTAAGCTCCTCGCAACGAAGACTGACTATTCCATAACGTACCACCACCTTGTTGGTGTGCGTGGACACTCGAAATTTATATTTGTATCTTGATAATGACATAATAAATAATATAGAAAATGGTTGGTAAAATTAATAGTGAATGAAGTTTACCAAGATTTAAATGATTCAATAATTATTTTTTCATTTTCCTTTGTATTTTTGTGCTAACTATTTGTGTGTAATTATTGTGTAACTAGAAAATTCTACTTTACTTAGAAGAGCACCCCTCCCTTCAAGAGAAGCCCTCCCTTAACAACTATTTGATCTATATTTTTAATTATTTGGAACATGCTGTAACATAAGGACTGATAATATATTTTGTAATCTCTTAAAATAAATAATTGGATTCATTTAATTAATAAATACATTTTATATTTTAAATTATCTATACAGAATGAAAATAGAGAATTATTTGAACTCTAGAAAGGGTCTTAGAAACACGGCAAGTTTCATACTCCTCCAGTACCTGAGGTGAATTATAAGAGTTACATGTTGGTCGAGGAATTTGGGAAATAAGTAAAGAATGATCCGTTCATAAGAAAATGTTTGAGAAATTTCAAAGGAATGAATGCGTTGTAGTACGTAAGGTTTGGGATGCCTTAAATGAGGTCAAATATAAATGAAGACAGCTTAGCGCTTTCAGCAAATAAACGATAAATTAGGACCATTTTTAGTATCAGTGACAAGGGTGGTCTTAGGCAAAAGCGGGTGCTGCCTATGCCTAAAATGAGTTTTTGTTCCTCGTACGGTTTCCTAATTCAAAAGCATTATTAATATACATTATTAGAAATACGAGGCAAGTCAATTCCAAACAATGCAAGGCCAAACCGGAAGCCGAGGAAGTGCTACGACTCATCGTTATCATTATGAGGAATTGGAGGTAACAGTAAAAAAATTAAGGAATTAACTTCATCGAGAGTGAAATTGAGTTTGGGAGGTTTGCATGAGGGTTTACTAAGGAAATGACGACGCATTTCTTACCACGTTGATTTTGCATCCCATATATTCTAAAAACAATCAAGATAATACTTGTTAGCGGAACGAATTTTTTAGTTTCACTTGATGTCGAACTGAATTATGTTCAGTAAATAAATGAAGGATTTGAGTTCCCCTTAAGTTCCTGTCATAAGCGATCTCTGTGTTTGAGCAAATTTTTTATGTCGTTAGATATCCATGGACATTGATTGAATTTTATTTTTTCTAACCGCACTGGGGCTTGTAACTCAAGGAATGTTAGAATATGTCTGTTGAATATAGACACTTAATTGTTTACACAGTTAATAGTAGCGAATTCTATCAGATCTAAATTTAGGAGATCTGATATGAATGTCGAAAACTTAAAAATCTCTGTACGTAAATTCGGTGGGCTTGTAACCCTGCACCTTTGTGAGGTACTTATTTTATAAACATTAGATGATATTGCCGCAGAAATGGCATGGGGTGGTGTCCAAATTCCTTAGCTTTTATCATCAACGCTGAAAAGTGAGATAGGTTGGTATTTACTGGGCTCTCCTTTGTTACCACTTTTATGATGAAATGTGATGTTATCTACTCTCCAGTCCTTCAGAACTAGGTGATCTGTGAGCGATTTATCACCTCTTGACACTGTTCAATACGTGATCTCAGTGTTTTAAATACGCGGGCAGGAATAATATCGGAACCAGGTGATTAGTATGACTATTTTGAAAGATTATTCTCAACACCTCGCCAATAGATGATAATTTCAGACGTACGTTCTTGAATTACTTCTTAGGAAGACTCGAATAAATCTGCGAGCTTGGTGTTAAAACGCTTTGGAAGTAGGTGTACAAATTTAATATTCTTGCTTTTGTTTTTTCTAAGCTACCGTTTACCCTTAGTCTTTTTTCAGTGTGTGTACTTTTGATTAACTTTTATATTCTTAAGTATTTCCAAAGTGCCTTAGGGTAATTGTTCAAGTATTCGCCCATTGTTTTGGTTTCGCAAATAATTTCCATTCCGCAATTTTTTCTCTCCCTAAGTTCGTAATTTTGCATGACCTCATTCAGTGCATCAGTCTGGTTTTTTGTACAGTTTTTAGTCATGCATGACAGATCCGCTACCGTTTTAACACCACCTTGTTTTGCCCCCAAGGTCAAACAAGCAAGCTACAGTCAACGGGAGGAAATTTGAATCCACACTGACCACAATGTCTCCGTCGTATTTGTGTGGCTTTCATTTGTTTATCTGTCTTTTTATTTCCATAGTTAAGTTCATATCATCATATGGCGGCCAACATAATTCACTCATATAGATTCTATTTGCCATTGAATTTTTAATGAAATTTGAATTAAGTTTTGAACTATCAATGATAAATCCCTTCCAGTGACGAAACAATATTTTACTGCAATACTCCTATCGTCTTCATTTTTCCTATAAATGGTGAATTATCTTATAAATTTACTCTATAAACATATCATAGTACATAAATTACATAGTACATAAAATCATTATGTAATCACTTTTGAATTGTTGCGTATATTTTTAATCTTCCTAGTGTTTCATGAGCATTGAGCGTATAGAATTTTCCTCTTGTTTTATTATGTCAAACCTCAGGAAAAAATATCCATCACGTCCTCATTTAAGACTCTATTCACATTTACATATTCAAAGATTAATATGTTTAGTATATTGCAATTAAAATCACTAATGCTAATGATGACATCAACTTCACGATTTATCTTATAGTCATACATTTCACCTGCTCGTCAAATTGTCAGATTTATACTTTGGTTAGTACATATGAAGTGTGAATATTGATTCATAAACGATTTTCATTTTTACTTCGAGTTAACTTTAAATATTTTATTTTCAAGATACCTTTAGTCTGTCATTTATTTTGGAAATTTCGAATTCGATAAACGTTGCCTTGATTAAAACAATGATGAACGAAGAATTTATATTTATTGCTTTTTCGTATTTCATTGTCCATTGCAGGATTAAGATACAACGTAAATACTATGATACACGCATCAAATGAAGAACAAGCAAAAGTGAATCATGAAGGCAATGGAGGATTCTTAAGACGGACGGATTGATTTCGTGGGCATCAGAGGAAATGCTATCTGAACGCAGAAGGGAGTTTTGGATGAAGGAATGTGGATAAACGCACAGTTGGAGGTAGAGGGTGAATTATCTAATGACGTATTTTTTCCTTTCAGTGATTTGTTTTAGTATCAAGTCTCTTGATATGTGTGATATTTGTGTATTTCATGTACTGGTATATTTTGAATGCATTCTATAGGCAGGTAAAGGTGCTCAAGAAGGTTTAAAATAATACGGGTACATACCAAAAATCTCCCAGAACTGGGCAGAAACCCATGAAAAATGGTCTGACCAGTGCTGATGAGAGTTGAGAACAACTCCATCATGATATAAAATTTGAGCTCAATGAGGTAAAAGAAAGCCATAGCAATGTGCACATTGATTGGTGGTTTGTGAAAAATAGTTCACGAACATTGGTAGCAAAGTAAATGCTTTGCACTGGTATGAGCGAGGACAATGGTAGTCCAAAGAAAAAGTCCATGGCAAAGGTGTACACAAAAATATCCATATAAGCCAAGGTATTAGGTAATGCTATTAGGTAGGATGAAATCCATGGCATTAGATTAGAGGTTATGGTACCAAAATACATGACATTGTGTGTGTGATGTGTGCGTGAATTGTTCCTCAAAATGTGTGTGTGATATTTAATTTAGAACTGCTTTTTTGTTTGTGAACTAACCCGTTCTCTTCTCAGGAATAGAAAACTTCAGAGCCATAACTGGATGAGAGTTTGAAGAAATTGAAAGGCCTAGAAGTCATCAAGAAGCCCATCACGGAAGAAAAGTCAGTGCGTAGGAGGGTTAGATTCGGATTAGCATTTGGCCATTAGGGCCATGAATAATTTTCCGTCGACTAAGGCTAGGCGGCTTTTATAATATTTACTGTGTTTTTGTGTACTAATCCGCTCTATTCGCAGGCTATCTTCATCGCTGGACAAGAAGGAAGACTTCAATCGAAGAGGACCAACTTTGAAGAAGACCGGATACGTAGCTTAGCTTTGGGCTATTAGGGCCATGAATAATTTTCCGTCGACTAAGGCTAGGCGGCTTTTATAATATTTACTGTGTTTTTGTGTACTAATCCGCTCTATTCGCAGGCTATCTTCATCGCTGGACAAGAAGGAAGACTTCAATCGAAGAGGACCAACTTTGAAGAAGACCGGATACGTAGCTTAGCTTTGGGCTATTAGGGCCATGAATGATTTTCCGTCGACTAAGGCTAGGCGGCTTTTATAATATTTACTGTGTTTTTGTGTACTAATCCGCTCTATTCGCAGGCAATCTTCATCGCTGGACAAGAAGGAAGAAGGAAGACTGCAATCGAAGAGGACCAACTTTGAAGAAGACCGGATACTTAGCTTAGCTTTGGGCCATTAGGGCCATGAATAATATTCCGTCGACTAAGGCTAGGCGGCTTTTATATATATTTACTGTGTTTTTGTGTACTAATCCGCTCTATTCGCAGGCAATCTTCATCGCTGGACAAGAAGGAAGAAGGAAGACTGCAATCGAAGAGGACCAACTTTGAAGAAGACCGGATACTTAGCTTAGCTTTGGGCCATTAGGGCCATGAATAATATTCCGTCGACTAAGGCTAGGCGGC
Source organism: Pyrrhosoma nymphula (assembly GCA_963573305.1). Classification (NCBI taxonomy): domain Eukaryota; kingdom Metazoa; phylum Arthropoda; class Insecta; order Odonata; family Coenagrionidae; genus Pyrrhosoma; species Pyrrhosoma nymphula. The sequence goes on from OY754328.1 coordinate 150,979,985, forward strand.
TTTTATATATATTTACTGTGTTTTTGTGTACTAATCCGCTCTATTCGCAGGCAATCTTCATCGCTGGACAAGAAGGAAGACTTCAATCGAAGAGGACCAACTTTGAAGAGGACCGGATACGTAGCTTAGCTTTGGGCCATTAGGGCTATGAAATGCTAGTCGAGTAAGGATAGGCGTTGTGAGTCGCGCTTAGTTTTAGGTATTATTGATGAGTGAATTCGCATGCTTATAAACTCATTGCCACTTACAGGGCTGGATCGTGTCACTTGGTGAGAATGAGACATTTTCACATAGTGTTGCGTCTCAGTCCTGTAACATCCTAATATTTTGAATGCTTGGTTGCATTATGAAAGCATGCGTATTCGCGTAATTTTGGGGGATGTAATTTCTTTGTTTACTAATCCGCTCTCTACACAGGCTGACAACAAGCACACGCAAGGATAGCATCATCATGACAAAGACATCACTCGAAGATTCAACGGTGCTTCAAGATAAGGGTCGATGGCCACATCACTGAAGTGGAAGAGTTTGCTGATATAATGTTTGCTTTCGAATTTTCCTTATTGTTCCGGAAATTGTTTCGGTGAGTACTCTTTTCTTTATACTCTACTTATGCAAAAGCTTTAGCCATTTCATTAAAATGTTATATGTTAACGTAAATAGAATATCTACAAATCTCTTAGTCCCGAAAGGAAACTTATTCCTAGTGAATCTACAGTTTTGAATTATCAATCTTAAAAACAAACAATTATAAGTTAATTTATAATATAATGTAATAATCTTTAGTCTGGTCTTTTTAAAAAAATAGGATATCAATAGAAATAACGAGCATAAAATGAGAAATTACCAATTGTTAGAATTTGTCCTGCAATAATATAAGTATCCTCGACTGGGTGTGCACCAATTCATGTTAACAAAACAACTGTTCTTAATCTTGATACTTCATTGATTGGATAAAAATTTAGTCCTTGAAACTTACTTGTGGAATATATGAATAAAATAATATTGCAATTGATATGACTAACGCTTCCTTCTAGTTTATTGGGGATTGAACGAAGAATAGCATAAGCAAATAAAAAATATCCTTCCGGTTTAAAATGAACTGAAATGGATTGGCAGGAATGAAATTATCGGGATGATAGCATAACTAATGCTATATTTAATATTAAGAATTCAACTCCATTCATTCATGTGTAATAAAGATGAAATGTTTAATGTTAATAATCAATTATTTATTTTTGTAATTAGTTGCTCAGAGCATCGGTTCTTAGAGTTCTTATTCCTTTTTGAAATATCTTTTAGCTTAGCGAGTTTTCATTTTATTATTTTCTTACCTAAATTGTTAGCCAAATGGAATAGTATTTATTTCAAACATTTTCACAGACGATGTTCATTTTTCCATTATTATTACCCGATTTCTCTTATACTTTGGAACTCCTTTATTTTGAAAAACAAATTCTTTTCAAAAAGGCATACATTTACTAAGTCAATTATTAAATTGAAGACAGAATAGAAGCATAACGGCTGTCACGTTTGGCGCAGTAAAACTTACCCAAAAAAGTTAATTATGTGAATATTATATGCTGTATTGACTGTAATGCTACACATTCCTCAATTTCATTCAATTTTAATATTTTTGAATGCATTTCGGGAGTATTTGATACTAATAAATCTGGCAAAATGATCAAAGATTTTCAAGAAAGATTTGCTTGAAAACATACTAGACATCAGTCACTGAAGTGGAAGAATTTGCTGAAATAATTCATTTTCTCAGCTTTAAATTTTACTGAAAATTTTTCAGTGAGTGTTTTTTAAAACCTTGTTCCTTTAATCATGTGAAAGCATCTGTTTATTTGAATACAAGACATTTACGTTGATTTGCACTTTGGAATATCCGATATTGACATTTTCCTGAGAGATATTAATTTTTCCTGATGAATCGCTTCTACAATTTTGAGAATCTCTTACGAAATGTTTTTTCACACTGCAATTAACATAATTTTCGTCCTCTAGGAATTAAATTCTTATTATCTATCTTCTATCATATTTATTTTTGTATTATATATTGGAGCAGTTTTTTGTGTTACTTCTCTTCGACATATATATGTAGCCAAATCTCACTGTTACTGCCTTTAATTACTTTCAGAGAAAGTTTTCACATTATCTTTCTGACCTTCTCTTGATATAAATTAAACTTCCTTGAATGAGGAGTGATTATTAAAATCTTAATGCCAAAAGTCAGGAATTGGCCGAATCTAATTACATTTTACATTACATTATTGTGTGTCGGTAAGCTATTGGAGTAACTTAAAACTCTTAGTTAAATATCTTTTTCCATGAATTCAATCCGTTCTGGCGTAACTTTGTGGAAGTCCATTTTAAAATAATGACAAGGTCAATGATGATGACGCCGTAGCGTACCAGTACCAATAAAATACTCTGTGGATTTGAACATAGTTGACCTTGTCATTATCTTTTTCCAATTTTTATAACTAACGAGTCACAGAAATAATACAGATGGAAAATGGATTTCCCTGCCTCGATGAATCATTTTCAAATATTTTTTTGTGCATTCCATTCTTCCATTCCATTTGTGCATTCTAGTCTTCAAGCATTAAGTATATGTTATGAATTTTAGGTTTTGATGAGGACTATGGATCAACTGCTGTACGTCCGCAAAACCGGAAATTGGAGGAAACGAAGAACAGCGGGACACCATGAAGAGGACGAAAGAAGTTCCGTGTGTGCTTCGTGTGTGATCAATGAACTCTTTTGGACTTGATATATTTTGTAACTTCTCTTTTGTAAAGGGTTTTTGTAAGTTTGCATATTTGTCGTGTGCGGTGATGGTAGGCAGTGTTGCAGGTCGGGCAGGTCGTTTTCAGTCAGTTTGCGTGCTGATTAGGTACTAGTGCACTAGTAGGTATTACTAAGTAGGTAGGTAGGTAGAATAAAATCAATCAAAAGCTTACGTATAACTTACGACGTCATTTAGACTCTGCTTTACGAGAATTAGATATATTAGAATTTTAGCGCACTATAATGAAGTTAAAGGCGTTTTCGAGGATATTAGGGAGGTTTTGTTTGGATGTGTGGTGGTGTGAATGTGTTGTGTGGATGGATGAATGTGGTATTAGACGTAGAATGATATTTTTACTACTGTAATCTTTGGGCATGGTTAAAATTTTCATCCCCCCGTAATCACTAATTCCTGTAGTTAGCATATTAAAACATGGGGTAGAAGTGTAACTATGTAGTGTAGTGCATGCCCCCCTCAAATCCAAACTGCTGCCTCATCGTGGCGAGGGGGTGGAACAAGGGAAGGTCATAGCCAATCTTTATTAATGATTGCACTGTCACTGGTGATAGTGTTGACACTTTGTCAGATGTCAATTATGTGAAACTCAAAACGTCAACATTTTATTTTAATAGCTGTCATGACTTTCCCTTGGCGAATGCAGTTGGTATAATTTATCATTTTTGTATCATGGTTAGCCTATTTTATCTGAAAATACTGAGACTATTGAACAATATAGTTCGGTCAAATAAAGTGTTTAATTGTGAATTGTTATTATTGAAATTCTTTGCAAATCAATGTATATCATATGGAATAAAAACAGATACATATCACAGGTTCTTATTTAATTTTCATCTGAGTTTATTTCATGTCTTTCTTTGCCTAAATATGAACCCAGATAAATGTTTTAAGACAGGACACAAAATATTTGACTGCAGAAAGACAAGTATCAAATAAAATTTTTAGCCACTTCTAAGGTGGTTTTGGTAGCTACTTATGTAATTTTTACAGAAATTTTCTGAAAGACCTGTTGCTAACTCCCTCAACGTTATGTTATTTAATTGAAAAGTATATGCAAAGAGTTGTTGAAACATTCCGCAGCGGAATCGCACATTTTTAAATATAAACATTTGAAAGATCGATTTTTCTAAAATGCATTAGAAAACCTACCAAGTTATTTTTTTCTTTCACCTCTGCGGTTTCCAAACTTAAGAATACAATAACCATGAACCACATGTTTTGTTTCAACTATTGTAAATTATTTCAATTATTGTTTATCTAAACTCTTATGTAAACAATTTTAAAATTCGAATAAAAACATCAAATAGTTTAGTTTTATTCTCCACTCCATCGATTAAAATATTTTTTTAAATAAATGAATAGTTTGTTCAGAATTAATTTTTTATATAGGTGAAAGTGTGTGTACCTTTCAATGTCTTTTTTTGTAATTGCTTATAGAAACTGCAGTTTTAAGCACGGTTAAGTAATAAATGACGTTATTATAATCGACTTTAAAAAAAGGATTGATACATTTTTTTTAATGCCGCTGTAATTTCTGACTTCAAAATTATGTCCTACCATTCTGCAACTATCGAATTGCGGAAGCAATTACAATAAATCAATTTTTGAGTACCATGTCAGATTTTTTAGTACCATGTCAGGCCTTATATGATCTTGCTACGACAACGATCTATGCCAAAATAAGAATTCCAAATATCACTAAAGGTGATAAAATTTAGCTGTTCCTTGTTTTCAAATATTTATATAAGTTTACGGTTTGAATGCAACATTTAAAAAAAATTAATACATAATTGTGCAACACCATATAAATCCAACTAAATTAAAACCGCGAAGTGACCGCAATGGTTAAATATTGATCCAACTTCGTTTGGTTTCCTTTAAACCTTTAACTTAAAAAAATTATCAGTTTGTGTTCCTAAAATTGTAGCATCTTAAAAAGCAATCGGATTAATTATCTTTAACAAGCGCGGCCACGAAGAGTATTTAACAAACGTAGATTTTATAATAAGCAGCACCATATAGATATAGTTTTTAATTTCTTACAATTCACTTAAATCTGAAACTCGATAAATTATGTTAAATATAATTTCAATTACAAACAGGATACATTTTAGCAAAATGGAACCACCTACGTGGGATTGAACCTGTGAACTTATATCTAAAACTCTTATATGCCCTTGTGCTTTAACAAGCGCGGCCAAGAAAAGCATTAAACTAACGTCCGTGTTTTTATAAACAGAACAATAAAATATATATTTTAATAACCTACAAATCCTTTAGATCGCAAACTCTAAAAGTAAGGTGAAATAAAAGATCAATAGTAAACACGAAACACTTTAGAAAAAAGGAACGCACCTACGCAGGATTGAACCTGCGAACTAAGTATCTAAAGGTTTATACGCTCTTAAACCTTGCGTTTTAACAATCGCGACCACGAAGAGTGTATAACGACATAAAATATAGGTTTCATAACATTATATATATAGATTTAGATATTTTTTAATTTCTTAAGAGTCAGTTAAATCACAAAATCTAAAAATTAAGTGAAATAAAAGATTAATTACAAACACGTAACACTCTAAAACAAGAAACGCCCCTACGGTGTTTTTATAAGCAGAACGATAGAGATATATATTATAATATCCTACAAATCCTTTAAGTCGCGAACTCTAAAAATTAACTTGAAGAAAATAACAAACAAGAAACTGCTTAGAAAAAAAAAACGTACTTCCGTGAGATTGAACCTGCGAACTTAGTATCAAACTCTTATATGCCCTAGCACTATATCAAGGGCGGCCACGAAGAGTATTTAACGAACGAAAGATTTTGAATAAGCAGCACGATTTAGATTATTTCTTAAATTCCTGCAAATCATTTAAGTCGCAAACTCTAAAATAAGTGAAATAAAACATTTATTACAAGCACGCTCTAAAAATAAGTGAAATAAAAGTATATTAAAATTAAAAACATTAAACACTTTAGAAAAAAGGAACGTACCTACGTAGGATTCAACCTGCGATCTTAGTATCTAAACTCTTTGCGTTTTACGTTTTTCGCTCGAACTTGGGCACAAATGTAAGAAAGCCGTTACATTTTTCCCGCATTTTCTCTATAGTTACAGAAAATAATTGAGTCATTTGGATACCTAACATCAGTAACACGAAGAGTATTTACCAAACGTAGGTTTTATAATAGCAGCACGATTTAGATATATTTTTTTATTTTCTTACAAATCAGTTAAATCGCAACCTCTAAAAATTAAGTGAAATAAAAGTTTAATTATAAACACGAATCACTTAGAACAAAGGAACGCCCTACCCGGAATTGAACCTGTGAACTCGCGTAGATGCCCTTGCGCTTAAACGAGTGCGGCCACGTAGAGTATTAAACAAATGTTAATTTTATAATAAGCAGCATGATATAGATATATATTATATTTTCTAAATAAACAGTTATATCGAAAACTCTAAAAATTAAGTGAAATAAAATATTAACCACAAACACGAAATACTTAATAAAAGGACCCTACTTGGAATTGAACATAGTATCAAAACTTAACGAGCCCTTGCACTTAAACGACCGCGGCCACGAAGAGTAATTATCAAACGTTAGTTTAAGTAGTACGTAATAAATAATTTTTTTTTTATTTTCTTACAAAAACAGTTAAATCACAAACTATAAAAATTAAGTGAATAAAAGATAAATTGCGAACACGAAACACTTTTAAAAAAAGGAACGTCCCTACGTGGAATTGAACCTGTGAACTTAGTATCTAAGCAAAAATAAAAGTATTAGTGTTAAGTTTAAGCAGCACGATATAGATAATTATTTTTTCTTATAAATCAGTTATCTCGAACACACTAAAAATTAGGGTGTAATATAAGATTAATTACAAACACGAAACACTAAAAAAAAAAAAATGGAACGCCCCTACGTGGGATTGAACTAATACCACATAGGGGCGTTCATTTTTTAAATTATTAAGTTGTTGTAAATAATCTTTAATTTCACTTAATTTTTTAGGTTTGCGATTAAACTGAATTGTAAGGAAATAAAAAAAATTATATCGTGTTTATTATTATAAAACTTAAGTTTGTCAAATAATTTTCGCCGCGCTCGTATAAGCGCAGGGGCATATAAGAGTTTAGATACTAATTTTACAGGTTCAATTCCACGTAGGGTCGTTCCCTTTTTTTAAGTGTTTCGTGTTTGTAATTTATCTTATATTACACCCTTATTTTTAAGGTGTGCGATGAACTTGAATTGAAAGAATATAAAAAATATATCTATATGGTACAGCTTATTATAAAACTTAAGTTTGTTAAATATCCATCGTGGCTCCGCTTGTTTAAGCGCATTGGAATATACGAGTTTATATACTAAATTTGCAGAATTATCCTACGCATTGGCGGTCCTTTTTTTTCATATTTCGTTTGTTATTTATTTTATATTACACCCTTATTTTAAAATTTTGTGATTCAACTGATTTGTAAGAAAATAAAAATATGCATCTATATCTTGCTGCTTATTATAAAACTAACATTTTTTATATACTCAACGTGGCCGTGCTCGTTTTAGCGCAAGGCCATACACGAGTTAGATACTAAGTTCACAGGTTCGATTCCTCTTAGAGGCGTTCCTTTTTCAAAAGTGTTTTGTGTTTGCAATATAATTTTATTTCACTTAATTTATATAGTTTGCGATAAAACTGAATTGTAAGAAAATAAAAAAATATATCAATACCGTGCTGCTTATTATAATACTAACGTTTGTTAAATAGTCTTCATGGCCGCCCTCGTTTAAGCGCAAGGGCATATATGAGTTTAGATGCTTAGTTCAAAGGTTCAAATTCACGTAAGGGCGTTCTTTTTTAAAAGTGTTTTGTGTTTGTTATAAATCTTTTGTTTTACTTTAATTTAGGAGTTTGCAATTTAACTGCTCAGCTTATTTTAAAGCCTTTGCTTTTAAATACTCTTCGTGGCCGCACTAATTTAAGCGCAAGGGCATATACCAGTTTATATACCAATTGCACAAGTTTAATCCCACGTAGGGGCGTTACTTTTTTTTAGTGTTTTGTGTATTTTATTTATCTTATATTACATCCTTATTTTTAGAGTGTGCGATGAACTTGATTTGTAAGAAAATAAAAAAAATTATCTATATCGTGCTGCTTATTATAAAGCTAACGTTTGTTAAATAATCTTATAGGCCGCGCTCGTTTAAGCGCAAGGGCATGTACGAGTTTAGATACTAAGTTCACGGGTTCAATCCCACGTAGGGCCGTTCCTTTTTTTTAGGTTTTCGTGTTTGTAATTAATCATATAATTCACCTAATTCTAAGAGTGTGCGAATTTACTGATTTTTAAGAAATTAAAAAATATATCTATATCGTGCTGCTTATTTTAAAAGTAACGTTTGTAAAATACAATTCGTGGCCGCGATCGTTTAAGCGTTTGTTAATTTATCTAAAACTATAAAATGTTGTTTAACAAACCTTTACGAGTTTAGATATATGTTCACAGTTTCAATTCCACGCAGGGGCGTTCCTTTTTTTTAAAGTGTTTCGTGTTCGCAATAAACATTTATTCTCCTAATTTTTATTGTTTACGATTTGTAAGAAAATAAAAAATATATCTTTATCGTGCTGCTTATTATAAAACTTCCGTTTGTTACTAAATACTCTTTATTTATCAAATACTCTTCGTGGCCGTGCACGTTTGAGTGCAAGGGCATATACGAGTTTAGATAGAAATTTTACAGGTTCAATTCCACGTACGGGCGTTCCTTTTTTTTAGCGTTTCGTGTTTTAATTGATGTTTTATTTCATTTAATTTTTATAATTTACGACTTAAATGATTTATAGGTAATTAAAAAAATATATATCTATATCGTCCTGCTTGATAAAAACCCGACTTATATTAAATCCTTGTCGTGGCCAGGCAGGTTAACGAGCAAGGACATATCAGAATTTACATGCTAAGTGCGAAGTTTTAATCCCACTAAGGTGCGTTCCTTTATTCTTAAGTGTTTCATGTTTGTAATTGATATTTTATTTCACTAAATTTTAAGAGTTTACGACTTAAACGATTCGTAGGAATTTAAAATATATATATCGTGCTGCTTGATAAACTCTCAATGTTATTAAACCCTTGTCGTGGCCGCGCAGGTTAAATGGCAATGACTCAACGGAGTTGAGAGTTCGCAGGTTCAATCAGGTTCGCAGGTTCGCAGGTTCAAGTTCGCAGGTTCAATCCCACTAAGGTGTGTTTCTTTTTTCTATAGTGTATAGCGTTTGTAATTAATCTTTTATTTCTCTAAATGTTTAGACTTTGAGATTTAAATTATTTGTAGGTAATTAAAATAAATATATCTATATCATGCTGCTTGATAAAAATTCTACTATTATTAAATCCTGGTCGTGGCCGCTTATGTTAAAGCGCAAGGACATATATAAGTTTACATGCTAAGTTCGCAGGTTCAATCCCACATAGGTGCTTACGTTTACTAGTTACTAGCTTAGGACTTAAACGATTTTTAGGTAATTAAAATAAATATATCTATATCATGCTGCTTGATAAAAATCCTACTTTAATTAAATCATTGTCGCAGCCGCGAAGGATAAATCGCAAGGACGTGTATGTGATTAGATACTTTGTTCACAGGTCACAAAATAAAATCCCACGCAGGGTCGTTCCTTTTTTTTTAAGGATTGCGTGTTTTCAATTAATCTATTATTTCACTTAATTTTTAGAGTTTGCTATTAAACTGATTTGTAAGATAATAAGAAATATATCTAAATCGTGCTGCTTATTATAAAAACTTTTGTTTGTTAAATACTGATCGTGGCAGCGCTAGTTTAAACGCAAGGGCATATACGTGTTTAGATACGTGTAAGTTCACATGTTCTATTCCAGGTATTGAATAAGAATACGATTCGATGGTCCCGGTTGATACTATGTTCCTGACGTGTTTCGTGTTTGTTTAAATACTAAGCGCACTTTATTGATTTCTAAGAAGATAAAAAATATATCTTTATCGTGCTACTTATTAAAAAAATAACGTTTTTTTAAATACTCTTCTTGGCCGAGCTTGTTTAAGCGCAAGGGCATCAAGCATTTAAGCAGCGTGTTTAGATTATAAGTTCACATGCTCAATTCCAAGTATGGGTGTACCGTTTTTTAGAAGTGTTTCGTGTTTGCAATTTTTCTGTAATTCACTTAATTTTTATAGTTTGCGATTTAACTGTTTTTGTAAGAAAATAAAAAAAATTATCTTTATCATACTGCGTAAACTGAACTGCTTAAATTAATCTTCGTGGCCGCGCTCGTTTAAGTGCAAGGGCATATACGAGTTTTGATACTATGTGAAATTCCATGTAGGGGCGTTTTTTTAAAGTGTTTCGTGTTTGCGATTAATCTATTGTTTCAATTAATTTTTATAGTTTCCGATTTAACTGATTTGTTAGAAAATAAAATATACATGGGTCATTCCACCTCAAATCAACAAACGTTTGTCCCTTAGGGTCTCAGATTTTGATAAAAATTGGTGTAATGGTACAATATTAACTCAAACTGAATACCCTCAAACCTTTTTGTGAAAAAAAATATTTTGAGTGAATTATGATATTTTAATTTTTTCGCATTTTTAGCAAATATCCGAGCCTTAAATCATATTATCATTTATATCTCCGATTGTAATGGTCATACAACAATGATTAATAGCTTTTATTAAAGCTAAATCTTTATTGAATACAAATATATCAATAAACAATTATTTACTTTTTAACCTATTGTTGTAAATTACTAATGTTTAAACAATTGTTAATTAACTTTTCTCAAATACTCCATCTCAGAATCGGCCGAAACCTTTTTTCCGTGATCTTAACATATCCAGCTAACTATTCCAATAATAAAATTTAGTAGCAATTCATAAATGCGTTTTTTATAAATATTTAAACATTTAAAATTTTCTCTCGCGCTCCTGAAGCATATAACATCAACTGTACATTTTTTTCAAAAACATCTCCTTAAATTCTTGAAATTGAAAGTTCCGAAGCTTCAAAAAGAAAAATATTATTAAGATGGAGCAGCTGCTCATTATAAAAACAAGTATAACATTCAGAACTTATTTCTTCACAGGAAAGATTTCACATTCTCTGCAGAATGGCATTTCTTTGCTACATCGCATGTTAAAGGGCCACGTGACGGACTGAGAGGAACTTTGAAAAGACTACCAGCAAGAGCAAGTCTTCAGCTTCAATACGAAAAACAAATACAAACTCTTTAAACGGGCAAAAGATCATATTTTAGGAGTGGATTTTGGCTACGAAAAGAAAGAAGAAATTGGAAAATATTCCGATATACTTGCGAAAAGATTTCGTCAGGCAGTTAGTACACCAGGCATAAGGGAGTTTCATGCAGCAATACCCGAATCAAATGGAGTGGTTATAATGAAGAGACTCTCTTCGTCCAGCAAGGGACGAGGATTCAGCTGTAGTTGCAGGCAGGAGTATTGGATCCTCAAATAAAATATTTCCGAGAGGACCCCTTCCTACAAGGTAGGACATCATATGTTTACGGAAAGCATGCTAACTTAGCCATTATACGTTTGTTATAAATACAAGGATTTTGCTTTCTCGTTAGTTTTCAATTAATTGTGTCGGAGTAGTTAGAAACATTTTCGCGCAGGGAAAGTGGGGCTCAATGGTAAATTTCTCTGCAAACTTCCATTTAACAGAACAAATAAAAATTGTTAATAACATTCATAGTTTATAATATATTTTTATCTCATATAGCCACGACCTTGAGCAATTAGGAAATTTTTAGGCTTGCATCGCGTGTCTGCTGCAAGTATTGTTTTTTTATTAAGTGTTTCGTGTTTGCGATTAATCTTCGTGGCCGCGCTCGTTTAAGTGCATGGGCATATACGAGTTTTGATACTATGTGAAATTCCAAGTATGTGCGTTTTTTTAAGTGTTTCGTGTTTGCGATTAATCTATTGTTTCACTTAATTTTTACAGTTTTCGATTTAACTGATTTGTTAGAAAATAAAATACATATCTATATCATGCTGATTTTTATGAAACTAACGTTTGTGAAATACTCTGCGAGGCCGCACTCGTTTAACCCTTCGGAACGCGCGACCTGTGAGGTCCCCTACTTTTTACATTTCCTAACCTACCAAACGGGCGCTACAGTCATTTGAGAGCCCACCGATGCCTACACTGACCTTCCCTGCTCACCCACAATATGCTCTCGTTGTTCATCGGACGTGTCTGTGCTATTGGCTGCCAATAAGACCTCGTGGGTCTATTGCGCGTTCCCATGTAACTCTGCTACTTTTCGAATACCTAACTGCGAATTTTTAGTTGCGTGTATGTGTTGCGGCGTGTCTTTTTTGGCGTATCTGTGATTCGGCGTGTCTGTGCTATGGCGTGTCCGTGCTTCGGCATGTTTATAGTATGACATGTCGATGTTGCAGCGTGTCTGTGTTTTCGGTATGCCTGTGATCCGTAGGGTTCTGTGTTTCTGATTGAGAAATTCTGATAACATTGATAAAATTCGTCGTGCTCTATTTGATAAAGAAGAAAATGTCATCCACGTGGTGAACTAATTAGTGAAGAAGGTTAGGAGGTAGTTGAGGCGCGCGAAGAGGACTGAGAAACAGAGCAGCCTGATAATGACCGCGAGGATTGCAGTTTGAATAAACCACGAGACGAAAAGGAGAATTACTTTTTCGCTTTCAGGAAAAAGAAGAAAAACGTTATTGACTTATAGCAATGGAAGAAAACCCCATAGCGCCTGAAAAGAGGGAATAAACAAGTTACATGGTGAAATTGGGGCTGTTCTGGGTGCTACTCTTGCAACAAGAACACCTTTAGAAGCACGGGAGAATTTGTTTGATCCTGTCATGCTCGATTTGATCGTGAAATAAGCAAATCAGTACACTGAACTCAAACAGCGCGTAAGTTATCACCGACAAAGGGATGCACATTTTACTGATGTAACTGAGATCAAGGCTACACTTGGTCTTCTTTATTTGGCTTGACGACTCCCACATCACCGTCTCAACACCCTAGATTCATGGGACAGCAAAAGGCCACGGTGCTGAGATTTTTGGATTGGTGATGAGAAGGAAGCACTTCCACTCTCTGATAACATGTTAACGCTTCGACAACAGAACTACAAATTCCTTTGCCCTTCAAGACTCTATCAGACCGTGTAGTAAAATCTAACTATTTTGGTTATTACCAAAAAACCACTTTTATTGCCAACGAACCCGCACTAGATACAGCCGACCCTGCTCCCAACAGCTCCAAAATCAGTCAAGAGCCACGAAAAAATCGCCAAGGCACTGAGGCAATAGAAGAAAATGGTGCCGACCTAGAAAAGCCTTCAGGAGGACATAGTAGGCTAGAGCATGATTTGCGAAGAATAAACGAGACGGAAGCTAATGCTGCTAATCCTGTAAATGCTGGGGTAAAGAAGATAAAGTGCATGACTTGCAAGCGTGCAAAGAAGGAAAAGCTAACTAGATTCAGCTGCAAGAATTGTGACACGTAATTTTGCCTTGAACATGCCAGTGTCATTTGTGACTCTTGTGCCAAAAATTAACTATTATGAGACGAATTATTAAAGATAGTAAAAAAGAAGAATTATTGCATGTATGTTTTCGTTACTAGCCATTTAGAGTGGTTTTTCAACGTCATTTAAAATAATTTTTACTATTATTTTTAGTCAACTTAAATTTGTGCGAAAACGTTATTATTGTTTTTATAAAACATATAATATCTATGATTTTTTATTATAAAGTAATGTTTCCTTCCTATTTAGTATTGTTCCTAGTGATTTTCAAGTAGTTTTCAAGAATCTGAATAAAGTCTTCACGGGATTCCCACCAGGTTGGATGTTCAGCCAGAGCCGACGATTCAATGGCTAACTCTGCCATCGTCCTCAGGGCGTTGAGTGCTGGGTCAAAATTTGTCCGGGTTTATATATCTTCCGGCCGTGCGTCAGGTCGTTTCTGATTGGCCGTTGTCGTTTCTGTGGATGTTGTTTTTTCGCGCCGTCTTAATTATCTTTAAAACTGGTTTCCATGCATGGCTGATCGCGTATCCCGTATCGCGGTTGAAGTTTTTATCCTCCAACCTTATCTCAATAGCCTCCTTTGTCAACCGGTCCCAGTATCCGTTTGATCTGCAAAGAAGTTTTGCGTCGTCGAATACGATTCGATGGTCCCGGTTGATACTATGTTCCGCGACGGCTGACTTCTGGGGGTGGGCCAGTCTGATGCAAGTCTTGTGTTCCTTAATCCGGGTCTCGATAGTCCGACCAGTCTCTCCAATGTAGACCTCTCCACATTCGCAGGGGATTTGGTATACTCCATTGAAACGTCGGCTCTGGCTGAACTTCCAACCTGGTGGGAATCCCGTGAAGACTTTATTCAGATCGTACGCCAGGAAAGCACCAAGTCTTACAGTTTTCAAGAATGTTTTTTTCTGAAAATAATGAATGAAAATTTGTTTATTTTATCAACAATAACGCAGTTTTGAATAAATAAGTAATCTTTACTGCTTTTTTCTTCTATTTTTATTGAAATTTCCGATTCCTGAAGCATAAAAATGTAGTTTCTGCTGAAAAGTACATAAAAGACCTCTCAGGTCCATTGCGCGTTCCCAAGTAACTTTTTGATTGCGCGTTCCGAAGGGTTAATCACTAGGGCATATACTGCCCTAGTGATTAAACGAATGATTAGATAATAAGGTAACAGGTTCAATTCCACGTAGGGGCGTTTCCTTTTTTTTTAAAGTGTTTCGTGTTCGCAATTTATCTTTTATTCACTTATTTTTTATAGTTTGTGATTTAACTGTTTTTGTAAGAAAATAAAAAAAATTATCAATATCACACTACTTAAACTAACATTTGATAATTACTCTACGTGACCGCGCTCGTTTAAGTGCAAGGTCATATACCAGTTTTGATACTATGTTCAATTCCAAGTAGAGTACTTTTATTAAGTGTTTCGTGTTTGCGATTAATCTTTTATTTCACTTATTTTTTAGAGTTTTCGATATAACTGTATTGTAATAAAATAAAAAAATATATATCATGCTGATTATTATAAAGTCCATTTGTTAAATAATCTTCGTAGCCGTGCTCGTTTAAGCGCAAGGGCATGTACGAGTCTAAATAGAAAGTTCACGGTTTCAATCCCGCGTAGTGGCGTTCCTTTTTTTAAGTGTTTCGTGTTTGTAAATAATCTTATATTACACCCTAATTTTTAGTGTTCGATGTTTCTGATTTGTTAGAAAATAAAAATATATGACATGCTGATTATAATAAAACTTACTATTGTTTAAGCGCCATGGCATATACAATTATAATTATTAAGTGCACAGGTTCAATTCCGCGTAGGGGCGTTCCTTTTTTTTTGAAGTGTTTCGTGAATGCAATTAATCTTTTATTACAAGACGTGGGGGCTCGGAGAAAAAAATTGGTCTAGGAGTCAGGGGCTAAGACAAGAAAAATTTGTCTAGGAGTTTGAGGCTTAGAGTAAAAAAAATTGTCTAGAAGTCGTGGGCTCAGAGAAAAATATTAGTCTAGGAGTCTGGGGCTTAGAAAAAATAAATTGTCTAGGAGTCGGGGGCTTGGAGAAAAAAAATTGTCTAGGAGTCGGAGGCTTAGAGAAAAAAAATATTTTAGGAGTCGAGGGCTTAGAGAAGAAAATTTGTCTAGGAGTCGGTGGCTCAGAGAAAAAAAATTGTCAAGGAGTTTTGGGCTTTGAGAAAAAAAATTGTCTACTAGTCGGGGGCTTAGAGAAAAAAACTTATCTAAGAGTCGGCGGCGAAGAGAAAAAAATTGGACTAGGAGTCGGGGGCTTGGAGAAAAAAAAATTTCTAGGACTCGAAGGCTTGGAAATTAATATTTGTCTAGGACATGGGGGCTTAGAGAAAAAAATTTGTCTAGTAATATGAGGCTTAGAGAAAAAAATTTGTCTAGGACTTGGATGCTTGGAGAAAAATATTTGTAATGGACTTGGGGGCTTGGAGAAAAGTATTTGTCAAGCATTCGAAATCTTTGTGAAAATATTTTAGGTCTATGATATTTTTTTTCTATAAGCTCCTGACTCCTAGACAACTTTTTCTTCAAGCCATAAACTCATAGACCAATTATTTTCTCCAAGCCCCCGAATCCAAGTCGATATTTGTTCTCTATGCCCCTGGCACCCAGACATTTTTTTTCTAAGCTCCCAAACTCATAGACAAATTTTATTCTCTAAGCCCCAAAAATTTTTCTCTTAGCACTCGACTCCCAGAAAATTTATTAATTTTTAGCGCAAAACTCCTTGACTATTTATTTTCTCTGAGCCACCGACTCCTATACAAATTTTCTTCTCTAGGCCCTCGACTACTAGAATATTTTTTTCTCTAAGCCACCGACTCCTCCACAATTTATTTTTTCTAAGCCCCTGACTCCTAGACAAATATTTTTCTCTGAGCCCACGACTTCTAGACAATTTTTTTTTCTAAGCCTCAAACTTCTTCACATTTTTTTTTGTCTTAGCCCCTGACTCCTAGACCAATTTTATTCTCCAAACCCCCGACTACTAGACAGTATATTTTTTCTAAGCCCCAGACTCCTAGACACACTTTTCTTTAAATCCCCGGCACCTAGACAATTTCTTTCTTCAAGCCCCAAACTCCTAGACATTTTTTTTCAAAGCCCCTGACTACTAGATAATTTTTTTTCTTGAAGTCGCCGATTCCCAGACAAATTTGTTTCTCTTACACCCCGATTCCTAGTCAATTTTTTTACTCTCAGCCTCCAAATCGTAGACAAATATTTTTCTATAAGACCCCGACTACTAGACAATTTTTTTTCTCTAAGCCGACTCCTAGACTATTTTTTTTAAGCCCCAAACTCCTAGAAAAATTTTTTTCTCGAAGCCTAAGACTACTAGAAAACATTTTTCTCTCTGCCTCCAAATCCTAGAAAAAGTTTTTTCTCCAAGCCCCGACTCCTAGACATTTTTTTTCAAAGCCCCTGACTACTAGATAATTTTTTTTCTCGAAGTCGCCGATTCCCAGACAAATTCTTTTCTCTATGCCCCCGATTCCAGGACAAATATTTTTCTCAAAGCCCCAGAATCCTAGACAAATATTTTTCTCCAAGCCTTCGAGTCCAAGACAAATATTTTTCTTTAAGACCAAAGAAACCCCTCTAGCCAAATTCTAGCCAAATTTGTCTAGGAGTCGGCGTCCAAGAGAAAAAAAATTACTCGAAGTCACTGAAGTCTCGAATTCGCCGATTCCCAGACAAATTCTTTTCTCTATGCCCCCGATTCCAGGACTTGGAGAAAAAAAACTGTCATGGAGTTTTGAGCTAAAAGAAAAAAAATTGTCTAGTAGTCGGGAACTTGGAGAAAAAAGTTTGTCTAGGAGTGGGACACTTGGAAAAAAATTTTTTTAGGACTCGGGGGCTTGGAGAAAACAATTGTCCAGGACTCGAAGGCTTTGAGAAAAATATTTGTTTAGGACACTTTAGGGGGCTTGGAGAAAAACATTTGTCTAGAAATATGGGGATTTGAGAAAAACATGTCAACGTGTCGGGGGCTTCGAGAAAAAAATTAATCTAGGATTCAAAGACTTAGAGAAAGATTTTTTTCTAGGATTCGGGGTTAAAAGAAAAAAAATTGTCTTGGAGAAAAATATATTCTAGTAGTCGAGGGCTTACAGAAAAAAATTTGTCTAAGAGTCGGGGGCTTGGAGAAAACATTTGTCTCGGAGTCGGGGGCTTAGAGAAAAATAATATTCTACGAGTCGAGGGGTTAGAGACGAGAATTTGTCTAGGAGTCGGTGGCTTAGAGAAGAAATTTTGTTGATTTTGGGGCTTAGATTGTCTTTAAAAATTGTCTAGGAGCCAGGGTTTATAAGAAAATAATTTGTCTAGCTGTCGGGGGCTTAGAGAAAAAGGTTTGTCTAGGAGTCAGGGCTAAGAGAAAAAAAATATTCTACGAGTCGAGGGGTTAGAGAAGAAAATTTTTCCTAGGAGTCGGTGGCTAATTGTAAGAGATATAAATTTGTCAATGAGTTTGGGGCTCAGAGAAAAAAACTTGTCTAGGTGTCTGGGTCTAAGAGAAAAAATTTTGTCTAGCAGTCGAGGGCATAGAGAAACATTTTGTCTATGAGTCGAGGTCTTAGAAAAATAAAATTTGTCTAGGAGTTGAGGGCTTAGAAAAATAAAATTTGTCTAGGAGTCGGAGGCTTAGAGAAAAACATTTGTCTAGGCTAAGATTAAAAATTTGTCTAGGAATCGGAGGATTGCAGAAAAAAAAATTTGTCTCGGAGTCGGGGTTTAGAGAAAAAAATTTGTCTAGGAGTCGGGGTCTAAGAGAAAATAATATGACTAGGAGTGAATGGCTTAGAGAAAAATATTTGTCTAGGAGTCTGAAGTTTAAAAAAAATAAATTGTCTAGGAGTCGGTGGCTCAGAGAAAAAAAATTTGTCAAGGAGTTTGGGGCTTAGAGAAAAAAATTATCTAGGCTTAGAGAAAAAAATTTGTTTAGGAATCAGGGGTATAGAGAAAAAAATTTGTCTCGCTCGATTCAAAAAGACTACCTTGGTCAATTTACCTGTTTATTCCAATTTTCTGGATTTTCTTTGTTTTATTCCTATTCTTGCGGGGCAAATAGAAATCTCCAGGATTAACTCTTATAGAATAATGGTTTTGGTCAACGGGCTCATTCCCATCAGCTGTTATGGATATAAATTCAGAGATATATATAAAGAGATTGTTGAGCCTTATGCCACAGCGGTGTAACATTTAGTCCAAGTCATTCAATGGAATATGACTAGCCACTCACACAGTTGATTAACATTTGTTGCCACTTAACATTTGTTGTCCGTAATGTGACTATTTAATTATACTGTGCTGAAATGGACCAGTAGTGTTTTCACTAAACAGACAGTTGAATTGTGTTGGAACTGGCTGTGAGCTATGTTCAAACTACACTAATTTTCAGGATTTTTGTTCAAGGAACCATAAGCTTCTGAGCGTGAAAACTTTTCTATTCAATCAGGCGGTTTTCATTGAAATTTAAGTTATTAAAAATTAATAGATCGATATCATCGGGAAGGGATACTGTATTCTAAACAATCTTCGTAATCTTGGGTTGTTACTTGGTAAAGGTATGAAAGGAATTTAAGAAAATAATTGAAATTAGTCCTGTATTCGATTAAAAAATTAATTCCATCTTAGGATGCAGTATTGGAGCGTCATTGAAATTTAGTTTAGTAGATTGTTATTGAAAATTATACAATATTACAGTACTCAAATGTAAATGGGAATTATAGGAATGTCATATTCCATTACCATTTCATCAAGTTTTTGGATGCGTTATTGTGAAGGAAACTAGGCATATCAGGTACACTTCCTGGAATTTAATTGGAAAGGCGAAATTAGGTAGCGAAATGACAAACCTATATAAAAAAAAGACTCCATTAAAATAAGAATTATTCGGACTTTATGTAATTAATGTATGTATTGCTTCCTTATTACCAAAAAATAAAAGCTTCAAATAGTTCACAGCCACAGATTAAGCTCTGCTAATTTTAAATTTGTTATGAAAAAATGATTCATGGCTTCCTGTTTTTCCCCTCCATACGTCTTCAGTTGCATTAAGAATTCCTTTCTTGATCTCTTAGCATCTCTGTTCGATATATCCCGAATCCTTTCCATTCTCTTCATTTTGGTACAGATATGATAGGCTTCTTGGTTTTGTGTTTCCCTCAGTCTTTCAAGCTGCCAGCGATTCTTTGTTGACCTCTTCAGTTTTTTAAACTTAAGCTGAAATTTCATCATGACCAAATTATAGTCATATATTCGCACCATCTACTATATCTTATATTGGAGACTCGAGTGTCTGCTTTAATGGTAACCGAGCCAATAAGTTTATTGCAAAAATATTTACACCGATATTTTTCTTGTTTAATTTTGCGTTAGGTTTGCGTTAACAGTACAAATATTTTTTTAATGTTCAACAATTATTTTTCTGTGCGATTATAGTGAACATGTTCAGATGTTCAGGCTTCTTTAAGTACAGCGCTTTAAAAAAAATAGATGGAGAATCCAGTTTGATGGCAATGCAACTTTTACAAATATAGGGGTGTTGTTAAGTGTGTGAAATATCAGTAGTGTTACTTTCAAGATGCACTCAAATTGGTGCGACGCTAGCTCGTCGTGGTAGTGGTTGTGGCTCCCGATAACAATTATATAACAGAATATAAGCTGAATAGTGATACATTATTTATCACACAACCTTTAATACATAACACGGAAGATGTGAAGTGAAACAATGCTATGTTATGAACTCCTGGCCAGGTGAGCCTGAGTATGCGGCAACGTCGCACCCGCTTTCGCTGCGAAGGCTTGCTAATCGCTCGGTCCAGCACACGCACTACCCCGCATCATAAAAAATCTACCGCTCGCTATAAAATCGGTATCATACTGTACGTTTGCAGTGGTAGTAGTTTCCGATAACCACGACTGAGAAACTC
Organism: Pyrrhosoma nymphula; assembly: GCA_963573305.1. NCBI lineage: Eukaryota > Metazoa > Arthropoda > Insecta > Odonata > Coenagrionidae > Pyrrhosoma > Pyrrhosoma nymphula. The sequence goes on from OY754328.1 coordinate 151,000,357, forward strand.
AAATTAAGCCCAAGTTGCCAAAAGCCAAATTTAAGCCAAATATTTTATACGCATATCCTGGACTGAGAAAAAGTAACTTTAAAAAAATAAAAAGAACTTTTCTTAAAAGTTTCATTACCATTAAAACCAATGGTATTACCAAATTAAAGTCATAAAATCATAAAAACACAAATATTGGTATAAAAGTACCAAAATAATTACAAATCACAAGATTTATCACATAACAATTGTAATAATACATGTCATTTCACTCATAATTTAGTACATAGCAACAATACAGAGGAAAAGTTGAAATCACAGGTCATATAAAATCATTAAACACTTGCCTACAGACCTGAATTATGTATTATTGTTACTTCGTAAAGGTATGAAAGGAATTTAAGAAAATAATTGAAATTAGTCCTGTATTTTTTGTATATTAATACTAATGTAAGAGTAAGAATACCGGTATAAGAAATGACCGACCGCCATACGTACCGATAACAGACTGGCTGATCCGGCAACTTGCCGGCTCATGGCTGGTGGCTGACGTCATTCAGTGCAGCCACACACACAAAGTTTAACACTTAATACATTACACTCGTCCCAACTTAAATTCAAAAACAACTAAATTTTATCACTGGTCGATTATCTTTATCGATCCAATTAACAGTTCTATTTACATATTTACACGGGCTTCTGTGCGCCTACCAATCAAGTTTCTTTGGTCTGCGAATAGTCCGTTGGGACCGTCTAGTCGCGACCGGTGGGGAACTGCCCTGACTCACTCCCCGCTGATTGCCCAACCCCGGAGATTGTTGAACAGGCGATGAAGTGACCTTAACTGGAGAAGGCTGGACCCTTCTAGCTGGAGACACGATGGAGGCCTGTTCTGGGCTAGCTGCTCGTGAGACCTCTTGCTTCTCTTCGCTCTTCCTGTTGTCTGGCAGAACGTCAGTGGCAGGCCAATGAACTGGTGGGGTTGGCGGCAACCCTGGTACTGGTGGACCAGGTTTTGACCTAATAAACTCCTCATCTGTTATGCCCTCACACTTATCAGGTCTCAAATGATCTGCATGACAGAACCGGGTTCTACCGCATGTCTGTACCAAATATGTCACCGCTGACACACATTTAAGAATTTTACCTGCGAACCAGCTCACTTTCTCTTGTCGCACACTTTTAACCCAAACCTTTTCCCCTTCCACAAACATTCTAGGCTTACTTCTTATTTTGTCCGCAGACTCCTTCTGTATTCTTTGTTTTGTCTCCAACACTTCAGTTAGATTAGGTTTGACAAACGACAACTTAGTCCTAGGTTTACGTTTCAAAAAGACCTCAGCTGGAATCAAGCCGGTTACTGTGTGCGGTGTATTCCTATATGCGAAAAGATAATTGACTAATGTAAGAGTAAGACCAATTTATGCTGTAAGGAAATTTTGTAACCAGAGTTTTGTTCCATCAACACTTGCTTAACCAGAGAATTTTTAAGATCTTGAATGGACCGCTCCGCAGCCCCATTAGATTGTGCATGATAAGGGGGACTCAAGGTATGCTTTATACCATTTTTCTTCAAGAACTCCTCAAACTCCTCGCTAATTAACTGAGAACCATTATCAGAAACCACTTCTTCCGGAAGTCCCTGTGCTGCCATTAAGGTTCGAAGCACTTCGATTGTTTTCTCTGCAGTCGTTGATGACATGAGTGACGCTTCCACCCATTTGGAATAACTATCTACCACAACAAAAATCATTTTTGTAGAAAATGGATCCTGAGCAAAGTCGACATGGGTTCTCTGCCAACACCTACTTGTAGCCGGCCACTGCTGAAGAGGCACCTTAGTTGCCGCCTTCCTTGTAGATTGGCAAACAACACATGAATCCACTACTTCCTCAATCGCTTTATCCAACTTAGGCCACCATACGAAACTGCGAGCCAGGAGCTTCATTCGAACTATTCCAGGATGCTGGTCATGTAACAACCTTAGAACTGGAGCTCGAAGTTTGCTTGGAATAACAACCCTACTACCCCAGACAATGCAGTTACAATCCACTGACAACTCCTCTCTACGTTGCCAAAAAGGAATTAAGTCGGGGTCCTCTTTAGGCCTAATATCTTTCCAACCATGCCAAACATAGTCTCGAACTCTGGAAAGCAAAGCATCTTTACTGGTTTCAGTCGCAACATCTCGACTCGTCACAATGTTGACTCCGTCCCTATCCGCTGTCACAAAATTCACCACCAAATTGTCCACAGCTGAAAAGTAGTTATCAACATTTTCTACTTTATCCTCCGTTTGCAGAGGCAATCTACTTAATGCGTCAGCATGGGGAATATCACTACCTCGCCTATACTTGATCTCAAAATTATATGACGCTAACAGCAACGCCCAACGCTGCAATCGAGCTGCGGTCACTGCTGATACTCCTCTTTTGGACCCAAAAATCACCGCCAAAGGTTTATGGTCAGTTTGTAGAATGCATTTCCTGCCATAAATATAATTGTGGAATTTCTTCACTCCGAAGACCAAGGCTAACGCCTCTCGTTCCAGCTGAGAATAAGACTTTTCACTTGCTAACAAAGTTTTAGAGGCAAAACCAATTGGCCTCTCTTCACCATTAATTAAATGAGACAGTACTGCACCTACACCGAATGGTGACGCATCACAAGTCAAAATTAAGGGTTTAGACACATCATAATGTACTAAGAGGTTTGATTCAAGCACCCATTTCTTACTACTCTGAAAAACATCACTGCATGCTTTTGACCACGACCAAGTTTGATTCAGTTCCAACAAGGTGTACAACACCCGTAGTCTTGAAGACAAGTTGGGAATAAACCTACGGTAATAATTTAATAGGCCTATATAAGCTCGAAGTTCCTCTTTATTCTTAGGCTCCGGAGCATCTTGAATGGCTTTCACTAAATTAGCTGACGGTTTTATGCCCTCAGATGTCAAAACATGCCCCAGATAAGTGACTTCAGATTCTAAAAACTTACATTTTTGCTTATTTACACGTACTCCATATTCAGACAAGCGGCCTAACAATGCCTCCAACCTGTCAAAAGCTTCCTGCTTTGTCTCTCCTCCCACAAGTATGTCATCCAGATACGCCACAGTACAGGAAAGACCCTTTATGATGTCATCCATTGCACACTGAAATATACTAGGAGCAGACGACAGCCCAAAATTGAGTCTACGCCCAAAAGCCCCTTGTGCGTGTTGACAGTCAACAAATGTTGAGATTCCTCCGCCACAGCCACCTGTTGATATGCACTTGCCAAGTCTAACACAGAAAAGTACGAACACCCAGCCAGAGTCGCAAAAATATCTTCCGGTCGGGGAAGTGGGTAATGTTCACTCTGAATGACCGGATTTAAGGTAATTTTGTAATCAGCGCATAATCTCACCCCATTAGGCTTTCTGACCACAACTAACGGAGTCGCCCACTTAGAATGCGTGACAGGATAGGCTACACCATTATTGATTAGCCGCTCAATTTCTTTTTCGACATCTGGCCGTAAAGAATAAGGCACTGGCCTAGCCTTACAAAACTTAGGCGTCACTTCTGACTGAATAACAATTTGAGCCTTAACGCCTTTAATTTCTCCCAATCTACCATGGAACACATCATCGTACTTATTAATCAAAGCTGCTAAGTCGCAAGGTTTATTAACATCAGGCCTAGCGAACTTCACTTGCAAGGCAAATACTTCATTCCAATTTAATTTCAACGCACTAAGCCAATTACGGCCAAACAGCAAAGGTTGATTGGGTCTACTAGCACTCACTACTATAATCGGCAATTGCACCGATGGCTGACCATAGGCTACTGAGACATCTACCCTAGCTTCACCAACAACTTCAACCTCATCCCCAGAATATGTAACTAATTTCAAATCCGTACTCTTTAACTGTACATTAGATAAATATTTCTTATAGTATTGGTACGGAATCACCGTTACTTCTGAGCCCGTGTCCAACTCAAGACACAGTTCCTTATTTTCAATTATAAGATTCACTTTATAAGGCGCTACCTTTTTGTTCCCATTAGAACTAGGCCCCTTAAGACAATACAACTCATAGCGAGAAGAAGATTGTTCTGAACTATTATCCTCCAAACCCACTTGGTTTGTTTCACTAGGCCCTAAGCCTACACTAATTTCATGTACTTTAGGCATATGCTTATTATAACTAGGCCTACCTTTGTTTTTAGCCTTATAAGCCTTACACATTTTCTGAAGATGACCAACTTTCTTGCAATGATGATACTGATACTTTGCATAGGAACATTGATCTGCCTTGTGATCTCCACCACAACGAAAACACTTTGTGAACTTGTGCTGATGCCCCACATTTTTCGTTACATGTAACTTTGCAATATCCGCACTATTAGAACCTGCACCTGACATGAAAATCGACGACTTTTGTTCTGCCTGTTCAAGCCTGAGAGCTAACGCGTAACTTTCCTCAAAGCTCTTTTCCTCACACAACAATTTCTCACGAATATTATCATTCGCGATTCCGGCCACAAGTTTGTCACGTAAGGCATCCTTTAGGAAAGTACCGAACTCACATGATGCTGCCATGTGCTTAATAGCTACCACGAAATCAGCTATAGACTCGCCAGGCTTTTGCACTCTACACGAAAACGTATACCGTTCCGCCACTATTAATTTCTTCGGCGAATAATGCTTCTTCAAAACCTCAACTAACTCGTCGTAGGATTTTGAATCTATTTCACTCGGAGACACAATGTCAGATAACACTTTAAGCACTTTCGGTCCTATCACAGTTATAAAGATGGAGACCCGTTTGTCGTCTTTCACCTCATTACTCTTGAAGTAATGTTTCAATCGTAATACGTAAGAATCTACTGACTCCTCCGACGGATTAAATTCACTTAAACGTCCGATAGTAGCCATATTTTCACTACCGACTGCGCCAGTTTTGTATATTAATACTAATGTAAGAGTAAGAATACCGGTATAAGAAATGACCGACCGCCATACGTACCGATAACAGACTGGCTGATCCGGCAACTTGCCGGCTCATGGCTGGTGGCTGACGTCATTCAGTGCAGCCACACACACAAAGTTTAACACTTAATACATTACAGTATTCGATTAAAAAATTAATTCCATCTTAGCAAGCAGTATTGGAGCGTCATCATCATTCCTATTTTATGTACATACATAAAATAGGAATTTCTTTTTAAGCAAGAGGGTTTTTCTGTTCAAACTCATCTTTTTTTTACATCCATAATTAATGACACAAATTATTTCATTTATAATTCTGTTATATATTTTTACCCCATTTACAAACAATGATTTTTTCCCGGCCATATTACGTTCCCCATTTAAATAAAATTTATTGCAGTTTCTTGTTTCGTTATTGTAATTGCTTCTTATAATAAAATCCTTAAGGTATTTATTTTTTTCACATTCTTTGCTTTTTACATTGTTATGTATAAAAAGAAGGCTCCTGTATACTATCCTCTGTTCTACAGATAGGAAATAAGAGCATTTAACATTTAATTTCTGTGTAATAACTCTTACTTAATGTGTTTAATTTCTGTGTGTAATGAATTATGGTTAATTCATTTCAAGTCAGTCAATGATGCTAGTTAATCAGTGGCGGCTGGTGGTAATTTATCCTGGGTGTGCATTAGTGCAGATATACGATGATTTACTTATGTTATGTTAATCCTAATCCATGAGCATCATATTTCGTCGTAATAGAATACATAGCATGCAAGACATATCACTGGTATATTCTAAACTTAAAACTGCATTAACAGAAATAATTTAAGCATGCTAATGAAAATAATTATTCTAACCACACCTTTACAAGTGACGGTAGGTGAAATTCATTCTCCTTTCCTTCTTCTGAGCGAATTTGTCTATCACCTTGTCGTTGAAATCTTCGATTTCATCCAGGAACTTTTTTTCAATTGACAACATCGCCAAAGCAGTGAGCCTGTCTTCGTCCATCGTGCTACGCAAGAATGTTTTAACACGCTTTAGGGTTGAAAAACACCTCTCTGCTTCACTGGTTGTCATCGGAATTGTCGCAAGAATTTTCAGGAGTTTAGTTGTTTCGCTGAATGTGTTTTGAACGTTATTGTCAACAATGAATCCTAGTAGGGCAACGACACTAGAGACTTTCCGGAAGTCCTCACGCATGTAAATTATTTCAAGCTCAGTCCGCAGACGAACTTGTTCTATGAATAAGTATGACTCGCGCAAACTATGCAAATACTTTTCTGGGAATGCCTTGTTGAATTTCGGAAAATTTTCGGAAGAGAAGAGGACCGATGCCATAAGATGGCCAGTAAAAGAGAATCGCTCCTTAGCCTGACTGATTATTACATCACACACCTCTTTTGCAGCTAGGTTTCTTGTGATGAAAGTGTCCTCACGTCTTCTCTTTTCATGTCGTGTCTCATAATCTGAGTTATTGCAAATACCCTGGCAGAAAAGAATGGTAACGTTTGTGTAACCTAATGGTAACTTTGGAGTGTACCATTAATGTAGGAAAATGGTAAACTCTGTGTAGGCTCTGTGTGTAACAATAGTGTACATAGTTATAACTCCAGTGTACAATCTGTGTAACTTTGTGGTAAAGTGGCCCAATCTGTGTAGGTTTTGTGTGTACCTTGTGTAACAATTGGTGCTGAATTGTGTACAGTGTGTACTGAGTCTGCTGTGGTACATGATGTGTACATAATGTACACAACCCCCGTAGCACACTGCCACGAAAATGTGCTTTGAAGGCGCCTCGGAAGCACATAAAAAAGTATAATATAAAAAAGCCGGAATTTTGTATTCTCTCCCCCACTGACTTCGCTGCTCTCGCATTATAAAAAAATATACATTGCAATCAATTAATTTCACTGTGCTATTGTACAATGGCATGATATATGTAGTCGTATTAAGATACCTCGTAACTACCTAATGCCTACCTGAATTGAATATTTATCTAACCTATGACTCAACGCACCTAATTTCGCACCCATATTTAAAATAAAGGTGTTGAGAAAAACGTATATATGTTGTCACTTCCGTGGATAAAAGTGACTTCGAGAACTATAATCATTAAATGATTATTCCGTGATAGTTTGAGGAAATGCAATAAAATCTTGATAAAAGTTTTTCGCCATTAATTAATGTCAGATAACTGTTATCCTATTTTGCCACATAGTATGAATATAAATGCAATATTACTGCGAATAAATAAATATTTTCCAATTCCCGCACGTTGACATGAACTAGAAAAGGAAGAGCATAATGGAAATACATACTAAATATGTACACTTCTGCCGTGGATTACATCTAAAGGGAATGATTTTATGCTCCGAAGAAGATAAAACTCTCTTTGCTCGAGTATGGTGACATTTAAAAATTCATATGGTACAATTTTTTCAACCAAAGTAGAAACACATCAAATACCTAAGTAAAAGGTGAGACTTCAATGCAATTTTGCTAAGTTCTCAATATTCGTCCCTCATCGTTTTATATAGCTCATTCACAAGAATTATTTAAACACCGACAAGAACATTAGTTAAGGTGAGATTTCGTCTTGCCAGCTTGAAACGCAACTTTCACCCACTTGCAATTGTTAACAGATCAGTATCACTATGAAATTCACTTCACTTATCATGCAAACCTTGCGCATTTATGCAATACTTTTAGGGTAAGCACAACAATAGCCACAAAAGCCATCACGTTTTCGAGATTTAATGGTACTTTATCCTTCGTACATACATCAGCGTTGAACTACTAATATGATATTATCACCACCTAAAGCCAAATTTCTCGTTTATCACTGCACTCACAATGAATCAAAGCATAATAATCACTGAACACAATTTAAGAAGAACATTTGCTTCACCCTAAATCACCGACAACTAATTATTACATCGGTCTTTATCACGCTTTCGACATTTAATGGTACTTTATCCTTCGTACATCAGCGTTGAACTACTACTACCTATGATATTATCACCACCTAAAGCCAAATTTCTCGTTTATCACTGCACTCACAATGAATCAAATCATAATAATCACTGAACACAATTTAAGAAAAACATTTGCTTGACCCTAAATCACCGACAACTAATTATTACATCGGTCTTTATCACGCTTTCGGAATTTAATGGTACTTTATCCTTCGTACATTAGCGTTGATAACAACAACGTAAGGCCAAATTTCTCCTATATCACTGTAGTCACAATATACGAAAGCATAATAATCTCCAAACACAATTTAAGTAGAACATTTTCTTGACTCTTAAATCACCGACAACTCTTGTTTACATCGTCCATTGGTGGCAGCGGAATGGCGCTTAGGAAGTTAGCACAGCTAGCGAGGAATGGCAGGGAACCCAGGGAACCAATAATGCGCAGGATACAATAGAGCATCTCCAATCGCTTCTACGACTTAAGAAACCAAAGCAATACAAAACTTTTTTACTGAAGTAAATTACGGAAAACTAATGCAGATTCCGGAACGAGGTGGTTTTATGCGCATTCAATGCACCTTGGCGCTTCTTGGGTGGTACAATTGTGATGACATTTGTGTACCCAAAAATGGTAATTGCTGTGTACATATTGTGTACAATTCTGGTGTCTCAATGGACTGGTAACTTAGTGGTATAATCTGTGTAACATCTGATACAACAAATTGAGTACGGCTGTGGTATCAATAATGTACAGGGTGTAACAACTGTACGATTTGTGTAACTTTGTGAGTAGAAAAGTGTAGTAAATGTGTAACTTTACATAATGTACCATATTGATACACATATTTGTTACACTAATTTTTCGCCAGGGTAGTGTCAATGCTCTCCCTGAGATTCATTACTGCGGATTCGAAATCCTTAATGGCTGCATTTGCTGACACTGAGTCTATCAATTTTCTCTGTAGCTGATCGTAGAGTATACTCACGTGTGGCATTATTCTATGGAAGACTTCTAACCAATACATAAAAACTGGCTGTTCAATCCTAAGGCGTAATCCTCTTTTTTGAGCAATAGCACTACTTTGTCTACTGCTATTTTCAATCTGCTCCAAACATTCCAATAATGACTCTTTGTGTGCATAAACTGTTTCAACTAACCACGACTTAAAATTCCACCTCACATTTGACACGACAGGAATTCGTTTTCCAACCACTTCATCTAGTATGTACTTTCACCCTCTGCGGGGAATTTGAAAAAAAATGTTGGAATTTCATTTAGATCAGCGAAAAATATTCTCACCTGAGTGTTCTGACTTGTAGCTTGAGCCATAATCAAATTTAACTTATGTGCGTAGCAATGCACGTAATGCGCGAAAGGATAGCCCTCTTTCCTTGAACTCCAGAGTGACGACCACTCATTACGCTGGCTCCATCATAACTTTGCGAAACTAGTTTTCTTTTGTCCGGAACCACTTCAGTCAACACTTCTTTGATATTGGAAGACAAAGCCACAGCATTGCAGTCACTGGGATTTAAAAATGTCCAGAATCGTTCAACCGGTTTCCCATTTGGAAGCACATATCGAAATAAAACTACCATTTGATACAACGAGGATAAATCTGTGGTTTCATCAGCTATAACCGATACATAGTCTGCCGCAGTTATTTCACTTCTTATTTCTTCCTGACAAACTTGAATCATGCATTGCAACAGGTCATTCTGGATGTCTTTAGATGTCCCTTTAAATACAGTAGCTTGGAGCAGATGATCCTTCAGAACTGAATCTAATTCTGCCGTGAAGTTGATCAGACCTCTAAAAACGCCCGGATTTGCGGATTCCGCAGTTTCATCATGTCCTCTTAAAGCTAGCTCAAATGCACCACAGAATCGTACGCAATTTATGATCTGAGACAAGACATAACGATTTTTGGCAACTTCTGAATTTTGTTTTTCAACATTCCGTCTGAAGCCACTGTCGAGTTGTTCTCTAATGTTGTATTTACCTAGCGTGCTAAATTCTAATTCAGCATTCATATGACTCTTAGAACTTGCATGCTTTACAGCCTTCTGTTTAAGATGAGAAAGATCACCAAATCCACCTTGCGTCCAAATGGTGGATTTGTCAAGAGCAAAAATTAGGCATGGAAAACAGAAAAGGCGATTTGTCACATTACATCCACACAGCCATTCGTATTTCGCAAATGCATTTTCGTTGAACTTCCTGGCCACATCCTTTCCTTTACACTTAGTAGTCTGGATTAATTCTAATTCCGGTAAAGGTCTTCCTTGCTGCTTTATTTGCAGCTTTTCTTCAATCATTAGTTGAGAAAAGTTCGTATTTTTCAATTCCTAGACCGTAACTGGATTCATGTTAAAACTTGTACAGTCACTAGCACGAACTAAAACTATAAGTGAGTGTAACTATACGAAACGAAAGACTTTTACCTATTCCACTTGAAATTGATACTATTTTTAAATTAGCACCGTTCAACCTAAGTTCAATAGAGAGCTTAAAAATTTTACAACAAATATATTTCAGATTCACATTTTAGTACAGAAAGCACACCAGCCAATAGCAGCACACGAAGGAAAGCGAATTTAGCATGAAGTTCAAATGAATGCCGCTAGATGGTATAGGATGTATTGACGGACTAGGATCCTGGGCGCAGATAGTGTAGGTGGAAGCTAATTCGAGTTACACACCAAATATGCGCGTGCGCACTCGCGTCGTTTTGAGTCAGCTCCCATCACCCATTACAACAGTACATGCCCCCCGCTTACCTCGTCCCGCCCGAGCACCCACAAGCGATCGCGTAGAACGAATATGCGGCCGGCACGAAACTAGCTGAGATCTCACACTTCTTGAGCGGTGAATTCGCCAAGGGATAGCGTTTGGAGCTTCATATCTCATCCATATGTAGACAGGATTTTTATCTTTCTCATTGAAAAGGAATAGTTTTCTTTCATCTTTGGGTGTGCACTTGCTAACATGCGTATATGCACGCGCCGCCACTGTAGTTAATGAATACTTAAATAATTCCATTTGTGTACACACAGCAATAATTTTTCACATTGGAATGCGACCATCGTAAAAATGTTCTCACCTCGTTTACTCTTCGTCTTAAATGTTGCTAGTAATTTTTGTAAGAATATAGTTTACCACAGAAGCTCAAGTTTACTAAGCCGAATCACAGAAGTTCAAGACAATGCTAAAAGAGCCAATCAACAAAGAATGGAGAATATTTTCTTTTGTGACACTTTTTAAATTTCTAAATGGGCTCAATTTTACTATAAGTCAATATGACTTACCCCAAAAAAAAAACGTTTTCGTTACAATAATATCTTACCTTGGAGAAGAAATACATACGTACCTTTCCTGAGTGGTTTCCCATTCGAATTTTGAATTGCAGTTGATGAATGCGCTCAATTTCCTTAGGCTCTTAAGTCACTCATTTCAATTTCAGTGAGAAACGCTTCATTTCAACGGATCACACTTTTCCTAAAACTGCTTTATTATTGCACCAAATGGTCTAAATTAAAAAGCTAAGCATTACCCCCGCATTGCAGTAAAATGCGAGGGGCAGAAACAGTTGCAAATTTGTTCTGAATTAAAGAAAGGTGATTCACTCAAGATTCTCCGTCAAGTAACATATCATAATTCTCACTGACTTATTTTACTGAAATATATTTTTAACCTGTATAACGTTTGGTACTCCATCCAATAGTTCTCGACACAAATGTTGTTTTCTAGATCAACTGAGACCCAAAATCCAAAACCACGTTCTTAGTGAAAATGAGGAATTCATGATAAAAAAGCAACCATTCCATAATCATATATTTTATTGTTATTTTAATATGTTCATATCACCTTCATGATGCTTACAGCCACACAGCAGAAAATACATATAAAGCATTTTAATAAAGATACTACATGACTGGCAAGATCTTCAATGATTGGGACAAATCATAAAAATATATAAAGATATTACCTCCATTTTTCAATTATCTTTCAATACTTACGCATATAAGTATCAAGTTATAAACAAGTTTCTCTAAGGCGAGCATTTAAATTCTATGTATGTACAGTTCCCTCTCTTCATTCATTCTAATGGGTATATTAGCATGAAATGCTCATAAGCAACACCAAAATGAGGAATTTTGGAAATTTTTAAATTAAATATTTTCAACAGTCGAAAACTAGGCTCAACGTGAAAGAAACCGATTAAAATATATTCACCAATTTTATGTAACATCTTTCAAATTCTTTTTTTAACATTAAAAATTATCACTTCATGTCTTACAATCGTCTGTAATCTGCAACAATAGAATGACACTTTTAGCTGCTTTGAAACATTTGAAATGAATTACTCCACTCTTTAGAATATTCCTTTAGACCTTCAGAGAGATTGAAGCATTGGGCCAGGTGCTTTAACACCCCTGGCTAAACCAAATGCAAAAGTAAAATATTTAAGTGATTCAATTAGCCAATACTAATAGAAAAAGGCAGAGTTTCACACATTTTTGAATTAATGTGTAATACTATGGTAATGGAATAAGTAAACCTCATCACCAATGCACCTTTGAAGTAGGATTTTGTAGTAAGTAAAATAAAATACTTTAATCAGAGTATTGGCCAAGGAGAGTGAATATCAGGTACTTTGAATGGCTCGTTGCCATAAGTATAAAACCAAAATTTCACTTATTGCACTATATTGCAGAAGATACTTAGTAAGTACCAATTTTTTTTACAAATCAAGTTATAACTCATACAAAATTTTAACTTTTAAGTCAATTTTGAAAAAGATTTCCATTCAGGAGTGATTCCAAAATATCCCTCAGAAACCTTTGTTTTTAGCACATAATCTGAATCATAGACAGCTACATTGTGGGACAAATTCCATAAAAAAATAAATGTACGTATCACTGTATGAATCTATCAAATTTTCCTGTCAAGATTACTACACCTTCCTAGCAATCAATTCAACTGCCTTAGTTGAAGGTTGAGTTTAGTGGCTCATTTGCTTTTATCTGGCAATCATCATTCCATAAATATTCAAAATAAATATTATAATCTTCACAACCCAATTCACCCACTTTTACCAAAAAGGATTATTATACAATTTCTCTTTTATACAGATAAAGCAGCTAGTCTACATACAAAACATTGTTTTTAAATATTTTCGGGTAATGTTTATCACTACATCACCGGATCTTTTCTGTGCAATGATATTAACAGTAATGAATTACATTCTAACTTTCAGTTAGATAAAACTTGCCTAAAAAGACAAAAATCATCTAACAAACTCACATCATGATGATGAATTCAGTGCTAGAATATTTATGTGTTTACTTGCATATGATTAATTAAAATTAAACTTTTGGATATGACAAGCATATTAATTTACATGTTATTTTTTAAGAAAAACACTTCATAAATACAGCCCTTTTGGGGATAAAATTCTTTCATGGACATAGATCAAGTCATTGAAAGGCATGATGCAAAATGCGTTCAGTTAAATTCCTAATTTATAAAAATTTTATCACAAAGTAAGAATTCTAATTGTCTTAATGACAGCATTCCTGTTAATCCAATGTTACAAAAGCATGCCAAAAATTTCACTAAATGATTTCAAGCGGTAATATCTTTGGAATGAGTTAACATATCTTCACAAATACATACAATGGATCTCAATAGAGATTCAAGGTACAGATGAATGACTTGCTCTATGAAATGGTTCTCTGTACATATTCTTGAATACATGGCTACACTACCATATTAGACCAGTATTTCAAGACGACAGCCTACAAATAGTCATTTCACGTTTTTAATACTACCCAAAGCCCTAAATTGAGTTCAGATTTATAGTATTTGTACCAAGATATACAAGGATACTTTCAAACAAGAGCATAATTGAAAAGGTTTATCACAGACTCTTTGTGTGTACATTTAGTTATTTTGCCTGACCTCTTTACAGGAACCACAGATCTTAAATGAAACATTTCATTTTATTTCTGACAGAACCATCACTGTTTATCTGGTCATCACACTCCCATTGATTAATTTAAAATATCACAATCTCATGATCACTGATCAATGAAATGGCATGTAAGTATATATACACCTATATACATATGCCTAATAGAATTTGGTACTTGATGTCTTTAATAATTAACACATCGGATGACAAAATCATATTGTTGTAACTAATTAGCAAAATACACCTCATTTGGAACTGCAATCGTTTCTATGATTTTTTGATCGACGGGTTACCTTCCAACTCTAAAATGCATAGAAATCTCTCCGCAAAGCTCAATCGTGAGTGTAATGTCAAAACAAGGACTCCCATAATGAGGTTAAAGGCCAAAAAACTAAAAACAATGTAATGATTTGAAATTATTCAGTTTTACGTAGCATGGATAGCGATGCAAATGAAAAGTTGTAAAACTTTTTACCCCCTTCTACTGAAGCACAAGTAAGAAAAAATATAACACAATATGTACTCACTTCATAACACTAGGTACACAACAGTCTTCATTTTTTGTACAAATTGATTGTTGTGAAGTGCACAGAAAGTAAACAGCACAAGCTCCAAAAATGTTGGCTAAGGAACTCAGCAACATAGCAAGTGGTAGCTCTAAGTTCATATGATACACTATTTTGCTTCGTCTCCTGGGTGTATTGATCTTTGTGCTTAATCAGTACTCAATTTACACAGTATGTTCAGTCTCCATTTGTTAAAAATATAAATAATCTTGTTTTATGTGCAAGGCTTAAATTTCTCAAATACCAAACCATTAAGATATAATTTCCTTGGTCAGAGATAATGGACTCCCATGTCTGATGGCATTTCCGAGATCATGTGGTGAATCAATACATTGGTATAGTCTCAAGCCTGAATGAATGTTCTGAGATTGGCCATTGCTTGACATGAGCATGATATGATGGGAGAGAGTTGTATGGTACCACATATAAGAACATTCTTCGCACCTTGACAAGATCCACTTCAAAAATGATTTTAAATGCTATTGTTTGCTCTCATCAAAAAATGACACAACAACCAAAGTCAGCAGCCACCAGAGCTACTCGCAAGTAAACTTTCACGCCATATAATGGCAGCAGCCCAAGTGCTATGACTCCAAAGAGGCAATCAGGCTGTGAAACACGACAGACTGGAGCTCACCGAATATCGACGCGTGGCCACAGGAAAATTGCGTCGCCTGGGAATTTTCCGAATCTCCGTCAGTGTCCCTGAGGGAAGAATTTCTGCCGCGCCTCTGCCTCCCCTGCGACGCTTTCTTGTTCGACTGTCTACTCGCCTCCTCATCACTCAACCTCTGCCTCTTAACACAACTCTCCCTCTCCAAAGCGACCATGTCTTCGGAGAACTCGTCCAACAGGAGCAAACTGTCCTCCTCACACACGTACGACGACTTCCTCTTCCTCGAGTTCTCCTCCTCGTGCACCACCGCCACACCGCTGCAGACCGTCGGGAGCGACGACCTGGGCTCAGGGAGGCCGCACTGCCTCGCGCTGGCGATGATCATCGCCTCGCCCGCGTCCCCGTCCTCCCGACCGCACGCCACACCGGCCACGGCCGCCTCCACCGCCAGCGCGACCTCCTCCTCCACCCTCGAGGTCACCGCCGCGGCTGCCCTCTGCTGCTCGTCCTCCTCCTCCTCGCCGTCGTCGATGGACGTCAGCATTCTCGGCGTGGGCGGCATGTAGAACTGACTCAGCACCGAGTGCACGTCCTCCACCTCCTCCTCCTCGTCCTCCTCCTCCAGCCGCCTCCGCTCCGCCTCCGCACTCACCAGGCCCTCCTCTTCGCGACACAGACTCGTCACCTGCACCAGCTCGTCCAGGCAGTTGACGAGAGCACCGCACGCTTCCCTCTCCTCCTCGTCGGAGAGGGCGTCGCACGGCACGGGGGACAGCTTGGAGGCGTCGGGCGTCGAGACGGCGTAGCACGAGAGCGTCGACGAGGACGGTGCCGGGTCCGTCGCCCCGGACGCCAAGCGGGACGGCGCCTCGTCGTCGAGGATGCCCGGCGTCGAGGTGGAGAACACGTCGGACGGCACGTCCGCCGCGGGGAAGGAGGAGTCCATGGAGTCGAAGCCGATGTACGGGGGTGGCGAGGACACGGGGGGGCAGACGTCGTCGGACGGCGGCTCGAGCAGCGCCGACGAGGGGTCCGCCGGGGACGTGGAGGGCGTCGAGAGCGTGTCCGAGGAATCGTCCAGCTCCTCCGAGGGTTCGAGCGAGTCGACGGACAGTCTGGGGGGCAGAGGGTCGTCGTCCACGAGGGCGTCGGACAGGTCGGTCAGGGTGAGGGTGAGTTCGCGGGCGTCCAGAGGGGACGGGGGCTCGGGGGACGATGCGACGCCCTTGGGGGAGGTGGCGGAGGGGTGGGCGTCGTGCGTGGATGCGGCGATGAGCGGGCGGAGCAGGTGGTGGTAGGGCGAGGTCACCGTCTGCTGCCTCTGCATCTTCTCGTCCCGCGCCTCGCGCTGCAGCCGCCTCACCGTGTTGTTGATGAGGACGGAGCGCCTCAGCGAGCTCTCCGGGTCGTCGATCCTCTTCAGCTTGGCCACGGAGATCTTCAGCACCTTCCTGCGCTCCTCCTTGAGGCGGTACTTGGCGCTGATCATGGTGGGCCTCGCGCGCGCCAGGTAGAGGCTGCCGCCGCCGACCCTCTGGCAATGGCCGCCGCCGCCGAATATGTCGTCGACGCCTCCATCCTCGCTTTCCTCGTCCTCCTCCACGTCGTCCACGACCTCGTCCACTACGTCCATGGGTGTGACCGATTTCATGGCGGGGGCGGCACTACACGGCCTGGACCTCCCGCTAGGTTTTCGGCACTCACGTCGACCAACTGCGAAAGACAGGGAGAGAGGAGAATAATTAGATGTGATCGAAATGGGTAGAGATTCACTTACACACAGGTCAAAGCGCTGATGGGAAATAGGCGTGCTCGCACTTGGCTAAGTGCTCAATTTAGCAGAGCCACAAAGGGGCAGTTTGCCTGATCAGAACAGAATACTCGTTCACGTCAGAAATAAAATACTGAAAAACATGGCCACAGCACATCAAGGCAACATTCAAAATCAATTATTTACCAAGATCAGACTTGTCAGGCTGGTATAACAGATAACTTGTGCAAGTCAGGTTGATCTTGATCTAATTAAGTCACTCCAGGATCCACCTCATTATATTCACTCAATAAAATAGGTAGAAGCTTACACTAAAAATATGACTTTCAGACAAAATATAAATAAGTCAATTTGAGAACATTACGTGACTTACAGCTTCCACTTCAAAGAAGGTAATTATGGTAGAAATCTCCCTGAAGTTGGGAAACTTTCTGGAAAATATTTTCTAGAGATGGTGTCCGATTTCATACTCTCAAACATTCGTTCAATATTCCCGTTCAAGCCACCAATACAAGTTGAGGTTAAGTAGTTACGAAATGGTTTAGGGGACACACAAAGTAAACTTTTATCACAACCGCATTTTCCATAAACAGCAGTGCTTTTGTACATACATTTTTAATTGCTATGCTTTTCCTCAAGTCCTCTTTACGAGGCTCCCCCATGTGCCTCCCCCACCCACTCCCTGGCCTCCGCTGCGTTCCTTCGCGCGGGTGAAAGTGCCCTAGCTTTCTCGCGGTGACTGCAGAGCTCTCGAACCACATCAACAGAAAAAAATCCACGCGCGTAATAATTTGACGCAGAAGAAAGGAGAAGTGAGCCAGAGTGTAACATTCGGCGGCACAAGAGAGAAAAACCTTTTTAAGTCCCGAACCAGCTAGTCATGACCCCCCAAAGAAAGCAAGCCAGCGACTAGCAACAATGGGCGATCGTAATGCATGCCCAGCTTGACAGATGTGTAAACGGAAGCGGGTTCGAGTCGCTGAAAACAGTTGTAATAGCTCTCTTCGCAAAACGAGACATTCATCGCCGAGAGTGCACAAAACCTTTTTCTCTCGGACGAATCATATTGTCGTGTTTTATTATTCACGACTTATTTTTTAATTATTGATTTTTAATTTATTAAATATTTTATTTCACATGTATTTGAGCATCCCACTCCCCTTTTCTTTCTTTTTATATACTTCTTTCGTTGCCTTTATAAAATTGCATTAGCTTTATCTATTAGTAGGTTTTTGCAGGTTTTTCACCCTTCCCTTCATGTGTGGGTGATTTCGTGCAGTGGGTTTTTTCGTTAAGGATATCAGCTCCTTATTCCTTACGTTTTTTCCACAATCGTATACATCTTTCTAGACTCTTTCTATTCCAGTTGCTTCATTCGAAAATATTAATGGTCATTTTTTTGTTCTTTTTCTATAATTTTAATAGTAAAATTGTAATTGTTACATAGACGTGCTTGACGAAGGGTTAGATAGAAGGAGAGACTTTCCCAGTCTCATTCTTGCCCCAATAAATTTGCATTATTATTATCCATGCACCGTAATCTTTTAGTAGGAGAGATGTCGGGCACGTTTTTTTCCTTTTCATCTCTCTCTCTCTCTCACATTTTGACTTAAAGGCCTTCTGGGTGATGTAAAACTAAAATAACATTTAGATGAGTCATGGTTCAGCCCTGATTATACCTATCAGGTTATACCTACGCATGAAGGTGACTGAAGTCATTCTAGACGAGGTTTTAATCAGTTCCTCCTCATGAAGGCTACCCAAAGCATCGATCCTCGGTGACTTCAGCGCCTTTTCTAACTTCTGAGCACTCCGCCCAAATCTGGATCGTGCTTAACTGCCACCTATTGGACCCCGCAAGTGTCCGCCTACAAGGGTTATCCACCCAACCAACCAACAAACCATCTCATCTCGGCGAGCTTCGCTGCTATGCTGAAGCGGGCAAGGGGCGTGGTGTTGAGGCGGGATCACAGTGTGGGAGGGAGAGAGTAAAAGTTGCTCGTGGAAACAAAAGAACACGGGAGAAAGTGCATCATCGGTCGAGGCGCATGGAGCGGGTTTGAGGTGCTAGTCCTGACGCAAGCTGACGGGACGACAGGGGGAATGAATTTTGAAGATTGTGCAGTTGCCTAAGGGCTGCTGCTGCCTACGTCACCACCCCCGAGTTCCAGGGGAGAGGAGAAATAGAGGCTGTTTCGAGGAGTGTAGCGTCATCTTCAAATGATCAAGCGATCCGCGAGACGATTCGAGCGTGATCCTTGAAAAGCCACGCGGTAAATGCCGGATTAATCAAAATAAATGCAACTAATCAAATATTATCCCTTACTCTGACATGAATGAACATTGGTTGAATTCACATTATCACAAACTGCCGCAGCAGTTTCAGGCGCGCCATTTTTCAGCCACGAACTCTGAAAACAATGTACTACCTCACCTCCGTTGTCGGTGTTTTTTTGCAACACCCTGTATAAGAAAGCAAATTAAATTGAATGAGGATATCATAAACCAACAAATGTTGACGCAAGTCCAATAACAAATACACGCGAAATAAAAATGTATCAAATACCGACTGAAAGAAAGATACAGAAAACTCACAAAGTGCGGGTTGATATCTCTGAATGCGAAGGAGGGGAGGATGCAAGGACAAAAGCATCGCGGATGGTAAGGGTGGTGGGAGGGAATGGGAGGGGCAGCAAGGAGCATGGATAATTCGGCGGCGTCAGCGATGGCTTTCCCCGCGGGGCAGTTGAGACACTGAATCGGACGAAGGATAGTGAGGCGGAATTTAGGCCAAGGAGGATGGAGGCAGATTCGTGAGAGGGGGCAACTGCACCGAACCGGGGGGTGGGGGCGAGGAGGGGGGGGGTGGCGCTAGAGAGTGATCGAGAAATATAAGAGAGGTTTGCTCCACAACTGCGAGAAAAACCAAGGCAAGGGACACCGAAAAGTGTGACGTAAGGGCTAATGTGTATGTAACTCACGGCAAGTGGAAAGTATGTTTCTTTGACTAAATAATCACGAAAATGACATCCAAACGGCGAAACCATAAATACATTCGGCCGAGAGAAAAAAAGATGGCACAATAAATGGGTCATCCAAATTATTTTAATGTTTCCAACTAAGAATTGAATATGAATAAATTTGATAGTGTAGTCACTTAGTGGATGCAACTAATACACATAATACTGCCACACAGAAAAATATTTAGATATTAAAAAGATTATTTTGAATTATATAAGCGCGTGAAATTGAATCCACGAATGAACCGTTAAACAAAGCATAAAAATGTAAGCAAGAACAACGCGATGCTCACGTATAATTAAGCCATTTTAAACGTTAATGAAAAGAGACAATGGAACGAACGAGTTTTAAAGGCTTTTTTTCTTCGCACGATCCGAGACTCGAAGCTGCACTGAAGATAACTTTTCAGGCCATGCGACGACTCAATATTTTTTCCCGAGTGTCATTGTATCTACGACCATAAGCATTTTTAAGTTTATTAGCGTTTAAGGCATAAGATTCGTCCCACATTAATAATTCCGAAACAGAAAATCGGGAAAGGTTTCGGAATTATTAATGTGGGACGAATCTTATGCCTTAAACGCTAATAAACTTAAAAATGCTTATGGTCGTAGATACAAACGTAGAAAAAGAAAACCGGGAAAAACGCAGTGGAGCATTTCATGAACTAATACATATTTTTGTAAATTTACTTATTTCCATATTTTTCAAATACAATCAACTTTTCCACTAGCTTAACGCAATCAAGCGTTGCGGAAGTAGGATGCCTGGAGTAAAAGAAAGCACACCCTGCCTCACAGTGTGTCAGAATGGGAGATGCCTGCGTTTTCTCCCGCCCTCAGCCGCCACCTACAGCAGTGGCGGGGTAATAATATTCACCTTCCCGCGGCCTCCAGCTAAGGTCACACCGGAACCAGTAGGCCATCGCCGAGAGCCACACTTCCGGCTCACCGCCATATTCGACCGCAATTCCCCACCAAGGTCCCCCAACACTCTTTCTCTCTTGTCCGCCTCACAGGACACTTTCTCCAAATCGGTGCTGCCCACGACGACAGCATAGGCGTCGGAGAGACCGGCAACGCGGATGAAAAATATTTCATCTCGATGCTCAGGGCAGAGATCTCCACGGACACTATCTAAATATCTGCACAATCCAACGTTTGTACGCACATTCAGTGACTATTTATTTGGATTTAGAAAAACTGTTCTCAACCGAGTACTAGTGCCCTGAGGGGTACGAGCTTGGAGATTTCAGGGGTACAGGTGAAAACGTTCTATAAAAGTGTAATTAAATTTGTGGGAGCAATAAGAAAAGAATATGAAATAAAACATTTTTCTAATGCAAGGGATCCAATATTTGGAAATGGGCGAATATGAAAATTTGGGTTCGCTAGTGAAAAAAGAATGGAACCCGCCCATTTAGAAAATAACTTGAATCTAACACCGGTCCATCCTCTCCCGTAGGTATTGCACCGTGAATGTAGGGAGGTTAACTCGCGGCTGAAAGGTCAGCCTCTAAACCATAACCTCCACTTTGACAAGTAAGGATTATCAACTAAGTTTTCACGAATTGTAAGGGAAAAGAAACGTAGATTTATCACACTGAAACTTTGGACAATTTCAATGAATTTTCAGTAATTTCTCATCGAATATAAACCACTCAACTATTTATTGCATACATAAGAGACTAAGATCGCCAGTCTAAATATTCACATTGAAATTTCTATGCATGAACTGTCCTATTTTACCAAAAGCCACACAAAATTCTTCCTGGTTAGTGAAGTAGATATGGTAGGTAATTATACATGGAAATAAAATACTTTGCGCGTAGGAATATGGCATAATAGGCATTCGAGGTACAGGTCATTTTGAGCGAATTAATGTGCCAGCTGAAGTGACACTACTTGAAGCATGTAACCTGAGGAGGAGAATTGGAAACGCAGGTGAGTCGCTCTCTTTCGAAATCGAGCAAAACTTCGACACAGTAACGAAACCAAAGATGCAAACGTAGAAATGCCGGAGGCGTACATAGAGCGGGATTCGTCACTGAGAAGGGAGGACGAAACATTGCGGCTCGGTCAAACTACGGTAGGTCAACTTGGACTAATATCATCCGCCAATTTTGCGCTAAGCGCTCGCACTACCCAAATTCAGGGGGGGTTATTCCAAGGAGGTTAAAATGAAATGGAGGAAACATGACCGTGAACACTCATGAGCGAAAGTGAAGCAAGAATAGGGGTGCTTGGGAAGGATTTTGTGCCGAGTAGGTGTTGCCAAACCAGTCACAAAACATCGCCTTGTCTATGGTTTTTAACTTTGATTTGACGAAAATCGAACGCGACCGCCGGACACGTAAGCCAGAGGAAGGTCTAAACTGTGCCGACTGCAATGGCGGAATTGGCTTCAAGAATCAAGTGGTATGTCGCCTCCATTTCTTTTATAACCTCCTTGGGGTTATTCTGTATGTTCTCGGAATTTGACGACATTTTTGCGTCACATCCTCTAAAATTTAAAATAGGGCATCTCAATAGTTGAGGTTTGTCGGGGGCTGTGACGCCAAATCCACGGATTTTCCGACGTTTGGCCGTGTGGAGTCCTTACTGAATAAGGCCCCAGAGAGGAAGACATGATGGAGAGGACGCTGAATGTCGAACGGAAGCGAGAGAAAGATGGAATCGGGGATCGAACCAGGGCAGTCGGAGATGGAGTCGCCTACGGCTGAGAGAGAGACTGGTTAGCCGAGCGACAAGGAGGCGAGTCTGGCGGGGATTTCACATTCCATCCAAGGACTCCGCTCTTTCACTCGACAGGCCTTCGAATCGCCGCTGGTTGAGTCTCCTCCCGGTCGCCCACAGCTGCTGCCGCCGTTGCTGGCCCCGATTCCGCCCCTCTCTCCTTGGCGCCCCGGCCAGCCCCCCCACCACCACCCCCGAAGAGCAAGGCAACAAGATCCGACGCTCACTTTCACCCGCTCACTGACTGGCAATGGGACCGGCGAGAGAGCGGGACTGCGCGCATGTATTCCTGCATTCGAGCGACGAGGACACGGGAGGTCGCCCGTTGCTTTATGGCACGTGAACGAGACTTGAGACGTCGCGTCGCTTGCTCCCCCGACGCTATTCTCACTTGAAACGCGAGATATGGTAATGTCGTCCGCTCTCAAATACCTCTTACAACGTAAACGAAAAATCCTGCTTGACAGAAGAAAGTATTCCATGAGAGAGATTTTTCAATAAAAAGCGAATAAAATCATAAACATAGTTGAAGTATTTATAATCATATAAAACATAAACAAGTAATGATGTTTCGTGGTGGTCTAGTGGGTAGAGCGCTGGGCTACCGGAGGGTCCCGGGTTCCAATCCTCTCTGAACACCCCCTCCGAAAATCCTTATCTGACTCTCAGAACTTCGTGGAAAAATTGCAGGTGGCCCAGGGAAAGGAACTGGCCCCCCTACCCTGAATGTGATAATTTCACACGCCAATGCCTTATCATGGGATGAGCTCCCACACATCAAAACCAACCTTCGGGTTTATGTGTGAGTGTAATCACAAGTTAGCGTAAAAGAAAGTTAGTCAAAATATACATGGCACAATAGACAATAAACAATTGTTTTCGGAAATTATTGCTATCGGTTGTTAGCCAGTAAAGACGGGATTCAAAAGTGCACGAACATTTTAGCCACAATTTCCTTATTTCAGAAAATAACGCTTTTCAAAATCATCAGTCTCTTAATTACACACATATTTAAATTTTTTAAAACAATTAACTGATAATTGTATACAAGAGCCTTAATGAACTACTGTAACGGATTATCAATTGGTGTCTCTCAAATTTAACGAGTTAATTTACAGTCTTAAACAGCTCCAGATACTGCATGAGACATCCCCACTTCATGCCAGATCAGATAAAGCGATGAATCAAATGATATCCGTAGAATTAATCCCATACTTATGGCAGTCATCTTCAAACATTCCCGCTACTGAAGAGCCAACGCTGCTCTCGCGCCACGGAAATACGGCGAACTAACTTCCAGTTCGACCAGAGTGTGCATGTCTCCAACGAGAGGTGGCAGCATCGTCAAGTCTCTCGCCACAGCTGCGGTCCCATGAAGGGGGAAGGCAAGAAATCGCTATCCGTATCTCTCGGCACCGGCTGGCGTGAAAAAAAAAACTCGAGTTACGCACGGAGTACTTGGAACTGGTTTTACAAGCATCAGAGGCAAATTTAATGCTCAATTTAAAACTCAATGTATTACTATACCAAACTTCTTTTAGAGAAAAACAAGCTCCATTTATTGAAATGGTAGGACAAATAAGTTTCACTTCTCTATTATCTTAGTTCCTTTACCTTCGATACATAAATTTTATTAAATATGTACATCCCAAATTCTGAGTCTCTCCAGAATAATTCATAACACATAAGTGCTTCACTACCGAAAAACCTAATTTTCCACACCATCTAAATAAATTCATTCATGAATTTCGAGCCGGAAAATAAATAAAATGAAGACAATTTACTACCCACCTGTGCAATGGTGTTTACTAGCAAAAGCAATTTTCAAGAAAAGGTTAACCGGCAACTCTTAGTTCTTTCTCGAAACCACTCTACCACAGCCCTCAAAAAGGATTAAGACTGAATTAACGGCCGGAGATTAAAAACACATTTCAAGAGTATTCAAACAGTTTATGTTTGATCCAATCCAAGAGTAGGCGATCATAAATGCTCCGATGGGAAAAACAACTGAGTTCAATATATTATCAACAGCTTCATGTTTTTCAAAATATCATAAGAACCCTATTCAGTTTGCTGAAGATGGTAACAATTTCAGCTGTCTGCAGTTAAACAAAAAAGGGTGTCAGTTGGGAACGGCAGACGCACATTTGATAGCTAATGCTTACTAAGTACTCACTGGCAAGCCGTGAATGCTTCCGGCAAATGTGTCTGTGCTAACGATGGCGACTAATTCCATTATGCCATTCTTCGAAGCGTTTTCTTCCTTCCCTCCACACTATACCCCCACTCCCTTCCGACAAACCCCTTCCCCTCAGCAGCGCTACCGCCTCTCAAGCCACCAACTGCTTGCTCCACCTACCCCCCCCCCCCACCTCCCCCTCACACCACGACCTCTCCTCAAACCGACTCCACGCGCCTTCCGCTCACTACGTCATCAAGTTCCCTGCCGGTGGATTTGCAATGGGGCTGCGTGACGCAGTCATGACGTAGCGCGAACAATCGAGTCGACGTTTTCTTTTATATCCACACTACCTCTACTTCCCACGATGAAACGACGGAGAGCACACCTATATTCCAAAAAAACCTTAATCGTTTTTTTAATACTCGTGAATGTTTTTCTCTATTCCAAAAATTCATCGCCAAAGCGTTGACGGTTGAGGGGAAGTTGCGCGCGGCGACTTGCCTCCGATCCCCTGGCATGAAACTAACCACAAAAGAAGGGATATCATCATCATTCGCAGAGAATCATACTTCAATGAAAGCCAGCGAATTAAAGATAATATCATTCTAACTGAAGAGTTTCGCTTCTCTTTGCATTCCCCTCATTCATCGCAATCCCTTTGATACTAAAGACGCCGCCTGAAAAGAGCTAAAGAAACCGATGATGCTCAAGAAGTAACTCACATTTTACTTATGGAACATTTTTTAAATTCAAATCCAGTGACATGAAAAATGAAAAATTATAAATAAAAACAAGAAAATATTATTCTGCAAATAAGTAGACGAGTTCCACTCGAGTCTACCGAGTGCCAAAACCGAGTTAAAAAACGAGTGTAAATTAAATTTTAAAGATGAGAATTGTAACTGCAATGACTGTCGACTAAACAGGTGTGTTCGAAATAAGGTTCGTTCTGTTGACAACAAATATGCTGATAGCTTTGGTGGCTATGCTTCTTGTAATAAGTGAAGTTTCATCGCTAAACTATAGCATGCATAAGCGAGTTCTCGTTCGAATATAACGACAATAGAAGGATGTTAATGCTTAAGAATAAAATATCATTCGGCTTCTTATTCCCTCATCCCAGTAATACACGGCTCTCTTTCTCCTCTTAAGCGGCGCCGGGCGAGAACGGTACATACATAGAGAGATGAGGCGGACGCACGGCCGTGGACGGAATGGGAAGAATGGGGGGGGGGTTGGATTGTGAGGGGAGGGGGGGTTGGATTGTGAGGGGAGGGGGGATTGGATTGTGAGGGTGGGGAGGGCCGTGCTAGATGTGAGTGGCGCCGTAGAACGGGGAAGGGGGGGTTTGAACCTGCGCCCTTGAGCTGATAAACATCATGCGAGCAATGCTTGCGCCCGTCAGAGGGAGATTGCATGATCATTGCATGAGGGAGAATGCCTGGGAAAGGTAGAAGGAGAGAGGAGCGAAGAATAAACTGCATGGACGGGCTAGGCGGATTGCAGAGAAGAGAAAAAATGCATCCCAGAACGCGAGTAGGCTCGGAGCAGTTGAAAACATTGTTTTGGCCAGGCTGGTGAAGCCCCGGAACGATGGCCCAAGGGTCGAGAAAGCGAATTATACCCTGGAATTTGGCGCTTATCAATAGATTAAGATCTTGCGTTACACGATGCGATTTATCCATTAAACATGGAAGTATTTAAAAATTTAGTCTACTGTTGAAATGGTGGTGATCACGCAACGACAAGCACTCCTAAATGCAATGAGACGCCACATTTTAATGAAATTAACATTCGCTACAATGAGGTCCACTATTTTTAGATTTAATACAACAAAACGACTTTTTACACTAACCGACGACGATCAGAATTAAGGTGTTATGTAAGCAACGGCGTTTTCAAGATGCATTAACCTTCGGCGACAATCATACGAGTTTCTAGTTTCTCTTTTCATTCAATTTGTTGAAGATACTTTCACACGTAAGTAGACGCTCAACGATGAAAAAGCAACACGGGTGAAACCCACCGATGCGAGTTGGCAGGTAAATGATACAAGCTTATAAAATGCTGAGCTCACACTCCTAAAACGAGCGAAGAACATAAAAATCCCCTTAAGACTCGAGTGAGTTTACGACGGCACGATGCAAGAAGAAATGGCGATCGCTGAAGCGGTCGCTCATTCGACTCGTCTCGCTCTTACGCCGCCCCGGGCAAGAGGCGAACAAAAAAGCATAGCGCGGCATCTGAAACGAAATCGAATCGGAATCCCGACGGAATGCATGCAAGGCGTCAACATCTCTCCCATCCAACCACCGCCTTAAATACACTCACGGTCCTTTAAAAACGACAGCGTCAAACTCTCCTCCGGCGGAGAGTCAAAAACCGTTACGTTCCCCCCTCCCCCTTCCTCCCACGCTCCCTCCCTCTTCCTCCCCCGTCCCACATCCCTCCCTCTTCCTCCCCCGTCCCACATCCCTCCCCCCTCCCTCGGATACCGCGCGCGATACCAACACCTCCAACAAGAGTTTCTCGTGAAATCCTTTACGTCCATTCTTTCTTTATTTTTTTTCCATTCCCGCTCTTTCCCCTACCGCTCTTTCAAAACCACATCTCGGGAGAGAAGGACCGCCTTCGTATCCAACTCAAAAAGCGCCTTTCCCTTCCCTCACCTTGATTGCAACATACACGACACTCTCCTGCCCAACCTCCTCCCCCTCCCCTTAATCCCCTCCTCCCCTGGCCTTCCTCCCACTCCCGAAAAAAATACCTCTCTCTCCTCCTCTTCTCGCAAGACAATGCGGCCAGCAACCTGCGCTTCTCTATCACCTTATCAACGCATTAAAAGATGGAGAAATAGGAAAGAGCATAAGAAATTAGGACAAATTTTGAGGCGTGATTTTATTCCAATTCCTCTCGTTTCAAGAGTGCCTTCATTTCATAAATTTCCAGGCTTCAAAAGGGACTTTTTTTCTTACGCATCGATGAAAACGTTTTTTCTGTAAAGGCAAGCATTTCAGACAGTATGCGCAATAAACATTTCGAGAGTGATAAAGGAGCAGTAGCCACCGCCAGAAAGTGATTACAAAAGTGAAGGAAAAAATTGGTGACGACGTGCTCGTGAAAGTACCATGAGATTTGTATAGTTTCCGTGACATTTTCACTGTCGTAGTAGTTTCTAATGTAAAAGGTTAAGGACTTAAATTTCTTCCCTATTCATTTGCATAACTTTTTTTCCACCCATCGCTGCCATCGATTTTCGGCTACGAGTACATACTTCCGACATTGAGTGAGAAACCCTGCCAGACGTCGAAACATAACACGGAAGGAGACTTTACCATGGAATTCTCGGATAACAGGATAATTTAAAAGGATTACACCTACTCGAGAGTTTCGGGCTTAGCGCAGGGATTACAATTAAATATAGCATCTCGATTACATTGTTCCGTCGTCATCTTTGGCATCATATGTGGAAAGACAAAAAATATGCACTGCTAAGAATGACATCACCTACACCGTCACCCAAAATATAAGCCTTACGCATGTACCGTTGCCCACCACAACACTTCGTGTGACCAAGGGGACACTCTTGACTGCTCGTGGACCGGATAGCATAAAGCGAAGTGAAGCGGAAGATAATGCATGCATATATAAACACACACAGTCCGGGCGGTATTCTGTTGGCCCGCCCGTGCGTCGCGTCGGCTGGGTCGGATGGCTGGTGGTTTCTTCGGTCGCGTGGGCGTTTCGCGTGAAGGGTGGGTGGATGTTATTTGCGGACGGCGGGGGTGGAGGGGATAGAGGGGCGCAATGGAGCTTTTAAATATTACAAGGTCGGTGAATGCGTAACCCCGAACGTGGTCGAGAGGAGGAGGCGGCAGCTCAGCACAGCAGCGGCAGAGAAGGAGGAACTCGATGGGCCCTCATCCTTAGCCTATGACATATATATACGCCCCCCATTCTCTAACTCCTCCGTTACGCGCCTCGCCAAGCAATCGAGGACCATTCCTCGCCGTGCGGAGAGTTAAGTCACCGACTTGAGCTCAAGACTGACGACGGGGACAGACACCAGCGGATTGCTCCTCCGGGTTCCTCTGTGGAATGCGGCGGCGAATGTATGTAAAAACGTAGATGAGCGATCCATCGACATGGAGCCCTTCTGGTATACCACATACCTCTATGGTGACTGAAATGAATGAGATGTCGAATTAATTCACCGGAAATTATGAACTTTTTGGTATTAATAAGGGCGTTCCCTTGGACGAGATTCTAACAATAAGATAAGTTTCAACTTGGGCGCGGAGATAAGCCACCGAGAGGGTTTACTCAAACTGATGGAAAACTTTCAATGTTGCAAGCATCAACCGAGCATTTTACGCGTATATTTGTATATTTGAGCCCATAAAAGAGAATACGCTTGCTCATTTTTGTTCTTAATGATTCACAAACAAAATATTAGAAAACTTTACGGAGGGAAATGTTCCGTAGAATGCCACCACCAGTGTTTATGGTTACCAAAAATGAGTGCCTCAATCGAGGACCGTTCCCCGCCGAGTGGAGAGTTAAGTCACCGACTTCAGCTCAAGATTGACGACGGGGACAGACACCAGCGGATCGCTCGTCCGGGTTACGGAATGTGGAATGCGGCGCCGAAGGAATAGCGGAGATTTTTAAATGCTAAATTAAACTCAAGCTACTCCGCCAAAATCATCACACAACGATATCGTAAATTTCCTGGCGTTGAATTTTTACCGAAAAAATTGAAAGACAGCTCATTAAACCGCAAAGGCCTGAGTCGAGGGAGCGGGACCAAGGCATTGAGAAACACACGAAACGCATATTTAATTTTCAGAACCGATAGAAATGTAGGTACATCTAACACCCAGGAGAAATAAATCTCGTTAATGATAACTGTTAACGGAGATTTTTCTCACACTTAATTTGCGAACTCATTGCAACCAAGAGTATAAAGCACTCGAACAACTTTGATAGGCCTTGCGGTAATTCCGTCATTACTTCTGAGAACATCTCGCATTCATGAACAATAACGTCATTCAATCAAACAGACAACTTGCAAGGTCCTACATGCAAGAAAATGCAAATTCTAAGTAACCTAGAGGTATCTTTGCTGAAGGATAAAACTATCTGGAGGAGAACGTCACAACTCGCACCATGTCTGAACCAACAAGAGTCATCCATTATGATATAATTAAGATAGATGTTTGGATCATGCGTTAACGCCAAGACTCTCTACGTCTGAAAGTCCCGATGGAATAGGCGTCGTAAACTTCTTTCCAGTTTATCGAGAACCAATGGCCTTGTCCCAACTACGAACTGTTGCCAAGTTCCACGCGTTAATCTGAAGAATCGAGGAGCAAGGTCGCGAGCGGCGAACTGAATTTTCATTGTAAACACGCAAATTGAAGCGCCCATTTCTTGTCACATCGATTCCGGAGCAGTCAATGCAAGCGACACTGAGGCACCTAGGCCAAAACTCTTCGCGGATGATGGATCAAAACATGGAAACATTGAGTCCTAACATGGAGGCTCGCTCGTCAAACCTCTCCTTCGAAGCACCATTCTCGCGCATCCGGCAAACACCTGCAACATTCCTCGGTAAGACGGAAGTATTCGCGGGATACTTCGAGGAGTGGGAAGAATAAAGAGGAAATAAACATCAACCTTTAAGGACAAAGTGTGATTTCCACACTATATCCTAGGTCGAGGATGGCTTGGCATATGAATAAAATAAAAGTACTGCTCGAAGACAGGAAGTTACGAGTTATACCGAGAAGAGGAATTCACGCAAACAATGACTAAGGTAGAACAACAATATACCGCCACTAAATCTCATGTAAATAATTCAATGGACTAGTGGAAGGAAGCATGCAATTGACTTGCAATACAAGTCACCGAAAATGTAAAAAAATGAAAATATTGAAATGAAATCATCAAGATTTTGCGCTTGAATGTGCTTGACAATGATGTTTTCAACGAAACAGGTCGCACAAACCTATATTTAATAAAAAAAAAGTGGAAAACTACTTTGAAATTTTATTACTACTCAAGCATTTACTAAGGTACATTTGAAAGTGGAATAGCCGATTCGGATGGCCCCTCTGATCCTGATCGCGCCTGAAAGTTTTGTTGGGTGTTATCCACGACCACAAAAGTTACAAAAATATCAAGCGGACCACGCAAAAAAAAATTCAATAAAAAACTACGGCTATTTGAAGGCACGCGCCTCGGTTCCAAGGCTCTGCACAGCAGAGCCGAGATTTGACTTTTTTCTGCCTCATCCAGTCTTGGAAAAAAGTCCTTCAAGGACGTACATTCCCCACCATCGATTACGTCAAATGTAACTGTTTTTAAGTTCTTCGGCAAAACAGTTAAAACGAAGCAAAAAAAAAAGTCGGCAGCTAATACGTTAGGATGTCTCGCGTGGCAGACTAAAGAACGAGGCTTTGGTGCGGCCACGTCCGCATTTAGGACGAAACGAACAACATCAGAAGCCGAACATTTTTCGTCCAAATAATCAACAATGCTGCTGCCACGGCTTTTATGCGACAGCCTTTAGCCTCTTCCTTAAGCCCTCTTATCTTGAAGCGGTGGATTTCACGAATACCGTTCATTATCAAGAGTCGGTACATGATCAACAACGTCCACAGACGTCACTGTCAACTCAAGACGCCACCACGGGTAAATATTTACAGGAGCTGCCCTCATTCCGAGGCGTCAGCATTCCATTATTAGAAGTACCCAACCCACGGTTACACTCAAGTCATCAGTGAAAGATGAGAGGACTTCGAGCACCTAGAGAAATTCTAGAACTAGTCCGGTTTAAGATACAATTATGTGCACCATAACTGATTAGTTCGGATAAAAACTAAGCAACATTGAATAGTTGGCATTTACAACCTATTATAGAATAGCAGCTAAAATATTAAATATAACCGATGAAGAACATGCTCCCTCGACGATAACGTTGACTAACTGATCGTCCGACGTAATTCACAAAAGCCTTACAGTCGGTAAATCTCACGTTGACGCAAAAGCCTCGTACTTCACGTAAAAGTCAATGAAACATTTTATAACCAATACATTTGTGCCTCCAACCTTTAAATCAGCGGATCCCAACCCGTAGAACGTGAGTCCTATAGTGTACTCGCCCTATAGTGTTGTTGTTCCGGAGTACGCGGAGTACGCCGATTTAAAGAAACGCTTGATGGATGAAAAGCTGAGGGTGTTCCTGTATTGTACGCGTTTGAGGAGACAAAACGGCTTACCAACGAACAAATCCACGCAGCCACGATTCCATCGAGGTGGCATATGGATTCCTGCGCCATCATAAACATTCCTGAGCGCACCGAATATCTGGACTTGGATGGAAACGTTCCGTTCTACGCCCCCTCAATTCCTCAGGCAGCGTTGAGCTCATTGAGTGAGGGGTGGGGGGGTTGAAGGGAGGGACGTCCCCCTCCACACCCCCTTCGTCAAAACTCCTCATTTCTTCCCCTCTTCACCCCCTCTCCCCCGGCTAACAGTGTCACGCGCTACTTTTTCGCACTGGTTTGCTTCAAGCCGAACGTCCGCTAGCCCACTCCACTGCCTCCTCACCCCACTGCCTCCTCACCCCACTCCCCCCTCCAATCCTCCCATTCCCCCTCGCTTCCCTTTCACGGCTCTCTTACAACCCCGAAACCTCCCTCCCTTCACCCCTCAAGCAACATCATACTATAAGGCCCTCCTGAGCCACCAGTCGAAAAGTAAAGGTGTATCACACACGGTCCTTCCTCTTCTTAAACCATATGATGGCTCTCCCGAAAAGATTATGCGGGCAAATTCAATTGGGAATATATTATTATTCCATTGAAGGATCACAGGAATAAGATCTCGGCAGGGGCTTCAATGACGTTGGTAGTGGAAGTAACCTTGTGGATATCGGGATGGATGAAAATGGCGATATTAATTATCAGCGGAAAGCTATATCCCGGGTTTTTTGAATCGAAAACGAAAGATGAAAAACTAGAAAATTCTCATAAGTGCGACATAATTAACCTTTTGGGTTTTTGAACGCCAACTATTAAAAAAGGAATGTGCCATTATGTTTTCAGTGAATCTTGGGGGTTTATAGGATTTTTCAAGAGTTTTCGTACTCAAGAGTCCTCTTATAATAATAAATTAGCCGCAATACTATTCACTTCAGAAGCATTAATGAGGAATCTAAATTTATCTTATGAGGAAACGCTATTCACGCACAATATCCAAAAATGGAGGATTATTATCCACTCATTGAACATCCTATTGGTATCCATGCGGTAGTTAAAACTTGGTGATACATCTGAAGCCTCTTGGAAATCGTTTCCCAGGTATCAAAATCGTTTTCTCTTAACTTAGCTTAACACAACCAACTCCGTGAACTCAGGTATATATTTATCTGGGGTTTTAACCCGCAGGCAAAAGACAATTTATCGACGCCAGTATCCCCCGAGCAAACACCGGGTTCGCTTGACCCCCGACTGGTATGACATCAGGGACTTGGATGGAGCCGCTGATTCCCACAGTGTTACGTTCACATATATGTTTACAGCGTTTGCAGATTTGGGAGGAGTTCCTCACCCTCCGTACCTACGTAGGCAGCGCGCTGAAAGAGTAGTTAATTTCGTCTGCGTGGAGGCGCCGTGAGTGATCGCTTGCGCGGTCGAATGGGGCGTCGAATCGGTGCCACGCGGAAGCCCACGACACACTCGACAAGCAGCTCACGTCTAGACGACCGGCAAGGACGACCTCTGACGGTGACGGCCAATCAAATCCCCCCTTGACACCTGTAAACTCCCCCCTCGCCACCAACGCAACTCGCCCCCATCTTCCCACTCACGGGCGCCACAGAGTTCCCACACGTAACCGCCCGGAGCGGGAAAAAAAACCACCCGGGGGCAAGAGAAACGTAACCGCCCCCCTCCCCTCTTCTTCCCCGCGTAACGTGTCAAGGGACAAATACGAATGACAGCACCACGCGCCTAGGGACAGATTGAAGGGAAAGTAAAATAAGCAAAAAAGTAAACGAGCGATGGGATATCAACATGGAGCCCTTCTGGTAATCTATATCTATGGCGACTGGAATGAATGCGATTTTGAATTAAGTCACTGGATATTATGAACTTTGGGTATGTACGAGATTTTAACGATAAGACAAGTTTCAATTTTGACGCCGAGATCACAAGCTGCCGAGAGTGATTGCTCAAACTGACAGCAAACTTTTCATCTGGTGTCGGCCGAGTCATTATTTTACGTGTATATTTGTAGATCTTAGCTCATTAGGTGGGCTATAATCTACTAATATACACGTTCCACTTGGTAATTTTTTTCTTAATGACACGCAAACAAAAAATTAGAACACTCTACGGAGGGAAATGTTTGTAGAATGCCACCTTTATGCTTCTTGTTTTGAGTGAGTAATGAGTGCCACCAATAATGAGTGCCACAATTTTTCTAAATGAAAGGCAATTACTTATTATCTTACTCATTTTTTATTAATTACTTATAAATTAACTATAACTTTTCCGTATTTACTTTTAGAATTATTTGATGACGCATTGGACAAATCGCAGACAGTGAATATCAAATGTCGACTCCAAAAACTATGATTACATGCCTTCGTTATAGTTAAAAGAGGCGAAAGAAGAAAAGGCTTGGCTTCCACCGGGTCGAAAACCACTCGCAGCATTAGCGAGTGGAGTCAGGTGTGGTTTTGTGGGTGGTGAGGCGCAAAAGCCAAGCCTGTCTCTCACAACGGTCCCGGCGCGGAGAGTTGTGTTTAGGCGTGGTCCTCTCGATCAGTGGGCTCGTGGCGGCGAATTCTCCCCTCACTTCGCGAATGTCCGCCAATCTCAGACACGCGTGCGTTTGGAAACATTCCCCGTCCTCGCTCGAGGCCGCTTTGCCGGAGGATGAGGTTGTTCCTAGCCGCCGCAGGGGAGGGAGGGCGCGCGGTCCGACGACCGTGGTTCCATCTTTTGGGAGAGGGGAGAGCGCGGGGAGTGTTTCGGTGAAGAACCGCCCCTTATTACCTTGGCCCAGACACGGCTGACCCCTAAACAAGGTCTCCTTGTTCGCGTGGAAACGACGATCGATAGAGGGAGGAGGGGACATGAATAAACCGATTCAATATTCCCCGACGAACCGAAAACAAAGTTGTCACTAAAACCTTTGCCAGGCGTTGAAAAGAGAGGCGAAATATTAATTTTGAATCATTAATATACAAATAATTGAAAACTTATGTGCAGGCAAAAATTAAAACTCAACCTACTGCAGTGTATAATTTTTACATGAAGGCATGGACAATATGAGTACAAGTTCTGTTTCCCTTTGATTCATTTTTGGAATCTATTTCATTCTGCAATGAAACTCATTACTCATTTGCTTTGAAAATAATTTTTTTCTCCATCAATCTGAGTCGACTGCCGGGAATTAACGATATAAAAAATAGCGGCAAGAGGAAGATCGAGCAGCATCCGAATCCCTTTCCTTTACGGCCTACTCTGAAAGACTGAATGATGACTTTTTATAGATGCGATAAAGCTTTGAAGAAATACGTGCTATACATAGAGATTCGACAAGTATAAAGGAATATTTCCATTGGCATTCAAAAATATACCTATATGGGTAAAAAAAACAAAAAAAATTTAGAAGATTTAATATCTCCGCGTATCTCAAAGATTATTTCGCATTACTCAAGAATTAGGGTTGAAAAAAATATGCCCCGAAAAAAACGGGAAGGTCTCTCTAAAGGCAGCGCGAGGCCACAGCAAGGTAACACACTCAGAATCGGAGCAACTGTTTTTCACTGTTTTCCGTGGCCACGACACCGAGTCTGTCGCGCCGTCCCCACGCACAGCCACGAGAGAAGGGGCCTCCTCAACCCAAGCAACTAACTGCTTTCCCATCGAAGAGAGCCGGGTTGCCAAACAGCGCCCCACTCACGTCACCTCGTTTACGCCGGGCTCAAGAAATTATGGAGTAGACCGCTAAGATTCCAGATAATCTGATCAAACTAATAGCACGAGTGGATTGGGCTAAACTAACATCATTTGTTGAATGCTGGTCATCTGTTCTTTCGACAACATAACAATGCAAAATAAAAAACCACTTTACGCATGGTTTCAGACCAGCTACCTGCTTTTCTTGAGCCTTCACCGGACCTCTGCCTGGCCCTTGCCTGATTATTTCTAACAGTAATGCCTGCGGTCATTCTTCGACCTCAATTCTGATCACAGCTCTCTTCTAATTGCATAAACAACGTTGAAACCAATGCATTATACACAAATAAAGAGGGCGCACGATGTAACATAACTGTTTAAAACATACCCTTAAATTGTCAAGCAATAAGTGGCATGTCAATATTTAGGCATTCCACCGCAATAATTAAAATTGCTTACCGATTTTCCACTGAATTTTATAAGCCAAATCATAATTTACCCAACGCACACAGCAGAAAAATATTTTACGACTCAGCAGGAATTCCGGAAAATCCTCTGTCTTTATTTCTCACGTATAATTTTCCAGCGAGTTCACATGTCCAATCCATTACCGATTCCTCACGTTTTTTTTTTAGCTCCACGCCGAACGAAGGCAACAAAAGAAAATAAAGACGAAGTGCCGCTCGCTGCTGATTCAAAACGTTTCGGAAAACAAAACACGACCGAAATAAAATGAGGCCGACGGATTCCGTCGCGCGATTGTTCTCCTCTCCAAGTTCCCAGGGAGCACCAAAGAATGGAGAAGCAAGCGGTGAGATAAAAAAAATGCTTCAATCTCCATCACACACACTTCAAAAACGATCGGGTGGCAGGGGGGGGATGCCATCGTGATTCAAAACAATCCAGCAATGTTTATTGACGCCGATAAATTACCGTAAACGTTTCGCAGATGCGGAGGAGGGAGCTCTTTTGCATCGAATTAGCGTTCTAGTTCAAGCGCGACACAATTCACACGCGTCCCCTACGGGAAAGAACGCGAGATAGGCAAAGGGGAATTTTATTAACGGATATACGGACCTCGCTAGCACAGTGGTTGGCTGGATTTATTTTATCTTTTGAGTGAATTTCGTTGAAAAGAATGAATTTCGCAAAAATCCGCGTAAACATTTTGACACGTTCTCTCTCCAGCATTCATTTGATCTCCACGCTTCTAAAAACGGTAAATTCGATGGAAAATTCCTTCACACACGGATATGCTACTCAAGGCATTATAAAGGCTCTGTGTGCCCTTTATATTCTAAGTGAACAGAGGGCTACTCAAAATAAATTAGAGGCCTGCTTTAATTTATTACTAAAAGTGTAGCCAGGGTTACCAAACAAAATACTAACATAAGTAAAGTTTTATCTATCCACCATAATTTTAGATGTATCGAAAGAGGTCATTAGGGGCATCAGGGCCTTGGATATAATTTACAGAAGCTCTATATCTAAAAAGACCCATTTTGAAGACCAATATTTAGTAACTTGTAATAAACACGTAAGATGATTTCGCATAGGCTAGGCTCCTTCTCACCTAAACGAACACCCTAAAGAGAGGGCATTGCAGTCGAGTAATTTTTCTTCTAGTGAAACATTTATTGTTCCCTGTTCCAACCATTGTTCCCTGTTATATGCCTCGCATCAACACCGTTTTGCACCTCCAGCACAACCATGAGAATGCATGTTACAGAGAAATGAGTCTTACGGTTGGTCGCGATGATGTGCTATCTAAATCAAGTGGACTGGACGGCTTATCAACTTTTCCGGAACATCCTGCGCAGTGGTGGCAATCAATTATGAGCAAAATATCCACGCGGGAGAGACAGGAGCAATAAGCCATCCTTCCGCGTACGTACGCCTCGTTTGCTCTCCCCTCCTCCCCCCTATCAACTTCTCCACCTAACGAAACCATCCTTAGTTCCCGGCGGCCCCGCTGATGAGCGCTGCAACAACTAAGCGCTCTCCCGACCTCCTTTTTTTCTTACAACGTGACGCGACGCCCCGCTCCTAAATTCCTGCACCACTCCCCGCCTCATTGAGTTCCTTCGGGTTTTTTTTTTACGGGCGATGCAACGCGGGAGGTGTTGTTCTCCACGGACCGCGAAACAAACCGATGATTTGAGTACACTATACGACTTCAGGCTTCACTTCGTGGCAGTACTTAGTGTATCAGTACTAAGACAAAAAAAACCCTTCTACTTTCCTACAATTTTCTTAACCTGGCACAAAGCGTTCCGCAGACTTAAAATTACCATCAGGTACTAAATATATACTACTAGACTACCTTCACTTGCGATAAATATTCATAAAATTCAAGGGATGTTAGTTTAATTTGTACTGATAAAAGAATCACACAAATTTTTCTCTTAATTGTATGAATACTTATTCCCGGCGAATTTGGCGAAAGGCATCGTATCAAATGAGAAAAATTGTGATGTCTTTCTTATTGCTAGTATGGATACAATGAGTGAGTAGTTTGAAGGCGCTTGGCTCGGTGTAGATGTTCTTACTTTGAACGCTCGAAATGAAGAATCGAACTGCATGTATTGGGAGAAGCATCCATGGGGAATATTTAACTTTTGACGCCCACCCTTCTCCAAAAAGATTGCTCCGATTCGAACTCGGCGAGTCGGCGGCGTCGCTGGGAGGCCGGCTGGGGAGCAACATGGCTGTCTCGAGACTCCCAAAATGAAAAAAGTTACTTTTTGCAGCAAGCACTTGAGATCTTATTCCAGCACAACTCTTTCCTGGAATTTTCAACTCTCACCCACGGCGAACTCGGAAGATGAGCATTCGCAGAAGGGAACTCGACCGCTCGCACTCGGCGATACACACCAATATATTTAAAATTTGCTTCGTCCGTATTGTAAAGGAAATGAGAAAATCAACAGTTTCCTTGAAGCCACTGTCCGAAGCGTAAACGGAAATTGATAAAATTGCAGCATACCAAGAGAAGGAAAGTTCGAGGAGAGTATTAAGTACTTGTTTAAAACAACGGAAGAGATATTATATGAATGTTCAAAAAAAGAGTAGAAGGGGCCAGTCTATTAGATCGGGTGTAGTCAATGGTTTTTCGATTGTATATGGTTTCTTTCAAGCTTGAGAAATTATTACATGCATGAATGAATCATGCATACTAGTAGGACATAATTTGAGGGGAAAAAGATGCTCACCTTCATTTAAAAAGAAGAGTTAAACATCGGCTCAAGCTGCCAGTGGTCATCAATTATTGTCTAACAAAATTTTTGGACAGAATTCGCCCACATAATTAGGAGGCTTAAAAGGCAGGAGGAAAGAATCCTTGGGATGGTATCCGTTGCTTCCTTCTCCGACGGGCATTCATATAGGTCACCATCCGTTCCATCGCTCCCCCCTCCATCGACCAAGCGTGTCTTGGCTTCCGAAGATTTTGGGAGAACCGAACTCTTACCTCGTTTCTCGGACGAAGGGAAAATTTCGAAAGAAGAAGCCAGCCCGTCGTCCTCTCCCAACGCCCGCTTTCAAATTGGACGATTCCTTCTGCAGGGGATATCGAGCGGGACTTGAATAACAACTGGGCGAAGTGACGAACAAACCTGTCACTGGCATTGCATTATTTCATTGAAAGGAGCCGAAATTACCTGTTCGAACGCATCCAACTTCCAGAAGAATGCTACATAACTGTGCCCAACAGGAAACAAATCACAATGACTGTCAGCGGAAACTACTTTCACTCCAATTTCATTCACTAGTTTTCCCAAGAAAAGCCAATAGTAGTTACGCAGCCACCGTAAGAGTGAACAATTAATTACTACGCGTGCAAAATCGCTAAAATTAAGAGAGAAGAAAAAGAGATGGTTTACTAATGACGAAATGACCTTGTGGTGAAGGACAAAACACCATAGCTAAATAATCTGGTTTATGAAAAACTCACCTGAGTCCTCCAAACAATTTCGCGACTGTTACGCCCAAAAAACTATTACAAGGAGAAACAACTCCTATTAAGAGCTGCTCAACGGCTGCGCGGATCGGCATCGCTTCACAGTCGAAGACAAATTGGAAAGCGATTCAAGAAGGTTGCTCGCTCTGCGGCAGGGCTACCTACACCCACTCAGCCGGGGAGACGATCTGTTGCATAAAGATGTTGCGATAACAACGCGTTATATGTTATATGAGCTCCCTTAGATGTTTCCTTTTATTCAATTAGTGACGCGGAAATAGACGCACAATTAATGCAGTCGTTCTTCTTAGCGATGCGCATTAAATAAGCGTCTCCGTCAGTCTCCCCCACCACCATTCGGGGGGAGACTGCGCGGCCCGCAGGCGCTCGCGTGCCGTCGGAGGGAAGGCCGCCGCCCTGCACCGCGTGCCGTGCACCACGTGCCGTGCCCCGAGGCCGCCGACGGCGCACGCGTCGCCCGGAATACACCAGCCGCTCCACTCCCCCACACACGAATCATTTCCGCGACAGGCAGCGGCGGGAGAGTTTCAAAGCGATCCTCACTGCGCATCGTCAGAATGAAGTGCGCAGAGAAAATGAAAAGGGACTCGCGCAGGAGAACAAGCCTTTTACCTCACGGTATAGCCCATATATAAACGAATACATTTTTACAATCAATCTCAGCAGTTATCCAACCAAAGGCAGGTGTGATCTGCACCTTTCCTTTCATATACCGTATCTCGATAGCTTCCACATTCCTTCCGATTGCATCTTCCTTTACTATCTATCAATTTTTCACGAGTTCCCCACCAGGTCAATGTTAATATAATTGCTCCATTCCCTCTGGTTTTTAATTAATACCTATCATCATGATTTCATGATTTTTAGGAAGCTCTCATTGCTCACTTAAAAATGTTGTATGACACAATCATTAGTATAGGTACAGCAAAACTTAGTGGCACTTGCCAGCTGAGAGTTTAAAGTCTTCTATTGAGAACCTAAGCATCTTTATTCCTCCTCTCTTCTATGCTCACCTCTCACTGATGACATTTTATGTACGAGCGAGTGCCACTAGGTTTTGCTACACCTATACCTCCGCGTTTCCGATTATAGTCTTGATAGAGAGATAGAATGGGTATACAAATACGTTTGTATTAAGACGCTGCGAAGCCAGAAACCTGCAATGAGAAGTTGCAGTTTGCTTCCATCCCCTCCACTCCACAGAGTTAATGTTTCCCATAGTCAAAGAGAGGACTACTAAAAGTTGGTAGTAATTAGTACAGTTATGTAAGCTGTGCGCTTTTGCGCTATGCGGACGCGGAATACGATTAGGAAACAAAAAAATAGACGAAACATTGGGGTGAAGGTCTAATCTAAAACGATTGCAGTGAGAATAATGCGTCGGAGTCGGCTCCAGTCAAACGCGACCACTATTGTCGTCATTTCGCCAGTCGCCAGTCGCATTCAAGCTACCAATGACTTCATTTTCGGAAATTACAAAAAATGGACCGACAGACGAGGTGGTTCCTTTTGTGGGAGTGGAATGCAAAGGAAAATAGTTCACACACGCGTATAAAGAGCTTAGGAGGAGTCTGCGAAGATGGCACGATGGAGAAAGAGGCTTTTAGAGTGAGGGGGTGAAGCGGTGGGCTGGTGAGTGAAAGGCCGTGAACGTATGCAAGGAGGGGAGGGAGGGAGGAATGGGGGAGGGAGGGAGGAATGGGGGGAGGGAGGGAGGAATGGGGGGAGGGAGGGAGGAATGGGGG
Source organism: Pyrrhosoma nymphula (assembly GCA_963573305.1). Classification (NCBI taxonomy): domain Eukaryota; kingdom Metazoa; phylum Arthropoda; class Insecta; order Odonata; family Coenagrionidae; genus Pyrrhosoma; species Pyrrhosoma nymphula. The sequence continues at coordinate 151,041,869 of OY754328.1, forward strand.
GAGAGGGGGAGGGAATGAGAGGGGAGATGAGAGTGAGTGACAAGTAGGGGAAGTGGGAGGAGGAGGAGGGAGAGTCGCGCGATCTGTAGGAAGAAAGTTTTTCCAAGGGCATATATCTCGTTGCTTAATCGCGGTCGTCGTCGGACAGTGCCGCACAGTCCCGCGATCACAAACACACAAAACGTTTCGAAACTCGCGAAAGACAGGCCGGGATTTCCATCGGCCGAAGTATGCGAGACGGAGAGATGGCCACTCGGGTTTTAATTTGTGAAAACTTTGTGGGAAATGAATCGTGGGAGAGGGGAGAGGGGATTGGGATTTCTCTCCTTATCTCTCCCCACCCGTCTCTTCGGCAGAGTCGGACGGCAGAGAGCAAGTCCCCAAGAGGGCCTCCACCACCGGTGTCGTCACGATCGGCGAAGAGATCTAATTGATTTCCGTGACAGAACGACTCTTCCTTAATTCCACTTACTAAACGTCAGTGGTAGCATGACAATAAAATTTCACTGAATGACGAGGAGCCGCTCGAACCTACATTCACTGAATGTGAGGGCCAACATTTCAGACAGCATTCAGATTTATCAAAAATTATGTTTACGTTTTTTAGAGCTTTGATACTATACCTGATACCACGAGCGTTAAAATATGATGAAAACGACTCAAAACATGAAATTCCATCGTCGGGCATTCTAGAGTAATATTCTGTCTTCTTGATTTATATACAGGTATATATATATATATATATATATATATATATATATATATATATATATATATATATACAGGTATATATATATATATATATTTATTTGAATACTTCCATCGTAGAATATCCCGTATCTGAGAATGAAGACAAAATATGGTCAGCGATTCTCGCTTGTAGTTAAAGATTCCACATTTAGCTCACTCCGACAGTTTTTTCCGCACAGCTTCCGTCGTTTTTCATCCGCCACACCCCGGTATTCCAAAGAGGTCGCACGGAGTGTTTGAGCGCGGCCGAGGCACGGTAGTCGCGTGCGGCTGCGAGCAGTTAACCCAGGGGCCGGTCACACGGTGCACATCCCGGTGCACGCAAGCATCGCAATCCACGCACGCACCGCTCCCTTCCCCCCCTCCCGCGCCTTCCCCTTTCCACTTCACCCCCCCGCTCCCCTTCCACCCACCTCCCTCCCTCCCCCTCGACGATCGACTCCCGTCCCGCTCGCTACACACAAACGCCACTTTCTCCCTCTTCGATTACGAAATCACGACCAATCGACCGATTGGTCGACCAATAAAACGGCAAGAGGGGGGAGGAGGAGTGGGAGAGATGAGAGGAGGAGGTGGAGGGGGCGGAGCAAAGTCGCGAAACAATTTGAACAATCCTCACTTTTACCCCCAATGCGTTTTCCTTCCCAATTCACTCGAGTCATCCATGCCATCCTATCGAAGAGTAACAAACAAACATATCCAGGTTAAAATTATGGAACTCTCTCTGCACGTGAACTGTTTTTAAAGACGCGCATACTTTGTATGGCCGATGAAACCAAAGACCCCACTTTTTACCGTTAAAATTTGCTCAATTTTTGACATAACGTTAAATTTACGAAATCTAGTCAATTTTTCTTCTAACACAAGCGATTTCACGGATTTCTTGTGATTTTCTGGAGGTTCATCGGTTTCCTGGGTCGCATTTTTAATTTTCTAAGGATGTCGTTTTGTTTTCCCACTTGTTGCACATGAGTTTCGATTCTAGAGCACTGGTGAACAATTGAAAATAGTGAGCGCTAGAAAAGCCGTCTTTCGGGTTAGCCGCGCTAACATTTTCCCCCTCTCTTATCTCCAGTCTTATCCTTCATTTTTTTATTTTCTCTCACCTCTCTCTGTTCTGGCCCTTTTCTCGATGAGTGAGAGTATACGCGTGTACTTCCTCCGCGACAAACTCCCGTGAATTTAACGAGAAGTAGAAGTTAACTTTCACGCACGCCGAGAGAGGTGAGTCCACGCCAGTGATCAGATAGGAATTCCCTCGGCAGAGGATGAAATCTAAGCTCGCCACACAGCATACGGTTGCAGAAAATAAATCGGCATACTGTGAACCTCATTACGGCTGAAATAAAAATAATCAAATTATGCTCGTTCACCCCAGTCACAATCGTTATATTCAAAATGTTATGACTACACAATTCAATACCGAGATCAAACATCACATTTTCCCATTAAAACCTCATTGGATTACTATCACTGATGATGATAAATCTGTCGTTTTCCCAGACATAATGCTAGACTAAGAGAAAAGTTTCCAATAAATGAATAATAGAAAGTTAAGAGGATTATAACAAACGGGTGAACTATCGACTTGATGTGTGAGTACGCGGTGTAGTCAGTACGAAGAGAGAGTCTCAAGAAACATGGAGAAGGTGAAAACGGTGAGAGTGAGCGATGAATATATAGAATGGATGAGAATAGGAATTCACGAAGGTCGGGGAGAGAGACGGAGAGAGGTAAAGGGGTTTGGGGGTCGGGTTATGAAGTGGTTGGAGGTCAGCACGCGGACTGGGAGGGAAGGAGTCACCTTCGAGCCGGGAAGGGCTGAATCTTTCTCCCTCAACGCATATAAAGGTATACACATATTAGATGCGATAAATAAATCCACAACATAAGCAAACACAGGCGTCGCTTAACCAATGGCAAATTGGTGGAGTGCAATACAGCAAGGTTAAGATTACAACAGGTACTATCCTGGAGCAATAACAACAACAAAGAAAGCGTAAACAATAAAAAAGTTATACCACCAAATGAGGCAGTGGAAAATATGAGAAACAACAAGGTAGAGTCATGGAGTAGACGTGTGCAATTTTCACGAGGCTTGCACACGAAACCCTCCAGCAAAAGTCTCCAGAACAAGTAATGATGTTGTAGCTGAATTCACCGAATTTACTAGGCACCCTTGTTCCTCACATAAAGATTAAACTTTACTTTCATAAAGTGAAAACTCGCTTTAACCTACTGAGGGTTCAATTAAAACGAGGACCATAGATGTGATCATGAGAATAAATCCACGGAAGTCAAAAACAGTGAGACAAAAGAGGACTGACACGCGAGTACATTTGCGACGGGCAGAACGACACACGGGCGTCGACTGGCCGTCGCGTCGTCACCCTTGTAACGCGAGAAAGTTGAGTAGGGAAGAGAAACCTCGGGACCGCACACCGACACGCGAAAGACGCAACTCTAGCTCCTATATCTCCTCGGCGCACTTCAAACCTAGCACTTCAACACCGAAGCATTTTTGAACACGAAGACAGCATTTACAGCGCTAATTTTATTTGCTGACATTTATCGCTGAATTTGAATGACAGAAGAATTTATTAAATGCTGTCGAATACATTTTAACAAAGACTATATGGTTTTTCAATATATTTCAAAATATAAAATTAAACCCTCTGGAAAATGGAAAATAATTTGTGGGTGCATTATATGAAGAAAATAATGACAATAAATATAAACCGTGCTAAGAAACAGATTTGATGAAGTACCTAAATTATACCGGAAAGAAGATTTCCTGCCGTGTTCCGACATTTTAATAGTTGTGGAGATCCCTTCGCCCAAACTATTTCGAGAGTTCGCCTGCTTACTCCAGATGTTTTTTTTTTGATCATTCATAACTAAATAGATCGTCTGAGAACCACAATTCAACGAACTCAAAGCCACCAGGACATGTTCCGAGGATAGTTAGGTTTCATCTCGAATTAGAAAGAGAGCACTAAGCCGAAACGTAGCATTTTAAATGAAAAAAAGACGTTGAGACAACAACCGCTGAGGGCCTTGGGTTAAGTGGGACCGGTGTGGGAATTAATGGGGGGAGAGGGGACGAAGTAAGTGAATAGGAAGTTAAGGGGGGAATGTAAGTGGGGAGAATTGAAAGCTCCCCCCTTGTATCTCACTCACATAGACGTACTGTTGAAAGAGCAGTCATTGCGCGTGGTAGAACTGCGAACGTCGATAATTGTGAAACCTCGACTTGCGCCCACTAGCTCAAGACTCCCATCATTTATTCTTTGTACCGAGACGTCCATTCATGTAAATCTATCATTTCTTACGATTGAGAAGACATAATGGGAAGACACAGTGAATCACCGATATAAGATTCGAAGACTAACTCTCGTTGGTAACGCGATATATCGACTACGGTACGCAATATGAAGACTGCAACCTGAGAGATACATGTCTGTGTGGTTTAACTTTCTAGAGAAAACGAACCAACTATTCAACTTATATGGGAAATCCAAATATATTAGGAACCATTCGGTAAATCGAATGAAGGAAAAACGACCAATAGCGCCCAGAACAACTCCCGACCAATTTCCGTTTAGTATACTTGAAAGGGTGAATCAGTAAGAAGAACACGGACCATTGACCCGAGTTTTAATTGCCATGACGGCGGGTAAAGCAATTGCAGTGATTGGAGCATAACCTTGCGAGAAAATATAATCGTATTTTAAGTCCCGTTCATGCTTTCTGGTAGGTGAAAGACCTTGTTAACCACCTATGCGATGCATCATGTTTACCTCTTTATCTAACCAAATTATTCACTGATATTTCGTGATAAAAACCATTATCGTGCTGACAAAATAAGTTGAGAATAGTCAAGATTTAAAATAAATATTTCGGGAAGGAGTATTTTTTAGAAAAGTAGAGAAACGTAAGTAACGTTACGTTACGATAAATTAAGTCTAAATTTGTACCTTGAAAGGCAAAAGAACAATGTAAAGATTTCGTAGTTTTTTTCACCCTTTTTTCATTAAAAACGTTATCCAGCGAAGCTATAATTAAAAGAAAGACACTTTTACTCCTCAACAAGTCGCCGCGGTAGAGAATCCCAGCAGCGTCGGTGATAATATGAAAAGAAGGCGTCCAGCCCATTTGAACCACAGCCACGAAATCACATGGATTGGACGAAAAGCCTCGTTGACAATAAAAGCCAGGCCAATTTCACCCAAGTGTTATCGCCATGCCTTTGGCACAGGGACGCCCATTTGAGTAAGACGTATCCACAGGTTTTTCCCCCGGCTTATCGAGCCCCGCCTCGGAATTTGGGGATGTTCCACGGCGATAAAGCGGGGAGGAGGAAGATAACGCATTTTTGTACAAATCTAGACGAACATGAAATCCAATGCACCAGGCGTCGTGAAGCCATGCAGAAAATGAAGACGATTAAGAAAGATGAATAAAACGGAAATAAGGCGACCCGAGGGACCTACTTACATGAAAATGGATGCCTTTGCCCTAGAGGAGGAGAAACGACGGTACATACATACGGTCGTGTTCACACTACTTCCATACAACGCTGGTAACACGTACGATAGTAGAACGTTTGCCGGGAGAACGCCATTTGGGGCTAACCCTACAGCAACAAAATACGCTGCAAGCAACCTCAAGGGAGTGTTGCAGGGGGTGGAGTAGTCACCAACATGCTTGCAGTACACGGTCACTTTCATTTTGACTTGAGGATGTCCGTTGGAACAAGGGCAACATTTTGTTCACAGAAACATATTTCTAAACCAAAAATGAGTTAAAATTGCTGGCGCTGGTTACCGGCTCCGGTGAACGGAAGTTAGTTGAAATAAAGGTAGAACGGAAGTTAGTTGAAATTAAGGTAGAACGGAAATTCCAAATTTTCAAAATTAGAAGGGACAAATTAATGAAAAAATACACCAAGGAGAAGAAAATCGCTCATATTGATTGAGCAGACGCCAATGATAATGAACATGGTATATTGCTTCATACCTACTTCAAAATAACAAAATCCTTCGAGCTTTTCACACTATCTTAACTAGACACCAAAGTCACCACCGTCTCAACGACGGTGGTGTCATCTACATACTGCCATAAGATATATTGTCGAGGCAGATTGTAGATGACTCCGTAACCCCTAGCGCCGTACGTTCGGCGACAAGCGAAGATGCCGAGAAGTCAGATAAATCCGCCATTTCGACCAATTAATTCAACCCCAATAACTTGAAGGAAGGATCACGAAGTCCATTCAGAAGAAGTAGTTGAGGAAGGAGAACACGGAAGGAGTATTGGGTACAGCAAGAGCGGCGCAGCGGAAGGTTTACTAGCTAGAACAAGTACACTCGTCCGAGGGATGACACACAAAAAAAATGGGGCCCGACCAAAAAATGCCCGATTCCTTCCCACCACTCCAGACAGTCCACTTCGTCATTTTCCCCTTTCGCCAATTTTCCCCTCCCACCCCACTCTCCCCTCCGCAACCCCCCCCCCATTCCTAGCACAACCCCCTCCCTTTTCCCATTTCACTACGTCACGTGCTGCCCCGCTGGCCCAGTTTCCAAGTCGGAGACGAACCCCTCTCCGGCCTTTCTCCTCCCTCCCTCTCCCCCCCCCTCTGCCTCCGCACCGACTTGAGTGCCAAGAAGCACTCCTAGCGTCGCACACCCCAAGTCCTGATTATGGCATCAATGGGGAGCGGGGTGTTGAGGCACCAGCAACACGGGAGAAAGAGACTACTCACACACGATGCGTCGGAATAGCATTCGGCTTAGTGGGCCGCGGCATAATGCCCACCGACAACGAGTTAGCGGACCGTTCCCTTCGGTAACGCGTTCACGCGGCCCATTCAAATTAAACTCTTACGTGGCTCGGGTGTCATCAACGACAATGACCACTCAATTCTTCAAGGCCTATCCTCCCACGAGAATGCATGCGCAGTAAAACTTCCCTCAGCGGCAGCATTCAAATAATAAATATTTACGACTGACAACTGGTGCAATAAAATTAAAACCAAGAAATTTAGCCTTCCCGAGTTTAATCTGGGGTCCCTAAAAGGTCTTACACTGTTTACAGCGGAATATATGAAAACAATGTTTTGATATTGGTACCTAACTAATGTTGGAATACGTATGATAATATATGGTGTTGGCCTAAAATTATTTTGCTCGAATGAAATGAGAATACATCACGTTTTTTTGAGTGAGTTGATGAACCTCATCTAGAAATTGGTCTGTGAATTAATAAAAAATTTTATAAAGAGCAAAATTTTGCGACATGGTTCCGATGCGACACGATGCGATTTTGACACGGTGCGACACATAAGAAAATATGCTGTCAGAAACATAGCACAAAACCAAAATTATAAACCACGCTTTTAGTAATGTTTAAACTGAAATAATTTATGGCTATTGCAAGCACATAAATAATTTAATGCGCAAAAATTCTTCAATTTATGATTCATGAATGGTGATAATATGTCACCAAACATCTTCACTGCATATTATTGTATCTCAATTTAGGACGAGACGGACCGAAGTCAGTCAGTGTGCTAGATCCCCCGAGTAGTTCTTATTCACCCGCCGAGTAGGCTTATTCTCACTCGGCCTGTGCCAGAAAGGCATTCCGCCGAAAAGGGACTATGATAAGCGTCTTCCATTTACGTAATTCGAAGGATTTAGTTTGTCGATTTTGCACCACCCGATGAGTCCAACTATACACTATTCACCACTTTCGATCAGCCGGAAGTAAGCGATCTTCAGGCAATTTTTAAAAATGATTTATCAACCTAACATTCTTCCTAAAACACTTGATTTCGACAACTTCAAAAATCGGTGGAATTATCAGGGCGAGACATGCTTCCGTGACCCAGTCAAGTCTGGTGGCAGCCGCGGCGGTAAGTGCATACATGATCCGACGAAAACACAAGATAAATGCTTTCAGAATATCGTTCAGCCTGTAGTAAAGACTCCATTGTGGAGCAATAATTGGTGCGCGTTTCATAAAAACATTCAACTCTGGCGAAAAAAAAGGCGCCCCCCAATTTAATCCTGATCGAACAGTTTTCGAAAATCAATAAACAATTATATCCCTGGGGAGCCATATGATGTGCGTAAGTTCACGATACACAACGAAAATATGTTCAGCACGTAAAGCGTGGAAGTACGGTAATTAACGTCGTAGTGGAAACGAACAAAGTTGTGAGTTACTGTCACATATTTCACTGCGTAACCAGTGGCGTACACAGGATTGACTTGGGGGGGGGGTCATTAATATTTATGTGCATCAATATAAAATTAAAAAAGATTATTATTCAATAAAAAATAATTAAATTAACATTCTCTTTTCGTTAAGACAATTCAACTATATTTTTCAGCCCAATTTGCAAAATTCTAAACGCTAGTTCAGGTAAACGAGCGAAAACGAATTCAGGTAAACATGTTTAAACTCTAACTCCCCCGCCCCCCGTTCTTACGCCACTGTGCGTAACTGATATATTTCATTCGAATCCCCCGTATACTAGGATACAGATTTTGCTACCGTATTAAAACACTGATAAACTCACTTCTGATAATTTGCACTTTCATGCATTGACCTGGATTAATCCACATTTCATAATAAGGAAAAATAGCCCTGCGCAGTTATAAAAAAAATGTTGACATTGGCGACGGCCGCGAACTTCTCTTAACCTATATTGCTCTGATGCAATTTTTGACACTTGTGCGCTTTCTTCTAACCGGCGTAACCGATCATGACTCACACGAATCCATCGCCTAACCGTCATCGCAAAGCAAATATTTCCGAAACTTTTCTGGTTGCCTCACACGACATCACTGCGCGACTTTCGGAACCATTGTTTACATCTCCGCAGAGGTTTTTAGGCCAGCACCGAGTTTCCAAGACGGCCCACGTTGGGCCGCCACCCAAACTAGGGCTCCGTCGTCCTAATTCCGACACTCGCCGTCCTAAATAGGTCACGGCCCTGCGCTTTCCCAACCAGAGGCGCTCACGTCGGCGGGCAAGTGGCGCCATGTCGGTGAGTGTTGAAACTACGTCCCCACCGAGGAGAGCGAAACCAAAGGGCTATCGTGTGTGCGTTGGCGCGTGGGTGGGAATTCCAAGGTGGGCATTGCGAGCGAGCAAGATTGCGAGGGGGAATTCAGTCGGTTCATAACGCATTCCAAGAAACCTGCTGGTTTGTGTCTCATCTTCAAGAGGAGAAAAGGAAAATTTTATGGTTCCTCCCTTTTTCCTCACAAGCCTTTCATTCCACGAGTATTTCCCCACGCTGCAAGCATTAAATGGATACGATCTTCATATCATAACAGTTGGATATACTTTGCTTGCTTTCTAGTATTCAAGGTGATGAAGCAGTTCAAATAAAATAATCTAATATAATATCGATCCTACTTCTAAATACCCATTTAGAGTAAAACGTAGCCGTGCGTCTGTTCATCAATCACTCGCAAATGCAATTTCATCATCTGCCATTGTTTTATGAAAAACTTTATTTTTATTCATTAATTATCCATGTAATGCTTACAAATATATTTCATTCAACGCCACAATGTAAAAACATTCTCCTTCCCATGCATAATTTGAGATTGTTCACAGAGCGCATGGATATTAAATTAATATTCTTCTAAATTGAAATAATGAGTCATTACCTAAGTCATTGTTGCATCAAAAGGCGAATTGAATTGTTTATAATCAACTAACAGTACTTTTCAACTCCAATTTCAAGAATCTTCCATGTCGATACATAAATCTACTGTGTCAAGGATTTTCCGAAACAGGAAAATTAAGTATTCATAATGTTCAAATAATCAGAAGTAAAATATAAATGACCCTCCTCCGAAAAAAATTTTTTTTCAACGAAATTCCAAAAGTGCAACTTGAAAGGCAAAACAGGGCACACGGCAAATTATAAAAAGTAACGCAGAACATCCGATTCCCTACCGATAAGCGAAAGGGAAACGGATTGCGAAGATATTATACAACTGACGGCCTCTTTGCCATCGACAGTCCCACTAGAAAAGTTTCAAGGGCGCACTAATTAAGGGCAACCGCGCGGCGAACTCAGTACTCTCACAATGTTTTCTGACGCTTTTAAAAAATGTCCCTTAATCTCAAAATTTATATTGTCCCTTCTACACTATCAGCACACCATTCAACAAGATCGAGAGAAAAAAAATTAACTGATCCCAAAAGGCCCGAGGAAGGAGTAGAATGGAGGAAAAAAACGGGTTCCCTCGCAGCCAGTACTTCACCCCCAAATGTAATTACTAACGAAGTGCCTCTATCTTCCTCTCTCCTCCCTCTGGAAATTCGCCTCCATCAGTTTGTCTTCAACCGTTACAAACCTTCCGGAGGTAATTTTCCCCGCTTCCCTCCAGCCCCTCCCCCAAGCGGGAAAGCTGGTCGGACTTTCACCTTCCGAACAGAGAGCTACCGAGCTGCGCTCACGTATATGAGGGAGGGGAGGGGAAGACGGCGTGCGCCAAGGCGGGGGGTGGGAGGGGTGGCAGGTAGGGAGGGGAGGGCCCTCAACCACGCCTCAACACTCCGTGCCACAAGGGGCGGAAGAGGTTCCTGCAGAAGGGGATCTCGTGAACGCTCAAGGGGTCCAGTCCATTCAAGAAACTTCCATTTCGATATGCAAATCTACTATCAAGGAATCGCGCTTTAGTTCCCTGTCACCTCAGGGAACACAATAACGCAAGCTAGGAACTCAATACCCAAATATCAAGAGAGCAGATTCGATTTCACTCGATGACAAATAACTGAATGTAAATTGCATTTATAATTAAAGGCCCAGGTTTAAAACCCATTTTTCTCTTCGCCAACCGAGGGATTAAATGTATTTCCTGGTACTCTACGACAATTTTTGAAAGTTACGCAGCTATAAAGTTAATAGATGGCACTATATTGATGACAATATTGTACCGAACCCATTCCCGTATCGATCTAGCGGCAAATAAGCAGGTTGTGAGAGATTTCCATCGCTTGACGACTCAGCGTATCGCCGCTAACGGCATAAAGAACGGGACAGCGAAGAGTGAAACAGTAACCTGGACCTTAGTTGAATGAATACCTTCAAGTGGCGTCCCACGGGTCCTCCTCAACGTGCTTCCCATCCGTGCGAGAGGAATTAAAGCAGTCCGCTGGATCGTCGGTGGCGATGTCATTTCATGGTGATGGACGAGCGGGTGCATGCAAACCCAGGCGTGGGTAACGCGTGTGGACCTTGCCTGGGAGCTGGCGAGTGGTTGGGGGCCGAGGCGTTTTCGACTCGCCCGTCCGAAACCACGGCTCTAGGTCGTCACACGAGAAAGAATGAAACGCGAATGGCAAGGCCATCGACGACGATGGCTGTGATGTGGGGGAACTGAGGGAAGGGGGGAGGGAAGGGAACAGGACTTCCCGGCATTCACCGAGTTGCACGCAACCCCAACTCCCGAGCTTCCTGTCCCGATCCCAATGCCTTCGGAAGGGGACTCACACTACGCAATGCCCATCTCGCTTTGGGTCGTCACGTCAATTACGCGAAACATATCTAACGAAAGATTTTCGATTTTGTAGAAAACGAGGTACTTAACCCACTTCTCAAAAAACATTTAATATTTTTACAAATTCCCTCAATATTACGGTCAGTTAACGGTCACGATTATAAGATAAATGAAATGCGTAATTTTCGTTGATGGAGTGCTATCAGGCTTCCAATCGCTAGAAAAATGGATGCGAAACATAGGAGCTCTCGATGCGTCACAGCTGACACCGCGACCTTGTGCTCTCCTGGCTTCAGAGTTCATGATGACGCAAGCTGGTGAAGCAGCTTATACCTAGAACCAACGATGTCACTTCTCATTAAAAAAGTAGAATGTTGACAAACGAGTACTATCTAGGGATAACCAAATGATGATGTCTTGCCACATTCACTTCGTCTTTATTTTCATAACATCAATAGCTACAATTACAAACAAAGAAAGCGTAACTGCTTGCACAACGGATTACTGTCTAACAAAAAAAGCACACAATGCAATGAGTACCTACGGACCGGTATGAGAGGAAACTAACACAGCCGTCACTAGATCATTGAAGAAGAAGGTGTGATTAAGAGAAGGGTGATTAGCGCCCCTGCAAATCAAGATAAATAAAACCATGGGATACAATGTTCCAAGCGAACCGAAATAGCGCTGCATAATGAGTCAGGACACTTCACTTTAAAAGAGATGCAGAATAACTGATTGATAAACATGATGAATAATATGCAAGCCATTGCCCACATGGAAGCTCACACGGAAGTTCAAGTGACGACCTTAAACTCTTGTAATCACTATTTTTAAAAGCAGCATAAGGTACCACATAATTTCGTATAGCTAACTTCAATTGTTAGGGACCTCAAGTTCTCCAATAATCTAGAAAAGAAAAATGTTTTGTGAGAAAAAAAATCTCGACTTGAAATCTTTGTACCAAAAGAATTATTAAGACCAAATCTAGACGAGAAAATTAGACAAGAACAACAAATTGCTAAACAACTTCTCATAATAAACTGTAATTCAGTCGTTTCATTTTCCCACTGGGAAATATTGTTCAAATGCATCGAAAAATGTTCTAAAGTGCACGTTAAATAAATGATTTACACTCTAGCTAGGCTAACGCCACTCAGTAGCATTGACTCTTGAGGTAATCATAATATGCACCGTGGAATCAAGAGAAGAGGTTTGGCGACTTGAAACTAGAAAGCGAAGCCTGTTGATTTTCTCCAAAATATGGTCCACCGATATGGTCCACCGAATGTGGCTATCACGCACACTTAGTCCATGAATTTCATAATTTATTCAGCGCTTTTTTTGGAAATAAATTTCCATTTTGCATTTTTCTAGATAAAGCATTACGGTACCGCGACCATTCCGCAATCAACATCCATATCTTCGTGGTATTAACTGCACAGCTGATCCATTCAACATGTCCGATTGCACATGTTATTGGCTCCCTCCAATCTTCCCCGGAGCTCAACCGTACCGTATGATTCCACCCATTCTCTTCCTTAATCTCTGTGATGCACATGTATGTAATAGAGAGACAGGAGCAGCTTCGATTTCGTCCTCGATTTCCAGAGAGCTTGTTTCTCCTTTGTCTCTCCGGATGAGCTCATTCGCATAAGGGCGGGAGGGTGAGGGGTAAAGGGGAGTAATGAGAGGGGGGAGAGGAAGCCGATGATGAGGGAGAAGTACGACAGAGGGGGGGGGGGAGTGGGGGAGTGGGGGGGAGTAGTGGGGGAGTGGGCGGGAGAGGAGGGGCAATAGGGGGAGGCGCACACGTTACACGAAGACCGTGCGTTCACCTGCCCGGCCCAAGAAGAAGAGGCGAGTATATAGCCGGCTGGCAGGAAGTGACCTCCTCCCAAACCCCTCCCCCCTCCCTTCCTCCTCAAACTCCCTCCCCTATATCCCCCCCTCTCCCCTATATCCCTCCCCTATCCCCTCCCCCCAAGGGCCACCTGGACGACCAACAACAGCTCCCGCAAATGTGAGGGGTGCGGGGTCGACGTTTGGGGCGAAATAATTTACATTCGTCGCCCACCTCAACCGGATAAGCCACCGCTACTGGCGGTGTTATAAAAAAATAATAAACTGGAGTGACTCTACTGTGAGCCTACTGTGACTTATAATTAGCGTCGAAATTTGGCGGCCCCGACGGAGAAGGGATTCCCACACATGCGCGCGGTTAAACGGAGAGGACGGCCCGCGCAACAGTTGAGGGCCCGCGCGCAAGCGGTGGTTTTAGTGTGACTTTGACGGGGCGGGGGGAGGAGGAGGAGGGTGAGGCTGGGTGGCAGCAGAAAGTGGATGGAAATGATTGGTTGGGGAAGGAAGACTAACCGGGAATTCACGAGTAAGATTGTGATAGAGAGCTTAATACTGTGCACCACAGTTCTAACGAAAGCCATTACGAAAACAACTTTTATTTCATTCGAGACAGCTACAGGAGAGGCGCGAGTAAAGTTAATTCAAAAATTTTCGCTTATTTGGAATCAATAAAGGAACAAAGGTTTGCATTAATTGACAATTACTCCCCATTATTAAATATTAATTATTTATTTCCCAGTATCATCAAATTATATAGCAATATATTCTTCTCGAAGGTCTGGTAACGATAATTTATCAGGCGTTTCATTAAATCATTTCACTTCTACGTAAAATAAAACCTTAAACACATCAGATGAGCCCTGAATACAATATAATTTTCTTTTTAGAACGGAATAGTTGAATATTACAATAAAAATAACCCAATAAATAACATTTTAAGTGTAACATCAGCCTACTAAGGCGGGTAGATTACGCGATAAATGTCAACTGGCTGGGAGATAAGATTTATACAAGCTGCTAGCCTCCGAAAATTATGACGACTGTATAGGCGACACGCCCATCGCGTCCCGAAGCGTCGGGCGCGATCAAGAGGTGACGATGGACAAGCGCGGCAGGAGAGTGGGCTGAGGAAGGAAGGAAGGAAACCCGACACCACGACGAAGACGCGTTTTCTTCGCTCACACGGGATCTGGACGAGGGAAGAAGGACACCCACGCCCCTTTATTCATTTCCAGAGGGAGGGTTGCTCACGGCGAGAGTGGGTGGAACATAACCGATTCACATTATGAAGCTCTGCGCGATATAACGGATGCCTCGTAACGACCGACCACCAAACGGTTCGCGGGCCGCAGACAACACTCGTGTATCACACACCGCGGAGTCGACCGATTAAACGATAAAGATTCGACGGATACATAATACCCTGCAAGCCACCTCAAGGGTGTGTGGCAGGGGGTGAGTAGTCACCAACATGCATTCCACTATACCCTATTCAAGTTAGAGCAACTACGACAATTGATGCATAAGCATAAATCGCTAATGCTTGTCAATAGGCGAAGCCTCACAAGCATGCACTACACTATAGATATGCTACCAATGTTAGAGGGACCGTTAGTATTTATGTATACTGAAACTACATAAACGGACAGAGATTCAAGAGTTGTACTGAAAACATGCACAACGTGCTGTAAGAAATTTTTGGGAGAACTCCTCCTACCTATCGACAAACCTAGTTAAAAGTCTCATCGTTTGCGGGAAAAATGACATTTTGAATATGTCCATTCTGTAGTCTAGTTCCCATATTTTATTATCATGATCTGATCTGCCGTAGTTTTTCGGATTTCGTAAAATATTATTAACGTTGTCAGAGAATATATCGGTTTGGAATTTACATAACAGATTAAGTCTAAATTTTAATCTACGTATAACTACATTTCCCGCGCTCCTATGCAGGCGAGGAGCAAGAGGAGAGAGCAGTCCGTTCCTCCGTCATGCGAAACGACGGGGGCCAAGGCGGAGAGGGACCCTTGGATAGTGCATGCGAAGCCGACCATTATTCGGAATACCACCGTTTCCGGTTAAAATCAGGTGCCTGACATTGGGGAGCAACCGGTCACGTAACACTATGGAAGAAACACCTGCAGGGTGACTACAATTTTGACTTCCCCCAGATTACTATCAACAATTGAAAACTTAAACCACCAACGCAAATGGCTTTTTAAAGTACGGAACAAAACTCACGAACCATGAAGGCAGGTGCCGCCATGGCACTTACACATTAAAATCGCACATAAAAATTAACTATATGCACTAACTAACTATTAATGGACTAACTATTATGGACTAACTAAACTAATATGGACTAACTAACTATTAATTATTAACTATATGGACTAAACAAAGGTAGGTGTCGACAACATTATCGGAATCGCATTTCTTTCCCAAGGACATAGTAGGGTACCGTCACTCCGCCCATTGTAAGTAGCGCTGGGAATAATTGAAAACGAGTTCAAAAGGCCAATCAAATTGAATTCACCTCTGAGTGATATCCGAAAAATTACAGGAAAGCTGTCAGCGGTTCGGATTCCTGTCCAAGTTATCCAAAATAGCTGTCGGTACAGAGCATTAACTAGGCCGAAAAAAAATTGTCGGTCACATCGAGTTATTTCTTGCCTCCTGCATATTTCTTAATTGGTTCGATATAAACCTTAATCCTTATTTCTCCGCGGCGCAGTGAGTGGAAAGAGGGAAAATTTCACCTCTCATTCTCTTGAGAAAGGAGAACAATCGCGCCAATTCCTTGGCTCCTCCGCTCCCCGGGCTAAGCGCCGATTTCTATCCCGCAGCAGTTCACTCTCAATTGTATCCCTTACGAGGAGTGGACATTTCGAGAATCTGATTTATTATAGCCCTTCCACCAACACCGCTGCTTCCTTCTATCAACACCCCTTACAAGGGGCGGGGGGGGGTCTGGTTTCCTCCAACTGTAAGCGACCCCAAGCGACGTACAAGACCGCCACGAAGCGAGAGAGAGAGAGGCAGACAACAAAGCAGCAGCGGAAAGCGCTTCCCCCCGATCGATGCCCACGGGAAAACATAATATCGAATAGAGTGAGCGCCCTAAGGAAGAGAGAGAGAAGTCGACCCTTCACTCGCTCTAAGCAGGATACATTCCGCCACCGGAAAACTTCGGGTGGTTCGGGAGATGTTTTTTTTTGACAGCAATGGGGTCTTTAACTTAAACGCTTGCCAACCCCCATTACATAAACCCCGGGACTTTCGCCCATAATCAAGGACTGATAAGCCACGAGGACACATTCGTTACTTGATACCGCACACATCTTAATTTCACCCAAAACATCTTCCTACGATTGAAAGTGCACGTACTTGCATTTGAACAGGTCACCTTCACAAAGCCCGAATACTGCATTTTATTCTCATACAAGACACAAAGATTCATTTAAATGAACCTCTGAAAACTCTGCACTTGTCTCCAATTATAATTACAAGAACTGCGGACATTTTTACAATCTTATTTAGACCAATTTTAGCCATCTACTACCTGCTAATATCAAATAACTGCAAGTTACAGGAATAGAGTGCATACTGCGAATGTTTTGTAATAATTAACGTGATTAATAACATAATACAGAAAATTAGTCACAGATAGTTGTAGTGCCAAATTTTCCACATATTCCGCCGATGATAGAATTTAATAATTCCACAGTTGGAGATTGCTTAAATTAACACGGGGGAGACGATAACAATTGAGGTTATTGCGGCGAACCAGCTTCGGTTTCACGATATTACGTATCCTTCAACTCAGTCCGTGGAGTTGATAGGCTTAAAGGAATTCAGACACTACGTGGCTAAAGAAGAAAATAAAAGTTCCTTGCTTCTGGTAAGTAGAGGAAACTTCTCTTCGGGAACAAAGTTCGCCATTGCGTTCCGTGAGTCAGGCACGATTTGTGAAAAGAAGTCTTGTCTGTGTCTCAGGCGGCCCCCTCCCCCCTCCGCCCCTCCCCACGGTCGCTTGCATATTTTCCCAGCTTTCTCCAATTCCTCCTCCTCCTGCTTCTCCCCCCCTCACAATCGCGACCCCCCTCCCATCTCCCCCTTCGTCCGCCCACTCCCTCCCTACCCTCCCCTACAACTCGAAAACACCGCGACCACCCTCCTCTCATCGGCCTCCAACGAACGAAAAAAAATTTCAAGCCTCCACAAACGACCCTAGGCTTCCTATTGAACTCTCTCGGACACATCGGACGTCATTTAAATACTCAACAAGGAACATCCGACATATACAACATGCGGCATCTCTTGATTCAACGCCGGAATTGACAAAATTTGCCATCGAGTCTTCGTGGTATTTTTCCGCCATAAGAGGAGCGTTTCGCGATAAGAATGTATTTTCAGAAAACTTTGACGAGGCATTCATCAATGCCGTGGATTATGCTTCATCCTCGGGGTTCACATTACGACGAATATCTTTTTACATTGTCGCAGTTTTCTGGTAGATAGTTTCAGAAAAAAAATAAAGTAACTATATCACGACTAGATATCCCGCATCACCTTGGTTTTCACAACAAAACTAAGCGCATTGAATGTTTAAAGATAAAATTCATTGAATCTAATCTTGTTCTTTCGTGACCTCTTTTAAGTTTAACAATGAGTCCTGAGAGAGAATTAGAGAGTCAGAGTAGACGCTGTGGAATCATATTCTTCCCACATTCTGTAAATGCCAAGATGGTATTTTGATGAGTTATATCGAATTAATAAGGACAGGATAATCGTCGAACAGAGAGCAAACTCAATTGATTTCGCGATAGAAACTTCGCAGAAGGCGTACGACCTCCAGCACTAGAAACGCAGTGACATGTTGCATTCCGCTGATCAGCCCAGTCGACTGGGGAACTGCGTAGCTACTGGGAGATGGCGGCGGTTGCAAAACCCATAACCGACGTATTGGCGCGGGTGGGAGGGAGTGGAGGGAATAATAGGGCGGGGAGGGAGGAAGTGGTGGAAGAAGGAAGCGAATGAATGACGCGGGAAAGAGAGAAATGTGATCGGCGCGCGGGATGAAGGGTGACGCGCGACAAAGAATCTTTCGCGGAGTGGACACGGACCGCCGAATTGTCGCCGAGGAACGGAAGTTACAAGAGAAGCGGTTTCGAGATAATATCAAGGGGTGGGGCTCACACATCCGCGCTCCACGGTCTTTTTTGTTCTCTTCAGGAGTTTTAGAAAAAAAAACACCGAGGAACTTGTTCAGAGGCCGGAAGTTTCACACGTGTAACCACAAGTACAACCCATTGAATAGGTGTCATCTGATTTTAACCAGTAGGATTGGAATCGCTTTTGTACGTGATTGAGAGGTGGAGATAAATAAGCCATATTCAAATTGAAGCACAAATTTAAATCAAAAACCTTTCTATTTCAGTTATTTTGATTTGTGTACCAAAATTAATATTTCAGCCAACTAAAGATTTCTCAATTTTTTTCTTTAGCGATAAAGTTTAATCATCGATTTTTCCTCCCGTGAAACTGTGATGAAATGCAGTTAACGAGAATTATTGAACTAAATGGTCTTTATAATTCAAGGATGCTTTGCATATGCCTCAAGGCAACCACCCTAAACAGCTACACAATATTGACCACATCATTACCTACACAAACGAGGGGAAAGTGTAAAAATTTATACGGAAATAGGTGGAACAGGATTTTGGGTCCTCCGAGAACTATGGTCTTTTGCACCCACGTCTGCTTAACGAATGATATAAAAAACATTCTGCCATTCCCTATAAATATTAAAATCCAAACTATATCGAGATATCATCGACCACACAAAAGCATTGCCAAGGCCTCTAATTCTCTTTGTCGTATTCGCGCGTTGAAACCTTGCCATTGTTGCGGTAACGTGAAGGTTGACATTTGAACTGCAAAGGAAGTATCGCATGAAATCGAGAGAAGAAATAGCCAGCTAAAAGTTAGCCAGACATAATATTACCGGATCTCACCGTCCTCTCAAGGTTTGCATTCTCTGAAACAAGAGAAAGTCCTTGATGTTTCCACACATTTTAGCATTGACCAACAGATGGCTCGCCCCGGACGCGTTCCTCAGCGCATACCTCCGGCATAGCTGAGTCTCAGATTTTTTCAAGGAAACAAAATTGGAAGAGTTTGGACGGGAATCAAAGCGCATATACGTACAGCGTTGGTTTTTCTTAGGGACAAAACCACAGAAAAAGCAAAAATATATTTTAGTACCTCGGAAATATACACGCGCCGCTGCAACAGATCAAGTTATACATAACGACGGAGTTGAAATAACGTCCGAGTTTCATAAATCCCACTACTTTATTCATGAGAAACACAAGCGTTTCTCGCTCCATTCTTCTATAGAGAAGAGGAATTTTTTTTGGTACCACAGACGAACCAACCGGGCTTTTAGAGATCAATAATTGTTTTTTTACACGCGCTAGCCATAGTTTCGGGCCACTGACCGAACATGAAGTGCGGAGATACTTTGAATTCATCTCTAGCCTCTCTTTTTATCGGAAAATCAACCACCAGCAATTAAGCACTCGAAGGCGGGGCGATTTTTCGCCGCACTCGAACGATTCTCGCGCGGCCGTCAATGCAAACAAAAACTACCAGAGCCGCGCTTCGGGTGCGGGGAGCGGATAATGCCGCGGGCAAAAGAAGAGCGGAATCCACGCCGCCTCCTCTGCCGCGCTTTTCACCATTTCCCGCCACGTCATTCCTGCGTCATACTAATTTTTTTCCACACCCAGTAAGTGGTAATAAAACTACGAATAGTGCGATTCCAAATCCATTCACTCAAAAATATGTTTTATTTACACCTGTGAATTCGACAGGACATCTATATTATTAATAAACGACTCTCCTTTCACGTCAAGAGATTTTGATCTTAAAATTAAGCTCAATTCTAAATGAAAAGGAATTTATAAAACATTTTCCCAAATTTATTTACATTAAATAAAAGAGAAAACAGTTGTGTCCTCCGCTTCCCGATTGCAAGTTTCCCATTTATATAAAATATTATCTTCATGTCAAGCCAAATTTATGCTAATAATTGGCAGCGATTACTACCATAATGGTTGTACAATCAAAATTACACCAACCTTAGATTCATCATAGGCAACACCGATTAGGTACAAAGAACATAGGCTTTCAAGCAACGCGATTGCACAGCACAAGAAAAAACATTGAAACTCAAGTCATTTCCACCTTTTTAGAAGAGTGCAACTGCAGCTTGAAACCTTTGCAGAATCGAATTACAACACTTCCATTCATGAAAATAAGTTTTCAGATATTCAAAATGTGGATTTACTTAATTTTATTCAAATAAGGTGTGAGTAGAATAAACGTGAACAAAATAGATGCACCGTGTCCTATATAAGATACAATGTTAATTCATTCGCGGCGTGAAATGACAATGTACCTACTGATCCCGTCCTACTACAAGAGAAAATAATTTCGAAGTTCATTTAAGATGACAAAAAAGGCAAGTTATTAGATTAAGATAAGACATTTAAAGTAATTCGATTATGCTTAAATTTTGTTTTTACTATTAACTCATCATCTTTCAACACTATATGATTCGATTCCATTTCTCAACTTTCATTAAAAGAGTTCCTTTGCCGACTCCAGTGCACTCTCTCCACAACACGGCTCATAGTTCCATCCAGGAAAATATGTTTTCAGATATTTAAAATGTGGATTTGCTCCATTCTATTCAAATAAGGTGTGAGCAGAATAAACGTGAACAAAATAGATGCATGAATTAAGTGTTGATTCATGCGCGGCGCGAAATGACAATGTACTGGTCCCGTCCTCTTTGCAAGATTAAATAATTACGAAGTTCAATTAAGATGGGATGAATTCAAGTAATTAAAACAAGAGAAAATATTTAAAATATTTCAATTTTGTGTTTGTTTTTACTATTAACTCATCACCTTTCAACACTATTTGATTCGAATCGATTTCTCGTCTTTCATTATAAGAGTGCCGACGACTCCAGTGCGCTTCTCTTCACAACGCGGCTGCTCGCAGACGGTGTTGGTCGGACAGGGGAAAGGAGGAATCGAATAAGTGGGTCGAGGAGGAAGGGAGGAGGGGGAGGTAAAGTGGGTGGGTGGGTGGGGGGGGCGCTTTTATGGGGGGAGGGGGCGGTATCAAGGCGCAGGCGGAGAGAGTGCACAAGGGAGGAGGGGAACAAAGGGGTGGGGGTGCGGAAGGGGGG
Source organism: Pyrrhosoma nymphula (assembly GCA_963573305.1). Lineage (NCBI taxonomy): Eukaryota > Metazoa > Arthropoda > Insecta > Odonata > Coenagrionidae > Pyrrhosoma > Pyrrhosoma nymphula. The sequence goes on from OY754328.1 coordinate 151,063,280, forward strand.
AGAGATGGGAGGGCATCAGATGGAGGGAGGAGTTACGTGGAAGGCGGAACGACTTGCCTCCTCCCACGGGAATCAGGAAACGGAGGAGGAGGAGGAGAAGCAGACGAACTTCATATTCTTCCCTTCATTCTCTTCTCGGAGAAATCCATTAATCCGATCGAATGATTGGTCTCCCCCCCTAAAATCGAACGACACCCAAAAATGCATTATTATCGCGGGGCGCAATGATAATGATTGATTTCCTTCGCGGAAGGAAAAATGGGGAGTGAAGCACAAATTCTGCGATCAAAGAAGAAAGATCAACATTAGCTAACTCGTGAGACGTCAAGATCAACAAAACTGGAAATGAAGGAAGATCCTCATGACAAAATATTTAGGCGAGCGATCGCGATTCGAAATTCAGATTACTGTTGGCATGAACGTCATCACCCACACAAAAATAGTATGAATTCAAATTTTTGACGACACGAGGATATTTAAAGTTGCTACAGTTTTCACAAATATTTAACATACTCGGGCATTATTTGCCAAAATGGAACTTGAAAAAAACATCTATCAATATCAAACGATGAAACGAAGTTTCAAATAAGCAGGCCTGCATTAGTGGCATTACGTAATTATTTTATCTGCATTAGTGGCATAACGTAATTATTTTATGAACCAGTGGGCAAAGAAATTGAATAATTTGTCTAAGGTGGGCAACAGTACAGTGTTATAACATAACCGATCAGTTTACGCGCTTCTTCAGTAGGTTTATCCAAAGTATCGAAATAATTACACCGGCTATATTATTTCTATTGATTCTGAAAAATATTTTCCGCATTCACGTCCGGAAAGAAATTTTAAAGATTTATCAAATTCATTGGAAACTTAAAGCTGGTAAAAAAATCTCCCATGAATCCAGAAAATAATTTCCAACTCGTGCGATAAAAGCTCGTCCACTCAAACACGTCCGCGTCGAAACCGAATGGTTCACGCGTGTAGTGAGACGAAGCGCTCTGTTGAGAGGGAGGGGTCAGGGCAGAAAGACACGGAGAGCGTCGGCACTAGCACGGGCGATCGTCGATGCTAATCGTCCCCACTCCACGGCGACGGCCGCTGCTTAATCACTGGTTGGAACAAAACACGGCGGGGCAGCGTGATCGCGGCAGTGCAGTGGGTGGGATCACCTGGCCTGGGTCGACCCGGGTGCGTCTAATAAGCGGGGAGGTAAATGCATGCGCGGAGAGGTAGGTAATTGGAGAGCAGAGGCAAGATGCATGGGGAGAGGATGACCTGAAGGATGGATCTTGGCGGGACGGGGTTTGGAGGCGACGCGGGGCGGAAGGAAAGCCAGCAGGACAAGCGAACGCGTTTTAGGATCGTGAACGGGGAGGTCGTGAGATATTTTGCAGAAACCCAATGTTGATACAACTCAAGACTAGGCAAAGCAGGAGGGGAGGGTAAAACAATCATATACCTATGGACTGCCCAACCCTTAAAAAGTGCTCACAAACCCACCAATGCTCATGTATTTGGGATACAAACTTCACATTCTTATTTTACTTGAGCTCTTTTCTTTAGTGCGACATTCCACAGAGGAAAAATCATTCGCCTTGACCGGAATTCGAACCCGAATCCCTCGACTGCCGAGTACTTTAGCCAGCGAGGTACCGAGGCGTCCTCTTCCCCCGCGAATTTTTTTGCTTGAAACCATTAGAGAATACGTGCAGGGTTTAGTAATTAGCATGAGCATTTCCAGTCAATTTATTATGTTTGCTCTCATCTGAGTTGACGCAACGGACTCCCTCTTTCATCGTCAAGAACGCAAGTAATACCTCTCAAGTGTCTTTCGATGTACTACACATATCACTGGTCGACCGAACGCATAGTGTCTTCCTAGGACGGGTGGCAGGATAGACAGGGAAGGGGCTTTGAATTCAAAGGCGAAGCGCTGATGGGAGGGGGGGGGGTTGAGGGCGATGTGCAGTGACCGGACATCGAGCGAGAAAGGAAACAAAGTGCGCGTGGAGGAGAAAGTTTTCGAGATGCCGGAGCGGGGAGCGTGAGTGGAGAGGAGAGAGGTGGGGAGATGTAAGAGGGAAGGGGGCGAGCCGACATTACTGCATTCTCCCTAGACCGTTTCTCCATTTCCTTCATGTTCCCCGCCACCGCTATCATTCCAAGTGCCTCCAAGCTCTCACGTCCACCGACCTGAAGGCCTTTGGGTGCGACGGGAAAACGTGCGGGTCGAATGGGAGCCAATGGTCGAATGTACGAGGGGAGGGGGGTGGTTGCGTGGGGTGAGGTGGGGGTGGAGGTGGTGTCACCTCCGGATTACAGCCCACTGCACCGGCCCAAAACTTCCCTTTGTTCGATAAACTTCGAAGGCGATTCACACGTGGGAGTCATCACAACTTCCACAGACAATCTCTTTGAGCATTCCCGAGATTACAACCAGGACATGTTTCTTCTGGAAATTTTTCCTAAAAATTTTTTTTCAATGAATTTTATTATTTTCCAGCGATAAATATAGCTACAACATAAAATAGGCTTGGAAATTTACTGACCACGTTTTCCAGTAGTGCAAAGGATTTTGTCCACATATTCATTTATTTCTTCGAACTTATTGAATAAAATCCAGGAGATGACAAAGAATGATTCAGAATTTGTTATTTGCGTAAGTTGCCGGCGATATCCGCATTAGAATTATTTAAGTTGAACTCAAGACTAATTACTTTTAAAGCCATTTGTACTTTTGAGTATCGACCATAACTCGTGTGCTGCAATCAACGTACTATGAACTGATAATACGATGACTGAACGAGTTTCATTTCGTGAGTTAAACCAGTGGCAGGCGTGGCTTCCATTTTTAACAGTGTGTTCCACCGGAAGTCCTCTGGAATCCATCACTAGGCGATCTACGTTACAAACCAGAGCAACTGGGTTGAGGATGTATTATGCAACGGCATCGGAAGGTCTTGACTGGGAGACAGTTCGGAGGAAGTTAATCATCAAAGTCGAATCGGACAATCGCAACTAAGTTCTTACTTCAAGAGCAGAAGCACTGAAAAGTTGATGAGCCGGGCGTAATAGGACGCAAGTATGTTAGCCAAAGCCCCTTACCTTAACAAATCAAATATGTAATAAGAAAAATACAGGTCGCTCCCCGCAGAATTGGAATTTCAAATTTTAGCGTCCATTCCGGATGAATGCCCCTGTCCCCAAAAGGAAGCCTTATTCTCGTCCACAGTTTCGATGAGATTTCTGTGGGAGATTAGCTCATACATAAATATCCGATGATCAAAGTGAGAAGATATTTTGGCACAGACGATCACTTCACGATGGTTTCTCATCTTGTTCAGCTGAACTGTGAAAAAAGTAAATCCAAACAGTTCCCTCCACACTTGAGATTGAAAAACGAGTTTCAAATCCGCATTTTGAATTGGAAAAAGTCTCGATATACAAGAAAAAAGGAGGCAACACACTTTCGGCACATCCACCTCAACGAAACAAATCAGATGAATATCGAGTGGAATAATTCACACTCAACGCGACGATCTGCAATTTGCAATTCAACATGGGGGACACATCTTCCAAGGTGTTTTTTGCTTTACAAATTATCACCGCAGGAGGAGTCTCGACTATTCATGCATTATGCAGATCACCCGGCGACCAAGTTTCCCTCAGCCCAAGTCGGTGAAGAGGCCAACCTAGATGCCCGCGGGATGAACGCGGGTGCCGCACTGTAAGCATCACCATACGCGATCGTTCTAGCGGTTTCGTAGAATACATAAGCATTCATTATGATACTAATATGATGTCACCCATGTAGTACTTGTATACGCGAGAGATGACCACAATACTAAATGATTTATTCTCACTAAAACCCTCCGTCTAACAAACGAAAATAAGTAGAATTCCTAACATTCGATCAATTCCGCATTCAGATACGATGTAACCTGATAATAGTGGTCATTTCGTAGCATCCCGCGAGCCGTTACAATGGTTTGACGTAGAGGGGGGCTAGATAACAACCCATTACTTCGTGTCACAATGAATGAAGAAAGAGCTCTACTAATGTGTGATTATGTTGTATTTTAATTTGGGGGTGCGCTGCTAGGGTACTGTTATCATCAAGACTTGTGTGATGGAAAAAGGAGCGTTTCCAACCTATCAGTCCAAACGATATACACGGGAGCAGTATCGGATCCGGCCACACCCCCACAACAGCCACCGTGGGGACATAAGAGCAGAGGACTGCCGCAGAAAGTGGTGCAACAGGGGGCCGATGCTGAGCTGGCCTGCCTCTCCGCCTCCGCTGCAAGTTCCCGAAACACTAACCGCTCACTTCCGAGGCAGCACCGCGCAAGTCACGCCTTCGCCAATGAGTGGGGAACTCGGTCGACTGTCGAAACCATTGCGTTTTCGACCAACTTTTGCCCACGAACTCAGCGAGAATAGATTGCAATCAAGTCAAACGGCGAAATGTTTATCGAGTCCAATGACGGTATATGTTCGTTTCAGAGAAACTCCAGAGAGACAAAAATCCAGACGTGTAACAGTAAAGTGGCAATGGAGACAATTAAGGCAAGGGCTGTCCAAACTTCAAGCCATCATTCAGTAGAACAGCAAAGGGATTCAACTATGTTATCCAATATCCGTTAAATCGCATTGGGAATGACAAGCATCTTAACTCCATTTTTATTGGCATTTTTTAGAATCGATGTTCGCCAGAAAGTTAATCCTCAGTCAGTCTACGCCAACGCTGTACAGAGGAGGTTCCATAGTTTCTCACTGGAAGGTGGATAAGTCCTTGAATGGGAAATGAAAAATCAATACTCTGTTTGGGGGCTTCCAATTTCTATTTTCCATTCGCAGTATGCTACAGAACAGTCAACACCAGTTGGTGTTTTGATCCTGAATTCTCTCAATTTTTGCTATTTATTAATACTTTTTGTGTTGCCAATCCGTGGTCTTCAAGCTTATTGTTATGAGACTTGAATGCGATTCAAAGCGATCACGATTGGGGGCTTTGCGCCACTGGGGAGGCGGAGGGGGGGGGGGGGGGGGTAAAATTGTGTCGTGGCCGAGAAGTACGAGTATTACGAGGTGGAGTGATAAAGAAGGAGCCTGCCCGGAGGAGAATTTCAGGGTGTGTCCATGAAGAGCACGGAAAAGCAGAGGAGGAGGAAAAGGGAAGAGGAGATTGAGTTGGAGGATGTTGAGAGAGGATGAATGCGAGGTTCACGAGGCGTGCGAAATCAGTTCTCGCGTAGGGATGAGAGGAACAGAACGGCTAACGAGCGGGCGAGTAAGAGATAGCGGGAGAGGGATGAGCGATAAATCTCCAGGCCGAGCCGTATCAATCTCAAAAGCGACCGAAGAACGCTTTACGCGAGCGAGATATAGAAAGTAACAGTTGGTTCACGACCGCGAAAAAGCCGGCACCACCACCGATCGGAGAAATCGGGATTAGAGAAGAAAAAAAAAGGATCAACCAACTACCTTGGTGGTGATTTGAAGCATAACCTAGAAACGGACGAGTGAATTAATAGCAGTGTGATAGAAAATTACGTCCCCGCGAACCTGGAAACATCGACATCATATTCCAAAACTTAAAAAAATAATTTGAAGTCGAAAGTAAGAGTTTTAATCTCTACGAGATCACACGACAATGAGAGAAATGGAGCGGAACATCTGAAGGAGAAAGCGTTTGCCGGAAGGCAGAGTCGGTTTTTTCCCCTCAAAGAGTTATTAGGTACCTACCTAACAATTACGTCTATTCAGCACATCGACGGAAGATGCAATGACGTCTCTCACATCTGCATTGGAAAATAGAAAGCCATGACTCGGAGACGGAGCCCAACTCATAAACAGGAATAAGATGTCACATTGGCACAAGTGTGTAACTTTATTTTGATACAGTGTAGTACATACTGGTGATAACTCAGCTCCTGCAACACACCCTTGAGGTGGCTTGCAGGGTACGATGTAGATGTTTAGTTTTTTTCAAACTACACCTCGATTCTCTGTATGTAAAGTATTCCGAGTCGGAATTTCCGACACATCGTGCGCAGAATGAAGACATCAAACTTAAGTTTTTTCACCTGCATGCCTATGGCACAATAGAAAGGAATGGCGATTGGTCATTGCTCGTTTCTCAAGCAGCACTCATTGAATCGGACGAGTAAGGCACCGATCAGCGTGAGGCGGTCGCCTAGCGACGAGGTCGAGGATTCGTACCCCAGGCAGCAGGCTGCGACTTTTCCATCACTTCATTTGCATCGCCAGTGAGGCGAAAAGTGGAAATCCTTGTGACCCCACACCACCACTGCACGCACACCTGTTGACTGGGGACTAGAACTCTGCAATCACCAATGTATTCCGTGCCGATGGACATGATTCCCAACCCGCGGGTGTGACGTCAGCAAAGCAAGGCGAGATCGCGGCGTTGCGAACTTCCGGTCCTCCCCGGGCCGACGCAAATCACTGTTTTACAATGGACAAACTATTTTGGTTGAATGTCAACTTCCACACAGGCGATTACCTAAATTTTCAACAAGTGACGAACTAAAAGTAATGTCGAAAAAATTATTTTTTCGCATAAAATGACAACGACGCTTCTTGCTGCCGCGTCGCCCGATCATCGAATTATGCGTAGTTGACTGACTGACAAAAACTTTTTGTTCATCAGGAACTAATAAGTTTTACAAACAAAACGGGGCCTGGACCTGGGATCAAAACCAATCCTGAGCATTTCAGAAGATCGTCGCCATCGTATCGGACATGACGAGGAGGCAAACAGCGCACGTTTGCCCCCAACCTTATAGCTCTGGAGTCTGAGCAAAGAGAGATAGCAAATAATGAAATTTAGCAACCTTTACTTGAATACATTCAGAACCTGAACATAATTTAAACTGAAATGAGAAGTTCTCCTTCGTAAAATAAATGACATGCCGCAGATATATTGTGTACATAAGAGACATAATTTGCAATGTATCTACAGTTAAACAGCGCTAATCACACGTTAAATCCTCGTTCTTTTTGCTCAAATATCACTAATCGAGAGAGAGACTTTTCGAACAGATGCGGGCTTTGATGTACTCTGGTTTGGATGAATTTTCACCGCACCGAACAGGGACTTTTGGCCGCTCAGGATCGCCTGCCCATTAAAGGATTCTAAAAAGGGGAACCACTCGCCGCCGCGAACGATTCAGCCGCGGGGCAGTGCGCGAATCGACTCGTTGGATCGGTTCAGTCAGGCGCGCGCACTTGAGCGAAAAATCTTTGCGTGGTTAGGGGAAGGTGCCCTCCCCTCCCGCAGCGCAGGGAAGCGAGGAGGGGAAGGGCGCGTGACGTAGACCCCCTTCTACGTCACCAGTGACGCCGACGGCTCATCCGGCGGCGCGAGGCGCACGCACACTATTAAACGCCCTCTCACGACGGATTGTGAAGTTGGCGGGAGGATATTCCCGTTTGCACCTGGCTCCCCCGTGCACTCTTCCCCGCCCATCCCCTTTCCGCCTCCGGAAGGAGAAGGGGAAGGACCCTTAACTAAAAAAAAAATAAAGAGACCATCCCCCTTTCTCGCGTCCTCCCCTCCCCGCTTCATACGCACCTTCCCCTCGCCCTATCTCTATCGGCTCCCGTGCTGTCCGACTCGTCCCCTCGGGGCCATTTGCCAAGCGATGGGAGAGAAGGGTTACGGGCAAGTAATTATACAAGCGACCGGCAGAGAGAGAGAGAGATGACGACCCCCTAGGCACTGCTGCAACATTGGGCGGAAGCAGGTAGACCTTGCCCACGGGCTGAGGAAAAGGAGTTGATCCAGTGCGAGAAACTCCTTCACGCCGTTGATGGAGGGACTCCGCGCAGGTCTCACTGCATGCCTTTGCCACGCTCCACTGGCCGAATAACCCTTCATCTACATGTACGAAGTACCACGCAAGCCACCACTAGGGTGTGTGGCACGGGATGATTCCACACCAGGCATGCAGGACTCGTCCCAGTACCAATCGGGACCTCGCACGTTCCCCCGGCCGCTAGGCGCAGACCAAAAAGCAATCTCGAGAACATTGCGAAGTCAAACTAGAAACTGGGAGTACCCTTGCTTCAACCTAAGCTTTGATAGGGTATATCACAGAGTCATAGGACACTTAAGCACACATTTAACTACTAACCATTAAGGGTGTGTGGCAGGGCAGCATACGATAACAAGGATACAATTAGTTAAGCCAGATCACCAATAAATCTACGCCTCGGGTACAAATGGCAGGAAGTGAAAATTCGACAAAACATACCTGAAATCATTGGCTACACAGAATATATCATCCAGAAATCAACGGCAACACAAGGATTAACGAATACATGTACCAGATCTATGTTTGCAAGCTTTGCCCCAACAATGGCGTTGCAACTCCTGACAGCCATGTTAGTTTAATCACCGTGCGCATTTAAGGCTTCGCTAACATGCGGTTCACTCGACCTTCAACGACGAGTCGTGATCACGTCTCTTACCACTGTATGAGCATCACGCCTCTCGGAACGATTGCAGCACCGATAAATCTGCTCCTATTTTCAACATTGTACACGTTTACCCAGCAGTGTGATGCCATTTGCAGGTCTTTTAGGCGTAAATGTTTTTATTTTTCCCGGAACACTGCATCGCATTTGAGGCGCACAGGACAGGACAGCGATTTACACTCTCGAGGTTCATCCTTATCGATCCATCATAAAACGACATCGAGGGTCGTTGAAGGACAATCTTTAACGTCGTGTTATGCAAGGCTTCGCCTTCATAGACCCTCCCTCGAGAGAATGGCGCTCTGATGCATGCCATAAAAAGGCCGAGAGGAGTGAGAGCAGTCAATGCCACTCAATTTAATCCTTGAACGCGACCGGCCCCAATGACATTGCTAATGGGCCATTTCCCCCACCGCTCTAAAATGTAATTAGCTTGCCTTTTTACTTCTTAAGGATTCATAGTGCAACCTGACGAAAAATCAATGCTGGGCATGACATTACTGTATGAAAACTTGTTTGTCGGGCGAACATTTATCCCAAAGGTGAGAATTTTCACGCGTGAGAATTTTCTCGCTCTCCACTGATATTAAGGCAAATAACCTGAGCAACGCATGCCCATTTAAATAAATTATCAACAAAGTGAATTTAATATTAACAATGAACTACTTAAAATCACACCTTATCTTTTTCACTGATTTTCTAAATCATAGGGAAATCTTGTAAAAGAAAATTCACTATCACAGTGGTAATAAATGTGAAGTAGATACCACAACAGAACAAAGCAGATCCCTCAACAGAACGAAACAGGACACAGGAACGAAAAAACGCCGTGAAAGGGAATGGAGTGACAGATGTTCGAGAGCGCCGCTTCCGTTTTGACCGCAGCATCGAATACAAGCTTCCCCGACAAGGGGCCACACACCACATTCATTACTTTAACACCCACCACACCAAATCCAAATGTCACCGCAATATTGACTCATAGGTGCAGCTTCTTTTGAGTAACGTGTCGAAACCTCGAATGAAATAGTCGCCAAGGGCGCTGAGGTAGAGAAATTTGAGTCCCGGCCGAGCAAAACGGCTACGGTAAGACACACGAAGAGGCGTCTCTTTCACTAAATGGGAAACAAAAGACAGGAGGGGAGAACGAAGACATCGCTCTTCAGGGAAAAGAGAAAGAGGATCGGGGGGAGGGGAGGAATAGAAGGAGGTAGAATAGGGTGGGGGGGAGGCGGAAAAGACTTCAAATCGGAGTCGGCAGATGGAGTGAGCATTGGAAGCGGGGGGGGGGGGGGGGGGGGCTCGGGAGGGGAAGGGCGGAGTCTCCACCGGGAGGGGGCGCGCGTAATCGCCGATGACGGACGAGTCCTTGACGGGAGAAAGACGCAGCGACGGAGATAAATATTATCAACGACGGCGAGGAGGAAGATTCTCCGCGTCAGACGATACACTGCCTCGGATACAACACCGAGAGCTGTTAAAAATGCTACCGTATTTCCAGGAGGGACATTATGTTTCTGATGCGTGTACGGATTCCAACAAGCCACATTTGTGCAAGGCTGTGAACACTTGAACTTAAAGATGCCAGAGAGGCTTGGAGCTGGGGAATGTGACCTGTTAGAGGTCACTAGTAAATAGAGAATTTATGTTTAGCGTTTAGGATTTTCCCTATACCAAGGTGTTTCCTAACCTTCCACTGGGTAGGTACAATCTTAACAACGACCAGATCGCGGGAAAACAGTATTTTCTTCCAGTTTAACAAAGAGCATTTCTCTCGTTAACTCTTGACACAAACTTGACTTCAAATGTGTTGAGGGATTTTCATACTACCAGCATATTTCATTAATCGGTAAGGGTCACTACATGATATTTATATTTTTCCATGGGATTGAGTGAGGAAATAATCTTGATGTATCGAGGAGTTTCAATCTCAGCATTGTCGATGGATCCCATTAAGTTTCCTGTTATTTAAGTGCACTTTCTGGTGAATGGTGCAGCTTCATTGCTAACATTATTACACGCAATATTTGGATTAACAGACATGAACGGTCAGGGGAAAATGAAAGTGCAAAATTCAAAAAAGTAACCACGCATTTAAATCCACCATCATCAAAAGTCTGCGATTAACCACAAGGGCCTGGGTATATACTATTCCTATGCAGTGAATGTTCAACGTTCTTCCATTAAATCCACAACAAAATGAAAGAACATGGCATTAATGAGAGTTGGGCAGGATAACATCAGATTAATGCTCCCTGCGAGCTTCCTTGACTTCGCAGGAGGAGTTCCAATCTGAACGCTCGCTCCACTCCGTGCTATTTATATCGAGAGTCGGAGGGTATCGAGAGGGGAAGGAATCCGAGAAAGAAGAAAAGAGCATCCAATACACTTTGAGCGCTTATGTTCCTCGTCCTTGAAAAAAACAAAAGCAGCGGTTCGGCGACGTTGTTTCATCTACGCTCGCCACTTTTCTGCTCTTGGAGATGAGAGCGAAATTACACGAGAAAAATTGAAATGATTAGATGAATTGAATTCGTCACGAATCAAACGCAAAAAGCGGCCAAGGTTGGGAAATTCCCGGTTGGCGCCGCATTAGGTTTCTGGGGAAACGCTCATCGCCAGAGACGCTTAAGCAGATTAGTGGAAACATTTGAAACGTAAATTCCCCGCTTGCGCAATAGCGCAGCCAGCCGAACGCGGGAAAAGAGAAGGAAAACGATGCAAGCACATCTGCCGATATCCTGTGACACGGCTACTACCCGCAAGCGAAGGAAACTAGAATATGATAACTGCTGTAGAATATCAATAATCATCCCGACTAGAATCATGTAGACTTCAACACATAACGCCCATTTCAGAAAGCCGTTTACGTTAAGACATTCTAAAAAAATCATTTTTAAGACCAAAATGGATATAAGGGAGAGATCTCTGAGCCAATTGATTGACCCACCTTTTACTGATCGAACTTGTTCACCTGTAAGAATTTCGCAGATGTTTCTTCTAGCCACTTGGGCATATAGCCTATTCTCAACTAAGGTCACAACAAATACTATCATTTGTTTACTTAAACTGAGCCAAGTCTGTTGAAACAAGCGGGAGGAAGAGATACTTAAACATTTATGCACATGCGGGTATAACAAAGGAACTGCTGCCCCAACTCATGTGGAATTCCATTCGCTGTTTCCACGCTCTCTGCACCTGAAAAAAATCTCGAAAAATTATGGCCGAGCGGAGTTCTAAAGAAGAGAACATTGTGAGACAACCAAACATGCCTTATACGATGATGTTATCGGCCGCTAAAGAGGGAGAAATCCAGCTCGCACGCTGGCCACTTAATGGCCGGCGAGAGTCACACTCACTCACACACTCGAAGAGTCCTCGGCGGCGCGCGATGGAACGAGATGCAGGCACAGAGCGGCGCTCCCCCCGGACGGACAGACAGACACGGGAGGCCCCTTATCTCCTCCCTCGACGGCGAAGGAAAAACAAACCGGTTTGGAATGGCGGTTTGATAAAGAACTCGGGCCGAGTTTAACGAACCCCCGAGCTAATGTGTCACCCGCCGCGGGAGCGCTTCTCTTCGAGTTAGTTAGGAGCTCGGACCAACAAACGAGCAAGCAAGAAGGGAGTAGCGATAGCGAAGAATTTACCGCGATAGCCGTTGCAAATGGCTAGCAAGTACCCGCACCGAAAGAAAAGGCATAATCTGGGAGTTTAGAGCATCCCTGTATGAGAAGGCAATATCGTTAGTTCGACTACGCTTAAAAGTCAAATCTTCAACTGCGAAAAATGTCTCGCATGGTAAGCTTCTAACCAATGACTAAATATCGATTACTTAAATTAATGAATGAAATATGCGCAAACTATGCATCATGTAATACGATAACAGTAATATAACGACCGGAGGAACTAGGAGAAGTTATTGAGAACGGAAGCATTTCGACAGTTATAACTGGTATATCGAATAAATACATAAGATGCTCGAGAACTGCACAAAATGTAACGCCGGGCAAATAAAATACCTAATGTAAAAGAAGGCCACACAGCAATGGAAAGGCGCAAAGTTTATACGAAATATAGGCGAATAGCGTGTACGCATAACAGTCGTAATTACTGCCGATTATGAAATCAAAAATTATGCAATACGTTTGCATGAGAGCTTCGTAGATTTTCAAGTGGCCAAAAGCCCAAGAACGTTAGCCGAAGGCAACCAGGAAATCTAGATCTGCTCATTGAACGTCGACGAATGACACCCAAAGCAGCTGGCTCGTCGCTATGCTTCCTAAAATGCTGAGCGAACCCTAAGCGGGAAGACGAGTGAGCAGTGTGTATCACGCGAACGAAAGCCTTTGGGGTTGATGGCTCTCGGTTGGGATTCCAGCCGACGATGCGAGGGTGGGGAGAATCGGCCAGCGGCGTAGCGGAGTGCCGCAGGCCGCCGTCGGTGGAAGAGGATACGCTACCGTCCAGGGACCCGATGGCGGGCGAAGAATAAGAGGGGGGAAATACGTCGCGACCCCACTAGCTAACCCTCCCCCTCCCTTTAACCCCTACCCTACCCTTCCCCCGCCGCCGAGAGGAAGGCGGCTGCTGTTGTTCAGTTGTTTAAGAGGGGGAGCCGTGACGTAGAGGAGGCGGGGGAGGAGGAATTGAGAGTGGGGAGGAGGAATTGAGAGTGGGGAGGAGGAATTGAGAGTGGGGAGGGGGGCAAGGAGGGGCACGAGCGCGGCGAGCGAGGGGAGGGGGGACAAAATGGAAAGAGGAAGCAAGCAAGCAAGGTTTTTCGACTTATATAGCGCAATGTGTAAATGCGCTATTTGGCGATTTCCAGAGGCGCCCTGGAAGGAAAAATATATTCCAACAAAGGAATGTAACTGCTTCATCTTCACAGATTACCTACTCCTCCGGTAAAGAATTAAAAAAAGCATTCTTCCGGTTCGTGACCACAGACCGAGTGCTTCGATCGCCTAGGATGATCGGCATCGGAGCACGATAATTCCCCGCAGCCGACGCAGTTCACGCAGCTTAAACCCCGCTCGACACTTTCGCCTGACAACTGGCTACCGCAATACAGAGAGATAATAAACAACGGCACCGCAATGGGAACCGACGAAAGAGAGAAAGAGCAAGGACTTTCTTTCATCCAGTCGTGTTGAATTTCGACGCGATGAAACAAGTGAAATATGAGAGAAATACAAATTCTACTCCTAAATTTCATGCATATTGAGTACTCTGAACCATAAAAGGTATGACTGAATACAATTATGTGTGTCTTCCCACCAATCTAAACTTCTCGAAATCTTATGTTTTTATAGATTTGACCGTGATATCTGCGAGCAGAATAAGTCTATTTCAAGCAACTTTCACAGCAGATTGTTATAGCATCATTCTATTCGCAGATATGATTCACTAAACAAAAACAATAAAAACAGCACCACACCAAGATTTAAATAAGCATTCTACTCTCGCAAAAAAAACAAAGAATTTAAATAAAAAAAGCATAGGCTTCTCAACAAATTTGATTCAATGATCAAGGAGGGTACATGCTAAGGATCTAATTGCAACCAATGACATTAATCTTGAATGAGCCATAAGCACCCTCAATACGCAAACCCTCAGCGACTTGTTAGTTGTGACTCAGTCATCACTGGAATCGACGGGCAAATGAACGCCTTAGCACCACCCGTGGAGGAATTGGCCAACGTCCATCCTAATCTCCCTACCCCATTCTCCCTCCTCCGCCGAACCCTGGCGATGTCAACCTAACCCTGCCGCGGCATCTAAGCCGGTTTGGAGAAGCGCGACGTGAGTCCCAGGACATTTCCTCGCTCCTGTCACTGACTAACACTTCCGAGAATGCGTAAACAGACCGAGCCGAAGACCTTCGTGAGGCATCCCCAGGATCATTTGCGAGCTGAGCACCGTTGGGTAGCGAAGGGGGTAAACCCTTGGAAGTGACTCATCCCTGAGCTTGTGCTAGGCTAGCATCGGCTAAGTTGGTCACCTCGATTAGGCGACCGAAGCCAACGATGATCACCCGAGTCACACCTTGTCAGTTCCACAGATATACGAACATGGTCGTAGAGTGAGAACTGAGGTGCAAGTATATTCAGGAAATCCTATAAAAATAACAAACTTTTATAAATGAAGTATTTAGGTTAGATCGACTTCTATTTGTATTTTGAAAGAGTTAAGGGGCCTATCACATTGCCTTGTATGTACTTAAGGAGACAACCTTTACTCCGTGTATCTTCATTCCTTATCGCAAGGACGCAACAGGAACCAGATTGTTATTCTGTGAATTTTTCAGGGCGCAATATTTGTCTCGAAGGAAAACGCATCATTTCCGCCACTATCTGCCGCTCATGATGTTCGCAAATTGAATCGTCACAACCACCCCGCCGGACAACGTAACGACGACGACAATTTCCTCGTCCGAATTACTAGCGGCTGGCCAAGAAGCCAAATCCCCGCATTACGTCATTCGAATTAAGTGATCCACGCTCGCCGAGTGACAGTGAACAACAAAAACGCACTGACCTCATTGCAGATCCAAAGGAAAAGATGGCGCGCTGTTTGCAGAGTCCACAATGATTTTAAGCAGAACTCACTCGTGAAAATCATTATGCAAACCTACTACAGTCCGGCCCGACATACTTACTACGGTCCAACGTATCATAAAAGAGAATTAGATGGTCAAAAGGGACAGATTTAAATGCCATTATTTCTTCAAACGATTAAAGACTATAACCACTGCCTATAAGTTAAAGGTCCCAAATTAAATCGGACAGCGAAGGTCGCCTTTTCGGTATTTAAATTGGGCATTTAAAGGTTAATTAATATGCTGTTTGATATGTAGGCAAGTCTGTTAATTTTCTGAGCAATGCACTGCCATCAATGAGCTATCCAGGGATTACAACACGTCTCGCATGCTTGTTATATTTTCTGAATACTTAATCTCTACGTACGTATACACTAGCACAGTCCATTAAAACTCGTAGATCTTACAGACTTTCGAAGTATATAGTGTAATGGTTTTTAGTTGTGTTATTACGTTTTGGTTAAATTAACCACTTACCACAAACTCTCAACGTAGCTTGTAAGGTAGGTACACTATATAGGCATAAATTGCTGACAGCGAAAGACAATGACACAGCGTCTCCCTTCACTCCTGCACTTCACACTCTCTCTCCTGCCCAATCAAAGCTTCTGGACCACTTTTTTGTGGTGTCGCCAAGGCACATGAAGAGGAGGACCGACTGCACATAGACTCGGAGAGCGTCAAAGCAGGCGGGGAGGTGCGGAGGCGGCGGCCGCGCGCGATATAGAAAGTGAACCGCGCCCCCTTGGGGAGCAGGGGGGGTAGGGGGAGGTGAGGAGGAGAGGGAGGTGGGGATGAGTAGAAAGGGGGGAGGGGAGGCGGTGAAAATATTCGCGACTACTCGTGGTGGAAGAGGGATATCGGAGCGTGGGTGTGGAGTGTAGAGGGGGAGCCGTTTAGCGTTTGTGCCATATTGTAGTAGTGGCGGCGGGCGGGTGCACAGCCAGACGGGGAAGTAGCTCCGCCACCGTTGCTGTTGGAGGCTGCACGGAGGAAGCGATGAATTTAGACTTAATCTATTATGTGAGTTATAAACCGATTTATTTATATAACTTTACGAAATCCGACACAATACGTTAGATCAGATCATGAGAATAAAATTAGGGAACTGGAAAATCTAGGGACTGGAATTAGGGACTGCAGAACGGACAGATTTAAAATGCTATTTTTCCCGCAAACAATAAAGAGACCACAACGGCTGCCAAAGAGACATTACTAGGCGTGTCAATAGGTAGTGTAGCTAGTTAGAGTATTTACTCCCTAATGCTAGTATACTTATCTGCTACATTGTACTAACAGCACGCCGTGCATGCTTTGAGTATAATTCTTGTATATCTGGCCATTTATGTAGCTCCATAATGCTAACGATCCTTCTAACATTGGTAGCATTCCTATAGTGTAGTCGTAGTGCATGCTTGTGAGGCTTCGCCCCCTGACAAGAATTAGCGATTTACTACATCTTCAAAATACCCTGCAAGCCACCTCAAGGGCGTGTGGCAGGGGGTGCGTAGTCACCAACGTGCATTACACTATACCCTAGAGTTAGCGTAACTACGACTATTGATGCATTAACATACATCGCTAATACTTGTCACGAAGTGAAGCCTCACAAGCCTACGACGCTATACTTGAGGAGACATCTAATTTCAGCAGACCATTCCGGCGAGTCACACTTGCAAAAACAGAGCAGATTGGATTTGGACGTCCCGGGTCC
This sequence comes from Pyrrhosoma nymphula, assembly GCA_963573305.1. Taxonomy (NCBI): domain Eukaryota; kingdom Metazoa; phylum Arthropoda; class Insecta; order Odonata; family Coenagrionidae; genus Pyrrhosoma; species Pyrrhosoma nymphula. The sequence goes on from OY754328.1 coordinate 151,080,100, forward strand.
ACAAGCGTCCGAGCATATATATATATATATATTCAAACTCATTGTGGGGGAGACAGAGGCGATGAACATATGGGGGGGGGGCTATGTTGGTGGAGGTTCATGAGGATGTTTTTCCCTGCTGGCAAACGTTCCAAAAATAAGCACCACGGAGGTGGCGGTGGGAGGAGGCGGACGGGGAAAGAGAGGCATTCGCCGGACGAAGGGTGGAGAAGCGTCTAAAAAAGGACGGGCCCGTTTGAAATCCGGATACTTGATTGATCAGAACCTGTTCGACGGATTTCGCCATCGAGTCGGTGGACGGGGTGAACCGGGAGGAATCATCAAAACGGCCCGGAAATAATTACCTCGTCCCCGAACCTCCTCAAACATTAACACGACGCGTCGAGATTTGCCGACAGCGAATGCATTGCGTGTTCAGCTCCCGTGATCAATGTGATCATTTGCAGGGCAAAGACCGTGCAGCACGGTAGCCCATCTCACCACCCCGAGAGAGCGTCACGAAAGTCTTCGCATGACACGTACGTGGACACGAACGAAGCCAAGTGCGTATCCAACATCTCAAGCACGCATTAATTCGGGCACTGCCAATTCACGTGATCACAACGAGGAACTTCGGCGAGTTCAGTCTTCAAGGGGATTAGTGCGGCTGCCGCTGTACGTCAGCAGATCTACCATGATAAAGGGAAATAAGCATGATGACTTAAAAGATTGAGTTTTATTTATCATTAAATTATTCACGACATTATTATAAGTAGAACTAAAAACGCCGTAGATTGGGATGGAACTTAAAGACACTAACCTTCCCTTTTACCAACTGCACTTTTTTTTTGTGGGATGATGTCGCGTTTTGCTGGGAAGATGGTATTGTAAAGTAGTAGGAACTGTAACAATATCATAAAGATTAAGTGTAACTTTTAGAGACCTTAGGTGAAACGTCACATCATGCAAATTCGAGGGACATGTGAGAGCTCCTTGTGGCTTTAGGGGATTGCGGAAAGAGAGAGAGAAGAAAGGTAAAGCGAAGGAAATGGGGCATGAATGCGTGCGATGTAGTCGCAGCCAACTGCCCCCGATCGTAAATTTTTGAGTGTATTCGATTCGTGGGGCTCGCAGCGGAGATGCAAAACGCCTCCCCCTTCGACACTTCACATCCGCGGCGTTCCGTGTCCGCGGGGCGAAGAGGATAGATAGTTACCCCCACCAGCAGCTCGGGTCCAACTTTCACTTAATATTATTATTATTAATACCAACACCAACGGAACGTCGGCTTCCGCGACGGAAATATTAAAAATTAAGGGTGCCGCTTTTGACCCTCAAAAACGTTCGTCCCACACGACAGAAACTGTCAATCGCATCAATTAAACCCCCTTAGAGCTTCAATCTCCAATCAACGCCCTTACCAGTAATTGAAAAAAAAACGGGGAACAGATAACGCGATTTTTTTTTAATTTTATTCCTCCGGCCGCCCACTCCGCTAATTAAATGGAGATTTCCCAGCCGTCCCACTCTCTTCCGTTCCCATGCCAACGCACGCCCCTCCCCTCCCCTACCCACCCCCCATATCCGATCAACGGTTTCAAGCCCTCACCCTCCCCCTCAACCCTTTCGCAGCAGCGAACTCGATAAGGCGTTTTTTTATATCGTCTCGATACGTTTTGCTGATACAGATCGGCCCAATATGCAGTTCTCCGTACGCACACCACGACGATCGCCAGACCCTAAAGGCTGTCGTAAAAAAACAAAACAACACATGAGCTGATAACAATGAAATGCACGACGATATATCACATACGAAACCTGCAAACGGCTTTGGGATTGATGTCCACACTAAAAAAAACAAGATCCGACCGCCCTATATTCTCGAGTGGGTCAATCATAAACGCTTCCTTCTTGGATGAACACAAAAATGATTAAATTAGAAAATATGAGCTGACCCAAATGTACGAACCTCTCAGGCCTCGATAGCACAATCTTTACTTAAAACAAACGCTCACATCCTATATTAGACTGCAGTAGGGACAGATTTAAAATGTCATATTTCCCGCGAACGATAAGAGACTATAACAGCTGCCAATGAGACTTTTATCTGGGTTTGTCGATGGGTGGTGTAGCTCTTAGTAGTGGTGGTGGTCCCTAATACTTGAATCCTTATCTGTTACCTAGTACTAACAGCACGCCGTGCACGTTTTCTACACAAGTCTCGAGTCTCTGTCCATTTGTGTAGTTGCAAAATACATAGGTACATACTAACGGTCCCTCTCTATTGTGAGCACATCTGTAATGTAGTGCATGCTTGTGAGGCTTCGCCTCGTGACAAGTATTAGCGATTTATGCTAATGCATAATTAGCCGTAGTTACACTAACTTTAGGGTATAGTGTAATGCATGTTGGTGATTACTCACCCCCTGCCACACACCTCTGAGGTGGCTTGCAGGGTATTTTGTAGATGTAGATATATACTTCAATCTGTTCCAGATATGGTCAAATATGGAAAGCAGATCCTGAAATCGAATTAATATCTATAGTGGGTATAAGATCCAGGAAGTATTCACTGGCTCGTTTAGAGATAACAAGTCTCTGGGTCGGTTTGCACACCAAGTAGGATTGTCCGTGTGATTCGAATACAGATTAGTACATGATAATAATGGTCTATATTGAATAAGTATAAGCTTCTCAGTGAAATGTAATCGTCATTGCCAAAAATATCACACAATAGAGATTAATTGTGACAAACTCGCACAAAAGCCTAATGACGCTGAAAATCAGGGCGTAATAAACCTATCTCGTCCAAATAATCTCAAGACAGGAAGCGCAATGAGTTTTCATTTAATGCATAACGAGACATGTATTACTAAAACTACATCTACAAAATACCCTTCAAGCCACACAGGGGTGTGCGGCAGGGGGTGAGTAATCACCAACATGCATTACACTATACCCTAAAATTAGGGTAACTACGACTAATTATGCGTTAGCATAAATCGCTAATGCTTGTCACGAGATGCACTACACTACAGATATGCTCATCATCAACCACATGTCATCACGGTCCATCGTTTTGGTACCAAAAATATCAACAGCAAGCACTACCCGTCAGAGGAAAGGGCACTGCCAATGGCGCCCCTGGCACGTCGGGTGCGTCCATTCGGCTCGCAGAGAACGTCGGGAGCGGCATTTTGGAAAGTGGAGTCGCAAGGCGACCGCGAGGTAAAGTAAGAGGGCGAGAGGTAGAGGGGGAGAGGGGGGAGAGGGAGGAGAGGGAGGAGAGGGAGGAGAGGGAGGAGAGGGAGGAGAGGGGGGAGGAGAGGGGGGGGAGGGGGAGGAGGGGAGAGGTGGGGAGGGAGGTGGAGGGATAGACACACTTCCGGCCTTGTCCCAATAATCACTTATCCTTCCGCCGTAATCCAGCTGGCCTCGGTCGAATCAGCTAAACAAGGATGAACGAAGACGTAAGAAAATCGCTGCGCTCCCCAATCGACGCTTTGCTCGTAAACACTGGACGTGGACAATTGTCAAAAAAACCAGATACCGGCTGTAGGTCGGCAGGCAGGAAATGTGCACGGGCAAGTAGAACTGAAAACGAGGCCACTCGTTTAAACAGAAAAAGAGCTCACTCAAATATTTTGGATTCAGAGCAAAGGGCGGAAATTACTAAACGCAATTAGCGCTGCGATATGTTCTATGAACAAACAGAGCCAGTGACATACATTTGAAAGACGTTTTCGTAATTCAGTAAAAATCGTAGAATCCATTTGAGCTGTATGAGAATGTATTATCTTGACAGTGGAATAATACCTGCACACAAAATACGACACAACCAACAAAATGATGATAGATAGATAGAAGTAACTATAACACTGAAATGTTACAAAGGTAAAAGTGTTAAATACCACTCAGAACAAGAAGAATATGAAACGTGAATTTGCAATATCATTTGTTCAAACCACGAACTTAATTAATTGTCACAGATCGGGAATGGACCGTGGCGAAGAGAAATTAGCGGCTGTCATAGTAATGGTTTAAATGGATCCTTCATCGGCAATGCCAACCCCACCACAATATAAGAAATACACAATATTTGGCAAATAAACACTCCTACTTGAACGCCCCGCAAAACTATGAAAATTAACTCGCTTACGCAACGCACAATACTGATAAAGAGTGGGGCACACTCGCCAGACAAACAAGCTGCTTGAGGTCAGTTCTGCACTTGAACGCCAGTCCACTGGAAAACATGATTTCCATCAAACGCCAGAGGCGGAGTCCGGAGGGCTAACGTGCACCGATCCGACAACAAGCTCTCGCCAAAGACCTCGAAGGCTTGAAGGCCTCGGACGGAGAAAAAAACAATAATCTCAACCCGGGCCACACCTTCTAGACGAAATCAAGCGGGCACCGCAGATGACTCGTCGTCGTCCGCGGGACTTTAAAAAACTCATCGTCAGTCGGGGAAGTCTTGAAGGCCAAATAAGGCTGCCTAATCCGTCCATTTAAATCAACGTCCCTCGACCCGCAAGGCACCGCTCACCTCCAGTCCTTCAAACGTCGAGGTGGTTTTATTTTAAAGGCAGATAATGCGAGTCTCTGTAGCTCTGTCTAGAACTTCAGCAAGTTCAGTAAGGATGAGCGCTCGCCTTCGGTCGGCAGGCAAGAGATTGTCTCCACGGAGTGGACGGACGCGTGGCTACGCACAGAAAAGAAAGCTGTGGAGGATGAGGACTCGGGAAGGAAGACCTCATTTAAGTCGGCAGAAAGTTTCCACTTTTTTGGAAGGGAAACGTGACGGAAAAGCACGAAAAGGCACAAAAAATTTCACGCATACGTGTCGAGAGAAAGAAGTAGCATTGCCCACGCTGCTGTTTGGGAGGAATCTCGCCTTGTGCCCAGTAATGTGAAACAGAGATCGACGTTTGGGACCAATCCAAGGTATAATCACAAAATTTGACCGACTGTAAACGCATTCTCAATACCTCTGAATAATGTATCTTCGTTGTCAACATAAGACCCCGATAAAAATTATCGGGGTATTATCGGGGGAATAAAACACTTTGAATAGGCGCCCACAAATTATACGGGTAATCGGTCAGGGCAAATAGTAGAAGTACTAAGGGAAGAATTAGTAGTTTATGCCGTTGAGCACTGACTCACTTAATGAGTATTAACTAGATAAAATCGTTGTTTAAAAGCGACAAGGAATCAAATCCCACAATCACAAAATTCCACAAAGTGAATTATGCAGTGGATTGGAAGTTTTGCAGCAGAGCAGTCATTCTAATCTGAACAAAATAAAATTAGAAAGTCAATACTTCGAACCACAATCCACTTCAACTTTCCGGTACACTGAAATGTTTAACACTCGCGTCGAAATAATGAATCGCGTTGAGAACATACGTAATCGTTCCCTAAGACACACGACTGATAGCGCACCAAATTAATAAGGGCGATGTGAACGGGTTCGAAATTGTCCCCTCCCCGCCCCACACTCTATATCGCCTCCTAAAAGAGAATGGGGATGGGTGTTGGATTAAGGGGCAGCACCCCCTCTTCCAGATGCCCCTCCGCTCACCCTCTCCCACAAAACCCCGAGCTCGTTTTGCGAAAACGACCATAGGGGGCGCGCACCTCGGGCAGCCACAAAAGGCAGACTGCAGGTAGCACGCGCCACAGAGGCCCGAGCGGTCGAACGGCGAACTGCCGACGCTTCCCTTTCCGAAAGAGAGCCAGCTCGCTCGCTCGCTCTCTCCTCACCCTTCAACAAACACAAACGAAAGCAAAGGCCCGGCCAGAGAGATATTCGCCACCAGGGGAGGCAAAAACATCCGCCGAGCAGCAATCTGATAACCCGAGTAGGGCACACACTGGACGCGAACGACACCGAGTCCCGATGACAGACATTTTAAAATGACCCTCGAGGCACCCCCGCATCGAAAAAAAGCATCACGAAAAAACTATGGTGGAAAATGTTTCATTACTAGGGATTGCTATCCGCGAAAATCACTGCATGGCATCATCACTCGCCAGTTAGCTCCAACGTCAAATCGCATCCATTGGTCAATCAAGCCCACGGATAATTTGAAGATAATAATGAAAATTACTTAGAAGGATATCAAAGAAAACGACAAGTATTGTAATGTCTAGCAGAAGCATGGACACAACGTAAAACCTACTATAGATACCGAGGTAGTCTCAATTCCGATAAATTTCACTGCAGAATGGCAGAAGGTTTAAAAGCTGCAGAGGCATTCTCACCGGAGGAAAATGATTAAAAGGCAGACATCGAAATGGAGTCATCAGTCACGGAGTGAAACCATCGGAAGCAGAAAGCGCTCACCGCGGTTCAATTAAAAACAGATAACAACAACTTGAGGTAAGAAAATCAGCTACCTACAAGAACATCACTAAGAGAGTCTGAACGGCGGCAGAAGTCGTTCTAACGAGTTGTTGGCTGAATTATCACAAGATAAAAAAGAATAACACTCGCTAAGATACTACGGACCTTATCCGTGCAGCGGATAATCTCTTCAACACGCACCCCGTATGGCCTTAATGATCTCGGGTATGAACCGAAAGGAAATCTGAAAAAATTTACAAAAGTGAATGAAGAAAGAAAAAGAGATAAACTTAACTAAATGGCACCTGCCTCGGTTAAACCAATATGGTCTCCCCCTACCAACCAAACGGTGTCACGCAATTCACACGGAAAAAATAAAAAATCACATTTGGGCGCAGAGGAAGTGGAGAGAGTGGGAGAAAAGGTAGGGAGGGGTGGGGAAGGGATTAGAGGGAGGGGGAGGAACCAAAAGGAGAGGGAGAAGGGCAGTAGGAGAAAACAAAAGGCTATTCGACTAACCCTTCCCCTCTCCTCTGCTCCTTCACCGTTTCATCACGCGAAAAAAAAGATCGAAAAAAACATAGAAGCAAAAAAATAAAAATATCGGACTTGGAGACGGGGAGAGGGGATGAAACAAAGTTTTGGTCAGCGTGGGGGTATGTTGGGTGGGGGTATATATTATTATATAATATGATATATATCGCCCCTCACCAACCTACACCCATATGTACTTCGTTCAAACAGAGGGTGATTGAGGATAGGAAACACACCAAATGTGAATACACAATGGTGGTGTGAAGATAGAACGATGGCCGATTCCAAGTGAAAAAAAATCGACTAGGCCGGGAATCGAACCACGGACCTATCGAAGTCGCGTCGAATGCACAGACCACCATGCTATCTCATCATTGGTGCTTCTGTCCGCAGACAGGTTTCAACGGTAGCGCTGTCTCCACAGCATTCTGTCCTGGGCCTCTCTCTTCATCTCTGCATAACTCCTTCCTTCTTTTATATCCCTCAACATTCCGTGCCTCCTCCATTCTTCCCTCTCTTCCCTTCTATTTTCCCTTCTATTATTAATTTCTGCAGGCTGTTATTCCTTAAAATATGCCCAATCCATTTTGCCTTTCTCTTTTTAATTTCTCCCAGCATACTTCTTTCTTCTCCAATCCTCCTTAGCACATCTTCATTCGTGATCTTATCTTTCCATCCAATCTTCTCCATTCGTCGCCATAGCCGCATTTCAAAGCTTTCTAAGTATTTCTCTTCTCTCTTCTTCAACGTCCACGTTTCGCATCCATACAAAACACTACTCCATATAAAGCATTTTGCAAATCTTTGCCTAATATCCATCTTGATGTTCCTTGCAGTAACCAGTTCCTTAATCTTGCTAAATGATAATTTTCCTTGCCCAATTCTGCTTTTAATTTCTTCAGTATAGTTGCCATTCTGTGTAACTATACTTCCCAGGTACCTACTTGAAAGAGCAAGATACTTATTTTAATTTTTCTTCCTTCAGCCATATATTTAAGGGCCCTTCTGTCTTAGCTATTCTCATAACCTTAGTTTTATTTCTGTTTATTCACATTTCTGTTCTCTCATTTTTGTTATTCTCATTCTCATGCTACCTAGTCTATTAAAAAAAACACTGGAATCGGCGGGGTTATATATGAAATAAAACCCCCTTTTTTCAACAATTTTTTCAATCAATCAATAAATAAATAAATATATTTTTTTAAATAAAGTGGAGGAACAATTATTTAATTTCTCCCTCGATTGGAAATGAAGTGACTGCCATGCGCGCGGGTCTCACCCAGGTGGCGCCCCCCGACACTCCCCCCAATAAGCGGGTACATTCCGTTGATGATGAAAGGTGAGCAAGGAATGAGGGTAGGAGGAAATGAGGCGGATGAGATTGTGTGCTGAGTGTGACTGATCGTGAGCCAAGCAGATGAGTCGCGGATCCAAAAGCGAACATCCAAAAAGAGAAGGGAAGAACGCGCGCGGTGATGGAATGCGGTGGGAACGGCGAATACGAAAATACTACGGCCGCGAAATGGGACAGGAGATGATTTCTGCGGGTGAGAAATGCGGCGGTAAAGGGAGAGGAACGTAAGGTAGAGATAGTGGAGACATTCTTGCAAAAGATAATCTCACTCAAGAGTCTTCCAGGGGTAACAAATACGGATAAATGTTAACCAACAATGTGCTAAGAATAAGGATGAAACAAGAAGGGCAAAGGAAAAGAGACTTATTAATTTTGATCAAATCAAACCAATCAATGTCATAAGATGCCCACCGTCAAAAACAGAACGCATAGCCAGGCACGTAGCCAGAGGGGGGCTCTAGGGGCTCCAGCCCCCCCCCGAAATATTTTCCCCGTGCGGCGACTGCCTTTCGCCAAGGGGCACTCATGTTCTGAGCTAGGATTTTCCCCGAAGCAAATTTATGGCTACCTGCCTGCGCATAGCGCAATGGCAAGTCAATATAGATCAACACACTTAAAATATTTCAGCTTGGCACGTACTCATGCATAATTCCTCATTCAGTATAAAACCACCTTGAAACCCCTCATGAATCATTTACGCGTAATTCACTAACGAATGATTTCCATTGAAATCGCCATAAAGCCAAAAATGTTTCATCGCGAAGATAAACCTATTGGGCAACTCGCGATCAAAAGTTCTAGATTATTTTTGCCACCATCAATCAAATAATGCCATGTGAAGGAGCGCGGTCATTTCGGCAAAAGTTCATTTGACGCATTTAATTTCTTTACATCCCACACCATTCCATCCTGAGCAGTCATTTTGTGACATTACGACGGACAGAATTCGACCCACTGAATGGAAATGGATGAGCTCTTGTTTATGGCAATGAAATCTGTCTCTTAATTTTCATTTAGGCGAGAGAAAATAATTTACCTCTTCACTCACTTTGACGAGGATTGAAATATATTTTTTCTTTCGAGCAACAAACCAGGAAAACAGAATTCCAGGAGGATTTAAGGAAAATAATCACACGCAAATGTTTGGTTTTCTAATTTACAAAGGAAGACTCGGAAATTATTAAGTTCACCACACAAAGATCTCTTCGCTTTGCGTCACGCCATGAGCGGAAAAGTCTCGTGAAGAGAGATAGAAGGAAATGAACCGACAAGATCGTCTATATCCTGTAGCGATGCCTATGTCAAAAATAAATCACGATATTTCTCATACCAGCGCGATTACTTCCTCGTGATATACTCAATCGTATTAGGACTGGGCCGTTCGCCATCACTCCGAGTGCGAAGCACTCACATTGGATTACGTGCCGGAAAGCCATACGGAGCCCGAGAGTTGCGGAAAATGAAAAAAAAAACAGGATTCATAGAGAACGACGTTCAAGTCTGGAGAAGACACCCCTCAGCGCTTTGCGGACTAACAATCAAAAGCTAATGGTCGCGGAAGAGAATAAACTAAGAAATATATGGAGAGTTCGGCGGAAATCCTGTCACTGCAAGCCACGTGAAAAAAATCAGTTCCCTCGAAATAAGAAAACCCCTCGAAGAAACCATAACACTTTTTTATTCGCTCGCAAAAAAAAATAAAACAAAAGGCTCGCGAGAAACATTTTTCCCACATAGGCGACGCCCGTTTTAAATAACCCGCGGGCGAGTGAGGAATCCAGCCAGCCGCTCGCAACCGAACCACCTCCCTCGCCAAACGGTTCTCTCGCTGCTCCGCTGCCGTGAAGTCGGCCAAGCGTGCGAACGCTCCGAGAGCAATATCCTCCTCCACCGGATGAGGAGAGCGTAGTACACACAAATTGACCGCGCAGGCCGTCGGGCGAAAATCGACTGTTGATCTCTGCGGACGGTAAGGTTATGTGGTGAATGGAGGAAGGATGGAGAGAAAGAAATTCGGCGTCGGCATGAGTCAACTCATCTACGAAAGGCGCCGAAGTTCGACATCCCATCCGACGAACGAGCAATGCACTCTGAATCTCTCCAAGTAGGGATAGGGAATTTCCCTGAAAAATCTCCGACAACGCCGGGATTCCATCCCTGGCCCTAGGAATGAGAATACAGTGCATTTTCCACCACACCTATCAGATCTCCTTGAAATGAAACATACTCTTGGTTAAATTAATTTAAAAAAATTACCGACGGCACACGGCCGCACTAATTAAGCCGTTTCGAACGAATGGTAACAACGAAGCCCGCAAATCACGCTACACAGCGTCGTCGTCCCGGTACGGCAAAGCCCGGCGCGGCGTCACTAAACCTACTCTCCCTCTTGTGTTCCTCCTCACCAGCTATTATTCTCGCCCCATCATTTCCTTCGGATCTCGTGACTCCGGTCAGCGGCGTCGTACCCGCAGGGGAACTGCCAGTGCACCCCCTTCGGAAAGAGCGCCCTGGCTCCCCCCCGCTGATGGTCGTAATAAAGGCTCTCTCTTTCTTCTATTGTCGTCCCTCCCCTCATTCCGAGCGGGACGGAGGAAACGGATCGCTTTCAATCGCCAATCGAGACGAGCGCGAAAAAAAGGAGAAGCGGTGCGCGCTCGACAGCTAATGAATTCCGTTTAGCGATGAAGAAGCGTTGACTCGAACGCACTCGTGTGCGGAGCGCTAGAACCAACCCGGCGTTCACATTTTTTTATCGCAACATTCACTTACTCTCTCTCTCCGAAGACGACGGCACTTAACGCGACATGTAAACTAGTATGCACATCCACCCACAGCTTCAGAACACACACGGTGATCTCCAGTCCTCCGTATGAAGCCCTATTACCACCCACGATTCACATTTTTAACGTCACGATAAGCACCTAATAAAAGTTAACCATTTCATCTTACGCGAATGAATAGAGGTGATAGTAGCGAAGTGATAGGTAGCCCAGTGAGTTACTTTGCAGCATGAAGATCGCTTTATTAATTATATGTTGACTAGAACGAATTGCACAAATCTTATGCTGGCTTTACTTTCATTATTCTTAACTTTCTATGCATGTATTTCCATTATCATTTGACACTTCTAGTTCCTTTTTTTGGGAAAATAATTAATTTAATTCGAATCGTAAATCGGCTGGCACGTCGAGGGATAACCTGCGGATGATTTTGAACGTCCGGTTCAACGGTCTTCGCGGTCCGATAGGCGTCTCATAGGGATCAAATAACGAAGATGCCCATCACATTCCTCGCTCGTAGACATGAAAGATGAGAGTAAAACAAACTCTTTGAATTCGCATCGCGGACTACCGAACACCTGGATCGAATACTGAAATTACTTCCCAACTCTCAAGAGCCCACATACGCGCGAACAAATTAGTTCAGTTCAAGGTCGCAAGTCGAAATAAATACAAGTCTACGAGGTAAAAACAAAACTTGACTCTCCTTCTGTTCAACCACTCGACGTTCGGAAATACGTTACGCACGCCAACGAAAATTTAAGAGATAAAAACTTACCCTTGATCGCGACGCGATAGAATATTTAAAGACCCGATAAAGTTTTCGGGATAACTACCATCGCCAGGCGAGTCCCATACACGACGAAGTTAGAGAAGAGTACATTTTGAGGTTACTAGCGCGTGAGAAAAACACTTCCGCGTCCCCCAAAAACACTTGGCCCGACAATTTTTTTGGAGAGACCCCTCCACAAACGGTTTGCGTCAACACTGCGATAAAGGGCGAAGGGAAGAAAAAAAAGCGCATTGACTTCCTCAACGACAACGACGGTGGTGTCGGCGGCACAGCAGTGGTGGTGATGGTGGTTCTGTTATACGTGGTGGCGGCAAGTTAAGTGTCCCGAAGCACCTGGCTTTTCGAGTTGGCAAGCTGGAGGTCGGTTTCTGTGAGCGTATGTCATAATACGACAGGGAGGGGAAGGGAGGTCGATGGTTATTATGATGATGACGATGGGGAAGGAGTTAGCAATGAGGGGGAGGAGAGAGAGATGGGTGGGTGGTTTGGTTGGTGTTAAGGGGGGAGGCGGAGAGGATGGGGGGGGGAGAGGAGGCGCGGAACGAGGCCGAAGAAAGCGGCGACTACGAAGGCAAAAGAGCGGTGGTTAAGGTGGGGGAGGCAGTGGGGGGAAGAGGGGTGTCGGGCGGTTGAGAGTGTGAGGGGATTATAGGAGCGGCGGGCCAGCGAGCAATCCCCGTCCGAGCGAGTGCCGAGATCTACACACAACACGGACGGATTCCGGGGTGTGGTGTAAGAAGTGTGCCGGAGCCTCCCAACGTGGACTCCCCGAGGAGCGGAGAAGGGGTTAATGGGAGAGTTTTGAGCACGATTTAAGTGCCGGGAAAAATGTTCGGGGAACACAAAAGGAGACCAACAGAAATACATAATACACAATCCGACGACGAAGCTATGGGATGGGGAGTTGGAGAGGAAGATAATTCGACCACCTCATAAACCGCCAACAATAAGCGAGAGAGAGAGAGAAACAATGGGATAACTTCGGCGAATAGAATGCAAGAACGCGGAAATGTTTTTTCCTAATGCCATCACTCGCAAGATTATGAAAATAACTTCCAAACAGTACACTCAGTGGAGGGAACCACAAAAAGACATCGATGTTCACACACAATGGAGATCCGACACGAAAAACACGACGGATGTACATGAAATAAAATCCCCAGCCAGCCGCGCGCAGTTAATAAGTTGCATCTCTTGCTTACCTTTGACTTAAGTGGGGCAGGCCTAGTTCTCAGCTGTGCGCCTTATATTCCTTCCCTTCCTTGTCGGGACGGGAATCGCTTCGCTGGGCGGGTGTCGAAATCCTCCCGATGCTGCGCCGCTGCTAGTCCAGGATTTCCCCGCTCGCGGTGTGGAAGGCCTTTCCGACCAAAATGTCAACACTCGTAATCCAATCACATATGACCACCAACACTCCGATGGCGCATAAGAATTGGGAAAAAAGACACTTGAACGGTATCTGCCCTTTCGGGGCTCAAGTCAGAGGGGAGAAAAACTTTTTCTCAAATCCTCCTCTTCACCGAGCTTATAAACATACACACATCCACTGACACTGCGTCATCACGCGCTGGAAGCGATCCGGCGAAATCAGTCCACAAAACGGCTTCGATCGAGTGTTGACGTTTGTAAAAGATACGAGGAGGAATCCTATCTCCTCTCCTCTTTGATTTGAAAAGTTACAGTCCGCTAACTCCCGTGGAAGTTAGTTACTGTCAAAAAATTTTGAGTGTTGCTAATTGGGGCACCTGCACACACACGAGAAAAAAACGTTCTATTTTTTTCCCAAGGCTAAAAATATCCTTTGATGAAAAAAGTTATTTGGTGTTTGGCGAACTGCGGTCCTTAGAGCTTTTGATCAAGGAGTCTCACTGAGGTGTGCTTCTGAAGATCGGTAGTGCTGCAAAAAGCGTCCCTAGAAAACTTTGTCTCCAAAAAAAAAACAACTTTCTTTTTCTTTTCCTTCGAAGAATCTCAGGTCACTCTTAATCCACAGCAAACACAAATCAAAACACACACAGCACAATAAAAAAACAAAACAATAAAAAAAAGACAAGCGACACTTTTGGGACGTCTTTGGTTGATGATGAAATCTTTTTTTTTCCTATGGTCGAGTGCTTCCAGAAGAGTGTATCACGTAGACAGGACACGTCCGAACACTAGCACAACTCCCAAGTTTTTTCTGCAGTTTTAAACTTGAATTTTTTTTTCACCGCGATCTTCTTTCCAAAAAAAAGAAAAAAATGCGCCTCGAGTCCTCTGAAGAAGTCCAATGGATCAACGGCGAGGATGAGTCTCAGTTTGGAACTCGAAAGCAACAAAAAAAACGACTCTCACAGGTCGCCTTGGCGAACGTCAGCCGCGGCCGTAGGCACGCATATGTTCACACGGCTTCGGTATCGAGACGCACACTGGCCGTCGGACGGGCGGGTGTAGAGGGAAAAATTATCGTTAGGGAGGGGAGCGAGGGGAGGGAGAATGGAGGGGGAGGGAGAGATACGTTTGAGGGGAGGGCGAGAGAGCGCTCGCGAGCGAGAGGTAGAGCAGAGCCACCAGACGGACAGCTGGAGAATCACCACCGCTCAGCCGCCGAACACAAAACACACACACACCCACAACGCCGACACTCAAAACAGGACGCGCGCGAGATCACCCACACGTCTCCGGAACAGATGAGGAGAGGGGGGTGGGGGAAACAAGAGAGTCGGTCGGTCGGCCGGCAAGCCAAAGCCCCTACGGTCACTCCGCTGCGGTAGTGAAAATGTAGAGGGAATGTTGGAGGGGATATTATCTTCCCCCACCTTCACTTCACTGACTGGGACTCTGGATAAATGGCAGAGAAGAGAACGCTCCCCGTGTGCGTCGACCAACCTACTCCGTCGGCCCGTCACATACTACTGAAGACGGCTCGCCGTCCGCCGCCGCGGCGCATAGGCGGGGAAGGGGAGGCGCGGTAGGGGAGGGGCGCGCACGGTAGGGGAGGTGAGGTGCCGGAGAGAGGAGGGGCCGGGGGACACCGTGACGGAATACGGGAAAGTGGAATGGGCGAGCGGTGAGTGGGAGAGAGAAAGACAAAGAGAGAATATGTGATGTGGGCAGGAAAAGAATCGGGCGATAGGAAAGGATATGAAAATCACTTTAGTTTTCTGTGTATCGTGGGTCGTGTGTTGGCCCACAGATATTACAAAAACAAGGGTTGCAAAACGTGCTTCCTAAGCAGTATGCATTTTGATGACGTTTTTTTCAGCGTCATGGCGGTTACTTTTTTTTAACTTCTTCCGCTACTTCGTAAACGCATCGCTAGAAGTCCTATCTGGGATAAGTCCTAGGGACGGAATGGCGATGTTGAGCTTATAATTTTCAGACTTTCTTCAAAAAGCATAGGACAAAGGAGTAACGGAGGGAGGTCGTGAAGGAATATGGACAAATGGAAGGTGAGGACGGGAGAGAAAAATGTAAGGTTGGCAGGAGATGGAAAGGGCTCTTTAAAAATAAATGACTGTCACTTGAGTGTTCAGAGAATCGGGGATCGAGTGTGGCCCAGAATTACTACAAAAACAATGGTTGAAAAACATACTACCGGCTGTTAAACTATCTTTGGAACAAGTATTTTGACGCGTTTTTTCGAGCTGTTCTGGCATTTCAGATACCTTTTACCGCAACTTCGTCAACGGCTAGCTACAACGCATAAAGTCTTATCTGAAATTATTTCTAGGAGCGGACTGATAGCTTTTAAATTCCTTTTCTGAGACATTCTTCTGAAAAACAGCTGTTATATAATGACTGAGCCTTAGTATTCATACGAGATATTCAAGCGGACGAATGAACATTTACACATGATTTTAAACTGAACATAAAATGTTGCATTTGATAATAAGGGGGAGGTAGTGGCTGGAGTGAAGCCTCGAACACCGGAATTGCGATTTGACGTGTTTGGTACCGAGTTCATCGTGCTTTCAATGTATTTAACGATCCAGAACTAACTAGCGGAGGAGTCTACGCTCCTTGCGGTTCTTACGGCTCCAGTAATACCGTATTCCGCAAGTAGTTCCGAAAACGCGATTGGAATAATTCTATAAAATAATGAACTGTTTCACATAATTGCAAACCTTTCTCAGCACCTCGCAAGATAACAGCGGATTACAGGGCACTTGGCATGCTAGTTATGTGTCACATGAACTTTGTATCAATTTGTCGTCTCTCATGAAATAAATCCGCGTTAGGCTCAAAATTGAAGATTTTTAGCCGATATTCCATGAAATATAGTGAGCGTTTTTACCTCCAAAGTAATTCATAAAACAAATTATTAACATCGAAATCAGCACCTTCCATGATCCGCTTGGAAAGCAAACAATCTGGCACATCCATATGCTCCACAGCTGGCCAATAGCCGACGTTAAATTCTTCAAAGGATTCTGAGGGGTTAAATCAAACTTAGAGAAGCTTTTTCCCTTCACTTCGAGCAGGCTGTGGGGAAAACCGGTGGTAACCCCCGCACGTGTTTAACACCCAGTCTCGGTTGCATTGTGTTTTCGGGAAAGGGATTGCCAAAAGTCGAGGGGTTAAGGATGTCATTCCCTTCTTAAAAGCGGCTCCAAGCACATCCAGCCACCAGTGTCCCTCCCGGGTGGACATTTAAATTCCTACTACAGCTGGTGGGAAAGAAGCAGTCAACCTACTACTCCGTGACCATTTCACGGCGATGTATCAGCTTGAGCCGTTGCATGATTTTTGGCGTTAAAAGGTTCAAAAGTGACACGGTAATGCTTGAACACTACCACAAGCCTCCACATTATGTTCGTTGAACTGACTTTAAATAATGCTGACACCTGAATTACAGTGTCCAATCGATTATCCAATTTAATATTTTTTATGAATGAATAGGGATAAAGTATTATAATGAATAATTTCAAAGAACTATGAGCTCCACAGTTCATTGCCACGAGAACGAAGAGCTCGCAGAACATCCTAATTTAATTTTCATTCCGCAATATCTACTTTCACACGGCCCCAATTTTAACTTATCTTCAACAAAGTTATCGTGTCTAATATTCCACAAATTATACGGGCTGATTACACAGGCGAGCACATCCTTTATGAAGGATCTTTTAAGTACGACTAAAAGACATCTTTGTTTTGAGTTTTCCTTCGCATGGTTCTTACGAACTTTGAGGTGGAATAACTGCACGTCTAAATCCTTTCGAATAGCTGTCATAGTGGTCCGAGGCGTTAAAACATGTCGCTTGGGGTCGCCTAGGTAAATGCACGAAGGGCCTAGTCCTTAGTAGCCCTTGAGAGCGGTAAATGGCGCGCGGACAGCGTTAGTTGGCTGCTAATCTTCTTCTCAATCATCACTTCGTCAGCACGCACCCATGGAGACGGAATAGCTTCACCCTAGCGGCGCTGGCTGGCTGCTTCAACGGAACACATCAACCCCTACGTCGACCACACGCAACGGTGTACGGCTGGGGGGAAGATACGCTGATGTATTCGTCCAAGGCGCCCCCGTAAAACTTCGAAGAAACGGCTACGCTGTTCACTAAGGTGGTCCAAAAACATCAGAAGTCTTTAAATTCTTCACGTTGCCCCCCGAATTCGGCGACAAAACACTTGAAAACTCTTGGTGCACAATATTAGCTCAACGCGACAACCAGGGGCCGTGCCTCACGAAGTTTTATCTTTTTATATGAACGCCCTTAAAAGCCTTGAGGATAGGAAAAACGAACGAGAGCATTTGATATTTCGCAACCTCGAAGGCTTGTGTGGGTTGGATTTAGGCGGAATAGTTGCAAATATTTTTTGTATTTCAGTCTTGCCTAAGCAATGAACACATTGGCCATTATAGATGTTGCCAATTTTGGCATTTACGAGTTCGAGTCCCTCCCTCTCGCATTACCTTTGTAATCTGCTGTCAACATCTGACTGTAAACTTACGGTTCACCTGTTTTATTTCGCTTCAACCTTTAGCCCCGTGAAACAAAGCTATGCCATCTCCTAACCCAAATAACATCCATGAAAGAAAACCTGTAACATATGGAGTTAAATGTCCTCATTGTATTCCACTGCTGTAGAGCCAAATGCCTAAATCTCAAAAAGAAGTTGATTAATATTTATTTATAGACCATTTGGACGGAAACTATAAAATTTTAACGAAACCAAAAACGATCTTTCAAGGGGTGATTTTTAAGGGATCACTTTTTGTAAAGACTGAGGCAGACAGGTGATTGTGTAAAAAAAATCTGTTAAGTAACAGATAAAAACATGAACATTAGCAAATGAGGTTTTTCTGAATAAGATTGAAAAAGAGCACGCAGACGTCATCTGAATGACACTTTCACGATCTACATATAAAATATCCATGACCAAAATCGGTCAAAAAGATGAATATTTTAATTTCACATTTGAAAACAAAATCAATATATGTATGAATGTTTTTGACGATTCAGGGGCAGGTTGTGGTTAAATCTAAAAAAAAATAAGAGTCATTCGTCTAGAACAAAGAAATACATTTTTTCTGTTTCCACCTCCAATATAAGTTTAGTTTTACGAGATAGGGTTTCCTCCGTTTCTCGCGGAGAAATACATAAAACTTCCCATGCATGTGAAAAGTCTTATAAAATTCGTCAGTAACAGTTTCCACTCTGTTCCGAGTGAACATTCAATTGATGTAGGAACCGATTGAAGTTAAACGAGTAGCTGATGAATTGAATAAAGAAAGAGACAATGGTGGCGAGCGTGACGTTGGGGAATGTACATACACCCAAGGCCGCCTCGTGAAGTGCCTGGGTAAGCAGTAAATGCATTTCTGTGGTCGTCAGTTTTCGCGTCGCCAGTGGCGAACGGCGGCGGCGGCGGCGAATTTCGTCACAGTCGCCTCCTCCCGCTCTCCGTGCATTTTTCCACCGCGGAATGCTAAAAATACTCGCAAATAGGTCATCTCTCGAGAGATCAAAAGGACGCACTGCCATTACCTCCCTCACGGTGAGCGGGCTCTAAGCACTGGAGGCGTCACCACCCGATAGACTTGCTCGCTTGCGGCCCCTGGCGTCGGCCCTGCACGGCGCGGCAGTCGGTCCTTATTATGCAGCAAGGCGGCGATCCGGATTCAATTGTGTCCTCCCCTCGTAGTAGGTACTTACATATAACCGCAAGGGATTGTCAATACATGCTACTAGCAATTTTCACTCACGTTACAACCACCCTCCGTCTACCACACATCGGCCCAACCCACGATTCCAACAATTGGCCGGCGTCTTACTCAAGTGGACTTCAGAAAATTTTGGCCTTGGCCTCAACACCTTGGACTTAATCTGCGATAATCGTGCATGAATGCGGAGGCACAGGTATTAGTTCAGCAAAACTCAATGCAGATAACGAATTGAATGAGAAGAAATTTATGTAGAATTTCAGTGCGTAAAATGTGTAATGAGGATAAAGGAAAGGAAAACAAAAGTAATGAGATTCTCTATGACGAAGAAAGCGAGGCTGATCAACAAAGTAGTAGGTCATAAACTGGAGCAAGTAGAGTATTTTAATTACTTAGATAGTACCTACGCTAGAAGAAAATCGGCATAGTAGCAAAGACATGAAGAGAATAGCGTTAGCGAAGGAAGCGTTTATTAATAAAAGGGAGATGATGACGGGGACCTTAAGTAAGGATGTAAAAAAGAGGCTGGTGAAGAGTTTAATATGGAGTGTACGTAGCAGAGTTAGCGGGAGAGAGCAGGAGTTAGTGTGGATCAGAAACGTGGTCTCTGATAAAGGAGGACGAGAATAGGCTGCAGGCCTTCTAGATTTGGGTGTGGAGGATGATGCTGAAGGTGCGATGAGCGGAAAGGAAGACAAATGAGAATGTGCTTGACATGGTTGGTGATGAGAAAAATCTTCTGGATGAGATTATGAGGAGGTAGGCAAGGTGACTGGAAGCGGTAATGAGGGGCAATGGGTTGCTCAAGACCGTGATAGGGGGAAGAAAGTTGGGTAAGCTGGGAAGAGGGAGAAGGAGAATAGGTTTTATGGACAGGAAGAAGAGGGGCAGGACGTACGCGGAGATGAAAATCGAAAAACTGGAGGTGGTCTGCACGTGTAAAAATCTGAAGGATTCTCTCTGACTTTCAATGAAACCTACCTTTAACAGGCAGATTAATTTCATGTAAATTATGCAATTAACAAAGTTACTTTATTAGGAAAAATGCTGAATCAATTATAACGTGGGTATGAGATAGCAACCAGAAAAATTACTACATTTATGCTCTTTAAAATAACACGAATTTATATGCAAACGAACGGTGACACTCGATCGGTGTGATGCAATCCTTTCTGCTTCATGAAAATATACCATCGGTTACCCAGAGTTCTCTTTTTAAAACCTTTTTTCGTGTGACACGGCAGGAGGGGTTAAGGTCAAAACGTTTACGAGCAAACAAGATCCACCGTATTAGCAAATGGATGTAAAGTTGAGAAGTTTTCGGAGGCCCGAGACTCGGGTGGTGATTGACCGACAATAGGTTTGCGTGCTTCCACGGAAGGTTTCTGCCTTTTTCCTCCCGGGATGACACTGCATGTGGCCGACTGGGTTGGCGGTTGGGGGGAGGAGGGCTGCTTCCCTTGCAGTCTGAAGGGGCGGAGTGAAAAGAGGAGGTGACCGAGGGGTATAATATGGTCGGATGAGTGCTAAGGGTAGGAGGGAAAGGGGCTCTTCTGTATCGCCCTCGGGGCTCAGGGAGAGTGCTGGGGGGGGGGGACAACTGGCGGAGGATGGCGGCGAAGGAGAAGTCGAGCCCAGCGTTGAAAGGGGGCAGTGTGCGGGTGGGGAGCCGTCGGAAGGCGCGGCCGGGAAGGGGGAAGCGGGTTTGCGAGGAGAAGAGACAAGGAGGCGGGAGGGGAGAGTGACAAGCACCACGCGAGGGCTGTCTGCGACGGTGCCGGCCGGCTGCAGCAGCGGCGAGGATGGGTGGAGGGATATGGTCAGCTTTGACGCGGACGAGCCAAGTCTATTCAAGGTCGAATTTTTTATCTAAACATTGTCGATTAATTATTAATTAATAACTATCTGAATTACTTGGCATTGCGCGGGATCACACTACCTTCATAACTCATCAAATAAGAGGAGAATCGACTGAAAAATAATTATAAACTTCATTCTTTCGGGAATCTGAAAAAAAATTTAAACTCTCTATCTTGAGTGTTGTTGTAAAAAGCAAAAAAATAAACCACCGCTCAAAACCCAATGCTTTTAGCATTCCTAATCAGCTTAACTAAGCACAATTATTTTTTAATTCGTTAAAAATTAAAACCTGGTCGTCAAGGAAATATGCTAGTGTTGTTTTCAGATAAAATTGTGCGTTTTTGCAGGTAAATATGCGATTTTCAGACAAATACGAATTGAAAAAGTTAATTGAATGAAATAATTATAAACTTCATTCTTTCAGCCATTTGTTAAAAAAAATCCCAACCCTCTATCTTGAGCGGAAGTAGTTTTAAAAAGCAAAAAATAAAACCACTGATCAAAACCCAATACGTAGCGTACACCACCAGAGGTCCCCTATTTGGGACCTTTTGGGGCCCTGGGATCTTTTTAAAATGGCCCATAATTTTCTTCCTGTCTTGAACTATTAGTCTGCAAAATTTCAGCACCATCGGAGTTAAACTAGATCTGTAAAAAACAGACATGCAAACATTCTTTTATATAGACACCTACATTAATAGCATAATGGGTTGAGCAAATAAGAGAAGAGACGAGAGCGAAGCCGTAATTGAACTTGAAACCTCTTTGGTTTGCGCCGGTTCGCGCCTAATGACGGCTTGCGGGGTTCGACCTTGAACTAACGGGGACGGGGGTATTACACGCCTGGCGTGCAGTATCCCTGTGTCATACACCATGGGGGTGGCTTATAAGGTACTCCTTGGATGTATTTACTTGGAAATGAAACACTTATCCAAGAATCAGCGGGAAACTCGCTAAAGAAACCTCAAAACCTGCTGTGGAGACTATTATCTACAAAGAGAAAAAATTAATACAAAATTCAGATTCAGGTGTGAATTGGTGGAACCGTCCCATAATTAAAGAAACAAAAACTTGCAGTTTTCCATTGATCAAAGATTTAATAAAACTAGTTTCCATGTTACTACATCATACTCAAGAAAAGCTTTCCAGACACAGGTTCAAATATTAATTATTTCATTTTAAATGCATATATACCTGTATCTTGAAAACATTACTTGAGTATGATTTAGTAACATCGAAAGTAGTAGTATTAAATTTTTACTGAGCGGAAAACTGCAAGTGTTTTGTTTCTGCATATTAAATATATATGACAAACTACGGTGATATAAAAACTAAGGTGTATTTTGTTTCAAATATAAAATCTTATGTACTCCTTGCCTCGAGAGTTGAAAAAATTAATGTACATACCAAGGCTTAGCTGAGGCAATAACACGTTATGGTTTGACGGTTCTTCGATTACCTTACAAAATAAAATGATTGCGCATCTGATGACTAAGGAGAAAAATGTGAGAGAAGTGTATACAAATCTAAGTTTGCTACCATTAAGAGAATTGTATAAATATGTAATCATTTGTGACAGTGTTTTCAATAGCATATTAATAAAACTCCGTGTGATTAATACTGACATGCAACTGCACCAAATGAACAGGTTGTCGGTACCCAAATAATATTTTAGCATCCATTGCAAGAGGTCTTTGGCACATGTAGTCCCTGGGTGGTTGAACGAATTTCCTAATGCAATACATGATATTTAATGTATATTTGCACTTAAGAAGTCGCTAAAAGCGTGGCTGCTTAGTTAAAATAGTCCAAAAGCTACACAGCAAAAAAAAACAATATTAACAAAAGGCACCTGCTGACAAGCCGCTTTGGATTTGGCAGGACACACATAGTATAATTACATTTTTCTCTGCTTTCTTCATTAGTGTCTCACTGGATTATGGGTATCAAAACCTATGTAATTTTCTCATCCAATTTCTAATTTTTACCCTCTTGATGAACAGATAGCTAAAACCAATTTATACGAGATGAAGACTGTTACCAAAACTCTTTAGTAAATGATGATGTACTTTGTTTAATTTTTGTATCATAGATTATTTAAAAAATATTAAATCTTATATTAAACAATGCAAATTTTATATTTGTTGTAAAATTCTTGTCAACAAATTTCCCCTTCAATGAGAAAAAATTATTCGCTAATAACTATTTGCTAAGACTCCCCCGACCTGGGGCTCGCTCACCATTGGGGGTTTACGCTGGCTGGAAAAAGGATTAATGAAAAAAAAATGACGGCGAAAGAGTGGCGGGCATCTTTCTATACATTTAAATGTGCGCGGTACCCTGCAAGCCGCCTCAAGGGTGTCTGGCGGGAGGTTACTCCACATCAGGCATGCACCAACCGTCAAACAAATTATCACACAATTATTGGCAATTTAAATAAATATACTGCTAGGTAACGTATGAGTGCGGAGATTTCATATGCTGTGCGATTACCCACAGTCATTATACTCATCCGTTAATTTAATTTCAGTCATGCCAACATGCAAATTGATTACACTATTACAATGTAGTTGATTACAGTCATGCTAATATTAATAAATTGCAGGCATATAAAACGCTGAATTGATAAATATCCTATAAATTAATTTAAAATAGAACAAATAAAAAATATAACATACATAATGAAAACAACGCTACCTATCGTTATCATCAATCGATGTACTACCCAATCTCACGTGGAAAAAATGATACTTTAAACCTCCCTCCTGCTCGATGAAAAATGCTTACAAAATTACTGAAACATAATATATGTATACTTAAATTACAATCCCACGTAGAAATGAGAAAAATCATAAGATATTAAAAAATAACGCTACCATTCGATACCATTTACATTACTGTTTGATTCTATCACAGCTATTGTGTGTCCTAATTGCATGCGGGAAAAATTACTTTTTTAATTTTTCCGGGTTGCGAATTTCTCTAATTTTCTCTCTAATTTTACGTATATTATCTAGTCTACCTAGTCTACCTAGTCTAGTCTACGTATATTATCTAATTACTATCTCTCTAATTTTATGTATATTATCTAGTCTACCATAATATCACGGAGTTTTCAATATGTTTTTAGCGTCTACGGATAATTCGAGAAAAGAGAAAAACGGAGAAGCAATTAGCCTCAAATTTGCTTAGGAGATGAAGTCTATTATTTCACCTTTTCAATCCCTATGCCAATTCTTACAATGGCCTTGATATACTGATAGTTTTTCATAACATCTCGATACAAACCTATCTGCTCTTCGCCTGGACATGATCTAATTTCGATATTTACCCTGCTTCATAAGGACCCCAAACGTAAACAGCGTATTCTAGGTGGTCCCAACCTAGTAAAAAAGAACACCACTCTTTAATAATCTCATCACATTTCCCAAGTATGTATACTTAAAGAAAACTCATTTTCTGTTAGCTTGGCCGCATATTTTCCGGACATGTATACTCCAATAGATATATGTCCTGAGAAATTTTGACATCTAATTATTAACTGATTCGACGTTGAATCGTCCCGATTTATAAATCCAGTATGTTTGCTGTGGTGTATTTTCCTTCCTTCAAAGGTTTACTGCCACGCATTTTTTTAGGTTTAGTTCCAACAGCCATTTTTCGTATCACGCTTTAATTTCTACAAAATCCTTTGCTAATGAAAGGCTCGCGTCTACAGCAAAAACTCTTAGTTTACCATTAATTATGGTACTGATGTCGTTAATGTATATGATATATTAGAGGCCCTATATTAGGATAATTGTATCGAACTATTATCCTTACACAGTGCCTCTTGGATAGATAGAAGAGGGCCAAAGACAAGTTCCTCGGGGAACACCCGATGTGACGCGAGTGGTGCTGGGTATGATACCATCTATACCTGTTGTTTACGATCTTTCAAGGACTGGATGATTCCAGCATATGATATTTTATTCTATCCCATAGGTATCTAAATTCACGAGCAGCTTACTACGAGGAATCTCTTAGAATGCTTTTTATTAATCAAGGAATATCGAGTCAATTTCTACATTATTTTCACCCGAGAGTAAAATGTCGTTGAAACTACGACAGCCAGTTAAGTTTCCTAAGATATACGCTTCCAAATCCATGCTGGTAGTTTGTCAACAATTCCTACCTATCTAAATGTCACATGATTGAACCGACAAATATATGTTCAAATATCTTACACATGATCGATGTGAGAGAGGTTTTAAGTTACTGTGATCTTCTTTATCGCTACTTTTATAGATGGGAGTGATATTTGCCAATCTCTAATCCGTAGCAACAGTGTGATCTGATTGCGATTTAGTGAATATTATCGCAAGATATGGATGTATTTTTTACTGCAAAGCAGTGGCGTAAAAACGGTGGGGGCTGAACGGGAACATTGCCTCCCCCTTAAATGTAGCGGAGGGCGCTGGAGACGTACGTACTTGAATATTTTGTGTGTACGTATTTCTCAAAATACACACCACAACGTTTCAATCGAAAGCTGAAAACTTGAGGAAAACCTCAATTTCGAGTTTGAAAATAACAAATTTTAGCATTATAGAAATATTTTTTTAAAGTTAGAAAAAAGTTGTCGGTAAGAGGGCGCCATAAGGCCGCAAGAGCGCCAAAACACTTGCCTCCCCCCTAAATCCGCAACGTTGTTACGACACCGCTGCGAAGGGTCGAACTGATAGGGGAAAAATCAAAGAAACGGGAATGTCCAAGGGTACATACGATAGTCGAATAAGGTAAGGAATTGCTTGTCTAAACCATTCACCTCGAACCTCTCCCATGGTGCTCTCATTTTTGTACAGGTTAGGTAAAAACTCAGTGAGTGTTTCATATCTAGGGTTCGAAATCTCATTATATGCGAATGGTAATTTTTATCTTCGTATTTCAAACACTGATAGTAAAGAAATAAATTCCCTCCCACTGGTCCTCCTCCTATAAAAAACAATCCACCTATACTCCGTCATTATTACAACGGGATTGTTTAATGCATATTGTAGAGTTAAATATAGTCTATATACTTAAGGCCTAATAAACAACAACTGTCCACAGTTTTCGGCATGGAGCAACATTAAATTAGTGTAGCCAAAATTTTTGTAACATCCCAAGAAGCTCATCAGGATGCTATTCATACCTTCATATTTATGCCTGATAATTCACTACGAGGTGGCAAAAAGTTCAAAGTAAATTTTTCTGGGTGTAAAAGAGAAAAAACCCTAATGAAAAAGATATGGAAAAGTCTACAACCATATCTATAATAATATCTACAACCCTGTAACTATTTTTAAATGTTATGTAGTTTGTTATAAAACACCATGTCTAACAGCTGCACATAAAATTATCATTTGCGCATATTTGCGTTTTAATAAGCATACTGGCATGGAAATTGTCTATTTATCTATCCGTTTTTTACTTACTACATAAGCTCGTTACCCTGAATATCCTCCACCCACAAAACCTTGAGATGGCTGGTAGAGTACTATACAGATGTATCCCAATGGCCAAACTGAGCATATTTATCCTAGACCTATTGCGTCCTCTTTTTCATTATATTCGAGTTTTCAGGACGTAGGACAGGAGGAACTCACCGCAGACCGTCCATGACTTCAGCTGACTGCATGCAGGGGGGGGGGGGGGGGAGGAGTCGTGGGATCTGGGTCGGCTGGTGGGAGAGACTTTCGACTCGAGCGATTCGCCGTAAAGATAAAAGCGATAAATCGAAGCAAGTGCTCAAACTTTCCACCTCGTTCCCATATAAGTCATGGTGGAAAGACTATAAAAAGCCATCATATTCGAATTCCCCATTTTCATGCTCCTCATACCCGATTGCGGGATAATGTACCGACAGAGAGTTTATATGGATGATTTATCAAATTGTGGATACTTAACGGCTTGCTGTGCTTGAATGAAATCATTCAAATATTCCCATTGTAATACGGTAGTGTGCAATATAGGAAAAAAACCTGAATTATCTCCGATTTAATGCATGTAATTGAGACGGTTTCCTATAAAATCTGCTCGAAAAAAATGGGCTTCGTAACATTAAGTGTACTGTGAATTAATTGGCTCCAGATAACTTAAACGAAGTGTATTGTTATTTAAGAAACCATGTTTAAAAAAATTAAAATTTTACCCGAGTACCAATGACAAATGATTCTAAAACTCAGTACAAGATGCCTACAAGTATGAGTTTTGAAGTTCATTAAAATTTTACTGCAATATTTACTCATTGGTATCCCATTCACACAGATTGCCTATGCTTTTCAGATTTTTCGTTACCGAATGGGCCCAATAACTAGCAATCGAAAGAGAGAGACAGCGTCTAGAATGAGAATACGGGATGTCTTACGTCATATAAACACAAAGGAAGAGAACGAGGCAGTGAAACCGTCGTTTATGGGAAGTGACAAGGAAACTTTCTTATTTTTGTGGATTCCAAGACGAAGTCGCCCATCGCTTCCGTAATTTGCCGAGAGGTTCAGGCTCTCTCGCCGTTGTGTCCACCTCGTCCCGATTTCGTAATGTCGGCTGTGAACATTCTTCCCTAATATGCATTATCAATATTCGGGGCCGAAGCAGAAGGGGCGACAAAGGAGATGATCAGCCGAGTTTCCTGAGCCGGGTCTCTGAGGAAGGCGATTTCACCGCACAAGTTTCATCCATTCCTTCAATGAAGATGAGTAGCAAAGTTTTTACTCATTCTCATAAAAGTTGGTACAAACGAATTACGATTCCATTCCAGTGTTTAGTTTGTTCTCTTACTTTTTGATAGAAAATAATCTGTAACCCGTTTACATGAAAAAGTAGGGTACTTTCCATTAGTATGGCAATAATTAGTGAAAACTTCCTTAAATGTAGGATTCCCAAAGGACAAGATTCAGGACAGGTAAGACAGACATGCACAGGACAGGTAAACGTAATAGTAATTACATTATATCAAAGTGGGTCGCTGAAAAATGTAAATAATGATTTGCACAATACCAGAGACTACTCTATGATAACGCCTTGGCCAAACTAAAATTTGTGTTTCATTACAGCCCTTTTAAGATAAAAGATAATGATAAAGCAATTTATTCACTACAGTGAAAGTATCATAATTGAAAAAAAATGCCAATCCTTAAATTGTACTATTTTCCTACAACGTTGAATTTTACAAATGTAATTTTTTCCAACAATTAGTAATTGAATGGTGTAAAAATATCTTTAAAAAGAGATTCAAAAATATCGGGGAGAAGCTGGCCTGGTGAACGAGATAAGGAATGAAAGTTAGATCTATTTCTGTCACAAGTGCGATAAGGTTTGTCATTTTTATTGGGAGGTTACCTTTATAGAAGAAAGAAAAATACTTAGAAACACAAACGAATTTTGAAACAAATCAGAAGCTTCCCATCGACGGCACAGAGGAAAGAATATCATAGCATATAGATAAGAAGCGCTTAATTACAAGTGCTTTCATCGTTAAAATCAATGGAAAGTAGTTTCAGTACAAAGTCAACGAGGGAAAAGTAGTAAACCGAGTTGTCGCATGGTATATTTTTTCTCTCAAAATATATTTATTGAATACATTTAGTCAGAGAAACAATTTCGGAGAAAAATCGAACACATAATAGGTGACCATAGTTCATTTCATCGAAACAAGAAGCCTTTGCTAAATTCAATCATTTTTCCTGGGCTCCCTAAAATGCGATTGTCCGTAAAAAGTGGCATTATTGAATAGACTGCGGCCTCGAAATGTCAGGGCATCACCACACCAGCAGTCGTAGCAAGCTTGAAATATTCTGGCTGCCAGCTGATCAGTCCGGGGAGCCCGAAAGGAAACTTATGGCGACCAGTTGAGTCCCATGGCACTGGAAATGCCCCGAAAGGAGACATGGCGATAACGGCAGACGAGGGCCGTCCGCTCACGAAGCGAAGAGATAAGGAGAACACGACGATAACCACTGACGTCGGAATCCGATGCGTCCGTGGGCCATTCCCCAGCGCTCGCTCTCAACGGCCAATGCACGGTACTCACAAGTTCGAAGTGAAAAGAACCATGGGATCCTGAAAAGGGATTTCTTCGACCGAGACGGGTTGGGTCTTAAAAGAGCAAATGGCTGGGCTTATGAGACGGAAGGCAACGTGATGGAGGCCATTCTTACGATGCAAAAGCTTCCAGGGATTGGGTTAGTACACTCATGCTCCAAAGTCTTCTCTTTCGGTGCGTATTATTATCAATAGCATACTTCACCGCAAAAAATAGGTACTGACGGATTAGGCACTGTTCCGTGAAAGGGCCTCAATGAAAAATCTAAGCCTTTAAGAATTTCTCGATAAATCCTTGGAAAACAATCACTAAGTGTCATTGGGCCACTGGTTGGGATTCCCATTTTTTTGTAACCACATGCATCATTTTCTTATCTAAACGAATGGTGAACTGAGTCAGCATCGCACATGAAATTCCGCTTATGATCAATAATGATTTCGGTTGGTGGGGTTATGGGTAGGCAGAGGTTACGCGCCTCAATGTTTTGCTGCCGGAAGATTGAAAACTACCTGTATGGGAAAGAATGAAGAACAAAAAGATGCACATATAACCATTCTTTCAAACGCAAGCGAATACCACAGTAAGGAAAAACCAGCTTAAATAACTTAACCCATGGATCCATGAGAGCTCAGGGAAGTGAATTCCTCATGGGAACCTCGGCTTCGAGAAGAGAGCGAACAAAGACGGCGAATGGGTCGACACGGGAGTATTTTGACGAGTGGATTATGCTAATCTCCCCGCAAGGATTCGAGTAAAAAGATGAATAAATACGAGCGAGGGTTATCTTGTCCGTCCTCTCCCGGTGGAAACGTGAGGTGAGGCATGCAGCAGTGGAGGAAGGAATGCATCGAGAAGAAGAGGGAAGGAAGGAAAAGAAGTTCCAAATGAACCACCCGGACTACTACTTTACAGGTGTGAATCCGGTGAGCTAACCATCTTCCACCCGGCCGGCCTCCTGCTGCTTGCTCGCTGCTCTCGGCCTCTTACGAGCTCGTGCCGATCGCTGCTTGGAGGCGGGCATGAGTTGATGGGAGGCAGAGTGGAGGAGCGGCGGCGGAGTAGGGGAGGCGGAGGGGAGGGGCCGGGGTAGGGGAGGCGGCATCGTCGCGTCGTCGTCACGGCAGAGACTACTGGAGCACGCGAGCCAACAACGGTCTTGGGAGGGAGTGTGAGGAGAAGAGGAACTTCTCCTCCCTGGGCACGGGTTTCGCCTTCGCGCGATAAGAGCCGGATAAACACACCAAGAGGGAGGAGAGAGCAAGGGAAGAGGACGTCTGAGGGAGAGAAAAAGAGATAAGCGAACGCGATGCCCTGGGAGGAAAGGTTCCTAAGTGTAACATGTCAATTTATTCACATTCTGGCAGCTCGTGGAAAAGCGTGCACGTAGTTAGCGGTGAACAAAAAAATCATACTTTTTCGCGCTAAATTTTTTCGCAAATTGAACCTGAAATTTCATCGTTTTAAGTGCTAGAATGAGTGAAGCATGGGGGAAAATAATATTTTTTTCTCTCCAGCATAAAATCCATCAACGCGAAAAGCTCTGTTATGAGAAGCGAATTCCCATAGGAAATTGAATAGAAACAAAATTAATGGGCCTGCCCATCTTCTTTTTTTGAGTGATTACAGAATCACTGCTTCCTTAAAGAAAGGAACGATCGTGGGGACGTTTTACGAACAAATGTGCTTTTTATTTTCACGGCTGCGGTTGGCTTGCCTTTCCATTTACAAGACACTTGCGAAATCGACTTTGAGACGTCGGCCATCTCGCAATAACTTGTGGTTCGTTTGCAACACTAATGCGGCGTAGCTCGTTTCGATCTGAACAGCGTCGAAAAAACGAAGAAACGAGAGATTCAGACCCAAATGTCTCTCGCCTTGTGAAAACTGTCTCTCTGAACTATTGACTTCCTAAAACTCTACTGCGGACGCATTCACCAGCTTGTTCAGGATCCTTTAGAAATAGACTTAAATACCGAGGTAGAACGTGAGCAGCGATGATCAGTAAGATAGTTTAAAGCCTGTTTTGATATTTTTATTGAAGTACCAAGCCAAGCCTAAGCCCATATTTCATTAACTAGTACGGGGATCATCACCGGGTTGGTTGTAGTGAATAGTATCTACATGTTTGAAGTAATGTTGGAGCCGAACTATATTTGACGACGCCAAAAACATTTCGTAAAGCCCTACATAATAATAATAGCAATAATTTCACTTCTTTCGAGCGAAATAAGATCTTTTAAGTCCTCTCTTACATTTAACTCATAATAAAATCCACAGCTATGCCCTAAGTGGGGGAAAAACCAAGGCGGGACTCAAACCCGCGACCCGATGTTTGTCAGGACTTAACCCCGCCACCACCGAAGTCACAGTTACTTAGGTCGATTAAATCATGAACATTAAGTTAAGTAAATAGACAAGAGAACGGCAGGTTTTAAATGCAATTTTTTCCGCCACCGATTAGGATCGACACATACTTTAAGACTATTAGAGTCAATGATTTGTTCGAAAGGTGGTTTACCAGGATAATTAGTTAATTGGCTAAATAAATCTTGTTTAATTATGTGCCAAATTGTTGTAACAGCACACTTTGGACGCTTGCAGAACAACTCATGTGCCTCTGTCCATGCATGTAGTTACATAATCCGTTAACATTTCTGGTTACTAAAACATTTGTATTGCGGTAACCATTCTGCTCCTACCACTCACCCTATACTTGGAACTATGCAGATGTAAACAAGTTTCCAATGAATGACATCCGCAGTCCGTAATACATGGAAACACCAACACCCCCTAACTAACACTCCTGACATTTCCCCCTCAAATGATGATCAACACACTTGCTCGCAAGTTATGGCAAAGTCATCGTTTGCAAAACGAGTTCGCATTAGTTGCCAAGATCCTTCGCGGATATATGTCACATTGTCAGCTGTATCCTAATTGATGCAAGAGCTATGGGTTGGTCCAAAAACAATATGCAAAGGACAAAAAAGATTTTTTTTCAAATTTAGCTGATAGAGCAGCCAACGGATTGCAGCCGAAGAGGAATGCATTAGAGGTACAGCGTGAAAGGAATGGGTTTAAGATGAGTCATATCCTACTCAGTATTTTGGACCAAAATTGCTTCAGTGGTAAAGGAATAGCCAAGGAAGCATTTTCGAAGAGAATGGAAATATGTAGTAAGGGGGATCTGAGGAGAAGGTATCATGTGTGCTTCCAGACCGGTTGAAGAGAAAAGGAAAGACGATTTAAGGCTTTTAATCTACCAATTTAAAGGAACTCTTCAACTGTGAGACATTTTAACAAGGAAGAAAGAGGATATGCATACATTTGATGGAAGGAAAATATCCTTGCTATAAGGAGAGAGCTGCACGAAAGAAATTTGGTACACAGAACCAGTTTTCTAATTCTCTTGGACTGCGACGACTAATTAGGACTGTTTCGCCTGACCCCCACCCCCCAATGGGCGACGGAGGACACCGCGCATACATACGTTTCCCGGCGTTCCTCGTCTCAATTCCAACCTACAACCACGCGTCAGGGTCGTGTGGCAGGTGGTGTTAGAAAACTATCCTTTATTGCTGCAGTTGTGGACAAAATATGGTTTAACATAAATGTAGTCATGTTGTTGTGAGTGCAGAACAACCTGCGCGCTCAGTCTTCTTAGTACTTTTTAGTTTTATCCGAATCAATAGAGTACCCTTGAAGCTAACTCTAGTGAATCCTCTTCAGACGTGCCTTGAAGCACATGCTAATTAGGGAAGATTAGGGAATAATACTACTTTTAATTTAATAACGACCTGTTACATTCGTCAGAAGTGCACTTATAATAAATCGAAGTTTTAGAAGTATTTCTCATGTTGCAATACAAGAACTGACTGCTTTGGTGCTCATACTTTGTTCTGTCTTGGGTAACACATTTCGCGAAATTTCTATTTCATTTTAATACCATATCTATAATATTTAATTTTTATTGTCAATGGTAACTCTTTCGCTAACTTCGCGTGGGTGGTAGAATCCGTCTGAACAGTTGGCTCGAGATATCATTCGAGATAAAACCATTATCTGCATGGAGGGGCATCGACACGAAGAAGCCAGCGGCTGCCGCCCAGCGTCGAGGACGCAAGCGCGTGCACCTTTTGCCGTGGCACGAGTGGACGGACGTAGCTCTCTGATTCGGAGGACACTCGGGACACGGATATCAGAAACGGAAAGCGGTCCGAGGCGGAGGAGGGAGGGAGGGAGGAGTGTGGGAGGGAGGGAGAGGGGGGAGAGAATGCAGTGTGTATGTGAATAGCCTCCTCTTCCTCCCTCTGGTCTCGGGAGAAGGAACAACTCCTCGACCCTTCCGAGCAAAGCAACCAACACATACACAGACGCACACTTTCCCCCCCTCCCTCCCCCTCCTCCCACCCCCTCTCTCACGTGCCCACGACGAGGGAGCAGATGCGATGGAGGGGAAGGAGTGGGCGGGGGAGGGGAGTAGAGACGCAGGGGAGAGGAGGTAGGTCGGTTCGGAGAAAGTGTAAGCGAGTGGTGGTTTGGGGGCTCTATGAGGGGAATGCACTCCGATGGGGCAGGTGCCCCCGAACCAGATGAGAGGCCGGTGCCACCTGGGAGAGGTGCCGTTAAGCCTCCTTACCCCCTCGCCATGAGCCTTCCTCCTTCCCCTATCCCGCCGTCGTGAAGCGAGTGAAGTGAAGTGAAGAGATGGGAGGGGTGGTGTGACGGACCTCGTTCATTCCTCCTGTTGTTCCGTGTGTGGCCGGGCGGTCCAGGCGAATTTATGTTGCGGGTAGTGTATTATATATATACGCACACATACCACTTTCTCCCGCTACGCTACCGCTCGGGCGGGGGCGGCGGTGATGCTTAACCGATCAAACAAGAGATTTGAGTCACGCGCACGCGATGCAGAGATAAGTGTATGTGATACGATGATGATTATGATGGGCAAAGCAAGTATTGACCGGGCCGGCACGGACTATTCAATGGAGTGGCCGTTGTGGCTTTGCTGTTTACTAGTACATCCCTCCGGATAAAGCAATGAAACAAAGGCAACGAAACTTTCTCAGTACGACTCTTTTTCTCGCAATATTTGCGACCGTTGCCGAACTAAGACCTCCGCATGACTGAGAGTCAGTATCTATATGCATTTTTCGAGGTGAATATTTATTTATTATTATCGTCCAAAAACAGCTCGAGGCCAATTACAGTGGACAAAAAACAACATAAATCCAAAACAAATAAACAAAGAACCATGTAACAAATAGCAGCATCAAATAAATTAATAACAAAGTAGGATTGAAGTAAACTAAATAGAAACAAACAGGCAAGGAGCGAAAGACGAGAGCAGATCTAGGATGAGGGAGGAGTGAGGAATACATTACATCTACAAAATACCCAAAATACCCTGCAAGCCACCTCAAGGGTGTATGGCAGGGAGTGAATAGTAACAAACTGCATTACACTATACCCTAAAGTTAGTGTATCTACGACTCATGATGCACTGGCATACATCGTTATTGCCTGTCACGAGGCGAAGCCTCACACGCATGCACTACGCCACAGATATACTAGGTACCAATGTTAGAGGGACCGTGAGTATTTATGCATATTGCAACTACATTACCTCCCTTGCGAGTCGTACCTATCTATTGAGCTTCTATATGGAAGGGTGACTGAGACTTTTAGTACGCCAGGTATTTAATGTTATTGAAACGGAGCAAGTGAGGGGCTCGTTGAAAAATAGGGAAATTCAAGGGCAATAATTCAATTTCACCGTTAGGGTGCGTCACCTTGGTTCAGTTTCACTCGCGTACTCTTCGAGGGAGAAATGAGCATTTCAATCGCTCAATTCTGTTGTCCTTCCACTTTTATTTTATTCAATCAGTGACGTGACGTCTACCCACGTAGTGCGGCAATCGATCATGCTCCTCATTGTAAGAAGTTAACTCCATTTAGAGTGGTATATAAGTGAGTTCATGGTTCATTTTAAGAGCACGTCACTCTGTTAACATGGCCATTGCCACAAAACTTTGTGGTTTTTCGCAGAGTATAAAGTAGAAGATATTTATCACTAGTATGGAATAATGACGAGATCATCCCATAACGATTTGCAGGTTCGAAGAGGTGCTAGTTATACATCTGTTGCACTCACATTATGCATTGACAAATTCCCCTCATATTCATGTGATTAGAAGAAAAATCATCCGCAAAGATAACCATTAGGTACCAATCCATATCTTCCACACCTGGTGACAGATAAAGAAAGATAATGCGGACAGGCTTTAATCTCTATCGTACGTATTGCCAGAGGTATTTCGTCGAGTCTTTATGCATTAAACCCAAAAGCTTCTAGGAAACCTATTTGAAAGTCGTGATAAACATACCAAACAATAGATCGACCGGCACGAGACAAGGAAGAACGGTTTACAGAGGAATCGTTAGCAAAATAAATGCGAAATCTGCGCTAAGCATACGGCGGCCAGTTGTTTGGAAGAAATCTGACATCACAACTTAGCCATTCCACATCGCAAAGCCTCTCAAGTGTGGTCGAGTGGGACGGGATCGTCTGTCCCTTTCCTCGCTACGCTACCCCACAGCTCGCATCATCTCTCTTCTCACACAAGATCTCTCTCTCTATTTCTTCTCCCCACTCATCTGCCATCTAGATCCTTCCTCCCCTCCTCCAGTCTTTCCCTCCCTTCCCCCTCCCTGCCCCCCCCCCGCTCTCGCGTCGTCACATGAAGGCGTCGTCGTCTCCTCCCGACGCTGGATGCGCGCGCCGCCCCGGGGGGCCACGGCGACGCGACGAATTAGAGACGGCGCAACCACTCGAGGGCAATACGTGTGTGCAACTCCATCCAGGAAGGAGTGTCCTCTTCCACGACCCCCCCAATACGCCCTCCTCCTCCTCGAATTGGCCTCCTCATCTCCTCGGGAGGGAAAATTGGCGGCCGCTTGCTGCTCCTGCTTCCTCGTCTCCTCTCCCTCTCAAGGGCCGGACACCACCGGCTCCCAGAATAACCACCGCGTCCCCAGTCGACACTGACGTCACCCTCGTTTTTTTCCCCGGCTAAATGAAAATTTATCGAACGTCTTTCGTTTTCATCGAACTCCCTCATTGTCTTCGAGGTGAAAAGCGTGATTTTGCCGATAAAAATTAAGTTCATGCATGTGTCAACCTCATCTCCAGATAATACAGATGAGAGGCTCGAACAAGGTGATGTGTTTGCCATTTTTTACTTCTCATGTTCCCAACTCATTGTCCCAAACGAATTATTTGAAAAATGTGTCATTGTTCATCGCATAAACATTAAAACATCTGAGGCACATTCAACTACAACGTATTATGGTGGAGTCTCGTTTTTTCGAGGTCACGTGCACTGAAGCCACCTCGGGTTGTAAAAAAACTCGAATAGTACGGAAGTCTCACAGACGAGGATATTTTGAGATAAAAATAATATTTATCCATCCTTTGGTGCACTGCATTACGGTTTGTGACATTTGCAAGATGAAACAGACATCCTTAACCCTCGTGAACATGAAAATCGAATGCATTGACGAGTTCTGACTTCTGTTTGCATTTACTGAATCGGCTTGATGCAGCAAAAACATTAGTATCCGTACCCAAGATAATTGGAAACCTTGGTAAATAGAGACTCAGATAAAGGAACCTGTACCTCAATCTCATCAATCAAGGTAAAACAGATAAGAGGCTCTAAGTGATATGTTTCCCATTTCTCCCTTCTGGATTCTCAAATCCAATAACTCATACATCTCATTCAAAAAAGATCTAACTATCCATCGTTTAGACAAACATCTAATTACGTTGATCATCAATTTAGCAAATATCTGAAGGTGTCTCTCATCTTCATTAGCCCTTCCTTACTTTCTTTTCAACTGAATCCACCGACACCGACCTCAACAGACTTACTTCCCGTGCTTGCTAACTCCAACCTTATGAGACATGAACTGGCTCAGCAGCACTGACATCAAAGCGAATGGCATTTACGACACAGGGTTGAACAGGTGATCTCATAAACGACTTTGGTCATTTTAAAGAAATATCATCGTACAAAGCTAGACGCAAGAATCATTGTCTTCACCTTTTTTGTCTCTCATGTCAGATCACGGGGGGCAAGGTTACAAGTAGTTTAAGTCATTCATAGCATATTTACGTTCTAACTAATTTCAGGGTGACTCGAGGGATATTATTGGACCCTCAAACTATATTTGAATGGCGGAATAAAGCAATAAAATTATAAAGATTCCCTTCCGAACTGACAGGTAACAAGACTTCTTCCAACCACCATTCTTGAGAGAAGAGACAAAAAAAACACTGCGATTCCACATCAAATATATTTATTGCACGATTTAGGTATCGATGCTGTGCAGCATCTTCAGGAGCTTCAGACCTGAAGATTCTTCACGGCAGCGAAATCTAGGTCGTGCAATAAAAATATTTGATGTGGAATCGCAGTGTTTTTTTCCTCTCTTCTCACAATGGACAAATTGCACACGGTATAGCTTGAGACTATCTCCACCATTCTCGACTAAAACAGCGAAGCGGATCGAGAATTAAATCAACCAAAACTCACGCTTCTTTCTTACGCGTCCCTTTTCTAATTCCTTTGTCCAAATTCTCTCTTTAGACGGCTGGTTTTGTAACACCTCGGTCGAACAACCTTGCGGCGCGGAGGATCGCCGCGGTTAGTATATAGATCAAGTCCGACATAACGCCCGGAAGTAGACATACTGACAATGGGAGAGCAGCAGTAGGTATACTAGTAGATCCCGTGAAAGTTCCTGGCGAGGGCCTGCGCGGCAAGGAAGGGAGGTAGAAGTGGAGGGGTGAAGGGAAAGGTTGGACGGGAAGAGAGGGGGCAACGAGAGAGAATGAGGCAGGGGAACCGAACTACTTAACGAAAAAAAGCACGGAGTACACAACCGCAAGGCTAATAGGCAAGTGGTTAAAATCACCCATCGCTACCAGGGACCCTTCCTTAAGGTCTCGTCGTGAGACGAGTCGAAATGGGACGGCAGGTAGCGGTGAGTCATCCCACTTCTCGAAGCACTTGTGTTGGCAACAATTAGATAAGTTTTCCGACTGACCCTCCGTAGTAAACAGCCTCCCTCCTCCGTTTTGCAGGAGTTTAAATGTTCCTTAGCCCGTGTCCTAATACCGTATTTCTCCAAATATAAGCCGCACTTTTTTCCCGATTTTGGGGCCTCAAATTTTGTTTATATTTGAGGTGCGGCTTAAATTCTAGAATTTTCATAACAAATCGTAAAAATGACCGATTTGAGCAAACCAGCCATTCGGATTCACGCGGACGGCAGCTAAACTCGCCTCACGGGGAAAGTAAGAAATAACGCTGAAAAAGGTCAAATTGGTGCACAATTTATTTATATATTAAAGGATAATATAGGTAACATTGAGTCACACTTAAAAGGTAATGTAAAAACATATATATAATTCTAATGCCTAATACTGTAGGAAGTACGGGATGCACTAAAAAGGGTGCGGCTTAAATTCGAGTATTAAATTTTTTCCCTGTTTGAGACACCAAATACGGGGTGCGGCTTATATTCGAGTGCGGCTTATATTCGGATAAATACGGTATTGTCCTCTGCGCAGCGCTACGAATATGATGAGGAATTCAGAAAGATGAAAATATGCCTTGCTAATACATAATGCTTCGCATAATTCACGACCATCGACCTTGAAAGATGTGATAGCATGAGACACTAAAACGTCTTCCCTTCCAAAACTCTCTTTCCTTTTCTATGGCTTGTGTATCAGCGTTCCATGCCACACGCAAAGTTTCGCGGAGGGCCGGACGAGCGTTTAAACGACGCAGAACAGAGGTTCCGTTCGGTGATCGGCGATCTCGCGTCGGGACTAAAAACGGGAAGGGAGATGATCATCATCTTTGGGAGGAACAACCGCAGGGGATGACCTCCTAACGCTTCCGCGCGCCCAGACACAACGTGTTGTGGGCCCCCTTTTTAATCGCGTACCTTACGGGGGAGGTAGAGTGGGGATGGAGAAGGATGGGTTAATTAATCGACCTGCCCACAGTAGAGCACGGTTCAGTGGCCGCGGAACTGGAAAAGGAGATCGGGAAGAAAGAGACTGAACCCCCCTGGGAAGTGTAAAGGAGGGGAAATGCGTCGGTTCTCCCGTAAAAAATGGAACGGGGGAATTTGTGGCAGACGGAGGGGAAGGTGGTATAGGGGAAGGGGGAAGCGCAGAGTAAAAAGGTTCAATACATTGATGACAGATTACGTCCCTTCGAATGGATTATGCTATGGGGTTTGGCGAAGGAGGAGCTCAGTCAGCCCGCTCCACCCCGTTTTTGAACTCAACGAAGCATCCATGGAACGGACGGTTTAATGTTGCGGAGAGTAAAGTTCACCACCACTCCGACAAGGCATGCAACTTGAATTCATCGACCGAGTTAAACTATGCACGAGGCTCGAAAAACCTCTCCCACCGCACGTCCTCAATAAGGTTTTGGATTTAGATGCTCCAATAGCTAAAAAAATCTTAAGTCAATAACTCAAGTAAATAGTTTAAGTTCCAACAACTTCACGTGCATTAAGCGAAGACGATATCACGCACACGGAGGTTGTTTATGTCATGGTTGGAATCTACTACGCATACCTGGGGTTACAAGCACGGAAGATTCGATTTGAAAGCGACAACTAGATCATGTTAATTCAGCGCAACAAGCGTGGAAATAAAGATCTGATTCGACTCTTAAAACATTACATAGCCTTTTGGATGTGAATATCTAATCGAAACCCTGTCAGAATAATGAAAGGAATAAACTAAGTTAGAGTAATAAGCGTTTCAGTCAAATTCATAAATCACTCGTTCAAAGAACAAAGTTTGATTCGAAAGAGACGCGTAAACCAGAAATGGAAAGCAGGAATGACTGGGGAGTTGACGAGAACACGCATAACGCGGTTACCAGCGTCGGTAACGAAAGTGACTAATGAACGGCACACCTCGGGCAAGGGGAGGCAAGTTAAACATGTGGAGCGTGACGGGGAAAAGTCGCACGCAAAACTTCCAGCGATTTTCCACGCGTGCGCCAAATGTGCTAACTGCTTTGGATACGTGTGAAAAAGTGAGGCGGGTGTTGGATAGAAGGTTGAGGCGGTCCAGGGAGGGCAGAGAGGCGCGCACGGCCGAGCGGGGAAGGTCACCGAAGCAGCGGCGGCGTGACAGCGCTGTCATGCAATCACGCGGACGAGCAACCTCGCGACACGTCGATATAATTCCACGGCGATAATCTACCGATGATAATGCGTGTAAAACATTTAATGGATAACAAAATACGCCGACACGCCACTCATACCTGCAGTTTATGTCACCAAAACAAAAGATGATATCGACGCCACTGCATGCCTCAACTCACTTTGAATATATAATATACGTCTAAAACGTGCGTTTGTCAATATGTTGATGGTGTTTCATTTAATTTTAACGTTTAGCTCCAAATGACCAGAGTTTGACGCGCTTAGTTGATATTCATTCATTCATTACAGTAATCTACCGGTGAGAGATAGGTTGTGATGAAAGTCAGAGAATATCCAACGAACTCTTACACATGCCGTGTCCTTTCTACCTCTAGTATTTCTTTCTTCATCTCAGCATAAGTCCTACCTTTCTTCATCCCGTCCATAAAACCGATTCTCTTCCTTCCCCTTCCCAGCTTACCCAACATCCTTCCCTCTATCACGGCCTTCAGCAAACCATCGTCCCTCATTACCCCTTCCAGCCACCTACCCTGTCTTCCACTAATCTCATCTATAAGTTTCCTCTCCTCGCCCACCATGTCAAGCACTTCCTCATTTGTCTTCCTTTCCGTCCAACGCACTTTCTCCATCCTCCTCAACACCCACATCTCGAAAGCCTTCAGCCTATTTTCGTCTTCCTTTCTCAAGGTCCACGTTTCTGCCCCATACAACGCCACACTCCATATCAAGCTCTTCACCAGCCTCTTTTTTACATCCTTACTTAAGGTCCCCGTCATCAGCTCCCTTCTATTATTGAACGCTTCCTTCGCTAGCGCTATCAAGTTATGATCTGATGAGTTGATATATCGTATTGATAATTATTATCTAAATTGTGTTACACACGAATCACAACCATAGTTTTGTGGAATTTGAACTAAATACTGCCAAGGATAACGTTTGCCTCAGTCGCATGACTGGAGGTTTGCTTTCAAAGAAAATAAAGAGACCATGGTGGGGCAATAACAAGAAAGATTAAAGCATTAGAGGCAAGGGAGAAGTAAGAAAAGTTTATTTTAGCCCTAGCAGGTGTGGTTTCACGAAAATTCAGAGCCGGTTTCCAATAGGAAAGTATCAACCCGATTATCTGCCAAACCCTCGACAAGAGAGGCCAGCTCAATGAAGAAATAGATAATTCATAAGTATGATAAAAATATTTCATATTCATTCTCACAGTTTCACATTTCTCATGACATGAAAATCGGAGTGCTCGAGATGAGATCAAAGGTTGAATTTAAAGAATAAATGTTACAGTTAAACAGCCACACTGATCGTCAATGAAAACAATTTTTTCCAGCAGAAACACAAGGGATGCTGATGATTTCCCTACCAACCTCAGCGAGATTCGATGTGTATTCAGTAACAAAATATCTTCCTCTGAAAACATACTCCATGTACATACCTTGAAGATAAGAAAAACGTGTACCTTGTAAACATATGAGTCCACGAGACGGATAAATTTATAACCATAAAACTAATTTTAATGAAAACGGCACATTGATCGCAAGCTATAGATTCTGTATTATCATTCTTTAATTCCATTAAGGTAAATATTTATCATAATTTTAATTAAAATAGGGGTTTTCCCGGGACGAAAACCCTGAAGTACGCACAAATTAGTCTAAATCATGGAAATTTTCGGCAGGGTGAGGAATGGGATGCTTTTAAAAGGATGAGAAGGACGAAAATGTGAAACATCTATAAGCAGAGGGAACGCGGATGCATTTCCGATGACATTTTTTTAAATCGTGCCTTGACCGTAATCTGCACATGCGCAATAACTCACTATCGTCCCACCCAAGTCCTCAATCCTTATTTCCTATCCTGCCACTTTTTTTTCATTGTTATTGATCGGAGCGGATAAATCCGACAGTGACAACACTTTCCCCTGCCAGGAAATGATAAACATTTGAAAAACTGAAATGGATTTAATTCGCGAATCCATTCTCCCACCTTAACCCCCCCACTTCTCTTTCCTCACTTCCCGGTCGCGCGGGATTTTTTTTCGGGAGGCACGTGGAAACATCGCAAATTGGCACATTTAGACTTTCATGGATAACATATGAAAATCGAAGCCACCGCCGTTGCTGCTGCTGCCAATCCAATTAAACGGGTCTTTCAAAAATTAAACGCGTCATTTCGCCCGTGCCTGGAGCGATCGAATCACGTTGGCACTCGTCGAGTTCATGTCGTCCCGGGAAGCGATGGGGGAGGCGTGCGTTGGCTCGAGGCGGGACACGCATCACGGGCATCCTGTTCGAGAGAATACAATCGCCCGGTCGCACACGTTTTTCATCTGCGTATTGGGATCGCAATCGGGACTTCTTATAACAACTAGGAGAGGGTGCCCATTGACATTCAACGGAAGAAGAAAAAAATTAAATCGTTACATTGGATCTAAATAATCCCACTGTAGGAGTCATTAAGCACACACGGTGAATGTGGAGTGAAAAACATGCCAGCTTAAATCTCATCGCAATTCTTATATTGATAATTTAAACTAAACCATAAAGTCCTCAAGCATAAGTTCCCATTTGAAACCTATACTACCATTGCCAGAGAAATTAAGAGTTACATTTTTTTAATGGTGAAAAAATGGGACGATTCTGTAGCCAAAAATGAAATTTAGAGGAAAAGGCGAAACGCAAGGGAATATTAAATGCAAGAATTAAAAAAAAATTCTTTCAGCCAACTAATAGTGAAAATTTAAATCATATATGCAATTATTAAAGTGCAAGTACCTTGAAAAAGCAAAATATAAACCTCTGCACAGGGTTCAATGCTCTTCTTATGGGAGTAGAAGTTTACAAATACGGGATAAAAAGAACCTCTTTTAATGGTTGCTCGCGATTTTTATTTTTATGGATCAGTTCGACATTTTTTCAGCTATTCTATAGCGAAAATTTGAACCTATATCATGGGTGCAAGTAACTTAAAA
Organism: Pyrrhosoma nymphula; assembly: GCA_963573305.1. Lineage (NCBI taxonomy): Eukaryota > Metazoa > Arthropoda > Insecta > Odonata > Coenagrionidae > Pyrrhosoma > Pyrrhosoma nymphula. The sequence goes on from OY754328.1 coordinate 151,123,209, forward strand.
AAGCAACAAAGGAACCCTTGTATCAAGATAACTGCTTTTCCTTTGGGGCTAAAATAAAACAATATCTGGGGAAAACTATTCCTTTCTGTTGTTACTCACAGTATTTGCGATATTTCAGGTCGATGACCTATATTCTTACAAAATTTCAATTCCCTAGTTCACCTGGAAGTTCCTCAAACAGGCGTGGTTGAGAGACAGGTGTACGGACAGACGGACAGAAAGACATACGGAGAGGCTTAAGTGATTTAATATATAGATGTTCGGGATACAAAGATATTCGGATAATGTGACAAAAAAGTGAATGGGAGATGATTTTTTCCCCTCGTAATACTACTTCACTTAGATTATGCCGCTAGAATGTGGGGCCTTTACTAAGTAAGATTAAACTCAGAAATTGAGTACAGCGGAGAGCAGCTAGATTTATCAAACGCTGTAACGATAAAATTAGCAGTGTGACCGATTTTCCAAAGGAATTAGGTTAGGAATCTCATACAGATCGAAGGGAAAAATATAGACTGAATCTTTTGCGTAAGTACGAGTTTGACTTTTTTTTCGGATGACGTTCGGCATACTTTGCTTAAGCCAACGTATTATATTAGAAACGATCACAATTATAAGATCAAGGATATAGATTTCAGAACAGATGCCATCTTATCCATGAAAATCTAACTGCCACTAAGTGCACTAGACTTGATTCTTGTGTTTAATAACTTACTTACAATAAATTACTAACACCTCATCCCAGAGATGACCAATTCAAGCGTAAACCAAGTGATGTTAGACATCATTTCTCGGGAGTAGAGGTCTTAAAATTAGTATTAATAATAAGAGAAATTCGGGTGGGCTTAGGAGTTTAAAAAAGTAATGAGAAACGGTCAAACACAAACTCCAACTTTCCACGTACTATTAATGCACTTAACTAGCGCACCACTAATGGTGCGGGGATAGAACCTAACAGTTCGGCAGTGTATCTCTTATTTAGTCGTAACTATCAGTTCTAGAAATAGTTTGCGGGGTTAGGATAATATCCTCCACATCACTATAAAACTTCCGTAATCTGATTTTTTCAAGTAATCTTAGCATACCTTGTAGTATCTTGAGTCTCCAGCGGCTCCCAACCTCGTCTTCCCATCAGGTGCACTGTGTACCCGTTGTAGTTTGTAACGAAGCGTGAAGTTTTCCTTTGCATTGTGCTTGTTTAGTCACATTAAGACTTTCTGTTCAAGTGGATGGAAGTTAAATGAAATGCGGCATGCACGATTTTTACACTAATCAATATTTCTTGTAGAAAATATTGTAAATAAACATGTGCTATACAATCATTGACACCGTAGAATTATCATGTATACGGAATTGTGTGGAATTCACGCAGAAAAAAAGTCGTTCGCCTGAATTGGGGTTTGAACTTTAAGCGCTCCTAACCAGTTAAGATACCCAGGCCTGAACTTCATGGAGGTTTTAAGGAGCGAGGTGTCCTCAGAGATACCTGTCGCATTGGTAGTTGAACTGGTTAGAGCACTCGACGGGATATTGAGGGGGCTGGGCTCGTATTCCAGTCCAGGGGAATGATGTTTTCATTATGAATTTCAGACAGTTTTATGACCATCATATTATTATTATTGTAGTATTAGCTGAAACCATTAGAAGAAATTATTGGAATGTTAGAGGACCTAAACACCAAATGTATAGAATATGGAATGAAGATGAACAAGAAGACCAAGTGTATGGTCATCGGAAAAAGGGAAAAAATTAAAATGAACCTGGAAGGGGAATGCATAGGGCAATTGAAGAGGTTCAAATAAGTGGGGAGCATTATAAAAGAAGATCTGTCTATTACAACTGAGATAAAAAGATGGATAGCATTACGAAAATAAGGTATCCAAAGGAAAAGGATGCTACTTTTTCGGCCTTGGAACAAAGAATTGAGGAAGAAACTAATTAAGTGCTATGTATTAAGAGTGGCACTACATAGGGAGAAAACTCGGGAAGTTACGAAGGAAGATGAAAAAAGACAGGAAGATGAAAAAAGACTGGAAGCCCTAGAGATGTGGATATGGTGGAATATGGAAAAAGTGAGTTGGAAGGATTAAGTGAGAAACGAGGAGGTGCTGAGGAGAGTGGGCGAGGAAAGGACTCTGATGGAAACGATTAGGAGAAGAAAGAGGAATTGGATCGGACATTCCCTGCGAAGACATTGCTGCTGACAACGGGAATATAAGGAATGGAGGAAGGAAAGCGGGGAAGGGGAAGGAGAAGGAAGCAAATGCTAGACTACATTAAAATAGGCAGAATGTACGCGGACACAAAGCGTCTGGCTGAGAGAAGAGTGGAGTGGAGGAAGAGCTCATGAGGAAACCTGCCATCTGGAGCAGAAAAACATGAATGAATGAGTGAATAATTATGACAATCAGCGGGTGACTCCGTTAAAGTTACAGTGAAGCCACTTCCGCAATTCTTTTAATTTATTATTCCTGCGGCTTCACTTGGCGGAAATTTCGAATATTCATGTTGGAAATGGAAAGGAAATTGTACTTGTCCCACAGGTCGATTTACGATGTGATGTTTTTCACAGTACAAAAGCATCAACAGCTACAGAAATCAAAGGTTTTTTAAAGGTTTAAATACTTATGGTTTGCAAAAGGTTTCATAAACTTATAAAATGTACTTTTAGAAACTTAATTATTAAAATCACTGAAAATTGTTGGTAAATATAATATTACCTCTCAGACTAATATATCTATTTAATTGTCAACTTTATCTGTTCAAGTTAATGGCGTGGTGTTGTTCAGCGTGTCCCAGTTCAGTTCCAAAGCGCTGATGCTTAGGAGAGAAGATGAGCATGGATTTTAGGCCTCACTGTTAGACGTTGGAAGAATTCGGAAAATAGGGGGAAAAATACAAACGAAGGAATGCAACGCATCCTTAGGGGAGAAAGAAAGTCGAAGAATAGGAGAATGGCGGAGTTGATAAATTTTTTTTGGCTGGCACTTTTCTCCATTTTGCCTTTAATTCTAGACCAAAACTTTTAGCCTCCCTCCATGGCGTTTTTTACAATGTATTCATCAAGAATTATAAAAGGCCGATAAAAGGCCTATCGCAACATTCCCCATCACGGTGATGAAAACAATCGCAGTTAATATAAGATTGTGCTTCTTTGAGGGCGGAATCGGTGCTGACTATGCATCAACATCTTCCCATTTTACATAATTAAAGCACAGGCATATTATCACAGACAGTTTTAAAAGGAAAGTATAAGGTATTTCCTAGCGGAGGTCATTGAACGAACAAAAAAAAGACAGCTTAAATTTTAATTCGTTGAGCAGAGCTTGCATGCTTAGGTCTGGAATAATATTGTTCCGAAAAACTCTAGGATGTACCTTAACACTAATGCAGCCGATCCAAAGACGAATATACTTTTCCGTGAACGTTTGAATTTATAAATGCATGTATTGATTGATACGAAGTAATCCTAAAGGAAGCCGGGTAATTAACGAGGGAGGGATGCGCAAGGAATTTCAATGGAGCAGACAAGCAGAAGGAGAATTTCGTGGGCGCAATTCGTAATTCATACACCCTTGGCGTAGAATGTTCTCTCTCTTGGCGTAGAATGCCCGATTGGTGGGGTGAGAGATACAGATTCGCCTGCTTCCTGAACAAGCAAGCCTCCTTTAGGGATTCCTCAATCATTGATTTCGACCAAAGGAGGGAATTCCAGGAATGTTGGGCCGAGGAACGAGCTCGTACCTTCTAATAGACAAAAAACTGAATTCAGTGATAGCCTACGAACACCTAGAGGTGTTTTACGGCCAACACCAAATGATCACTGAAAAATCGTTCGTTAGGACTACGCAGCGTTCCAATTTGAAACCCCCTGAGAAGAAAATGTAATTAAAGAATTCCTTACTAATATGTATTCGTAACCTTAAAAAATACCACATCGTCTTTGCGTCATGACTTTTCATTCGTGACCACTAAAAATAGAAAGTGTGGGTTTCTATGAAAATAAGGCTGAGTTACACAATAAAACAGATTTACATATATAAGAAATGTTGGGATAGTTCTTTAAGTATCTGCAGTTAAACGCTGACTATGAATATCATGTAATGAAGTTATGGGAGGGTATTTTATTTGTGAAAAATATATTAACTAATGATTCATATTATGACGGTGATCCTGAATACAGATGCGACTGATCTTGATGCAGCAAAAGATTATTGAAGAGTTTTACTCGGTACGCAAATCAAATTTTATGCATGTATACATATATTCAAGAGGATGGAAACAGAATGGAACCAATTCAGCAGTGCAAATGGAGAGGAAAGGAGAAAAAATAAGTACCAACAGTGGTATCAGTAATGCACATAGGTCCAATTTTTCTTTATAGTAAAAGGGCATACGTAAAGTGACTGTACTAAATACTTCAGAGTACTTAAGATCAATTGGGGTCGTAGAATGGAATCAACCTGAGTTAATAATGACTGCCAAATAAAGGCGATTCGTTCAAAACAAGTTTTCAATGGGTAGTAGTGACCCTCTTCCGAAAACTTACACAGTATAATTGTCTTGGAAAGTAGCGAGGGGGTTGAGGAAGCTTCAAATATAAGGGGGGGATTCTTTGCGAATTGATACTAGGAAAACCCTCGCTCTCTTCCTAAAACATAAATGCCCTTCAACGAGACTGCACCGTTATGTGGTCGTCAGCCAGTCCATCCTGTCTGATGACACACGCGGGCAAATATGCGACTCATAGGCACCGCATGATAGTCGAGTGACTAAACGGTGGATATCGAGACAAGTGACGTTGAGTGGGTCATTAACGCAGTCTGAGTATAGCCAAGTTTATCTTGTTCGAACATGCTCGAATGTTTGAATTACAACTTCTTCCATAATGGTCCGAGTCCTTTGGTACGTTTCAACTGTCAAATAAAGAAAATAAAATTTATAAAAAAATATTATTTTCTCATATACATTCAAAGCTAGGTCCTTATACCTCAAGTTCCTATTTCCAGGGCATTGATAAAAAAAAACAAATTTGCCAATGAATGAATACTTAGAATATACTTTTGAAAATTAATCTTGCAACTTTTGACAACTACACAAAAGCAGGTGTATCCCTTCCTAGCCAATTAACGAGACTGAAAATAAAGTCTTACAGTGAAAAAATATAGTTTTTTCATAAGAACATTTTACTAGAGATTATGACATAAATAGAGGGCTAGCCGATGATATTGACGATAATCCTAAGAGGCTAGTTATGTGAATTTCACCTTTTACGAGACTGGGAGTCGGCAAACTGAGGCACGCGAGCCACATGCGGCTCTCAGAGTACGTAACTAAATGTGACCTTGAAGCAACATTTAAAACGAAAATAAAACTATTATAGATTTATTTATAAAAAAATTAAAGGATTTTATTCATATGATTGCGAACTTTCTTTATTCAATGATTATTTAATTAATTCTTGACCTTTCATAACATTACTTCAAATATTTCTTATTTATAAAAAACATATTTATGGCTCTCGAAAACTCTTAAAAATCTTCGAGAGACAGGTTTGGCTCTTCCGTCATAGAAGTTAACTGACCTATGTTTTTGACCATTATTGAATCCTATAATTTGGTATTCGAGATTTTTTTAAAAATCACGTTGAGATTAAGGGAGCTTATTTTTAAGAATATTTGCCACATACTTTAGAGCATGACAGGAAGACCAAAAATGGAATAAATCAAGGAAAATATGAAGGGTGTTAGAATGGAGACTTCTGAAGGAATACAACTGCTACCTGGAAGGAGAACATAGCGAAGAGCTTCGGAAAACCATTCTTCGGATCCATGACTGCTCACTAGTGATTATTATGTATTTTCCGATGACAATGTTTTTGTGGCCCATTCCAAGAGATAAATAATCAATCAGATTTCAACTGAAAAAGTGGTCAGCAAGGGTCAAGTAATAACCATCTCCCAATAGTACGTGGCAAATACCACTAGAATCTGTTTTCTGAAATGAAAATATTTTGCACAGTTTATTTACAAAATATTTTATTGAATGCAATGTTTTTCGAAAATTTTAGTGATTTCAGTTATCAAGGAGGATAATTACTTGAGATCGAAACCAAATATTCCAAGCTGTCTACGCAACATGAAAAATATAAATGATATAACAATTTTAAGCATTGTGTACAACAATCACTGCACACGCAGAGTTAATTTAGTCTTTCCAATGGAAGATTCTAACTCCTGCGGGTAATGTGGTTCCACGTCCTGAATATTATTCGGGAGGATGTATTCCTGGGAGAAGCCCGCGCGATCCGACGATTCCTGTGAATTCGACTTATTTCCTCGACTAACTCCTGGCTCGTTGTCGCCACACTTTCCTCGGCCAGCGAGCGGAAGGGGGTGTGAACAATATCTAATGAATAAATTCGTAGAGTACAGGCAAGAACGTCTGAGTCACTCAGGGTTACGATAAGCCGGAGGGCATCTCAATTATATCAGCGCGGGGCTGACGCCATTGGACGAGGAAAGTCGGTGGGTTATCTCGGAACGAGTCAATCGGACAGAAGGAAGGAGGAAACTTGTGTGCAAGGGAGAAGACTCGCCCTTCGTCGAATTCCCAGAGCCGTGTACCCTGTAAGAGAGCATTCCTCCCCTCCCAGAATGCACCAGGGTCCCCTCCGGGTGTCGCGAGGGGAACGGGGGGGGGGGGGGGGCGAGGAAGGGTGATAGAAGAGGTTTTCGGGGGTCAGACCCCTGGTACGGTAAGGAGGGTAGGGAAAAAAGCTTTAACCCTCGATATCTCCGTCTCTCTCTCTCCATCCCCATGGCTCCCTCTATTCCATACTTCCCCGCGAACGCGAGACTGAGGGGCTGGTGAACGGGGAGTGGAGTGGTTGGGGGAGAGAGGAAGGGGAAAGGGGTGAAGAAGAGATTTCAAAGTCATGAGGTAGCGGGAAGAAAAAAAAAATACTGCAGAACGGAACGCCTTTTTGTCGGCTCCCTGGCTCAGTTTGAAGCTGGGAGTCCAGAAAGAGAGGCACGCTTGCATTGTGGCACTATTTTTGCCCACCATGAACCATACATACTCTTTGAACCACTCCGCTAGCGAGCCGTCTAGTTTTTATAATTTTTCTGACTGTTCCAAGATTATAAGTATTATGCACAGCTTGAAAAGTTCATGCAAGAGAAACATGTGTATTAGTTGTTTTTGTTAAATGCTTGCCTTGTTTTATATTTGTTATATTGTTATATTTTTACTGTGGCGGGTCTGTTAAATATTACATGAATTTTTGTGATCAAAGCAGGCAAATCTGTTCAAGATCTTTGTCTTAAATGTAGGGTAAATATTCTAATTTATTTTGTGAAATATTGAAAAGAGCAATGCTCAAAAGTATTTAATAATAATAATAATGTAATTACAATTATTTTGTCCTTAATGCCCATGTTACAGAGAACCATTATCTCGATGTACTAACGTCTTTACCATTTTATGCCTACCATGTTCTTTAGGACATGTAAGTCCCAGAATATTGATAAATTTCTTTTTCCAGTTCTAGTAAACTACTTGATGGCTTAATCGACATGTGGACTACTGCACTAAACATTACATCAAAGGTACTGAAAGCATTTTGTGGACCAATTCAACACGTTATCGAAATTTTAATTATAATAACCGAATAATATAGATAATATTAATTTAACCCCAAAATATTAATTCGGCCAGCCGAACAGACATATTTAAAATGTCATTTTCTCCGCGAACAAATTGAGACGGTAACAAATGCTATAGATACTGGATAAAAAGGTTTATCCACACTTATCATAGGCAGTGGCGTATCAAGAATTAGGCTCTGGGGGTCTGGAATATTTTTGATAGGCGAGTACCGGGGGTCTGAGACCAGCCAAATTGAGGGCCCTAACCCGGAAAGTTTTTGAAAATTATCTTAACAAAACTGCATTTTATAGCCCTATTTCATGTAAATATTTAAAGATATTTAGTTAATTTTTATATATATTAATGTTGGTACCTTAACAAAGTTGCTTCTGGGGAGGTCATCAACGGTCGTCATAAAGATAATAATATTGGTCACCATTGCTAAGGGAATAGACCAGCAGTAATCATGATTGATAGATGGGACACTAGACAGAAAGCCTATGAATACATCTATGAGTTAAGCTCTTAATTATGATAACCAGTACTAAAATACTAAAAATCTAAAAAATGGAGGACTTCTAACAATTCCAGAGCATAGTGAGTGCATTATTACTGTTATGCCGCAAAATTTCAAAAATTAGCTCCTTTTACTATGGTAGATCATATCTGATGAAAAATTATGCATTGCTGCAAACCCTTGTAGTGGCTTGATGGGAAGTGCTACATAGACGTAAAAAGGGTGCTCTTGAATGTGGCGCAACAAAAAAGTCTAAAGCTCATCTACCGGGGGACTTCGAATGTAGTTATTCTTGTCAATAATCTATCGCGGAAGAAAGGAATATTGGATCAGTTCATCCTACTTCATAAATCTCTAATTTTATTCTCAATCCAACCTATCTAGTTAGATTAGTATACTATTTTTAATGCTATATGAGGTTAGAGAGATATATTATTAAAATATTTTCGGTAAATAGAACTAACTGCTTTGATTACAAATAAAACATCAAGCTATCGGACTAGCGGATATTCCCGAAATTGGGCTTGTAACAGCCTCGTCGCCCGAGGAGATAATCTGTTATTCTTAAATATTTGTCGCCGATCCTCGTTCCTATAGGGCTGATAAGGAAATCAAATGTACATAGTAAAGGGTTCCAAATGTGTTTACCACTTTGCTTTCCTGGCCTATCAAAGAAGAAAAAGCTTTTTTTGCATTTAGTCCCTCCGAGATCATATTTCCCAGGCTTTTTCCTTTCTAATATCAGCTAACATCGAAGGTAATTTTTCCTTTCTTTTTTTGCGCACTGCCACATGAGGCTGAAAATTCTTAGATCGCGTGCAATGGATGTTTTATACCTTATTATCATCATCACATTTCAGGCCTTTCAGGAACTCTTCAAGCTTCAACTCTGGGCGTGGCAGGTAGAGGGGCATGTTTAAATTTCCATAAATCCTGAATTCACTGCAGTGAAATAAGAAAATATATTCCCAATGTTTTCCAAAACATTTTTGCAGCCGTTTTATTATCACCCGAATCAGGAGTAGCCGATCTGTGTTAATACACATATTTGTATTAAGCGGAGTCAACGCCGAATGCCAATACATTTGCAATTAGATTCAATAAATTGATGTACTGGATTTTTTCATCGAAAAAGTAATGTAATTAAAAACACATTCAAATTGACCTGAATGTGAAACTAGTATGCCTTTACGTTTGCATGTAAGGTATGTACAATACGAGAGTGTGACATGACATACGCGGAAAGACGGGAACTAGTGCTAGCTATCTTTTAACGACAATCAGGAGCCATTTCAAGAATTATCACGAACGCGCAGAAGTTCACCCATCGAAGGCAGATTATAGGTCATTTCAAGATACCACCTTGATGAGATACAACTGCCGTATTATCAAGTCTCTAAAACAAAGCCAGTCGCTATATCTGGAATCAGTGTTCATATATAGCAATGCTTAAGTTTCCCATCTGAAGAAATTTAATATAAAATAATATTTTAGAACTATAAATGTGATATCTTTTGGAAAAGGTGTTCGAATATCAAATGCACACATATATTTTTAAACTTTGTGTGTCACTCGAAATTATTCATGTTTTCACAATCCAATATTAAATATATTCAATGCGCTATCTATTTCTAACAGCAGGTATTGAATGCTTCACTTTCAAAATTATAAATTCTACATGCGCGCACGTATTTGCATAATCCTTAAACACTCGCTAAATCTGTCGTAGCATACAATGCCTCGGATGCTTTGGCGAATATCTCTTTTGAATTACTCTGCAGAGTACACTAATTAGATTAACGTAGATATAGGTTCACACTTGATATCTCAGTACTTAAGCTGTTACAATTTGTGGTTACCGAAAAATCTAACAGCTTTGTCTGCGAGCGATCGATGAGAGAGCATGAGACTTATAAAAATTTCATGTCCCCTCTTATTCATGCCAAAAGAACCTCATTCTGTGAGTGGCACAATCCTATTCATTCGCCAAAGGGATACTACGGAGGGCCGGGGAGAGGGGTTGGTAACGGGAGGACGCACTTGACGGAGGAAGCCCCTTGCGCGAGTGTTTGCGAAACCCTAGGGTGTGTAGAGGGAGGGTGGTAGCGGAAAAAAAGAGTGGGGAAAATGAGGGTGGGAAGGGGGAGGGGTGAGGGCGCCACAGGGGTGAAGCGGAGGGTGGGTGGGGTAACTAAGGGGGTTAGAAAGGGGAAAGAGATTTAAAGCGCCAACTTTATGCGATCCGGCGCCAATGGCTGACTCAGTCCCACTTCGTTGCGCTAAAAGGACATGAACCCGGCGAGTATAAAAATTCCTTCGATATCAAGGCTTGTCTTACTATTATAATAATGCGAGCCGCACGAAGTGGGTGCCGAAATTAATTCTTCAAGAGAAAAATAGTGTTTTCCACCCAACAATCTCCTTATCAGTTTTTAAGTATCATATGATTGGCCATCGTTACGTGTTCAATTTGACTTCATGATTATCCCTTCATTCTTAAGTGCCATCACTGATGACTTTAACGTCATCCAATTTCCCCCTCATAATTTAACCTATAGTTACATATATTTTTAAATCCCGCGTTCACAATCAAGAGGTGTACATGGATAGCAAGCAGAGGAACACGGAGGAATTGAATTCATGAACTCATCCTATAGAGGACCTAAAAATGCCCAAGGGCAGAAATATATGTAGACATTTCCAGAAATATATGTAAAGTTGAACTGAGGGAGAAGAATTTTTTCCAATACTTGAAAATTTCCATAGTAATTCGTCATTCGATAAGATGTCTACGTAAGTTTATGAGAAGAGGAAAATGTCTTATATCAATAGAGATTTTCCGATGTTTATGCAACAGAAGAATATATTTCCGTAAACGGAGTTGACCTGTTGGAAGAATAAAATTACAGAAAAAACGTAGACGCCAGAAAGAGAGAAAATTTTGACATTAGACACCATTGATACTTCCTTAGACCTCGGCATAAACTAGTGGAGGATGAAAAATATTTTCCAACGTAAAAGCTTTTTACTTTCCAAGTATAAGTCATCGGGAAAATTATGGTAATTTGTTGCCCGAAAAGTAAAGGAATGTATCGGAATAAAAGGATTTCGAAAAATACTACTATTTCAATACATCTACAAATTACCCTGAAAGCCACCTCAAGGGTGTATGGTAGAGGGTGAGTAGTCACAACATGCATTACACTATACCCTAAAGTTAGTGTAACTACGTCCATTGATGCATTAGCATAAATAGATTATGCTTGTCAGGAGACCTAGCATGCACTGCACTATAGATATGTTATCAATGTTTGAGGGACCGTTGGTATTTATGCACAACATTACGCTACTATAAGTGACTTATGACCTTGAATTCATCACCTGATTTACAAAATGTTACGTGCAGAAATGTTTTAATGATATGAAATCACTCGGGTACAACACTCCCGTCTACAAAGTAATGCACGTATACATCAGTCTACAATACGGCTGTCCGGGCGCAAGGAAATGAGGAATGATATATCATAAGAGGCCAATTATGCCAATGTATTTTGCTCACCTGCATCAATACGTTCCAACCCGGAGATAGCAGAGAATGCGCTTCCTATGTGACAAGGCGGAGAAGTGGAGGGCTACGGGAAGAAGGAAGGGGAGAAGGCAAGGGGAGAGGCGTAAACACAGCTGTTTGTTGGGGGATGAGGAGGCCGAAGGATGTCACGGAGAGGAGGGAGAATGGGGGAGAAGGGACGGAAGCGAAGAAGAAGAGGAAGGAGAACGAAGAGGCGGTTACACTCCGAGGGCGGGCGGAGGTCGGTCGATACTCGCGGAGAGGGAAGAAGGGAGTGGAGAGGCAGCGAGTGGGTCGGAGGTGTGCGCTTGGGAGGTTGAGATGGGAAGAGACAGGGGGGGAGGGGGCGAGGGGCGATTTTGCAACCCCGTAACTACGCTGTTGCTGCCATGAGCGCAATCTTTTTACATGCCCCTTTCTAGACTGGAAGAAATTCGCAAGTTATTCACGGTACAAACTTGCTGTAGTGAATTGCACTTGCCCATCCACGATTGGTCGAAGTGTCCCAGGAACAAAAATAACACTTCGAGGTGTGGGAAAATACGAGTTTGAGAAAAATAAGTGTGCACTTCTAGTAAAAAATACTTCAAGCTGTGGGAAGAATTTTGAGTTAGAGAAATGAATGTACACCACTACATAGTAAAATTTTCAGCATCATCATCTTCCTTACAGTAGGCACCGGTGGCCTTTATGCCTTCAATCACAGCTTTCTCTAGCTCATTTTGTCGCGCAATTCTTGGCTGACTGACCGCTCTTCTAACTGTAGGCAGTTTATTAATTGTGATGCGTACTAGTCTGTCGCTTGCCATTCTGTTTATACATTTAATATATAAATTTAAATATTTTGTAAATTTACATAATAAAATAAATTACGAACCATGGCATATTCCACTCAAAAAATGTTTGAGTAATAAAGTTCAACTGCAGCTGATTACAGTCGCATGTTATTACCTGTTTAGCATTGGGCGACATAGCGAGTGGAATAGTTTCACTAAATTTATTTAAAAGAAAACTCCATTTAAACATCTTATCAGCAACATTTCATTTTTTGAACAACCCCATTTTCGGAAACTGAACGAAGTAAAACAAATGTTTTTACAAACAAAAATGTTTATATACATAGAGCTCTGAAAATCACCACAAGTGTGAGTGGCAGGGCATGAGTATAATCCATAAGTGCTCAGTGTGACTTGTAACTTATGGATTACGAAATTGGAATGAACTGGAATTGATGAGATATATACCTACGCAAAACATTTTACCTAATACTTAAATAACAACAACATGCATGCGGGCCGTGGATTTAGTGCAACACAATTTTTCAAACACGATGTTAGATACGAGGCAGCCTTCTTAACGACCTATCTAATTAATCTCGATATCATCTGTTTTGATAAGTCCTCGCGCGCGCGCTGACGAAGACACTTTAAACCTGTCCGTTCGGCATTCAATGAAGGAGATTGAAAGAGTCCACAAAGTGGCGCCCGACTCCATTAAGCATTTACTCAAACGATTGTCTAACAGAATCAACGTATACCGAGAGATCAATTCATTACTAAATGCAGCATTCAATACTGATGATAGTTAATAATATTTACTCCCCTCAATCAAGGTTCGCCCGACGCTACTTCTTCGATTCTTTCTTCGCCCGAAGTCGCGGAACTGCGTAAGTCGATGCTAGGAATCCATCGCCCGTTCTTGGTACTCAAGTCAAATGCCAAGAAATGTCAGCGAGTTCGTGGAAGAGATGCCTCGAAATTCAAGTTGCGTAAATGAGGAAGCAAAGCTTTATGCATTGGAGAGTTGACGGCAGAAGACTGAATTGGATTATCCCTAACTATTCTGAGGAAGCGATCTGGATCGTGTCATTTTAAATTTCACGGGAGGGTTTAAACTTAAAAGTTCGATCCAACGGAGGAAGCACTTGCTTTCTCCTCGGGCATTCATAAACATTTTTATTCCACTGGCGATGAGAAGCCTGTTATTTGTTCTCACCGAATGAACATTTCTAGCTGGCATCGCCGCTGAAAGAATTGTCGTTTAATCCGACGAAAACAAGGCATCGAATGAACACCCAATTAGACCGCGAGACTATACGCTTTAGTATGACGTTGAAAACGGAACGTTAAACGTCCGCAATCCTTAAATACAATGAGCTCAAGTACGTAAGCCCATAAACGACCGTTAAAATATAGGAGTAAAGCCACCACCAGGCTCTTAATGTTCTATCCCCCCAACTCACACAGCCAACGTTGTGAAATATGTTCTTTTTTTCTCCCGTCGTAAACGTAAAGCAGAGGTGTCCCTCTGTCTCTTTCCCCGCTTCGCTATCTCTCCCTCACACACGCAAGCAACACCAAGGCAAAGAATCCACCACACACACAAGTCTATACACTCGCATCCGCTCTGGAAACCCGTCTACTTCCCCTCCTTCCCCTTCCCCCCTCCCGCGAATCGTCCCCCTCCTCAGCCGTACTCTTCCAGCTAGGCCTGTGTGATTTTTCGATTAATTGAATCGTCGATTCAATTATTTATACAATTGATCGATTATTTCAGCACATCGATGTCGATTACGGTAATCGACTCGATTGTCAATTTTTTTCAAGTGTCAATGATTGTTCAATTGTTATTAAATTCATAATTATTGTCCCGTAATCGATTAATTGACGATTATTGACGGTGGTGACGGCCATCATCTACCCCTCCCTCCCTCCAGAAGTTAGCGAGCTATCCCGGTACTAGCACTGCGTCCGAGAGGTTGTTCAGCCTCGGCGGAAACATTGTCATCGACACACGCCAGTGTCTGTTGTATGAACACGCTGAGGATCTCATCCGCCTGTCTTCAAATAGCGATCATTCCTTTAATTAATTAATCAAAGCTAACTGATTGAATTATTTTGCTGTTTTTCAAATTAATTCTTTCATTCTCCTCATTGGCAAAGGAAAGCCTTTGAAAATAATGATCCAATTGAGTACTGTCAATTAATAGGTTGATGCCAATTAATTGAGCAATGACAATTAATTGACACCCATTTCGATGTCAATTTATCGACCACATTTTCAATATTCTTATAATTGATCGATATAGATTATTTTCGATAATCGCACAGGCCTACTTCCAGCTCTCCTCGTCTCCACACAGCACACGCTACAAACACCCCCCCTGCAACAGCCCGTATCGCCCCCCAACTCCTCGAACCCGCCCCTCAAACCCCTCCTGCCCTCACCCCTCCTCCCTAAAAACCCTCGCCGCCCGCCCCCACCCTCTCGGTGCAGGAGAGCCATACGTCGCCCATTCCCACGAGAAGGAGCGGGGAAGAGGGAATGGAGAGTTCGGCGTTTCACACGGGAGGGGAAGTGCTCGCGGCTAGCTTAGCGGCTGGCCGGCTCGGTGCTCCGCACTCCCTGGCCCGCTCGGCTTCCTTCGGAAGACTCCGGGCATGCAGATTAAAGCCGTGTCCAAACTCGTTAGGCATTAGGGAGCATGGATTTGGCTACCCAAATTTTGGCCAGCTAACAGAAAGGGAGCTTGAGTTTGGACGCCCTTGGCAAGTGTCGCCATCTGCTGAGCTCGGAGCAAACGAAGGACAAGGGAAATACGGAATACGATAATGTTTTGAACATAAGACCCTCATGACTAGTGCTGTTTGAAATTGGATTGCGATTATAATACATTTCATCATTATTTTCGTAGTTTCGCAATATTATGTGGTTAATTCGTAACATTGAGATTTATATATTTTGATTCCATGGCTTACAGAGTACAGTACGTATAGCACGTACTTATAGCTTTTGCTCAATGTGTTTGTATATTTTTAAGTTCGTGGTTTGTGTCAATGTTTCTTTTTGGTAGATAGCGATTCGTGTTGGACTGAGCAGTTTAGTAAATTTGTGATTGTGTATTTATCCGTGTCTTTTAGCAGTATAAAGCACGTATTTTTAGTTTTTGTTCATTGTGCTTATATTAACTTTCGCCGCTATGGCAGATAAAGATTCGTGTGTGACTGAGAAGTTAATTGCCTTTGTGATCGTGTAGGTAATATCATCAATTCGAATTTTCTATTATCCCTGCACTGTTCTTTCCTTTTGCGTGCATTATTAATAACTCTGTTTACGGTGATACCCATCCACCGCATGATGTCCATTAATTATTTAGTATTGGGCATCCTTTGGATGTTCATTGGATGCAGTGACATCCATATGGAGGCCACGAAATGATGTCCAATGAAAATGATGTAAAATAAATCTTAAATAATAATATTAATTACTTCTATGTACAATTTCCCAATGGTACAGAAGCTTCGTATACAGTCATAAAACTATCTTTTGCTTACTATAATTTAAGGCTTTTGCTGTAGGTAAATGGGGTTTGAAGACTAACTATTGTGGGAAAGAACTATTATAGCTTGCCATTTTTTTGCGTGTTGCAATTACTTTTTAGTTTCGTTAAAAACTTGCAACATGGTAGACTTTATTTAGACGCGTAGGGGTAGTTTTACGTTAGTTTATATGTTTAGTTTATCCGCCTTCTCCTTTCTAGCTATAATTAACTGTTCGGTTGATTGATTCGTTACTCCCAAAAACGAAATTTTAATTTAAAAAATAGCTAACATGCGCAAGACAATATAAAAAATCTGATTTGTAAACACTCAAAATACTTCCCCGCTATGACACCTGTATATTCTGTCTCACTCCTTCACATGAAGGTCTCTCTGTCTGTTTGTTGCTTCCGAAGATGAAATTTATAACATAAATCAATCTAACATTTATCATTCATTTAATATATTCATAATAACTCACGCCCTTCCATTCAAAACAAATTACCTCCCCGCCATATTTACTGCAATTCCACTCATTCCACTACTTTTCACGCTTTTACCACTCGGAGTTATGGGAAATTCAAAATGGTGGCAGATTTAGGAAGGACTTGTTGTTGCCTAAATCCGGCGACCGATTTGGCTGCCCAAATCCGCTCCCTTATGCTGCCTAACGAGTTTGGACACACTTCAAGATGGCGTCTTCCCTAAATTTCCGGATTTAGGTACCTAACTGGCGAGTTTGGACACGGCTTAAATTATTAGGTTTGGATTTCACGGGAAGCTCGCGCGGGCGTTAAAGAGTTTTTCCAAGGAAAGCGGCGGGAGAGGGCTCTTTTAGCATGTTGCAGGATTTTTATTTGCTATATTTTCTTTCATTAGATCCCCCACCTCCTTTTTCTCTTCCTCTTCATGCTTCTTCGAGGAACTGCTCGCGTGGGGGCGGAGAAGAGATTATACAGAGAGCCGGCCTCTTCGTGTGTGGCAGGGGGGAGGGAATGATGCCGTAACCCGGCGCGAAGATTCTCTCTCCTAGACCGACGACTCCCGTGGATCCTCCTACAGCTCCCGGGTAGTGATGGAAAAATGTCGGTCAAACTCGATTTTTCGAGCAAACGATTTTTAATCGAAATGAAAAGCTCGACTTTTCAGCAAAAATTGAAATTTGAACCAAAAGATCGATTAATCGAAAAAAATCGGCGGTTCTTTTTTGAAAAAAATACAGTGGGTCAAAAACACGTAAATTATTTATTCGAAAAACGCTCATAATACATATTTGAATAGTATAAAAAAATCCCAATAAATGTACTTAGAATACATTCTTGAATTATTAGTAGTAAAAATTGACAAATGCATGCACATTAAAGTTTGGAGATCACCGCTTGGAACCATTCGGCTTCACTAAAATTTTTAAGAAAGATCAACTGATTGAGATGCTTTCTTGATGACCTAAGGCGTGCCTTTCCAATTTCACCGGCCTTAGAGAAAAGTCATTCACATGGGACGGATGACGTTATCATACTCAGCTCTCTGATCGCGAAACGGTACGAAATGGTCAAGATCAAAGTTGAAAAATCGATTTTGGATCGAAACTCGAAGATCATGGCTCGATCTCGATTTCCTCGATCTTTGACTATGAAAACTCGATTTTCGATTTTTCCATCACTACTCCCGGGGTCTTTATCGCCCTATCCTCCTTTATCTTTTCGTGCCATGGGGTGCTGCTGGCCATTTCCTTTTCCCGTCGGCCACCTCGCCAAACCTCACTGCCCCAAGCTCACGACCCCTCTCCTGCTTCCCCTCATTCTCACACCCCGGCGAACCACCAAAACCAACGTCGCCAGCATCTACATTGTACCTTGCAAGTTACCTAATGCGTGGCAGAGGCTGATTTTGTCACGAAAAACTTGGTTGCGCAGACGATCTTGCGTCAATGAAGATGTTGTTAACACCCAACATCGCAAGCTGGGAAGTAAGGAAGCACCTTATAAAAAAATAAACGAGTGGAGCATGTGATCATACCGCAGTGAAGCTTGGACGTTAACTGCAGCTAAATATCGGAAATTGGAAGCAAAGTAAACGACACACGAGTTATCGAAGTATGGCGAATATTTACAACACGAAGGAAATTACTAGTTAAGAATTCGTACGTTGAGCCGGGGAGGAAAGATAGTTGATGGAAACGCTTCGAAGTAGAAAAAAAATATATATTAGACATCATGAGACAAGACAGCTTCTAGAAAACTATAATGGAAGAAGTAAGGCATGGGAAGAAACACCGAGGAAGATCAAGGATTCAATGCGTGAAGCAAATTACGAAGGATGTCCAAATGAGGAATTATTGAGACATTGTAGTGGTAATCTGGAAAAAGAGTGGCACGGAGAGCCGCAGGCAACCAATCTCCTGATATCTGACTGATGATGGATGCACTACATTTTATACCACAAATGTTTTCGGAATAGAGAGTGATAATGAATACACAAACACACGCACTCAGCCACAAGAATTTCGGAAGGAAAGCTAGCACACGATCCGTGCTGTTAATAATGCGAATTATTCCACTTAGATTACACAGCATATTATCTTCCTATACTGTCAATAAAACAAATAACTAATAAAATCTTAATGACAACCATTAGCTACCCTAATCGTTCACGGCAAAATGAACTTTTAAAGCAGACAGTTAGCCAACTTAATCTTTGAATTTATAATTTTGATCTAAACAACCGTAGAATGTCAAGGATAGCTAATTTTAGTTCCGATTCCGATGTAGTTTGAAATGAGATTGGCTTCGACTTAGAAAAATTTGTCTGAATGTTAACAAACAGTGTTGACTGTTGCGGTCCTAGTTTTTGCATTAGGTTTTTGACACTATGTAGTAAAATTATCGTAGCAACCTTTTACAAATGGTATATCACGCAACGTACCTATGATCCGTTTCCTCGGCCAACTCAATCCAACGCAAGTCATGGATAGGTGGCGCGCATTCCTGCAATCGTCCGTTCAAGCCTTCTGCGAACAACGAGCATGGATTTATTACCTCGATTTGCGTTCCGAGGTAGGTGTGCATGCACGTAGGAAGCACGGATGCAGACTTCGAGGAATCGGCGACTGATGAACACCCCAATTCGGCATATCATCCAGTGGTTCCATCCACGAGTTCATTCACCTGATTCGCCTTCCGTTCGCGGGGTTTGGAAGCGCTTTTTTTATGAGCACCGGTGAGCTTTCATCCTCGCCGACGCCGCTTCCAACGGACTCGATTCCTCTCGGCCTAGGCTTGCGCTCGCTGGCTGCTGAAGGGGAGCAAATCGATGCTCATTCGATTCCGGGGCAAACGAAGTATGCAGGGAAACAAATGCGTCGATCGCTAATTCTGTTTCAATCTGAGAAAGGGAGAGAAAAAAATTACACGGTCACTGATTCTAACAAATGTAGAAAATCATCCATACAGTCGTCGGGTGGAGGTTTTCAAATGAGACAAATTTGCATTTGGCAAATGGCATCCGTTGTGACGGGAAAACGCTTTCAACGGTTTTATCTGATGGAGAAAAAATCGTTGAATACATCGAATAAACAATAAATATTCCACTTTTGTTTGCAGAAAATTTTGTCGCTCCCTTATATGTGCAAATGCTTATTATTCGACACCATTTCTTGAACCAGATCCGTGATAATGCATCATAGCTCGAAACTTTTACACGGTAATCTTTACGTTTGGTGTAGTTGCGTATGGTTGATTTATAATTATGGTGTTTTGAAGTGAACTCAGATTCCGAGTTGATAACATTATCTGATTCGGTGTCTTTTCTATCCTTATGCGCAGCAAAGTTTATGAGAATGTCACCATTCAATGTCACTGTAACATTTCAATATCAAACATACAATGAAATGAATGGAACAAAAGTATGTGCAATAGACATGATAACCAATGGAAGATAAGAGCATGTAATGCTGCTCCTTATCAAATAACCTTGCTTACTAGGAACGAAGCTGTAGGTACTAATTATTTACTTAGTTTTTTGATGACGATGTTCGCGAACTAATCTCAAATCTATTTTTTCAAACATAGCCATTAGAATAATTTGATCCGGTGGCGCAAAAGCCACAGACAAATATCTTACGATTTTTTTAAGCTAGGAAACATGCTGAAGACATAATTATATTTTTCCATAACTCGTACAAAAATTAAATTAATGATTTCGAATGAGCCAAAGTTCATTCCTGCACGTAGTGTAGTAGGCCTTATAAGCACAATATAGAGGAGCGTTTCCAAAGCATTTTTTCATTCAAGTATTCTACCAGCTGATTGGTAGGTTCTTGGAAATTCCCCATTCTGCATCCCAACCTCATTGACATTGTCTCGCTTTCCCTCCTGAGGATGGCGCGCTATTAGATCCCTCTTCTCAAAGCATTACATTTGATTAAATATGTTTAGAGAGAGAGGCATGCCACGAAAGTGAAGGGAGTAGTTATACACGAGTCGTTACGGGAATTAATTGATTCATTTGATTGAGGGATCAGGGGGTTAAGAGCGGCCCCGACATGATGCACAGAGCATACACGGCGTGCGCATGGCCTCCGGCAACATAAGCCGCGTCCGCCGCGGAGAGCAGGTACCCAATTGCAAAACAATGATCGCTACAATCGCATTTCGACTCACCCTAATGAACTCCATTCTCTCCGCCATCATGCGCCATTTATGTCGTGAAAAGATAATCACTCAACGCAAACATTCGGCGCTGATCGAAAATCCATAGCACCAATATAAGCAACATGTCACGTGGTCATGCGTTAACGTTATAGTCCCTCCATCGCGCACACATTTAGGCGGGGATCGCGGTTCTGCGAAATATGAACTCCCTGCGGAAGGTAGCGTCAAAGAGGATATAGGGAAGGATCAATACGTGTGGGAGTGTAGGGTTTGAGAGCTTTGAGGGGATGTGCTAACCAAATACTGGTAATAAGCGACGAGGATAATGCTCAATCCTACGAACTCGATCCTTATTATAACATCCGAGTCGAAATTCAATAGTCACTCAAGCTCATCAAAAATTCATTTCTAACTAAATGGGCGAGGGGTCGGTCGCGGAGCTCAGTCGAGATCTCAAATTCACATCGTTTGGATCGACTTTCGGCTTGATGCCGTCGTTCTGACACGGTCACACCGGGGAAATAATTTAGTTTTCCTCTCGTTTACAGATGGACTGTTGGATTTACGAGGAAGAAAATATGATATTACTAAGTGATACCAAAAACAAACTTTGAAGACAAAAATGCGCTGCTCCAAATGATCGAGGTATTTGCAGTTAACAGTGATCATTAAAGCTAATGTAAAAGATGGTAGCTAGGAATTATGGATATTATATCAGATTGGAGCGATAAAATGTTAAAACTAATTACAAACATCAATGCAAGCACTTATCCACAAACGTATGCAGTTCTGCATGTTTTCAATGAGAATCTGCGACTGTTATCACTTAAAAACACCTATCGTAAAACCTACTCACATTAAGATTACTTCCATATATGTGCTGAATCACTAAAATGGAAAACCTATTCATCAACATTTATAAGAAGACCACTATAAAATTAGCCATTATAAAAAGTTGTGGGTGAAAAAATGAATTTGCAATGAGGTTGGTGAGTGATATTCCGAACTACTAAGATTGTTTTAATGGTAGTAGTTTTAGTAGGGCACCATTGTAATCTATCGAGCTCGGATCATGCCTAAGAATTTCAATGACATGCTATCTGTTGAACACTTATCGTTCATTTAAGTTTTGATTGAAAATATCAAAATAATAAATGAATGCTTTGCGTAAATTTGGAAGAATTTTAACTCTAGAACAAGCTTTCGGGAAATATGATGATAATGAGAGTAATCTACCGGTTTAAGGTAGGTTTTATTAAACATGCTCCCGAGTTTTTTTTACTCGTGCAAGGCCCTACATACCTCTAGTATTTCTTTCTTCATTTCCGCGTACGTTCTACCCTTCTTCATCCCGTTCATAAAACCTATTTATCTCTTTCTTCCCCATACCTACTTACCCAACATCCTTTCCTCTTTTTCGGCCCTGAGCAAACCGTCATTATCCCTTCCAGCCACCTACCCAGTCTCTACTGATCTCATCCAAAAGTTTTCTTCCCTCACCAACTATGCCAAGCACTTCCTCGTCTGTCTTCCTTTCCATCCGTCGCACCTTCTCCATCTTCCTCCACACCCACATCTCGAAGGCCTGCAGGCTATTCACGTCCTCCTTTCTCATAGTCCATGTTTCTATCCCATAAAAAGCTACACTCCATATCAAGCTCTTCACCGGCCTCTTCTTTATATCCTTATCCAAGGTCCTCGTCATCAGCTCCCTTCTATAACCAAACGCTTCCTTCGCTAGGGCTATTCTAATCCTGATTTCGTTGCTACTATGCCCATTGTATTCTTGCGTACTACCAATATAATTAAATTGCTCTAATTGCTCCTGTTAGTGCCCTCCTGCTTTTATGACCAGCATCACTTTCTTTCTCCTAGAGAATCTCATTACTTTTGTTTTCTGATTATTTATCTTAATTCTGTATTTCCCGCACTGCTTTTCCAATGCATAAACTAAAGCTTGCAATCCCTTCGATGATCGACTAACCAACGCCTGGTCGTCCGCGAATTTAAACGACTTTATCAGCTGGCCTCCAACTTTGATTCCCACATGTAGCTCTTCCCATTCTTCTCTTACCATTTCATCAGAATTAATGCTAAAAAGCAAGAGTGACAACGGGCACCCTAACCTTACCCCGTGACCTATAACTGCCCACCCCGATTCACCGTCATGAGCCGTCACCATCCCCCTACCTCTGTCCCTGTGGGCCATATGTAAGTTTCGAATTAGTCTCCTATCTTGCCAATCTATTTCCATTTTCCCGAGTATCTGCATTAGTTTTTCCCAATGCACTCTTGTGAAACACCTTCACGAAATCCACAAAGCAAAAAAAAAAATCCTGATTGTAGTCTATATTTCCTTTTATAAGTGTTCTCATCACCGAAATCGCATCCCGAGTTGCCCTTCCCTTCCTGAACCCATACAGGACATTGCCCAAGTAATAATTTGCTCTACTCTCCAACCTTTTATGGAAAATATGCTAAGTTTATTTCATTTTTTCAACTCCTTTCTGAAGGTGAGAAAAGAAGAAAAAGGAATGAACGAGGTGAGAATCTCACCTAGTTCATTTCTTGCTCCTAGCCCATACCCTACCACTTCAAATCGATCCCTTCCTTCCCCCACCACTGCATTGCAGTCTCCCATTACTATCGGGAATATCTTGCCCGGGATTTTCTCATTACCTCTTCTAGTTGTTCGTATACCCCATCCACCTCGTCATCCCTATGGTTACTTGTAGGCATATACACCTGGATAAATACGAAATTCGTCGGGAGTGCTTTTTTACCACTAGCAGTCCTGTCGCCAACCTGTTCAATTTCTACTATCCTCCTCCCTAGTTTATCATTTAGTACCATAGCTACCCCTCGTTTACCCTCATTTCCCACACTGTCGATTACCCTGTAACTACCATTCCAATAGTCTCCACTATCTTACCTCGTAAAGCCCCAAAGCACATATTTCCGTTTCTCCATTTCCTGTTTGATATTTTCTAGCTTCTCAGCCCTCATCATTGTCCTAACCTTCCAAGTTCCTATTTTTTATGTTGCTTTCTCCCTCATTTTCTTCTTCCTCTCTCTCTCCTGTTCATTGCATCTAATGACGATGTTGTGCAAGGATTTCGTGTGATGACGACCGCGGAGGCCTAGTCTCCCCCGCTGCCGGGCACGACACCCGCCCTAGTGGGCGACGTCCCGTAATTGCAGGATTCAATTTATCAATGATTGACTTTCATATTGTAATTGATAGTTGGGAGGGGTTCCCACCCCCACTTCCCATTTGACATGATCTCATCACGTGAACTACCTTTTGTGTGACTCCTACCGCTCCTACCCTTCGACGTAGGTATCTGGCATAGGTGGCCTGCCAGGAGCAATAGTAATTGCTCCTGCCAGTCCATATCTAGGTGTCATTGGAACTCGCAAGGCCTTCCACCACGTCAAGGCTGTAGTCCAAGGGAATGGACAGGAAATATATAAGAAATAAAAAGTTATCAACGACTGTTACTACAACATCATTGCTTACTATAAAAATTCTTTCCACAAAATACTTATGTCATCGCTGTGACAAAAACCTATAATAATTTTCGGAAACTAACTATCAAGCAATAAGTAAAATTAGCACGATATACTCATCGACCAAGGTAACAAATACCAAATTGAACATCTAACGGCATCAGAAACTTAAGGGTGAACCTGCAGTAACGATAATTCGCCTTCAGTTTTGTAACTATGCCCTAAAATGGTGGCTTACTATTATAAAAATTTGCAGTTTTCAACAACGCTAATATTGAGACAAATGAGATACACTTCAAGTGCGTAGTTGTTTAACTTGTCTGGATTTTCATTTTTAATTCTAAAGGCATTGAGGGGTTACCAATACAGGGGCGGATTAAGGGGGGGGGCGGGGGGGGCGGCCGCCCCCCCCTTAATTCCCAGGAAAATAGAAAATATGGTAATCATTAAGGTGGTTTTCCAATGGAAGTTTTTATTTCACCAGCTCAATATACAATGTTTAAATATAATTGGAATGTGGTGTAAAACCCGGGAGACCTGCATCTTCACAAGAATGGCATTCTTTACATCCGGACCCCTGTTTCGTTGAGAGGTATTGCATACCCCCCAGGCGCTGCGGAAATTAGTGAACCGCCCCCCCGAAACAACGACCTTAATCCGCCCCTGTACCAATAAAGCTGGTGAGAACCACTATGATACTAGTCAGCTACAAATATTAATGAAAAAATCCTTTGAGCGTATTTTAGTTATTTCCCAGCTAGCACGAAAGATATTTTACCCGATCATTACCAATAAATTACCCGAGTAAGACGGGAGTAAAACATGGAAACCTTACCCGATAACGGGTAACTTACAGGGAAGGAATTTGGGTAAAAAACGGGTAAAACAGTGGTAAGCTTCAGCAATTTTGAGGGTAAATTCTCTCAATCGGACTGCAGCGCTACCTGTTGCTCACCAAAATAAACTATTCGAACGAATGGTTAACTATCGATTAGAGCATTACGATCGATATTTATCGAAAGGCTATCGATTTTGATATAGTCAAGGATCAAAGTAAATATAAGGAAAACAATGTTTGAAATATTTATTTTAGCCACTTTTCCGATACAAATATGCCAGCGATGAAATAGTAGCAAATACCAATCACAATCACTTGCATCAATAGCATGGAGGAGCACATCAGTAACATAATTTGAACATAGTATGAATTATATGTTTCTGTTTAGAACTTCATTCTCATCAACATAATTTTCCGACCTTACGTCATAGCTGCTCATAACTCTTCACTAACAAATTGTGACTCACGACGTATATCAAACAAACACAATGGGCATAAATTCTAGAGCCAACGAACTAATCAACAGAATCAGGAGTTGATTCGAAAGCAATCAACACTACCGAACACGACCAAACAACAAAACCATTGTTTAGTTATAGTAGTCAAAATGAAGTGAGGTAGGTAATGCAAAAGATAGATGACAACTATACATATATTATTCGAGCCATTTTCATCACAGGTCAAGCACAGCAAATATTCCGGTATTAGTTACAACTTCGCGAGAAAACATTATCAATAATCCAAATCACAACCGAAAGACAACGCAACACCACTATGATTTTGAATCAAACAACGAACCTACATGTTCACAATATTCACTGCAGGTAATTATCACGTAGTCTCACTGGTTTCACAAATAATTGATTAAACACACCGATGGATAGCGGCGGAATGAATACAATAGAACACATTAGGTATTATGCACTGCACTCACGTAATTAGAACACACGCGACAAGAACAGGATACGAATGAACTCAGAGAAATTTATTCCCTTTGATTTGAGTTATTTGGACAATGAGAGTCCTAAAACGCACAGTAAAAAGAACAACAACAAGTGGGAAATTTGGAGAATACCGAGAATACCACTGGCGCAATTCCCGTGCTCAAAGGTGACACCTGAAGGAAAGTTGATGAACAACGTCGCTTTTTTCTAATTTCTCGCATCCTCCGATAGGAGTCGATGGGGTAAAAGGGGGATAAATTCCTGGTAAAGTAGGAAAGGGTATATCCTCCTTGTTTTACTCAAAATATTTCCGTCTAGATCTTTCCCTGTGCTAGCTGGGTTACCTATGAAATTAATGGTCACTTATGCCGACGTCATCCGATTCGTTCCAGCCAACATGTTGATGTTATGCTTAGAAGTCTAGACTCTATTAAAATCTTAGACAAGTAAATATGTGAACCACACTGAATCGGAGCTCTCAAAACATTATGCCCAACCCATTTTTCAACAATCTCTACAATTTTGGGCATCTGTGGAAATAAAATGAGCAAAGAAAGAACCGAAAAAACTACATTGGTTGTATTTTGATATAACCTGGCGCACCTTTTTCAGCCAAATTCCAAGGAATCGGGAATTACTTAGGGACAGTCACTTGCCCTTCACCATTCAATAGCGGTAGTCAATCACAAATTGGAGTCTGGCACTTCACTTGCTGTCAAGGTAATATTTTTGGTTTTGTCTCTTTTTGTTTAGTATTTATTTTTGGTAAGTACACAAAATATGTACCGGCCGAAATTTCAAATTTATTCTCAACGCTTTTTGAAAAAGTGAACAGCTATTCTTAAATACCATTGTAGGGATCTTTGAGTCACGATTTCATAGCGATAGTCACCACCTCCCATCACGCGCTATGAATCATTTTACGTGTTTTGGCGACATGCCGACACACGCACAAAGCTCTCGGAGTCAAAACACTCGTAACAAGGACGAATTTAAGGTTTTATTTAGAAGAGTTCTCTCTGAAACTATCACTGCACTGTTCTGGAAATATGATGGGTGGTTTCCTCATTATTCTAATTCTCTAATGACCTCTTAATTCCAACTGCACAATAGTTTTAGCCATGTAGGTCATTTCTCGGCAACTACGGTGTGGTTGAAAATTTCTTTTACAGCAACATAGAAATATTTCACCTCTGTCCTTTAGCAAAGATGTTCCTTTTGATTTTTGTGGCGAAAAACCAAATTTATTTATTTCGATGTAACTAAAAAAGAATGCGTCTTTTTTTAATTTAAAGCTATATAGAATCCGTTCTATTAGCGTTACGAGTATGAAACTAGAGCAAGAATAAAAAACGCAGAACAAATACTCAAAAGTTATGTATTTAAATAAAAATATATTTTTTAATTTTGTTAAATTGCGACGAGATAGAATGCTACCTAGGAGTATAGCAGCTCTAACATGAATAAGATGGTATCTTTTCCAGTTTGGAAGGAATGGATAGGTAGCTTGTATATATTGCTAGCGGTGTTCAGGGCTTGCGTGAGAACCTAATTCTAACATAATTACGGTCACAAAACTATGTTGAGAGTCCCACTGATAAGTAGTATAATAGAAACATATACTAGCACTAATGGAATTAAATGGTCCTTTAGCCGTACCTTAATTCTATACCACATAAAAAAAGCCTTAAGGGCTTCAGCACTTTTGAATGAATGACCCAATTGCAGCCGGCAATGCCATTTATGACCATTATAGATTTCCTCACTAATGAATAATTAAAGGCTCGTTAACCAGCTCCTGGTCGCTGGATAGGTATAATACGGATGCGGATTATATCATACTTAATTATTGTTTTACGGAAGTCCTGATTTACATTATAGTTTTATTTAAACCTCTCATGTCAAGTGAATTTCAAAGGGAAAGTAAATTGAAAACAATTTGGAGTACAGCAACAAGCCAATTATTGAGCGAGTGCAATGTGTAGCGTTCTGCGGGTACAAGGGAAAGGCTTTCGAATGGAGAGGATAATGGAGCAAAATCTAAAACCCAATAATTAGACAAATCACTGAGCTCTTTGAAGGGTTGAGGCCCAGAGAAAAATACAATTTTTTTTGAATTCCCCAACAAACTGAGGAAAAGAGCAAGATATCGTTTAAAGCTATTACGAGCATTATTACTAAAATTACGAGGGATCGAAAAACCTGTCGGATTATTGGAACCCCTATAACGGAGGTCCACCAGCCACGGAGATTACATAAGCGATATAACTATAAAACCACGATAATGCAAATCCTGCGGGTTTAATTCTGGTACCGAGGGAATAATTTTGATCCTATATTGCAATGGTAGGTCGAGACCATAATGAAAAACTAACAGGAAGGATATTGCCGAACTAACCGATACAAACTAATCTTTTTCCAAAGCAAAATTCATGATCACAATGGTGTTAAAAAAGGGAGATGAAATTTAAATTAATCTTCTATGAATATTCCTTAACCGCTTTGCAACGTTTCCAGAATCGAAGAAAAGGGAAATATTCCTTCCCAAGATTTAAGTTTCGGTACGGTGGATTTATCGACTAACATTCCTACATAAAATTCTGAGAACTTTATCTTGACATTAAAATAATCCACTCTCATTCACCCTTAACAAACAGGAGACAGTATTTATTGGGCTAAATGTGGTAATTGAAGTTCATGTTCCTTCAAGGTATACCTCCCACTAAAGAGAAAACTGAAAATCTCTTGAGCCTAACGTGACTGCGTAGTAGAATAGTAGTAGTAGTAGAGCGTTGGGCTACCAAACTGTGGTCCTTGATTCACTCACGGGTGAAGTCATCGCTGAGCCCTGTGATTTTCTGGGTACCAGGTCTTTCTGGGACATGGCAAACGTCAGAAACACAGGAACCGGCCTCTGTTTTGAAATGTAAATTTCACGCGAAATGAGGTTTGTATGTATGTACTTCGTGAGGTCAAGAAGACTGTGGTTTTAAAGCGTAAGGTTCCATTCTTTACACATCTGTGGCGGCAAAAAGGCTAATAGTAAAGCGGTTTCCAACCTGTGATACTCGCACCCTAATACTACAAGCTCGGCGGTTCAGAGATTGGCGAAAAAACTTAAATAATGGCGGATTAAAGTTCGAAATAGTAGTTTGAATGTTAATAACAGACCTTTTAGCAATTAAGGAGGGCAATATTTGGTAATGGGAGACTGAAGGGTAAGCAAGTTATAAGCAAATATTGGGAACAGCTGCTACATTAGTATGGAGGCGTCTTAGCAGTACCCCGGAGATGTTATTTAAAGTCCTCGCCGTTTGTTGTCGCGGTGGACAGGCGTTGTCACCCGTAGCCTCCGTCAATTCTTCCGGCCTCGGGGCGTAGAAGCGGGGGTAGGGGCACTGGGTGGAGTGGCTGGAGGTGGGGTGGGGCGGGGGGCAGGAAAGGCGCCAGCACAAGCAATCAGGGAGGGGGGCGGATGCGGTCAGCGGGGCAGGGGAGGGAGAGAGTCCTTATCGCCGAGACCACGCCACACCCAAATCCAAAAACACACGGTTTACCGGGGAAGGATGCGGTCTCGCACACTGCTCTCAACACTTCGGTCTCCCAGTTTTATTTTGGATTCCAGGAGACGAAACGGAGGGGAATGACTGGCGTGCGAGAGTTCTGTCGCGTATCCCCGCAGTGGAAGCAGCAGTTTCGTGGTCACTGTATATTGATTCCGGGACGTGACAAAACAGGACGTATAGTAGTCATTAATGCTGAATTAATTGGGGAAAAACGGATATATCTTATGAGCGGTTAAAACATTGGGTAATAGCCCGATATTCGAATAACATTTTTATATCTTAAAATTAACCAGATGCCTATTGTGCTGCTTTTGAACACCAGTTTAAGAACAGTTCCAAAATTGGTGTTATCATGGTGGAGAATGCATGATGGATAGAGCAAGTAATTAGAGGGGATGAAATAGTGAAGACCGTAATGCAAATAAGAACACAATTTAATCACGGAAGAGGAAATAATGCCTTTTTTGACTGCATGAAGAGAAGTAGGTGATCATAATTAGCTTATGAGTGAAATAGTTCGATGAAGGTGACGTTTGAAGTTTGAAAAGCAGATCAGATCATAAAAATAATCGAAAAAAAACAATAGTAATATTAACCGACAGGTTCATAAAAAGTCATCCATCCACTTCATTTCTGTACGTATCAATTTTTGGAACACGAGATATATTTTGAAAAAGTATTATTTTTTTGGATGCGCTCATATCTTTTTTTATTGTCACATTTTAAGATAAAGTGCGAAGAATTGATCGAGACAACATCATAATGTTGATGGGTAAAGGTTACGCCAAAGCTATGCCAATAGTAGAATTCTCACAGGACATCTCTACTTTTTCTTGGCCCTCTAACTTTTAGCATAATTATAAAAGAGGAAGAGAAAAAAAACCACTCGACAACTATAAAAGTCATATTGATCCATAAGAGACCCATAAGAATCTCTGTGAACAGAATTCATTGCCACTGGTAAAAAAATTGATCCGCTTGGAAGGTTTTGATTAAAACAAACGGAATTGCTGCCTTTTCACGATACTTTATATCCACAGATATCCTCTAAAACCTTAACAAGAAATTTCTGTTTGAAATGACATCAATGTAAAATATCATTCCTCATAGGAATCGATAGCAAACACAGCTCACCTGAGGGTCAATACTGACCGATTTGGATTCTCATGAGTTAGCACGACAGTCTTTGGCGATGGTAAGCTGAGAATTAATTCACTATGGCATATTCTGTGCGTTTGATCTATGGAGCCCAGGGTTAGAGTTCCACGTGTGACGTCAAGTGAAGGGGTACCTATCCGATCATCAACTGTTGTTTCGTCCAAATTAATGTCCGATTTAATGACAAAAACCGGGAAGAACGAATTATTTGTCCAAATATAAAAAAATCGGACAAAGCACAGAATTTAAACACATGACTTCAAGGGTAACTGGTCTAACTTCCACCTCAATTAGATTTTGATCTTAATGACATGAACTTCAATGAGGAATACCGATTGGTTGGATTGATTTCGGGAATTGCATTTCAAAGGGAAGCCAATGACAACGATTCAACATAAATTAGATTCAACCTATAATCCACTCTAAATTTACGAAATTCATGCATCTACATCTACAAAATACCCTGCAAGCCACCTCAGGGGTGTGTGGCAGGGGGTGAGTAATCACCAACATGCATTACACTATACCCTAGAGTTAGTGTAACTACGACTAATTACGCATTAGCATAAATCGCTAATACGTAACTATCGAGGAGGGATAAAGCAAACGAATTGGTATTACCCTCAAAATGCTACTTAGGCATAATTATTTTGGGGAAGTGTGATTGCATACACTTACGGAGAACGAGCAGGGGAATTATTCATTTCCAGCGCTTAGCCGTATTTCCGTGCTTAGTGACGCATCGCGGTTTTCGGAAAATGTGGCAGGCTACGGCAGGTCATAAAAATAGGCTATTTTACGGGTCGTGAGTCAGCTGCTAATGTTCACTCAAGGCTGAGGGTGCTTCGGGAATGAAATACTTGAAATAATTATTTTGTGCTTTGATATATATGAGTATTTGAATGAAATATTTAATTTATTTGGATGACAAGGAACTAGTCACTCACATATGAACTCCATGCACGTTTTCAACGATTGTATATACTTAAAAAACTTTGTATCTCCTCTTCGATTCACGTCACTAAATCCGTAAATTTTAAATCATTATTATTTCGCCTTTTATCTTCACCGTTTAACTATTTCTTTCATCCCACAGTAATTCATATATTCCTAAGAATTCTGATTTGTATTCATCAAAAGTCTATTTCTAAAGGACTTATTCCGTTTTAAGTTTAAGATGGCAAGCCGATTCATACATATTACATATATTTTAATATATTTAGCAGAAGTTTAGCTTCAAGAACGGCCTTATTTTGTTGATTTGTCTTCCAAATACAACACACATGACCCTTATCTCAAAGTAAAAGCGCATTTTATGTCTCTCCAAGTTTCACACGATGTAGCTGTATTTTATTATTTTATGAAGACATTCCTTGCACTTACACTACAATCATATTTGCATTCTCGTAATTACTCTTAAAAGTGCCAGATCTAGGTGGATCTTTATATTTTCTCAGTCTCTGCAGTTTTTCTCTTTGAAAATATTCTACTCAGGACAAGATTCCGAACACACTCAATTACTCTTCATATCCATAGTTACTTTTAGTCAAAATATTTATTTTCCCTTGACAGTAGGTTTCAAATTCATAGAACGCTATGTGAAATTCATTAAAGGTCAGTATTTCTACCAAAGTAATAGTCATGAATAACAACAATTTTACAATAAAAAAATAATGTTTATGGCAACACTGACTGATAATGAACTTAATTCAGACTGCATGTTAAATAATTACATATACTCGGAAAGTTTATGAATAAGCTTTTCGAAAATGAAAACTCTTGTAACTGTGTAAGGGGTTGCGACTGTTTATAAGATTTCGGCTTTTTATATTACAAATAAATCAATTCCGTGCAATGATTAACCTAGAGAGCCAGAATTTATTTCAGAAAACGCGAATGTTTGCCCTCCTGATCCTCAAGGAATCGTATCTCTCTCATTACACTGTGACAACATAGGAATTCCTATGAATTCACGGGTAGAAATGAGAGTAGCCTCAGGAGGGTGAAACAATTTACAAAATTAATTATTTAGATAACGTAGATGTCGGGTAGCTCGTATTATCTAATGACCCCTCCTCGCGACAAGCTGTACCAATGTAATGAGCAACCAAACATAAATGTGATGAAAGGAATAACGTTTCAATAGATAATAGGTAATCAACTCCAGCTTGAAAACGTGTAAGTGATGTGCTGAGAAATAAAAGGGGGTATTAAGCGCTTTGGATGATCGCTCAACATGCTCAAAACACCACTGTGGATCTGACACTCTTTAGTCTACTACAACATCACTCCTTTATTTCGTTTAGGCGTCTGCTAAGTTGCCATCTGGCGGCGTTGTATACTTAGCACATGCATCGCAGCGGCTCACATATTGGTTGGAGGGAGGCCCCGTCACCATAGCGACCCCCAGCGCCACGAGTCTTCCCTCCCCTCCCCCCCAATCCCTCCCCTCCACTAATCCCTCCCCAACCGTCGTCTAAATTTGTACCAAATGGGGGGAGGGGGTGGGTGGTCGGTCACTCCGATTCACTTTCACGAGAAACGACCACTTCGAGCTCCTCAGTGACGCGACCTTTTTAAGTCCAGTTAATGAAAAAATCGAAGGGAAAGTTCAAATCGAAGATTGAAACCAACGCACCAACCTGTGAGTGCCCATGAGAACAACCTAAAAGCACCAAATCAATCAGTATTCAGGTTTATGAGTTTGAAGCCTTGATAAATATCTGTTGTTTTTGCGGAAGTAGCAGTACATGTTTCGATAGTAAATAATTTTTTAAATATAATAAGATAGTAGATAAATTATCAGAAAATACCTACTTTCTTATATAAGGTACGACTATCCATAAGATCAAATGTTCTTAGAATAAATCGACATGTGAGCAGCTGATTGCAGCATAATTATAAGCAATTAACAGGCATGACGTATGTATTCAAAGCTCTTAAACAAATATCATCTTTATTTACATGTGACCAAATTCTAAAGAAATTTATTTATGAAACACAAGACACACAAGCTGTTCATCAATTATATGTTTTACAAGGGAGGATAATGCCTTATCGTTGAGTGGGTTTGTGAGTCAAGAGCTAATGGAGTTACAAAAGTAGACGTCTGTACCAGGAAGCAAGCACGTTGATATTTAAAGCTGAAATAAATAGCATGCCAATAGATACACCATTGGTCATTGTACCGATAAGAAAAAACACATATTAGCAAGCGTGCAGTAATTCGACCTGTACTTAACCCCTAATTTCTGGAGTTGAAACTATTATGCGCCAGGATAAACATGAATTCCGACTGAATACGGAGGATGTGGGGCAGTTGAGAAGAGGCAGTGTTAAAAATAGGAGAGATGGTGAGGGATGAGTCAGCCATTAAAGAATGTGGATTGTATACGCCGAGAAAATTCATTTATAAAAGAATTGTGCTTCATAGTTTGGCTGCGCGTAGGTGGATGTGTAGGTATTGGATAAAAATGGTAAACCAGAGAATAAATTGTTTATGAGGGAGTAGAACAAGGATGACATGAACGATTGGTGCTGAAGAAAGTATTAGAACGAGAAGTATCAAGAGTAAGAGAATATTTCTTGGGATTCCCTCCGAAGTCCAGTATCTCACTGCCAGATTTTAGAGTTTGTGCTTAAGGAATGCCCCCGAGTAGATGATGGCAGATTTAGCCTTGGAAACATAGTGAGGATACCGGGATACGTGGAACGCACTATAGGACTCAACTCGAATTACACATAGCGAAATTATGAGCGTAGCATTAAACATGTAAGTGTGCAGATATGTGAAACTGGGGAAAGAGGAATGCTATGATAGCACCAGGAAGAAAGAGTAGGTACATACATGCTTAGAAGAGTACCAGTTTTTTTTATTTGAGCCAAAAAAGAGGCATTTCTGTAACCCAGCCAATGCAGGTATAGATTGGCAAAGGGGGACAAGTAAGCTTGATGAATAAATGTTTAAGTTTAGCTTTGATGTGTCTTCCTTCCACACTCTGATGGGAACAAAGACCTTTCAACGTGATTTGGTCAACATGTCATCACGTTAGCAACTAAAATAAAAGTTCTTCAGCTGGATAGTTTTTACACCATCTAATGACGCCTCACCTTCGTCAACAGAGTACCTATGTAGGTACTTCCCAAGTCATGAAGGGTGTGAGGCAGGGGGTGAAATATTTCTAAACATTCACTGCATTGTATTTGTTTCAGGAACTACCTTTTAGTTAGCGT
Source organism: Pyrrhosoma nymphula (assembly GCA_963573305.1). Classification (NCBI taxonomy): domain Eukaryota; kingdom Metazoa; phylum Arthropoda; class Insecta; order Odonata; family Coenagrionidae; genus Pyrrhosoma; species Pyrrhosoma nymphula. The sequence continues at coordinate 151,158,164 of OY754328.1, forward strand.
GTGTTTATGGATTAAGCAAACACACACACACATGCGTCGAGAGATGATCGAATTTCGAGAAGTAAAGCAGTCATTTGTGAAAAATGTTAGTAGTCATTAGTTTAGTAAAGGAATGCTTTTCACACATATTAAAGTAAAATTTGATAGTGACTCAGGACTGATTAAATGTAATAAAACGAAAGAGTTCTTTGTAGCTTACCACTGATACGTTTTTTATTCTACTAGTTTCGATGTTCTGCATAATAACATTTACAGTGACGTGACAATGATATAAAAAATCGAAACCGGTCGCATTAAACATTTCTCGGCGGAAAATTGCTAATACTTCTTCATTCGTTTTGGTAACAAGACTACCTTTCGAACAACCATTCTATTAATCCGTTAGGTCCGACAACGCCTATGTCCTTTAGGAAAAAAATAACTATAGCCATATAGTAATCATAATAAGAAATAACTTTAGAAAATGATACATGGATTTTCGGGTTACCACGACGCGGCGTTTGTTGATTTCGTAGTAAACAGTTTTGACCGTCCCCACCGGATGAAACTCGGACACTGAGGACGCCTATGATTGAACAATTTAACTAAGTGTTTTTATTCGTGATGAAAGTATTGATTTGAGGTAGTTTGAACGTCAAATCAATTCACCTAGAATTTGACGTCATTTATAAGAAAAACATCCCATCTTTCCAATGATATAACAATATTAACCCTTTGCCGGACTTCTTTTTGAGCAATTTGCCTAAAAATATAAGCTGTTTTACACGGGATAGATACCGGCTGTGCGATCAGAGGGAGAATATTGAAAAAAAATAGAAATTTATAAATCTTAGATTTCGTCAAAAAACTAATGGTGTGTGATTTGTATGTTTTCTCAACTATTTTTAAAAATGAATGAATTACTCACCGCAGTAATTTTTACAGAATCCCCAAAAAACCTTCTTATGTGAAGGCGATTTCACCGCACGGGGAGAAAAAATGAGTCAAGTTAGAGACTTTTGTGGAAATATTTATTTAATTACTGAGAATATTTGTCATACATAACTACATTTTTGCACCATTAATATTACAACTTTTACTTTATACTTCTTACAGACGCTTAAATAAAAAAATATAATTTGAATATGGTGTCTATTAACACTGTGGAACTATCTCGCTCAAGGTATGTACCTTAACATTTTCTGTGGAGGGCAGAGCCACTCCCTTTAGCCCTCCCTCTCCTTCCACAGGAACGCCACTCGTCCGCAAAAGCGGACTTCAGTCAGGAGAACTTGAAAGGCCGAATCCGTTCTCCATGCTTCAACCCTGAAATCCCTCCCGGAAACAGGACGAGCGCAGAGAGCGCCTTTCACGTCGTTTGCCTCTTCTCTGGCACGACAAGTCGGCGGGCGACGGACGCCACGGCTCCTCACCCGAACCATCTCCCCCCCTCTGAACACACCCACCCTTCGACATTCCCTCCCCCCCCCCCGACTCCCCCACACATCCCAACCCACACCACTTGGTATAAGGCATCGGAAGAGGAGAAGAAGAAGAGAGGGGGGTGTGGGCAACAAAGCAGATCGGGGTGTGGATGGAATACAGGGGGGGGAGGGCGAAAAGGGTCGGAGGACAGGTCCGAGGGTTGCACGGGAGAGTTTATGGAGGGAGAGTGGAATAAAAGACGAGGCGAATGGAGGGGGGTGCAACGGGAGAGTGGATGGGATCATCAAGGGGAAAGGGAGCGTGGCACTGTTTGCCGGTGGATATATGGATGCGGGATTGAGGGATACTGCATTGGATAGTACGAAATTTCGATATTATAATCTCGAGTCATAGCACAGCGACATTAAGATATATCGACAGAACGATGCATCGAAATACCCAATGGCTAAGTACCTCATGCGATATACCACGTAACATCTACCGCGTTGTCGACAGATCTTCTTGAGATATCGCGCATCGACACATCGATATATCGACACAGAACTTCATCGATACAATGCTACGTGGCATACCTATATCATGCGATATGCCACATCAAATCTATTACGCCTAATGCCGATAAACCTGAGATACGCATAACAATGTATCGAGATTTTTCACATATCGGATAGCGATATCAAGCCATCAGCCAATGCGACACATCGAATAGCAGTGTCATGCGATATACCGAACCAATTCTATCGCGAAGCTAAAATTGGAATCGGGCACTGCCGTTGAAATGACGAGGAAGTATAAGACGCCTTTAACGCGCGCGCTGTGCGTAACCCACTGTGAGTAGGAATCCCAGCGATAAACGGTGGCGACGTGTAACGTCACTTCCTCCAGGCTTTCCCCTCCCACCTCTCGCCCCTCCTCCCACCTCCTAGGATCCTACCACCAAGCGTAGCCTCGCGCAACTTCCCGGCACTCGTCGTAATCGTGCGGCTTGCGCTTAACTCCCGAATCAAAGGTCCTTTCAAGGAAGGACTCAAAATTATCTGTCTAGGGTGTGACGCCGTAGCCACGACACATCCTAGCATTGCAGTATGACTCTTGGCATTATTCGACCTGCTATGACGTCCAAAATTGGAAAACGCCGAGAGACCGCATTTATGGGTTGTGACGACGAAGCCTCGACACACTTCAGCTTTTGAGCGCTTTGAGTTTGGCTTTTTTCAGACTATGGCTGCAAGAGTGCGTCGTTGTTGAAGCACGACATTATCAAGGTGGTGAGATAATAGCATACGCAAAAAATGAATTCGAGTTTTATTTCTTGTAGATTTTTTGGGGGTTGTGACATTAAATATATGCGCAACAAAATCTAAAATTTCGACTTCTAAGGACCCGGTTCGTAAGCAGAGACGACGTCTAGATTTGTAGTGGATTCCAAGATAACCAAGTTAAGATCGGCTTCAATAAACGTTCCTTAAAGTTTGTGTATCGTGACGACTGATGTACATAGTGCACACTACTCTTCGAGCTGCCTAAGTGGCGTGTGGCAGGCAGTGTTAAGACACTAAACATGAAAACCGGAGGAAGGGGAAAATAATTAGGGAAAATGAATAGGAAATAGAGGATGGAAGTGGATTGCATGTTAACGAAGAGTCTTCTATTGTCATTCTTTTTCTTATTATCACTAAAATACGCATTTGGGAAAGAATTCAGTACGCAATAGTTCGGCAGTGTATATTTCTCATTTTGTCACTTCTTATCGGTTCTACAGATACATCTACAAAATACCCTGCAATCCACCTCAAGGGTGTGTGGCAGGGGAGTAGTCACCAACATGCATTTCACTAAACCCTAAAGTTAGTGTAATTACGACTATTGATGCATTAGCATAAATCGTCAATGCTTGTCACGAGAAGAAGCCTCACAAGCATTCACAACACTATAGATACGCTACCAATGCTAAAGGGACCGTAAGTATTTATGTGATTAGCAACTACATAAACGGACAGAGATTCAAGAATTATGTTGAAAACATGCACGGCGTGCTGTAAGTACTAGGTAGCAGATAAGGATACAAGTATTAGGGAGTACTACTAATACTAAGAACTTCCTATCTAAAAACCAAGTTAAAAGTCTCATTGGCAGCCGTTCTGGACTCTAATCGTTCGCGGGAAAAATTACATTTTCAATCTGTCCGTTCTGCAGTCTAGTTCTCTAATTTTATTCTCATTGTCCAATCTACCGTAGTATGCCGTATCTCGTAAAATATTAGTCAGAGTATATATCGGTTTGGAACTTACATAAAACATTAAGTCTAAATTTTAATCGTCGTTCTGAAAGCGATTCCAATCCCAGTTGTTGCAAAAGGTCAGTAACACTAACGTGATTATCATAACGGCCTTTAACGTATCTTGCCGATCTCCTCTGCACGCGTTCTAGCTCGGGTTTTTAAGCAGAGGCTTTTTTAAACCTCATAAGGTTCCCAAATACTGGCACCATATTCCAAGTGGGGTCTAACAAAGGAGAAGTAGCTAATTGTCAATAGATATAATGCAGGTCTAAAATGTCATCCTCCGTGTCACATAGAAACTCGCCAGATTTGAATTTATCTAGTAATTAAAACCTAGCGTATAGTTTCCGAGTCTCTAGCGGCACATACCCCATTTAATGGCAGCGAGAAGTGTTGCAGGAAGTTTTTCTTAAACACGGGTGATTGTAGCCTGTTTACGCCCTATTCTCAATGTTATATTTTTTATATTTAAAGTGAACCAGCGTTTCCAGCCGCATCCGTCTTTCCGGCTGGTGCACTTAATGATGAGAAATCACACTTCCACCAATGCCCCTGAAAGGTACAGCGTACTCCGCCGATGGAGATGCAGCGCCCGAACGTGCTTCGCGTGTCACATGGGTGTGGGAGACTGGGAAATCCTCTCCCCCTTCGTCGCCCGCATAATCTCCGGGCGAAGGCACGCTCCCCTCTCCGGTCGCCTCTACGCGACGGTGTGACGCTTTCAGCTCTCGTCGTAAATCCGTGAAGGAGTCTGCGTTTGAATAGACTCTCCCGCTCGCCTTTCCTTCGATCCTTCGCCGGAGCCCTCAATCTCGTAATGAGGGCACGGGGGGAATTACAAGAGACGCTGAATGGCTTGACTTCCAAACCCTCCACGAGAGATCATAATTACTGCAGGTAGTGTAACGATTAGAGGTAAGCTTCGGCCGGTTCTCGAAAAGTATTGAAGAGCGTCGGGAACTCCCGAAGTCATTCCGCACGAAATAAACTCCTTTGAACCACCAATCCACTTCTTGCTTCCCTTCTTCGAATATTCTACCTCCTCTTTTCCATCCAAGAAGATCTTCCTTTTCCTATCCCTTTCCCCTTTCCGATATCCTTCGATCATCCCTTTCTGTGACATGCTTCAATATCAAATATCTCTCATTATCTCCAACTTCTACTTCCGCTGCCTTTTTCGAATTTCCTCCAGAGGGTTTGTTTCTTATCCTCATCTTATCTCAAAACAAGCTTCAAAGCTATCTACCACTGTACTCTGCCTCTTTTCTCAGCCTTTATTCTATGTTCACATTATGAAAGCCTTAACTCTTTAGAGAGGAAAGACGATGACCATATATCGTATGCTTTCATCATTACCTTACCCTATAGACCAAAAACGTTATTCCCAATCACTCTTCTAAAATCTCATTTCACTGTTTTAGTTAGACTCTACATAACTTTCTGTGGAACATTACAAAGTGAAATTGTTTACAAACTATCGCAATGAGGTTCCACCAAATTAAAACTGAAAATTTGATATATATACACTACTTGTTTACTAAACAGTATAGAATTTCATTTAAAACTCGAAGAAACGTGAGTAAGCAAAGCTTTTATCAGTGACCAACTGAAGGAGACTTCCCTACCACCTTTGTGTTCAAAATCATTTTTCGGCCCGCATCACTCTCATAATTCTTGCCTCGCCACCATCTTTCTGCGTAGGCAGTTCCGTTGACGGGGTCATGCTGTGGGCGTGGGTACCGCGCAGAATCGTGAAGATCAATCTTCTTCTTTTCATCCACTCATCTGGCTCAAAACTAGGATTTGCTCGCCGTCGTTGAGAAACTAAGCGCGAATCGTCATGGAATATACCTCAGTGACCATTTTTAACAAGAAACATTCATCAACGACGAGTGACAGCCAAATATCATGGGAACTGACATCACTCAAATCAGATATAGAAAAAAACGAGCATACGCTCACTAATGAATGAAAAAAGATTGCACCATATAAAATGGTAAAGGTATCCAGTGATCCTCTTTTCGTCGGCCAATCATTTAAAACTGATTAGATGTCCCTGATCACTCTCAGGTTTATTTAAATAAGGCCATGATACCCACGTGAAGCGATATGCTTAATCTTTCCTTAGGCAAACTTTTACCATCTCACATTTTTCGTTTATGTAATCACCATACCCTATCTCTATCCTTCGTCAACCCAACCATGGCTGGAAAAAGTGACTTGAAAGAGGTTTGGCAACAGGTCTGTCCAATTTATCGTCGCGATGGAAAGATTAATTTAGATGATTTTCAGCGGATATGTTAATCCTCACCTTATTAAAAACCTTACATACACTTACACACACTTCCAACCACATACATCTCCCACATCCTCTGGCTGTTTTGCATACAAATGTTTCAATAATGTGCCAGAATGTATTCTAAATTTTCCATATCTTATGCCAGTGTGTCGTTTGATTCAAATAGAAACTTTCGGTGGTGAAAAGGAACACCATGCGATTGAATTTGAAAACAATTACTCCAAATCAAGAAAAATCACAATTCATTGTCTAGGTAACATCATTGCAGTTTATGAATATAACTTTATGCAAACATAATCGAGGAATGTAATTGAATGTCCCAGGAAACTAGATGTTCCACATTTCTTGAGCACCATATATTAATATACAAATAGAATCATCCAAGTAACAGTTTCCAGGGACTCAGCGACTGTTGGTACACATAAGTAACGCATAGCAGTTAATATTAACAAATATACACGTCTTTGTTTTGGAATATAAGTGTGCCAATTACCTCTGTCCTTTACTGGTGCAGCTATAAAAAGTAATTTCGCTGAAATCGGATATTCGTTTTTATCAATCCTATTTTGTCGCGCCAGGGCATTAATTTCTACATCTACGAAGTACCGTGCAAGCCACCACTAGAGTGTGTGGCACGGGGTGATTACACACCAGGTATGCAGCACTCGTCCCAGCACAATTCGTGACCTTGCACGTTCCCCAGGCCGGTAGTCGCAGACCAAAAAGCAGTCAGGAGAACAGTGCGCAGTCAAACTAGAAACTGGGAGAGTGCTGCCTAAGTGAACATGCACACATACAGTACAATGCTAAAGACACATCTAGTGGTTAATATTACTAATACTATTAATTTATGAATGCTACGAGATACCACTTCATGCAGAGAAAAAAATAAAGTAATGCCGGACATATCAAGCTGTGTGAAGTGTTAGTAATTGTGCTATGCTATTAAACACAAGTGAAAATTCTACTCTACCTATTGAGGGTGGGAGTCTCATGATTTTTTTGTCTCAACTATTATGATCCCTTATTGTACGTGGGAAAAATGACATTTTAAATATATCGGTCTGCAGTGAATTTCCTTTATCTTATTCCTGTGATCGCTTCTACCATAGTACGTTGTACGTTGGTATTACGTTGGTATTACGTTGGGGGTACGCTTAATTTGAATTAAAATCCCAAAATCTTCATTTTAAACTTTGAGTGAAAATGAGGAAAACAATTGGATGTCTTAGATGCATAACAACCCGTTAACTTGTTCTTAAACTAAGTTTCAGACTTAAATAATGATTTGTCTCTCGTAGAAACAGTCACTCGGCAAACACCCGGCATACCTGGTAGTCGGAACTGGCTTTTCGCCTAAGGCGAAAGCTTTCAAAAGGAGCTTCAAAACGTTGACTAAGACCAAACATTTCGCAATACCTACATCACAAATATACGATTTAATATATCTACTGTTTACGACTTTCTGAGATGTAAAACCTAGCACAAGCGTAGGTAACATTAATAAATCCAAACAGCTCACACTCCAATGTTTCAATAGATTTTATATATTGCCCACACTTAAACGGTCCCCAAAAAATAATTCATATGCTTAAAAATTATTTTGGTTAGCCTATTTAGCTGCCCAAATCCGCTCCCTTATGCTGCCTAACGAGTTTGAACGCACTTCAAGATGGCGCCCTCCCTAAATTTCCGGATTTAGGAACCTAACTCGCGAGTTTGGACACGTCTTCAGCCTTTATGACTCCCCCTTCGGTTGATGTCAATGACATGATTCAAAATGATTCGTGCTATTTGCTCTACTACTCGTTGCTTCAAATCATTTAAATAATATACGAAGATGACACTTTCTAAATAAATACAGAGGTGATACACAAGGTGTTAGAGAAAGTTAGTATTTTATCACCTTGGGTGATACTTACTTAACCATGGTGACCACGGCCCACAAAGTATCCAATTATGGACTAGAAACACGCTACATACCCAAGATAATGAAGGTAAATCTGGCTTTCCGTCACTCCAGCTAATAACTTTTTGTGAAAAACTCCCGTAAGTGGTAAACATAACAATGTAACCCAGTGAAAGTGCAAGGAATGCGCATTTAATAAATGTAAGAAAAATACCCGTGTGCTGGATAGTTATAGAGAGATAAGCGTTAGGAAAATGACCAATATTTTTCGAAGGGTATTCGGAGGCCGCGCTTCGTGAGGCTACCGTGGCAGCTTATTGGGGCTAGGGAAGTAGCTTCGTGACAGTCAGAATACAGGTAGGAGCCTATGTAAACTACCGGAGCTTTCTGCTAGCTCTTTCTTCCATGATAGCGAATAGCGATGGGAGCAAGTAGCTTATTAAAGTACCTTTTCGCCTGAATGCTCCGTAGCTTCCAGTTAGAGAATAATCCCCCGGGTACTTGCCCAAAATTTCACCTACTCCAACCATGTTTCAAATCTAATTATGTACCTCTTGTCAAAAGACGCATTTAATCTATATGAGAAGATAAATGGTCGTATAACCTTTGGAAATGTTAAAGATAATCTTATGGTAGCAAAATGTCAATAGTATCTATTTAAAATTTAATAAAAAATTGACTAAAATACCGAAAGCATTCCCTGGAAATCCCAGGCCAGTGATAACAGTTTAGGTATTTGTTGCTACTTCTCTCCAAATGTTTCATTTCTTCACTACTTTATTGACCAATGCGTATGGATTGTTTTAGCATTTAGCCCAAACCACTATATTTATTCTATAAGCCAACGTTTATTTTATTATATTTTGCCGTTCGATGTATAACATATTAACATACATCATTCCATCCTCGTCTTCAAAGTACCTGGCCTGGTTGAGTCCTCTCTTTCCTTTGATTATTGTTGTTCATATTACATTCCCTTATTCAATTGATTCCCTACGTTCCTATGAATCTTTTCCTTTATTTGATTCCTTTCGGTCCTTCGGGCCTATGAATCCTTTCCTTTATTTGATTCATTTCGGTCCTTCGAATCATTTCGGTCCTTTGAATCTTTTCGGTCCATTCGTTCCTTTCGGTCCTTTGGAACGAGAATACTTCCACAACCGGATTCGTTCCTTCTCGTTCCATCAGTGGACTCGTTCCAAAGGAACGAATCGTTCCGAAATGGCCCATCACTACTTCATTGCCTAAAAACCGGAAGAAATCGCCAAACGGGTTCATCCATTCACCCATGCCACGACCGACGTGTCCGAAGACTCCCATCCCAGGCTTATTTTCGATGGAAATTGCACGAATGGTTGGAAACACCCACGCAATTCCGGTGCTGACCCTCCAGTCACTCTCACAATTCCCATTGATTCGGGCGCTCCGCACACATTATCCACAGACATCCCGGCCCGAATGCCCCGCGGGCGAGAGTTGTTTTGGCGGTCGGAGCTGTATTCGGATTGGGAACAAGGTTAAGGAGCCAAGAGAAACAAGGAAAAGCTAGTCTCAAGTAGGTGTTGGTTGCCTAAGTACAGGAATATTCGTCCACGCGTCCATCTATCGTCTTAAGTAGCTGTGTTTCTTGTATCTTTGACCTATTTTATCACTTTGGTGCCTATAGAGACAATTGAAAAAATACCAAAATTAAGCAACAGTACAAGTAACAAGTTGATGATTAAAGAAAGTTAAAAGAGGTCGATATGGGAAGTAGGTACTTGAAGTTTGGATACTTTTGCGTCAATAGAAATAATTGGGTGTTTTCTTTATGCCAAATGTTTAAGATAGCTGAGGAAGGGAGCAGAGAAAACTTCGTAAGCATTAGCCTATTTATAGCTAGATACGACGGGAGGTCATATTTTTACGTCCCTTGTGACGGACGAATTTGACGAGTTCTCCACATACCTTTCAAATAGGAATCTGGCATCCACTAATGATCAGATGGATCGGGCAGACCCTGAGGACATAATGAGTTTATAAAGAATGTAATTGAAAGAAAAATGGAGGGAAAAGTCCCGAGAGGAAGGTCAAGGGATAAAAATACATAGACCAGATAAAGAGGAAAGAATCGAAGAAGAACTACCAGGGATTAAGGGAACGATCATTTGGTCGGGAAAGATGGAGGGTTGCAGTCAATCAATCTTTGGATTTAACGACCAATGATGATGATCCACTTATAACATATTCCCCACCACCTCCTTAGCTCACATGAACCCGTGCCCCTGTTCTGGTCATCATGTAAGAACACTTACAATCACTTCAAAAATGCCCAAGGACATTGAGAAAGTGTCATTTTATAGCTGTGTTTGGGCATTAAATCCGAATTTGGTTTCGTTTTCCGACTTCTTTAGTGGTTTCTTAGACTGCTGACGCTATGGTCGCGGGATCGAGTTCCACCTCTATTTTTCCACCACCCAGGTCAGGGGTATTCAAGTTGAGTAGGACCCTGAGAAACCTTTTAACAAGCCAAGAATGGCTTAGTGGGATCGTAAGGGTATACGAACCACTTTAATTATACGGAGAACAATAGGAAAAGGTACTCTCGTAACTAAATCTAGGATACCTACGCTTTACAGCGTCTACAATGGGGCCTATACATCTACATCTACGAAGTACCGTGCAAGTCACCACTAGGGTGTGTGGCACGGGGTGATTCCACACAAGGCATGCAGCACTCGTCACAGCACAAATCAGAACCTCGCATGCTCCCCCGACCGCGAGGTGCAGGCCAAAAAGCAGTCAGGAGAACACTGCGCAGTCCAACCAGAAACTGGGTGAGTGATACGTGAATGAACATGCAAACATGCAGAACAATGCTATACACGCATCTAGTGGTTAATATTACTCTACTGTTAATGGAATGGGTATAAGTGTATAGGATGGGTATAAGTGATCTTTTGTATTTATAAAAGTGTCCCCATAAGAAATTGCGGATAAGAAAAGCTCTTACTGATACTTCCTATAATTTTTTAAAATTGTATTTATCTGGAGGCAAAAGGGTCTCTGTCAGGAATTGAGGAGGAAGATGATTCCTTGTCAAGCATTATACAAACAGGATATCTATTAACTTTAATTAAAAATAAAATATTCCATTTGTTACTCTGAGTTGCTACAAATCGTTGGGATCGGGACGGTGCGGTGGCCACTGGTGGAATACTGGCTATCCATCCCGATGCCCCGAATTCGAATTCCGGCCGTGTGGGAGAAGGTTAATGCCGAAACCGACTTTCTCTCAGCCCTTCCTCCATTACCTATTTAGTCCTTTGCTAAATAGTGACCTCAGAACCGTAGTACTGTCGGTAGCCTCTCAAAAGTATCAACTAACCTGCGAAGAGTTGAAAATGATACACAACTTTTACCTACAAAATCAAATCCGCGTGGTGATCAATTAAAAGGCTTCTCATTTATATTAAATCTTGGCACACTTAATTTTTTTTTAAATTCTGAGAAAGAACTTACATGGACACCCCTTAATTGCGAATAGTCAAACCAATTTGCCACTGTGTAAAATTGGAATCAAAAGTTTCCGATCACAAGTTTCGCCTCAAGCAAAACCATTGGCATCTACTTGGTGCTCGGTACCCTATAGAGGGTGGGCAAAGTGAATACGCAATAACTTGGAAACAATGGCGGAACTACAAAGAAAATAACGGATGCTTCATAAGGGTACACAGCCATGTCTCTTGTATCATTCCAAAGACAGGGATCGTACGGAATAGGTCTCCGTTTTAAACTAGACGGCAAGAACATTCACAAGCCTTGTGTGGTGGCTAGAACTTGTTCAAAATAATAGCAAACTTGACCGTTATGAATCACTTGACCGAAGAATCCAAAATGGTGGCCTTTTTTTTTTACATCATATCGTGATCGTGCAAACATTTTGTACTTTTCTTTACTTTCACCGACAAATCAGCAATCTCCATCAAATTATGGAATTTAAAACATTGTTTAGTGTTGTTGTAAGTGATTAGGTGTATTTTTGCCTCCATGATGGTGCTGCTTTTATGTTTTGATATGGTAATGGTGAAACTGAGATTTTAACTCTACTTATTTTGTTTTAAATTTTCACAAGCTCATTCTCTCCTGTGATTACTTATCGAACATTCCACAAGAGATCTCGCGGGATTTTTCTTGGCGAAGGTTTTTTCTTTTAATTTATGAAGTAGTCACAGTAAGTCTTCCAGAACATTGATTTCCATACATACCTGTTTTACGTCGTCATAAATCGTGTTAACCGTCGACATTTAAAAAAATGATATGCATAAATCTCATATTGATTGACGATGCTTTGCTTTCACTGTGTTACTAATGAAACTGGATTACACTTTCTTGAAAAGAATAAAAAGGAAATGCAGCATGAAGCCGTTCTAGGAAATAAGCGAGCGAGAGAAACACTACATCCTCAGCCGTCGAGGAAATTTTTTGTGAATCTGATCGTTCTGGTAACTTTCGTGTTTTGAGTTAACATTCATTATAGCTATGAATGGGCTGATTTTAAAAGGAAGATTCTTCCGAGCGTCGTGTTCTTATTGGAGTATCTGACAACAGTTACATTGGAGCTTATATTTACCACACTTTCCTCTTAAGGTGTGGATGATGTTCATTTCTTTAAATATTTTTCGTCAATATGTGAGAGTAATCACAAAACATATTTAAAGAAATAACTTATCGCGAATCATTTAATGAGTTTCAGCGGCTACTATTCACTACTGCTTGCATTTCTACCAAGACGATAAAAGCGGTTGCCCCATCCGTACCTGATAAAAAGGAATGTATTGGCAATGTTTCCAGAATATTGAATTTGCTGAGCCAACAAGATTCATCTTTTCTTTACCTTCGCTATGTACCTCATAACACTGAATGACGTAGGTACCAGGTGATTGGGGTTACATATTAATTTTTTGTAAGTATACATCGACAACATTTATAGATGTACTATCGTAATTACATCGTGAATGTAATTGTAGAAGTATAACGTAGACTCATGATAGGATAGCAAAGTTCCTTGTATCAATTTTATGCCAGCGTACACCTACGCAGTTTAATAAACCTAGTCATGATATCCAAATGAGTCATTCCTTTAAAGTAGAAGGTGTAACAAAAATCTTTATGGATTAAACAGTAAATTTTCTTATCATTTAAACAGTTATGGTTTAATTGTAACTCGAATTCCATCGAAGCATAAGAAAAACAATTAAAGTCATCTTAAAATTGAAAATTGCATCGCCTGCCACCCATCCCAGGAGGCATCGCGACTAAGTCACATCTACCTCGCCTAAAGGCATATCTATGTAAGGCGGTACCCTATTGGTAGTAGGTTTGAATATTTTAATACCCTAGTATGTTGGACAGACTCGAGTACCTACTGTTTTCCCATCCCGAGCGTCCGGGCTAGAATCCCGGCAGTGGAGGAGAAGTCTAACGCCGACGCGACCCTTCCTTCACTCCCTAATTAATTATTCACTAATTAATTACCTCAGTTTCTGCTTGAGGCTTTCGCAGCGCTGGATTGCAGTTCTCTCCATTGTTTTCGGGTTAGCTGCGTCAAGTTTATTCAGATGACGTTTCGTGGCCTATGCTGGCCACATCTTCAGATCAGGTCTGAGTGACCTGATCTCTGAGACTCAGACCTGCTCTGAAGATGTGGCCAGTATAGGCCACGAAACGTTATCTGATTAAACTTGACGCAGCTAACCCGGAAACAATGGAGAGAATTACCTCAGTTGTCCATCGCCTCCCTAAAATACCAACTTACATACAAAGAGTTGAAAATAATAAGCAGCTGAAACAAAATTAAATCCACGAAGAGATCGATTAAATGTCCTCTCATGAAAATTAAATCAAGGCACATTCATGGGACTCATTCCATAATTCACTGCTTTGACTACGGCTGGTGAGAGATCCAGAGACTCCTTCAGCGAGGCCTTCACGACATCTTCATTCACGCGTCCTCCAAACTGTTTACTCCCCACGACTAATCTCCACCTAGGGAAAATTTCTCCCCTTCCAAATCATATATATATATTATTTCTCAAGGGCTTTTTTTTGTCGGTACGCCATAACTTCCTTAATACTTCATCAATTTTCATAAGTAAGGCATCATTTTAAAGATTTTCTTAACCGCTACACCGGAAAAATGTACAAATTACTCACATTTCAGTTGTTTTTCGAAAAATTACAATTGAAAAAAAAAACGGTTTTTTGAAATCCCGCCCTCGACCTATCGATCCTCTATGGAGAATATCCAGAAATATCGAAATGAAACCGATTTCGATTTCATGCAGCTATTTTCTCATTCCGCATTTAATTTCGACTTAAACTATTGATTTAAGGTATTCGATTAGGTAATCTATTTATAAAATGAATTTAAAAAATCAAAACTTGAATTTATATTTACTTCCCCTAACCGCTCGCAATCATTTGTTTTTACTTAGTCCATGACGACCAACTTACTTGTAAACATGTAAATATGCTGTAAATATGTAAATACCATAACATTATGTTTCAAAAAATATATAATCTAAAATTTAAACACACATCCTTACTTCAACCCACACCTACATCAATGACGCACTAACTACACGGTACTAACTATACGGTGAGCACTTCAATTAAGTGGGATTTGAGGAGGATACAGTGCCAATGCTTCGCACGGGTCGACTAGTAGTATATTAATAATAAAAACAATAACTGTCCTTCGCTTCCACTATCTCTCTTCCCGCGTCCCTCTCCAAACTTTCATCGAAAACACTTGCTCTCCCCTATTGCTCCACGCACCACCCAGCCTCATTCCCCTCTTTTCTCCTCACTCCCCCTCCCTCCCATCTCTCCAGCCGTAGTTCGTCCCTTCCGGAATGAATGCCCTCCCACCTCTACCCCCCCCCCCCTCACACCCGTCCGCTCCTTTCACTCCGCCATCCCGCGTCTTAATTAAGGCGCCGTACCCCCCTTCCCCCCCCTTTGTAGTTCCCCTCTCCTCCTTTCAAGCCCCACCACTCCCGCCAAATAGGCTCAAATCCTTACCTAATTACCCCCTTTTCCTCGGGACACTTCGGCTTTTGATGTTCGAGGTGTTGCGGAGGAGCGAGAGAAAGGAGAGCCGGAGAGATTATCATTCGCCGCTCGGATTATCTCCACATCTCCTCCGCAGACAAAAACCGCGACGCCGATCACGGGCCTGACAGTGAGACAGAGGGTGCATCGGCGTCGTGGCGGCAGCGGTGGGAGAGAGACGCCGGACACCCTTTCGAATGAT